>CM028135.1:265098125-266340312 GCA_016271365.2 Neoceratodus forsteri | reverse complement strand
GGGAGAGGGAGAAAGGTCTTGAGAAGGGGTTGGTTACAGCACAGAGGCTGTTCAAATGATTCAGCTCCCTGAAAGTCAATGAGTCATTAAGCCCTGATAGGTTATACCCTATGGTGCTCAAGGATCTTGTGCAGTTCCTAGTAGGATAACTGCCTAACCTCTTCAACTGTTTACTAGAAATGTGAGTGCTTTTAGTGAACAGGAGGATGGTCAGTACAGTGCCACTTTTCAAGAGCAGGGAAAGACATGACCCAGCAGATTACAGACTGACCTGCCTGAGCTTAATCAGCGGTAAACTACTGGAGTCTAATAAAAAGAAAATGCAGTGGAATTCTTGCAGGCCAATAGGCTTTAGGATGTAGGCAACATGGAACTGCAGTAGACAGATTGTGCCAGACAAGCAAAATGCACTTTTTTTGTATTGGGTAACAAAAGCAGTACACAGGGAACAGGTAGAAGAAATATTATATCTGGACTTCAACAAAGCCTTCAGTTCTGACTCATGTAAAAGCTGGATGATTTAGGGTGACAGACAAACAAAGTGGCTAAGAACTGGCAAGGGGAAGGACTCAGAGGGTGGTCATGAGTAGAGAATACCCAAGGGTGAAAGAGGCAACAAGTGGAGTACTACAAGGAATGATCCTATAACTAGTGCTATCTATCAAAAGGCCTTTGAAAATTTCACCTCAACACCAGCAGCCTCCATCCTCAAATGGACTCACTCAGGCTCTGGGTCTCATAACACTCACCTGACCTTCTGTGCATTAATGAGACCTCACTCTCATTCCATTCCCCCAACACCCCCGTAACCCTCCCAGACTACTGTGTGTACCAACAGGACAATAGTAAGCATGGCAGTGCTGTGGCCATCTACGTCTGCCATTTCCTGCCAAGTGGCATCTCATCTTCAGAAACACAACCCTCCTCCCATGAATACCTCTCTGTTTCCCTCAATGGTATTCAGCAACAACATTGACATTTCAATAGCGGAGTCCCCTACAGTGCCAACAGCACCACGTTGCTGTACAAAACTCACTGGAACCTGGCACATGTTCATTATTTCCACAGCTCTGTATTACCGCTTCATTTGCCACCTGAAGTTACGATACCCTGTATAATTTTCTACTCCTAGTTTTGTACTCTGAATAACTTCTCTGTATACCAATTCTATTGCTTGGTTGCAAATCTTATTTATCCTACCCTGTATAATCTATTTTATAACTGTATCAAGTTTTAACTTCTATGTAATTACTTTTTTTTTATGTTTTTTATTTATTTATTGAGTTCTTGGATTACACCCATGAGCAGTTACTCATTTATGGGTTCCACATCAGTTACAAGAACAAAGGTACATCAAAACAGTAGTACGTGCTTTAGACAGGGTAACAGTATGACACAGTAATACAGTAGTACATTTTTAGACAGAGTTCCTATAATGAACACACCAAATTCAGGATCATAGGCAGCAAGTAATTTGCCTGAGTCAAAGTTAGGGCACCATACTGGGTTGCATGAGAGATGAGAGTAGGAGGATAGTGGTAAGGGTGCTAGAGGGTGGGTATGGAGTGGGGACAGTATACAGAATGGGTGGGGTAGGGTAGAGGTAGCAAAGATTGTGAGGTAGGGTGGTGACCTGAAGTGCTAAGGATAGGCCACAACAGACAAGTAGGTTAGATGTAAGATAAGAGTGCTAGGGTGCACTTGAGGCACAAGATGAGTGTTAGTGAAGCAGCCACAGCTGCTAGTTGAGATAAGGTGCTGTCATAGTTTGTATTTGAAAACACCAATAGTTACAACACCTGAAATGTCTGGTGGTAAGACATTGGTCCAGTGAGGAGCATGATAGCAGAATGTGTATTGTGCCAATGCAGTGAGGAGTCTAGGAATTTTATAGATCTGGGTGGTGGAGTTCCTTGTGAAATGGGAGCTTGAGTTCATGGTTAGGAGTTTCTGGGCCCCTACCAGTAGTAGATTGAGAGAGCATTTCTAGGCAAGGATGCAAGATTGGTATCTTATTCTTTCCTTTAGTTGGAGCCAACTGGCCCGTGAGTAGAGGTCACAGGTGTGCATGAGCCTTGCAGCACCTATGAGAAGGAGACATGTCTTATTAAGCGCAATGGAAATGCATTGTAGGGCAGTGTCAGTTGCCAATCCATAAATAGCCAGTCCATAATTAACAAGGGAAACTATTGAGCTGTTGATGGTCAGATTCAATGCCTCATAGGTTAAGCAGTGCTTGTGGTGGTAAAGAATCCCTATTCTTGTATTGATAGCCTTTGCAGTGTCATCAATGTGTTGGACATGAGACAGAGTGGCGTCTATTGTGATAGCCAGGTATGTGAAAAACTGAACGTGCTCCAGGGTGTCACCGCTTTCATTTCTGATCACAAGGGGTAATGCTTTGATATTATTCTGGGTGCTGGAGTACAACATTGTCTTTGTTGTTTTACAGTTCATGATTAGTCTATGCTCTTTAAACCATTTCTCTGCAGATGAGAATCCCCTTTGGAGTTCTACTGTTAGTTGTTCCGGATGGAGACTTCTGGTTACATGAACCACATCATCTGCATAAAGGAACATCTGGGTTGGGCAGGAGGCCAGCAGTTGGTTTAAGAAAAGACTAAATAGTGGGGGCCCCAGAATTGGCCCCTGCGGGACCCCAGAGTGGACAGATCTGCTAACAGAGGCGGTGTCTCCTAGCCTGACCTTTTGCAATTAGTTGTGAAGGTAGCTGCTGAACCATGAAATGGATTCTGGAGAGAGCCCAATAGCAGACAATTGATTCAGAAGGAGCTCATGGTACCCCATATCAAAAGCTTTTGATAGGTCAATAAATGTTGCTCCTACCAGAAGGCCTTGGTCTAGGGAGTGGTGGATGTAACCTGTGAATTCCAGTAATGCTGTGATGGTACTGTGATCTGGTCGAAAGCCATGTTGTTCAGGACGGAGGAGTTGGTACTGGTTCAGATACTCAACAGGCTGATCTGCTACAATCCACTCTAGAGCTTTGGAGAGAGGGGGGAGTATGGCTATAGGTCTGTAGTTGTTGTGTAGAGTCCGATCACCTCCTTTGTGCACAGGGCTTACTGATGCCAATTTTCATCACAGGGGGAACTTGGAATGGCAGAGGGAGAGGTTGATTATCTTAGTGAGAGGGCCGAGGACTTCCTCCAGTGCCATGTTGATGAACGTAAGGTTCAGGACATCTCCGCTGTGTCTTGATTTTCCCTGAGCTTGCACAAGGTACTTTCTTGCTTCAGATTCAGAGATTACCTTGAAACAGAAGAGCAGTCTGTTGGAGGGTGTTTGCTGGACTGTGTTACAGTCAGCCGGGAATAAGGGATTAAAGTAGGCTGCTGGTAGTACACTGCTAAGGTCCATGAACTCATCATTAAGTGCATTGGCAATTCACTGTTGGTCCAAATGTATCAACCTTGCCATAAACCTTGAGCATTGATGGGGCATTTTGGGGTTCTTTGCCGGTTATGTCATTGAGATCATCGCAGAATGACTTGCTGTTGTTCCAGGAGCTGGAGAGGGCTTCCTTACTGAATGCACTTTTGGCATGTCGGTTGGCTTTTGTGCACTTATTTTGGGCTTGTTTGTACCTTTGGATGTTAGTGGTGGTACTGTGCACTCTCGCGATCTGCCAGAGGAGATCTCTGGCATTGAGCTGATCCAGTTGTTCTGGCATGATCCAAGGATTACAATGCCCTTTTATTTTCCTTGTCTTTACCAGGGCATGCTTGTCACAGACGATGTTGAATGTGTTTATGAAGTGCTCAAGAGCCATGTCTATATCATTGGCTTCATTGAGGTCAGTCCAGTCAATGCCCTGAAGCTCCACTTTTAGCAGTGCAAGGTGACCTTTTAGTAGAACATGGTTTGTAATCATTCAGGGAGGTGGGTTGCAGCAGTTGTAGACCCAAATACAGGTGACAGGGGAGTGGTCACTCAGTGTGTCAAGGAGAACAGCAGTATTGGTGATGTAGGCAGATCGACTAGTGAGAACACAGTCCAGGATGGTGCTGGTCCCAGTTTTGTAGTTAACTCTGGTTGCTGTCTCGACCATTTGAGAGAAGTGGACCACAGATAAGGCATCCTTGATTGAGGCAGCAGAGGGGGAGAGCCAGTTGATACTGAAATCTCCCAGCATCACAATGTCTGTCTAAGATCAGGGTGCCCACATGGTCCATCAGGCCACTAGTGCCAGCCACGGTTATTTTAGGTGGGATGTAGACAGAGAGAACCATCAGTGTCCTGTTATGGGGTCCCTGCAGAAGTTTTACAGTCAGAACTTGGATGTTGTCAGCACTGGTGGGTGTGGGAAGTATTTAACTGTGAAGGGAATCCTTAATGTATAGGACACAGCCCCCACCTCTTTTTGAGAGTTGGTCCTGTCTAAATAGGGTGTATCAAGGCAGTGTGATAGCAGACTCTGGTACCTAGGGGGATAGTCAAGACTCTACTATAGAGAGTACATGTGGGTTATGCCAAGTGACCCATACTTTCAAGCTGTCCATCTTTGAGAGGAAACTGCAGATATTTCTGGAGGCAAAAGTGAGTCCCACTGTGTTTTGGGATTGGTTTACACTGCCTGGTGGTGGGCCTGGGTTCAGGTGCACATTTCCTGAGAGCAGGAGAAGGAGCAGCACCAGGTGGGTGAGATAGTTCAATAAAAGTTTGTTATTCTGACCCCTTTTTCTCTCTTGCTGGGCAATGGCACATTCATGGGGCTAAAGTACATCACAAAACCTGGGAAAAGGGCCACCAAGGTGGGGTCCTTTAGCTGTGGATCTTGGGTCCATGGTAAATAATTTCTGTGCATGGTGAAGGCACATTTGCTACATGATGTGATAATATCATATACATTTAGCACTGTTGTCTCAAAGTTGGGTTGTGCGGATTGTGGGAACAGTCTGCCGGAGAGCCTGTGAGTGATATTAGGGTGAGTAGGAAGATGCCACCTACAGTCCCAAGTGTCAAGTGGGACATTGTTGCAATGGCTGTGGAGTCAGAATGGGTTAGTTCAGAGCAGAGTATTCTGGATAGTAGTAGGTTTGGAATTCAATAGGAGTGAGCACTTAGACAGCCGTGATAACAGGAGGGTGCACATCCTCTAGTGTCAGCAGCATTTAAGGATCCAATAGGAATTTTGGCACTTAGTTAATATCAGTATGTCATGTGGTCAGTGCACGCTATATAAGTAAGTGTTGAGATAGAGCAGGTGGGTACAATATGTGTGGGGGCAAGCCAAGTCAGGGCTTTCCCAAGAGCTGGAGAGGTGACAGTAGCAGATACAGCTGCACAGTGTCCTGGGTGGGTAGGTTCTGGGTCTTCCAGTGGTAGAAGCACACTTGTTGCGCTGTAGTAGTGCCCAATGTGGGCCTACAGGAGTCTGGAAGGGAAGGGAAGGGAAGGGAAAAGCTGGGTTTAAGTAAGAGAAGGAGTCAAGCAGCAGGGCAGGGGTTGGCAGCAACCCACCAGCAGGCGATTGGGGCCAGAAAGACAATGGGGGATTAGGCAAATGAGAGTGTGAGGTCAGAGAGATCATGGAGGGGTTGTGAAAGGGGCTGGGTGTAAATCAGCACTGTTTTCTGAAAGGCAGAGGCCTGATCAGTTGAGAAGTGTCAGAGTGAGCACATGTTCAGGCAGGGTGAGTGATAGAGGCTTAGAAGCAGTAAGAGGTTAGAGCAGAGGGAAAAGCACAGAGTAGCAGCCACCAGCAATCAGTTAGGACTGAGAAGTATTTTTTTAAAACTGTAACAGACAATATAGCATTTGAATCTTTAGCAAATATAAAACAATACAGGCAGTGAAATGGTACAATTTCCAGCTAACAGGCTTGAAATTCATATATACAGTAGTAATAATAAGTGCCATATAACCAAAGGAATATGGGCAGTGAAGAGCGATTAAGGGGGCGTATAGTTAACAATGAAAGATCCTCTTACATCAGTCATGCTGAAAAAAAAAAAAACTATGGTCCCTCTAATGGCAGATCTTTATACTCTGCTAAAGTGAAACTGGACAAACTGGAAAAAATTGTGTAACTGTTAGATTGAAAATTCCCTGGTCCCTTTTTCTCCAGGTCACACCTAAAAATGAGCTTTGTCTCAGTGTGCCTCTCCCAGTAAACAACTTTCAATAAAATAAAATAAAATAAATAAATAAATCTAACATATTCATTTTCAATACTGAGGAGGGAATCCAGGACATAATCTGTCTCTTTGCATACAATACCAAGATCTGTTACAGAGTGGGTACTGTGGATGGAATAAGGGATGTGAAATGGGACCTGAAAAGGTTTGAGAGGTAGTCCAGGATATAACAAATCAAATGTAATGCCAGAAAGTGCAAAACTATGCACATGGGCCATACAAACCCCCAAATGAGCCTCAGATAAGAGGAGTAGAGATGGAGCAGACGTATGAGTAAGGAGATCTGGGAGACATCAGTGATAGCCTAAAATCTACTGCTGAATGAAACAAGCAATGAGGAAAGCTAACAGAGTGATAGGGTTCATAAGAAGATGGTTTTGACATTCAAGGAGGGAAGTGATATTGCCCCTGCATGGATCACTGATGAAGCCTCACCTAGAATACTGTGAACAGTTCTGGAATTCACACCCAAAGGAAGACAGGGACTGCCAGGTATCTGTCTAGGGGAGGGCCACAAAAATGATCCAGGGGCAGCAGGGGAAATAGTATGGAGAGAGGCTGGTGAGCCTCAGTTTATACACAATGGCAGTCAGAAGGAAAAGTGGGGCATGATAAAGACTTATGAAGGTATCAACAGGGCAGGCTGCAGGGAACTGTTCACAAGGAATAAGGGCACTGTGATGAGACGTCATGCTTGGACATTAATGGGGGGAACTCTCAAGAAGGGTGCAAGGAAGTTCATCACAGAAAGAATGGTGGATCAGTGGCACAGACTGCCCAACAAGGATGTCCATGAAATATCTGTGTCTGGGTTCAAACACGGGTTGAACAGACATAGGTGAATAGTGTAATCTATGGGATGAGAATGGAAAAATTCTAGGGAAGGAATGGGGAAGGTTTAAGAAGGATGCAAGGGTGTTCTTCTTCACAGAAGGAGTGGTAGATGAGTGGTACTGATTGCTCAGTGAGAAGCTCCATGATATGTCTGTGACTGGGTTCCAATACAGGTAGAATAGACACAAGACAGTTCCGGGAGTGTAGGACGGTGGGGAGCTTTAAGCAGGCATTAAAGACTTTTTTATGGGAGAAGGCATTTCCTTCTTTGTTTTAATTTTATATTGCAGTATTGTAATATCTGTTTATATTTGTCTTATTGAATGTATTGAATATGTTTTTGTTTGCTCTTGATGTACAGCACTTTGAACATTTTGAAAGGCGCTTAATCAAATAAATTTTATTATTATTATTATTAGTGTGCTCAGTGGAAAAGAGAATAGGGCAATTCCAGGAAAGGGGGACGGAAAAAGCACTCTGGCTCTCAGTTAATAACTTCAGCACAGTGTAGACCAGACATGGCTTTAAGTAGGTATACAGGATGTCTGGATAGGCCACTGGATCTTGTTAAGCCATCAACTTCAATGTATCTATGTCCTGTTTATGTTAGAGAATTATTTATGATTCTGTCATGGAAGCAATTAAAAAAATAGTATGGGTACACCAATTCACCAATAGGGCTCTAGTATATAAAAACTGTAATACATAACATACAACTTATAATTAAAGACTGGACCATCTTGTTTCTTTTGTTTTGGGTTAAAAAGTCTCACAATACTACTGTTTAGACCATAAGAGTTAGATTGTAACAGATCATTTGTTTTGTTTATCTTTATAGGTTGGGGAATATAGTACTCAAGGGAATAACCAGGATTGTGAGCTGAGTTGCTTTCTTTAAAAAACAGTTAACCATCTGTCTCTGCTCTATATTCTGCACAGGCCATGGAAGGAGGATTTCTGAAGAACTTAGGTGCAAGCCCTTCTCAGGCAAACACCTGCGTGAGCACAGTGACAGAAGGCAGCCGGGGGGGGGGGGGATCTGTTTCACACTTGATTGACGGAGGTAAGTGGCATTGGGGTGTCAGAAATTGGAAATATGCCCAACAACATGGAGAAGTGAGTGAGGTGTGTCTCCTGGAATGTGAAAGGGCTCAACCATGCAGTCAAGCACACCAAGGTTCTGCAACATCTCAAAGCAATGAAAGCAAACATTGCTTGATCCGAGAGACACACCTCACTAGGATGGTAGAGTGGCTCAAACAAATGTGGATCTGTAGGGTAATCTATAGCTCAGTCCTATCCAAAACCAAAGGGGTAGCCATCCTGATATACAAGCTTGTCCATTGGGGAGGAATGGGTAAAAATGGACAAGAAAGGGTGGTGGATAGTGACACGGCTGTCATCACTAGGGGTAAGGTGATACTAGTTAATCTGTACGCACCCAACCAGGATGTGCAGGATTTCTTCCCACAGATAGGGCAGGCAGCAGCAGAGGCAAAGGAGGGCATGGAGGATGTAGCACTTATAATGAAGGGGATTTCAATCTAGTAAAGGACATTTTCCTTGACAAAGTGAAGCCCAAGCTGGACTCACACCCCAGAGCAAAAGACATTATGTTGGAGCTGATGGATGAATGGAGTTAATAGACCCCTGGCATAGTGATAACTCAACAAGTAGGGATTATTCATATTATTCAATGGTTCATAACATGCATTGCAGAGGTGATTTCTGGCTAGTAGATGGAGCTGCAGCACAAGGAGTGCATGATACATCTATAGACCCAGCAGTAATCTCGGATCATGCTCCTATTGGGATGATTTTCTTCCCAGCTGGGGATTGGCCTACATCTTCAAGATGGAGGTTCAATCTCATGCTGCTCAAAGATCCCAAGTTCAGACCCTGGTTACATGAACAGGCTAGAGCCTATTTTAAAATTAATGGAGATGGTGAAGTGGGAGCAATTACAGTGTGGGAGGTATTCAAGGCCTATTTGAGAGGCTGTATAATTTTCCTTGCAGCCTCCAGGAACAAAAAAGAGAGAGTTGAGCTGGACAGCCTGAATCAAAGGCTTGCATCCCCGGAAATACAGTTCAAACATACTGTAGCCCCCCCCCCCCAACTAATAGCCAAAATTAAAGGATTGAAATATAAAATAAACACCATAGCACAAAAAAAGGTGGAATGGCACTTACTGAGATCCAAGCACAAATTTTGTGAGTCGGGGACAAAGGGCATAAGTTACTAGTGTACCATCTCAGGAAACAAAGAGCAAACTCAAAAATACTAGGTCTTCACTCACCTCAGAGCTGGATACTGATGAAACCCCTGGAAATAAATGAGATGATACAACAGTTTTACAAAAATTTGTATGCCTCTAATAAACCCTTGGAAGGGGATCAGGACAGCGAGGTGATACTCTCCTTTCTGGACCAACTGGCAATCCCCCAGCTGAGCTCCAAGGCAGTCAAAGCTCTGGATGAGCCAATCTGTCTTGAAGGGGTGAAAACTGCCCTGGGTAGGCTGGCTAAAGGGAAAGCTCCTGGTGCAGATGGGATACTGGCAGAGCTATACCAACTGTTGATAGATGAGGTATCTATCCCCTTACTAGAGGCACTCCATAGTGTAGGCAACCAGGCTTGCCTATCCCCCACAATGAGGGAAGCCATCATTACTGTTACCCAAAATATCATCAGATCCTCTTGATTGTTTTAACTTTCAGCCCATTTCCTTAATATTGATAGACACAAAGTTAGCCACCAAAATACTAGCCACCAGGATAGACTCGGTACTGGCAATGGTCATACACCCCTCACAAGCTGGATTCAGCAAGGGCAGGACCGAGGCAGACAATGTATGAACAGTGTCAAAACTTAAATGGATAGCCTCATGCTCCACTGTCCCTATGGTGGCCTTAGCAGTAGACTTTGACAAGGCCCTTGATTCCATAAAATCGGAGTACTTAACACTCAGCATTTAGGTTTGGGCCTCACTTCAGGGGCTGGGTACACACCCTATGCAACTCTCGCACAGCAAGGGTTCTGACAAACAAGAACATATCAGATCCCTTTGCACTACAAAAAGGGACAAGACAGGGGTGCACAATGCCCACCTATTATTCTTGCTGGCATTGGACCCACTAACTAGGAAACTCCTGCATTCTTGGGAAATCAAAGGCATAGAAGTCCATGGGAAAAAATATCTAGTAAACACCTATGTAGATGACCTGCTATTAGTGGTATCTAATCCATGTAAATCTTTACCTCCCCTGCTAGCTATTCTTAAGGAATTTACCAGTCAATCTGGCCTATGGGTGAACCATAAAAAAGACCGCCTTATTCCCCCTGAACTTGACATGCACTAAGCAAAACATACAGGATATCCCAGAAGTATGAGCTCCATGAGGTGTCACATACTTCGGGATAAAGACCCTACCAACTGGAGGGACTTGACAGAGAAGAACTACACCCCCATTATAAACACAATGAGGGATGAAATGCAGAGATGGCTCCCACTATGCTTATCCCTCAAAGGCAAGGTAGAAGCTTTCAGAATGTTTACGCTTCCAATGATAGCGTACCTCTTCTGCAACCTCCCAGTCGCCACATTCCTGAAAACATTCAAGGTGATAGACAAACTATTATCAGGTTTTCTTTGAGAAGGTAAGACTCCAAGGCTCAGCAAAGTGAAACTTAGGTTACATTGGTTAGCAGGAGACCTGGGTCTCCCCTGGTTCCAAGAGTACAATATAGCATACAAGATAGCACAGGTAGTTAGATGGTTCCTACCCATGACTCATCACACCCCAGCATGACAAGGGTTAGAGACGAACATAGCAGGGGTTGGGTGGCTGGGACACTATTGAGACACACTGAAAGGCATAAACAGATGGACTCTTTCATCATCTGGGAAACCCGGAAGGCATGGCAGCAAGGTATAAACCTCACCCATATGCCTAAGTCACACAGAAACCCACCACTAAAATACACAAAGCTTTGGGACAATCCTGACGTAATCATAGATAACAAAACCATCAATTGGCTGTGGTGGATCAAAAGGGATATCTGTACAGTAGCAGACATCTCAGACTCAACCACAAGAGATCTGCTGCCATTCCATCAGCTTCAGGCAACCTACCAACTACCCAAAGCAGACTTTTGGAGGTTCCTCCAGATTAGAGGAGCAGTACATGCTTTGAAGTTAAAAGAAAAAGAAGGGGGTAGACTGGGAATGGCTCAGTCAGCTACACAGGCCCGGTAAACTCAAGGAAGTTATAGAGAAAATCTACAGACACATTCTGGATGCACAACTGACTAACATAGACAAATGTAGAGTTTGGTGGGCCCAAGATCTAAAAAAAACAGATCTCCAACTGGCAGCATGGGATCGTTGCCTAAAAGAAGCCCATCTAGCATACAAGGATGCCAAAGGGCAGCTCATTCAACTTAAAATTTTATTGAGAAGGTACCACACACCCATAGCACCATACAGAATCGGAGTCTTAACACATTCCAAGTGCTGGAGATGCAAAGCATCGGATGCCAACCTAATCCACATACTGTGGCAATGCCTCTCCATAAGACACTTTTGGATAGGGGCCTTGGAAGACTGCTCCAAGGTCATGGGAATCCCAATAGTACCGGATCTGGCCTTCATAATACTAGGCAATATTTCAAGAATGGCTATGGGATCTATCCATGTTAAGAACTGGATGGCCGCAGCCCTTATGGAGGCAAAGAGAGTCATACTGATGAAATGGCATTAACCTAATCCACCCTCTCTTCTCACATGGTGATAGCTAAGCTGTCAGTGTTTGACAGACTCTCTTTTTCAGAGGCCAATAAGATGCCTATGAATTACAAAAGACAGAATTCATACCGACACTCCCACCTCTGCTCGGTACCCGAATCACCTCCTGGCAACCTTGCTGTATGAGCAATCTACACCCTTTTATCACATTCCACTTTACATTCCCCTCCCCCTTTCTCTCTCTTATAGTGGGAGAAACACAGAACTGAAATATACCTCTATGGATAGAATGAGTAAGTGTCACTCTATGGATGTAAAGTAGTAATAGAATTACAGGTTGTCTAGCATTATGAAGGTCGGATCCGGTACTATTGGGGTTACATATCATGTTTTGGAGTAAAATTCAACCTGTTATTCTTGGATGTGTGTCCATACTAAAATTAGCTATAGTCACTGCTGTGCAGCAGGAATAGTGGAAAAGATGGACTCAGTTCCCTGCCTTCATCATAATTCTCCTATATATGTTAATGTTTTGTCAAGACAAACTAGCATGGCTCTCATATTAAATATCCTTACATAATGCTGGAAATTACATGCAAAAATACTTTAACACAACAGGTAGAGTTGTAGCGCAAAGCTGAGGAATCAAAACCAAGTGGTCCAGTCCTTCATTGACTATCTCACATCTCTCACTCACAAAGTGGAACAAGTCATCCTAGGTGATCTCAGTGTTAACTGGCTTGCCTCCACTGCCTCCCATATAAGGGACACCTTGGCTGCACTGGCTATGTCCCAGTTAGTCACCCAGCCCACCAGATTCAACCACTCTACTGGCACCAGCACTCTCCTAGATGTTGTTATATCTAACCGCCCCTACAAAATCTGGGATGTCACTGTCCTCCCCAACTCTCTTAGTGATCACTCCCCAGTCCTCTGTCTCTGGTCATCCTCCACTCTAAAACCAGTGTCCCAGGCCACTCTACACCACCGTTTATGCCCCGGCTGCCTCAGAAAATTAAACAATACCTAGCCTTGCTAGACTGGTCCCCTATCCAGTGTGCCCCTGACATTGACTCAGCTCTTGACCACTTCACAAATGCCTTCTGTAAGGCTTGTGACCTCTTCACCCCCCCTCAAAAGGATCCACTCCAAAAAATGCAATGCCCCATGGATCAGCCAACCCCTCCTCCAGAGACTCAAAAACAGAGATAATCTCTGGCACATTGCTGTAGAATCTGGAAAGGTGTCTGACAGACAGGCCTACAATGCAGAATGCAATAAGTGCACTTGGGCCATTAGGCGGGCCAAGGCAGAGCACTACCAGACCACCCTCACTTCCACTTGGGGTTCAGCCCGGAACTTCTGGGATAATATGAAAGAGCTAAATGGGAAGTCCCACTCCCCCCCCACCATCTCAGCTCTCCAACAATGGCAACCCACCACAGATCCACTCCTCATAGCCGATTGCCTTAACACTGCCTTCTCTGACCTAAGCTCTGTCCTCCCCAGCAGCTTCTTTGACCCAGTTCCCACCTCTCTCTCTCTGGTCCTATATTACCCACCATTCTACCTGTGCACCCTATCCCCCCCAAGAAGCCAGGCGCACCTGCTAAAAGTCTTAGGCAGCACTAACCCCAGCAGTGACCCCCTCGACTCCAGGATCCTCCATATGGTCTTGGACCAAGTCCTAGTCCCCCTGACTGACCTTCTAAACCAGTCTCTATGCCTGGGTCAATTCCCAAGTGCTTGAAAAACTGCTGAAATCACACCCATACATAAGAGTGGGGACCGATCCACCCCCAACAATTACAGGCCCATCTCCATCCTCCTCCCATTCTCTAAAGCCCTTGAAAACATGGTGTTGATCCAGCTCTCTGAAAACCTAACCAAGTATGACATTATGTGCCCACAGCAGCACAATTTCCACCCAGGACACAGTACAACCACGGCGCTCCTGAAATTCTCCCAACACCTGCATGCTGCTCTTGACTTATCAGCCTTGCTGGAGTAGTGTTCATTGACCTCTCCAAGGCCTTTGACACTATCTGTCATCCCCTTCTACTCGACTCTCTCCACCAACTTGGCTTCTCTAGTGGTCCCATTTCCTGGCTCTCTAGCTACCTCTCTGCTAGATCCCAGCATGTTAAGATTAGCGGCTCCCTCTCCAGCACTCTTCCCATTCACTCCAGGGTCCCTCAGGGCTCCATCCTAGGTCCAATACTTTTTAGTCTCTACCTCAACACCTTCCCCAGCTAATGTACTGGTAAAATGCTCCTCTACGCTGATGATGCAGTCCTCATTGCCTCACATCCCAATCCCACCTCCCTCCAATTATCCCTCCAGCATGCTTACAACCAAGCCAAAAGGTGGTTCGGAGACCGCAAACTGGTCATTAACCTAAAGAAAACCAAATCAATACTCTTCTCCCACCACCAAAATAAAGCTAAAAATACCCCCTCTTGATTATCCCCAGCACTCTGCACCTGCTAGAACAAGTGACCACATACAAGCACCTAGGCATCACGTTCAATACTACCCTCTCCTTCCACACCCACATTAATGCCCTGTCAGCAGCCATTAACTCTCAGATTGGCCTGCTATACCAGCACAGGGACTGCCTGCCTCAGGTTGCCCTCAGGCTGGCCGTCACCTCCTCCATATTGTCCCTCGTGGACTATGGCTTGCCCATCTATGCTGCAGCTTACAACACTGCCCTCTCCAAAATCCAACTCTACATCAATAAGGCCAGTAGGCCCCTGACCAGTGCCCCCAGCTGAACTCACACCTGCCATCTCTATACTACCACTAATCTTCTCAACTTTGAGGAGTGACTGCTCTACCAGACCTGCCTTCTTGCTAAGAAATCTCTGCTAGGACTCTCCCTCCCGGGGGTCTCCACCTCCCTACAGCAGCCATATTCATCCGTCACCACCCGTAGCTCTGTTAAGGCCACTTTCAAGGTGCCTAGAACCAAGACCTCTCTTGCACAGAGATCCTTCCTCTACCGAGCCTCCACCTGGTTCAACTCCCTCCCTAGCTGCATCTCCACTTGCCAAAAATTGGCTCCTTCAAAACAGCCCTTTGGAACCGTATCTTTAATACCCGCTGTTGTAGGTGTAACTAACCCCCTGTTGTAACCTGTGGTTCCCGCCCGCCTTGCCCCCTGGCTTGACAATGTCCACTGGACAGCCTCTCCCTCCCCCAGACCTACCCCTTCCCTACTAGGTCCAAACAGGGATGTAACCCACTGTCTTCTCTGAGGACCTACTATATCCATGAATTTAACTCACAATTTTGTAACAGTATGTAACCTAAGTAACATACAAACTACTACATTATGTAACCTAAATGTATCTATGTTAAATGTTCCTTTTACTGAACTTGTAATGTTATTCTCTGCTTTAATCTGCACTGTAATAACTGTCTTGATGTCTGCCCCCACCGGGATGAGGTACCTTTGTAAATGAGTCTCTGACTCAAATGTTGTAAACTCGATTTGTAATGAATAAATGAATAAATGAAAGAGTAGTGTGGTATTGTGTGATGTTATGGTTCAGATACTGTTGAGTGTTAGTGATTGTGTGGACTAGTGTTCCTAGGACTTTATTGATCATTTAAAGCAGTGTTTGTGCTACATTAATTTCAGCACCATCTCTAAAAATATATAAAAAAGTTGTCACATGAGTTATTTAATTTCTTTACCCTAAAAGACAATGGCAAAGTTTGTGAAACACAAATGTTATGTTGAGTAATCATTTAAATGCTAGGAATATCAAACAATCACTAGGACTGAGTCAGGATTTTTTCGTTTTCAATGCAGCCTTGAGTATTGCCTACACATAGAAAGATAGATTGATCGATCTATCTGTCTGTCTGTCCATCTAGATGTTTTCCACTTATTTCTTCCTACTCTCCAGTACCCCACAATGGTAATTCCTTTCTATCAGCCTCAGTGCATTTCTTATTCACTAGGCAATAAATAATGGGGTTCCCTCTCACTGTATGTTGGAAAGGGGGTCTAAGGCTTGACACTTGTAGCTCTGAAATTAACTCCTGTAACAGTGCTGGTTTTGCATTAATTTCAGCACCCTTTCTAAAAACATAAAAAATATTTTTTTGTCATGTAAGTTAACTTCTTTACTTTAAAAAAACAGTTGCAAAGTTTGAGAAACACAAACTCTTAAATGCAGTCTTAGCTATTGCCTTTATACAACAGACTGATCCATCTATCAGTCTGTCTATCATCCATCCATCCATCTCTCTCTCTATATATATGTCTGCTGTCTGTCAGTCTAACAACCATCCATCCATCTATCCATGCATCCATCTATCTGTATTTACTTTCTTTTTTACTTTATTTATTAAAAATGATTTTGTAACAGAGAATACATGGGGATCCACCTTCTTCAACATATTTGTATCAACTATGCAGACTTCTGACAACACATGGGTCTGCAAATATGCTGATAACCGCAATATTGGGGCCATAGTGAATAATGACACAGCAATATAACAACTACAAGAAGATATAAAACAGCTAGAACACTGGGTGGCAAGAAATAAACTCAAATTTAATGAAGTTAAGTGTAAGGTTATGCACCTCAGGTGTAATAATCCTAGAAAGGACTAGATATTAAATAACACAACAGTACAAAAAACAATAAATGAAAGACACTTGGGATGCACTATCACAGATAATCTTTCCTTTGATACACACACTAGGGATACAGTTAAGAGGAGTCACAGGATCTTGGGTGCATATTTAGGAATATAAAGAGTAGGGATCCAACTATGATTATGTCACTGTACTCGTCACTGCTCAGGCCCCACCTGGAATATTGTACAGGTAAAGTGAACTTACATCTGATCGATAATATTCCTGTGGTGAACCACAGGACATTTAAATTATGACAAAGTCTGTGATCTTAATAAACAAGACACAAGGACAGCATAACATTAAGTAGAGCCTAACCATCAGGTGATAAGCCAAACAGAAAATAAAGATAGGGGAAAACAAATTGTATCAGGCTGAAGCCAAGCAGATACTCCTTATGGCACAAAATATTGGGGAATTGCCATAATGTACAGCACCCAGTATCCCTACCTAAGTTAAAATTTATCCAAATTATGATTTACTGTAATTGGGCTGTAATTTTTTTCCAAGTGACAAATTTCTAGCATTATATCATGCCAAAGGTGTATGAGGGATGGGGGGGACAAGGGTTAACCAATTTTTTTGTAATTGCCTTCAATATAGTAAGAAGACATATGTTCCACAGCATATGGGTAGAAGAGGGTCTGAATGGGCTGAGAACCTCTGATGAGAGAAACATTCAGGGTGTGAGTAGAGATGTTCCAGAGTTTTAATTCACTGGCAAAGTTGCCACTAAGTGGCAGAAATTTGCATTCGAGTTTTGCAAAGTTGTCCTTTCCCTCAGGAACTTTGCCTACACCGAAATCACAATGTTTTTCAATGCAAAGTGCAGAATTTTATCTGTGAAGTGGCCATCTGTGAGTGAAATTCCATACTTCATGGGCCAAAGTCTGCACATCATGGATGAAATTTCACATCTCATGGACTGCATTAAATTCATGGATAAAGTTGCAGAGTGAATTTAGTCAAATTTGTGCATCTCTAGGTGTGAGTTGCACTTGATGGGAAAATATCTCTGACAGTTCCACATTAAGGGCAGTACAGAATGGCTGAAGGCCAGAACAAGTCCAAAACATATGTCCATGTGTGGTGGGAGCCTGCCCACATTGGCATTAACATAGTGATCTTCTTTCTTAAAGATATTTACTTGGAATATCAGGGGTCCTGCAAAACTGAATAGGGTGAGGCCATAATGCCATGTATTTCGGAGAGATGTCTCCACCAATCCTCATCAGAAATGTACAGAGATAAATCTGTTTTCCAAGCCCTCTTAACTTAGTCCATGGTATCTGCATGAATTTCACAATAGCCTCATAAAGTGTAGAAATCATGTGGTGAGTGGGAAGCATCCTTCTAGTGCTGATTGGAGCAAAGAAATCAAATGCTGTACCCTTGTCCAATCCCTTGGTGGTGGTAGTAGTTAACTTGGAAAGGTATGGACCTGCCAAAACCAAAACTGGTCACGGGGTGCTCAGAACATATTGCTTTTTTAAGTCTTCAAAAGGTAGAATAGTGCCATCCCTGAAATACTGAGCTACAATATGTAGTCCTAACCTCTATCAATGTCTAAAATAATGACCCAGGTTTGCAGGTAAAAATGTTGCTAAAGAGGCAGGGAATACAAAAGAAATCTATATTGCCTTAACCCTGGAGTGTTTAGTATCAGCTAGTGGGGGCGATCTACATCAACCTCACTAAAGCCTTTGACACAGTCAGCCATACCATACTGCTTGACAAACTCTCCACCGCCAGGCTGTCAACTGAGGCTGTGGGGTGGTTCAATAGTTACTTTGGAAACAGATCCCAGCAGGACAAAATAAATAGAATCCTCTTGGATAGCCAACAAATACATACAGATGTCCCACAAGGCTCGATCTTAGGCCCCCTGCTCTGCAGTCTTTTCCTCCACCACCTCTCCCTTGTCAGGACAAATAAAATACTCCTCTATGAGGATGATGCTGTCATCTTCACAAGTAAACCTGACCCGCACCTTCTCGAAACACAACTCCAGTATAATTTATCAACTGTTGAGGCCTGGTTCTCGAAGCACCAATTTCTTATGAACTAAAAAGATGGAAGTTATGTTGTTCGCTCACCCCCACAACAAACACAAATCACATCAGTTAACAATTCTGAACAGTTATAATACCTTACTAGAAACATAGAAACATAGAATTTGACGGCAGATAAGGACCGCTTGGCCCACCCAGTCTGCCCATTTCCCTACCTGATGGATAAGCTGCAGGTCCTAGTTAACCAGCAGTCTACTTCTTCCTACCCCCACACCCTAGAATTGCCTTATGACTGTCCCATGCATGCTTGAATTCCACCACTGTTTTGACTCCACAACCTCCTCTGGAAGGCCATTCCATACATCCACAACCCTCTCTGTGAAAAAATACTTCCTTAAATTACCTCTGAGCCGCCCCCTTCTATCTTCAAATTGTGCCCCCTTGTTCTTGCACACCTCTTTTTTTGAAAGATGCTACCCTCTTGGACTTTGTTGATTCCCTTGAGGTACCTGAAAGTTTCTATCATGTCTCCCTCTCCTCCTTTCCTCAAGGCTATACATATTAAGCTCCTTAAGTCTCTCTCATATGTCTTCCAGTGCAGACCCTGCACCATTTTAGTGCCCTCCTCTGGACAGCTTCCATCCTGTCTATGTCTTTGCGGAGATTGGGTCTCCAGAACTGCACGCAGTACTCAGATGGGGTCTCACCAGCTGTCTGTACAGAGGGATAATAACTTCCTGTTTTCTACTGGTGATGCCTCTTCCTATGCATCCCAGTATCCCCCCAGCCTCCCTTGCTGCCCTCTCACATTGCTTGCCCACCTTTAGGTCATCTGATATGACTACCCCCAGGTCCCTTTCCATTTTGTTGTTGTTAGTATCTCACCCCCCATTGTGTACTCTTCCCCTGGGTTTTGTTTCCCAGGTGCATTACCTTGCACTTCTTAGCATTGAATCTAAGCTGCCATACATTTGACCATTCCTCTAACCTTGCCAAGTCCCTTCTCATCCTTTCCACTCCACCTTGTGCATCAACTCTGTTTCAGATCTTGTGTCATCTGCAAAGAGACATACTTTTCCTTCAGTCCCTCTGCAATGTAAACTATAAAGACATTGAAGAGAACGATCTAATCTGAACCCTGAGGTGCCCCACTACTAACCCTTTTTCAGAGTGGACTCCATTTACTATTACTCTCTGTGTCCTATTCTCCAGCCAATTCTTTACCCAGGCTGTCATCTTGGGACCCACTCCCAGGCTGGCTAACTTGTATATTAATCTTTTGTGTGGGACTGTGTCAAATGCCTTGCTAAAGTCTAGGTAGGCCATGTCCACAGCCCTCCCTGATCAACTACTTTGGTCACCCAGTCAAAGAAATCTATCAGATTTGTCTGGCATGACCTTCCTGCTGTGAATCCATGCTGCCTTGGGTCCTGTGCCCCTCTGGCCTCTAGATACTCAACAATTCTTTCCTTCAGAAGTGATTCCATCATTTTCCCTACCACTGAGGTTAAACTAACAGGTCTGTAGTTTCCTGCTTCTGCCTTGCTCCCACTTTTGTGAAGGGAATCACATCTTCCTCCTCCAGTCCTCGGTACCACCCCATCCTCCCATGATTTGTTAAAGAGAGTATCAGTGGTGTCACTAGTTCTACCCTTAGTTCTTTTAGAATTCTGGGATGAATCCCATCAGGCCCCATTGCTTTGTCCACCTTCAGTTTTAAGAGTTCTTTCAGAACCCTTTCTTTGTAAATGGGTAGGGTATCAACTTCTGTATCCAGAGTGTTTCTACTGTTTGATTTAGGTATCTCCCCTCTTCCTTTGTAAATACTGAGCAAAAATATTTGTTTAGTATCTCTGTGTTTTCACAGTCACCCTCTGCCCACCCTCCCTCCCTTTATTAAGCCTCACTATCCCTTCCTTGGTCTTACTTCACTCCCTGATGTACCTATAAAAGGTTTTATCCCCCTTCTTAACTGAGTTGGCTATCTTTTCCTTGGTTTGGGCCTTTGCTGTTCTGACTACCTTCCCAGCTTCCTTTTGCTTTAACTGATACAGTTCTCTGTCCTGTTCCTTCTGTGATTCCTTGTACTTCCTGAATGCTTTCTTTTTCTCTTGAACCTTCATTGCCACTTCCTTTGAGAACCATAGTGGTTTCTTACCTCGTTTCATTTTATTTGCTTTACACAAAGGCTTGTTACCTCTGTGATGGCAGTTTTTATTATTCCCCATTGTTCTTCCACCCCTCCTTCCTGCCCATTTGCTAGTGCATTCCTTAGGCACTCACCCATTTTGACAAAGTCAGCCCTCCTAAAATCCAGTACCTTTGTCTTTATATGGCTTGACTCTATTGCTGTGTTTATTGTGAACCATACTGTTCGATGGTCGCTAGTTCCCAGATGGCTACCCACTTCTGCATCTGTGATCCTCTCTTCATCTCCATTTGAGAGAACCAGGTCTAAGATTGTTCCTCTCAGTGGGCTCCAATACTAGTTGTCTAAGGCATGCCCCTGTGGGGCATCTAGAATAACCCCACTCTTAGAAGTGGCTGCTTCAACTGCACTCAGTTAACATCTGGCATATTCAGATCACCCATCAGCAATATCTCCCCTTTTCTTCCATACTAAGTATACTTTCTATCATTTCCTTGTCCAGTTCCTCCCCTGAGAAGGGGTCTGTATCAACCCTGTGCAGATTGTGGTGCCATTGCGGTCTCCAAATTTAGCCACAGTGCTTCTCCTCTCTGTTTACCCTTTTGTTCTGTTGCTTTGATTCCTTCCCTTATGTAAAGAGCTACTCCTCCTCCTCTTTACCCTCCCTGTCCCTCCTGTAGATAGTGTATCCTGGTATGTTTACATCCCAGTCATGGTTTTGTGTGTACCATGTTTCTGTGACTGCCACGATATCCAGATGTTCCTCCTCCATCAAGGCCACTAATTCAGGAAGCTTGTTACTCAGACTATGGGCATTGGTACTCATTGCTCTCCATTTTTTGATGGCTTTACTTTCTGTTGCAGCATCCCCCACTGACCTTTCTACCTCAGTCTTTTTCCCATTTAGTACCCTGTTTTGTAGGAGAGGCTGGGATTTTTCTGCTGCTTATCAGTACCTCCCCTTGACTAGTTTAAAAGCTTGCCAATGAAGCATTTAAACCAATTGCTCAAAAGACTTGTTCCTTCCTGGACAGATGCAGACCATCCTGCAAGTATAGGCTGGTGTCCCTCCAGGTGGAACCCCAGTCCCCAATGAAGCCAAACCCTGTGCTCCACACCATTTTTCAACCACTCATTAAACTGCATGGTGCAAGTACCCTTGCCTCCTCATGCCATTTACAGGCAGCACCTCTGAGAAGGATACTGTGTGCTACTTGTCTTAGGCCTCTCCCCAGTTCTACAAAGTCCTTCTGCACTGCTCTAAGCTCATGTTGAGCCAAGTCATTCATCCCTAGGTGGACAATGACATCCAGCTCAGACTCCCGTGCAGCTGTTCTCGTGATCCTGAGGATGCGCTTCCTGTCCCTACAAGCCATGGCACCAGGCAGGCACTTTACTTCAGTTTTCCCTGCTCCACCCAGTTCTATCCCCATAATAATTGAGTCCCCCACCAGGAGCTGCATCCTTTCCTTGTGGCATCCTCTGCCTCCTTCCTGTGGGCCTCCCTTGTGACAGGTGTCCTCAGCCTCCTTAATCTCCTCCATGGGTGCATCCATAGGGGAGCTGTGCTCCCCCAGAATGGTGTATGGATTGTGGAGTGGAACAACTGACTGGGTGTGCCTCTGTTCCACCCTCCTCACCCTCCCTGAGCCCACAGTGGTCCAACTGCTGTGCTTTCTTTGCAACCTCTGAGGTAGTGGTGGTGGCTCTGGTGCTCCCTGGATGGGGGTTCCTTCCTACCATCCAGTCTGGCCTGGGGGAAGGTTTTCTTACTGCTGTCCAGTGTGGCCTGAAAACGGGCAACTTCCTCCCTCAGGGCAGAGAGTTGTCTGCAAATAGGGCAGCATCTCAACCTCCAGAAAGACTCCCAGAAGACTGCTGCCCCACAGCCATTACATTGCACTACTCCCCACATGACTATGTACTTTTTTTTGTGTGTGTGTTTGTGTGAGTGATTGGTTTGTTATATAGAAATATATATATATTATACAATGTGTATGCGTATATTTTCAGTGCTGTGTGCTAAAGAGGATATGACATTGATATGCACCTTGCACTCTTGAGGAAATGATGTCAGAACCCCAGGTATAAAGGAACTATTTCCAGGGGTGGGTGGGGTGAGGGGTGGGAAGGGGTTGGGCCTAAACTGTGCCCTCACAAAACAATCAGCTAAGAGCTCTGACCCACCGCTGCGATGAGTGCCTTCCTGTCTGCAAGATACTACACACAACAATTTGACAGAGAAAATCCCCTGCTAATCAAACAGAGAAAAATCCAGACATCCAAGTCAGACACAGGTAAACCTCCCCAGCCCCAAAACAGCCTGGTGGTTTGTGCTCTGAAAGCAGTCAGCCCCAAAATAAGTGAGCTGTGCTTTGAACTCTTCCTGCACTGAAAATCTTAAGAATTGTAACAAGACTGTCTTTTCCTGATAATTGTAAATTCCTTATTTCACCTTTCAGTTAGAAGCAGCCTCCACCTGCAGTATATCTGCTACAAAGCAAAGACAATTGAAAGGTTCCCCTCCCTCTGCTGTGAGAACAACTCACTTTCTTGCAAATCCTATGTTCAGTATTGCAGCTCCCAACAAGAGATAGTTTGACTAGGAAAAATATTAGCTGTAGAATTGGTGCACACCTTCTAATATCTAGGGGTTACCCTTGACAACTCCTTATCCTTTGCCAACCACGTGGACCATGTTGCAAAGGCAGTTAATTCTAGGATTTGCCTCCTTTACAGGCACAGACATTGTATGATTCCAGAGGTGCTTCACTGCACAGTAAACAGCTCAATAATCTCTATTATAGACTACAGCTTGGTCATGTGTAGAGCTGCATCTGACACTACTCTTAAAAGGATCAACACAGCACTAAACAAAACCTGAAGGCTAATAACGGGTGCCCACCGACTCACCCATACATGCGACTTATATGCTCAGACCAACTGGCTACACCTAAAGGGCAGGATGCAAAAACCAAGCCTGTCTCCTAGCTAAGAAAACCTGCCTAGGATTAACCCCCCCACCAGTCATTTAGAACCTCCTTAATCTAACGACCAACCCTCACCAGACTCATGTCATGTTTAGACAGTCCTATCAAGTCCATTTCTGCTGTACTTCTCAAGTGCAATGGTCCTTTATATGTACCACATGCCCAGTTGGCTAAATGCCCTCCCCTGTGACATTTTGGCTGAATCAAAGCTTGGTCCATTTGAGAATAAACTCTGCCAACACTTCACCACACTTAGCAGCTATGACTGCCTTCCCTAAGTAGCATTACTCCCCAGCCTCAAGAGTAAACTCCACCAACACCTCACCACACTTTGTAGCTGTAACTACCTTCCCTAAATAGTATTACTCCCCAGCCTCCCCCTACACTATCACCATGCCCTCCCCTCCTACCCTTCTTCCCCTCTGTACCACCCTCTTTTCACCCTTCCTTTCCCTCCCCCTGCCTCCCAGCCTACTTGCTCCTCCTCCTTTCACCCACCCCACAACCTGGCAAGGTCAGCTCTGGCTGATTCATGATTGGCTGTAATAATGTACATATCTACTTGGTTTATTAGGTTTCCCAAATTGTATGTCTGATTGTGTTACTTTGATGTGGAACCTTTGTGAGCGAAGTTCTAGCTCAAAGGTATGTAATCCAAGAATTAAATAAACATTAAAATCTGTCTACAAGCTTGTAGGACTGTGCTTATGAATGGATTACTAGTAATGGATGCCAAAGGAGGTGGAAGATGTGTTAAAACAGTTTTATGTAAGTTTCAAATATCCTCCTCTCTGAGCTCTATAGTCTTCCAGTGGGCTTTATGTGCTGGAGACAGCTAGTATATCACTGTGTGAATCAGTGCCACCATGTGATATACATATAGGTATGGAAGAATGAGCTCCCCCCCCACACACATTTAGGCAACTGTAGGACAATGAAGCTAATACGCGGCCTGTAGCAGTTCCATATATATTGAGAAACTAGCTTGTTAAATTCCATGAAACAACGTCAATCTGGGGTTATTGGTAAGGTCTGTGCTACTGTAGGCACAGTATCCTACCCAAATAAGGCAACATGCTTATGCAAACAATATCTATCCAGTGTAAAAAGGGCAACAGTAAATGTTTTCATAACTGCATGTCCACTGTGATATGAGTAATAAAAGGGACATAGTTAACAATAACCAGTTGGTTCTGATGCAGTGACAGGTGAACTCCCAGATAATTTAAAGATTAGAAATTCCAATGAAATTTATCCCTTGCTATGCTTCAGACTGATACATCAGTGCAGAATTACTGTACATTCTAATTCTTTTGGCAAACTGAGGGTTAAATTGGGCTCTAATACAAGTAGAGGGAGAATATTAGGAGTATAACACCTCTGTTTTATTTTTGTTTAATAGATATCCAGTTATGGCACCAATTTGTTCTAAGTTCTGCTATACTGAGGTAAGAGAGGATTCTGGACAAGCTAGACAAATTACTATGTATTTATTTTTATTTATTAACATCTTGAATTCAAGACCTTTGAGCAGACACTCTTTACATAGGTTCCAAGTCAGAATGATAACATAGTCAGGTTAACATTTACAATAGTTACACTGCAAGTGTCAACAAACCTAAATACATTTATGTGTAAACAGAAGGGAGATGAAGATTCAGGAGATTACTATAAATAAAGTAAAGTGAAAATGACAATAACAGTGATTAGAGGTACATCTTACATACAGCAGAGGCATTGTACAATGTATGCTTGAGTCTAATTGTTACTGGGTTACTAAATACACAGTGAAACAGGCAGAGGGCCATAAGGGAAGAGAGGGAGGAGGAGGACAAGTGAGTGAGGGCGGGTTGGGTGGTGGGGGTGGGGGATAGGGGGAGGAGAGGGGGAGAGGATAGGTGGGGGGCCCCAGAGGTGAGTGCAAAATAAGTGCAAGTGAGGGCAGTAATTAGAGTAGGTGAGGGTCAGGGGGGATATCAATATATCATCAGTGTATAATGCTACTTTTTGCATCCTACCCCCTCAGTAAAACCACTGAATTTCAGAGTTTTGCCAGATGTTCTGAGCCAAAGGCTTCCAGTATATAGCAAACAGGAGGGGGGACAATGGGCACACCTGCTGGGTGCCTCTGGATGATGAGAACTGAGAAGAAATATGGCCTTTAATTTTAACATAAGCTATCAGAGAGTCATAGATCTATAGAATGATATCAATAAATTGTCTCAGGAACCCATCTGGTCCAGGTGACAGTCAAGAAATTCCATGCCACCCTGTTGAATGCCTTCTCTGCATCAAGGCTAAGTAATAAAAATAGGGTTTTTGACTGGGTGGCATGGTGAAGAACATGTAGTGTTCTTTCAGTGTTGTGCTGGACTTGGCTGGACACCACAAACCCTGCCTGATCTTCACTGATGATATATGGTAATATTTTATCTAAACGCTTAACCATTATTCCAGTGTATTGTTTGCAATCAATATTCAATACCAAAATTGGACTAAAGGAGGCATAGAACCTTGAGTCCTTTCCCAGTTTCAATATTGCTGAAATAGTGGCCATTTGCCAAGTGGGAGGAGTCCTCTCTCTCCCCCACTCACTTCCATTTAAGCTCTTAGCAAAGGGGGGTACATTTATGTCCAGCTAAAGCCCCAAATTGTTCTAAGATCTGCTATACTGGGGAAGACAGGATTCTGGGCAAGCTTGATAAATTATTAAATTATCAGAGTATAATGCTACTTTTTGCATCTTACCCCCCCCCAAGTCTAACCACTGAATTTCAGAGTTTTGCCAGATGTTCTGAGCCAAAGACTTCCAGTATATAGTGAACAAGGGGGGGGGGACAACAGGCACCTCTGTTGGGTACCTCTGGATGATGAGAAAAGGGAAGAAATATGGCCATTAATTTTAACATAAGCTATCAGGGAGTCATAGACACAGTATATAGAATGATATCAATACATTTTCTCAGGAAACCCATTCAGTCCAGGTGACAGTCATGAAATTCCATGCCATCCTGTTGTATGCCTTCTCTGCATCAAGGCTAAGTAATAAAAATGGTGTTTTTGACTGGGTGGCATGGTAAAGAACATGTGGAGTTCTTTTGATGTTGTTCTGAGCTTGTTTGGACACCACAAACCCTGTCTGCTCTTCACTGATGATAGGTGGTAATATTGTATCTAAACACGTAACCATTATTCCAGTGTATTGTTTGCAATTAATATTCAATACCAAAATTGGCCTAAAAGAGGCACAGAACCTTGGGTCCATCGCTAGTTTTGGTATTGCCAAAATAATGGCCATCTGTCAAGTGGAAGGAGTTCTCCCTTCCCACTCACTCTCATTCAAGCCCCTAGTTGGGGGGTGTAAAAGCTGATCTTTAAAGAGTTAATAAAACTTCTCAGTATACTCATCAGGGCCTGGGCTCTTCCCATTTTTCAGGTTCTATTTTGCTGTTTCTGTTTCTTCTGACTGTTTAGGGGAGTCAAGAAAGGATGCATGTTCTTTCGAGAGTTTGACGTGTTTCTATTTCTTCTGACTGTATAGGGGAGTCAGAGAAAGTCTGCCTGTTCTTTAGAGAGTTTGGGGTGTTGAAGAGATTTTAAATAGTTCCCAATTTCCTGGGCTCCTAAGAGGGCTTTAGGTGTATATAAACTAAGATAATAAGCCCTAAAGGCTGCTACTGTTTTTGGAGGGGTCAGAAACCATTTTTCCCATCAAAGGACTATGTATTTGAGTCACAGTAAATTGGTTTATTCCTTGTCTAAGGCAATATGCCAATGTCCAGGTTGCCTGAACCCCACCTTTATAGTATCTCTACCTAATGAATCAGACAGATATATCAGTTTTAGCATCTAGTATGGCCCAAATCCTCTGCATGGTAGCTGCGAGTAATAAAGCAAGGGTATGATCTCCCTCATATGCCACTCCTTCATGGTGTTTAACTGGAGCTGCAATAAGTCCAAATGAAGAGCCAGCCCGGTGTCATTGAGGGCTGAGGCACTGGATGCCACACCTCGCTCCACACCAGCGACCTGGATTCAGGAACGGACTTGGGTTGCTGGGGGTTGGTGGGGAAAGGAGGGATAGAGCATCTGTAGGACAGCTCTCTGGGAAGGGGGGTCTCTAGGCACTGGCTTTCCGATGACCTCTAGCAGAGGCTGGGGGAAGGTGTATCAATGCCTTCCTAAGGGTTGGTGAGTTGGGGCATGGCACTGGGAGGGAGCGCATTCAGACGTGTATGCGCTCCCCCCCTTGGCATCATTGCATGCCCCTCTCACAAGGGGAGGAAAAGCAGGAAATATGGCACATGGTCGCAGCGGCTTGATGGCCGTCACAAGGGACACATGGCCTGGGGACTCCACTGTGGCTACTGGATCCTGGTTTGGTGGGGAGTATGGGGGGCTCTCCACCACCCCACCATGGGGGGCAAACCATGGGGGTAATTAGTGGTGGGACTCTCCAGAGCCATGACTGACCAGACGGTGGCTGGATGGGACGGATGCCAGGACATGAAAGCAGACCGTGGTGCCAGGTAAATAAGGATTAACAAAAAAATAAATAAATAAATAAGTCCAAATGAACAGCTTGGATGTTCTTATAATGCACAGCAAATTTGATCATATCTTCCCTCAACACAGCTTTCATCATGTTTGACAATATACAGTGGGAAACTTCTACCTTTCTACTGTGTAGTAGAATTTGTCCTATGCTATCTTTAACAATCACTTTAAATCCCGGCAGGTTCAGAAGATAATTATTAAGCCGTCAAAGCATTTCTCCTATAGGAGAATCCCACTTTAATTTCAGAATCAGGGAGGCATGATCCACTAATAGGACAGGAAGCATCTCTCAGTTAAGTAATAACAGTTGATGTTCCTTGCTAATGTGTCACAAATCTATGTATATTTGGTGGGAAGCAGAAAATGTATATTGGCCTTCTATATGGGTTTAATGATTTCCAAGCATCTGCCAACCATACTTCTCATATAAAGGAACAAGTAGCCTTTGGTGCTGCTGTGTCTTGATGGGGTCATGGGTTAGTCATATCCTTGGTGTCAAATATCATTTTATAGTCCTCAGCCATATTTAATACCCCTTTTTTCATCTCTATGACTTTTTGCAGTACAGTTCAGAGGGAGTTGGCATCCATTCCGGGGAAAAATATAAATTCACTGGTGTTAATACAGTACCCGAATAAGAACCCATGACCACTGACAATCTGCCCTGGGATCAACGTGGATGTCCATCTGCTGGAAGGGGTTTGTTTAGAAACAAGGATGACCACTCCTCTCCATTTGCCATGCAGGAAGATAGAAGTGATAATTTGAGAATATCAGAATGTCACCAGTTTCAAATGTTCCTCAGTGCTGAGATGTGTTTCTTGAAGACACACAAAAGTGGGTCATTGTTTCTTAGAGGGACGCTGTCAACCTGTTTTGCATCATATTATTTCTAGTTAAAACCCCACATTTTAAGATTGCTTACCATCTCCAAAATTCATTAATTGCAGTTTGTTTTGTCTGTCTCCTTATTTAGTAGAACCGAAATACATGGCAATGTATATTTATAAACAACTTTGTTTAGTTTCAAATCCTGAATCTATTCTCCTTGAATTCTTCCTAAACATTAGAAGCACCTCCAAACAGTGCAGTCACTCATGAGGAAGCAGGCACCTAAACTCCCACTGCATCATGAGTGGCTAGAGTATGTTAGGAAATGTTCCCAAGTCCAAGAAAGATGCAGTAGGAGTTGATCAAGGAATGTAAACAAACCCGTTTTTGTGTGGTAACACCAGTACGTTAGGCAGTCTGTTTTTCACTTTTTAAAAGAAATAAATGTAATCCCCCTGCAAATGGGGGTTCCCAAAAAGTCTTCCAGGAGCTTGTTTGAATGCTCCCAGCCTGAATGGTATTTGGCATTTAAGCAGTTTATCTGTGAGTCTTTTAGAGCCTTTGGTACTGTCTCTTTAAGAGCTGTCTGCTTGCAGAAATAATTAGTTTGTATGGGGGGACTGTGTGTTTTCCTGCTTGAGTCCCGCTCAAGCTACTGCCAAATCGCTCCGTTTCTGCCATCACTAAGTAGGCAGAAGGAGCACTCTTCAAAGATGTAATTGTTTGCTTGTAACCTGTTAGAGTAATAATGAAAATGCAGCTTGATTTAACCTGCTTTCTTGTAGCAAGGACAGTGCAGAGCAAGCTCCTTCATGTTGGTTCTGAACTGCTGAATTGGACCAATCATGGTGGGGGATCCTTTAAAATGGAGCCTGCTCTGGGTGAATCAGAACTTGGACTCTCCTCTGGAGCCTGCTGTAAGGGGATTGTAAAAGCAGTGACTCTAGGAAATGTAGTTTTGACTTCGGCACCTTTTTTCCACCAACAGGGGGAGTTTACAGTGAGTGACAGCCATACCAGCCAACTGAACTGGGTGTAACTCAAAGGAAATGCCCAACTCTGTCTACTGGAATGATCAGATCAGTTTGGGCTGTGAAGAGACAGGGAGCTGTGTGCTTCTTCGGTGTGTAGTTTTAGCACAGGAATCTCGTGTAAGGCCCTAAGTTTTGGTCTGCGGTTTGTGCAAGTTCCTGTTCAGACTGAAACCGACCTGTGAGGAGAATCAAGGAGATATGAAGAGTAGAAACCAGGCTCACCCTGTAGAAGACTGGAGAAATTGCTGAATCGCGCTCAGTCTGTCAGGAACTGAATCTGCTGTGTGTTCTCCCGGGTATTGTGCAGTAATTGCGATCAGGATAGAGAAGCAGCCTGCCTGGTATAGTACTTTCCTTTAACATATAAATGTGTGTAGTGCCTGTGGGGAATCGTGTTTCAAATCCCATGTACAGTGAATAGAGTGCATGAAGCTGGAAGTAAACCCCAGCTTAATCCAGACTACATCCATTTGCTCTAAACTGCAGTGGGGTCCAGTCACAAGGACCTTGTCCACATGGTCTGCTCCTCCTGGCAATCCAGGACAATCTGCCTTCCATCCAGTTCCCAGCATTGAGTTTGTGAGTACAAAGCAGGGTAGCTCCCCTGCCATCTGTTTATCGAATTGCAAGTGTGTCATCTAATTGTTGTTTTTTTCTTCATTTCTTAACGAACTGAGCCAACCAACTCCGGATTATAATTTGGGTATTGTGCCAGTGTTTTTTCCATCACAGGGCCCCAACCAGCTGCAACCGATCCTGGCTAGCCCCCCTCCATCCTGGGTACCCGGTGAAAGTGAGAATTTGGGACTCTGAATATGCGCACAGTACTGTGATTATTAGTGTGTTTAACCTAATTAACCTGATTTCCCCCCCCTTCCTTGTTACAGGTCCCTAAATAAATCAGATCTGTTGGTTTCAGCAAAGTTACACTGGCTGAGGTATTTGTTTATGTTAAAGATTGTTCACTTGGGAACATAAGCAGGAGGCTGGTAAGGACAGAGGTCTGGGTTTATATTCTGTTTTAACTGAAATATTTAAATAGTTTTGTACGTGAAATTAGTTGTGCATCTTAAAAATTACTACTTTGAGTTAGAACTGTTACTTGGGCTGTGATATTGTAACTTTTGGGGCTTGGGAACACTTGTTTGGCAGTGATAATTAGAGTGAAATTTAAATGTGATGTTTGCTTGGTGTTAGAGGAGGGGAAATTAACAAGAATCACCTTGTCTTTCATTGTTCACTTGGGAACATAAGCAGGAGGCTGGTAGGACAGAGGTCTGGGTTTATATTCTGTTTTAACTGAAATATTTGAATAGTTTTGTAAGTGAAATTAGTTCTGCGTTAACAATTACTACTTTGAGTTAGAACTGTTACTTGACTCGCTATTGTAACTTTTGGGGCTTGGGAACACTTGTTTGGCAGTGATAATTAGAGTGAAATTTAAATGCGATGTTTGCCTGGTGTTGAGTAAGAGCCTCCCACCCACCCTTGTTTGTAGGCTTTCTTAAATACAGAAAAGCCACTGGGGTTGGGATTGAAGGGCTGTGTATTTCTGTTTGGGACTGAAATTTGAAGCAACAGGAACAGGTGGGCCTGTGACATCATACGGTACCTGATGTCTGCATACACACACTGTTAGTGGGACTGGACACACACTGGACTGTATGTGTTTGTGAGACTTGGGAACTTTATTGGTGGGGTTGAAACTGGGTTTGTAAATAACTGCAGTCAGTATAGAGAGAAACTGTATTGCAGGGGAAGGGACTGAGAAAAGGGGTGTGCCATTATAAACAGAGGGGAAAAACAGGTGGCCATATTCCACCATGGCAGGCATCTTTGGAAGGGTTGTAGGCTGCACAGGCTGTGGATGGCAATAATTCTCAATTGGGCCTGAGAGAGGGAGGTTGCCCACCTGTAGACAGCTATCTTGTATCAGGAGTGAAGTATATTGGTTAGGAGTAAGCTGGGGGAGTTGGGGGGGTGTCCAAGGATAAGGGGTGTGTATATGGGCAGCAGAAGGGTGGGGCAGAGGGGAGGCTGGGGCAACGCTCTGAAATTACAGAACGTTTTGTTACAGCTAGCAGGAGGGGGGATATTAGGGACAGAGGATCCTTAGATAGGGATGTTGACGATAAGGGGAAAGCGTACGGGGTGAACATTCCAAATACAAAGAGAGTGGAGGGAGAAGAGTCAGGAGGGGCTGTTGTGGGGAAGCCTAGTAGAGCAGACATTGAGAAGGGAGGGGCTGTTGTGGGGAAGCCTAAAACAGCAGACTGTGGGAAGGGAGCTCCTAAAGAGAACAGAACAAGAGGGGAGGAAGAGGGGCAGTTTAGAGGTGCAGTCAGGGGAAACTCGGGTTGCTTGATGGAGGCTGACATAGAGTGTCACAATAAATTTGAGCTACTGAGCAACCTAGAAGGGTAGGAAGGGGTTGGTGGAAATGAGGAAACTGATACAGAGGCCGGGGGGAGGGAGTCGGATACCCACAAGGCATCACAGACCGGCAATGGAAAGGATAGAAATAGTCCAAGAGGGAGAAGGGGAAACATAAATGTTAAGCAGATGGGGGACATGCAACATATTGCAGACATGAGGGAGGAGAGCATGACTGGAGAGAAACTGGGAGACAAGGAGGTGGGGGAGGAGCCCCCCTTCAGCAGGGGGGTCAGCACCAAGGATGGGGCCTTAGCTAAAGGGGACCCACAGAGAGCCTCTGGGGGTAGGGGTACTATTGCAAGGGGGGAGGATGGAGGGTGGGGAAGGGAAACCATCAGGGCCAGGATAAATGGTTCGGATAAGAGAGGGTTAAAGGGGACACCTATTCAGAGAAGGTCTGAGTTAAGTGGGCAAAATAACGAGGAGGCAGAAAGGGAGGTGACAAGGGGTCTCTAATAAGGCAGGAAGACTCCCATGGAATTGAGATCACGAATAAAGGGGGGATGGGGCTGAGAGTGCATAGGAGGTAACCATAAGGATGATGGTGGTGTTAAGGTTCTGTTATTGGAGACCGATGATTAGGGGTATCCAGTGGGAGGGACAGGGGGGTGGATGCCATAGCCAGGTGAAGGTAGTGAGTATCTCTGGGCTGACAGTGCACAGAGCAAAGTTCATGGTGTACAAACTGGTTATGGATTGTGGAGGGAAACTGGATTTCCTGGTGCATTTGGGAACTAACGATCTAGAGGGAAATAGCATTTTGGAAATCCAAGCAAGGTTCCAAGAACTTGCCAGAGTCTGTTGGGATAATGGATGCAACATTTCCTTTTTGGAGATATTGCCAGGACCAAAGGCCTCAGTGGAGAAAAAAATGAAGATCACAGAGGTTAATGACTGGCTCAGGAAGTGGGGTGAAGAGAGTGGGTCAGGGTGTTAGGGAACTGGAAAGGAGTTTGGGAGGATAAGGGACTGTATGCCAAGGACAGGCTTCATCTTGCCCCATTAGGGAAGGAAGTCCTTAAACAGGGATGGCTGACTACATTCAAGAAAGGTGGGGTTTAAACTTGTGAAGGGGGAAGGATAAGGGAGGGGCTGACCAGAAGCCCTCTCCTCCAGATGAGGAGTAGCTTCAACCCAAGGGGGGAAACAGACTGGGGTGGAGGTTTTAGGAGGAGCAGAGGGAGGATGGAAGTATAAGGGAACCTGGTGGGTTCACAAAGGGGACTAGGGATAATGCGGGGTTGGTGTTAGTAAATGCCAGGAGCTTGGGAAACAAGTTGCCAGAGTTCCAGGCCATGCTGTTCGAGATGGGTGGATGTGGCAGTGGTCACGGAGACGTGCAAAAAAACATGACTGGGACCTAAAGCGCAGGGGTACACTATGCTTAGGAAGGATAGAAAGGAGGGCAGAGGGGGTGGAGTGGCTATGTTCATTAGAGATGACATAGAAATTGCAAGGGTAGAAGAGGCAGAGGGGAACATGGAGGCCTTATGGGTCACCTTACGATTCCCAGCAGGAGATAAGGTCAAGCTTGGTGTAGTATATAGGCCCCCCGGGATGGGTGATGCTCTGGAGGATGGTTTGCTGGACAACATCATTGTCCAGTGTGGACCAAATGGGGAAGGAGTGGTGTTGATGGGGGACCTTAATATGCCAGGTAAAAACTGGGGAACCATGTCCTCTGAGGTGGCCAGGAGCAGAGGCTGCTGGACGGCTTCCAGGATGTGTTCTTAACACAGCATGTGATGGAGCCCACAAGGGAGGGGCATGTCCTGGACGTGGTTCTGACAGATGGGGATCTGAAGGGACCTGGTTGTAGAGGATCCCCTGACTGGGAGTGACCACAATACTGTCTGGTTTCAAATAAGCATGGGGGGAGGAAGGGGGAGATCTAGGACACTGGCAGTGGACTTCAGGGGGGCAGACTTTGTGGGCATGGGAAATATTCTCAAGGGTCACTTGAAGGGGATTACATCAATGACAAATGTGGAAAGGAGATGGGAGGTCATAAAAACGGGGACTTCATGAGGCAGTCAGGACCTGCGCTAAGGTAAAACGTAAGGGAGCAAGGTCACATAAACCATACTGGTGGTCCAGTGAGGTTCAGGTAGCGGTCAGAGAAAAGAAGGCGGCCTACAAAAAATATAAAACAACAAGAGGGGATAGGGATAAGGAAATGTACCATCTTGCATCTAAAAAAGTCACCCGGATGGTGAGGAGGGAAAAGTCCAGTAAAGAGCAGCGGCTGGCACAGGGGATACATGGAGGGGAAAAGAGGTTCTTCCGGTACATTGGGGAGTGGAGAAAAACTAAGGGCCATCTCAGTAGATTGAGATCAGAAGGAGGGTGGGTGGAAGAGGCGAGGGACCAGGCAGAGGTATTTAACGAGTACTTTGCCTCTGTGTTCACTAGGGAGGAGGATGGGATATCTACAAAGCAAGGCACGATGGGGATAGAAGTGGCAGTGAGTGGGATCAGGGGAGCAACAGAAATGGGGCAAGAGGGAGGGAGAGGTACCCCAGGGTGTCAAATCAGGATAAGGGTAAAAAGGCCAGTAAGGTGGAGGGGACGGATGATGCTATCTCCACCAAAAGGGTGTGGTTAGCCTTCAAGGCCCTAAAGAAAGACAAATCTCCTGGGCCGGATGGCATTCATCCAAGAGTACTATGGGAATTGGTGGACATACTGGCTGCACCCCTGGTGGAGCTCTTCCACAGGTCACTTGAGACAGGGAGGGTATCTAGGGATTGGTGAGAGGCACATGTGGTGCCAATCCATAAAGGGATGACCCAATGGAAGTACCAGGTAACTATAGACCCATCAGTTTGACCTCGGTGGTTGGAAAATTAATGGAGAGTATACTAAAGGAACGATTGGGGGGGTACTTGGAGGAGGTGGGAGGGCTGGATAGTCGGCAACATGGGTTTGTGCCAGGTAGATCATGTCAAACCAATCTTATGGAGTTCTATGAATGGGTAACATCAGAACTGGACAGGGGAAAGCCTGTGGATGTATTATTCTTGGACTTCAGCAAGGCATTTTACTCTGTCCCCCACAATGGTCTGGTGGGGAAACTGATGGGGTTGGAAGTAGGCCCTTTGATGGTCAGATGGATTGAAAACTGGCTAGCTGGACGCACCCATACAGAGTAGTGGCCTGTGGGGCTCGAACCCCTGAGAGGTTGGTAGTGGGGCACTGCGGGGCTCGGTCCTGGGTCCGATCCTGTTTAATGCCTACATATCGGACATCATGGAGGGTATAGGTGTGAAATGAGTCTCTTGACTGATGACTCCAAGATGGGAGCAGTAGTTGAGGGAGAAGAGGGGAGGTTGGCCCTGCAAGGGGACCTGGACACCCTGGAAAGCTGGGCTCACACATGGAAATTAAATTTCAATATCACCAAGTGCGAGGTGTTACATCTTGGGTGAGGAAACCCTAAACACAGGTACACCCTGGGAGGGGAGGCGCTGGAGGCCTCAATAGGGGAAAAAGACCTAGGGGTCATGGTGGATGCATATATGAATAACTCTGAGCAGTACAGGAGAGCAGCTAGCAAGGCAAACAGGATGTTGGAATGCATCGTAAGGGGGATCACCTCTAGGAGCAAGGAAGTAATTCTGCCGCTGTACAATGGACTGGTTAGACCACACCTTGAGTACTGTGTACAGTACTGGAGACCACACTTGAAGAGGGGACATACAGCTTCTGGAGAGGGTACAGAGGAGGGCAACTAAGATGATACGAGGGCTAGGGGATTTGACGTATGAGGACAGACTTGAGGAGCTCTGCCTGTTTTCATTGGAGGAGAGGAGAGCTGGGGGACATGATTGAGGTCTTCACGTACCTCAAGGGAATAAATAGGGTAAACATGGAGGGGATCTTTAGACTAAAGCAGGGAGGTATCACCAGAGGGCATGGTTTGAAGTTGGAAGGTGGAAGGGTGAGGGGAAGAGGAGGAGGTTTTTCACTGAGAGGGTGGTGGACCCTTGGAATGCACTGCCTGGTGAGCTGGTTCAGAGATCCACAGTGGAGGGCTTCAAGAAAGGGTGGGCAGACACAGAAAGTGGATGTATCAGATGATGGCCTGTCCTGGGGGTGGGGATGGATGATAGGGGTTTCTGGAACACAAGGGGGGGAGGGCCTCGGCACCCAACTAGGGATCTGAGGTTCGAGCAGACTCAATAGACCATAAGGCCTAATCTGCTGGCAAATAGTATGTTAGTATGTTAGTATTGTACTGTGGTTTTTGCACTGTATCATCTTGTTTTGCAGGGGGTCCCTGGGGTCCAGTCGACAAAGCCAGTCCTGGGGGTAAGTGTACATTGTGAAGATATTCCTAATGCATTGTGTGGGCCACTAGTGGGAAGAAAGGGGGGGTTACAGTGCCCCAGAGGGCTGTGACCAAGTTAGTTTAACTACTGCAAACCCTGACCTCTGGGTAGAAGCACCTGCCATTGGACCTAGGCCCCTCAGCCTGTTAGTAGTTAAGCAGGCAGGGGTAGTAGCCCTTGGGATAGTGCCACCTAGGGGTTACATAAAGAATCAGAATCAAACTACTAGCTACATCAAGAATCTTTACAGAATGTTATCAATCATATAATGTGTTTTTTAAACAAGGGACACTTTGAGGCCTAAGGGGGATGACAGTGTCCCATTAATGTGTGACAGAACTTTGAAGCATTTTACAGGATTATTCAGGCCACTGACATTTTGAGAGTAAACTGTTAATCTCTGAAGGATGGCCATTATGACAGGGGGTGAGGAACTATATGCTGATAGAGGCCAACCATTAAGAGAGGAATTAACCAACATTGAATCCCCAGGCCAGAGTAAGTGATCAATGTTACCCAGATTGTAGTACGCTCTAGTGTACAGCAAAACCATCAAGGTGTTTAAGACAAGTAATGAATAAACATCAATTACACCAGGAGAGATGTAAGGTGTAAATGCCAAAGCAGCAAGAAACATTAAAACAATGAAGAAGAATACAACTACAGAACATGTAACAACATTTAACATAACGTCAGTGAAACAACAGGCTTCCAAGATAGGAGGATAGACACATAGATCCTCTTTACTATTGGAGCAGTAGATAAATATCTACTGCTTTCCAACATGGAGGAAAAGTGACCCCCATCAGGGGGTCAGGCCTCAAGGGTCACAGCTTTCATGGGACTAGGGGAAGGGAGGTCAGGAATTGATGGTCATCAGTGCCCAAAACGGCACCCTAATGAAAAGTGCCAATACTGGCCACATCTAAGTAGTAGGGGAAGTATCTACCAGCCCAGGCCCTTATGAAGTATACAACTCTGAGTTGCCAATCGAATTACCATTAAAACAAGCCTTTGTAATCAAGTACCTTCAGAGGGTATGGAACTTTTATCGTAATCGTGCATCACAATCTAGGGTAGTAGTAACTGAAATCTAAATTAACCTTTTAAGCCCAAAGAAACCTGTACACAGTAATAAAGAAATATTTCAGAATTTGTAACGTACAGAAAAGCAGCAAGATGGGACATATATCAATTTTCAGTATGCAGAATACAAAATGTAAACATGGAGGACCTAACATGTCCAGTTATGAATTTAGCAAGTCACAGGGAGCCATGGGAAGCAGCCGGGAACCCACCATGGAGGGATGGGAGACCAAGGGCCCTCCCCAACCACCAACAAAACTTCAGCCCCAGGGAAAAGGCCTCAGTCCCCCCTCCACACATACACACACACTGCAGCTACCCCCACAGCTGCACTCCCCCAGTCATCTGTATTCATTTTTATTCCACGTATTTCCCATTGTTTCATCCTACTCTCCAGTCCTCCCACCATGGCCATTCCATTCTATCAGCCTCACTGCCATTTCCCTTTTACCAGGCAATAAATGACTGGGGTCCCCTCCTTTGCTGGAATGGGGCAACTAAGGCTTGGCCCTCATACATGTGAAGGGAACTACCATGGATCTGGTATCATTTCCATGGACTTATAATGGGAAGAGGGCACTTTTAAAGAAATGGAACCCAGGGTCTCTGAACAGCTTTCAAAGCTTATAAAGTGAAATGCCAACACTGGTCACCTTCACTCACTGCTTTGGAAGCCTCTTCAGTTAGGACCCCATGGTGGTGCTCCATACAGTGTAGACAATGGAATATTGGGAGAGACAAGGATTCAATATGGCAGTCAGGGAAGATGTACCAACTTTGTGATCACATTTTATGTCAGGATTAGGGGCAGACCATAAACTACCTCCATGGTGCATGACATTGCCTCACCTGACATTGAGAGAATAGACCTTAAGAAAGATGTGCCTTCCCTTCATGACTTTCTTCTCCCTTGGAACCAGGTGGCACTCAAATAGGCAGTATATTCAAGATGTAAGAGCACCAAACTGTGAATCTGGAGACTCAGCAGCCTTTTGTTTGAAACCCACAACCAACACTTGCAAACTGTGTGATACTAAGCAAGTCACTTAGCCTCCCTGTGCTCACAGGTCACATCTGTAAATGAGTTTCAGCTCACTATGCCTTTCCCAGCACCAAACAAATCCTGAAATATACCAGGAAATTATGTGAACCCTCTTTGGAGGTATACGTCATTTCCTGTGGACTGTGCTGAGCCACTGTTGTCATGATTGAGAACCCCTAGTTTCAGGACACAATTCAAGGTCCCTTGGCATACTGTGTGCAGTTTTGGTCTCTGCAATACAAAAACAACATTAAGGTTATCAAGGGTGTACATCACAGGGTCTCCAAGATGAGCATTTCTGAGAAAATCAGAACATTTTGATCTGGTGTCTCCAACAGGACACATGGACAGACCCTGTCGCACACTAATGGTAATTTCACAGGTAATGTTAGGTAGCATGTTTGCTCCCAGAGGGTGGGGAATCCACTGAACAGCCTATCTACAGATACAGTAGATATAAAGAGAGTAAAGTCCTTAAAGGTAAACCATCAAAAATGTCTGCTTACTAAGGCAATTACAAAGTACCCTGGGTAGAAGAGTAAAGAATCCCTAGAAATTGGTACCATTTTTGCATGTCATATTTAACTTAATTCCTGCTTGTGAAGCATGGAGGGGGACAGACATTAGGGATCTACAGTCCCTTTCCAACTTAAATTATTGTTACTATAGTACTGTGTTACATGACAAGGGGACGCACATAGCAATAAGTTATTTGGTCAAGCCCCAGTAGAGGCATTGTTAACCAATCCATCAACCCTTCCTGAAAACTGTATTTTCTCAGAAGGACATACAGAAAACAGAATGTACTGCCATGTTATATTAGGTTAGGAGCAGAGTCAGAGTCATAGTCATAGTCTATTTGGACTTCAGCAAAGTCTTTGTCACTGTGGCACATGCTAAGCTCCTGGTCAAAGTAAACCACCATGGGATACACAATGCATACAGTAGGTGGATTGCTAAGTAGCTTGGAGGAAGAAAACAGAGGTTGGTGTTGATGGGCAATACTCCAAGTGGAGACTGATACTTAGTAACATGCCTACCAAGGGAATCACTGGAAACCCTGGGTAGTAGGGTAAGTAGAACATCTGTAATTTAGGTACTTGTTTGCAATACATACTTGTTGGGACCTGCTTTTGAAGGGGTGGAATTTGATTGATTTACTGTCCCTTCCTAGCTTAACGAGAAGGTCCCCCTCATCCTTTTTTTCTGTTTACCTATAAAGTTTGCAGGCATAAATAATGTTTTCCTCTACTGCAACCTCCAAATGTCATCAGTATTTAAATGTAAGTGAAGTTACTAAAGTCAGATGTGACAATCTGCTTGCCTCCATTTCAAAGATCAATGGACTATCATGACACCACTGAGGAGCAGTTATGGGGTGGGTAGACTACTATGCCACCACAGTATCTGTAAGAGGGTTCAAATGAGAGGCAGGGCAGGCAGCTGCACTGTAGTGCACTGCCTTCGGAGGTGGGTTTGTGGGCTTATCAATCAATCAATCTGTATTTTACCAGGCCAAAACATCATTGAGAGGCAATCTCATTTACAAGATGGACCTGGGCATTTTAGATAGATCAACAGAACAGTAACAGTTGATACAAAAGTTATTTACATAGCATCACAGAAAATGACAAGGGCAAAGGTTCCAGAGTAGGTGTGGGAGAACAACAGTATAAAAAACTCTCAACATGATACTATTCACAATATATGCATAAAAATGTGCAAGGTGCAACAGGTGAGTGGCTAAATGCTTGGTAGGTAATGAGACACAGTTCAGCTGAATGAAGGGTAGAGGTAAGGATACAAGACTGTGGGACAATGGGCTGTCATGGGAAGCATTTACAGGACTCATTGAAGGTGCATACAACCAGAGTTTTAAAGGTGGCCAATTTGACAGGGATTGATATTTTTAAGATTTTTTGGAGGTTATTCCACAGGACAAGAAGGACATGGCTTCTGGAAGCCTTACCAAAGCACATTCTAATTCTAGGGATGACAAAGGAGATACAGGAAAAGCTCCTGAGAGGGTAGTTAGCCTCAGTACAGGCAGGTAGACAATCCAAAATGTGCCAGGTCAGCTTGTCGATAATAGATCTGTAAATCCAGGTAACAGTGTATTTTCAGTGTTAAGTTTGAGTGCTAACCAACCTAGTTTAGAGTACAGAGAACAGTAATGAGTGGAGTAAGGGGGCTCCAGTGATAAATTTTAGTGCTTGGTGCTAGAGAGTGTCAAGTTTAGCTAGAGCAGTACTGGGACCTTGAACATAAAGTCAGTGTAGTCTAGTAAAGGTAGAAAAGTGGACTGGGCCAGTTTAATTTTGGCTTCCTGGGTAAGAAGATGCTTGATATGAAAAAAAAGACCAAGCATTTGTTTTAATTTTTTTTGCTAATTCATCAATATGGTCAAGGAAGGACAATTTATGGTCAACCCAAAACCCCAGTGATTTGAGGTATAGGACAGTGACTGGAGGCATGGACAAAGGGTGAGAAAAGCATAGCCTTATTTGTTTTGGCATTTAAAAGGAGTTTCAGATGCAGGAGGTTTTGCTGCAGATGGTTAAACTCCAATTGCAAGTCCTTGCAAGCCAGTTCTGGGGTGGGTTTCTCTATATAAAGCACCGTATCATCAGCAAAAAGGTGAATATTTGCTGATTTAATGCTGGAATTTATATTGTTAATGTATAATGCAAATAACAGTGGACCTAAAATGGACCCCTGAGGCACTCCTCTCAGGAGAGGTTTCAGTGGGAAGAATTCTGGTTCTGCTTTGACCTGCTGATGACAACCCATTAGGTAACTGATAAACCAACTCAACATGGTAGAATCTAGGCCAATGGTTTGAAGAGTGTGCAGTAACAACTCATGGTCCACCATGTCAAAAGCCTTGCTAAGGTCAAGGAATAAGGCACATACATAATGTTTAGCAACCAAGGCCTTTAACTAATCATTAGATACCTTAGCAAGAGCAGATAGTATACTGTGGCATGGTCTGAACACTGACTGTTCAGGATTAAGCAGATTATAAGTCTCCAAATGCTTTCTAAATTGGAAATTTACTGTTTTTTCAAGTATTTTGGATAGAATAGGAAGAAGAGATATGGGCCTATAATTGTTTAAGTTGCTATGATCACCAGATTTGAACAGTGTGATGATATGGGCGGTTTTCCAAACAGATGGAAGAACACTCTGCATAAGAGATAGATTGAAAAGGTGTATGACAGGGGCAGACAAGACGTGAAAACCCAGCCTTAGGAAGTATGGCTCAATGTGGTCGGTACCCATGCTTTTCTTCGTGTCAAGTTCTAGGAGAAGATCTTCCACTTCCTTTAAGGAGACCCGCCAGAAGGAGAAGGGAGCATAATGAGCAGTGGAGGCTGAGGCAATGCTAGAAGTGTCTAGAGCACAGAGCTGCACTCAAAGATTGTAGGCAGGAGAAAAATCAAATTCCAAACCGGCAGTGGCAAAGTGGTTGTTAAGAATATCTAAGATAGAGGGGAGGGTTTACAAAGTATGGGGGTGGGGAAGGGGACCACATTTTCAAGATTCTCATTAATTTTCTCGGATTAATCCTTTTTGCCTCTGTTTTTCCTAAGGATTACGTAGTCTCAATTATGTGGCTGACAATACTTTCGGTTATGTTTGGAATGTTTGGGGGAGGGCATGGGGGTGGGCGGAAGGTGCCACTTTGCAGGGGTTGACTTATAAGACCATGGTTGAAAGTTACACATGTTGTTTCCTACCAAGATTGTTAAATGGCTTTAGGTCACATTAAATTTGCTACTTGGAATGTCAGGGGTATTAGAGAAGTAACCAAGAGAAGGCAAATCCTGCTGAATTGTTCGCTTACTGGTATTGATATTCTATTTTTACAGGAAACTCATATTTTAGCCTCGGAAGTTAATCTGCTAAGGTGTCAAGGTTTCTCCCAGGTTTTTGTCTCGGAGGGGTCTACAAACAGTAGGGGAGTGGCTATCATGCTGAAACGTAATATACCATTTGTTCTAGAGAGTTGTACTACAGACTCTGATGGCAGGTATGTGTTGGTCAAAGGCACGCTTAACAACTTGGGAGTGGTTCTGGGGGCCATATACTGCCCAGTTGAAGGGGATTCCAATTTTCTTATGCGGTTAACCACTAGTTTATGTGAGCTTCTACCAACAGTTTTCATTTTGGGGGGGGATTGGAATATTGCCCCTTTGCAGGCTTTTGACTGAACTTACAGGCCCATAGGATCTTCCACATCCGCCCAACTAGCCCTTCAGGATTTTTGTAACCTGCTGGGCTTAAGCGATCCTTGGAGAATTTTGAATCCCTCCAGCCATTGCTACACGTATTATTCCTCAATACACAAGTCCTGGTCTAGACTGGACTTCCTTTTGGTGAGCACTGGGTTCTTGGCTAATATATCCCTTTCGGTATAGAGCCGATTGTTATTTCGGACCATGCCATGGCATGGATAAAACTCACCTCCTGTCCCTTGGGCCAGAGAGACACCTCTTGGAAACTCAACACACAACTCCTAAAGGATGAACAGATCACTGTTCATATCAAATCTTTGATATCGTTCTTTCTCGAAATCAATCAGGGCTCAGTCTCCAGAGATGATTTAGTCTGGTGTGCGTTAAAATGTTTTCTCAGAGGTGAGTTTATTAAAATAGCCACTAAAAGGAAAAGGGTGAGAGAAGAGAGAATTACCCTTCTGGCTAACCGAATCAAATAGGCTGAAAATGTCCTCTCCTCCTCAAACTCTCAAACTGACTTAGAAAACCTGCTCAGGATCAAGAATGAGTATGAGGATCTGATTGAGGAAAAAACCGAATATGCCATCTTAAAATCTAAAGCACGATATCTTGACCAGGGTGAAAAACCCGGGAGGTTAGTAGCTCTCAGGTTAAGGGAGGTAGAAAGTTCAAGACTAATTCCTGCTTTAAAAGCGGCTGACGGTTCAATTAAAACAGCACCAAGGGATATAGCCAAAATCTTTGAGGACTTCTACAAAGGCTTATATAGCAATAACTTCTCCTCAACCTCAAGTTTGAACCCGGATTCTTTCTTGGCAGGGGTATCTCTCACTAAGCTGCTCCCCAGTCAATGCAAAGTGCTATCCTCGCCTATTACCCTGGAGGAGATTGAGGAAGTCATCCAAGGCCTACCCACTGACAAGTCCCCAGGTCCCGATGGCCTTCCATCCAATTTCTACAAAGCGTTCAGTAAGGAAGTTGCTCCAGCTCTCCTTAAGTTATTTAACTATATTCTCTTCGCTCCACTGGACCCTCTTTGCTGGAAGCTACTATTGTCCTAATCCCAAAGCCGGACAAGCCTAAGCTGGACCCAACCAGTTATAGGCCGATATCACTACTTAACTATGACATTAAAATCTTAACCAAAATTCTTTCCTTAAGAATCAAACAGGTCTGGCAGGTACTGCTGAGTCAGGAGCAGGTAGGCTTTGTCCAGGACAGATCTGCCACAGATCATATATGCACACTCACTCACATCTTTCAGGTGGCCCAGGAGACCCAGATCCCTATGGCTTTAGTGGCTCTGGACGAGGAAAAGGCCTTTGACCGGGTCAGCTGGGATTTCCTGTGGGCTACCCTTAATAAAATGGGATTTCCCGGGAAGTTCATCGGCTGGTTAAGGGCAATATATACCTCGCCCTCTGCGAGGGTCTACTGCAACGGGGTGTTCTCGTCCCATTTTATTTTGCAATCTGGCACTGGCTAGGGTGCCCTTGTCCCCATATCTATTCAATTTATACCTTGAACCATTGCTGCTTCACATCAAAAGTTCACCCAAAATTTCTGGCTGTGTAATAGCTCAACGGGCTTGACCTCTCAGTTTTCGCAGATGACATACTCTTGCATCTCTCAAACCCTAAGTTTCCTTGGGGAGGTATGCGACTAGTTAGCCTGTTTGGTAAGGTGGCTAACTATAAGTTAATCTGTCTAAATCTGTGATATTCCCACCAATTCACTCTTACACCATGCTAATGTTTCCCAATTCGCTATGAAGTGGACCCCAAACCATCTCAAATATTTAGGTATTTATTTGGCCCGTGACGAAGAGTCGGTCAAGAAACTTAACCTGGAAGACCTGTTAGACACCATCCAAAAAGATCTCATTAGATGGGATAGCCTGCCCATTTCATTTGGGGGACGTGTCAATATAATTAAAATGAATGTTCTTCCGTGACTTTTTTACCCCTTAAATCTTCTTAATATCTGGCTCCCTAAATCTTACTTCCAGAAGTTGCACTCAATAATATCCAAATTCATCTGGGCTGGCAAAAAACCTAGAAGATCCTTCGTTAAGCTCTGTCTACCTAAAGATAAGGGAGGCCTTCGTCTGCCCAACTTTGGATGGTATTACTGGGCCAGCCACTTAGCCAAACTGGCCAGGTGGATCGGGCCCCCGAATGAGCTCTATACGCCTGCCTGGTTAGAGTTGGAGCTTAGCCTGTTGAAGGAGCACAATATTCCGCCCCCCTACATCTTTTTCTATAGTTTTTCCGCACTCCTGGAGGCTCTTCGCAAATCGGTGATAGGGGTATCCACTAAAGTCTTGTCACAAATCTGGAATTTCCTTAAAATCCCATATACTAAAGATCAGGCCCAGCCTCTACTTCTTAACCCCAATACTAGAATGGGCGGACACATACTGTCGTCGGCCTGGCTCCCACAAATACAGGACCGTTTGGTAGAAGATCTGTACTTTCAGGGGGCCCTTGGTTCCTCCAAGGACATCCTCACTAAATTGGGTCTACCCTCTCAAAATATATTCAAGGTTTATCAACTAAGGCATCTCTTAGGTAGTAACTTTGGGTTGGTGAGCGTGCCCTCTCAGGTTAGGCCCTTCTTGGAACAACTTAGGAATCACGCTGCTAAGCCCCACTGCATAGCTAAAATTTATATACACCTAATAACTGAAAAGTTTCCTGATTCCTTGTGTGGTTCCAGGTCATGGGTCTCTCAATTCTCTGGTCTTTCCCTTTCTTGGGCCCAAGTTTGGCGGGATGTATATAGATATCTTACCCTAGATAGAAGCAGACTAATCCAGTTTTATATTCTAAACAATATGTACTACACTCCACTGAAGCTCACCAAATTTGATAGTTCCAAATCTGACAGTTGTGTGAGATGCGGCTTAGAAGTGGGGGATTTATTACATATTTTTTGGTCATGCGCCAAAGTTGACCCATTGTGGCAGGCAATTCACAGAGGTCTGGATCCGATTCTTGGTTTGGATGATTTATTTACAGCTGAAATTTGTATCTTTAGTGTGTACTCGAATATCAGGTGTGCAGAACGGAAATACCATATAGCCATAATTTCAATGGCAGTTAAGAGGCTAGTGCTTAGACACTGGCTAGACCAAGTAGTAATTTCTTACAAAGATTGGTTAGAGGAAATCTCCATATGTTTTAAGATGGAAAGATTAATTGCTAACTCTCGACATGCCATGCCTACGTTCCAGAAAAAATGGGGCAAGCTATACGCTTTATATCTTCATTGAATTTACACTTTATACCCCTGGCGGCTTCAGTGTGAGTTATCTCAGGGTGACCTTAAGTTCTTTGCGGGGTACAGTTCCACGGAGCCAAGGGAGAGCTCTCCAGGTTCATCTGGAACTGGAGGTGGCACCTTCCGGGGGTGGGTTAGGGTGGGTGGGGTGGTGGGGGGTATATTGTCACGTGTTCTTCACTGCTTGTTCACAAATGGATGGTCAAGTTGTTACACTGCAGTATTTGTATCTTATCCACGTTTTCTTTGTAAATCAATAAAACTTTGAATTTCAAAAAAAAAAAAAAAGAATATCTAAGATAGTATGCTTATTAATGGTGTAGGAGGATTTATGTCGAACACCCCATCAGCAACACCAGCAGGTCAACTGCATTCTGCAGTTGGCTGCCGGTTCACTATTTATTTCTTTGTTTTCTTAGGGGGTCTTTGCCCCCACAACCCTGCCACTTAAGGATTCTCAACTCCAGTCAGAGCTGATTGGGGGGGTGCAGGACCCCCAACAGACAGCGCCGGGTTCCAGCGGGTCTTCCAGCACGGCTAGGCACTATAGTCGCTGTGAAGGACATCGCTGGCGAAATGTCACTGCGGGGGGGGGTAACCGATGCCCTTCTATGTCTTTTAAGGTCTTCCAAAACTTTGCAGAGCAGTTGGAGGCAGAGGTCAGTTCAATTCTAAAGTATTTAGCTTTTTCAGCACTAATTAGCTTAGTGCAGTGATTTCTTACTATTCTAAAGGCTGCCCAGTCAGACAGGGATTTAGTTTTCTGCGCTTTTTTCCAAAGAAACATAGAAACATAGACTTTGATGGCAGATAAGGACCGCTTGGCCCATCTAGTCTGCCCATTTCCCTACCTACAGGATAGGCCATAGATCCTAGTTAACCAACAGCCTATTTCTTCCTACCCCCCACACGAATTGCCTTATGCCTGTCCCATGCATTCTTGAATTCTCCCACAGTTTTAGACCCCACAACCTCCTCAGGAAGGCTGTTCCATGCATCCACTACCCTCTCTGTGAAATAATACTTCCTCACATTGCCCCTGAACCACCCTCCTTCTATCTTTAAATTGTGTCCCCTTGTTCTTGCAAGTCTCTTTTTCTGAAAGATGCTACCCTCTTGGACTTTGTTGATTCCACTGAGGTACTTAAAAGTTTCTATCATGCCCCCCCTCTCCATTCTTTCCTCAAGGGCATACATATTAAGCTCCTTTAGTCTCTCTTCATACGGCTTCCCTTGCAGACCCTGCACCATTTTAGTTGTCCTCCTCTGGACTACCTCTATCCTGTCTATGTCCTTGCAGAGATGGGGTCTCCAGAACTGGTCACAGTACTCCAGATGGGGTCTCACCAACTATCTGTAAAGAGGGATAACAACTTCCTGTTTTCTGCTGCTGATGCCTGTCCCTATACATCCCAGTATAACCCCAGCCCTCCCTACTGCCTTCTCACATTGCTTGCTAACCTTAAGGTCATCTGATATGATTATCCACAGGTCCCTTTCCTTTTTTGTTGTTGTTACTACCTCCCCACCCATTGTGTATTCTTCCCCTGAGTTCTTGTTTCCCAGGTGCATTATTTTGCACTTCTTTGCATTGAATCCAAGCTGCTATACTTCTGACCATTTCTCCAACCTTGCCAAGTCCCTTTTCATCCTTTCCATGCCTCCTTGTGTATCAACCCTGTTGCAGATCTTTGTGTCATCTGCAAAAAAGGCATACTTTTCCTTCCAGTCCCTCTGCAATGTCAATGATGAAGACATTAAAAAGGACTGGACCCATTACAGAACCCTGAAGTACCCCACCAGTAACCCCTCTTTCTTCAGAGTGGACTCCATTTATAATTACCTTCTGTGTCCTGTTGTGCAGCCAATGTTTTACCCAGGCTACCACATTGGGACCCACTCCCAGGCTGGTTAATTTGACTAATAATCTTTTGTGTGGGACTGTGTCAAATGCCTTGCTAAAGTCTAGGTAGGCCATGTCCACAGCACCTCCCTGGTCTACTACTTTGGTCACCCAGTCAAAGAAATCTATTAGATTCGTCTGACATGACCTTCCTGCTGTGAACCCATGCTGCCTTGGGTCCTGTGCTCCACTGGCCTCTAGGTACTCAACTATTCTTTCCTTCAGAAGTGACTCCATCACTTTCCCTACCACAGAGGTCAGACTGACAGGTCTGTAGTTTCCTGCCTCTGTCTTGGTCCCACTTTTGTGAAGGGGAATCACATCTGCCTTCCTCCAGTCCTCGGGTACCACACCATCATCCCATGATTTATTAAAAAGAGTAGCCAGTGGTTTCACTAGTTCCTCCCTTAATTCTTTTAGAATTCTGGGGTGAATTCCATCAGGACCCATTGCTTTGTCCACCTTCAGTTTTCGGAGTTCTTGCAGAACCCTTTCTTCTGTGAAAGGACTGGGATCGACCTCCCTATCAAGAGTGCTTCAGTTAATTGGATTAGGCACTTCCCCCTCCTCTTTTGTGAATACTGAGCAGAAGCATTCATTCAGTATCCCTGCTTTTTCACTGTCCCCCTCTGCCCACCCACCATTCATTCTATTCAGCCTCACTATCCCTCCCTTTGTCTTTCTACGCTCGCTGATGTACCTATAAAAGGTTTTATCCACCTTCTTAACTGAGTTGGCTATCTTTTCCTCAGTTTGGGCCTTTGCTATTCTGACTTCCCTCCCTGCTTCCTTCTGCCTTAACTGGTACAGCTGTCTGTCCTGCTCCTTCTGTGTTTCCTTATACTCCGGAATGCTATCTTTTTCTTCCTGACTTTCACAGCCACCTCTTTTGAGAACCATAGTGGCTTTTTCTTTCATTTTGATTTGTTTATTTGCTTCACACAAAGGCTTGTTGCCTCTGTGATGGCAGTTTTGATGATTCCCCATTGTTGCTCCACACCTTCTTCTAGCCTGTTTGCTAGTGCTTTTCTGAGGCACTCTCCCATCTTGCCAAAGTCAGCCCTCCTAAAGTCCAGTACCCTCACTTTTGTATGGCTTGACTCTGTAGCTGAGTTTAACATGAACCACACTGTTTGATGGTCACTTGTCCCCAGATGGCAACCCACTTCTAGATCTGAGATCCTCTCACTGCCCCCGTTTTAGAGTATGAGGTCTAAGATTGCTCCCTCACTAGTGGGTTCCAAAACTAGCTGCCTAAGGCCTGCCACCTGTAGGGCATCAAGAATGGCCCTGCTCTTGGATGTGGCTGCAGCAAATGTGCTCCAGTTAACATTTGGCATATTCAGGTGTCCCATCAACAGTATCTCCCCTTTCTCTGCCATTCTAAGAATGCCTTCTATCATATCCTTGTCCATTCCCTCCCCTGACATTGAGGTCTGTACACAACCCCTGTGCGGATTGTGGTGCCCTTTCCAGTCTCCAAGGTGACCCACAGTGCCTCCTCTCCTCCCTGTTTACTCTTTTGTTCAGTTGCTCTTATCCCTTCCTTTACATAGAGAGCTATTCTTCCCCCTCTTCTCCCCTGCCTGTCTCTCCTGTAGGTTATGTACCCTGGTATGTTAACATCCCAGTCATGGTTCTCTGTGTACCATGTTTCTGTGACTGCTACAATATCCAGGCATCCCTCTTCCATTAAGGCCACCAGCTCAGGGAGCTTGTTACCCAGACTACGGGCATTGGTACTCATTACCCTCCATTTCCTGATGGCCTTACTCCCTTTTGCCCCATCCCTGTCCTTCTTGCCTTTGTCACTTTCTCCATTTACCCCTGCCCTTCTCCCTATCGACACCTCTATGTTGGTGTTTGCCACACTTACTACCATGATTATTGGGGAGGCTAGGATTTCCCTGCTCCTTTCAAGTGCAACCCACCTTGGCTAGTTTAAAAGCTTGCCAATGAAGCATTTAAACCTATCACCTAGGATTCTGGTTCTCCTCCCAGACAGATGCAGCCCATCATGCCAGTATAGGCTTGCATCACTTCAGGTGGACCCCCAGTCCCCAATGAAGCCAAATCCCTGAGCTCCACACCAGTTTTTCAACCACTGATTGAATACCATGGTGTGGAACACCCTAGCCTCTCCTATGCCATAGATGGGCAGCACCTCCGAGAAGGTTACCGTGCATGCTACTTGACTAAGGCCCCTCCCCAATTCCACAAACTCTTCCTGCACTTCTCTAATCCCTTTCTTAGTCAGGTCATTTGTCCCTAGCTGGACAATGATATCCAGCTCCTTCCCCTGTGCAGCTGTTCCGGCAATCCTGAGGATTCTCTTCCTGTCCCTCCAAGCCATGGTGCCAGGCAGGCACCTTACCTCCCTCTCCCCTTCCTCCCCCAGTTCTACCTTCCTAACAATGGAGTCCCCCACCAGGAGTTGTTTCCTTACCCTGCAGGGTCCCCTGCCACCCTCCTGTGGGTCTCCTTTGTGGAGGTTCCCAGCATCCTCCTTGGTCTCCACTGTGGGTGCCTCCACAGAGGAACCACACTTTGCCAGAATGGCATAGGAATTGTGGAACGGTACAACTGGAGGGATGTGCCTCTGTTCCACCTCCCTCACCCTCCCTGAGCCCACTGTGGTCCAACCGCCTCTTTCTTGGCAACCCTGAGGCAACGGCAGTGGCACTGGTGGTCCCTGGATGGAAGAGGAGGTCCCACAAATCCTGGCCAACTCAGCCTGGAGATGAGCAACCTCCTCCTCAGCCCAGAGAGGTGCCTGCAGATGGGACAACATCACATCCTCCAGAACTTCTCCCTGAAGACTGCTGCTCCACAGCCACTGCACTGCACCACTCCAGTCATGTCTTATTTCTGGCCCCTTAACTGTTTGCAATCCTTACTCTTTCCTCTGTTTTTTTTTTATCTCTCTCCTTACTTTCTGCATGTGTGCCCTTTAAGCTCCTGATTGTCCTGTTCTGAGACAATAATATCCTATATTTCTCAGTAGACCACTTACTTGCTCAGACGCAGACCTCCAGCAGCTAGAGGGGTCCAGAGAGCTACTCTTGCCCTTCTAGGATGGTGGGTCTTTGGTGGTACTGTGATCACTCACGTCCTGCTTCCAAACAGGAAGTTCCTGTTGTCAGTCAAATCCTGTGCCTATAAAAATAGAACTAGCTTTGGGTGGGGGTGGAGGGGAGGGAAGGAAGGCAATATAGTCCCAGCAGAGAAGTACAGTCACACAGCAGTCCTTTCTCCTGGTGTCTTCTGCCAAGCTATTAGCAGAATCTTTCTAAGGCAGTCTTTAAATGTAGCTTCCTTCTAGCTAAGCCACTCCCCCTACTTACTCGATCTTTCTACAAGTAATTTAAACCTCACAGTTATTAAGTCCTTTCAATCACCTGAGATTTACACCTAGATAACTGTTCAGATACCCATTCAGTTCAGTTAACCCAGACAGACACACACTTTTTTTATTTTGTTTGTTAGTTTTTACCCTAAATTAAAGGTCCAAGTACAAAAGTTCTTCTTCTTTAGTCCCAGCAGAGAAGTCCAGTCACACAGCAGTCCTTTCTCCTGGTGTCTTCTGCCAAGCTATTAGCAGAATCTTTCTAAGGCAGTCTTTAAATGTAGCTTCCTTCTAGCTAAGCCTCTCCCCCTACTTACTAGATATTTCTACAAGTAATTTAAACCTCACAGCTATTAAGTCCTTTCAATCACCTGAGATTTACACCTAGATAACTGTTCAGATACCCATTCAGTTCAGTTAACCCAGACAAACACACACTTTTTTTTGCTCTGTTAGTTTTTTTACCCTAAATTAAAGGTCCAAGTACAAAAGTTCTTCTTCTTTAGTCCCAGCAGAGAAGTCCAGTCACACAGCAGTCCTTTCTCCTGGTGTCTTCTGCCAAGCTATTATCAGAATCTTTCTAAGGCAGTCTTTAAATGTAGCTTCCTTCTAGCTAATCCACTCCCCCTACTTACTAGATATTTCTACAAGTAATTTAAACCTCACAGCTATTAAGTCCCTTCAATCACCTGAGATTTACACCTAGACAACTGTTCAGATACCCATTCAGTTTAGTTAACCCAGACAAACACACACTTTTTTGTTGTTTTGTTTGTTATTTTTTTTTATCCTAAATTAAAGGTCCAAGTACAAAAGTTCTTCTTTAGTCCCAGCAGAGAAATACAGTCACACAGCAGTCCTTTCTCCTGGTGTCTTCTGCCAAGCTATTAGCAGAATCTTTCTAAGGCAGTCTTTAAATGTAGCTTTCTTCTAGCTAAGCCACTCCCCCTACTTACTAGATATTTCTACAAGTAATTTAAACCTCACAGCTATTAAGTCCTTTCAATCACCTGAGATTTACACCTAGACAACTGTTCAGATACCCATTCAGTTCAGTTAACCCAGACAAACACACACTTTTTTTTTTTGTTTGTTTCTTTTTTTTTTACCCTAAATTAAAGGTCCAAGTACAAAAGTTCTTCTTTAGTCCCAGCAGAGAAGTCCAGTCACACAGCAGTCCTTTCTCCTGGTGTCTTCTGCCAAGCTATTAGCAGAATCTTTCTAAGGCAGTCTTTAAATGTAGCTTCTCCCCCTACTTACTCGATCTTTCTACAAGTAATTTAAACCTCACAGCTATTAAGTCCTTTCAATTACCTGAGATTTACACCTAGATAACTGTTCAGATACCCATTCAGTTCAGTTAACCCAGACAAACACACACTTTTTTTTGTTTTGTTTGTTAGTTTTTTTTTTTACCCTAAATTAAAGGTCCAAGTACAAAAGTTCTTATTTAGTCCCAGCAGAGAAGTCCAGTCACACAGCAGTCCTTTCTTCTGGTGTCTTCTGCCAAGCTATTAGCAGAATCTTTCTAATGCAGTCTTTAAATGTAGCTTCCTTCTAGCTAAGCCACTCCCCCTACTTACTAGATCTTTCTACAAGTAATTTAAACCTCACAGCTATTAAGTCCTTTCAGTCACCTGAGATTTACACCTAGATAACTGTTCAGATACCCATTCAGTTCAGTTAACCCAGACAAACACACACTTTTTTTTGCTCTGTTTGTTAGTTTTTACCCTAAATTAAAGGTCCAAGTACAAAAGTTCTTCTTCTTTAGTCCCAGCAGAGAAGTCCAGTCACACAGCAGTCCTTTCTCCTGGTGTCTTCTGCCAAGCTATTAGCAGAATCTTTCTAAGGCAGTCTTTAGATGTAGCTTCCTTCTAGCTAAGCCACTCCCCCTATTTACTAGATATTTCTACAAGTAATGTAAACCTCACAGCTATTAAGTCCTTTCAATCACCTGAGATTTACACCTAGATAACTGTGCAGATACCCATTTAGTTCAGTTAACCCAGACAAACACACACTTTTTTTTGTTTTGTTTGTTAGGTTTTTTTTTTACCCTAAATTAAAGGTCCAAGTACAAACGTTTTCCTTCTTTAGTCCCAGCAGAGAAGTCCAGTCACACAGCAGTCCTTTCTCCTGGTGTCTTCTGCCAAGCTATTAGTATCCCGATGGAGAAATGTGGCTTTCAGACTGACTGTAAACCAGGGGCATGGTTTTTCCTAGTATGATTTTTGGCTAGGGGTGCGTGTCAGTTTATGGTTCCAAGCACAATATCCTGAAACCGCTCATAAGCCTCATTTACAGTGGGGCTAGGTAGAAGTCCTCCCAACAGGAGTGCAGGAGATCCACAAGAAAGACATGAGAGTTGAAATTGCAGTGACTTCTTTTATAAGTGAATCTAGAAGTGGAGTCAGTTGTAGGGATGGCCCCCACACAGTGTATGGCACAGTGGTCACTTAGGTCATTAAAGAAAGTGCCAGAGTAGGAGAAGAAGTGAGGTTTATTGACTAGAATTGGATTAAGTAATGTACTATGGTCCGGCTTTTTGGTATTTGAATGGGTAATTTCTTTAATAAGCTACATAAGGCCAAAAGTGTCACAGAGGTCTTTCAATGGTTTAGAGCTTGGAGAGAACCAGTCGAGCTGAAATCACCCAAAATAATTATCTCAGAAGACAGTTTGTCCAAGGTGTTGCATAGATGGTCTAGTAACTTAAGCCCCACCAAAGGAGGTCTGTAACATCCAATGATGGTAAGGGATGTGGAGGAGGTAAGTAGGATTTTTAGTGTCAGACTCTCATATTCCTTAGGCAAAGTGGTAGCCTCGACTAAGGTTGCCCCCTTTAGGGATCTTTTCTGAGGCAGTAAATAGAGTATAGAATCACTTAATGGGCTGTTTACCATCACAGCAAACCTCTGAATATATTGCTGTGCCAGTTTACATGATGGCCCCCCTCAATTGCATAGGTGCAGTGCTACTTTAGAGCTTTGGGTTTAAGAGGCACTCCCAGAGCTTCTAAATATGAGCCAGCTGTCAGCACTTGCACAAATCCAGGGGTCCAATAGTTTCTTACAGCATATAGATGTGCTCTGGAAAGAAAAGTAAAGAAAACTCTAATACTGAATATGACAGAATAAAAAACAGCAGCTACAGTATATTATTGTAAAATTGCAAACATGACATACAAAGTAGAAGGATTTTAACATAGAAACATAGAAACATAGACTCTGACAGCAGATAAAGGCTGCTTGGCCCACCTAGTCTGCCCATTTCCCTACCTACTAGATAAGCTGCAGATCCTAGTTAACCAACAGGATATTTCTTCCTACCCCTTTACAAGAATTGCCTTATGTCTGTGCCATGCATTCTCAAATTCTCCCACAGTTTTAGATCCCGCAACCTCCTCAGGAAGGCGGGTCTATGCGTCCACCACTTTCTTTGTGAAAAAAATACTTTCTTGCATTGCCCCTGAGCTGTTCCCCCTCTATCTTCAAATTTTATAAATGTTTTTTCAGCCTAACCTGTAATTTGAGAGAAACATTATTTTTATGATCATCAATTGTGATTTATGAAATAATGCATTTTTATTAGTTGAATTGGAATTGATCTTAAACCATGCAGGTATATTTTGCAAGGAAGAGTCATCTGGTGGTCTGGGCAGCCAGTGAGGTTCGTCCAACTCGAGCGGTGTTGTGCAATGCCAGGTCCATTAAAATCAAGACCGCAATTATTGCTGCTCTTGTTGGTATGGTGGACACGGCTTGCATTACCAAGACCTGGCTGGACAAAATTTCTGGCCCCATTTTGGAGACTATGACTCCAGCAGGGTACTCAGTGTTACACCGTCCAGGACTGGATCACAGGGGTTGGGGGGGTTGCAGTCTGTTTCAAGACTGAACTAGGCCTCATGGAGGTCCCAGTGGGGGGGGTTGAGTCCTTTGAGTGTATAGTAGTAGCAGGTGTAGACTTTAGAATTGCACTCATTTACCGTCCACCTGGTGATGAGAAGCGATTCCTTCAGGAAGTGGTGGACTTCGTCATCGATATGGTGTTTGAGTTATCCAGATTGATGGTTCTGGGTGACTTTAATGCCTGCGTTGATGACGAACTCTTGCAATTTGGTCAACACTTCCTCCAGCTAATGACAACGCTGGGCCTTACACAGGTGGTTTCCTCTACTACACATAAATTTGGACACTCTTTGGACCTGATCTTCTTCCTGGGGGTCAAGGCATCCGATGTGGGGGTGGAACCTGTCGGGTGGTCAGACCATTACACTGTGGGGTTTAGTTTTTGCACCCCCTCTAGAAGGTCTGCCCTTATGGAGTTGGTTAGGTACCACCCTTTGTAGGATATAGATTGCCAAGGCCTTGCAGCGGTGCTTGACCTCTCATCTCCCACATTGGCAAGTAGTGATCCACAGATCCTCGTGTCGGCTTATAATATAGCCATGGCAGGGCCTTTGGATTCTATTGCTTCAGTTTGTGTTCGCCCCTCTCCCTTCACCCCAAGTCCCCTTGGTTTGATGGGACATTGAGGGAGATGCGGATACAGGGCGAAGGTTAGAGCATTACTGGCGAAGGTCCACCCTTGATGCGACCACCTTAGATCCGCTATCAATCCGCTATCACCCATAAGAAGGCAGAATTCCTGTCCAGGGAGATCGCGGTTGTTCAGAATTGACCAGCTCAACTGTTTTGATCTGTGGACAGACTGTGCAACCCAGCCTGTCTGCAAGTTCAGAAAGCTTTTCCGCAATTTGAGTGCGATGAGCTTTCTTGGTTCTTTGCAAATAAGGTGGCTGACATTAGGGTGGAACTGTTGCCATCACACTCTAGGGGAGTGGCCATGGATCTGTGTGAGATCACAGTGCCTCAGTTTTCCTGGAGCTCCTCCAGCCAACTGGAGTTCATGGATGTCATGAGGATCATCCAGCATATGTGCCCTATGTGCTGTAGTTTGGATCCTTGACCAACCTCCCTAATTCTGGGTTGTATTGATATCATTGGTCTTGTCCTTGTGCAGATAGTCAGGTGCTTCTTGGAATCTGGTGAGTTTCCTAGCTCCTTGAAAGAGGCAGTGGTAACACCCCTCTTGAAGAAAGCTACCTTGGACCCTGACTGTCTTGAAAACTACAGACCTATCTCTAACCTTCCCTTTGTTGGGAAGGTGATTGAGAAAGTAGTGGCTGCGCAACTGGAGGACCATTTTACCATCCATGACATCTATGAACCTCTCCAGTCCGGATTTCGTAAAAGACATAGTTCCGAGACAGCTGGTTTGGGTGCTCAATGATCTCTTGTTGACTAGAGATCGGAAGAGCCATTCCATCTTGGTTCTCCTTGACCTTTCTTCAGCGTTTGACACCATAGATCACATGGTGTTGATAGAATGCCTGAGGCTGCTTTGTGGAATATCTGGAACCATCTTAAGATGGTTCACTTCATTCTTCAATGGGAGATCACAAAGGGTTGTGTCCGGGGTTTTTTCCTTGGATTCAGTGGCTTTGTTGAGTGGGGTGCCTCAGGGTTCAGTATTGTCACCCATGTTATTTGCGATGTATATGCTACCCATTGGAGACATTGTAAGGAAGTATGGGCTGAGGTTTCACTGTTATGCAGATGATATCCACCTCTATCTTTCTTTTGCCCCCGACCAGGAGGGAGCTCTCTCTGTCTTTAATAGCTGTCTAAGAGAAATCCAAGAATGGATGAATTCCAGCTTGCTGAGGTTGAACTCAGATAAGACTGAGGTACTGGTTTTGAACCCGGGCCGACAGATTGGGGAGTCAGGTAGTGTGTGTCCTCTGGAATTTTTCTTGGTGGCGTTCTCTCCCGACGTCTGAATGGGAACAGAACCTGCGGGTAGTTCTTGACGATAGGTTGACACTGCATTCACAGGTGTCAGCAGTCATCAAAACTTCCTTTTATCATCTTAGGAATATCACCAGGATTCGTTATCTTTTTCCATCTGCCAACCTGCCTACTTTAGTCCCTGCCTTGGTGTCCTTGCATCTGGGTTATTGCAACTCCCTTTATCTAGGGCATTCTGGGGTTGAAATCCGTCATCTGCAGCTAGTGCAGAACACTACAGCCCGGCTTTTGATGGGTTCTAGAAGATCCTGTCATTTCACCCCGGTGCTGCACAAACTGCACTGGCTGCCAATTCTGTGGCAGATCACCTTTAAAGTTGGCTTGCTGACTTTTAATGCCCTTCATGATCTGGGCCCAGCCTACCTGAAAGAACTTCTGGTTTCCTATCACCCTGATCAATCTCTGCGCTCAGCCAATGAGGGATTGCTAGAGGTTCCAATGGTGAATTTAAAATCTTCTGGTGCTCGGGCATTCTCGTATGTTGCCCCCACCCTTTGGAACTCTCTACCTCATTGGTTGCGGGACTGCACTTCTGTGGAGGGTTTTAAAAGGGGTCTAACAACCTTTTTATGGGAAACAGCATTCCCTGAATATTTATTGTTTTAATTGTTTGGTTTGCTTGTATTTTTTATGATGCTTGTTTTAATTGTTATTATGTATGGTGCCTTGACACTTGAAAGGCGCCCTATAAATAAAAAAAATATTATTATTAATTATTATCTGTGTTTGTAAAATGACTAAGAAAAATCCTCTTCTGTTGTTGAGGCAAATACATCATATGACTATGATTTATTTCACATCAACTGCAGGACTACATCTTTTCACGAGTCTTCCCCTATATATTAATTGTTTTACCAATTTTATAGGTGCTATAAAACACTTCAGGTTGTCCCTGTCTGACATACACAATTCGCTGGTGGTTGAAGGCCCTGGCTTTGCCTCTTGCATCTCAACCAACAGTAGGTGTGCCTATATCATTGGGCAGTGAAACACCCTGTTGTGTGCTATCACTTACAGTATCTACTTCAATATTGGTAAATATTTTTTAATATATGAATAGCCACGAATATTAGTACTGAAAGGCATGCAAAAGATTTCCAATAATAGAATTGTTGCACAAGTAATAACACCATAGTTCAAAAGTGATAATACTATAGTTGTAAGCCCGTAATACTATTGTTTGGTGCTCTAAATGATAATATTATCACAAAAACACCACAGCGCAGGTGCGAGAATGCCTCATGCAGAGCAGAAGCTGGCTTTCAGTATAACAGTACACCACCTTTGACATTAAAACTGACTTCCCACTCATCCAAAAGCTAAGAAATTAAACCTGTGGCTACAAATGGCAAAAAGACATCTAACCTTCATCGCTTCTTCAGTATGCTTCCTACCCTTCTTTTTTTCTCCTGTGGCCACCCAGATGCTTCCCCATAGCCTTGCAACCCTACCTATGGGGTTCCGGCCGCTGTCCATTTCTACTGCGACCACTGGCACCCAGTAACCCCTGTGGCTTACCCCCCACAGTGGGGTGGCAGGGAGCCCTCTAACTCCCCACCCCAATGGATTCAGTTTGGGTGCCAGTGCCCAGCGAACTCGCAGACGGCCATCAAGCCATGTCAGGTGCCACCATTTTCCCTATACTATTTCCCCGAGTCGGCGGCATGCAATGACGCCAGCGGGCATAAGCACGCACACATCCACACGCACCTTGCCCAGGTGTCTGCCCCCTACTCTAGCCCTTGTACAGCATGTGTCCCCGACCTCCAGCCTCTACCAGGGGGCAGTTGGACGCTGACTGTTGTGAGCCCCCCACCCTGAAGAGGGAGAGCAGTCCATTGGATGTTCAATCCCTCTCCTTCCCTGCCAGCCCCCATCGACCTGTGCTCACTCCCAAACCCAGGTTGCCAGTGTGGCGCAAGGTGTGGCATCCAGCGCTTCAACCCTCAGTGCCACTGGGCCGGCCACTTCCTGCTCTTCTGACAAGTGAAATGCTTGCATAGAGATGCCGCCATTTTTCCAATATAATTATTCAAAAAACTCAAGCAGAACCAATAGAAACACACGTTGGGTATTTCAGAGGCATCTTGACATTCTGGCATCCATAGCAACACCTGCCAAGCACCTCAGTTTAAAGAGACATACATCACACTGCAGGGTTCCACCAAATTGCTTCAACAAGAAATTTGTTGAAGGACTTTACAGTGACAGCACTTTGCTGATGGCAATCACATTGCCATGGCAAAGTGCCGATGGACCCAACAGTGGCCGGAGTCATGTACTGCTCTCAGGGGCCTTTGCCCCTCCACCTCCCACATGGGGGGCTCTGCCTCTCAGCACCTGTCTCAGACTTTTAGATTCCTAACTGCGGGGGCAGAGGCCATGTTGGGGGAGACCAGCTGAACCCGGGAGTCAATTAATCAATTCATCGGTCCCACAACTCATTCGACACTGTGGGTGTTGAATGGGTTGAGTCACTGTGAGGGGATTCATTGTAACAGCATCGCTGTTACAATGGTATACGACACTGCAGCACCCTGCCTGCTTAACACCACATTGCTACAGAACACTTAAAACTTCTTGGATCCAAATGTTAAAAAAATAACAAATAGAGGACTGTGTATTTTAAGGCTACAATGCCATCTCAAGTTTCTGGGGACATGGGAACCTCTCGATCTTCACGCTCAAGTTCCCATGTCCCCAGAACCTCTCGATAGTATTATAGCCTTGTAATACACTGTCCCCTAGCTACTATTCTATTTATAATTACTAGTGAGCATTTTTTTATATATGGATAACACTTATATTACAACTAACTAGCTGTAATTTTGCTTTATAACCAGGCAGTTGTAACTGCTGTCTGTCAATCATGCTCATGCCCAGTGCCCTGCAAACAATACTATGAGAACTGCCACCAGGGACTCTGCCACTACCATCAGACAAAGACCATTTTTGACAGTATGCAGTGAGATCTACAAATGAAAGTAAGTAACTTTTTAAAACAAGTTGTCCAGCATATCTAATTTGCATTTGATAAGTACAGCTATGACTCTGAGCATGTGCATCTGTGTTGACATTAATGCACATGCTCAGAGTCATGGTTGTGCTTTCCAAACATCAAATTAAATATGTTAGACCAGTTTTTTTTTAAACTAACTTTCTTTTGTACAACTAACTGCCTACTATCAGAAATTACCTTTGTCAGATACTGCATGGAAATCGATAAACTTGTCCATGCAGGAGCTTACCAGTGCTTCTGCCCCATTTGGCACTGTGAATCGAAACACCACATTAATAAAAAAAAAAATGCTACCTTGCAGTTATAAAAAGAAACATGAGTGGGTTGGTATGGACCAGAATTTTACATACATTATTAGTGTGGAAAGCATTTATTAACCCCTGGGGCTTCCCTTTCAAGATTTAAGTAGCATAACACACCTCAGGTGTGTATAAAATTCTGGTTTACACACACCTATCCATATACTGTTCTCTATATATAAGCTGGCTCTATTTACATTACTATATTTATGCATAAAATACAAGCACTTTGCTTCCGAGTATATGTGATGCAATACTTTGCAGAAACAATTGTCTTTATGCAGAAACTGGCAGCGATAGCTGTATTGTTCAGAATTAATTTCTAAATAGAACTGACCTATTACAGAATATGGACACCACCTTCTTCAAATAAAGAAATCAAGCCCATGTCAAAAAATCACAATAGAAATGCAATGTACAATAGGTTACTCCACTTAACCAAAAATAATCCAATATGGCATTTGTGGTGTGCTAAACACTCATTTAACTAAAACATTGTATTCATATCCTAAAGGAGACACTTATTAAAGTAAGGTGATGGAATGCACAATCTGTTAACAATTAATTGATACACTGCATATGTATAAGGTTGATACCAGTTTGCATTAGCATGCTTAGACTTGTGATATGTTGTAATATTATTTTGGATTAATAGGATTGTTCCCCACAGAGTTGTGTGTTTATGGCAAACATGACCATCCAAGACAAAACAAAGCATGTTTAATTATCCTTAGAGTACAGGTATGTATTACCGTGCAAATAATTTTAAAATGCTAGTTTTTCATATGAGACTTGCGATGAAATACCTTCTTTCAAAATGCGCTCTTTTTTAAATATAAAAAAGGTTCACAAATGTTATGGTACATCATTTTGAATTCATGAGTGGCTGATTCAGATATTCCTGTAAAAACATATTTGCATTTCATAATATGCGAGCCCGCATCAAAATTAGAATAGTATTGCATCTCTCAATGATTTAACCTTTAGCACAATATATAAAACAGGTATATCATTACACATTTACATTTTAATCCGCTCTTATCGACGATCTGTTCATCAAAACCAAATAACAGAAGCCCTTTCTCAACATGAAATCTCTAAATCATGGCTGTCACTGATTTCTAATGGCTCCTTACCGTGATTCGAGGGATATTCTTTTTGCCTTGATAAGACATGCTAGGCAGTCGGAGAAATGTAAGCAGTTACTTCGATCTGCTAAGTATAGAATATTTTGTATAATACACGATATAATCTTCTTCAAAATTAATAAAATGGAGGCCGGGTGTTTTATGCTTTTTTCCTCACACCGTGGCAGTAATGTTTTCCTTCCTTTCGCTGGAGGGCGTAGGCTCTGTAGCTCCCCCTCTCCAGCAACAGCCCGACCTCGACTGCCAGCTGTCTGATTAACATTCCAGACTCATCTCTGCTTCAGTGCCAGGGCCAAGGCCTCCCCGCGGGATCGTCTCTCGGCAAAGCTGAAAACAAAAGCGATGCTTTAACAGAACAAAAGCAACGCCAGGGAATCTGGAGGACGGCAGCAGCCTGTATAAATCGAGACAGAATGGAGTGAAATGTTTGTACTATCTACTGTAGCTACCAGAAACAGTCAGTCGGACTTCCGCGTTCAATGCAACGGTGGTATCACAGACCTGCTGAATCCATCCAGGGGACAACTCATTACTTGAAAACACACTCAGATCGTTAGACTGTCCTTTATTATGAGGGAAGTCCCTGATTTTACCCCTCAGAATTTCTCTGTCTCACATGGAAAAGGTGATGCCCATTTAGAAAATGTACCTTACACTTTGAAGCAGAAATAGATAATACTCTGTGACACTACAGCAAAATTTAACTCGCACCAGTAAAGGCACAAGTTTCCATAGTGTTGAGACCCTGGATCTCAAAGTCTGATAATGTGGCCCACATCCTGGGGGCAAGCTGTCCTCTCTTTCTCACATTTTGAGTGTCAGAGTCCAACATTTCATCTATACTAGGTTGAGAGGTGTAAACGCATTGCTTCTTGAAAGGAAGCGAAAACAAACATGAAAGTTATTACCAACACAGCTGAACAGAGAGCAGACCAACTTACAGATACATTGTTTAGTTTTGGGTCCCATACTTTAAATTTGGAGTGTGGTTTTAAAAGGTGCCTTACTTTAAACAACTGCATTGTCGCATGAGTGTAAACGAGCCGCACCTTAAAACAATAGGATGCGTGCCCGTTCGTTTTATGAAATATGTAAGCGATATAGAAGGAACTCGAAAACATAAGCCAGCACCTATTTAACCAGCAGTGAAAATATATATATATAGTTTTTATTTTACAACGTTTTGTACTCAGAATATGCATAGCACAGGCGAGATACAACATCTGGATCCCCGTGGGGTTCTTTCTCAGTCCGTGTTTGCATATGTGTGGATTGGCGCAGTAGGCGGGTAAATGACTTGCTCACGGTCACACGTTTTTTTTTTTTTTGCTCTGGTTGGGTCTGAATCGTGATCCCCCGTTCCACAGATGCTGCTGTAACAACCAGATCACACTGCCTCTTTAAGGTGCAAAAATGGGTAGAAACAGAACTCCACTGGAAGCGAAATGTTAGCTTTCTGCTGGGTTATTCTGCATGAATAAATTGTAAAATAAGCAAATAAATATAAACGCTTATGGTATCCTTTGTGAACTATGTACTGGTTTATCCGACTCCAGTACTTCTCTGATACTTTGGTTGGAAGGTGTTACCTACTTTTTTTGTTACTTTTGAAACTTAATAACAATTGAACAAGTGCAATTCATGCAAAAGAGAGTAGTTACAAAGGAGTACACTGCATAACATATAGAGAATAAAGTATGGGGTATTGTGTGTAACCAGATTTTACACACACCTGAGGGGTTGGATGGCATGTGAACCCCCGAGAGTGAGGGACACCGTGCTCTTGTTTGCCGTTATAAACGCTCCTTTATAACGGCAAACTACGCCACGGTTTGCCTATAGGAAAAAGCCTAACCCAGGTATTATAGACTTTTTATACATACCCTCCACTGGGTTGCTCCATTTGTCAAGCCAGTACTATGCAGTGCCGGTAGGGTCTGCACCTCTGGGGTGAGTGTAGTCTCCTCCCGGCTTCCAGACTCACCTAAACGGGACACTTCGCTGGTATCGCTACCTGTCTCACTCAGGCCATCCGAATCGGTGGAAGCCTGGCTTTGGTCGTTAAGATTGAGTTTCTTCACACTTCTTCTTCCAACACTCAAGGCATCAAAATCGATTGTTTTATTTTCAAATGCTCCCTCCACGTTGCAAAACAACCCTCCGTATTTCAGCCTTGGTTTGGGGCTACTCGTCCCCAGTTTGGCGAAGTAACCTGGGTGTCCGTCAGCTTCCATTTTAGCCTTAAACTTGTGTTCCGTCGCTCTGTTTGCGAACGCTCAAGAAGTTTTGGAATACAGAATATCAGTTGTGAAAATAAGTATTACTAGACCATGATGTGCCAAAATAATAATTGACTCCGATTTCAAATGTCACCAGAGGTCCCCGGACCCTGTAACGTTATTAATACTTAGAGTATTGTCATGACATTCCAATGGGACCAAATGTAAATGAGCTGTTCAAGGGAAGTGGTGCTGAAACTATTCAATCACTAGATACAGTCCCTTGGGATATCAATGCTGGAAGCCAGATTTAGGTAGACGGAATCCTTTAGCGTTTATTTCACAATCTGTAATATTTCCTAAGCTTTATTTATTTATTTTTTTAGGAACAGGCAGAAATAAACATGTTTAAATGACTTAAGTATCTGCTCACTAAGCATCCCCGTTGTAAACACCGTAACACTTCAATTATAAATCCAGTTTTAGGAAAACAAATCTAACTTGTAATATTTGGCAGGTTGAAATCTGCAATTATTTTTAGGAACGCTGTTACTGGAAGACAAGTGAAACAGTCGATGGAACAGGGTGCTTATCATTGTTCATGTCTGAAAGATTATTGGCAGCTGATGATTTATTATTCTTATTTTAAAAACAACATTCAAAACTAAACAGTTTCATTATGCTTATTATTCAGAATTACTGTGGGCATTATTTTACGCTTTTTCTTGCTTACAACATTTGGAACTCTCTAGAGAAAAGACACCTTCAGATGTGCAGTATTTGTAGTCATGTGTCTTTGTTTTTGTTTTTTTTTTGTGTGTGTGTGTTTCAATACACTAAGGCATTCTGGAAATTTTAAGCAAGGACAGCCGTGTTGTTGTTGTTTACATACAAATATAACAATCAAATGAACTTTTGATTGTACGATGGTACAACTCCCAGAATTTCAAGGGTTTCTACAATCTCCCAGAGCAGGGCATTTCTCCAAGGGCAGGGCATCTCTATTAACATTAGTCACTTAAAAAAAAATAATAATTTGTATTTCTTGTACTATCTTCATTTTTTATTTGCTGTGCATAGAGCTACCCTTGTATGTTATAGTGTGTAGTGGGTCTTTTTGTTCAGCATGGAGTTCCACCCTTTCTGAAATATTGTACCATTGTTCAAACATCACTATTTCCTTCTGTGGAACAACAGCCTAACAGCTGATCCGAAATATGTGGACCAGCTGCACTGAGAACCGTTGCATGCATATTGTTATAAAACAGCGAAGCTGCCGAGCTGTTAGGTGGGGTAGAGGAAGCCGGGACGCAAACTCCAGAAGGAACATAAAAATACACAGATACAGTAAGTCCAGTGTTCACTTTTTACACTTTTTGTAACTTGGCGGTTTTAAAACATGACCGATACACAGAGCATTTCCGGATGGCTCCACTTTCATTTTCATAACTCGCTCTGGGAGGTCTGTAATTCTAATTAAATAAACAAACAAAAGAACTACTGTATACACTATGTAAAATACTGGATCTTCAAGCTCATGCCTAACGAGCCTGTGCTGTCATATCGGGGTTCTGATTCCCTCAGACTCTCAATCTTTGCTCTTGAGGTCTGATGTAATTAGAACCCCTCGGTGGCAGCACAGGCTGGTTGTGCATGTTTGCCGATCCAGTATTTCCAATATACTCACTGCAAAACATATCTTTAAGTTTCAGTAGCCCGACACCGATCATCTGACAGTCAATATCCCGACAGCCCGATGCAGAGTGGGTTTACATATTTCGGGGGTCTTTGCCCCCGCACCCCCTTACCATGGGTGTAGGCAGGCATACTCCAAGCCCTCCATTGTATACAATTTTATTTACTGGGGTAGCAAATAGGCTCTGAACCACTTCCTTTTTTCATGGAAACTAACAAAGAAAATACTGAACCTTTATGTAATTTTATTCACAGGAGTGGAAACTAGAAGGACTGGTCACTAATACTGTCTTTGTATCCCAAGGACAATACAACTTTACAGGCTCTGGGCTGGTATGTGGGTGTCATAGGGAGCAATGCATGGCATTTGTATTTACCCATGCATGGCAACAACCACTGTCATGGGATACAAAAGTTGTATTTATTGTGCCAAATGAGGCAACAAACATGGTCCCTGTGTACATTTGTATATTGTCTGGCTACACCCTGGAGGGGGGAGCTCACCCTAACAAGAGGGGGTGGGGTAGCAGTGAAGCCACTTGGTGTGCAGATCTGAAATCCCTGGCTACACCCCTGCCCCTTAATATAGAGAACAATCTCCACCGTGGGCAATTACCCACTGTCGGAATACTGAGTTTGGGGCACTGGTCTTCGGGCTCCTGAAACTCTGGATTCCGACAGTCAGTCTTTGGTAATAGTCACTTTTCGTCATCAGTTAGACTTATTGTAAAGTTATGGTTTCAAGCCACAAAGTAAGGATCTGTGAATTTAGTGTAAAAAATGTACTAGTACTCTGAATATGAGTGAATGTATGGTGTGGTTTTCCTCAGGATTTTAACAACTGTTTGAAATCAGGTGACTTGTTTTACCCCAACATTATGTTTCCCAATTTTTTTGACATTGTTCCTTTCTAAGGCTGCAACTTTTTAATTTATTTATGTATTTATGTATTTATTTATTTATTTTTTGCAGTGAATTTCCTTTTCATTTCAAAAGGATATTTAATAAAACTGGGACACAACTTTGTTTTCAAAATGATGTCCTTCAGCCATAGCTGCCAATATGTTTAATGCCAAACAGTTCCTAGTGTCCATTTCCTCTCCCTGCCTTATCCCACCATGTACCAAGCAGTATCTGCAGTACAACAGCACCCCTTCACCAGATCAAGTCAGTCCATGGTATTCTGTGTGACCTGTCCCCTCACATCACATCAGTTTCAATCACTGGTGTCCAGTGGTATCCCTTTCTTCATCCTGTCCCAGTTCTAGTCAATCACTAGTACTCCCTTCTTCAGCTAACCCCAGGTCCTGTGGCACCCGTGTTCACCCCCCTGTTCTGAATAATCACTGGCATCCCATGCTAACTATCTCTATCACCCTGCCTCAGTTGTAATAAACCCCTAGCATCCAGTGTCACCCCCTGCCTCACCCTGCTGAAATTCCAAATATTCCCTGCCATCCTATGGCACTCACCTCAGTTCCTAAACCTGCTGCTGTAGCCATTAATCCCTGGCATCCAGTGGCACTGGCCCAACTTTACCCTGCTCTATTTCCAGTTAAACCCTACCATGCTGTTGTGCCATCCTTCTTCACATGCCCCAATAACAAATAATGCCTGTTATCCAGTAACTATCACCTCACCCTACCCTAGTTCTAAATAATCCATGGCATCCAGTTGCAACCCATCTCTAACCCTATCCCAGCTGCAGTCAGTCTCTAGCCTCAAGTTGCATATCTCTCCAGATGGCTCAAACCCTCTCTCATCTCCATAGCTGGATACTGTCTGATTTCAAAGTTGCAACTCACTATGTGTACAGTATTTACAAAATTGTTCTATATCTTGCAGTGAGTATGTATTTAGTATATTGCACTGAGCAATTTTGAAGTTAGATAGCAACTAACTGAGGAGGCAAGTGGAGGGTTTGAGCTGGCCACCATCTGTTGGTGAGATCAAAGACTTGAGGGGTCTGTGTCACTGGGGAAGAGCTCCTGGTGCTGCCCAAAAGATGTTGGGGCAGAAGAGGAGAGAAGGGTGTGAGTGATTTTTTTTTTCATTTTTGAATTGTACTTTCTAACACAGGGGATGGGCTCCCTGTATTGGTGGTTGTGGTGGTATGTGTGTGGGGGAGGCACATGCAATATTAGCAAGCCAATGGTTTCCCAATTGTTGATGTTTTTGGGGTGTTGGGAATCAAAGAAAAGCAATGCACTGGGGATGGGTTTCCTTTGGCAACATTTATTTTTGGTGGTGGATGGGCTGTTAGTGGTAGATGTTGGAGGTAGAAAGTAATGAGGATGTTGTAGTTCTGTAATATTTAAAGATAGATGTATTCTTTGATACCATCATGAGTTCATGTTGTAGGTACTGGAGGGCATAGGAGAGCATGGAGCACTAGTGAGCTACTGGAGATGGACACACAGAGGTTGTGCAGCCATGAAGTATCATGGGTGCATAAAAATATCTTATGAAAAAAGTAACTGAAAAGTAAAAACTGAATATGCATGGACAGAAGAACAAGATTAATTTAAATATGTGTTATATGAAAAACATCAATGAAAAATAGCCACTGAATATACATAAGACACTAAATATGAATGGGCAGCAGAACAAAATTAATTTAAATCTTCGTTATATGAAAAAGTCACTGAAAATAGCTAATGAATATGCATGGCTTGCAGAACAATACTTAATTTAAATTTTTGTTATTGTCAGACATTATTTTAAAAACAATTAAAAAATCTCCTTTTTGAAAGGACTTACTGAGCTAGAAAATTTCAGGTTCCAAATCAGTAACAAGTTTCTGTTACCAGCGAGTAAAAAAAAAAAAAGAGTCTTAATTTAGATACATTAATGTGTTTTCAAATCTCTGTAACACTTAAACTACTGGACATGCAGTATGTTATCCAAACTTTAGGGTCTTTAGAACCTTGCAATGCAAGTGTAAATGCCAATAAACATGTCCCAGTGGTAAATAATGACCAAGCTATACTTGCCAAAACTGGAGTATAACACTAATAGAGATACTCTTAATGATATTGGCACTAATGTCCCACTATACAGTAATTATCTAAAGAAAATACTGTACATTTCATTCTCAGGTAGAGTTCAGGTCACCTGTCACCATGGGTAGATATCACAAGCGGTGTCCCTCAGGGTTCAGTATTGGCCCCAACCCCCATTCAGCATCTATCTGGCACCCTTACAGATTTCATTTAGTTGCTGGAATACAAAATTTGCTGACAGTGTCAAAACTGGCTGCATAGCGAATGACAATCAGTCAATTCACCAGTTCCAATCTGAAATAAACCATGTAGGGGACTGGGTAACACAAAACCAACTAACCCTTAACCTAGTCAAGTGTAAGATCATGCATATGGGCCAAAGAAATAAAAAGGCCAAGTGCCATCTCTATGGTAAACCTATTCCGGTGTCTGATATGGAGAGAGAGTTGGGAGTGCTGGTCTCATGCAATCTATCTTCATCAGAACAAATGTAGGGCTGCAGCTAGCAAAGCAAATAAAATAGTGCAGTGCATCTATAGGAATGTAAAAAAGTAGAGACAGTAGAGTTGTGGTTCCCTTGTTTTCATCTCCTGTGCAACCACACTTGGAGTATTGTGTAGAGATCTGGGCACCACACAACATCAGGGACATCAAAATGATTAAGAGTATACAGAGAAGAGCAACCAAAAACATAAAGCAACTGAGAGATGTAGAGTATGGGGACAAGATAAGACATCTTGGTCTGTACAGGCTGGAATATAGGCAAGGCCCCTGGAATTCTACGGTTCTGCAGTTGCAGAATTTGCCGCAGAATATATACAATGCCGCAGAATTCATTGTTTTTGGTGAATTTTCATATAAATATACTGTTTTTCCATAGTGTCAGGCTTTCTTTCCCACCTCGTTTATCTTGAAGCCCCTCCTCTATGCTCAGCATATGATGTCATTGATAACATCACATCATATTTAGCCAATGACAGGACTGCAGTCTGCCAGAGAAATGAATAAATCATGCCACAGAAATGAGAAAATGCTGCCGCAGAAGTCATGAAGCCCTGCCGCAGAAATCAGAAAATTCTGCCGCAGAACACCAGGGGCCCTGAATATAGAAGACTTGGGGGTGAGTTGTGTTTGATATACAGAGCTCTAACAAATAAATACTTATGGGAAACAGTTACCCTAGTCAGTAATGCAGTAAGAGGTAATAGATTCCACCAACATCAGCTGAAAGGAGAATTTTACAAAACTAATATAAGAGGTCAGTGGTTAAGTCTGAGAGTGATTAGCACATGGAACAAACTTCCTAGTAATGTAATGACTAGCACTACACTAGACAACTTCAAGGAGTCCTTGGATGACTATATGGGCAATAAAAAATATTTATTTTTAAGATAGAAATGGTGAACTCTACATGGCCTCAGGCTTCTGGCTCATACCCTTCTGTGATTCTGTGTGAGAGTACAAAGACAAAACCACAGAAGTAGGAAATAAAAATGTGGGCCAAAAGTTCCCTGAATATTCATGATTGTGTGGTGTGGTGTTCCAGCATGTTTGAATAATTGGTAGAAAAAGTGATGGCATTGCCCTAACTTTAGCACTGTCTTTATAATGAAGGAAATACTATGTAGTTACAGAACAATTATTTGAAAGTAGGTGCTAAATTTTGTGCAATGCCAATACTGTTTTGAGCAATCATTTAATTTTTAATGAATTCCACACCTCACAATCACAAGCATTCAGGGCACTTTTTACCCTAATGCAGCATTTCTTAATTTTATGTCCATGTGTTTTAACCCTAACCAATGTTGAAACATATTTTTTATTTCACATGCAGTTTCCACCCTTTTAAAAAAAATATATTAAAAATAAATGTACAAATACATACTACTTTGTATTTATGATGCTGGCTGAACACTTTTGATGCCAAGCAGTCCTTTGTGTACAGTTACACTACTTACATCACCCTACCCTGTACAATGAGATCCTAGAATCTACACAAGAAAAGCACTGCCCTCAATCACAATCTTTCAGTGTTATTTATTACATACAGAAAGTGCAAAGTTCACATGCTATAGATCCCAACTGCAAATCATGAAAATGATATCCTCAAGCTTAAAGTCCTCCAACCCTGGCTGGGCTGGCAGTATAGCCTGGAGGTTAGAGTAACAAGCTGTAAATGAGCATGAAACATCCCGCAGACCTGGGTTTGATTCCTACAACCTCCACATGCATACTGGGTGATTCTGAGCAAGTCACTTAACCTCCCCAGTGCTCCCAGATCACCCCTGGAAACAGGCACTTGGGCCTAGTGGGCCCAGTTACCAAAGACTAAAAAACAACAATTTTGCACTACTATGCATCCCTAGAGAGCGAGACATCAACCAGGACCCACAGTAATTATCAGGTGCAATTTAAAGTGATAGTGAGTAAATTTATGCCTTTATTTTAAATACATAAATAAGTGCAAAACATTGTTTAAAATAACAGAAAAAAGATAAAAGCATGAATCAAAATATTACAGTGGTAGTACACAATGCTTCTTACAACCAATATGAAGTAGTGAAATATTTTGAATTTTGAAGTGATTGTCAATAATTGTTCACTTATTTACAGTGAGCACCAGAAAATTTTAGCAATCATTTTTATATATTTGCCCTTATAAAAAACATTAATGATCAAAAGGTTCAGTTGGAGACAGCTATTTATAAGTTGATAATGTTTTGATTGAGGTGGAAACATTTACACAGCATCAGACAGTACAATTCAAAGATCTTTTCATTTTATAGATCTTCATGGTAAAGTGCATTGACCATTCCTATAAAAATTCATAGGACAGAGCAGGCCAGGTGGCGCTAAGTGTTGAGGTGCTAGATACCACACCTTGTGCCATGCCAGCGACCTGAGTTTGAGAATGAGCCTGAGTCATCAGGGTTGGCTGGAAGGGAAAGGGAGCTGGATTGAGCAGATGAAAGGCAGCTCTCCTCTCCTGGGGAGGGACCTTGTCACCCCTGCAGTCCAGCTGCCCCCAGGTGGAGGCCTAAGGGTAATGTAGGTGAGCGGGTGGCATGAATAGGGAGGGCGCTTCAGAACTGCAGTGTGCACATGCCTCCAAATGCTTATGCAGAGCCAAGGCATGGGGGGAATCAGAACAATGGAGCTGGAAGGCTCCATGAAGCCCCCAGCAATGCTCCAGGTGATGGGGTCGCAGGTCCGGGAACAGATGTGATCCCTCCATGGGGGAGGTGGGGCCAAGCCCTCCTGCCGGGTCCTGGGGGATAAAATGCAAATAAAATAAAAAAAATTCATTGGACATCATGCCTGTAAGGTACACATTGTTTGTGCCCTTAAAAATGGATTAATAAAGGGGCAATATCACTTGTGTCACAGTAACACTCATATTATGGTACAAACTACCAAAAAGCAATTAAAACATTCTGGAGCACAAATTACATTTTTAAGAAATTCATATAGGTTATTCTAACCACAAATGGAGACCATTTTATCTGGATGGTCTGTTATATACCTACTATCTCAGTAGGAGGAGATACAGAACACTGTAGAAAAAATCATTTACTTCTTTAAGAAAGATAATAAATATATTGACTCCTTGAGTCCCAGGAATGTTGCCCTACCCCCAAAAAAATCCAGTTCACTTCTCTTTTCACAGTTAATGAGTCCAGGTTCCCCTTCCCCCTTTCTTTCCCCAGCATTAGTTTTTCAATAGCACAAAACTTGAATTTATGTTGGTTGATAACTGGAAACTGTGAGCTGTGTGTGTGTATAATGAATTGTGTGTATCCTTAGTCCTAAATGAGCTGAGATGTTCCCTGATTGGAATTTTTAATTCTCTGTTTGTTTTGCCAATGTAAAATGTAATACATTGGCAAGTGGTAAGACATATAAGGCCTACACTAAACAATTAACAAACGTTATGATGTCATACTCCATATTTGCATTTAGTTATTTATTGGTAACTAGGAAAGGCACATTGAGCCAAGACTCACTTCCGGGTGTAACCCAAGGAAAGGGAAGGGGGGGTACAATAAAGCAGCATACCCAGCAACAGATCTATGGTACAAAGTCAAGTGCAGAGTGTACTAGTGAACATGGCAAAAGCACAAATAAACATAAAAATAAATGATGTTACATTCAGTATCACGGAGATGCTCAATAATGTGAACAGTGCATCTAACAAAATAGTGCAGTAGTTGTTGGGAGTAGACAAATTCTTGCAGGGGTAGGACCACTGTAGAAACCCACCAGCTGGAAGGTGCAGGCCTCAGTGGGGAGGCTGAATCAGGTAGAGAGCAGGCAGCAGCAGGATGATGCACACTGATGTTTGAGGTGATGCCTGAAAAATGGGACAGGGAGAAAGATAGAGAGTGGGCAGGTTCCAAAGAAAGGTAAGGTGGTAGGAGACAGCAGACTGCCCCACAGAGGAGTCTGAATGGAGAAGAGAGAAGGTGTGAGGATCCCTGTTGTAGAGGGAGTATGAGGCAGAGGGAATGGGAGAGAAGATTTAAGAGAGTTATGAAGGGAGTCACCCAAATCAGTACTTAGAGGTGAAGGAGATGCAGTGGGATTGGCAAGAGGGAGCCATGCTGAGTCTGAAGGGGGAAGTTAGTGGCAAAGCAACGAAAGGCTTTAAGGTGTTCAATCTGGTGGGGTGGCAGTGCCATAGGCAAGAACTGTACAGTCAAAAAACAGTAAACTATTTTGGAGACCAACTGCTGGCAAACCTGAGGAGATGGACAGTCTTTTTTATTGTACAAGGCATCAAGTTTGGGGAGGAACTTGGAGTTAATGGCATCATTGTGGGCAAGAAGTCAATCCAACTATCTATCCACACACCAAGGTACTCGAAGGAAGAAAGCACTTTAAAAGGTGTGTCATTAAAGGTGGTAAAGATGAAAAGGGGGGTGATACCGGCTAGTTTCTGGCTGGTGCCAAAGGTCATGGACACAGTTTTTTTTTTCTTGTGTTGACCCATAGCTGGTTACTTTGCAAGCAACACAGGATGTTGTGCAAGTCAAGCTGGTGCAAGTCTTTCACAGCCATGGTCTAGGGGTCTGAGGTGTAGATAACTGTACTATCTGTATAGATATGAATAGGCAAATTGGCACAGGCTGAGGAGAGATCATTCAGGAAGATTTTATGGTACTAAAGGACTTGCACTTCTGGACAATTTTACAGTTACTACAATGATCACACTGAAAAAAATCATCTCAGAGAAGGTGGCAACCAGTTTCTAGGAGGCTTTTGTTCTGTTAGTTGCAAGCTATGCACTGTGACAGGGTGACCCTGTCTTAGGTTTAACCCCGCTTGATAAAGAAAAAAATAATATGTTCTCTGATGTATGCCCTGGTGTTCTGAGAGTATGAGAGTAAGCATTGCAGTTTATTACTTAAAAAAAGAGGAATGCACTCACTCCTCACACACTATCTTTCCCTTTCTCCTTGCACTCTGGTGCAGTTTAAAGTGGAGCAGCAAAAAACTTTCACTTTTATCAAAAAGCCACCCCACTAGTTGTATAAGCACCCACACTAATAAGAAAAGGACAGGGATGTCCTTATATCACATACATGTGATACTGCAGCCCTCTGAAGGAAAATAAAGGTCTAGAAAAATAAAATAAAGAAAGAAAGAGACACTCCAGGTCTCTAAAGTACCCAGCTATGTAATAAGCCATGATAAATGTTTCAGAGGATTATAATCAGTACATACTACCGGGGTTTAAACAAAATGCTAGCAAGTAAAACATGGAAAAGAATAAGGGACATACAAATACAACACTTTCTCTTCACGTAAAATAAAAGGTACAAGAGCTATACAATTTAGCTGTGCTCTGAACAGGGACAAGGAGCAGATGCTTCTGAAAATGTTATACTTAATTTAAGCATTTAAAACCTCCATTTATTGTGTTATTAATCTTGTGGTATGGTATCAACTTTTCTGTACCTTGCTTGTAAACCTGTGCCAGGCTTACCTGTAGTCATGGGCTGATGGAATGATTTCCTGTAGGGGAGGCAGTGCCCTCTAATACCCTGTTATATACCTCACAGAACTGTCACTTCTCAGCAGAGTGGGCAGGGCTACAGCTCGTTATACCCTAATTTTTTTTTTTATTTAGTTTTTTGTTGACCGGATAAGTGCACTAGATAAATCCTGCCTATTTTCAGGCGTGACCTGGGGGAGGGGGATACAGATGAATGCCAACTGACCTTGAACCAGATTAAGCCGTTGGTGGTATTTTTAGTGAATGAGGGAAATTTGACCAGGACACCGAGGAAATTCCCCTACTCTTTGCCAGTAGGGGGAGCTGCTGCTATGGAGGAGGATGTGTCGAAGGATCAGTTGGCTGGTGTACCTGGAAGTGAGCAGGTCTCCCCACCTTCAGGTCCGGTTCAGGAGACCGAAACCACGCTGAATGTTTTTTTGGAAATGGAAATTATGGAGGATAATCGTGCTTTGGCTTTAGAAAGTATGCCCCCATGGATTGTTTGCATCGGATAATACCTGGCTTGTGAATATCTTTAAACAAAATAAGGCCTTACGATGTTTGGATAAAGGAGTTGTGGTCAGTGAAATGTTACTGGGAACACTGGACAGTGATATACCTGATTCACAGAATGCTATGTTGGATTCTGGTCTGGTGAGTGCTGCAGTAAAGCTACTTCAAGATGAACGAATGACAGCGGAGCTCAGCAAAAGAACAGCTGAGAGGAGGGTGAGTCAGAACGCTGACGTACCTGCATCAAAGGAATCCAGCAGTAATGAGTCACACCCTTCAACAGAGAAACTGACAATGGGAGTAAGGCCTATCAAGACACAGACAACTAAAGTTTTACAGCCTAAGAGCAGTGAGGTACAAAATGTTTCTTCTGTATTGACTAAACAAATGATGGGGGATGTGCAGATTTAGTCTTTGGGGTTACGGAAAGACAAAGAGACAGGTAGGTTGGAAAATACAGCACGCAAACCTACACCAACTTCCCTAGAGTGTTCTTTGATGAACGCAGGCTGGAAATGAGGAGAAGCAGGCATCTTGATCCCTGACCAAGAGCACAGTGCAATTCCTGGCAAATCTACGATTTCAGTGACTACAAAAACTGGTAATGCAATCCACTCTCCAGTAGAGACAGAATCGGATGGGAAGGGGAACAATATGTATGAAATGAAAAGCCAGGACGAACATACATTGCCTCAGGGTATGGTGTCTTCTGTATCAGAGTCAGAAGCTTCAACAGCTAATCCTGCAGAATGGGGGGGCATTGTTGAAGCTGAACAACAACATTCTAAACAAGGAACAGACTTACAGGGACAAGCAAAAAAAAGCCTGGGAGAACTTTAGGCGAAAAGACCCATTTTCTGGTCCCTCCCCTTTGCAACGACACAATGCAGCACATTTAGAATAAGTAGGAGGATTGGAACGTGCACCGGACAGACTGTATGTGGGGAGGATGTTATTAAAAGCTCAATTTTTTTTCAAGTGAAATATATGCATTAATTCATGTGTCAGGGTCAGCTTTATATGATGTAAGTTTTGTTACCCCACAGGGCCTAGATCGGTGTTTTGGGCCAAGCTGGATGCTCTCAAATATACAGAACTATGGCTACCCTTTAAAGTTACACCCTTGACTAAACCTTTGATCAAAAATGAAAGAGCCTTGTTTTGAAATTAATCAGTGTCTGTACATGATATTACTTACTGGTTGCAAAGAAAATGTGAAGTATTAGGAAACCCTTCCCCAATTTTTGATAAGGAATGCAGTTGGAATGGGGGATGGATTTTTAAGGTGCATTTACAAAACAATAGTAGGGGTCTGGTACATTTGCCAAACAGTGTATTTTTGGGGAATGAGAGGGGACATTTATTTTATCCAGAGCAACCCAGAGTGTGTTTTAAGTGTGGGGCTTATACTCATTTGGGTCAGCCTGTGACAGACTGAGATGTCATTTTTGTTTAGAATTTGGCCATTATAGTTCAGAATGTCAAACTGAAATGAAATGCAATCTTTGTTTTGATTCAGGACACACATATTGAAATTGCTCATGGGCAGCCCATATCGCACTGACCAAAGAAATCAGGATATTATCATTCAGGAGGCTCAAAAGTGAGAGATGAGTAAATGGAAAACCTCATCTCAAGGCCCCCCTCCAGACACTCATGCGGACCCTCCTGCCCCTTCTTTGAAAACTGGAACAGAGAATAAGGAAGCTGAAAATGTAGCAGAAGATATATTAGTAGTGCCAGATACAGTTTCAAGATTACCTTTACAAGTCCAAATAGAAAAAGTGCTAAATGCCCCGGAGGTGGGAGATGCACCCCCCACGAGTGCTTAAAAGTGTGGCAAAAAGAAGAAGTTTAAAGCAGACTAAACCACAATCAAAGGTAGCAAAAGCTAATTTTTCAGGAGATGAGGACATAATTTTAACAAACAAATTTGAACCTTTATCAAAACTGCATCCTGCAACAGATCAGGGGGGTGAATCAGAGACTTCTTCTCTGGTGCCTCATTCTTCTGATTCAGAGGAGGAAATACAGGACCAGAGAGGAGTAATAAATAGGAAACCAGAATTGGATCAAGAGTTCGAAGGAGCACAATGCTGAGGAAACCACCCTGAGAAGAGGACCCCGCCCTGTATTTTTTTTTAGATGCTGGGTATCCCTCGGATTAGTATAGGTACTATAAATGTTAATAGTATCAAAAATGCAAAGAGAAGATTGATTGCCTTAACTATATTGAAAGAGTTAAATTGTGATATCTGTCTTATACATGACACAAGATTATATACAGTTTCCTTAGTAAGGTCAGCCCAGCAACTATGATGTTGGGGCCCTTCTTATTTTTCTTTTGGGACTGAGGTATGTGAAGGTGTTGGGATTTTGTTTAAGGGGGATGGGTTCAAAGTAACAAGGCTTGTAGAAATTTCTTTGGGGAGGGCCTTAATAGATAGATTTTATTTTTAAATCAGTGGGGTGGAGATTGATAAATGTATATGCTTCCATCACGAAAAGAGAAAGAACAACATTATTTACTACAATCAAACCTTTTTTGATTACAAAAAAAAATTTGATTTGGGGGGAGACTTCAATTGTGTCATAGAGGTGCACAGACAAAAAAATGTATTGTGACTCAAATTGCCTTCTCAATATACTAACACAATGTGAGCTACAGGACACATATCGAATAAAACAAAAAGAAGGAGGACATACATACTATAGGGGCAAACTAGCGACCAGGATATATTTTATTTTTACAAAGTCAAATATTAGTGTTATAAAAGCTTTAACTATTCCTTTAGAAATTTCAGATCATTCAATTCTTTTTGTTTCCTTGGGGAGTATTAATGGTCCTGCTTATGGGAAAGACTATTGGAAATTAAACACTTTAGTATTGCAAGAGCGTTGTCTGCAGATAGAAGTTAATGAATTTCTTAGGGCCAGGATTTCAGTTGCGGTCTTAAATGATAATTTAAGCACTTGGTGGGAGAACACAAAATAAGGTTTAAGAAAAGTTTTTCAAAAGTATTCTGTTAACTCACGAAAGACTCAATATAAGTGATACCTTGCTTTGCATTCTCAGTTGGGGAAAATTTATACAGTTATAAATGAAAAGCAGTTTAATTTAATGGAACAGGCAAATCATATTAAAAATGTTATGTCTGAGATTCAGTATTCTAGGGGCCACAGCTTTATTACATGAGCATAACATTTGCTCTCCAGGTAAAACAGGATTTAGAGATGCTTTTAAAAGTTGTTCCAAAAGAGTATCAGATAGGTTTATGGCCCCACTTCCAAAAGAAGCTGGAGAAGTAGTGACTGAAGGATCAAGTATTATGAATGAGGTGTTCATTTACCTGACAAATATGTATAAGGAAGCACAAATTGATAAAGATGTGTTAAAAGACCTTCTAAAGTTGAACTTGCCAGAGGTGCCCATGGAGTATTTTAAAGAGCTAATTGAACCTATTTCCATACCTGAAATTGAAAAGACAATTGGAAATCTTAAAAAAATACTGCACCAGGAATTGATGGGCTCCAAGCCGAATTTTATAGTGCCTTTAAGGATTTGGTGGCTCCAGTTTTGTTGGTTGCCTTTAACTGGATGTTACAGAATATGGAGGTGGATTTTCACTTTTGTATTGCCATACAAATATTAATATATAAACATTGAGATGAAAGGAGCCTTGATAATTGGAGATCTTTAAGCCTCTTAAACTCAGATTACAAGATTCTTATGAAAATCATACACACCCGGTAATTAAAATTAACAACATATTTAATATCTACAGCTCAAACATGTATGGTACCTGGATGTTCAATACATCGTAATTTATTAATAATTAGAGAATTGGTTGAGCAAGAGAAAGAAGAACAGCTTCAAGGGTATATTCTCTTATTAGACCAAGAAAAGGCCTTTGATAAGGTCCCACACCTATTCATCAAAAAAGTCCTTACTCATGGAATTCCATCTATTTTTGTAAACTGGATCTTTTTATTGTAGAGTACTGCTAAGGCAATGCCACTGGTTAATGGGCACTTAGGAAATTACATAGACATCCTTCTGGGAGTATGACAAGGATATCCTTTAAGTCCCTTACTTTATGAATTTTGTTTAGATCCTATAATAAGGGCAATACAATTAGATTTAGGAATTAGAGGTATTCAACCATGAGGAGGTCGTGCAGAGATTAAAATGACTGTTTATGCAGATGATATGTGTATTATTGTGGCTGATGAACAATCAGGAGATAGAGCAATACATGTTCTTGAATGATATTCAATACCAACAGGGGCTCGATTAAACAAACAAAAGAGTGTAATCTATCCTTTAAATGATTTGGGGCCTTCGCAAGAGTCCTGGCATAATACTAAGGTTTCACAAGACTCATTTAAATTTTTAGGGGTGTGGTTTGGTAGAGAGGACAATAGTGTATTAAACTGGACTTCTAAATTAGATCATGCTAATACAAAAGTTGCAATTTGGAAATCCTGGAATCAAACAAAAAGGAAAAAGCAGTAGTTAAAACATTTCTAATGCCGATATTTTTATTTTTAAGTGCAGTTTATCCTTTGCCTCGCACTTTAGAGTCATATCTTTTGAATTTAGTGTTTCAGGTAATATGGGGATGTAGATTAAATCCTATTAAGAGGGGAATTTTATATCAACCCTTAGAAAAGGGAGGACTAAATCTTATACATCTTGTTGTATTTCTTTTTATGGTATTCTTTCATAATAATTTATTTGATTTAACAAAACTGAGTCGAGCTGTATGGCTACTGTTTGCTGAACACTGGATTAGACCTCTTTAACAAAAATGGCAGATACAAGGCACTTTTACAGCTCAGATTAAAACTAAATGAGTAATTTTTAGACCTGCACTTGGGAAATTGAAACAATGGCACCTAACTCAAGATATATTGACAGTTACAACAAATAAAGTTTTGTATAATAAAATAATGACTCAAATAAAAGAGCCTTTAGTTGAATTTAAAGGTGTTAACCCACAAGCCTATCCAACTTTTCATCAATTTTGAAAATGTTGAAAGTTCTGGGTATTCCTCCCAGGATATGGGACATTACTTGTCTAAGTGCACACGGGTGCCTAAATGTTAAAGGAAATGCAAAACATAAGAAAAAGGAGGACAGAATGTGTTCAAGATTGAGCTGTGTGGTTCAGGAAGAATCAATGACCCATTTTTTATAGAATGACCTTTTGTAAAAGAGATGTGGAAACTACTTGCACAAAGGTGGGGGAATCACATATGGGGCAAACTTACTTATGCTGAAGTGGTTGGAGGATTTAGTTTAAGTAATCTTGACTTGCCACACAGTATAATAGTTATGCTTATTTCTTATATTAAGTTTGTGTTGTTACAAGCAAGATGTAAATTTGTTCTACAACAGCTATACCAGAGTCCAGAGAAAATTACTAATATTACTGAAGCAGAAGTAAGCAGGCATTGTTATTGTGAACAACAATTTCTGAATTTTAGTGTATGGAAGATTAGATGGGTAGAGGTCCCTTTTTTGAAAGACAAAATTGGGTGAACTGTCACAATCACCACACTCACACTACAAAAAAGCAAACTATGATGTGACACAGTACTGAAGAACACACAAAAACAAGTTTTACAGTGTTTAAACAAGAAATATTCCGGTGTATCTCTCCACAGTCTTTCAAAATTACTAGCTGCTGTGTTCTCTCGCCTCACTGTCTTGACTCTTCACAGAGAAATGTCCTCCTTAGCTTTTTATTGGCTGTTCAGCCACATGTGACCTCTGTATAGCAACATGTGGCCTCCAAGACATTGCAAACTTCACCTGTAGTGGCAAATTTCACTGGCAAAGTAAGTGAAGTTGGCATCCCCAATACGTACTTCACATCTGTTTTTTTAAAATGGCAGTTACACTGCACTAACATGAAGTTAGCATAATCCACAAACTGAAGATTTCTCACCGCAGAGTATTTCACGAAATGAGGTGAATTCATGAAATAATATGGATGAGCGAAGTTTATCAACATCACACATCCCTACTCACAGGGAGTAAAACTTGTGACACCAGTAACTGACTCTTTTCCAGGTAGATCCATGTTTGGTTGTCTGCATTTTGACACTCACACAATCATTTTTCACAATGGAGCTTCTGTGCATTTTGGTCATTATTTAACTTGACTCAGATACAATGCTGGTTTGATAGAGTGCAGTGATGCTATATGCATTCAGAACCTGAAGGATTCATATATGATTTCCATAATGAAGAAGCAACTTGTGGCAGCTCCAGAAGAATAGTTACCAATAATATGACTCTCAGTTAAAACAGGTAGACACCCTCACATACTTTGGTGAAATTGTTTTGAATTCCTTTTCATCAGTGACTAACTCATAAAGTGCTATTTCTGTAAAATGTTGTTCCTACATGTAATGGCTGGATAGTCATAATAATAGACAGAAAAGGAAGTGCAAAAGAAGAAGGAAACCACTTTGGTTCTCAAATACAGTAGCAGAAAAGGTCAGAGCCAAAAGGCTGGCCTTCAGAAAATATAAGGGAACACAGCGGGATGAAGATAGGGGGGCATACCAAACTGCCCTAAGGGAAGCAGGTAAGGCAGTAGGGCAGGCAAAGTCCCAAACTGAGGAAACACTAGCACAAACAGTAAAGAAGGTGACAAGACTTTCTATAGATACATTAGTGAAAGGAGAAAGTCCAGAGGGGGTATTGCTAAGCTTAATGGAGAAAAGGGAGCATGTGAGGAGGAGGACCCTGTAAAGGCATCTATCCTAAATAGATACTTTTGCTCAGTATTCATTGAAGAGAAGGTAGGGCAGGGCCCACAGCTCAGCATCATGGACACAGGGGGGAGGGAGGTGAGCACTACTCCCTTCACAAAAGAAAGGGTCCTACAAGAGCTTGCTAAGCTCAGGGTGGATAAGGCAATGGGACCTGATGGCATACATCCCAGGGTACTTAAGGAGCTAAAGGAGGAACTAGCAGAGCCATTAGCAGAATTGTTTAGTGAGTCTCTGAGCACAGGAGAGGTCCCAGAAGACTGGAGAAGGGCTCATTGATCCCACCCACAAGAGTGGTAGCAGGGAGGAGGCGGGAAATACAGACCGGTCAGTCTTACTTCAGTAGTGGGCAAGATTATGGAAGCACTCCTTAAGGAAAGGATAGTGCAACACCTGGAACCATAGGGGCACAGGATCCAAGACAGCATGGGTTTACAAAGGAAGGTCCTGTCAAACTAATCTCATAGATTTCTTTGACTGGGTAACCAGAGTGGTGGACCAAGGGAGCAGTTGATGTCGCCACCTTGACTTCAGCAAAGCTTTTGACACTGTTCCACATAGAAGATTGATAAATAAGTTAGGTAGGCTCGGGTGGGTCAGAAGTTGGTCAACTGGGTGGCAAACTGGTTGACTGGCAGAAAACAGAGAGTGGTGGTAAATGGTATACAGTCAGAAGAGATGCAAGTCACAAGTGGGTACCTTAGGGATCAGTCCTGGGGCCAGTCCTATTCAACATCTTCATTAGTGACCCAGCAGATGGACTAGAGGGTAGGCTTGTCTGTTTGCAGATGACACCAAGATCTGCAACAGAGTAGATGATCCAGATGGGTGGGCAGAATGAGAAGAGATCTGGATAAACTAGCAGAATGGTCAGAAGAGTGGCAACTGGGATTTAATGCAAAGAAGTGCAAAATCATGCACATAGGGAAGAGAAACCCTGAAGCCACTTATAGGCTGGGAGGGAGTTGCTAGCAGTCACAAAGGAAGAAAGAGACTTGGGCATCATCATCACTGATGACCTGAAATCATCCAAGCAGACCTCTAAAGCAGTAGGTAAGGCTAGGGGTGTTAGGGTGTATTAGTAGGGGTATCACAAGTCGTAAGAGGGAGGTAATAATCCCTCTGTACAAGACATTGGTTAGGCCCCATCTGGAGTACTGCGTGCAGTATTGGAGGCCACACCTTCACAAGGACATTAACCAAATTGAGGCAGTCCAGAGAAGGGCAACCAAATGGTGCAGGGACTGCATCAGAAGACATATGAGGACAGATTAACGGAGCTCAATATGTATACCCTTGAGCAAAGGAGGGAGAGAGGTGATATGATCGAGACATTTAAACACCTTAAGGGCATAAACAAGGTGAAAGAGTCTAACATGTTTAAATATAAGAAAAATAGCAGGACAAGAGGACACAGCATGAGATTAGAGGGAGGCCGATTAAGGGGAATGTGAGGAAATTTTTCACAGAAAGGGTGGTAGATGCATGGAATGGCTTACCACAAGAAGTAGTGGCTATGAATACAGTGCAGGGCTTCAAACAGGCATGGGATAGGCATAAGGGAGCAATACAAATGACTATGAATAGATAGGTCACTGACATCGCAAAGGCCGATGGCACATTTATAAGGTAGAAAAAGAAATGGGCAGACTGGATGGGCCTTGCGGTCCTTATCTGCCGTCAACTTCTATGTTTCTATGTTTCTATGTTTCTATGTTTCTATGTTTCTATGTTTCTATGATGTTGATCTAGTTTCAGTTCAAGTGGGCTTTCATGAGGATGCTGGACAGCCTGCATAATCAGTTATTATATCATATTCTGTCACATGTAGATGTTTGTTCCCCCTCCCCAAAATATAGACAAGACTTGATATGCATCCGTACATCACTTCATCTTGTAAAACAGCATGACATGACATTTTTTAAACTCTACTACATATGTATGGCTTACCATATCCTATCAAAGTATGACTCAGATGTATTAATGCTGAAAACAACTTGATGTGAAAATATACTGCATTTCCATATGTAAAAGTACATAGGCTGAAATGTAATGTGATTTCTGTATCTGTGCTTGACTGTATTTACTGTTCTTTTTTGATTCATGTGCACACTGGTATATACTGAAACCATAGAAAGTGACAGTAGTTTAATAGACATTTGTTTGTTAATGAAAAATGTTAGTTGTTTAAAATAATGTTACAAATAAATTTTGATTAACATTTAAATGCTTTACTTTTTTCAAAGTATATATATATACACACACACACACACACACACACACACACACACACACACACACACACACACACATACACATATTATAGGGGTGTGGTCATGCCCCTATAGTTAGGGTTGAGGAGGCACTTTAATGTTAAACCCCAGTTTTTGCACTTTAATAACTTGGCAGCCATTCAATGGATTTGCACAAAATTTGAAACGCATAGTCTGGTATGGTAGATCTCTTGATCTGCCTAGTTGCATTTTGTTCAGACCTCTGGTTTCTATGCAGCAAAGCACTGAAAAATGTGTTTTTTACCACTTTTGACATGTTTTCTGCCCATCATGCTGCGACCACATCGTTTTTGTGTTTTGGTCTGAAATTTATCATGTAGAAAGTATTCGGGTCAAAGAACAATCTAGCATTAGTTTGGTGAAAAAATATTAGTCTGTTCAAAAGTTATTTAATTTTTAATGTTTGGGTTCTGAGCATGCTCAGTTCACTCCAAGATGTATATGCATGTTTTGTGAAAGAGGATTGGGCTCATGGTCAAGGATTTTGTCAGCTCATGAAAGGAGATTTTAAAAAATCCTAGTCTGTGAGGATAAATTCCTTGTCCGTTTTTATTTTTTCCCCCCAAACAAAATGTCATAGCTTCCTCCATGGGTGACTTCTTGTTGCAATAATGCATGGGTTTTGTTCAGGGTGACACCCTCTACAAATCTATATCTTTGGTTTGCTTAGTTTTGGCCAAATAATAGCCGTTTCAAATTTAGAAATTCTTCTTTCACGACTCGCACCCGATCCTCCTTCGTGAGCTGACAAAATCCCAGTCCATGAGCTGATCCCCTTTCACGAGGCAGCAAAATCCTTGACCATCACTTTGTGACCAGATGGCCCTTCTCGTGGATGAGGATTGATTCACGGTCATGGATTTTGCTGCCTCACAAAAGCGGAATGGCTCGCAGACTGGGATTTTGTCAGCCTGCAAAAGAGGATTGGGTTTTTGAATCCCCTTTCATGAGCTGCCAAAATCCTAGTCCATGAACTGAAAAAATCCCAGTCCACCAGCAATCTCCATTCATGAGGTAGTAAAATCCTTGACTGTCACTTTTTGAGCACATGACCAAAATCTGATGGCCGATGATTTCTCATAGACAGGGATTTTGACAGCTCATGAAAGGGGATTGATCTCACAGTCGGGGATTTTGCTACCTCACAAACTAGGATTTTAAACATTTTGCCACTGCACTATAAATAAACAGTTTGGTCTTTTGACTTGAAATTTGCAGGGTATTAAGAGAATACCCCAGCTATGTCAATTATGCTATTTACTTGTTGAAAAGTTAATCAGTTCCATAGATATGGTATCACACAGTTTTTATTTTTCCCATATGATAACATTGCAGTGCCCATAGCAAATTTTAGCACTCATATCTCAAAAACAAAGTGAGATGCAGGTTTTGGCTTCCTGTGGATCTGCAGAAACAAGTCTGGAAAGCATAGATTACACCAGCAGTTGAATTATTTTCCTACTTACTACGGTTACAGAGATCTTGGCAAAAATGTGTTACATGGGTTCTAAGGGTGCCTTTTCAGTGCCCATAGCACAGCAACAATGTGAGACATGGATTGGTCAATGTATCTTGTGTGGATATCTTGATGTCATGATTACAATGACAAATAAATTTTTTTCCTAGCTGCTACGTTTCCCAAGATATTGGCAGATTAGTGTTACAAGGGTTCCTTGCCCTATAGTGCTGCTGTATGGCTCTGCAGCTTTGTGTAAGTGGGAGCACAGGTCCAAGAGGGCCCTCGCTCCCAGAGATGCATATTGTTATGCAGAAATGGTCAGCTTGGTGGGAGCATGGGGCCCACCAACACATGCTATTTACTAGTTATATTACACTTTTTCAAAAAGTAAGGAAATTAATTGTAAAAAGAAACATTTAATGCATTAGTTAGGGTTCAAGTGACAAACATGGGGAAATGAGATGTTAGGGTTGAGCCTCTAACCCCTCACCACCACAACACCCCATCCTCCACAGACTGACAGACACCGGGGTGTGCCATGGGGTCATGAGGCCTAACTCTCACCCCATTCTCCTTTACTGTAGCATGTCAACCTGTTTACACATGGAATGAGGTGAGAGTTGGGCTTTGTGACCCCATGGTACACTCCAGCATTTGTCGGTCTGTGGAGGATGGGGTGGTGGGAGGTTAGGGGCTCAACCCTAACATCTCATTTCCCCACTTTTGTAACCTTAACCCCAACTGATGCATTAAATGAAGTTTTTTGCAATGAATACACACACACACACACACACACACACACACACACACACACACACACATACACGGAAGAGCCAGCCACGATGAAACACAGTGACTTGCAGTAAATTACACTCAGTGACCTTCCTTCAAGAAATGCACCTAATTACCTCCAAAATACAATTATTGACAAGGTCCTGGTGGAACAGGTATATGGCATTGGTGTAGACTCGAAATCTGCAGAGATGCAATATTGCTGGTGAGAACAGCACCATTAACACTGCTACAAATCAAGAGGGAACATACATTATCCCGAGAGGGATATTAGATAGGGAAGAAGTCATTCTTGCAAACATTATGGACCAAACAAGGAAGACCACAGCTTTTCTCACTATGGTGATGATGCACTAGCCACTTGGCCCAACACCCAGATGATCATAACTAGGAACTGAAATACCCCGATGGATCCAGACCTAGACAGGTCAGGCAGACCAAAATCGAGCATTTCCCCAAATCAACAGACTATTAGAGAAATGCAGGGCTCCTTTAACCTCATTGAACCACAGCGGACACTTCATCTGACTTCTAGAGTATATACATTTTTTTCCAACCCCCCATGACACTAGCCCTTCACTGAACTTTTTTCTTTTAAGTCAGAGCCTACTTGCAAGTCTAAGCTATGCTGAAATACTGCTACAGGTTCTATCTGACCATGTGCCCATTATTTTAGTGTTATCCCCAGACCCTCGGGCAGAAATGGATAGAATGTAGAGAATCATTGAAACATAGAAACATACTCATAGAAACATAGACTTTGATGGCAGATAAGGACCACTTGGCCCACCTAGTCTGCCCATTTCCCTACTTACAGGATAAATTGCAGATCCTAGTTAACCAACAGCCTATTTCTTCCTACCCCCCACAAGATTTGCCTTATGTCTGTCCCATGCATTCTTGAATTCTCCCACAGTTTTAGACCCCACAACCTCTTCAGGAAGGCTGTTCCATGCATCCACCAGCCTCTCTGTGAAAAAATACTTCCTCACATTGCCCCTGAGCCATCCCCTCTATCTTCAAATTGTGCCCCCTTGTTCTTGCACATCTCTTTTTCTGAAAGATACTGCCCTCTTGGACTTTGTTGATTCAGCTGAGGTACTTAAAAGTTTCTATCACGTCTCCCCTCCCCCTCTTTACTCAAGGGTATACATATTAAGCTCCTTTAGTCTCACCTCATATGGCTTCTCTTGCAGACCCTGCACCATTTTAGTTGCCCTTCTCTGGACTGCCTCCATCCTGTCTATGTCCTTCTCAGAAATGGGGTCTCCAGATCTGGATGCAGTACTCCAGATGGGGTCTCACCAACTGTCTGTACAGAGGGATAACAACTTCCTGTTTTCTGCTGGTGATGCCTCTCACTATGCATCCCAGTATCCCCCAGCCCTCCCTACTGCCTTCTCACATTGCTTGCCAACCTTAAGGTCATCTGATATGAATACCCCCTGGTCCCTTTCCATTTTTGTTGTTGTTACTACCCCCCCATTGTGTAATCTTCACCTGGGTTTTTGTTCCCAGGTGCATTATTTTGCACTTCTTTGCATTGAATCCAAGCTGTCATACTTCTGACCATTCCTCTAACCTTGCCAAGTCCCATCTCATCCTTTCCACGCCTCCTATCTAAAAGCTCCATAACAGTTAAGCATGAGAAGGAAACTTTCAGATAAATCTTTTCAGGAGAATAAAGGCCCAGTAGCAAAAGCAGGTACCCTCTGGCATGTACACAAATGTGCCATCAGGGGAGAGATAATTCAGATGACATCTAAATCCAAATGGGAAAAGCAAGCCCATGTGAGCTAGCTCCTTAACCAAATCAGGTCCATGGAAGAACAACTATCCATTACAGATCAGACTAGACAGCAGCTTAATCCCCTCAGGGAACTGTATCATGAAATAAATAGGGGACAGGCAGAGCTGAAAAATACAGAATCAGTAGGCACTCCAGAAGTACAGTGTTGAATGAAGAAAATGTAAAACAGAGTTCAGTTCTGCAAGTTTTATTGTGCTGAACATAAAGTAAAGTCATCCAAAACTGGTAAAGTAAGCAACTTAGAACTGTTACCCAGATGCCTTGGCACTTCTCACATTAGAGCTTCATCAGGAGGGACCAATCTGGGGAATACAGAACCCTTAAATATTTTAAAAGTAGTGACATCATCATTAATTATAACATACACATGAGTCCCAAACATAATTTATGACATAATTATCTAAATGAAAAAACAAAATGAGACAGTTATCTTCTTATCTTAGGTTTGTTCTTATATTGTTAAACCCTTTGAAGAATTAAAGTATAAGGGAGAAGCAGGAGCCGGGAGTTACTTATAAAAGCATTCATACAGGAGAGTCCTGCACTCGCCACACCTCCAAGCTAGAAAAAGAAGAGAAGAAAACAATGAAAAATTAGAGTGCGCAATTTGCATAATTAAATTTATATGTGTTACATAAGAAAAAACAACAACTAACCCTTTCTCAGTGTTTAGAACAGAATTAATGTTATTATTGGACAGAGCTAAGGCAAAAGGTGATATAACAGAAATGGACCTTAAATATATTTTGCCTCATACACCCATTACACCTACCATCTACATTCTCCCTAAAATCCATAAACATCCCATCAATCCCCCTGGCAAACCAATTGCTTCAGGGATTGGTTCTCTAACTGATAACTTATGTCATTTTTGGGATTTCATCCTACAAAGAAGTGTAGTTTGTTTAAAATCACATAAAAGGGATACTATGGACATTCAAAACAATGTGTAAATTTTGAATTGCACCAGGATTGTACATGGTTAACCATTAATGCAGAAACCTTCTTCTATACCTCTATTAAACATCAAGATGATATAGAAGCATGTAAATACTATTTACAGAGAGATCCATTAAAAAATAAAGTACCCCCTAAATTAATCCAAGAAGGTTTGCAGTTTGTACTTTCACATAACTACTTCAAATTTGACCATGATTTCTATTTGCAATCTTGTGGGACAGCAATGGTGTGTCAATGATGCCACTTCTGCTAACTTACTTCTTGGCAAATGGGAGGAGGAATGTATTTATAACCCACTGGTTAACCTATTCCACAAATGCATAATACCTTGGTATCGTTTTGCTGACAATATATTATGCGTTTGGAAAGGCACAGAGAATGAGGTAAGTCAGTTTATGGAATGGATTATTAATGAAAACATTAATATACAGTTTTCCCATAATTTTAATCCATTCAACATTGATTTTCTTGATGTCATTTTTTTCAATCAACAATTAAAATCAGATTGTCACAAAAGGATTTAGGAAACCTATGGCCACTAATAAATTTTAATTGGTCAGTAGTGCCCACCCAAGATCTCTAAATAACTCAGTTCCTTTCAGTCAGTTTTTGAGACTTAAATGTTATTATTCTGAAATGGAAGAATTCTTAGAACAGGCAGAAGAGATTAAAAATATGTTCATCACTAGAGGATATGAGCCTAAGCTTTAGGACTCTGTTAAATAAAGCTAAAAACAGGCATAGGAAATCTGTATTGATACCAAGAATCAGAGTCCTGCAAAAAAACGAGATGGTTTGTTTTACCACTAGTTACAACAATGTAGCTGGACAGATTGGCAGCATTGTAATGAAATACTGGCCCATTCTCCAAGGGGATCAAGAATTAAGCAGAACCATTGAAGCAAAACTGAGAATAACATTCTACAGGGGAACCAGTCTTAGGCATAAACTAGTTAAGAGCCACTTACCCCTCATTAATAATGCCACTACTACATGGTTATCAACCATACCTACTGGAATGTTCAAATGTGGCAACTGCATTACTTGTGCTCTGCATGTTCAGGGATCAGTGTTCCAACTATCAGGCAGTTCACGTAGTGTCACCATCAGACAATTTGTGCATAACAAATGTAATGAACTTTATTTGAATAGGAACAAAGAAATGCAGAGATACCGTTTTCAAAGGACTTAGATTATACATGACAAGGCACAATTATAACATATTCTATAATGCAGCCAATGCAAAGTCAAAATTATGCACTCTGCCAAGAACAGGACATTGCCAAGATTAAACAATCACTATTACAGTTTATTCCCTAGCCTACCTCACCCACCTTAATTCACCCCACCACGAGAGTAAAGATTATATTCTGAACAAAGACATGTTAGTTGTGATCTAGTTCTGTGTATAACTATCTTCCAAGAAAGAAAGGGGAGTAACAAAATAAAGAGAAACAGAAAGAATGATTTTAGTTACCCCCAAAGTTAAGACTAATTCCAAATATACATTATACTGTTAGGAAAGTGTATAACGGTTCCCAAATATTGCTGTATTTTGAAGACTTATGAGACAGACTAGCTATGAGGCACCCAGCTTGTAGCACAAATAAAATTTCCTTATACCACTCTGAAAATGAGGAACATCTTGGTCTAACCAATGGTGGAGGATGACCTTAGCACGTGCTGAAATTAAAGCCATATGAGCTTTCTGATTGGCAAGCAGGATATTTGTATAGTCACCTAAAATACTGATTTCAGGGAGAAAGTCATCGGAAAGCCCTAACAGTGGGTTTAGGTGAGAACGAATAGAGTTCCAGAAGGGGTTCACTTTTGGACAGGTCCAGAGTATACGGTAGAGGGAGCAAGAATCTTGACTGCAACTAGTGCAAAGGTCATTGGGTAAACGGCCAATTTTATGCAACTTAACAGGAGAGTAATAAAGATTGTGAACAATCTGAAATTGCATAAGATGATAGCCATTCCATTTTATTAATTTCAATCATTGATTCTGGAGGTGCAGCCAATCTCTGGTAATGGTAGTAAATGGAAGAGTCTAATCCCAATCATATACTCTAGGGCCTTCGTTAGCAGCTATACTTTTCTGCAATGATTTATAATAGAATGCTATAAAGTGAGAAGAGGTTGCTGAGAGAATGATGGGGAGCACCACAGTACCTATCCCACTTCAGCAGCAGCATCATCCTAGGCACCCCGGGACCACCATGCTCCCCTCAGGAAAGCAAGAGTTAAGCATTACCATCACCCCTGGATCACCTCTGACCTCATCACACTATGTCGGACCAGGGACAAGGCATGAAAACTGTACAAAGCTTCCCTTGCCGCTTGCGACCTCCAGTCCTACAAATGTCTCAGAAATAAATGCACCACTATAATTCGGAAGTCCAAAGCCTCACACTTCAAAGCTCAACTTACCCAAAACAATGTTTCTCCTGAATCCTTCTGGAAGGTACTAAATTCCCTTATGGACCCCCCCCCCACACTAAGCAAGCCAGCCCAGTCCTCAGCTTAAATGGCAGAACAGTTCAAGACCTGGCTTCTGTAGTTGAGTTCTTAAACACGTTCTTCACCTCCTGTGCTCTACCAAACTCAGCCCCACCAGACAACCCCACTACTCCCTCCCCCGACTCCGGTTTCTCTTAACCCTCTTCACACACCATTAGGTCTACTCTGCACTTACCCTAGACTGCTCCACATCTCTGCCTAAGCCATCACTACTCCCTTAACACACATACTCAACCTCTCCCTCTCTACCACCACAGTCCCCACTGCCTGGAAGAAGGCCAAAATCCTTCCCCCTGCATAAAGGTGGAGACCCCTCCCAACCAGAAAACTACTGACCCATCTCACTCCTTCCATCCCTCACCAAACTCCAAGAATCACTCATGCTTTCCAAACTATCACCATTTCTCTTCTCAAACAACTCCCTCTCCTCTTTTCAATCAGGCTTCAGAAAATAACACTCCACCATCACCACCCTGCTATGAGTAACTGACTCCATTCTCACTGCCATGGACAAAGACCAAACCACCTCTGCCATCTTTATTGACCTGGCAAAAGCCTTTGATTCAATCTCCCATTCCCTGCTACTTAGCAAATTAAGTTCCTTCAGCCTCGCTCAGCCTGCTATCAATTGGTTCGGCTTTTACCTCCAGAATAGGCAGCAGTCAGTTCAAATAGGGGACACTTTCTCCCCCCCCACCCATCCTTTCTGGCATCCCACAAGGCTCTATCCTTGGCCCCATCCTTTTCTCCCTTTTTACAAATGACCTCCCCTCCACCTGCCTCTCCTCAAACGTACCTCTATACGCCGACAACACCATCATCTTTGCCTCTGGGCCCACCCATCATGGACTGCTTCCCGACCTTCAAAATGACTTTAACAGGGTCCAAATCTGGCCACAAAAAAACAGCTCAAACTAAAAGCCAAAAAAATAGTAACTATGGTATTCAGTACTAGACAAAGGCTCACCTCCCTACCCATGCCACCCCCTATCTGCACCCTAGAAGGCTCCCCCATCGAGATAGTGCCAGCTTTCAAGTACCTGGGTGTCTGGCTGGACAGCCACCTCAACTTTTCCACCCACATCAAAGCAGTCTGCGCCAAACTATGGCCCAAGCTGGCCTGCCTCTATTGCCACAAGGCCAGCCATCTCCTCCCCACCCGAAGAGAACTTCTATGTAAGACCATTCTACTGGCCATGGACTATGCAGACATCATCTACAGTTCTACCCCAGCTGCTTCTCTTTCAAAACTCAACATCCTACTCAACTCCTTCTGTCAGTTTGCCACAGCCTCTCCCCCACTTACTCACCACTGCCTCCTCTACTCTTGTCTATCCTTGACCCCACTCTCACATAGGAGGACCATCCATAGTGCCTCCCTTATAGCTAAATACTGGCTAGGCTCCCTCCCTTCCTACCTCTCTTCCCGCCTCTCTCTAACCAGTTACTCTGGGTACCCACTCCACCACAGAGGTGTACTCACTTTCCAACTTTCACGCCCCCTCTCTGCCGCAGGGCAAACAGCCTTTTCCTACCACCTCCACCTCCTCTGGAACAATCTGCTCCCCAACCTCCATCAGGCCCCCTCCCTCGCAGCTGCTAAACTGCTACTTAGGCTCCTCCTTACCCCTTCTTCTTCCAGTTGCTCGCAGGGTCCCTTCCTGACCCAGGTCTTGCTGTCAATGGATGGCCCACTTGGTAATCTCCTGATGCATACAGCCTCTCCTTTTCATTCTCTGAGTACTCAATATCCAAACCTGGTACTAACTCCACTCATTCCTTGTCTCCAGTCCCAAAGCTACATTTTCAATTCTCTGATTAATGCTGTTAAATTGTACTTACTTATGCTGACCTATGTAATTCTACTAGACATGAAAGTCCCGGATGATGCAACTAACTGCACTGTCATGCTCACTGCTGTAGCACTTTATGTCTGTAACTAGAACCTCCTATATTTTTTTCTTTGCTTGCTCTCATTGTACACCTTGTACCCGGGTCGCACCTGGAAATGATCCTCGGCTCAGTGTGCCTTTCCTGGTCACCAATTTTAAATAAAAAAATAAATAGTTGAAGTGTTAGACCAAGGTCCTCAACCTAAGCATTGGGTAAGCATGTGAGATATTTGGCAGTATTTAAAACAAAAAATAGTAGGCCAATGGAACAGAGTCTGAGCATCTTGGAAGGGTAGGAGTTTCTGGTTTTTGTGTGAAGTCTGAAATCTGGTCTGTGCCTGTATTCGGCCAGAAATTTTGTGCATAACAACATTTGTAGTGTATACATTATGATGCCCCTGTGAGCTAGTATACATTGGCAGCACTACTAGACATCTGAAAACCAGGGTACAAGAGCATGTCAGGGACGTAAAGAATTTGTGTATGGATGACCTAGTGGCTGAACAATTTTTCTTCTCATACAACAGTGATGCCTCCTTACTTACATTCATGGGTTTAGAATAAGTGAGGATGGGTTTCAGTGGAGGTTACCAGGTGCAAGGATTATTGCAGCATGAAACCTTTTAGATTTTCACACTAGGAATTGTGTAGCCTGCAAGAGTAAATGCAGAAATTGATTATTGGCCTTATCTGTAAACCATACGCTTGATATGTACTTTCATCTGCGATTGAATAATGTGGTTTAAAGGGAATTCCTAATCCCCCCATATACCCCCCGCAGCCTCACTGTTTCCACATAACAAACCCCCCACCAAGAATCTTTTTTTTTCTTATGTGATACATATAAATTGACTTGTGCAAATTGTGCATTCAAATTGTTTACTGTTTCTTCTCTTCTTTTTCTAGCTTAGAGGTGTGGCAAGTGCAGAACTCTCCTGTATGAATGCTTTCATAAGTAGCTCTGACTCATGCTTCTCCATTATACTGTAATTCTTCAAATGGTTTAAAAATGTTGTAAGAACATACCTAAGATAAGAAGCTGACGATTTCATTTTGCTTTTTCATTTTGATAAATATTTAAGTTATAAATTAAGTTTGGCACTCACATGTATGTTATAATTAATGCTGATTATGTCACTACTTTTGAATATTTAAGGGTCCCATATTTCCCAGACTGGGGGCTCCTGATGAAGCTCAAAACAAGCAAAGCACCAAGGCATCTGGGTCGCGGTTCCCAGTTGTTTACTTTATCAGTGTCAGATGACTTTACTTTGTGTTCAGCACAATATAATTTGCAGAATTGAACTTTGACTTACGTTTTCACCTACTGGTTTTGTATTTTTTGGTTGTTGGGTTGTTGGGGCTAGCAAAGTCCTCTGTGGCACCCCACTTGCACCAGTGAAAGCACTGTGGTGATCTTTGCTGGAACAGGCAAAGCTAGCCTTGATCAGAGTCAAAGCCAGCTACATTCCAGAGAGTGAGAAAGCTGAGAAGCTTGTCTCTGTGTGTCTTAAAGCACAAGAGTTATCAAAAACTGTACGCCATACACAATCAACCTGCACACAATGAATTATCACTAAGAAAAGGGAGATAGTTACAGAATTCCAAGAATGTGATGAGCAACTGTACTCATTATGGCAAACTTCTGTCAGTGAAGAACAACTCAGGAATTACTTAAAGGATACTCCACTCCCAACACTAGATCAGGGTGCGCAGGATATTCTAAAACAACCTCTCACAGTGCAAGAATTGGAATGGGCACTAGACTCCTTGGCCCTAGATAAAGTCCCAGGACGAGATGGGCTATCTACAAACTTCTATACGGCATTGAAGAGGGTACTACTCACACAAATATGAAACCTGTATCAAGAATCCTATGATCATGGAGACCTAGAACATACTTTGCTAACAGCAATACTATCAGTACTCACAAAACCTGGGAAAGTTGACTCATGTGTGTCTAACTATAGACCAGTATCTTTATTGAATATAGACCTCAAGCTTTTAGCTAAAGCTTCAGCACTGAGATTGCATAAAGTATGGCTCCAACTGATTGATACAGAACAGGTGGGTTTCATGGGAGGGAGATTCTTGTCTGACCACCTAAGAAAAGCTATTCCACATAATTTCCGGGGGTTGCTGGCCTCACTGGATGCAGAAAATGATTTTGATAAAGTTAACTGGCTGTACTTATTCAAAGTGATGGAAAGGTATCTGATACCAGAGTAATGCATCAGATGAGTCCATTTACTGCACTGTCATCCTACAGCAGAAGTACGATATGACATGGTCTTGTCATCTGGGTTCCCACTGAAGAATGCTACCTGCAGGGTATACCCACTCTCCCCATTTTAAATTAGTTTATGCCTAGAGTCCCTAATAGTCAGAATTAACCACAACCCAGACATACAGGGAATAAAATATGGAGACAAGCAGTGCAAACTACTTGTATGCAGACAACATACTGCTGCACCTACAACAGCCCCTAGAATCTCTCTCTTTAGCATTTAAAGAGATTGAAGAATTTGGCATTCTGCCCCTTTATAAGCTCAGTGTGGGGAAAACTACCCTGCTACATCTCAACTATAGCACCAGGTGACAAGATCATAAACACCTGGGCCTGAAATGGTCTAATAAGAACCTTGAGTATTTAGCCATAAAAGTATCCACACCCATGACTCAAATGACCAACGAAAACCTCACTGATCTGTTACAGGTAATTAAACAGGATTTAGATAGATGGAAGGGGTTACCACTATCACTCAGGTACAGTTAAGACAAATATATTGCCCAGGCTCCTCTATCCATTCAATATTCTAGCATATATAATGCCATTATTGTGGCTGTAGTAGCTACTTACACTGAATTCAAATTTTCTCTGGCAACATACCTGGCCACCGATAGCATACCTCCAAATGTCTCTTGACAAAACCGGGGGAAGTGCTGTCACTACCTGACTTCTTAGCCTATTTTCATATAACACAAGAGGCTAAATACTTTTGATGGTACAGACAGCTAGAATCTCTCAATTTGGCATATACACCACAATGGCTCAGATAGGACAGCATATATGCCAAGCCCAGGGTGTGGATAATGGCACTCTCTTGTACACTACCAGAACCAAATTGCCTGAGGCTCTATCCAATACATCTATATGCTCATCAGGTAATATATACCACCAGTTGTGCATCAATATGGAAAGAAAAAGGCATCCTGAAATGAAACATTTTATGCATATGGATGGCTAAGCAAAATATAACTAGATGCAAGCAAGGTTCATTCTTACTAACAGAGACATAGTCACTTTCATGCAACTGCAGCACATGCTTGCTCAAACATTAAGCTGACCAATAAACCAGTAACCTCCACCTCATACCTTACAGGAGCTTACAGTAGATACCTGTCCAACAAAGACATGCCATAGTGCTTATTTACTCAGCTGTTAAAACATCTATGTCACACAGAGTTGGCACACAATCCAACTAGTGGCATAGGCAGTGGGGTGGAATGAGACCTAACAACAATAGGACAATATCTGTACCAACACACAAATACATTAAGCTAGGCAGCTATTGCTTCATGCAGTACAAAATTCTATAGAGCATTTACCACAGTCTTCAGAAACTCCATAAGTGGCATCTCTTGGACTTCACATTATGCACTAGGTGTGGATTAGAAAAGGGTACACCACTGCATATATTATGGGACTACAATAAAGCATATTCCCATTGGTAAGCAGCTTAGATCATCTTTGACCCACTCTTAGGACTAGGGGGGACATTTACTAAGGAAAGATGCTTAATAGGTTTAGATAATCAAACACTTATGGGACAGTGAGGATACCAGTTCTTAATTACAATGGTCATTAAAAAGTCATGTTCTGGCACTGATAGGACACTGAAGTTCCATCAATAGTTGAATGATATCAGGAGGCCATGCAAATTCTAAGGCTGGAGAGGATGCTGCCTTCTATGAGACACTGGTATTACTTATTTAAAAAGCAATGATGAAGCCTAGAAGCCTTCTTAACTATTGCAGACTGCATCAATGTACAAAGAAATTGACTTAGTAGCAACTAGCAAATGAAACTGTAATGCACTGTAAATTTTATTCATATGCTTTTCTTTTACCATGCCTGTAACCATGCCTGTATCCACTATTTTTCTTTACTGTAACCACCTCATGATGTAACTCACAGTGCCTCAAATGTTCCTTATGTCCTTGTTCATTCTTACAACTTGTATTGTTATCCCGGGTCGCCCCTGAAAAAGGGACCTTCGGGGCTCAGTGGGCCTACTCGGTCACCAAAATTTAATAAATAAATAAATAAAATATGCAGACCATGTACAATATCTATGTTTTGACTTGGGTTGGGGGTTGTGTGTGTATGTTCATGTCACTGTGTTCTTGTCCATGTTTGTTGTGAATTGTTGTGAATTAAATTGAATAAAGTATACTCGATTAAAAAAAGTCATACCAATGGTTAATATAATCATATTTAATTAATTATTATATGAATTATATATCATGCATTGAAAGTAGGCAGGGAAAGAATTATTCCCAACAGCGTTGCTTTATATTTCCTTCAGACAGCATGATACATGAAGAGAAAAAACACAGTAGTCTTGTGCACTAGCAGATATGCTGAGTTTGCCTCACACAACATGTTCACCAGTCTAACAGATACACATAAACAAAATAAATAACTGCAAGTGTTTTTATTTGCAAAATGAGAGAGTGCCTCAGAAAAGCACTAGCAAATGGACAAGGAGAGGTGGAGGAACAATGGGGAAAAATCAAAACTGCCATTACAGAGGCAACAAATCTTTGTTTGAAGAAAATAAACAAATCCAAATGAAGAAAAATATCACTATGATTCTCAAAAGAAGTGGCGGGGAAGGTTAGGGAGAAAAAGATTGCATTATGGAAGTATAAGGAAACAGTGAAGGAGCATAACAGAGAACTGTACCAGTTGAAGCAGAAGGAAGCAGGGAAGGTAGTCAGAATAGCAAAGGCTCAAACCAAGTAAAAGACAGCCAACTCAGTTAAGAAGGGGGATAAAACCTTTTATAGGTACATTAGGGAGTGAAGAAAGACAAAGGAAGGGATAGTGACGCTTAATAAAGGGGAGGGGGGATGGGCACAGGGTGACAGTGAAAAAGCAGGATACTGAATGAATATTTCTGCTCAGTATTCACAAAAGAAGAGGAGGGGGGTACCTAAAACAATCAATAGAAGCACTCTGTATTGGGGGGATCAATACCATCCCATTCACAGAAGAAAGGGTTTTGAAAGAACTCTTGAAACAGGGTGGACAAAACAATGGGGCCTGAAAGAACTACTAAAACTGAAAGTGGACAAGACAATGGGGCCTGATAGGATTCACCCCAGAATTCTAAAAGAACTAAAGGGAGAACTAGTGACACCACTGACTACCCTTTTTGGCAAATTATGGGAGCATGGTGTGGTACCTGAGGAGTGGAAGAGGGCGGTTGTGATTCCCCATCACAAAAGTGGGAGCAAGGCAGAGGCAGGAAACTACAGACCTGTTAGTTTGACCTTAGTGGTAGAGAAAATGATGGAATCACTTCTGAAAGAAAGAACTGTTGAGTACCTAGAGGTCAGAGGGGCACAGGACCCAAGGCAGCATGGATTCACAGTTGGAAGGTCATGTCAGATGAATCTTATAGATTTGTTTGACTGGGTGATCAAAGTAGTAGACTGGGGAGGGGCTGAGGGCATGACCTACCTAGACTTTAGCAAGGCATTTGACACAGTCCCACACAAAATATTAATAAACAAGTTGGTCAGCCTGGGAGTGTGTCCCAGGGTGGTAGCTTGGATAAAAAAATTGCCTAGACAACAGGACACAAAAAGTAATAGTAGACAGAGTTGACTCCAAAGAAAGGAGGGGTTACTAGTGGGGTACCACAGGGTTTAATACTGGGACCAGTCCACTTTAATGTCTTTATAAGTGACACAGAAGAGGGACTGGAAGGAAACGTATGCCTCCTTGCAGACGATACGAAGATCTGCAGCACAGTTGGTACACAAGGGGGGTGGAAATGATGAGAAGGGACTTGGCAAGTTTGGAGGAATGGTCAAAAGTATGGCAGCTTACATTCAATGCAAGGAAGTGCAAAGTAGTGCACCTGGGAAACAAAAACTCAAGAGAAGAGTGCACAACGGGGGGTACTAATAACAACAGAAATGGAAAGGGACCTGGGGTTGTCATATCAGATGACCTAAAAGTAGGCAAGTAATGTGAGAAGGCAATAAAGAGGGTTGAGGGATACGGGATGCATAGGGAGATGCATCACCAGTTGAAAACAGGAGGTTGTTATCCCTCTGTACAGACAATTGGTGAGACCCCATATGGAGTACTGCATGCAGTTGTGGAGACCCCATCTCCACAAGGACATAGACAGGATGGAGGCAGTCCATAGGAGGGCAACTAAAATGGTGCATGGTCTGCACCAGAAGCCATATGAAGGGAGACTAAAGGAGCTTAATGTGTATACCCTCGAGGAAAGGAGGGGAAGGGGGACATGATAGAAACATTCAAGTACCTCAAGGGAATCAACAAAGTTCAAGAGGGTAGCATCCTCCAGAAAAAGAGATGTGCAAGAACAAGGGGGCACAATTTGAAGATAGAGCTGGGGTAGCTAAGGGGCAATGTGAGGAAGCGTTTTTTTCACAGAGAGAGTGATGGATGCGTGGAACAGCCTTACTGAGGAGATGGCTCCAAAACAGTGGGGGAATTCAAGAATGCATGGGACAGACATAAGGCAATTCTGGTGGGGGGGTAGGAGGAAATAGGCTATTGGTTAACTAGGATCTGCAGCATATCCAATAGATAGGGAAATGGGCAGACAAGGTGGGCCAAGCAGTCCTTATCTGCCATCAAAGTCTATTTTTCCATGTTTCTATGTAAAATACAAATGTGAAAACACTCATCCCATCCCATATTCCATAAAGCTTCATCACTGGAAAATATTTGCTTCACCTATAATAAACAACTCGTGTTTTGGATTGTCAAAAAAATGAAATCCCTCCCCCAATAAAAAACATACAAATCAGATTAATTCAATGTATTCCATGAGAATATTTAAAATGAACAAATGGTCATCCATTCATAAAATCAGAATCTCAACCCATCAAAATGAAGTACAGAGACCAAAGGGTCAATTTTTAAAGCATCTGATGAATACGGCTGTTTTAAAGCTTTATTCCGTACCCAATTCCAAAGATCATTCCACTGCTATTAAAATGTGCCCTCTTGAAATTATGACATACAGTTGAACCAAATTCTCTAATGAAGTTAGATTTAATTTGAAGCTGACCATATTATTCATTTTATTTTATGTTAGAGACATTGCCAGATATGTCCAGATATTTCGCCAAAATTTCTGTAGAGTTTTTCTCTGCTGCCCCTACTGTGGAAATGCAAAAAGCAGGAGATATTTCTGGAAATATCATAGAAATTTTGAGAAATGTCTGGCAGTGTCTGTGGCTGCTACTGTATTTAGTTTTTGTTGACTGGGAAAGGAAGACTAGACAATTCTGCCTATTTTCAGCCTTGCTGAGGGGAGGATGCAGATGGAAACCAGCTGACATTGAACCATATTAAGTTGTGGGTGGTATTTTTAGTGAATGGGGAAAATTTGGCCTGGACACAGGGGAAATTCCCCTACTCGCCTGTAGGGGGCCTTACAGGCTGGAAGATGGCCACTCGGAGTGAGACTCTGGATAGAATGGACATTGTGGAGGTAGGGGAGCAGGTATCCTGTCCTGCCTTCTGTACACAAGATACTAACAGTATTTCAATGGATGTGCCTGAAATAATCAAAACTGAGGGAGAAATTAGTAACAGTTTTGTATCTACAGAGGATACGACCACAGAGGACCATTTGCTTGCTGCCGCAGAAGACACATTGGTAATTGACCGAGTAATGCTACAACTGCATGAAGAAAAAGAAAGGCATTTGAAAACGCAAGATGAGCTGAAAGCACAACTCATTGAGTGCAAATTCACTGCGTCTGCTGCTGGGTTTAGAGCTCCTGCTCTGCCTGTCAAACTAGAGACTGACACAGTCACTTCAAAAGCCCCACCTGGGCTGGGTGAGTCACCCTGTTGGAATGCCTTCTTTTCAGATGCTTCTGCTCCCTCGGCTGCTTTGCAGGTTGGCATTTTGAGCACTGCTGAAAGCACATGCCAGCAGCATGAATTATTTTCAGAAAACTGATAGTGTCTCCCAGGCTGGCAGTTTAAATGCCGCAATGGGCATGTGCCTTGAGCCTGACATTTCTAACTCGGACTTTCGTTATCATGCACCTATGACTGCTAATGTATTGCCTGACTCCCCCAATGAATTACAGTCTGGGCGGGGAGTCTCTATACCTTGCAACATGGATTGGAGGTTCGAAGTACAGATCATATGATGAGGGCAACTGGCTTTGTTTACAAACAACCCTCATGCTTAGTGGGGATACGGAACTCCTTGTCTACTGCTCAGATGATTCTATGTCAAACTAAGAAGGATTCTTAGGAGGAGGTTACTACTTTTTCATTTTCTGCTAAAACTACTTCAGTTAAAATGGGGAAATCTGAAGATTTGAAGGGGAAACGTGCTGCCTTCACCCTGGCTCTCAGAAATATTGGGACTGATTCTGACATTAGGCAAGTTTTTCCACAGCTGAAGATCCACAGGATGTAGCATTACAGTCTGCAGTAAATTACCTTCTACCTATTTTATCTAACGATACTTGGTCCCCTCAGAAAGCTTTACAAAATGCAGGCTGGCTGCAGACACCCAAAGGGAACTGGTTACCCAATCCGGATTGGGACCCCACAATGAATTTTCCACAAACTTCTCCTAAGTGGAGGCCACAAGTCCCAGATCATAGTATCTCCCAGGCCCAAGCTCCCTGCCATTTGCAACACCATGAGGGGAGTAGGACAAGTCAGGCAAGAACTGCCTCTTGGCTCAAAAGAAGTAAGCAAGCAACATGCAAAAATGCTGCTGCAGCCTAAACAGGTTACTGCTGCCAATGAACCTTTGTCTGCCTTTACAGAAGGCGCCACATGAGTAACTTCCTCCACAAAAGCCACTTCTTTCTGAATTGTTTTTTAAGTAAAAAAAGAGGCAGCTCCTAGGTGGAGTGCAGTTCACATCTGTCATAAAGGAGGGCTAACTGATAGACCTGGTAGTTTTTTTGCGGGGAAAAACCTGTTAAAGGATTCTTTGCATTTTTCACTGAGACAGGTTTATGCTTTTATTAATATATGAGGGGAGGACAACTATGATGTAAGTTTCAGAACCTCTTACTTGGAATTATTTTGGGAGCGTTATTCCCAGGTAAAGTTTTCTCCCACATGGACCCCCTTTTTGGTAATTCCTTTAATCAAACCTCTTATAAAATACGTAACAATAATGTTTCGGAATGAGGGGGTCCATGTGAAAAACATCATGTATTGGTTGTCCCAAAGGTGTGACGTCTTAAGTGAGCCAGAAGTCATATTGGATTCGGAAATGTTTTGGACAGGGGGATAGAAGTACAAGGTTAAGCTGCAGCAAACTGATGTTGGCATGGAGCATATCCTTAATTCTTTTATGCTTGGCAGGGATCAGGGTGTGTGCTTTTACACCAGACAACCCAGAGCTTGTTATAAATGTGGCTCCAGGACCCACTTATCCAGCACCTGTGACAAGGTTTGCTGTGATAACTGTGGGGGATTAGGCCACATCACCATGCAGTGTTCTAATCACATCAGATGTGGCCTGTGAGAGGAGTACAGCCATGTTTTCAGAGAATGTCCTTGGGCTCCGAGAAATAAAGCTTCTTGTATAAGTCCCGAGCTTTTGATTCAGCATGCCCAGGACACTGCTTCAGCTTCCTTACCTCGGCCTAAGCCTCTTTCTTCTGTCTTGGTATCATCCCACCCACCTCCCTCCTCCTCTAGCCCCAGAAGTGACAGAAGTTGTGGTTATTCCCAATGACCTGTCTCAAGTTCCCCTTCAGGAGGACCCTGTGCCTAGTGACTTGGCTAACTCTGCGTTGCTGACCCCTGTCTGTTATACAGATCCTGATAATGTAGAAGGAGGTCCTTTGAACCCCATTGTTTTACAGCCTTTACCTAGAAGGTGGTCTGCTAGGAATTTAAAACCTAAATCACTCCCTCCCTCAGTATCTTTTGAGTATGATAGTACTTATGCAGTGTTGTTTTTAAATGAGGGTGACTCCGAGATGGAGCAGGGTGATTCTGACTTTCAATCCATGGGGTTAGATTAACCCCCTCGGGGAGCAGAACAAGGAGACTATAAAGGAAAAAAAAAGAAAAAATGAAAGAAGAATGTATAGTTTGCCCATTATCTTTTTATTACTGATGGTTTCCTTTTCCATTGGATCTTTAAAATCCATAGTTTGCTAAATGGTGTAAAGCGACAGGCTGTTTTCACTTATGTTTATGAACATAATTTTGATGTTTTATTTTCTTCAAAAAACCTGGATGTGTTCTTGGGAACAGGTGATGGCTTTTAAAAGAGAATGGCTATGGGTACCTTCATGTTGGTCCTTTGGCCCTGACTGTGCTGATAGGGTAGGAATTTTGTTTGGTTCTTGTGATTTTTCTTTAAATAAGCTAGTGGACCTTATTCCTGGTAGGGTTCTCCTTGTAGATGGTATTTGGAAATCCATGGCTTGCCGCTTTATTATTACATATTGTCCACAATTGAAAGCTGACAGAGTTGCACATTAACAAACCATTCAGCCATATTTAGTTACCTCTTACAACATTTTTTGGGGACGGGATTTTAATTGCGATATTCAACGGGTGCAAAAACCTAATGGGAAGAGAAAAAAATCTGTTGTGACTCCAACAAGCTAACTAAGGTTATAGACACTACAGGCTTGATTGACTGGAGTGTATATAACAAGAGCCCTCAATTTACATACTCCCGGAATATGTTTAAAACCACGATAGACCATATGTTTATTTCCCATAATTTGACTAAAGGGACTTTCAGTATAGTCACTATAGAATTCTCGGACCACTGGATGTTGGTCTTGACTCTGACAGCCCATTATGGTGGCTCTAAAATCAAAAATAGATGGAAGTTGAACACTTTGGTGTTATCAGATTTCCATGTTAAAAAGCATATTCTGTCCCTTTTAAGAGCCAGACTGTCTGTTCAATTTTTGTACTCCGATATCGGAGAATGGTGGACAGCTACTAAGACAGATTTAAAAGCCTGGTTTATTAACTATGGGAGAAAAACTGGAAATGATAGGTTCCTGAAATATTTATCTTTGCTCAGACAATTGCAGCATCTTTATACAGTAACTTATTTTTCTATACAGGACTATACTGACCAAATTTCACAATTAAAACAGGACATGCAAGCTTATCAATATGATAGAGCAAAATCAGTTCAGGTAGTGCTCTATGGAGGAACCCAGAAAACACTGGTGGGGAACCCCTTTGAAGCATGCAAAAAACTGCATGATACCATGACCATAGAATTTTTGACTAATTCTGATGGAGAAAAGATCGAGGCTGTTAGTGGTATAGAAAATATTATAAAGGAACATTATCAGTCTTTGGTTTCATCTGATCCCCCTGCAGACCACAGTATTCAAGATTATTTACAGGGCATACACATCCTAGCTTTCTCTCCAGAAGCGCTTCACCTACAAAATAAAATTACAGTTGAGGAAATAGAAGGAGCAATTAAAGCATTACAGGCTAATACTTTGCCCGGCCTGGATGGTTTCCCAAATCAGTTTTACAGAGCCTTTGTCTCTGAATTAGCATTTTGTTTAGAGCAAGTATATCATTTTTTTTCACTCTGATAATATTCCTCTTTCTTTCACTGAATGTTTATTGGTTTACCTCTTTAAATCAGGGGACAGGTCTAAAATACAAAACTGAAGACCCAGTATTTTATTGAACACTGATTATAAAATACTTACGCATATTATGAACAATAGATTAAAGCATTTTTCTAATCTAGTAATTTCTCCACAACAATTCTGTGGACTTCCCAATAGGAAAATTCAAGATGTGCTTATAATTATTAGGGATATAGTACAACACTTAAACACTTTCAGGATTAACAGGTTGCATACTCTCGGTTGACCAAGAAAAGGCATTTGATCGAGTTTTTCCCTCCTTCCTGTTTGCTACTGTCAGGGCATATGGGGTACCTTCAGTAGTTGTTAGGCAGATACAATTGCTTAATTCTAAACTTTATGCTTGGGCTGTTATAAAAGGGCAACTAACAGATGGCTTTCCAATTCTCACTGGAGTTAGACAAGGGTGCCCCCTGAGTCCCCTTCTATATATTTTCTCTTTGGACCCTCTATTAAAACATTTGATTAACAGGCCTAAATGGGTAGGCTTACTGGAGTCATAAAGTCAGCAACCTTTTCTACTGCAAGCATATGCGGATGACATCTGTGTTTTTTTTGCCAATTACAACATCCCCCCTTTTTTTTTTACAGGAATTAAACTTGTATGCACATTTATCTAACTCTAAATTCAATTTTTCTAAAAGTAAGGGATTGTTAGTGGGTACAGGAAATCCCACTTTTTGTCAGATACAGGGTATAACCTTAACCACAGCTCCTATTAAAATTTTTGGTATTTTATTCAGGCCACAAAACCTTTTCCTAGATAATTGGGAGATTTCCCTGAATAGAGTAGAGTGCAAGATACAGAGATAGATGCACTGGAGAGTATCAACATTAAAACGAATACAGATGTTGAAGCAAGTCATTATTCCCCAGTTGCAATAAGTAGCTAATATTTTTCCACCTGCAATTCATCTCAAAACACAACTCTATGGGCTTTTTTCAAATGTTATGGGGCAATACACTAAACCCCATTAAAAGGTGTTACACTTATTTAAGTAAAGAAAAAGGAGGTTTAGGCATGATAGAATCCATCGGCCCAGGTATTCAAAGCTTTGCATGGTGCACAAACCGTTTGCAAGGGTTTAGAATGGAATTAGCATGGGTCTGCTATATTCAAAAGGCCAAATAGCTCACACAAACTGCATTCACAAGGGGCAAACTGAACATGAATACAGAAGCTAAGAGATATTCAGCGACTAGCACCACGCTAAGGTGTTTGGCACGACATAGAGTGACCTTTTGCGCAGTACAAATTACCACCCAGGAAAAGGTGGTCTTAACTCTGGGCAAACAGCTTTGAATGACATTTTGTCCTTGCACAGCATTAGTGTGGCTTTGCGCAACCCTAACACATGACTATGACACAGAGAAAAAGCCAGACATGGAGGAAACATGCCACTCACTAATGGCACCACAATGATGCCAACTGCTGCCTCCAGCCCCAGCCATGCCAGGCAGTATATGGTGACCTTGCCTCTGGGAGACACCATGGTAGTGTGGCCATACAGCACACACCTGTAGACCATATGTCTGTGGTGACCAACAGATGCCAGCATGCGCATGCAGCACTATGAGCATGGTGGGTGTTGAGGGGAGGGCGTATGGGTGGCCAGACCTCACCACAGACTGGGTGAGGCCACAAGGCTGGGACACAGCATGCAGCACACATGGGCCAGTATTGGTAATACCCCAATACCAGTGTGCCTGTTCTATCATACATGCCTCCCCAGTCACATACCGCAAAGCTGTACATATACCACAGCACACACAGCCGGCCATGTCTATGTCACTATGAGCATCCCATGCCATAGGTGCAGCATCTGTGGGTCACACAACAGTGTGACAGTACTGTCCACTGGCAGTACACACCTGCAAGGTGGGCTTGTCATGGTGTGCAGTGCAGTGGTCATCACTACCCTATGCACCATAGGCATTGCTGTGTCCCTCACACTACTGGTCCCCTTGCTACTGTGGTGTCTGCTGTGCACTGTAGCAAGCCCTACACTGTGACAGTTGCATGCATCACCACCACCACCTGTGCCTATGCTGTGTTATCCCCTGGGGTCCACACTGCTATGCTGTACTGCATAAATGTAGCCTGCAGCTACCATCATGCACTGTCAGACTGACTGACAGGTGGAGCTGCGGCCAGACCTGGCCAGCCTCTGTACTTCCAGACTAACCTACAGGTGGAGCTGTGGGACCCTGCAGTAATGCTGGGCAAACTGCATGCAAATCGGGGCATAATGAGATGCTAATCTGGATGTTTGCCAAGAGACTACCTAAGTAGGCTCATTTGCATGTCACTTTTGAATATGGCAAAGTTTAGCACCAGGCAAACGTGTTTGCACTGGGCAAACGTCTTGGCACTGAGCTAAAGTCGCACAAATATGCTAGCGTGGCACTAACGGTTTGGGGAATATTATACGGTTTTGAATACTGCTCTTTAACATTCGCTGCTGCCTGCAGCTGTACTGGATCCACGCATTTGCTGGCACACACATTGGCCACATAGTTCACCTCTACCTACCTTCACATCACTGTGCACTGTGTTGCTGTTGTGGTTTGCACTTCCTGGTTGCTATATTCAGAGCTGTCTTATTCCAGGGCTACGTTTGCCTTGTACTCCCTGCCCAGTTTGCCCAGCCTCATTCCCATGCTATATTCAGGAGCTGTTTGCCCCAGGCTCTTCTTTTTGAATATAGCTTGCTGTGTGCTCCAGGCTAAGTTTGCCCACCGGGCAGTGCTAATTTAGCTCCCGGCAAAGTTTTGAGTATCTGGCCCATAGTGTTTTTGCATTCTCTGTTTTTTTTCCATATGGTGAAATATGGCATATCCCCCACAACTACTGGTGCTCAGGGTCTAGTGAAACTTACATTGGGACAATATCGTGTTGCATGGCATAACATGCCCGCCAAATTACATACACGTTTGCATATTCCGGATTAATTTCAGCTAGCAGCCCAAAAACTCTTTAAATGGAATATTACCAAATTATCCATATTGCAAGGTACTAGAAAAAGTTCTATCAAAATGTTCTGGCTGGGGTGTACCCCACTGAGCCTTGCTTTAAAAGTTGCCCTTCTGGCTCTACTTCATTAATTTTAAAACAACATACAAATAGTAGAGTTACTCATCAGATGTGGGAGATTTTATGGCTCATGGTGTATGGGAGATTGAATATTAGAGGCAATGCAAAACATAAAGCATTGGCAGAGAGGAATTGTCCCTACCCGGACTACATTGACAAAGTGGAATCCATGGATCACTTCTTATTTTTTTTTTCCTATACAAAACATTTATGGTTATTTTTAGGTACTAGATGGAACATGGGATGGTTAAAGAGCTTAATTTATGAAATCTTAGTAATAGGAAATTTTCCCTATGGGCATCCAAAGTTGCATCAGGACACTTTTATGCTTTTTCTTTGTTGTTTGAGGTTTTATTTATGGCAGGTCAGGTGTCAATGGGTGAGTCACCAGGAGAAGATGCCGTACACTGTATTTAGTTGTTTAGTTTCCCATTCAATAGGGAAAGTTTATAATAATGATTTATTATCATACCCTAGAGATAAAGTTTTTAAATGGTGGAAGAGTTTTCAAATCTTTCTTAAATATAAATAACGGAGACATTAATATAACACGATATTACTTTGTTAGTTTTTACCTATAATGAAAGAGTTTTTCTTTGTCATGACAGTTTTTCATGATTGTGAGGGTATTATTTTTATTTGAAGTTTAGATCTTATGACAACAGCTTTGTTGTGATGACTTTCATTTTCACTTATTTGCAGTGTTGGACTGGCTTGTTATATTTCCCTTTGTTTCTTGTTCCTTTTCTTTTTGATTTATTGTTTACCCCTTTTCATCCTTCCATATGTCATATGGTGTACTACTGTATGCAATATGTGATTTATCAATAAAAACACCCCTACTGTTTTCTAGATGTGCCATTGGATCTTTAGCATCCACCTGAACAACCACCAGAACAAGCAGACAGGATCGCAGTTTAACATATCATCCAAAAGACTGTGGCGCTATTTCATGCAGGTTCTCTTAAAACACATTTATGTACAGTTGCAGCCATTGACATGGTTAGATATTGACATGGTCAGATATTTCCAAGTAGTTTGTGATATTTGTAAAGATATCCTCTGTGGTGGACCTTAAGCAGTACTGCAGAGAGGCAGGAATTTGTCTGGAGATATCACAGAAGTTTCAGGAAATATCTGACTATGCCAAGAACTGCAACTGTACTACGCCATCCATGTTACTCAGTACAATGCCAAGAATTACAGTACTCCTTGTCTGTGTACTAACATGTTGACTATGGTTACTGTTGTTAAACACTCAAAGGTACTTTGTTTCCTTGACAGACTCAGGCACCTTTTCCTTAATAGACAATACCTACAAAATTAAGGTGACCAGCTAGAACTGTCTCTCTTCTCAGGTTAAAGAATTGTGCTCATATGTTCATGATTCTACTGACATCATTAATGTTGTAGAGAACCTTCACATGGAGGAGCATTGACTGTTCACTACAGTAGATATTAATTCACTGTATACCATCACACCACATAGGGAAGGCCTAGAGGCCATGGAATTTTTTCTTAACATGAGAACTGAGGAACAAAGGGTGGAGGTGCCAACTGAATACCTGATTAGCTTAGCTGAACAAGTGCTGTCCAGTAACGCCTTCATATTCCAAAACAGTGTGTTCCTTCAAATTAGGGGAACAGCAATGGGTGCCACCATGGCCCCCAGTTATACTAACTTGTTTGTTGGACATTGGGAACTGAAACATCTCTACAGCGCTGCCACAAATCCATATTTTCACCTTGTGGATTTGTGGCAGCACTTTATTGATGATATATTGATTGTGTAGAAAGGCAGCATCAGTCAATTCAAGGAATTTGTGAAATGGATAGAAAATACAAGCAGCTGCCTGAGATATAAATACACCATTCATCAACAGGAAATAACATTTCTTGACTTAAGAATTTACCCCAAGGAAAATGGTGATGTCTGTAACACCTTATTTCAGAAATCCACAGACCGTACTAGTTTGTTACAGTATGAGAGCTGTCATCCTTTGCATGTAAAATTTAATATACCAAAGGGGCAGTTAGTGTGCACGTTAAAGAAATTGTTCTGAAAGAGAAGAGTAGTGAACAGGTCACACATTTTAAGGATAGAAGGTACAGCAACAGGAGCATTGTGAATGCACTGGACAGTACTAATGAAATGGGCAGCACACAAACTTTAACTTACGAAGAACACAGAAGAGACAGTGTCCACCCCTGCCCTTTAATAATCACCTACTCATGTAGAGCTGATAGTATGAGGGATATTATAGCAAGTAATTGGTCTATTCTACTACTTGAGCCCAAACTGAAAAATACAGTTAATGAAGGACCTAAAGTAGACCATAGCAGATGCAGAACACAGCTAGATATGGTTGTGTCTAACATCTTGCCAGGCCAAGACCTATAAGAGCTCATTTGTTTCTCCCCCAACCCCCTGTTGGCACACATAGGTGTGGAAGATGCATGCATTGCAGCTACGTTTCACCAGGTCTCATGTTCCATCATGCAGGAACAGGGAGTATGATAAAAATTAAACACTTCATCAACTGTGATACAAAGGGGGTTGTGTATGTGTTGAAATGCAGTTGTGGTTCCTTCTGTATAGGACACATGACGCACACCTTTAAAACAAGAATATGGGAGCATGTTTGAGCATTAACCAGAAGGGATAACTCTTATGCTATAGTTAAGCATGTAAAAATCAACCCTGGAGGAACCCACAGTATTGATTTTGTGGACATTGAGGTGGTTACCCCAGGAACAGGGGGGAGATCTTGAGAAAAAAATAGGGAGGAGAGAAAGATTTTGGATATATGATTTGAGAGCCAGAAATTTAGGCATGAATGAAAATATAGATTTGGCAGCATTTTTGTAGAAATTTAGATGTTAAATATCTAATACTGAAAATGGCATGCTTTCAGCGTCTAAGTGTACAGTTCCTGAAATGATTATCATAAAGTTTAGTGTCTGGGTTGTTGCACATTGTTACCAGGGACCTATGTGCAATTAAGTTCACCAAAAAAACATTTTGGGGATGGACAACAGTACTGACATATGCATTTTCCCTAGTAGTCACAGTGGTGCACACCCCATGAAATTTTAGTGGTGCATGTTATTTAAGAAGCACTTTAAATGTGGTTTATTGGGGCCTTTAACAGAAAATGAATTGGTAATAATTGATGCTGTTTAAAATTATTGTAACATGTCTATGACTGGTTGTTCATTGTCACATGATGGGTTTTATCTCTATATAGAGAGAAGCACTATGGTGTTATTAGTTAGATCGACTCTGATGATGCCTGGCAGGAGCCAGGGGAAATGTTAGTCATTTTTTGCCAAGTTTATGCTAACCTTATGTGGGTGCATTATGCACTCTTATTAAAGGACTTACTTGTAATTTGTAGTCCTGGTGCTTTCTTGCATGTATGGGTGCCTCCTACTACCTTTTGCCTGCTTTAATACCCTCAGCTGAGTACCATACAGTGAGCCCTGGTGCTCCGACCTCTCCTGCCTTGATTCTAACATGTTGACTATGGTTACGGTTGTTAAACATCCAATGGCACTTTGTTTCCTTGACAGACTCAGGCACCTTTTCCTTAATAGACAATACCTATAAAATTAAGTTGACCAGCAAGAACTATCTCTTCTCAGAAGCCTATTGGATTCCTTTCCTGCTGTATTCATCCCTTTCCTTATCAATGTCAGGTGGTCTTTAACAGATCCCACCCCCCCAAAAAAATAAGTCCTTTGCCCCATATCTCTTGCTCTGAAACCACTGAAGTTCCTGATTTGGGTATGTCTTCTTTTTATCATTTGATTTTGACAACCTTTAGCTCAAAAGGAGGTATATTAACTCCTGATGGGACTGCCAACATCTGGTAGTGAAGGCAGTGATGGATTATGCCCCTGATTCCTGAGACTAGCCATAGAAGTTGGACAAAGTAGTCCCCATATTCAAATCTGGAGATCCCTTGCTTATGGAGAACTACAGACTGGTTTCGATACTGTCACATCTAAGCAAAGTACTAGAAAAGATAGTCTTCTGACAAATGTCTGACTATATAGACAATAATGGATTACTCTCCCCCCACCCACAGCATGGTTTCCAGAAGGGATGCAGCACCACCACTGCAACGGTATGCTTCACTGACCACATACTTAGATCTGCTGATGAGGGAAGGATAACTGGAGCCATTTTCATTGATTTATCCAAAGCCATCAGGGCCAGATTTTCAACATTTTGCCGGGGCTAGATTAGCATTGCCTGGTGGGCAAACTTAGCCCAGAGCAAAAAGCAAGCTATATTCTAAAGGAATAGCCTGGGGCAAACAGCTTCTGAATATAGCATAGGAATGAGGCTGGGCTGGACGTGCATGGCAGACTTAGCCCCGGAATAAAACAGCTCTGAATATAGCAACTAGGAAGTGCAGACCACAACAGCAACACAGTGCACAGCGTTGTGAAGGTAGGTAGAGTTGAACTATGTGGCCAATGTGTGTGCCAGCAAATGTGTGGACCCAGTACAGCTGCAGGCTGCAGCGCATGTGAAAGTACAGTGCTCAAAACTGTATGATATTCTTCAAAATGTTTGTGCAGTGCTAACACATTTGCACGGGTTTAGTGCAGAGTTAAACCATTTGCCCAGTGCAAACACATTTGTCAGGAGCTAAACTTTGCCATATTCAAAAGTGACATGCAAATGAGCCTACTTAGGTAGTCCATTTTATTGATTCGGAAGATACCTTTGAGCCCAAGCTCTTTTACAAAGGTTCCACATCAGTGAATTAGACAAGGTACAAAGTAGTAATCATTAAAAAAAACATAAAAAACAACATCCTGTTTAGACATGTACACAAAGATATTGTGGATTACAAGTTAGAGCAATGAGTTACATGAGCACAGTTAGAAAGGCAGAGAATAGTGCAGTCCCTAGGAGTCTTGTCATCAGGTAGGGGGAGGGGGATGGTCAGGGGAAATTGTATAGCAATAGGTGGGTGTTAAGGGTCGGTTGTGGGAGGCTTGTCATGACCAAGTGCAGCCAGGAGGGCGTGAGGTGAGACACCTGCTGCATCAATCATAAATTGGCAGAGGATTGAGATACCCAAGATTAATTGCGGGAACATTTAGAGATTGTACTTATGTGTTGTTTGAGGTTAGTTTTGAATTTGGCTAGACAGATGGTGGCAAGAAGATGCTCGGGTAATTCATTCAATCACATGGGGGCACGGTAGGAAAATGCCTGTTGCCTGAGCAAGGTACGATGGAAGGGGATGGACAGGGCCCCTCTTGTCCTCCCCCTGGTGTCCTGTGGTGTGTTTGCAGCCACTAACAGATTGCCAATGCAGGGTGGTGTTTTCCCCATGAGAGCTTTCTTCCCTATAGTCTGATGAATGACCCTGTTTTTTAGGGATAATCAATGTGTAAGCTCATACAGTGTACAGATGTGTGTATCATGCTGTAAATCTAGGGCTGTCCTACAGGTCTTGTTTAGAGACACCTGTATCCATTTCAATGGAGTATCTCTTACCACCCCATATATCACTATTCAATAGTCGATATGTGATAATATGGATCTGTGTACTGCTAGGCGGAGGGCCTCGGGAGATAGGTATTTCCTATGCCTGTAAAAGACACAAATCTTAATGTTGACTGTCTTGTTCAGGGAGTCAATATGTTGAGCAAATGTAAGGGTTTCATCCAGTGTGATCCCCAGATACTTGAACGTGCAGACTTGTTCCAGTGGCTCACTGCAGGAGTTTGTAATGATCAGGGGGTTTTGTTTGATTTTTTTTTTGTGTGTGCTGGTAATAAGCATGGTCTTGGTATTCTTATAATTAAGTAGCAGCTTATGTCTGCAGAGCCAAATCTCCAAAGAGGAGAAGGATGCTTGAAGCTCAATTTGCAGATTAGCAAGGGACGTGCTGCTTCCCAGGAGCACCACATCGTCAGTGTAGAGTACCAGTTTGGTGTCACAGGCAGTAGAGAGGTCATTTAGGAAGATACTGAAGAGTAGGGGTCCAAGGATTGATCCCTGGGGCACCGCCCAGTAATACCTCTCTTGCATTAGAAACCGTATGTCCAATTTTGACATATTGAGTTCTGCTTGTAAGGTAGTTTTGGAACCAGCATAGTGCACTAGGTGCCACACCCATGTTGGACATTCTGGTCAGTAACAGAGGGTGACTGACTGTGTCAAAGGCTTTGGTGAGGTCTATGAAGATAGACCCCACCAGTTTGCCTTCATCCAAGACCTTGTGTACATAGTTTGTAAAGTCCAGCAGAGCAGTGGTTGTGCTGTGGCTTTGTCTGAAACCACGCTGGTTAGGGCAGAACAGGTTATATTTGTTGAGGTAGTCAATGAGCTGAGCAGTCACAATCTTTCCCAGTGCTTTGGACAGCAGATAGAGTATTGAGATGGGCCTATAGATGGCTACCAAGGATTTGTCTACTCCCTTATGCACAGGTTTGACTAGGGTCTGCTTCCATACCTGCAGGAATTGAGCAAGAGTCAGTGATTTGTTGAACAACTTGGTGATGGACACTATGAGGACATCCAGGGTGAGGGATAGCAGTTTCAAGTCTATCCCATCACTACCCTGTCTTGTCTTACTTAGTACTTTCCTGACCTTAGCTAGTGTCTCCTTTGCAGTCACCCTTTTAAGGTAGAAGGGTGGGTGAGAGTGTTTGGAGAGTCCATTGTTGGTCTGGCTCTGCTCAGGGTGGAAGTAGGCTGGTGGTAATACTGCTGTGAGATCAGTGAAGGCATTGTTGAAGGCCCTCCTCCATGGCTAGGGAGTCTGTGCTGTGATTGCTACTGATGTTAAGTAGATGGGTATGCATATTGTCCTCCTTGTCAGAGGATGCTCTTGATGCTATCCCAGAACCTTTTGCCATCTCCCCAGGAGATAGCAAGTTGTGCTTTGTGATAATATGGCTTGGCGAGCTGGATTAGTTTAGTGTAGTGATTTCTGGCCACTCTGTAACACTGGTAGTCATGCCTGTTACCCGTGTTTCTTGCCTTCTCCCAAAGTGAATCCCTTTCATTCATAAGGGATAGTAGTTCTCCATGAATTCACCCATTAGCCTGCCCTTTAATTTTCCTCTTTAAGTGAGGGGGGGGGGCATAGATATCACAGATGCTGTTAAAGCCATTTGTGAAGTAGCTAAGGGCATGATTTAGCGATGATGCCTGACTGATTGGGGTTCAGCCATGAAGGGCAAGTGCAGATTTGAGGGCTCCAAGTATACCCTTTCTCAGGACCCTGCTTGATATGAGGTTGGGTGGGCTTTTTGGCAAATTTGTTAGACCACAGCAGTGTGATAGTGGAGTGGTCACTTAGCATGTCAGGCAGAACTTTGACCTCAGAAATTCGAGACAGTGATCTTGCTAGTACCCAGTCAAGAAGGATGCTGCTACCAGTCTTATAATTCTGTCTGGTAGGGCAGGTGATTAGTTGTGACATATTGGCGGTGGCAATCATGTCCCTAACTGGTGCAGCCTCCTTCCCATTCTAGTTTATATTAAAATCTCTGATAATCATGAACTCCAATCCATGTGGGAAGATGCTTATGACTTCCATCACTTCGGTAAAACCTGTAGTGGCTCCCTTTGGGGGTAGATATACTGTGGCAAGGATTAGGAATTTGCCATTCTGTCCGATCTGTGCTTTTAGTATTAATTTCTCGTGGTCTTCAGCCGCCCTGGTTTCAGGGAGAACAATACACTGTAGAGAGTCCTTAACATAGATAATGCACCCCCCTCCTTTTTTTCCTGTTCTGTTGATTCTGTAGGTTTGTAAGCCAGTCAGGGCAATTTCGCTGTCTTTGATTCTACCAGTCAGCCAGGTTTCTGTTAGCTAGAGGACATCTGGGTTATGGAGGGCCATCCATGCCTGCAGCTGTTCAAATTTTGCAGTTAAGCTGCAGATGTTTAGGGAGGCAATTTTTAGCCCATGAGTCTTAACCACACCAGCACCCATTGGAGTGACTGGGCCTGGGTTCAAGTGTATGTTGCCAGAGAGTAGCAGAAGCATAAGGATGATCTTCCTAGCTGAGAGGTTTATGCTGTGGTTAGACTTAACCTTTTATTGCCCATGCTTCAGGTGGGTCAGGCAGTTGGACACTGGTTTGATCTTGAGGGTAAGACTAACCGTTCCAACCCCTATGCTAGGGTTGCCCATCAGTCTTCCCAAATGTGGGGGATTGGGTCGTGCAGTACTCTGCACCCAGCTGCCTGTGGTGGGTTTTGATGATGCCATGGCTGCTCAATAATTACTCTGAAGTGGATCAAGTGAAGGCAGTTGTGGCCCAGCTGGCCATCTGACGCCAGTTACACCAATCCAGATTGCAATGAGCAGTGTTACACAACACCCTTTGAGGAGTAGCATGTCTACTCAAGTCAGACGCAGACTTTTAGAGCCTGGTGGGTGACGGGAACAAAAAGGCAGAGTACGGGTTCAACAGCTTAAGAAGCTGTGGCCAGTAGTGCTTAAAGTTATGTTGTTTGGTAGCGTTTTATGCTTTGTGAGTGACAGTCTCTGGGCAAACATCCAGATTAGCATCTCATTATGTCCTGATTTACATGCAGCTTGCCCAGCGTTACTGCATGGTCCCACAGTTCCATCTGTAGGTCAGTCTGAAGTACAGAGGCTGGCCAGATCAGACCGCAGCTCCACCTGTAGGGCAGTCTGGCAGTGCATGATGATAGTTGTAGGCTACATGTAAACAGTACAGCATAGCACAGAATATTGTATCCCAGGGGACAACACAGCATAGGCAGAGATGGTGGTGGTGCTGCATGCAACTGTCACACTGTATGTCATGCTACAGTACACAGCAGACACTACAGTAGCAAGGGGGCCAGTAGTGTGTGGACACAGCACTGCCTATGGTGTGTAGATCAGTGATGATGACTGCACTATACACAGTGACAGGCCCAACATGCATGTGTTTACTGATAGTGGACATTACTGTTATGATGTTGTGTGACCCACAGATGCTGCACCTCTGCCATGGGATGCTCACAGTGACATATACATGTCTGGCTTTGTGTGCTGTGGCAGTTGAACACTGCCGTGATATGTGGCTGGGGAAAGCATATATTATCAGAAAGGCACACTGGTGTTGGGGTATTCCCAATACTGGCCCATGTGCACTGTGTGATGTGTCCCAGCCTTGTGGCCACACCTGGTCTTTGGCACAGCCTGGCCATCCGTACACTCTCCCCTCAACATCCTCCATGCCCACAGCGCTGCATATGTGTGCTGGCATCTGTTGGTGTCCACAGAAAAGTGGTCTGCAGGTTTGTGCTATATGGCCATACTGCCATGCTGTCCACTAGCGATAGGGTCACCACTTACTTCCTGGCATGGCTGGGTCTGGTGGCAGATGACTGCATCATTGTGATGCCATCAGTGAGCAGCATGTTTCCTCTATGTCTGGCTTTGTCTGTGTGTCACATTTATTTGTTAGGGTCATGCAAAGCTGAGCAAACAACGCACATAGCCAAAATGTTGCACAAAGCTGTTTACCCAGGGTTAAGACTAGCTTTGCCTGGGTGGTAATGTGCACAGCACTAAGTGTTGCGCTAAGTCACACGAAACCACTTTGCATGGCGCAAGTCGCTGAATATAATATTGTGCCTGTATTCACATACACATCCTCTCAGTTTGCCCCTTACATACATTATGATTTTGCCCGCTCTAATGCAGTTTGTGTGTACAATTTGGCCTTTTGAACATAGCAAACCTGCTCTCATCCAGCACTAAACCTGTGCAAACGGTTTGCACTCAGCGCAAAGTTTTGAATATCTGGCCCTCAATCTCATCAATCACAACCTCCTTACCTGTTCAGAAGGTCACAAAACGTGTACATTAGTAGTGCTGTCTTAGCTTCTCTTGTGGTGACAAGTGGTGTCCCACAAGGATCCATATTGGGCCCAATCCTGTATTCCCTATTTGTCAACAACCTGCTGCACACAAACCCTAACTGCCAAAAAATTAAGAACGTGGACGATCTGATCCTGTTCAGGAGTGACCTCAGTATCACCTCCTTGCTCCACTCACTCACTCACTTAGTCACTCACTCACTCACTCACTCACTCACTCACTCACTCACTCATTCACGGCTTCAAATTAACACATAACTGGTTTTTCATGAACAGATTACTAGTTAACAATAAGAAAAGCAAGACCGTGCTATTTGGCTCTAGTCAGAGGTTCAACAAACTATCCACTCTGTGATCTCGTCCCTCTCAATCTCAGCCCCTAATGGTACACCTCTTGAGCATGTCAAGATCTATAAACAGCTAGGACTCACATTGGACACCTCCCTCATGTTAAATGAACACATAAGTACAACCATCAAGAAAGTGCAAAAGCAGGTTGGAGATTGCTACTGCCTGAAACAGCCTTCGAGGCATGAATGGCAATAGGAAGGAGCACAATGTTCCCTCTCCTGGAGTACTGCTCCCCGTCATTGCACAGACATCATCCAGGGAACTCATCCATATGAACATGGCTTATAAACTGCATTTGTTGCTTTATTCTCTCTGCCCCTCTAACTACCCATCACTGCTCGTTGTACACCACACTAGGATGGCTGTCTCCCCAGGCTCAATGCGACCTCCAACTGGGAGATCTAGCACACAAAACCCTTATGGCAGGCTCGGTCTCCCTCCTGAGAAGGTTCCTGTACTATAAGCTAAGCACAAGAATGATGAGGTCCTCATCTCAATGATTTCTAAGTGTCCTTCTCTCCAACACTAACATGGGACAGAGAGCATTCTCTGCTGTGGCTCCTACTTTAGAATAGCCTCCTCTCGTCTGTCCTCACCTTAGACTCTTCCCAGACCTTCAAATCCAACTTATTCTGCACCCTCCTATTCAAATCCATATGCAGTTGTACCGCTTAGCATCCAGACACCCTCACTTATTCCAGGTGTTGCTATACCGCCACATTGCTACAGAATGTCATATTGTCCTGTGCCCAAACGGTAACTACTAATGTCAATCTCCAATTCTCTTGTTATATGTTTTGTTTCACCATGAATTCTTGTTCTCTCACTGTTTGTACCTACTTTTTCTGTGACTAAGTATATATGTCATCTTTATGGGCCGGGTTGTGCCTGAAAACAGTCCCTGGACCAGTGTACCTACCCGGTTAGCAAATAAATAAAACTTCTAGTATATATTATGATACCACCACCCTTATTTCCTTTCCTAGCCTTATGAAAGTGATCACATTCCTCAATACTTTAGCGCAATCATCCCCTTCAGCTATTCATGTCTCAGTGATTCATACTAAATCAGGATCCTCAAGGGTCAATAAGATCACAGACCGATACATTTTATCATTAAAATTTCTAGTATTTTGTTTCAGTCATTAAAGTACTCTTTTCTTATTTGTGTTTAGCTCCCTTTAGTTATGTTTGTTGGGACTACTGACCACATCATCTATAATGATGTTTGATTTTTCTCGCAACACTCTTGCCATCATCAAGCCCTGTCCCTATGAGTTTAAGACCTTAATAGTTTTACAAAATGTTCCCCCAATGAAGTCTGGCTCCTTTATAGGTTGCAGTTCATCCCCTCTGTACAAATTGTTCTTACCATTAAAAGAGTTCAACTTCTTCAAAAATATGAAATGATCTCTTTTTGCCCAGCTTTGTCGCAATGCATTCATCATTTTGTAGCCTCGATCCTCCCTTACCTTGCACTAGGTACAGGCAGGATCTCAGAGATGATCATACTCTGTTTCTGAGCTATTTTGCCCAGTTCCTTAAAAGTCTCATTTAATATCATCCTTGAGTCTCCTGCTAACTGTATTTGTTCCATTGTGTAGGGCCACAAGTTGTGTGACTCCTGTTCCCCTTAAGATCCCACTTATATTGAACCTAACATATAAAAGACAGACATTAGTGTCTGAGACCTTTGCACCTAGTAAACAGTACCGCATCTTTTTTTTTTAATATCATTTACATATTTCACTTTCACTAAATGTTATAATCTATTCTCCTACCACAGTGGTGTTCAACTCTTTTCCAGCTCATAAATTTAGTTCCACAGATAGTGCTGCCTGTGGTGGCCACATGTCTTCTTGTTGCTCCAGTATATAAGAGCATACAAAGATTGCCAGCAGAAGAAGGCCCATTGGTCTATCAAGTCTGCTTGTGTTGCAGAGTCCTTAATGGCAAATAAGGGCTCTGCCCCTCCTGAATTGCTACCTTCCCCTCTTTGCCTACCTCCTTGACCCTGACCTTCTCCATTACACTATTCCATCCTCTTACAAACACTTTCACCATCGTCAATCAGGCCACCTCCTCAGGGAGCTCATGTCACTCTGCAACCACCCTCACCATGAAGAAATGCCCCCCCAAAACTGACTGTCTTCTAAACTGTACCCCATCCAGTCTAAGGCAATGTCCCCTGGTGGTTTTTCAACCACTAAGACTGAAGAGGCCCTCCCTGTACATCTTGTCAATGTCCTTCATGTAATTAAAGAGCAAGTATTCACTTTTTGTGTTCTTTTCCTTACAGGTTACAAGTTACCCTGTCTAATAAAGAGCTTTGCCCTACCTGCAGTGCTGTGTTTCTTTACTGCTTCTTTTTTAATCTTCTTTGTCCTCACTCATTTTGTTAGTTTTATCCAGAGAATCAAACGTGACTAGTTTTTAAAAAATCACCTCCACCTAGAACAAAGAATCATCAGTAAAAGTGACGTTAATTAAAGATAGAACCCCGGAGATTCAGCGGGACGTCACTATGCATGTGCTGGGTTAGTCTGGTGCCATTAAATGCTCATCCCCTGTGAGGGTAACTGACAGCTCTGGACACTGATGCTTTTGGCTGAACAGCAGGAGTAGAGTCTTTCACTCGAGCAGTTGTAAAAACAGTTTTGACTCAGAAGCAATACAGAAGGCATTTTAATTTGCGATATTACTGAAGTTAGGTAGTTCAGGCAGTTCTTAAAAGACAGATCTACAGTCATTAAATACAATTTAATGGTAATTTTCCACTAAGTTATCTCAGGCTAGTGGAGAAGCTGTTTAAGATAATGGTTGTAGCACACTCTGGAGTTAATGTTAGTCTGTTAAGTCTGAGGAGAATTCAAAGTATGAACTAATGCACCAGAGTGTATATTTGTACTGTGTCATTGACAGTGCTAGTAGGGGGGCAATATAAATAATGTGACAGAGAGAGAGAGAGAGAGAGAGAGAGAGAGGCTGCATGGACCTACTAGACACTATTAAATATTTTATTAGGTTTGCACTCTTTCATGTTCCTTTGTAATTTTCTTTCAGCAACTCTTTCCCACTATGAATGTACAAATTGCCTCAAGACTGAGGATGTTGACTTGGACATGGACACAACAGAGCATGTACTGGGGCCTGTCAACTGTGGGTTGGAGAGAACTCTCTTGCAAAATGTTAATTAGATTTTTTTAAACCCCAGCCATACAAGCTAAATTTCAAAAATTCCGAGCACCAGTATGTTGGAGGGGGTGTGGGTTTGTCCCAGCAGCCATACAGCATGTGATGTGGGCTTGCCCCAGGTTAGCCTCTTTTTTTCGAGAATGGGAACAAGCTTTAAGGTCTATCTTTGATAAGGACTTTCAGTTAACTAGGCCATGTATTTTCTATTTGAGATTCCAAGAAACTATAGAGACCCCAATAAAGGGAAACTATTAAGATATACCCTACTGATGGGTCAGAAAGCTATGACAAAATGGTGGCTTACTCCTGGGGTACCAACGGTGTTACATTGGCATTAAATTATGATTTCTATTTATAGGGTGGAGACTATTACAGCCACTCTTAATAAAAGACAAGCTAAATTTTAACTTATTTGGAGGAGATGGATTCTGTATATGCCTTTTGCACAGCCAGATTTCACTCCATAAGGGTGAAACTCTTAATATATTGTCTTCTCTCTCTCTTCACAAACAGTGAACCACTGCAACCACCTGTCAACTCCCAATGACTGTACCACACAACCTTCACAATAATGACACACATAGATCAAAGACTGCCGGAGGATCCACTAGGACGAACTGTCACACAATCGTCTGGACAGCAATCTTTCACTGGTGCAATGCCTGCTAGCAAACTAGACATTCTTATTGTCACTTTCATTCAAATTGTATGAAATCAGAAAGCATTGTGCAATGGAGAATGAAGAGGTGGTGTCAGCATGGCAATGTGCACAAAACTCTTTGTATTCAAACAATGGCAAGAACTGTCACCTTGATAGCTACCATTTGGACAAAACCAGCATGCTGCCAAACCCTGAACAGATACTTGAAAAGGGTACAGAAATAGATGTTCATGTTCATGTGAGGCTGTGTTGAGGTGGGGTGGGGGTTGGTCACCACTTACCATCATGAAAAACTATATTTCATTCCCTGACCACTCCATTTAAGATTGGAGATAAATTACAACAAACAATCAAAACGCTTGTTAAATACATAATTAAGAAACAGACCACATAATCTTTTATTAAAGGATTTGGCTGGGGAAAGCAAACAAAACCCACAGGGATCAAACTCTCTATCCAGAGGACCATCATAGTGCTAAGCATGCACTCTAACCACTGTGATACTGACCATCTGTGTCTGCCAGCCAGTTTTTTTATATACTTAGCAAACACTGACTTGCTGACTATACTGTAAATAGACCATTGACTCCATAGTGGGCAACTCAACTAGACTGACTCGATGAAAACTGTTTTGCCTACTGTCTCAGTAAAGCAAAGCACCTTTGAGCAGATTCAGATTGAAGCTCTAGGGGAGAGCTTCATAACTCTTATACATGGCTTTTTACCCTGCAATGTTTCATCTAGAAATACTACATATTGGTTACATTACCACGTCCTATCTGGAAAAATTTCCAACATCAGTTTCTGTCACAGAAGATAATTGTAAATTGCAGATAATATTTTTTTTCTTAATTTTGAATGTTAGAGAAGCCTCCAAATGCATTTGCAAAAAAAAAAAAAAAAAAAGATGATGCTTATGGAATCAAATTCATAACTTCTAACACGGTTGCATCCAGCCCACTGAATGACACATACTGACTGACAACCACTTCTAATTTTTATAAGTTATTTCTAACCCTAAAGAATTGTTTCCACTCAAATGTACACATGAAGGGCATGCATCCATTTTTTCAGTTATAGATGAATTTCAAAATTATTCTTATATTTCTGTGTTGGTTGGACATAATTAAACCCCGATTGAAGTATCTTCAATCTGATTGTGCTCATAGATGCTTTGTTTGACTGAGTCAGTAGACCAAACCATTTTCATTGAGTCGGTCTAGTTGAGTCACCCACTACGGAGTCAATGGTCTATTTACAGTACAGGCAGCATGTCAGTGTTAGCTAAGTGTATAAAAAAATGGGCTGGCAAACACAGATAGTATCACAGTGGTTAAAGTGTGTGCTTAGTAGTGTGATGGTGTCCTGGTTAGTGAGTTTCATCCCTGCTGGATTTGTTTGCTTTTCCCAGCCAAATGCTTTAATAAAAGACTGTTATCTATTTTTTAATTATGTATTTAACAAGCATTTTTGACTGTTTGTTGTGGATGGGAAGGGCACGTATTGGAGGGTAGTCTTCTTGAATACAAGGAGCCTGGGGAACAAAATGGTGGAGTTGCAGGCTCTCATGATGGAGGGGGAGGTGGACATAGCTGCCATCATCAAAACATGGGCCACCCAATACCAGGACTGGGAACTAGTGATCCCAAGATACAACATATGCTGAAGGGATAGGGAAAAATGGAAAGGGGTGGGAAGGTGATTTATGTGAGAGAGGGGATAAGGTGTGTCAGAGAAGAAGAGCAGTGTAGAACAGAGATGCTATGGATGCAGTTCCAGGATTCAAGAAACAGGACACTTAGGATGGGGTTGGTGTATAGGCCACCATCTCAAGCAGAGGACTTGGACAGAGAACTGGCAGAGCAGATATGGAGAGTGAGCAGGAAGGGTAACACTGTTATAGTGTGGGACTTCAATCTGCGAGGGGTGGACTGGAACACCCCAGCCACCTTGAGTATGAGGGAGCAAATCCTCCTGGATGGTTTCCAGGACAGCTTCTTAGTAAAGATGGTAAACAAGCTAACCAGGTTAGGTAATACTCTGGACTTTGTGCTGTCTAATGGAGAATTTCTCAAGGGTCTGGAGGTGGAGGATCTGCTGGAAGGGAGTGACCACCATTCAGCATGGTTCTTGCTCAGCATGGGCAAGGATGCATTGGGAACAGGGACCAGGGTGTGGGACTTCAGGAAAGCTGACTTTGGGAGGATGGTGGAAATAATGGATGGGCACCTAGCCAGAATCCAACCACACATGGATGCTAACCAGAAATGGTAAGTTATCAAGTTAGGGCTCACAGAGGCCACTAGGTTCTGTATCAAGACACAAAGCAAGAGGGATAGGGCCAAAAAACCAAGTTCAAGAGATCCAGTAAGGGGCAGGATAGTGAGGAGTACCTCAGGAAATCAAGGGAGGTGACCAGAACAGTAAAGGCAGCCAAAGCTTCCAGAGCGTTGAGGCTGGCACAGGGCATCAAGGACAGAGAAAAATACATCTTCAGGTACATAAGGGAGAGGAGTATCCGCAAAGAACAAATAGTAAAGATCACGAAGGATGGGGGTAGGCAGAGAAAGGGGTACAGCAGGCAGAAGCACTTAATGAATACTTCTGCATTTATTAAAAATAAGGATGGGACACTGCCTCTGGGGTTAAGGTGGTTAGGCACAGAGAGGGAGGGAGGGAGTGACAGATGAGGAAATCACAGTGGGCATGGTACTAGAAGGTTTAAAGGCATTAAGGGTTGATAAAGTGCCAGGACCAGATGGTGTACACCCCCGGGCACTGAAGGAATTGGTGGCGGTCCTGGCAGAGCCATTGGTGGACATGTTCAGCACCTCCCTGGAAACAGGCTGCATATGCCATGACTGGAGGATGGCTCATGTGGTACACCTCCACAAAAGCGGACACGATGATGAACTGAGCAACTATAGACCAGTAAGCCTCACATCCATCATTGGTAAGTTAATGGAGTTGATCCTCAAGGAGAGGTTGGTAACCTTTCTGGAAGATATTGGACTCCAGGACAGTAAGCAACATGGGTTTGTCACGGGCAGACCCTGACAGACCAACCTGGTGTGCTATTATGACTGGATGACTAGGGAACCGGATAATGGCCATGGCATTGATGTTCTGTATCTGGACTTCAGCAAAGCTTTTGATTCAGTGCCACATGGGAGACTGATTAGCAAGGTAGAATACCTAGGAACAGGGACAAAGATGGTAAACTAGATCAAGAACTGGCTGCAAGGAAGACAACAGAGGGTTGTGGTAGGAGGGAAACTCTCAGCTCCAAGGGCTTTAACAAGTGGGGTACCTCAAGGATCAGTACTGGGCCTGGTGCTGTTTGGCATTTTCATTGCCAACATCTCACATGGCATTAAGAACAAGATAAATGTCTTTGCAGATGACACCAAGATTGGTGCAGTGGTGGATGACACAGCAGGGTGGCAGGGGCTGCAGGATGATCTGGCTAAACTTGAGTGCTGGCCAGACACATGACAGCTAGGGTTCAATGCCAAGAAGAGCAAAGTCATGCACTTGGGAGCAAGGAAACCAAGGAGGGGCTATCAGTTAGGAGGGGTGCAGGTAGCCACTTCAGAGGAGGAGGAAAAGGATCTAGGAGTGGTTTTAACAGGGCAAATGAACCACTCAGCACAGTGCAGGAAAACAGCAGCTAAAGCCAACGAAATGCAGGGTGTATTGCTAGAGGAATCACCTCCAGGAAGGCGAAGGTGATCCTGCTTCTGTACACATCTCTGGTGAGGCCACACCTGGAGTACTGCGTGCAGTACTGGTGCCCATACTTAAAGAAGGATGTAAGACTACTGGAGGGGGTCCAGTGCAGAGCAACAAGGATGATCCTGGGATTGGAAGACAGGCTCTATGAGGTGAGACTGAGGGAGATGAACATGTACACCCTGGAGGAGAGCAGGGATGGGGGGATATGATTGAAACCTTTAAATACATGAAGGGTATAAAGAAGACTGGTACGGAGGGGATTTTTATGTTAAGGTGGGTGAGGGATATGAGGGGGCATGGTCTGAGGTTGGAGGGTGGAAGATTCAAGACAGAAATAACAAGGCACCTTTTCACTGAAAAGGTGGTGTCTATGAGGAACATGCTGCCTGAAGAGGTGGTGTCCTGCAAGTCAGTTGCTAGTTTTAAAAGGGGATAGGACAAAGTGAAGGGAGGGTCAGCATGAGGGGGAAGAGGAAGGAGGGGCAGCTGCAGAATAAGGGATTGCTAGCTGCACATTTGAGCAGACTTGATAGACCATATGGCCTGTATTTGCTGGATGTTTTGTACGTTCATATGTAATTTACCTCCAGTCTTAAATGGAGTGGTCAGGAAATGCAATATAGCTTTTCATGATGGTAAGCAGTGACCAGCCCCCCCCACCCCACCGCAACACATCCTCGCAATGAACATCAGCATCTATTTCGGCACCCTTTTCAAGTATCTGCTGAGGGTTTGGCAGCATGCTGGTTTTGTCCAAATGGCAGCTATCAAGGTGATAGCTCTTGCAATTGCTGGAATACAAGGAGATTTGTGCACATTGCCATGCTGACACCAACCCCATTTATTCTCCAGTGCACTATGCTTTCTGATTTCATGAAACTTGACTGAAAGTGACTATATGCATAACTAGTTTGCTAGCAAGCATTGAACCAATGACGGACTGCTGTCCAGGCAATTGTGTGCCAGTTCATCCTGGTGGATCCTCAGGTGGTCATTGGTCTGTGTGAGTCATTATTGTGAAGAGTGTGTTATACGGTCATGGGGAGCTGATAGGTGGTTACAGTGTTTCAAAGCTTGTGGAGAGGGAGAGGGGGGGGAGAGAGAGAGAGAGAGAGAGAGGGAGAGAGGGAATAGAACGGTAGACAAAAATTCTGCTAACACACAGCTAGAAATTGACACATCAAAACAGTCAAGGTTTTCAGTCTTGAGGTAATCTGTATATTCATAGTGAGGAAAGGGCTGCTGAGAGATTATGAAGGAACATGAGAGAGTGCAAACCTAAAAAAATATTTAACAGCATCCCGCAGGTCCCTGCAGTCTCTCTCTCTCGATCTCTTGAACATTATTTACATCAGCCCCCCTCCTTCTAGCACTGTCAATGATACAGTAAAAATATACACTCTGGTGCATTAGTTCATACTTTGAATTCTCCTCAGCCTTAACAGATTAACATTAACTCCAGAGTGTGTTACAACCATTATGTTAAAACAGCTCCTCCACTAACCTGAGGTAACTGAGAGGAAACAACTGTTAAATTGTATTTAATGACTGTAGATCTGTCATTTAAGAACTGCCTGAACTATTTAACTTCATTAATACTACAAATTAAAATGCCTTCTGTATTGCTTCTGAGTCAACTGTGTTTTTACAACTGCTTGAGTGAAAGACTGCTCACGCTGTTCAGCTGAAAGCATGTGTCCAGAGCTGACGGTCACCCTCACAGAGGATGAGCATGTAGCGGTGCCACACTAACCCAACACATGCAAATAGCAATGTCCCACTGAATCCACAGAGGTTCTATCTTTAATTAATGTCACTTTTACTGATGATTCTAAATGGATCACATGTCATTCTCCTGATAAAACTAACAAAATAAGTGAGGGGAAAAAAAAAGAGTAAAGAAAGACACCACTGCAGATAGGGCAGAACTCTTTATTAGACAGAACAGCTTGTTACCTGCAAAGGAAAGAACACAAAAAAGTGAATACCTGCTCTTTAAAGGTCTCTATCATGCCCCCCACCTTCCCATCTCTCCTCCAGGAAGTACATGTTGAGGTCTTCCAGCCTCTTTTTGTATGTACTACTCTGCTGACCGTCAACCATAGATGCTGCCTTCCTCTGGACCACCTCTAGCAGGTTGGTGTCCTTTTGTGGTAAGACACCAGTATTGTACACTATACTCCAGGTGCATCCACACCAATGATCTGAATAGTGGCAGTATGACTTCTTCCCATCTACTAGTGATTTCCCTGGCAATGCAATCCAACATTTTTTTGGCTTTTGATACCACCTTCTGCAGTGTGAGGAGTGCTTCAAGTCACTAGTGATCATCACACACAGGTATTTTTGTTCCTCAGATGTGGTTACCAGGACCCCTCACAGGCTGTACTCCGTCCTTGGGTTCTTAGAACCTACGTAAATGACCTTGCACTTATTTGCATTGAACCTGAGTTGCCATAATCCTGACCACCTCTCAAGCTTGGCAAGATCTTCCTTTAGGTCCTGTAACCATTCTGTTGTATCCACCCTCCCACAGAGCTTAGTGACATCTGCAAACAGGCAGATCTTGCCATTTATGTCATCTCTAGTGTCATTAATGAATACATTAAACAACACCAGGACAAGTTCGATCCCTGTGGGACCCTGATGGTGTCTTCCCTAGAACCTTAGAGCCCCTCCCAACACAGTCCTTTCAGTGAGTTTCTCCACTGCTCCAGATCCTACAGTTTTCTGATCAACCTCCTGTGGGGCAGAGTTAAAGGCTTCCCAAAGTCCAAGTCAAATATGTCAACTGCTTGGCCCCTGTCCACTCTTTTTATCGTCCAGTCAAAAAAAAAAAGTCATGTTTATTTGGCAGGATCACCAGGCCATTATCCTGTGCTGTCTCTTGTCCTGGAGACCATTTTCCACTAGGAAACCTACAGTATAATCCTTTCCTTACAGATAGTCTCTATTATCTTACCCACAATTGAGATCAGGCTGATTGGTCTGTAATTGCTGGGGTAATCTCTGGTCCCACTTTTATCAAGCAGAACCATGTGCGCTGTTCTCCAGTCCAGTGACACTATCCCCAGTTTCAGCCAGCTATTGAATAGGCCCATCGGGGGCCTGACAGTTCCACCGTTAGATCCCTCAGCATCCTGGGATGGATACCATCTGGATCCAGGGATTTATCCACCTTGAGGAACATTAATCCTTTCTTCACCCTGTGCTCAATGATCTGTACATCTGTGCACCCCCTCCCCCTTCCTCCTCCCTTGTGGTACATGGCCTTCCCTCTCCTTTGTAAAGAGAGAATAGAGGTATTCATTCAATACCTCTGCCATCTCACCACTATCTTCCACCTACCCACCCCATGCCTCTCTTTAGCCATAGAATACTATCTTTCTTGTCAATTTTCTCTCTAATTTACTGAAAAAAGGCTTTCCCCCTTTTTTAATCCCTCCTGCTATCTGCTATTCCTTTCTGGCCTTGGCCAGCCAGTCAGCTTTCCCCACCTCCTTGACTTTTCTATGATACTTCTCCCTGTATTCATCCCTCTGAGTCCTCTGGAACTTCCTGTAAGTGGTCCTCTTATCCCTAACTGCCTGGGCTCCTGGTTAGGCAATCTGTAACCTCCCCCCAGGCTTACCTTCTTCCCCTAGCAGATTGCAACTGAACCCACAGTACCTCTGTCTTCCCTTCCACTGCCTCCTCCCTCACAAACGTTATTCTCTCCCATACATACTGTATATTGCTGGGCCCTTCGTACTCCCCTATCCCTTATGTAAACTTATACCCGGGGATAGAGAGGTCCCAGGCATGGTCTGGTGTAGCTGAAGTTTCTGTGATCAATGGAATGTCTGCCTTCTTCTCTGTGAACATCGCCTGCAGGTCATTCATTTTGTTTCCAAGGCTTCTTCCAGTTAGGGACACCACCCTCCACCAGGACCTCATGCCTCTCTCGCTCCCTTAGCATGGTTGTCCCTTCCCCTACTCTCCACTGCCTACACCCCCCTGCCCTTTGCACCACCTGATTCTCCCTTATTCCCACTGATAACTTTCCCATTGTATGCTCTTGTGTCTTATATCCAATCACCTCCCCCCAAAGACCCCTCCTCTCTACTCCCTGCTGTTTACCACCTCTTCTCTGTCTCATACTCTAATCCTAAATCAGCCTGCTCAGACTGGGGGAAGGTCTGACAGCCCTCTCCTCCCAGAGACACAGGGTATGTTGACCCAGTCTGCCCCACATCAGTTTAAATCAAGGCTCCTAGCCATGTGCTCTCACAGCTTGTTCCTAAGCAGCCTGGCACCCCCTCTGCTGAGGTGCAGCATATCCAGACCATATAGGGTTTTGTCATCCCATGTCCCTTCCCAGCCTTCTATGCAACAAAACCTCCTCCCTGCGCCATTCTCGTAGCCAGCAAATAAAATCCTCAGTCCTTCTCTTTCTTGCTGTACTGGCTCTAGGAACAGGTAGAAGCAGAGAATGCTGTCAATCTAGTCACCCCCCCCAATAGATCCTTTAGGTCTCCTGCACTATCTCCACCTCAACTCTAGCTAGGTTGTTTGTTCTTAGATACATTATTATGTGAGGATCCTCCCACTCCCTATATAAGCTGACCTGTCACTGTGCACACATGCTCTGCCATCATTCATTTCTGGGCATACACACCACCCTCCTACTTCTGTGAGCATCCCACTTTTCCTCCCAGCATATTCCCTTAACTATTGAGTCATTCAGGATTCCAACTCTTCCTTCACTATTCCCTTCCCTTTCACCCACCCTTCCACACTACCACTCTTCTGAGTGGCCTCTCTGTCTGCTCCCCCAGCCTTGCCCTCTGATCTGACCCTGCCCTCCCTATCAGTCTAACTGACCTCCCCACTGCTCTCCACAGCCACTCTGTATACCTTCTATCCCCAACTCTGTCCTGTCATCCTGTATCTCCTACTTTCCCAGCATCAGTCTTCCCCATCCTTCCACCCAATCCCAGCACTCCTCACGCAAGCTCTCTGCTCCCTATTCTTCCATCCAGTCCTGCCAATACTGCCACTGACTCTTCTATCCCCTCCACCTGTCTAACCTCCTTGGGTCTCCTGTCTTGAACTGGCCCCTTCTCCCTACCACTACCCATCCCCTTCCCCATCCCAAGTCAGTGGGAGGAATCTGTTCTGTACTGGCACCACAGTAGGTGCTCCCACTCCTGGGCCTTAACCCCCCCTATCCTCCCACCACACTCCATCCCTTCCCAAGGTTTTCTCAGACTCGGAGGTATAGAAGCCCAAGACATCTGGGTCTGTCCCTCCTCAACCATCCCTAGAATCCCTGCCTCAGTCACCTGAACTGTCCTGCTGACTCTCCCTCCTACCTGTCTCAACTTCCACGCCCTCCCCCATCCAGCTGCCCATCTCTCCAAAAAGTGGTTCAGTCTCCTGCACACTGGACAGCCATCTACCTCCCAGAATGTACCAAGTACACTGCAGCCCCACATCCCCTACAACACACCACATGTTATTTAAGTCAGCCCTTGTCATGCCGTTGCAGAATCTGTCAATGACTACTCTCCTATACCTATCAGTACCCCATATATCACAGTTTGTGGGCCTATCCTAGATAGTGTGTAATTGTAACCATTCTGTTACCTTTGTAGGCCTGCCTTATATGTGGTGTAGTTGCAACCATCTTTTTGTTTAGTGGGCCTGCCTTACATAGAGTATAGTTGCAAAAACTCTGGCACTGTCCTCCACTGGCTTTCCCTAGATAAGGAGTACTGCAGACTCCTTACTCCTCCATAGATCTACCCTAGATAGGTGTAGTTGCAACCCCCTTGTTTCCCTCCCCCATAGGCCTGCCCTAGATTGAGAGTACCACAGACCCCAGTTTCCTCAGTCTTTGTAAGCCCTTCCTTACCTATGTATTAGGTATCCTGTTCTCTAACTCTCCACCTGTTAATCCAACCTTACCTGACCTCTGCTGAGCAGACTGGCCTGTGGGCTGTGATCCATCCTGCACACACCCTGCCGATGCCCACAGATGACTTTTAGTCAGACACCACACTCCTGCTTAGTGGCACTCACACATGGGGATGCTTGTCCATCTGGGTAATTTATAAGAACCACTGCCACCCTATAGACTGACTGCAGCCACATCGCCCTGCTGCACATCCTATAATGCTAGCTTGTTTGAGATACCCTCCCTCCACCTTCCCTCTTTTGGAGTCCTCTCTCCTCCCAGAACTCCATCCCTAATACAACACATTCACAGATTTAAAATTAAATTCTTTAAACAATGATTACTAAGTCGGAAGGACCCCATCCTGTTAGAAAACAAACCCTCTCTCTGCTGCCATCCTCCCTCCTCCTGTAGCTTAAGTCCCCACAAGAAATGGTCACAGCAGCATTTTACAAACACAGATCACTGAGTGATAAGAAAAACAGAAGCCCCAGAACCACATATCTATCTTTCCTGCTCATCTCCTACACAATTGCTTGGTGGCATCTACAGTAGGTGAGTGAATAAAGAACTAAACTGTATCTGTGTGTTCACTAAAGTGGTATTTTGATTCTGCTCCTCTTTTAGCATCATCCTTTACTCACTAAATGGTACCCTTTTCTTTCCTCCCTATCCTCATTAGCTTCTTTTTCCCACCCCCCACCTGAGACTGTTCATCATCATGATCACTGTCTGAGAGGTGAAGATTTGGAATGTCATGAAAGCTAAAAGAATCTGGTCCACTAAACTTTCCAATTTTCAATTAAGTCACCTTCTTCACCAAATGAGTACATGCAGCACTCATTTTTATTCACATAATGAGTTCACAAAAAAATACTTCTTTAGTTGCCTTATTTAAAAATAGCTAAGGAAACAAGAACCAACTACTACTACCCTGGGCAGATGCTCAGGTCCCCCTTGCCTCTCCTGATTGACAGTGACAGACACTGCCTTAGTCTGTTTCACCTCTATTGGTGCTCACCTGCACTCACACTGGTGTGCGTTTCTATAGCTCCAAAACTGGAAGTGTGGTTCAGCAGTTCTTTTGGTTGTGCATAAACATCCAAGGATTGATCAAGGTATAAAATCAGAGTAAAATGAAGTAATGGCCAATCGTTGCCAATTGTTCAGACTTGGCTTCATTTGGAGTAGTGTGTACACTTTTTTTCCACCGATTTTCAGAAAATACATGAGACACACTAACAAAGGTACAATGAATAGCAACAAAAATGACTAACAGGAGATCAAAGGTATACAGTGAGAACAAGGAAGCACAGTATGACAGTCTTTGAAATAGAAAAGTAGAAGCTATTGGCAGAAAAGGACTTCTTGGCCCACCTAGACTGCCCTAAAGTCCCTACCTACTGTGCTACCATAAACAAAAATTTATCTCTGGCCTTACCCCCTCCCCCAGTCCTGTTACTAAGGTCCCCCCTGTGTCTATCCTATGCGTGTTAAAAACCTGTTAACCATTTCGGTACCTAACACCTCTGCTGGGAGGCTATTCCAGGTGCCCACCACCCTTTCTGTGAATAAATATTTCCTCACATCCCCTCTAAATCTCCCCCTTCCAGCTTCATATCATGCCCCCTCATCCTTGAGCATCTCTTTCTAAGCAATATGCCACCATCCTGTACCTTATTGATACCCTTGAGATATATCGATGTTTCTATCATGTCTCCACTTTCTCTCCTTTCCTCCAGTGAGTACATATTTAAATCCCAGAGTTTTTCCTCATAGGGCTTTTGATGTAGGCCATGCATCATTTTGATTGCCTATCTCTGTACTGCCTCCACCCAGTCTAAGTCCTCCCTGAGATGGGGCCTCCAGGACTGGACACAGTACTCCAGGTGTGGCCTCTTTATTGATCTTTATAGGGGTAGCACTACCTTCCTTTTTCTGCTGGTGATACCTCTCCCTCTGCACCCCAGAATCCTACTAGCCTTTCCTACTTCCTTATCACACAGCTTTGCTACCTTCAGGTCATCAGATATGATAGCCCAGATCCCCTTCTTGTTTTGTTGTTGTTAACACCCTCACCCCAAATAATACTTGGCCCTTGGGTTTCTGTGCCCCATGTGCATAATTTTACTTTTTTGGCAAAGCCAGTTGCAGACCTTGACAGTCTTCCAGTTTTTAAAACCTTCTATCCCCCCACACACACACTGGTGTTCGCTCTATTGCAGACTTCTGTATCATTTGCAAACAGGCCTACTTTTCTTCAACCCCTCTGCCATGTTGCTAATAAAGACATTGAAGAGGACCCGTCCCAGTACTGACCCCTGTGGCACCCTGCTGGTTACCTTACCTTCCTCCAAGTGAAATCCTTTTACCACCACCCTTTGCGTTCTATTACTTAGCCAACTTTGTACCCATTTTACTATCTTTGGACCCACTTCTATGCTGCCTAGCTTGTTTGCCAGTCTTCTGTGTGGAATGGTGTTGAAGACGTTACTGAAATCCAGATATGCCACATCCACTGCTCTTCCCTGATCCACCACCCTGGTAATCTTCAGTAGACAAAAAAATCTATCAGGTTTGTTTGGCAAGATCTACCACCTGTGAACCCATGCTGCCTCAGATCCTGCAAGCCGCTGGGGTTAAGGTATTCCCCAATTCTTTCTGTAAGTAGAGTTTCCATAACCTTGCCCACCACAGAAGCAGGCTTACAGGGTGGTATTTTCCTGCCTCCTCCCTCTTCTCACTTTTTTGTAGTGAGCCTACATCTGCACTCCCTTAGTCACCCGAACATCCCCTGTATCCAATGATAGATTGAACAGGGCTGTCAGAGGTGCAGACAGTTCCTCCTTTAGTTTCTTCAGTATCCTAGGGTGAACCTCATCTGGCCCCATAGCATTGTCTACTTTTAGTTTTACTAGTTCCCTGAGGATTCTCTCCTCCGTAAAAGGGCTGGTGTCCACCTCCCTTCCCTTAATGCCCTTCTCCACTATCTGCAGCCTGTCACATACTCCTTCCTTTGTGAATACTGAACAAAAGTACTTATTCAGTATGTCAGGTTTCTTCTAGTCCTCTTCCACACTTCCCCCTTCCCCTTTTTGTCTTACCATCCCTGCTTTGTTTTTCTTCTTTTTGCTTATGTACCTGAAGAAAGTTTTATCCCCCTTTTTTTGCTGATTTGACAATGTTTTCCTCCATTTGTGCTTTAGCTCTCCTAACTGCCTTCCCTGTCTCACATTGTTTCTCCTGATAATTCTCCCTATCCTCTTCCTTCTGTGTCATCTTGTACCTTTTAAATGCCTTCTTCTTTTCCTTTACCTTCTCTGCTACTTCCTTAGAGAAGCATAGCGGTCTATTTCTTCTCTTGCCCTTAGTAACATGCTTGACACAGGTTTGTTGCCTTTTCAATGGCCTGCTTTATTCTTGCTCAGTTTTCCTCTACCCCACCCTTAGTCCCACTTCCTGCTAGGGATTCCTGAGACACTCTCCTGTTTTCTTGCATTCGGCTTTCCTGAAGTCCAGGACCCCCATTTTAGTGTGACTCAGTTTTGGCCCTGTTCTTATACTGAACCACACTGTATGATGATCATTGGTCCCCGGTGGCTTCCCAATGTGACATCAGTGACACTGTCCCAGCTAGACAGTACCAGGTCCAGTAATGCTCTGTCATGAGTGTGTTCTTTAGCTAGTTTCCTGAGGACCACCCCCTGAAGGGAGTCTAGGATTTCCCTACTTCTAACTGACGCTGCAGCAAGTAGGCTCCAATCTACATCTGGTAGACTAAAGTCCCCCACTAGCAGTACCTCACCCTTGTTAGCCATCCCTTGTATTTCATCTGTCATATCCTTATCTCCTTCCACTCCCTGTGCTGGAGGTCTGTAGATCACCCCTATCCTAATATCTGCCACCATCCCTGTCTACAGGGTGACCCACAGTACCTCCACTTTATTTTGTCCGGCTTGTATTTCTGTGGCTTTTATGTTCTCTCTCATGTAAAGAGCCACCCCTCCTCCCTTTTTTCCTACCCTGTCCCTCCTGAATAGTGCATACTCTGGTATGGCTCCCTCCCAGTCCTGATTTTCATTGGACCATGTCTCTGAAATTGCTACAATGCCCAGGTCCCCTGCTACCATGGTGGCCTCTAGATCTGCCATCATGTAAAATTGTATGCCTGCACTTTCCTTTTCGTGGAAGTTGACACCGCCACGTTTCCTCCTGCTGTTGTCTGCCCCTCAATACTATTATGCCTCTTGCTGATGTACTGCCAACTCTCTGCCTTGAGGTTCCCTGTTGATTTGTACCTCTCTATGCTGCTAAGTACCTTGTTGATGTACTGCTTACTTTACTGTATAATTTGGGCATGTGTACTGTTTGCTGTCCTACCCACTAGTACGTGGGCCTGTATGTTACCCTGACTCTGTATTTTGTTTCTCCTGTACTCTGGAACCACCAGTATGTGGGTCTGTATGTTACCCTGACATTGTATAATTGTTTCTCATGTACTCTGTAACCTCCCGGGTCACACCTGAAAATAGGCACTTGTTGTCTAGTGTGCTTACCTGGTTAACAAAAACAAATAAATAAATGTTGCCCAGACTTTGAGCATTTGCACACATGGCTCTCCATTGTGTATTGCTATCTCCACTCTTCTGCCTTTTTGCACCTCCCCTTTTTCCTCCACAATTATCAAGTTGGTAGGAAGCTTCTTTCAAAACTTCTGCCACCTTCTCTATGAAATACTACTCCCGTATATATTTTCTGACTCAGTCCAAACATCAGACACTTTCTATGCCCTCTCATCTTCCTTTGTGGTGCAAACATGTTGGCTAGGAGTACATCTGAAAAGAAATAGAAACATACTGTAAAAGTTGACGGCAGATACGGACCGCACGTCCCATCTATTCTGCCCATCTTTTTCTACCTCCTGAATGTGCCATAGGCCTGTACTCTGTCAATGGTCTATTTATTCATACTCATCTGTATTGCTGCCTTATGTCTATCCCATGCTTGTTTGAAGCCCTGCACTGTATTCCTATCCATCACTTCCTGAGGTAGGCTGTACCATGCATCCACCACCCTTTCTGTGAAAAATAACTTCCTCACATTACCCCTTAAATGGCCCCCCTCTAATCTCATGCTGTGTCTTCTTGTCCTGCTATTTTTCTTATATTAAAACATGCTAGACTCTTTCACCTTGTTTATGCCCTTAAGATATTTGAATGTTTTGATCATATCACGTCTCTCCCTCCATTTCTCTAGGGTATAAATATTGAGCTCCATTAATCTGTCCTCATATGTTTTCTGACTATTTTGGTTGCCCTTCTCTGGACTGCCTCCATTTTGTTAATGTTCTTGTGCAGGTGCAGCCTCTGGTACTGCACACAGTACTCCAGATGGAGCCTAACCAGTTTCTTGTAAGGAGGGATAATTACCTCCCTCTTATGACTTGTGATACCCCTACTAATACACCCCAACATACCTCTAGCCTTACCTACTGCCTTAGTGGTCTGCTTGATGATTTCAGATCACCTGTGAAGATGATGCCAAAGTCTCTTTCTTCCCTTGTGATTGTCAGCAACTCCCCTCCCAACCTATAGGTAGCTTCAGTGTTTTTCTTCCCTATGTGCATGATCTTGCACTTCTTCGTGTTAAACCCCAGTTGCCACTCTTCAGACTATTTTATGAGTTTTTCCAGATCTCTTCTCATTCCGCCCACCCCATCCGGATCATCTACTCTGTTGCAGATCTTGGTGTCATCTGCAAAAAGATAAACCTTACCCTCCAGTTCATCTGCAATGTCACTGATGAAGATATTGAAGAGTACCGGCCCCAGGACTGATCCCTGAGGTACCCCACTTGTGAATGACATCTCTTCTGACTATACTGTTTACCACCACTCTCTGTTTTCTGCCCACCAACCAGTTTGCCACCCAGGTGGCCAACTTCTGACCCACCCCAGCCTACCTAGCTTGTTACTCAATCTTCTATTTGGAACAGTATCAAAAGCTTTGCTGAAATCAAGGTAAGCGACATCAACTGCACCCCCTTGGTCCATCACTCTGGTTACCTAGTCAAAGATATCTATGAGATTAGTTTGACAGGAACTTCCTGTTGTAAATCCATGCTGTCTGGGATCCTGTGCACCTATTGATTCCAGATGTTGCACTATCCTTTCCTTAAGGAGTGCCTCCATAATCTTGCCCACTACCGAGGTATACCTGACTTTTCTATAGTTCCCTGCCTCCTCCGTGCTACCACTCTTGTGGAGCGGGATCACATGCACCCTTCCCCAGTCTTCTGGGACCTCTCCTACTCTCAGAGACTTATTAAAGAGTTCTGCCAGTGGCTCTGCTAGTTGCTCCCTTAGCTCCTTTAGTACCCTGGGATGTATGCCATCATGTCCCATTGCCTTGTGCACCCTGAGCTTAGCTAGCTCTTGTAGGGCTCTTTTTTTTCTGTGAAGGGACTTGTGCACACCTCCCTCCTCCCTCCCTCCCTGTGTCTATGGTGCTGAGCTGTGGGCCCTGCCCTATATTTTCCTCTGTAAATACTGAGCAGAAGTATCTATTTAGGACAGATGCATTTCCTTGGTCCTCCTCCACACACTCCCCCTTATGCCCTTTGATCTTAGCAATACCCCATCTGGACTTTCTCCTTCACTAATGTATCTATAGAAAGTCTTGTCCTCTTCTTTTGCTGTTTGTGCTAGTGTTTGCTCAGTTTGGGTCTTTGCCAGCCTTACTGCCTTCCCTGCTTCCTTTAAGGAATTTTGGTTTGCCTCCCTATCGTCATCCAGCTGCATTTCCTTATATTTGTTTATTTATTTATTTCAGTTTATGATTAATACCTTTGAGTCCAGGACTTGTTTTCAAAGGTTCCAGGTCATTGTTGAACAAACATTACAAATATAACAGTGTTTACAGAGAACACAAAACAGTTACGCAGACATTCAAATACCAAAGAAATCTTATATATCCAACTAAAGGTTGAAGAGGATAGGGTAAACAGGGTTCGGCCTTGTAGTTCACTATTTAGTTGGTCAGCCTAGCGTAAGGGGAGTAGGGGGTCAGCCAGGGATGGCGTAGTCATGATGTAAGTGGTTTGTCAGCTGAGTGGGCCTTTTTTGGGGATGGGGGGTTGATGAGATAAAAGTGGGGGTGAAAGGGAGAGGGTTGGGTGGCTGAAAATCTGCCATATTAGTGCAGGCTAGCACAATACTTTTTTGTGCCAAGACGGGATCTGAGCCCAGATTTGAAGGTACTAATCTTGGGTGATACTGTAAGGTTAGCAGGTAACTCATTGTACCATTTTGGTCCTTGGTACAGGATGGAGTTCTGGGTGAGTTTCATCCTTTTGAAGGGAATCACCAACCTGTCTGTAGCCATGCTTCTTGTTGATTTGGTGGGAACTGCCAGTGTAAAGAGGCAGCCCAGTGCAGGGGGAAAAAGCCCAAGAAGTACTTTTTTCAGAAGTAGGCAGGTTTGGTATTGTGCTCTAAGATGGAGTGGGAGCCACCCAGTTTTGGTGTAGAGCATGCAGGTGTGGGTGTCCTGGGCAGCCCCTTATGGCTAGTCAACAGGCCTTATTCAGTAGTGTGCTGACCCTGTATAGGGCAGTTTTAGTGTCTGCTCCATAGATAGGCAGCCCACAATCTATGGAGGACATCACTGAACTACTGATGCAAGTTTCAGAGCATCTGGTGCCATAGAGTGCCTATGGCAGTAGAGGACCCCAAGTTTTGTATTCACTGACTTGACAACTGAGTCTATATGGCTGGAGAAGGTTAGTGTGTCATCAAAGGTGATGCTCAAGTATTTGAACTTTGTTACTTGTTCAGTGTTTCACCATTATGGTTCTGGATGAGCAAAGGCTGGTATTTCTTTTTGCTTTGGGAGGTAGAGATGAGTAGACTTTTGGTTTTTTTATGGTTTAGTAGCAGTTTGTTTTTGTGTGAACCAGGATTCAAGCTTGAGGAAGCTGTCTTGGAGTTCGGTTGTGCTGTAGTTGTGATCTTTCCCAGTGACCGATATTACTGCATTGTCAGCACAGAGAATAATGCATGCTGTACATGCAGATGGTGCAGAGTTGATGAAGAGGCTGAAATGCAGTGGGCCAAGAATAGAGCCCTGTGGGAAACCGAGGGACACTTCCCTAGCAGATGATATGGTGTCTCCAATTTTGACTCATTGTGACCTGTTTGTGAGGTAGCTTCTGAACCACAGTACCATGTCCGGGGATAGACCTTTTGAGTGGAGGCAGTTTAGGAGTAGTTTGTGGTTAACAGAGTCAAAGACCTTCGTAAGATCGATGAAGACTGAGACAACTGTCTCCCCATTATCTAAGGCATCATAAAGCTGGGAAGAGTAATCAACAAGGGTGGTAAATGTGGAGTGCTTTTTTCAGAACCTATGCTGGTGTGGGCAAAGTAGGTTATATTTATCAAGATACTCTGTAAGCTGCTCCAAGACCATTCTTTCAAGTGCTTTAGAGAGGGTTTGTAGAATGGCTATTGCTATGTAGTTGGCCATTAGAGTTTTGTCCCCCACTTTAAAGACAGGTGTGACATTGGCTAACTTCCATAGTTTTGGAAACACCCCCTTTCTCAGAGATGCGTTAAACACCATTGAGAGAGGACCGGCCAATTCATTTAGGAGAAGACCCACAAGTTTCATATCCACTACATGAGCCCCCATCCTGGTCTTGCCAAGAGCCCTCTTAATGTGCTTGGTGGTTTTGGACTTGGTGACCTGCTTAAAGTAGAATGGTGGGGTTGCATCCTTTGGGGGGGTTAAGAGGGGTAGTGAGGTGTTGTTGCCTGAGCTGATCATTAAAGTAGTCAGCAGGTAGTACTCCAGATAGGTCTGTGAAAGCATGGTTGAGTTCATTTGCGATGTCAATGGGTTCCTGTAGGGGACCCTCCCTTGTTACTAGTAGATCAGGTGGGGCCTTAGGGATCTTTCCTGTTAGGGATTTGATGGAGTTCCAGAATTCCCTACCAGAGCCCCTGCTCTTGCTTAAGAGGCCCTTATAGTAGGAAGCTTTTGCCTGTCGAATGAGCTTGGTGCAGGCATTTCTAGCTGCCCTGTAGGCAATGAGTGACACAGGAGTTACAGATGATTTTGCAATGTGCCAGAGATTGTTTCTTTTCTTCATTAAACTGATCTAGGGATTAGTGAGCCATGGGTTGGAGGTACCCTTGAATTTCTTTGTTTTGTACAGAGCAAGAATATCACAAGCACGGTTGAAGTTCATTATGAAATAATTCAAGGCCTCGTTACCATCAATATCTCCTGCCAAAGGAGACCAGTCCACCTGTGATAGGTACTGCTTGAAATGGTCAAGTAGCCCCAGCCTCAGGCAGTGATTTTTGGACACCTTAGGTGGGCCTTTGGTGAAATTGTTTGTCCAGGTGCACTTCACTGGGGAGTGATCACTGAGGCTGTCAGGCAGGACAGTGATATCTGATATATGCTCTGGATGTGTGGAAAGGAGCCAGTCTATTTGGGAGCTGCTCCCTGTTTTGTACTTGATCCGAGTGTTATCAGTTACCATCTGGGTTAAGAATAGGCTGGATATTAGATCCCTGGCTTTTGTCTCCTTCGGGGAGTGCCAGTTTATGTTAAAATCACCTATAACAATCTTCTCCAAATTAGTACCTGACTGCTGCAGGTTGTCTGCAACTACTTTTAGTCCAGTAGTTTGGTGCCCAGGTGGTATATATACTGTAGAGAGCAGCAGTGTTTTGTTCTGTTGACCTATGCTTAGGTTAAGATTTAGGATTTGGACCTCTTTTGTGTGTAGGCTGGAGTCAAGGGCCTGCACCTTTATTCCAGATTTGGTATAGACTAGGCACCCTCCCTCATGTTTAGTGGTTCTATCTTGCCTGAAGGAGTTTTATCCATTGAGGGAGATTGATGCATCCAGGATTTTCAGGGAAAGCCAGGTTTCCATGAGTGCAATAATGCCTGGGTTAGTCACCTGTACCCAAGCCTGGAATTGGGAGAACTTGGATAGGATACTGTTGATGTTTAAAGAGACAATAGTGGATTGCCCGTTGTATTTAGGCAGTCTAGTGGGGGTGGGTCCAGTGCTGGGGTGCACATTCCCTGATAGAAGCGCAACAGTAGGTCAAGAGAGTGAAGGAGATGGTACATGACAGTCTCACAGGAGCAGGTGCACTTTTTCCTCAAGGAGGAGGTTTGATGAGCAGTGTAAAAAAACATGGTCAGATGTTTATCATTGCAGCTACTGGGATCAGGTAGGTGCATATGCAATATAGTAATCTTTTCCAAGATACCAGGAGTCAAATTATGAAAAATAATCAGATCCACAGAAAATGGTGAACTACTGGGGACCAGTAAACTGTTGTTACTGTAGATCAAAGACCCAGAATGTGTTAAATTCCTGAAGGTGATGAACACTGGCCTGGGGCATATGCAGGATATAAAAATCCTTTGTTAGTGTCTTCCCTTTGTTCTCCAAAATGGTTGTGAATAGACCTCAAAGACAAGTACAGATATTTAAAGGAAGAAGTCAGACAGAAATGTGGATTCAATGAAGCACTTCACAACTCAGAGCTTGCATAACAGATTTACTGACCTTATTTTTGCTTTTGATGGCTTCCAAAAAAGTTGATTTATGATGAGGATACTAATATCTGGTGGTGGTGTTTTACAGTTTCTTAGTCCAGGAAATGTTCATAGATGTCATGCTCAAGAATGGTCCAGTTCCTCCAAGCAGAAACACATGAAAATACACAAAAACGAAATGACTGACAGAGACAAACATGGACAGCCAGTCACACATTGGTCTCCTCCCTCCTCTGTAACTGTAATTCTGTGTTTTTTCTGGTCTGTTTCACCCTGCTGAAATGGGGTCTGACTCTCCCTACCCCACTGTAGCAGCTTCCTGAAGGCCAGTCTTTTGGCTCTGACCTTTTCTGCTGTTTTTGAAAACCAAAGTGGTTTCCTCCTTCTTTTGTCCTTGCTTTTCTCCCCAACACAATGGGATGTGTGTATCTTTATGGGATATGTGTGTATACTTATACTAATGGGACAAGTTAAATCAAGGATACTAATATGCTCAAATCTGTACCACAAAGAAAGATGAGAGGGCATGGAAAGAGTCAGAAGAATGGACTGAGTCAGAAAATACATAAGGGAGTAGTATTTCATAGAGAAGGTGGCAGATCTTTTGAAATAAGCTTACTGCCAGCCTGGTAGATGATGGTATTGCAAATTTTAAAATATGGCATAATAGATTTTTAGATGAAAACATGTAGAACTGTTTACTAGGACTACAGAGGATAGAACTGATAAAAAAAGTCAGGAAGGCTGCATTCATTCTCATTCAATACATAAATATGTTTATGGTGTATTTACCAGAAAATACCAGTTGAGATTCAGCAGGTTCCACATTCTACCCAGTCATACAGTAGGAAGGTTAATATGTAGGAACATCAAGTGGACATCAGGCTCATGGAAAATTGGCCAAGTCTGTGTAGGAAAAAAAGGTGGCATTCAGTAGGTAGAAGGAAATGTAGAGTGAGGAAGACATGGCACTATACCAAGTAAACAAAGGGAGGCAGGAAAGGCAGTGAGGGTAGCAAAGGTGCAGCAAGAGGAAAGGATAGCTAAAGGGGTAGTTAAAAGGGATAAGACTTTCTTTGGGTACAGAATTGAGAAAAGGAAGGAAAGGGGAGGGATAGTGAGGGTAAGGAGGGTGGGAGGGCTGTGCAGAACAGGAACAAGAAGAAGAAGAAGAAGACATTATGAACAGTTACTTCTACACAGTCTTCACAGAGAAAGGAGGTGGGGATGGACCAGCATGGAGCAGCAGGAACAAACTGGGTGAGGTGAGCACAAGTCCATTTTAAAAGGAAGGAGTCCTGAGGAGGATTGCAATTCTGAAAATGGACAAGGCTATTTGAGCAGACAGCATAAACCCAAGGGTACTGAAGGATATCAGGGAGGTGCTAGCTGCCCACTAATGGCTTTATTCAACAGTTGTCAGGAAAAAGGCATGGTTCCAGAAGACTGGTGGAGTACAGATGTAGGGCATCTGCACAAGACATAGTCACCTACTTTACTACCTGTGATCTTCATCTAATTCCTTCCTCTCCTTCCTTTCCCCTCTTCTTTCTTTCTCTCTGCCTTCCTCTCCTCTTTCTTTTTCATTCTCTCCTACCACTCCCCCTGTTTTCTTAAAGGTTCTGTTGGCCCTTAATCCATGAAAGGGAGGCAGTCCATGTGGTCTTGACATTAAGCTTCTTCTTCTCTCAGCTCCTGCCATTGCTCTGTGCATTACTCTTCTCCTAATTCTTTCCTTTTCCTCTGCTACTGTTCCTGATATTTAGAAACAGGCTATTGTCATACCTCCTCACTAAGGTTGTGACTCACCTCTGCGGGTAACTTCTGCCTTATTTCTCTCCTTCCTACCTTGGCTACTTTACAGGAACACATTACTCAGCTATCTTCCTTTCTTGACAACTCCTCCTTTTTCACACCTTTCCAGTCTGGATTTAGGAAATCCCAGTTCTCTTCCACTTCCCCCTTTTACTCACTGACTCCATACTCCCAGGTGTGGATCAAGGACTGATTACTTAAGCCATTTTTGTTGATCTTGGTAAAGCTTTTGGCATCATGGCACATCCCCTCCTTCTGGACAAACTTAAGATAGCAGGCCTCTCTGACTCTTCAACCAGCTGGTTTCACTCTTACATTGAAGGAAGGTCTCAAGCTGTCCATGGAGGAAAATCCATCTCACCCCCTCTTCCCATTACCTCAGGTATACCTCAAGGGTCTGTTCTGGATTATATTATCTTTTCCATATTTTTAAATTACCTCCCAGCTGTCTGCTCCTTGGTGTCCATTCATACATATACTGATGACACAGTTCCTTTTGCTTCTGGCTCCTCTACCCATGTCCTTTCCACTCAGCTGCAGCTGGTTTTCTACAACATTCAATGCTGGTTCAAGTCTTACCTGTTGTCCCTCAGTGCCAAGAACACTGTCTCCATGACATTTGGCACCCATTAGAGGCTTGCCAGACTTGCTTATCTCCCACTATTTAATATCCTTGATGGTGCTAAGATTGAGGATGTTCTGTCCTTTAATTACCTTGGTGTCAGCCTCTACAAGCATCTTTATTTCTTAGTGCATATTGATGCAATTTGCCATAAGCTACACCCTAAGCTTAGAACATTGTACAGGAATAAAGTGAGTATTCCACCCCCCTGTCTGCTGAGAAATTAGATTAAAGATTATTCTCCCTATCTTTGACTATGAAGATTTGGTCTATGGTGGTGCCACAAAATCCTTCCTTGTCTGACTGGTCCCCCTTTTTCATTATTTTTTTTTTATTTCACTTTAGATTGCCCCCCCCCCGTACTCACCACTGCTTTCTTTACTCAGCCCTTTCTCTGCCCTCTGTTGCTATGTACCTTTCACACTGTGTCTATTGTCTATCTAAATTCTGGTTTAGCAGTCTTCCCTCTTATCTCAAATACCTTCTATGCTCTCCTCTTTCTTCTTCTTACCCTGTCAGCAACAATATTTCACATTCCCCTCTCTATTCCTTCTAGAAAATCTACTGCTTGTCAATCTGCTTTTTCCTTCTGGTTTTCTTAACTTTGATCATCCCTTCCTCATTTCAATCAGATCTGCCTCTTCTACTTCCTCCCTAAAGTCTCTTCTTTATGACCTTTGTTATCCTACCTGTAAGTGTCTATGACTAGGGTTGATTGAAATGTATCTTCTGCCAGCTGAATTCTGGTGAAATGCTGATTTTGCTTAAGTGAAATTTTGTAAAATTTCCATGAAAATGTTGTGAAATTTCACCAACATAGTGATTTCAGTTTTGTCCATCTAATTTACAAAGTATATATCCACCTTGCACTAATTTTGGAGTGGTGACTATATGAATGCCGATAGAAAAGTCAGCCAAGTTTCATATTTCTATCTTTAAAGTTGACTATTAGCTTCAAAACTTTCAGATTTTAAAATTACAGTTAACAACTATGTAAATTAACACTGTTTGTCCAAAGTGTAACAAATTTGGTATGGTGACTTTACCAATGCCCATGCATATGTGTGCCAAGGTTCAGATCTCTAGATTTAAAGTGACTGAGTTATAAGCCTCCATCATTTGGAAATGTTAAAAATACATTTCACAATTACGTAAACTGCTGAATTTTTAAGCTTTTGTCATTTTAAAGCAACAGAATTGACTATCACTAATATTGTTAGGATCATTGACCCTAAAGATTAAGCATTAAGGAAACCACCATGCCCCAGCATCAGAGTGTCAGGCTGCCATTCTGATGACCTGGGTTTGGAATCGAGCCAGGGAGGTAGTGCCGAGAGGCAGGTCATGTCTAAACCTTACAATTTACATAAACAGTACTTTTCTCCTTAGCAGTTTCTATTGCTCTTACAAAAAAGTATGCATCTAAGTTTTCAATTATCTAGCTCCAAAGATAACTAAGTTATAAGCATAGAAATATTTTCAGAAATGTTCACATGAATATTAAACTACACATATATGAGCCCCTATAACTTCTCCATCATTTATTTAAATGTTAAGACCCTAGTCATGCATTTTGGGCCCACACTAGACAATATTCATGCCAAATTTCAGACCTCTAGCTGCAACACTGACCATGTTATAGCCAAATAAATAATTTCAGAAAATTCTGAAAAAAGTCACACACTTTTGCAGAATGTTGTGAAAATTCCATGAATTCAGAATTTGCTAATTTTGCCCAGATCTGTCTATGACACTTTCATCTTTGTTCTTCCCTTCACTAGTTTTCCTGTTCATGCTTGTCCACAATGTTCCCCATCTTTACATACTGTATCAGAGATTGTTTTTTCTACTTGTATCTATTTGCCTTTATATTAATGGATGTTTATTTATTTATTAGCTTTTAGCAACCAGGTGAGTGCACTAGGCAACAATCCTGCATATTTTCAGGCACGACCCGGGAGAGTACAACAAACAGAATACAGTGATGACATCAGGACAATTCAGTAACAATAAAAAATAAGTATAATTACAATACAATCAGGTAGGACATACATAATATAAAAATAAACAGTTCTATTTATCCAATTGCAATTGCTAATGTACAACAAGATAGATTATTCCTATTCCTCTATGATTATATGGAGAAATAGGAAGGGGACTCCCAGTTACCTGCAGTTGCAGACACTGAAGTGCATAGAGGTGGAAGAACAGCAAACATTTGAAGGAGAAATGGGAGGGGGAGTGTTTAACCATAGGGGGAGTGAGTTCCAGAATTTAGGAGCAAAACAGGAGGAGGCCTGTCCCCCCATTCTTGTAGCGCAAGGATGAACAGATAGCATGGGGACGGATGAGGACCTTAGTGAGTGGATGCAGGAGACTGGGGTAAGCATGTCACCCAGGGTGGCTGGACTGGGAGGTCTAGTGAAGGAGTTGACAAAACAACCTAGTGAGTAAGAGGTCTTTAGGAGACAACCAGTTTAGGCCAGAGTAGAGCATGCAGTGATGAGTAAGTCAAGGAGCCGATAAGACAAACCTACAGATATTGTTGTAGGATGTGTCCCACTTGCTGAGAACACTAGTATTGGCTCTGTAGAGAACTAGGAGGGTATAAAGGAGTTGAGGGAGTAGCACACCTTGAGCTACTGCTATCCTAGCTGAGGGGGTGAGAGAGTGGCTTACACGATAGCCTGCACCAATTCTGGCATTGACAAACCGACACACCTAGTTGACATGTAAGGAAAAATCAAGAGCAAGATCAAGCATAACCCTGAGGTATTTGAAAGTTCCAGTATGCGTGACAGCATTTCCTTCACGACAGTGGACAAGGAACTTAGGGGATTCAGTGAGAACTTTTTTAGATGATCCAAACAGCATAGCCTGAGTCTTACATATGTTGAGGATTTGCTAGCAAGCTGAGAGCCAGGCTTGAAGAGATTGAAAGTCATGTGAGAGGTTAAGGTTAATGTTAGCAATAGACTTGGCAGAATAGTAAAGCACTAGATCATCGGCATAGACAAGTAGGCTGCTGTGAAGGGAAGAACTAGGAATATCATTAAGAAAGAGGAAGAAGAGAAGAGGACCAAGTATAGAACCCTGTGGAATGCCATGGGTAATAGGGATAGGCGAGGAGAGAACTTTACAGAAGGAAACCACCTGAGAGTGGTTGTCCAGGTAACTGCCGAACCAGGATAGGGTGGAATCCGAGGCCCCCCAAGGCTTGTAACTTGGATAGTAGGAGTGGGTGGTGAACCATATCAAAAGATTTAGATAGGTCTATGAACACAGCACCAGTGACCAGGCCCTTATCCATATTACTTTTGATATCATTCATAAGCAGGGTCAGTGCGGTGGTAGTACTGTGCCCCACCCTAAAGCTATGTTGGGAGGGAGATTGAAGATTAAACTTAAGAAGGTACTCCAACACCTGACTATGGACGAGTTTCTCCAGAAGCTGGCTGAGAATAGAGAGAAGAGAGATGGAACGGTAATTGGACAGTAGTTTAGCATTGCCCTTCTTAAAAACAGGTATAATACTAGCCTTTTTCCAGATTAAGGGGACAGAGGCACTGCTAATAGAAAGATTGAAGAGCCTGGTTATAGGCCTAGCAAACCAAGCAGCAAACAGCCTGATAATCCCAGAATGTATTCCATCAGGGCCAGGAGTCCCTCTTGTTGGAACTGTTTTGAGAAGGTCTAGAACATCTAGGTACAAGACCTGAGCCAACTCCAGAGTAGGGGGAATGGGGGAACTTGTAGAAGGGGCAGATCCAGATTTGGGGAGAACAAGGAGGTATGAGTAGGTAGGGAGGAGAAAAAGGAGTTGAAGGCATTAGCAATGGTGAGAGGGTGGTTGCAGTAGACATCATTTATGTACATATCTGTAGGAGTAGTAGGTGTGTTACTCCCAAGAATTTCCTTGATTTGAGACCAGTACTTTTTAGGACATGTAGTGGAAGAGCTTAGGAGATTTCTGTAGTAGGAGCTTTTAGCCAGATGACTCTCAGTTTTGCATTTGTTGTGTAAAGATCTGTAGGCTTCGAAATCAGTAAGTAGGTGGGAGGCCTTCCAAGTGGACCACAGTTTATCCCTGAGTTTGAGAATATGCAGCAGCGGATGCTTTAGCCATTTGGTGATTTTCCCTTTAACCCTTCTCGTGGTCACCAGGATGTGTTTATTTTGTAGCAAAAGTAGGGAAGAATTGAAATAGTTTGTGGCAAAGTTTATATCGTCAGTATGATAAAGGGGAGACCAGTCAGCTAAGTTAAGATCTTGAACGAAGTTTTCCATATTTATGTTGGAGATATTGGAAAAAGTTAACACTTTAGAAGGGAAGGAGGGGGCTGAGATATCCCCTATATGCAGAACACTGGGTAATGATCGCTTATGGAATCAGGGAGAACCCCGACTAAGGAAAAGGCTTCCTTTCTATTAGTCAGTATTCAGTTGAGTAGAGTAGCACTAGTACCAACGTGGGAGAGCCTAGTGGGTTCTTGGATAAGCTGTGACAGATTAGTCTTGCTGATCAAGGAGGATAGGAGAGTAGAATGGGGTCCTGACCAATCAAGGTTGAAATCCCCTAGACAGATTATGTCATGTTTCCCCATCACTGATAGGAGATACTCCATGAACTCTTCAAGACCAAGCCTTGAGTTTCTGGAAGGAATATATATACAGAAAATGTGAAGCTTCTTTATGACCCCAAGCAGTAGAAGGGAATGGAGAACTTCACAGTTTGCAAGAGGAGGAACATGCAATGATGTTTAGTTGAGGTGTATAGCATAGTGTAAGTCCTACACCTCTTTTGGAAGCGGGGCTATCAACCTGTAACAAGTTATAACCCAGGAGGGAGCACTGGGAATCAGCATTGGAAGGGTTAAGCCATGTCTCTGATATGGCTAGGATATCAGGGTTGCTGGTACTAGTCCACGCTTTCAGGTCAGGGAGGTTAGCAAGTAGGCTCCTAGAATTAATAAGAGCAAAAGAGAGGCCAGAAGTTTGGGGCAGATGGTGAGAGTGGAGAAACTGGGAGGAATTATTGACCAGGGAAGGACCCAGATTATTCTCAACATCCCCAGCAAGAGTAAGAGATAGGGTAAAGATCCAGAGAGTCACAATAATATAAGCCTGAGCTATACAACCAGGGGAAATAGAGAACCTGCACAAGATATATCTGGAAAATAACCCCAGTTGTTTGAGGTCAAGCCCGTATATAGGAAGGGAATTAGGGATAGAGTCAGATAGGAGGTTAGAGAAGTAGAAGTTATCCTGACTTAACTATAAATTAAATGCATATAGTTATACTTTAGGTACAGTTATACTTAAGGTGCAAGTACAAATATGGCTAAAAGCCCTTTAGATCTAGTAAAACTGCACAGGAAAAACTATCGCCATTATTGGGTTGTCACAAATTCAAATTGGAAAAAATGGTGCCAAAGCACACTCTGGACCAACTCTCCACTTCAGGCGCATGTTGAGGCCACTGAAACCTCCATACCTGTGTTTGCTTCGGGGAAGGGGCTTCTCCCGTACAGCCCTCGTGACCTGGATCATTCTGAGCAGTGGATCCTTCACTCAGTATGTTTCACTTATTACTAAGCATTGTATTTTACTCATTTTATTGTTTAGCTATCTGCCTCTCCTTTTTCCTCCAGGACACATCTGGAAACAAGCTGTTATCATCTCAGTATGTCTTTCCTGGTTAAACTTTTAAAATAAATAAACAAGAACAGCAGCTGTGAGGATGCTAGCAACTATAGACCAGTCAGTCTCACCTCAATAATGGTGAAATTAATGGAAACCATGTTAAAGGAAATAAAAAGTATGTTGAATCAATGGACCTGAAGACCACAAAGCAGCATGGATTTGGGGGGTGGGGGGCGGCATGCCACATGAATTTAATTATTTTTTTAACTGGGTGACCAGGCAAACAGATCAGGTGAGGGCAGTGGATATGGCATATCTAGACCTTAGAAAGGCCATCAACACTGTTCCACACAGGAGTATGATACAGAAATTGAGCAGCTCATGGGTTGCATCTAAAGTGGTGACTTGGCTTAGAAACTGGCTAATGGATAGAAGACAGAGGGTAGTGGTTAATGGCTCTCAGTCTAATGATGGGAGAGAGACTAGTAAGCTGACACAGGGCTCAATACTGGGACTGCTCCCCTTCAATGCCTTCATAACTGACATTGCAGAAGAACTGGAAAGGAAGGTGAGCCTTTTGTAGATGAAACCAAACTTTGTAATAAGGTGTACACTGAGAAAAGGGTGGAGAAAAAGTGTAGGGATCTTGGGAAACTCTAGTAACACTCAAGAGCATGGCAGCTGGGGTTCAGTGTCAGTAACTGTAAAGTCATACACTTATGGCATAAGAACCCAGGAGATGAGTACAAAATTGGAAATACTGACAGTCAGAAAGCAGGTAAGGGACCTTGCATTATCATTTCTGATTACCTCAAAGTGGCAGGGCAGTATGACAAAGCAGTGGGTAGGGTCAATGGGGTGCTGTAATGCATATAGGCAGAGTTATAGAAACAGAAACATAGAAATTTTGGCAGATAAGGGCCGCTAGGCCCATCTATTCTGTCCGTAAGCCTATCCTTGTTTGTGGCCTCTGACCCTAATAGGTCAATGGCTTTCTCCTTTCCTTCCCACCTCTAGGGTTCCTTTATGCCTGTTCCATGCGTGTTTACTACCACTACCTCCTGTGGCAGAGTGTTCCATGTGTCCACCACCCTTTCTGTGAAGAGAAACGTCCTCACATTTCCTCTTATCCTACTACCTTCCAATCACATATCATGCCCCCTCATTCTTGCACTCCTCCTATACTGAAAAATATCACCCATCTGCACCTTGTTTATGTCCTTAAGGTACTTGAAAGTTTCTAATATGTCTCCCCACTCTCTCCTGTCCTCCAGTGAGTACATATTGAGGTCTTCCTTTATGCCTGTCCCATGCATGTTTAAATCACTTCACTGTGTTTGCACCCAGTACCTCCTGTGGCAGACCATTCCATGTGTCCACCACCCTTTCCATGAAGAAAAACTTCCTCACATTTACCCTGATCCTGTCACCTTACAATCTCATATCATGCTCCCTAATTCTTCTACTCCTCCTATACTGAAAGATATCACCCACCTGCACCTTGTTTATGCTATTAAGGTACGGTACTTGAAGGTATCTATCATGTCTCCCCATTCCCTCCTTTCTTCCAGTGAATACATATTGAGGTATTTTAGTCTCTCCTATTATGTTTTCTGGTGCAAGCCCTGTACCATCTTTTTCACCCATCTCTGGACCACTTCTACCCTGTCTATATCCTTCAGAAGATGTGGCCTCCAGAATAGTACATGGTATTCCAGGTGAAGCCGCGGTAGTGTTTTATACAGTGGAATCACCACCTCCCTCCTTCTGCTGATGATACCTCTGCTTATGCACCCCAGCATGCCACTGTCCCTCCCTGTAGCAGATTGGATCCTATTTACCACCACCCACTGCCTCTTGTCCGTTAACCAGTTTCTTACCCAGTTTAATACCTTGTAGCCCATGCCCAAACTACCCATCTTGTTAACCGTCCTTTTATGTTGGATGGTGTCAAAGGCCTTACTGAAATCGAGGTAGGCGATGTCCACTGCTCCCCCCAATTCACTTCCTTCATAACCCATTCAAAAAAATCTATCAGATTCATTTGACATGACCTACCTGCTGTGAATCCATGCTATCTTGGGTCTTGGGCACCATTGGATTCCAAGTGCTCCATTATTCTTTCTTTAAGCAGTGCCTCCATGATTTTACCCACTACAAAGGTGAGGTTGACTGGCTTATAGTTTCCTGCCTCCTCCCTGCTACTGTCTTTGGGAAGAGGGACTACATGTGCCCTGCTCCAGCCCTCTGGAACCACTCTTGTGTCTAGTGACTCTATGAACATGGTTACCAGAGGCACTACCAGCTTTATTCATAGTTCTTTTAATGTTCTCAGATGTATGCCATCTAGCCTCATTGCTTTGTCCACCTTCAGTTTTGTAAGCTCCTCCAGGACTCCATCCTCTGTAAATGGGCTGGTGTTAACTCCCCCCACTTCATATCTGTTGCCCAGCTATGGTCTCTGACCCTCCCCTTCTTCAATGAATACTGAGCAGAAGTATATATTCAGTATTTCTGCCTTTTCCAGGTCTTCCTCCTTACACTCCCCTTCATCTCTTCTGAGCCTTACAATCCCCCCATCTTTCCTTCTCTCACTGATGTACCTAGAGAATTTCTTGTCCCTTTTCTTTACCATCTGCACCTTTGCTCTCAGAACAGTCATCCCCTCTTCCCTTAGACACTTTAGGTACTTCTTTCTATCTTCTTCCTTTTGAGCCTCCTTATACTTCCTGAATCCCCCCCTTTTTGGTCCTTACTTTCTCTGCCACATCTTTCAAGAACCATAGTGGTTTCCTCCGTCTCTTGCCTTTGTTTATCATCCTAATGCATTGGGTGGTCACCTCCCCTATGGCTCCTTTCATATGTTCCCACTGGGCCTCAACCCCTCCTCCTTCCTTCCTACTCACCAGTGCTTCTTTGATACACCTCCCCATCATATCAAAGTCTGCCATCCTGAAATCTATAACCCTTGCCTTTTTGTGACTTGACTGTGTTTCTGTTCCCATGTTAAGCCACACTATGTGGTGCTCAATGGACCCCAGTTGACATGCTACCCTGATATCTGTGATTCTGTTACCATTTGTCAGTAGTATGTTCAGAATTGTAGCGTCTCTGGTGGGATCCAGCACTAGTTGCCTGAGGCCTGCCCCCGTAGGGAATCCAAGAGGTTTCAGTTCCCGGTTGAAACAGCTGCTTGGATGGTACAATCCACATCTGGCATATTGAAATCACCTGGCAGCAATACTTCCCCTTATTTATTTATTTATTTATTGAGATAATCAGAAAGACCTTTGAGTCAAAGTCTCATTTACAAAGGTTCCACGTTGTACATAGAAGAGAACAGGGACAGTATTTTTTTTTACAGGTTGCTTGTACCTTACATAATCTAACAATTATTTAACATGGTTACACATTTGTTAAGTGGGTGAACTGCGCTTCCAGGATAACATGATTTACAAGAGATTCACATAGCCATAAGGTAGCAGAGAGGTTCTGAAGGGGCTGTTTGTCCAAAATAAGTTAGCTCGTAGAAGCCATTGGCATGGAGAACTCAAAGATGTTCAGGGTCATGGGGGTCAGTTGCAGTCAGAGGTTGGAAGCTTGTAGGTGATTCCTTAGTCTGGTTTTCAAAGGGCCAAGCCTAGTTTCATCAGTTATTAGGCTGGGGAGTGTGTTAGTCCAGGAAGAGGCTTTGTAACTGAAAGTTTGCTGGAATTGGGAAGTCTGGCCATGGGGTACCCACAGCAATGGTTTGTTTGAGCTATGGGTTGTTATGCCTGGTGGTGTTGGGAGGATAAATTGGTCAAGGGCAGGGGGGTGAGGCCTAGGATTATTGTTTTGGTCATTAGGCAGGTGTGATACCTGATTCTGCTGTCTAAGTTTAGCCAGTTTGTGGTACTGTAGAGGGAGTAGGTGTGTGTGAGGCGATCACATCCTAGGATGAGATGGCAGGCTTTGCTAAGCACAAGCCAGAGTCTTTTGAAGGCAGTGGAGGGTGTGGCACTGTAGATGAGGATGCCATAATCTAGCAGGGAGAGGATAGAGTAGTTTATGGTAAGTTGTAATGCTTCAGGGGTGAGGCAGTGTTTGTACCGGTAGAGTAAGCCTTGTCTGGAGCTAAGGGCAGTTGATAGGTTCAGGATATGTTGATTAAACTTGAGGGCAGGGTCTAGTGTGATCCTTAGATATTTAAAGCTGCTTACTTGTTCTAGGGGGGGTCTGATTAGCAGTGAGAAATTGGGGGCAGAGGTTTTTGAGTGGGTTCTGGGGATGGGAGAAAATCATGACTTTTGTCTTATTGTAGTTTATTATAAGACACTGGGTGGTAAGCCATTGTTCAATTTCATGGAAAGAGTGCTGGAGAGTTTGGTGGAGTTTGAGGGGTGCCGGGTCAGAGGCAAACAGGACAGCATCATCCACATACAGGAGCAGGTTTCTGGGGCAGGCCAATGGGAGGCAGTTTAGGTATAGACTGAAAAGTAGGGGGCTAAGTATGGAACCCTGTGGGATACCGGAGTGGATAGGGAGGCGGGGGGACAGAACAGTGCCAACCTTGACCATCTGTGTTCTATCGAAGAGATAGCTGGTGAACCAGTTCATGGCATCATTGGAGAAGCCAGTGTAGACCAGAGTGTTTACTAAGAGGGTATGGTTGATGGTATCAAATGCCTTAGATAGGTCCACGAAGATGGTGCCTGTAAGGTGGCCATGGTCCAAGGCTGAGTGGACATGGGAGGTAAATTCAAGGAGGGCGGTGGTGGTGCTATGACCTTTTCGGAAGCCATGTTGCTGGTTGGATAGAAGGTTATATTTATTAAGGTGGTCAGTAAGTTGGTCGGCAACTATGCACTCTAGGGCTTTAGATGGGGGGTAGAATGGAGATGGGGAAGTATTTGTTTGTGGATGTGCGGTCCCCACTTTTATGGATAGTGTAATGGAGGCAGATTTTCAGTGGATGGGGAATTTCTCTGGACAGAGGGCGCAGTTGAAAATGTGGGTGAGTGGGGCTAGGACTTCCAGGAGGGTGAGGCGGAGAAGTCTCAGGTCCAGGGAATTGTGACTATAGTGATAGTGGCTAATGGCATTGGTTAGGTAGGGCTTTGCTGTCTCTGCGGTGAGGACACGTAGATAGAAGGGAGAAGTGAGGGGTGGATGGGGGGAGATTTGGGCAGGCAGGGGGTCGAAGAAGTTTGGGAGGAGCACATGGATGAGATCAGTGAAGGCAGAGTTTAGGGCCGAGGTTATACTCAGGGGGTCGGTGGTGAAGCTTCCATCAATTTGCATTTGGTCAGGTGGCAGATTTGAGGCTTTGCGACAGAGCTCCTTCATACTGTCCCAGAATTTGGGCCCAGTGCCCCAGGTGGAGGTTAAGGTAGCTTTGTAATAGTCTGCTTTGACAGTGCGTATGGCCCAGGTGCACTTGTTTCAGGCCTCCCTATACTGTTGCCTGTCCAGAGGCCTTTGGGTCTCATTTACTAGGTGCAATAGGGCATCACTGCAAAGCAGTGTGCAAAAGATGGAGATTAGTGTCCAAAAGGTGGATAAGCAGAAAAGGGGCAAAATTCAGCAGAAGGGCAAACAGCAAGGAGAACCAGGGATAAATGACAACCAAGGAAGGGGCTGGAGTAGAACAGTGAAGCAGTCTAGGGAGGTCAAATCATGGAAAGCCATGTGTGCAAATGCCAGGAGCCTTAGCAACAAGATGGAAGATCTGGAGGCTGTCATGGTACAGTCAGACCTGGACATTGTGGCCATCACTGAAACCTGGTGTAATGATAACCATGACTGGGAGATGGCCATACCTGGCTACAACATATTCAGAAGAGACAGAGCAGGCAGGAAGGGAGGAGGGTGGCACTGTATGTGAAAATGACATAAGGACCACACAGATCCAGGAGGAACAAAATGGGGAGAGATACTGTGGGTTAAGCTGGAAAGGAAAATGGGGCCAGCCATCCGCACAGGTGTGGTCCTATAGACCACCAGCCCAGGAGAAGAAACAGATAGGGAGCTGCTGCCAACCATCCAAAGGATGGCAGACAAGGGTGAGGTAGTACTGGTTGGAGACTTCAATATACCAGACGTGGACTGGAGCATCCCAGCAGCAGCATCAACTAGGAGCAGATTTATCCTGGACTCCTTCAGGGTGCCTTCCTCAACAACTGGTCATGGAACCAACTCAGCAGAAGGCAATACTGCCTTGTGCTCACAAACAGGGACAGTGTGATGGGGGTAACAGTGGGGAGCACCTGGGTAACAGTGACCACCAGTCATTGTGGTTTGAAATCACAGAAAGAGCAGAACCAAACCACACAAAACACGTATCCTGGATTTTAGGGGGCAGACTTTGGGAAAATGGGGAGATACTTGAAAGAGGCATTAAGGGAATGGGACAGGAATCAGGGGTTGAGGAACAGTGGGCAGTATTTAAAATGGGGATTATAAGAACAACAGAATTATGCATTAAGCAGGTTAGCAAGAGGAAAAGGAAGAGGAGACCATTATGGTTTTCCAAGAGGTAGCAAAGAAAGTGAAAGCCAAAAGATTGCATTCAGGCAATACAAAAAGACACAGGCAGAAGGGATAGGGAGAAGTACCAGGAGAAACAAAGGGAGGCAGGAAGTCAGTAAGGGAAGCCAAAGCTCAGACAGAAGAACACATTGCAAAATCAGTGGGTAAGGGGACAAAACCTTTTACAGGTACATAAGTGAAAAAGAAAGACAAAGGGAGGGATAGTGAGACTGAAGGGGAGGATGGGAGCCGCGTGAGGATGACAACAATAAAGCTGACATATTGAACAGGTATTTCTGCTCAGTCTTTACTAAGGAAGAGGGAGGTAATGGGTCTGAAGGGAGTACAAGGTGAGAATGGTGAAAATGGACACAAGTCCCTTTACACGAGAAAGGATCCTGAAGGAACTGGAAGTAATAAGAGCTGATAAAGCAATGGGGCCAGATGGGGTGCACCCCAGGGTCCTAAAGAACTAAGAGGGTGGTGGCTGAACCTCTGGCTATCCTGTTCAGCCAATCACTGGAAACAGGGAGGTACCCAAAGACTGGAGGACAGCAGATGTAGTCCCTTTATACAAAAGTGGGAACAAAGAGGAAGCAGGGAACTACAGACCAGTCAGCCTCACCTCGGTAGTGGGAAAGATCATGGAAGCACTACTGAAGGAGAGATTGGTGGAACATCTGGTTGTCAATGGACTACAGGACCCAAGGCAGCATGGTTTCACCAGGGGAGAGTCATGTCAGACCAACCTCATTGAATTTTTGACTGGGTGACTAGGAGGTGGATCAGGGGAGGGCAGTGGACATGGCCTATCTGGACTTCAGCAAGGCCTGACACTGTGCCACATAGAAGACTATTACACAAGCTGGGGAATATGGGTGTGGGCAGGACAGTAGTGCGGTGGGTAGGTAACTTGCTGGGTGGCAGGACACAGAGGGTGGTGGTAATGGCTGTCACTCCACAGAGGGAAGAGTAACCAGTGGGGTACCACAGGGATCAGTGCTGGGACCGGTCCTATTCAACATCTTCATCAGTGACATTGCACAGGATCTAGAAGGCAGAATTTCACTGTTCGCTGATGACACAAAGCTCTGTAACAGAGTAGACACATCAGAGGGTGTAGACAGAATGAGAAGGGACCTGCAGAAACTTGAAGAATGGTCAAGGGTTTGGCAGTTGAAATTCAATGCAAAGAAGTGCAAGATAATGCATATGGGGCACAAAAACCCTGGCACAATATATCAGTTGGGGGTGAGGATATAGCATGCACCAAGCAGGAAAGGGATCTTGGGGTTGTCATCTCTGATGACCCCAAGATGAGAAACAGTGTGACAAGGCAGCAGGTAAAGCAAATAGGATGCTGGGATGTATAGGCAGGGCATCACCAGCAGGAAAAGGGAGGTCATAATTCTGCTATACAAGACACTAGTGAGGCCCCACCTGGAGTACAGTGTACAGTTCTGGAGACCATACCTACGTAAAGACATAGACAGGGTAGAGAAGGTTCAGGAGGGCAACAAAGATGGTGCATGGGTTGCATCACAAGTCCTATGAAGACAGGTTGAAGGAACTGAACATGTACTCCCTGGAGAAGGAGGGAGAGGGATAGATAGAGACATACAAGTATCTTACAGGGAGGAACAGGGTGCAGGAAAACACTATTTTTAAGCTGAAAAGATGTTTCAGGACTAGAGGGCATGGGATGAAGTTGGAGGGAGGACGATTCAGAGGAAACATGAGAAAGAATTTCTTCACAGAATGGGTGGTGGACAAGTGGAACACCCTGCCAGAGGAAGTGGTGGGGGCTGAAACAATCACGGGATTTAAGAATGCATGGGATAGACATAAAGGAATTCTAGAGGGCAGGGGTAAGGGGAAACAGACTTCTAGGAAAACAAACTGAACTTACAAGCTCAAATGGGCAGACTAGGTGGGCCATAGGCCCTTATCTGCCGACACTGTCTATGTATCTATGTATCTATGTATCACGCTGTTGCAGTAGACCTTGGAGGTGGTCAGAGAACCATGGGGCATGGTTTCCCTTAGACATAGTTTTGGTGAGGGGGGCGAACTTGTCACAGGCCGCATTGAAAGCGGTGATATATAGGTCAAGGGCATGGTCTGGGTCGAGGGTGTTTGCTAGGGGTGTCCAGTCCCAGTCTCTGAGGTGGGCCTTGAGTTGAGCTAGTTTGCCAGGCCCAAGTTTGCATTGTGAAGTCATTTTAAGAGGGGTTTTGAGGGGAGTACCAGACCGGTTTCAGAGTACCTAGTGAGTGGCCACTTAGAGCATCAGGGAGGACTAGGGTGCTGGTAATTTTGTGGGGGTGGTTTGTGAAAACTAGGTCTGGTAGAGAGGATGTTCCCATATGGGTATTTACATGGGTAGGGGTTTTAACAACCTGTGTGAGATCAAGGGGAGCAGCCTCATTAATGAACGGGGTGGCTGTCTTGGCCAGTCAATTTATGTTTTAGTCCCCCAGGAGTATTTTTTCATGCTTTGGGGGTAGGGTAGCGAGTTAGGACATGATGGCTTGGAAGGCTAGGTTCTGGTCTCAGGGAGGGACGTAGGCAGTGATGAGGAGGACAGGGGAGGTTGACTTACCTAGTGATAATTTTAGGGTGAGAGCCTCAGCCCTGGAAGTTAGTTGGGGCAAAGGAAGTAGGTGGCCTGAGAGAGAGTCCTCGAGGTAGAGAGCACAGCCTCACCCTCTCTTGCCCACTCAGTCAGAATGAAAGAGGAGATATCCAGGGAGGTTAACTGCTGAGTCGGGGACATTGGGGGAGAGCCAGGTTTCACTCAGTGCAATGATATCAGTGTGATGCTGGGGTACCCACCGCTGAAAGGAGTCCCATTTATTTTGAAGGCTGCAGATGTTTAGTGAGGCAATGCATAGACCATTGACTGGTGATGGGTGGGCCAGTGGGGAATTCAGTAGTGTATATCATCCATTAGCTCACTATCCACCCTCCTTCCCCTGCACTGGAGGCCTGTAGATCACCCTTGTGTGGATTGCTGTGCCATTGCCTTGCTCAAGGGTGACCCACAGTGCCTCAGCCTCCCCCTGCCTACCCTGTACCACCATTGCCTTTATACCCTCCCTGATGTACATGGCCACCCCTCTTTTCTTTACTCCCCTATCCCTCCTAAGTAGAGTTTACCCTGGTAAAGTTATGTCCCAATCATGATTTATGGTGTACCAAGTCTCTGTTATTGCTGCTATGTCCAGGTCTGCCTCCACTAGCAATGCCTCCAGGTCTGGGATTTCATTTCCCAGTCTGTGAGCATTTATAACTATGGCCTTCCACGTTTTGCTGCCTATCTTCACTCTACTCATGCCTTTGCTCCCCTGCTTCTTCCCCTCAACCCAGATTTCCATTTTCTGCTGCCTTCCTTCTTCTGCCTTTCCCTTTATGCCTGTTTCAGGTGTTATTGTCATCATCTTGCCTTCCTGTTCTTCATTTCTTGCTTCTCTATCTTGTGGGGGTGGGCTGCTAGAGTCTCCCTTCTCCTGTTGCCCCTTCCCCGGCTAGTTTAAATGCTCAGCAAGGAAGAAATCGAACTATTCATTTAGAACTTCTTTTCACTTTCTGGACAGATGCAGCTCATCATTTAAGTGCAGAGCCACATTGTTCCAGGTATGCCTTCAGTCCCCAATGAAGCCATACCCATTCTTGCTGCACTAGCTCTTCAACCACGTGTTGAAGCTTCTGATATGGAGATTTCCATCTTCCCCCCTGTTGTGGACCAGAAGCACCTCTGAAAATGTCATGGAGCTTGCTACCTTCCCCAGGCACCCTCCCAACTGCTCCAAGCTTGCCTTGTCCTTGGCTAGGTCATTTTTCCCCTGGTGGACAATGACCTCCAGGTCCCCTCTCCTTGCCACTGTTTTAGTAATCCACTGGATCCACTCCCCCCCCTCCAAGCTATGCCTCCTGGGAGGCACTTAACCTCTCTCTCCTCCCCGCTGTTCATGCCCAGATCCATTCCCCTCCAGCAAGAGGAGCTACATGGTGTTACTACTATATCGCTCACTGGTAAGACCCTGCCTGGTGTATTGTGTCCTGTTCTAGAGGCCAGATCTACTGTAAGAAAGGACATAGACAGGGTGGAGGCAGTCCAGAGGAGGGAAACCAAAATGGTGCAGGGTTGTACCAAAAGCCCTATGAGGAGCGACAGAGGGATCTCAACTTGTTCACCCTGGAAGACAGGAGAGTAAGACAGGATATGATAGAGACCTATAAGTACCTCACAGTGGTAAACAATGTTCAGAAAGGTGTCTCTTTCAAATAAGAAAAAGCACCAGGAACAGAGGGCATGCAATGAAACTGGGGGGGGGGGGTTAAGAGCAATATGAGGACATAATACTTCACTGAAAGAGTTGTATATGCCTGGGACAGACTGCCAGCGGAAGTGAGGTAAGTGAAAACAATAGAGGGCTTCAAACATATGAGAGACAGGCCTAGGGGAAGATTAATAAATAGGCAGGGAGGAGAGAGTGTCACAGGAGACCAGTTAAGGTCTCCGGAGACATACTTGGCAGGGACAATCTGGGCAGACTGGGTGGTTCTGTGGTACTTTTCTGCCAACAAGTTCTATATTTACTTCTACGGTTTTCTGCAACTTCAACACAGATAACTAGGATCTTGATGGAATGGTAATTTGAGATTTCAAAAGCTGTCGAAGATTTTGGTAATACTGTAGTCACATGCTATCAAAAAAAAACACCAGAGAAGAGCACAGAGTACATTATTTTGATTGGTAAAATTTTAATCCTGGATAAAGTTTAGCAGAATCAATGGCATGTAATGTTTATTTATTTCCAATCTGTTGACCAGAAATGGCACTCTCGCCTGAGGCTCATTTCTAGGTCAATGGGGGGGGGGGATTACAAAGTGGATAAGAGGGCAGAAAACAATAAATAAAAGTAAATAGCATAAATAAAAACAAAATACCATTATAGAAGAATTATCAATATGAAAGATTTACACAAAATAAAATTGAGATATGAATGACTGGTTAAAAATATAATGAATTGCACATGAAAGCCAGAGATGGGTACAATGAAATATACATGTAATACAGTGGCAGATCAGAATGGATAGAAGGGGTATAGGCAGGGGCAGTGGGAAGATGAAAAGCAAAAGGTTGGAGAAGTTAGCTGGCAGCTTTGTTCAGGAGGGTCAGGCAGAGGGTGCAGAGTAGTAGTGGAATTTACCTCAGCTATCAAGGAAGCATCTTGCCAGTTCTCCCAGCTGGAAGAAAGGTGCAGTTGAGAAGGGCACAGACATCAAGGTGAGAGACACAGGAAAATTGGGGGAAAATGAATAATAAAGGCAAGACATTACAAAAAGGGGGTTGATAAATGTTAAAGTGACATGGTTAAGTGATCCCACAGCTGTGGTAAAGTTAAATTGCTCTAGACTATCAGAATGTTATGGAACTGCTGTTCATTTTTATTCAAAGTACATCTTGAAACTGTATGCATATCAAGTTTTCATAAATATCCCCACCTAAATATAAAGAAATCAGGTTTTGTTATTAACAAGGGTATTTTCTGTTTGTAAAGCAGCAAGACTGCAAAGGGGATGTGTACACTGCTCCTCAGCCTTTTCCTAACAATTAAGTATAGAGGGATGCCTGATCTTGTAAACATCTGAACTGATAAGCAGACAGATTAGGAAGTATTTTAGTATATACAGAATTAATTTTTAATAAACATGCCATCAGACTAATGTACATTTTTAGTGATGTTAAATAAGACATCAGATTTGGTTAATTACTAATGAAATGTTAACAGTAATGCACAACTAGGATCAGGTTATATTCAGTCAATCCTACCTTAGGAGTCATGAGGCATGATAAGGTGCAAAGGCCTTCAACCTCTATACTTAGATTAATGAAAGTAACTCATGCTTTGATGCTATTATTATACTAAAATGTTCACATGTTGTTTAATATATATGTTCTTTTATTGGGAAAATTTTTTTTTTTACTGTACTTGAGGTTTTCCCAATGTTCCAGCTGGCTAAAACCCTTTAAAATATGAATCAGCCAGTTATAAAACTGCATTTCTAACAACTGTTTGAGTAGGTCACATTCTTTCTTTCTTAGTATAATTTGTGATTTAAATTGCTTAGCAGTGACTAATACTGTACCAAAGACATCTAATTGTCATCAACAATTGAATATTAAATGGAATGAACTGAAAATTGAGAGCATACAATAAAAAGTATTGTAAATGGAAACATTATAGAAACAGTATCAGAAAGGATTAAAACAGAATTTTATTAAAAATTTACAATCATATATGCATTTTACAAATGAATAGAAAGTTAATAATATACATGAATCACGATACAAAAATATGTGTAAAAGTTGTAGTTCATGGCATACAGTCCTACTAAAGGGCTGTAAATTACCATATTAGCACTGCACTGAACATTATCTACTGGAGATATGAGTTGGGAAGAATACAGTTGGAGCACATGAGTATTATACATTTAGAGCACATAAGTAATTTTTCCATGGCAAATCTGCCTCAAATTAAAACATCTTTATAATTTACACCTCTTGCATAAATTTACGATATACTTTCTTTATAAAATGTTCAATAAATAAATATATGGTTTAATACACATATTCACAATATTGTTTCCTGAGTCTAAACTAAATCCATTAGTATGCTAAAAATATGCAGTGCTTAGTTGAAAGTAAGTATGCTGACAAAGTAAACCGAGAACAGTTTGGCATCAGTGTTTGTACCGAAACGATGACACTTGTATTGAATGGGTTGGTTGCACCAGGAGGTACACAAGTTCAAGGGCATTTTTTCCTTAGCAACATGGACTGTTGTGTTAACAAGCTGTGTAAGGCACTCAGGGATTCATTGAAGGCATCTGATTATTGTTCAGAGTAGATTACTTTGAATAACAGCCATTGTCCTTCAACAGCTTGAACCAGACATGTACACCTTTAAATACACAGCACCAAGTGCCCTGTCAGCAAATTCAGCCTAACATTAAAATGGATTTCAGTTTAGACATACTCAAATACTGTGGTATTTTTACAAAATACTGGGTGTATTGTTTTAACACACCTAGTGAGCTATATACAACACAATGCATTTGTTATATACATGAATAATGGATGCTTATGACTATACGTGTTTGTAGTATGCCCATGGAAACTTACAGCAACATTCATGGCCTATTAATCTACTGTATTTGTGCATCAAAATGTGCCAGTATGTACAAATATGCTTGTATCCCTCCACACAGTATTTGAATGAAGTCTTGTTTTGCTTTTTATTTGGAATCTAGTTTTCTTGCTTCTCATGTTACAAAACCAATCCTGGAAACAATGCATATATTCACAACTAGTATGGTTTGCAGGGAGACATACAGTACTGTAAGTAACAGGAAGGACACCAGGACCCTTAAACCTTCTGTATCTGAGCCATCACTTATGCTAAAGGGTCATACAGTTCACCCAATGTACAGTGTAATTTATTTTAGGATCACATTTTGGATGAAATAACATTATCTGTAAATAGTGTTGCTTTCAACAACCAAATAATTGTATGTGGACAGTGCCACATTCTGTACTTTGTATGAAAACTCATGATCTTGAGATTATGGGAGTGCAGCAATGCAAAAGTTGACTTTCTGTGTTATCATTTCTTTTCTATGCAAAGGAACTTAACATTTTACATATACAGACTGAAATTATCATACATATCTTTTAACATGCTTCAGTTTCCTGTACACTTTTTTATTCAGAATATCTATGACCAGAACTGCTCACTCTGTGTGCAAATGATTTTACAGTATGCTATACACATATACACAACATGCAAATGCATGGACTAGTTAAAAAGTAATTTGATGTATTCAAGCTAGCTTTAAAGGCATTGGCCAAACAAGTCTTTACATTTTTCAATTCCAATTAGTGTGTTGTAGGTACCATGCAGTATCACATCATTAGCAGCAATTTGATTCCAAAACATACCTGGAACATTAATTCAGTATGGACAGGCATTCTATTTAAGGGTGTTTGCCTGCATATTACATTGTATCAATTTAAACCAATACAATAATCAATAAACAATGTTATATCCAGTTTGACGCTTATAATTTGGCATGCTTGCAAAAAAAAAAAAATATGCAAAAGATTTTAAAAGCACACAATTAAAACAAGACAAAATAATTTTTAATGTGGGCTTTCACATTGGGATAATTTTAAACTGGGTAAAATTTTAACCAAATTTATTTACCTTTTATATATTGTTCTTTGCTATTGTCCATAACTATTGAAGAAGATTGTCTTTAAACAGTAGCTTTCTCCCACATAAAGAATATCGGTTGTTTCCCCCTGGTGGATACAGTGACAGTCTAATCCCATAGTAATAACTTCATAATCTACTGCTGTCCGGGGCATTATAGAAATGGAAACTGTAAGTGGCAGAAAAACCAAATAAAAATAGGCTGGTCTGAAAAACAGAATTAAAATTGTGCTTTCTGATATACTGTATCTTAGCAGTATTTTCAGCTCACAAAGCATATTGAGACAGGGGCAGCCATACAGGGCAGAAAAAATAAGCTACAAAGTGCAGCCATCACATATAGGGACAGTATGATCTAGTGGTTGTAACACTGGCTTGGGAACTAAAAGATGGCTGGTTCAAATCCCACTGTGGTCAGATAGTCACTGTGAGATTCAGAGCAAGTTACCCCTCATTCCACCATGCCACCCAGCTATGGAAAAGGATAGAAGCAAGACTCTTCTGGAAACATGATGTTGCATCTCAGCTGGGATATCTGGGGTAACATTAATTGTAAATACAGACTTCTTGGAAGTTTGGTGAAGCTGTCAGTCCAGACAGGCTCAGTGACTCATTCTGTGATTGAGTCACTGCATACAGCCTTTCTGTTTATGAATCATGCACAGTGATTGAATCTCTGAGGTCAAGAACTCCTCACCCCATGCAGCTGAGCCAGTTGTTTCTGTAGGAATGGGGGATGGGAAGCTAGCTGTCTTGTACTAATGTTGCAGTAAGTTTCTAGTTGTGGATTTATGCTTCATAGAGTAAGGGAGATTGATCAGGGGTCTAGGACATAGTTCATATGAAGTTTGGATTAGACAACCAATAACAATAGAGTAAGTATACAGAGGACAGACTTCACCTGACCTGGTAGGCTGGAACATTGATTAAACTAGGCAACAGCAGTGCAACCAAGCTTGTGATCAGGTAAAGTCAGAGTCAGACACCACTTTTTAACAGCACACACTCAATTTCACATGCACCATGTGCAGTGCACTGGCATCTTTAACAATCAAAGATTTTGGTTGTCCACCCATACCATGCATGTATGCTCCCAGTCCTACCCCATCATGATCGGGCTACGAGGTACCACTGCTGTGTACTCCCAATCCCTCGCCCAAGTTGGAGACCCAATCTTTGGCTCTAAAGTCAGAATACCCAAATAGATAAATAATTATTATTAAAGTCAGAAACATATAGTTAAGGGCACATGCACCCCTATGACAAAAGCATGCACCACTGATTGCTGTGGAACTAACTGTAATGGCTTTTACATAGGAATGTAACTGCACTACATACCTAAGCAGTGGGGATAGGTGGGAGGTGAGGGAGACAGCACTTTTTAAAAAGCAAATATATTTTATAGTAACCTTTGGGAAATGAAATCTAGAGTAATACATTATAGGAAATGTAAATGAATTTTGCTTTAGTATAACAGGTCCTCTTTAATACAACAATCTATGACAATAACTGACTTGCATAAATAGAATTTTCTGTTTTGCTTAATGCTAAATACTGTATACATTCATCTGTAAAATAAATACTCAGGTTAGTTTGATGATCCAAGGTAATATTTTTATAACTTTATATATGAGGCGAGGCTGCTAAAATGTCCATGTAAAGTGCATAACTCTGCCTACACTCATTTCAGTTATATAGCCTTAACAGTTCTCTTTCTGCTACATTCAACAGACTATGAAATGGCCTTTGTCATCCAGCTACTTAATAATCTTGCTCCCTTGTTTTATTTTACTGCACATTTTGGTTGTAAATGTTTTCAGTACTTATAAGACTGACAGCACTAGACAGACATTCTACCTTTATTCATGTCATAGGTACCACATGGGCAATCACAATACAGGATTCCCCAAACTGCCCCCAAAATGAGATATAACAGTGTAATAAAGAGTGGTTCATAATCTATGCCCATTTAGTCACTGCCATCAACATAAGAGGAACAACAGGAGCAAATCAGTTTCAGTTGTGGTGGGGGTTTTGGGTTGTGGACAGCTGTCTACTAGGAGATAACTGAACTGAAAACATAACCACTGTAGTCTTATGGGTCACCAACCTGCTAGCATATAATAATGCCATTGGGTTACTGCTACCAGGACCAGATTTAAACCAGTAACCTAATCTAGATGAGAAAGTGTCCTTAAAGTGCTATTGCCCAATAACCACTGGGCCATCCTTTTCCCCATTTTACAGTCTTTTGGATATGGATTAGCATACTAATACCGTACATTCTGATAAAGAAAGCAACCTTCCAAGCTACCATGCATTTTTATCAATTTTGGGACTTTTCAATATGCTAATGTTATAAGGAAATACAATGTGGTTCAACTCAACAGCTAAAGTTGTTCTGTTGGTTTTTGATGAATGCCTTAGTTGATGACAATGTTATTATTGAAGTATGGCCTTAAGATAGGCACAAGAGTCTGAAACACATCATACATCTATAAGGCAAAAGCAGGTAAACAGTACAAGGAAGAGAAACCCAAAATTAGATGCCTGGCTTGATAACACATCAAAGTTTCTTGAGTTCTGGCAGTTTTCTTAAGCTGGTTCCAAAACAAATGGAAGATAACAGAAATGCATCCAGAAATTGTTGCATTGACCCTGAAAGAAAGTTAAAAAGTTATTTTAGGCACAGTTGAATAATTGTAATATAAAAACAGTACTTGCTTATAAGAAGTAAACCAAACATCTAGACATAAAACAAATACTTAAATATTTATAATAATTTAATATCGCTGGATTTTGGTTATCGCTGATATTCTTTTCAGTTTCAGTCAGCACACTACAAGGCATCTAAATTGCTCTTCTGGTCTTTCTTGTGAAAGAAATGCAATTTGCAAGCTGTCATTTATAGTCAAGCTGAGAATATACTGCAAGATCACTCTATTATCAGTATGGACATTTTGTACCTTGTAACATTTTAATTTTAGGTTCTTCTATTTGATTACAAACTAAAAGTTATGCCATATCATGCTAAAGGTGTATAATGATTTTGTAATATTTCCTTTTCCAAATGGGACTCTGAAGACACCATGATTCATTTCATGAAAGGCCTGAGCTACTGTAAAATATTGTATGAACCTAGAGTTCCTGTTTGAAAGGCCAGTGTGTTGAACAATTAGACCATCCGGTTTCTTCTTATTTGTATTTTTATTGCTGTCATCTCAATGTTTTCCATATAATGATTTCAGAAATTAAATAGGATGGATATGGTTTACAATTGTATTCCTTGATTTGAAAAGAACTTCTATTTCTGCATGAACATCTGACAACATACAATATGTAATACTATACATAATTCACAACTATTCTTTACATACATCCCTCTCCCTCCCTCCTCCTCCCTCCCTCTCTTGATGACAGGTGTGTCTCTCAGTGTGCCTCATTTATCTCCAAATTTGGTTGACTCCATACCCACATATCTTGCTTCTCTCCTGTCTTCCCCCATTCTACCTCTTACTCCCTTCACAGCACTTGTGTTTACTTTCTTGCTCTCCCACCAATTAAATCTATTGCTGGCCAAGCTGCCTTATCATTCTGCTTTGCTAAAATTTGGAGCTCAATCACACCTTCCATTTGTTCTGTTCCTTCCCTTCTTGTTCTGAAATCTATCCTCTGTGATTTCACTCCTGTAGCTGTCCCTGATAGTGGGGTGGTAGTGCTGTGTGGAATTCTCAAATTCTGGCAGAATGAAATTCTGTGGAATTTCACCAGAAACAGAATGGTGGAATTCCCATAGCAGAAAATAGTTGCAGAATGATTTTCTGTGGAATATTGTTCTGCAGATCATTGTAAGCAGAATTCCACAGAAGAAGCAGTGAAATTCTGATGGAAATTCTGCCAGAATGGTCATTCCATGCTAATTTCACTGGCAGAATTCTGCATTCTGAATCTGCACAGCACTATGGGGTGGTCTTCTGTCACCAGCCTTCCTCCCTACACTGACACTAGCTTAGACCTTCTCCCCAGTTAATTAGTCAATACTACCTACTCTTTATTTTGTTGCTCACAGTTTAATTGTTTTTTTTGACAGTGTTGTAATTTACTGCATGGCGATTGTAAATTGTATGAATTGTTTTCCTTTTTTTTTTACCAGGAGAGACACACTAAGCTGAAGCTTGTTTACAGGTGCAAACTGGGAGCACAAAAAAAGTTAAGTGACTTGCTCAGGGTCACATATTATGCAAATAGGGTCTTAAACCACTGTGTTATACTGTCTCCTGATTATTTCCTACTTATTTCCATATTGCTGTATTTTTTTACATTGTAATTTACATCTGTACTGTTCACCTCTCTTCTCCCTCCCCCCAAGGGACATTTCAAAAATGAGTTAATACCAGCTCAGAATGACTTTCCTGGTTAAAATTTTAAAAGGGGAGGAAGGAAGGAATTGTTGAAAAATGTTTACTGTTAGTCTTTAAACAGCCAATGCTAAACAAAAGTACTACTGAAACTCTCAGTGCTAAAAGTCTGGCAATATGAAAGATTTAAGGATATTATCCTTATCTTGTCTTTCAGTTGAGATGTTAAACTGAGTCCCATCTGCCTGTTCTGGTGGTTGTTTAGGTGGACATTAAAGACCTTGTGGTACTTCTTGAAAGAGTATGGGAATTTTTTATTGCAATTTCAAATATCATCAGTAAATCATACATATTATCAATTTCATAAAAAAAGATGGAAAACAAAATCATAAATAACACAAATCAAGTATTTCAATCACACTAGAAAACCAAAAAGGTCTATAGAAGTTCCTATAGTATGCAATGCATACATATTAAAGGAATAAAAAATTCCCTCCACCCTAAAACTAAACATATTATTGTACATAAATCTTCTAAAAAGGCATGAAAAAATAGTCTTTGCCTGTATTCCATAACTCTGCTTTTAAGCCATTCAATTTAATCTCCTTTATAACTGTTCTTTTTTTCTTATTCATATGCCCCTTGCTTAACCAGTATCCAATCAGTCTATCCCAGTCCACCATTTACTATATTGCCATATTTGTCCTGTCTTCCAATCTGTCTGTTTTATTTTATAGATATCTTGTCAAACTGCACAGAATACTTGTTCATTAGAACTATGCCATTTCCTCAAAGTGGAAGCAGATCTAGCTTGCCATAACTGATGTTTAATACACAATAATTGAATTGTATTGTAGTCATATTTAGCCCATGTTGCCAGGAGAATCACTAGGAATAATATTTCAGGTGTCATTTCTTGGAAAAGGGGGAAAAAATCATACTTTCTTTATATACTTCCAAAAAGATATTGCAAATGGACACTCAATAAAAAGGTGTTCCATAGTTTCAGAGACACCCTGACAGGTATCTGTCCTGGGGCAACTTCGTTCTGCTACCTTTTTATGTTTCATGTTATGTTTTACTAATGTTTGCTAATTAGCATAGAGGTTATTTTTTCCTGCTTTAAAGTCATTTTGTACGCATAGCGTGGATACTCTAAGAAATATTCTGCTAAAATCCAGTTATATAGTGTTCTTCTAGGTATGGTTTTAAGTTGTAGCTTAATAATTTTCCATAGTTTCACCTTGCTAAAGGAGCTACCGAGAATGTTGGCCAAGTCTGTTATTTTATTTTGCTTCGTGACGGGAGAATTTTAATCCCATGTTTGAAATAGGGAATCCACTGAGTCTAGAATCCAACAAGACCATATCTTTACTTGAGGGTGTAACATAGGAGCTATATTATGCTGCCAAACAATACCATGAAAAAATACCACAGGGTTTATCATACCCAATCCTCCTTGTGGGATGGGTAGGTAGGTTATCCCTCTCTTTATGGGATTTAATCTATTATTCCATACACACTGAAAAAATACACTATAACTCTTGTCTCTAATTCCAACAAGGGAGGAAATACCATGCTTAGGTACAAAAACATAGGAACTAAATATGTTTTTATCATATATTTTGTACCGTTTCATATTTTCTTTTAAGTGATTGTATGCTCTTTGATATATTGTTCTGTCTTTACATTTTTCATATTTGTATCTATTTTTAGTAAAATCTTTATTCAAAAGTGTCTGCCAGTTCTTTTTGCATGTGACTTATAGAGGGTTAAGATTTACAAAAACTGCTCAAAAGCTTGATAGTATTACTAAACTGGGAAAAGGCAGAATATACCTAAGGTCTTTTGTAGAGTTTTAAGGGTTCATTTTAGATACCTGGTTAGGCGCCCTTAGGTGAAAGATATATTGCATCCCCCCAAAGAGAATATTATCTGAGACTGTACATTTGGGTATGCTAGCATAAAGTTCACAGTTTGAATCCCCCCAGAACTTGAGACCAAAGATGATTCAGACCACAAGCAGACAGGATAGTTACCCTGTCTGTTACCTGTTCACATTACTATGCTCAGAGGTTGGCACTGTGGGAGCAGAGGGCCTGACCTGCTGAGTGTGTTTGTGACAGATTTGGTTAGCAGTGGTGTGATAAAATTGGTAACACAAGCATTAACTGTTAAGTGTGTCAGCTTAATACTGTACAGCTCACTTGCAAAATAAAGCAGTGATTTATTTTTTTTTTAAAGGAAACTGAAGTATATCATTTTGCTTACAGTTAAGTTCCTACCTGTTTAATTTTTTTTCTAAAGTGCAAGTTAGGGTAGCCATAGTTAGGGAAGAAGATGGCTTCCAACTACAGTGGGTACACTGTAGACTACTTGAGGCAGTTGTGCCAGGACAGAAGAGTTCTGCACTAGGTGAGAGCCACCAAGCAGAACCTCATGGATACTCTGATGGCAGCAGATGCCCAGAGTGTTGAGTCACAGGCTGTGACTGTAAAGTACCAAACCTTGGGCATGGATGAGCCAGTGGCCAGAGCAGTGGCCAGATCTGGTGGGGAGGACAGCAGGGCCAGTCCAAGCCAAGGGCCACAGAAGCAGGAGAAGGTCACCAGCATTCTGAAGCCAGAAGCAATCAGGCTGCAGATTGAGTAGTGCAGAATGGAGCTGGAGTTCCAGATGGAGGTTGAATGAGAACAGCGAGAGGCAGAGTGAGAACAGTGAGAGGCTGACCAGGAATAGTGGGAGGCTGACCGTGAAGAGCATGAGCACCAGAGGTGACATGAACTGGAGAAGCTATGACTCCGACCACCAGCACCACAGCAGGTAAATGGCTTGGGTTTAACTGGAACTACAGGACTGGGTTACAAATTGAATTCCAAATCGATAGCTGAATTTAAAGAGGGGGAGGATATCTATGCCTTTTTAAATTCCTTTGAAAAAGTTTGTATTCAGGCAAATATTCCTAGAGGGTCCTGGAGCTTCCAGCTGTCCCCTCTATTTACCGGGAAAGCTAGGGATTCTTTAGGTCAAATGGACAATGAGGACAGTAATGATTACAGCAAACTGTTTTTTTGTTAGTCTCTTTATCCACCTGGTCCCTGGTGGTGATGCCTCCTGTTGGCTCCCCCAGCCCCATCCCCTGCTCACAACCCACCCTTTCCAGCTGCCTCACAGCTTTGACCCCCATGGCAGGGCAGCGGGGATCCCTCGACACACCGTAACTCTGGATTCGGTGCTGGAAGAGTGACTGCCCATCATGAGGGTGGTGCCTGTGGGACCAACTGTCATATTGCAGCACCAGTACCAGATTTTCCACCAGAGTTTTTGTCCTGTAGGTGAGGCATGCAATGAACCTGCAAGGAGCCAGCACACATGCTTCCATGCATGCTCCTTCAAGAGTCTGCCTCACCTACCCCATTTTTGTGAAGCATTTCAGTGCTCCCGTGCCCAGTTTCCACTAGGCGCCAGTGGAGCACTGACCCACTTGTGTCCCCCACCCCAGAGAAAGAAAGAGAGTAGTCTTACAGATGTTTAATCCCATCTCCACCCTACTGACCCCCTGACAGCCCATGCTCATTCCTGAACACGGGTCACTGACATAGCGTGAGGCAAGGTGTCCAGTGCCTCAGCACTCCACACCACCAGCCAGCCTTATTACAGCAAACTTAAAGCTGCACTTTTAAAAAAGTTTGATTTAACTGCAGAAGCATACAGAGCTAAATTCTGTAAGCTCAGGAGAAGCACTGACATGAGCTAAGAGGAGCTACCCATGAAACAACGTCAGTGTTTAAAACATTGGTGGGAAGGAATTGAAGAAAATTCTGTAGATAAAATTGAAAATGCTATTTTGTTAGAACATTTTTTTGGACATGCCCAGCAGAGCTGAAAACCTGGCTGGAGGACTGAGATCCCAAAACAGTGCAAGAGGCTTCTGAACTCTTGGACCACTATGCCAAGAAAAGACCTGCTCTGAGAGCAAATGGGGCAGGTGTGGCAGTGCAGAAATGGAAAAGTGTGCCTTCAGGGCAGCTAAAACCCTCACTGCCTCCACTGAAACCAGTTAGCCCCAGGTTTCAATGAAAAGAGTTCTCTGAGAAAATAAACAAATTTTGGGTTTGTAAAGAAACTGGGCATATTGCCAGACAGTGTCCCAAAAGGATGAGCAATACGCAACATGGGGCTAGGAAAGAAGTGGGTTGTTTGTGTGTCCCTGGAAGCATGCCTGTGAACATGAGGGAACATATGCACCCAGTCTCGGTGAATGGTGTACAGACACAAGGGTTAAGGGACACAGGGAATCCCTGACATTGGTTAAAGGGGATCTGGTAGAGCTTGTTCAGCTTATACCCAATGAATCTGTAACTGTACAAGACTTTACTGGTGAGGAAAAAATGTTGCCCCTCACTAGTATTCTCCTAGACTGGGGCAAAACAAGGGGAACTGTGTAACAGGTGGCTGTAGCCAAAACGTTAGCAGTTGATGTCATCTTTGGCAGCAATCTCAAATAGGGGATGGTGTGTGCAATTACCCATAGCCAAGTGGCAAGGGAAAATTTTAGTTCCCTGGACCCCACAGAAGCTATTGTGTAAACAACTGGGAGGCTGGTTCCCCAGCCTATGTCTCCTGATATGGAGACTAATGAAAAGAGGTAGTTTCCCCAGTAGCAGTTAACCACACAGCTATGGAGGGTTACTCCAAAGGAGGAGTGTCCCATTGTCAGAGGGTTAGAAATGACAGTGCTAATGAGTGCCCTGACACTAGTGCTAGGGACCCTAGTTTAGAGACTGAAGAGGACCTGTTCCATGTCTTGGGAATGTGTAAGGAGTTTGCAGCTGCTCAGAAAAGTGACCCTAGTCTAGAGAAGCTGAGGGCTTGGGCAGACACTGACAGACCACAGGGAGGTGATGGAAAACATAAGGTTTATTGGCAAAATTGACTGTTGTATACTCAGGCTGTGAAGACAGAGGGAGGGGTAAGCAGCTTGTCATTCCCCAGGTGTACCATGAGCAGTTGCTCAAGATTGCACATGATATTCGCTTGCCTGTTCATCTGGGAATCATGCACACTACACAGCAGTTGGTCCAGAATTTCTATTGGCCCAACTTCACCCAGAAGATGAAGGAGTATTGCAGGTCTTGTCACTGGTGCCAAGAAATAGGGAAGGCAGGTAAGAAAACTCAAGCTGCCCTAATTCCATTGCCCATACTGGAGAAGCCATTCCAGAGGGTGGGAATGGATATTGTGGGGCCTTTAAATGACCCCAGCTCCTCTGGAAAGAGGTTCATCCTGACTGTGGTGGATTATGCCACCTGGTATCCAGATGCAGTCACCCTATCCTCACTGAGGAAGACAAAGTGGCAGATGCCTTACTTGGGATTTTCTCCCAGGTTGGGTTTCTGCAGGAGGTTATCACCAATCGAGGGAGTTCCTTCATGTTGAACCTGATGAAATGTTTGTGGGAAAAGTGTGGGGTAGTGCAGAGGTACATGACACCTTATCACCCGCAAGTCAATGGGCTTGTGGAAAGACTTAATGGTACCCTGAAGTCAATGCTCCAAGCATTTGCTGAACAGCATGGGAGGGACTGGGAGAAATACCTTTCCAACCTGTTGTTTACATACAGGAAGGTGCCCCAAGAGTCAACAGGATCTTCCCCCTTTGAACTCTTATATGGACGCCAGGTAATTGGGTGCCTAGACTTGATCTGGGAAGACTGGAAAGGCAAGCACGCCACCCAGGGAACTCCCATAGTGCATTACATCTTTAGGTTTAGGAAAGGATGAAGGAGGTTATGGGGACAGCCCAGAGCAACCTGGCAGCTGCCCAACAGAAACAAAAAGTGTGGTATGACTGCAGAGCCAGAACTCGTTCATACACGGTGGGTCAGGAAGTCATGGTCCTTATTCCAGTCCAGAAAGACAAGCTGCAGGCTGAGTGGGCAGGACCATACAAAGTAGTTAGAAAGGTAAATGACGTGAACTATATCATAGAGTTACCTGACAGAAGACATACAGAAAGAATGTACCATGTTAACATGATGAGGCCATATGCTAATAGGGCTGACATGCTGTTTGCAGTATGTAGTCCTGGGGAGGGGACGGATGAAGGAGACCCTCTTCTGGACTTGAGGGAAGAAAGCAAGTGGGAGTCCTCTGTGGAGATAGTTAAATTGTCTCCCCAACTGGCCCTGGACAAGATCCAGGAAGTAAGGGAGGTTTTAGCAGACTTTGCCCCGCAGTTTAGCGCCAAGCCTGGACTAACCCCCTTAGCAATGCATGATGCAGAGACAGGGACACAGATGCCCATACGGCGGACAGCATATCGGGTGTTAGAGGCTGTCCAAAAGGACATTTGGAGGGAGGTGGAGGTGATGTTGGATTTAGGGGTAATCCAGAGATCCCACAGCCCCTGGGTTTCACCCATAGTCCTTGTACCCAAGCAAGATGGCTCTACTCATTTCTGTGTGGACTATCATGGACTGAATGCATTCACAAAGTCAGATGCCCACCCGATGCCCCCGACAGATGAACTTCTGGACAAGTTGGGAGGGGCAACATACCTTACAACTATTGACCTGACAAAGGGGTATTGGCAGGTAGAGTTAACTGACAGAGCTAGGGAGAGGTTGGCCTTCATCACTCTAATAGGCTCATTTGAATTTAAAGTAATGTCTTTCAGAATGAAGAACGCCCTGGCCACTTTCCAAAGGTTGGTGAACCAGGTGTTAAATGGTGCTGAGGAGTATGCCGTGGCATACCTGGATGACATTGCCATCTTTAGTGCCAGCTGGGAGGAACACCTGTCCCACCTTAGGGAAGTGCTGGGCAGGATAAAGAGGGCCAGGCTCACTGTCAAAGCTCCGAAGTGCCAGGTGGCCATGGTTGAAATGGCATACCTCAGGCATGTTGTAGGCTGGAGACAGTTCCATCTCAACCAAGTAAAAATAGAGGTGATCAGGGCATGGCCCAGAACAGAAATGCAGAAGCAGGTCAGAAGTTTTCTATGGACAGCAGGGTAGTATAGGAAATTTAAACCCAATTACAGTGCCCTGGCTGCTCCCCATCTGGCCTGGTAAAGAAAAAGGTGCCTAAGAAAATTACCTGGTAACCAGCCTGTGAAAAAGCCTTTGCCAGAATCAAGGAAACACTCTGCAGTACTCCTGTATTGACAAGTCCTGACTATAGCAGACCTTTCATAATCCAGACTGACTCCTCAGATGTGGGTATTGGGGCAGTACTGAGTCAGACATCCCACCAAGGGAAAGATCACTATGTAGTGTACCTGAGTAAAAAGTTAGTTCCCAGGGAGCAGGCTTACTCTTCTGTGGAAAAAGAGTGTCTTGCCATAGTGTGGGCCCTAAAGTAGTTAAAGCCATACTTATATGGGCAGCATTTTGAGGTACATACTGACCACAACCCTCTGGTTTGGCTGACATAAATGGAAAAAATGAATGGCAGACTATTAAGATGGAGTCTTGCCTTGCAAGGGTATGACATGATGATCTTACATAGGGCAGGAATGACCAACCGAACACAGATGGCTTATTGCGTCTATATGAGGAGTGAACTGACTTGTGAAGCTCATCCCATGCAGGGGATAGGGCCCCCAAATTCAGTCTCGATGGGGAGGACTGTGATGTTTGCCCAGCTGGTTGTGATTGTTCTATGATATTTGCAATGTAAAAATATAGTGTGTGATTGTCTCACATAAGACAGCCTGTGCTCCTGGGTGACCCTCCCCAGGTTTCAGTGAAATGACAGGATATATATTAAACCAGGAGATCTATGTAATGTAATTAACTTCCTTGAGAAACTGCATTTTATGGCCTTTTTATGACCTGTTGCTTCACTGAAGTGGAAACTAAATGAGACTTTATGAGTCTGCCAGAGGATGAAAATCATAAACTTTTATGACATCGTAAGAAGAAGAAGAAGAACATTTAATATCAACTGGTATTAAAAAGCTATAAAACCCTTTGAAATGCCTTGGGAGAAGGAACTGGGAAATTAAAGACTTATAATTTGGGAAATTAGTTTTTGCTGATGTCACCTTATTTAAAATATCTCCTAATAGGATATCATGTTTGTATTTTTTTTATATTCCAAAGGAGGAGCTAGACACTAAAAAAAGGAGGAGCTAGATGACTCATAGAAAGGATGTGGAGAGACACAGTTTAAACTAATGCTGTGTCTGAGCTGTTTGTGATATATTCCGTCTTGGGACTATAGAAAGACACAGCTCTGTGATCTAACTTAGGCACTTAAAGAGGTAATACATTAGATAGAAAAAGTCTAACTGTATTGTGGTAGGAGTTTTTGTTTTGTATCTTTCCTTGTTTTCTTTTAAGTGATTGTATGCTCTTTGATATATTGTTCTGTGCTTACATTTTTCATATTTTTATCCATTTTTAGTAAAATCTTTATTCAAAAGACTACCTGGGTGTGTCTGCCAGTTCTTTTTTCATGTGACGTATAGCGGGTTAAGACTGACAAAAACTGTTCAAAAGCTTGATGGTGTTACTAAACTGTGAAAAGGTAAGAATATACCTAAGGTCTTTTATAGAGTTTCAAGGGTTCATTTTGGATACCTGGTTAGGTGCCCTTAGGCGAAAGATATATTGCATCCCCTCAAAGAGAATATTATCTGAAACTGTGCATTTGGGTATGCTAGCATAAAGTTCACAGTTGGAATCCCCCCAAAACTTGAGACCAAAGGTGATTTGGACCAACAAGCAGACAGGAGGTCACCCTGTCTGTTACCTGTTCACACTCTTGTGCTTTGAGGTTGGCACAGTGGGAGCAGAGGGCCTGACCTGCTGAGTGTGTTTGTGACAGGGAGTCCATCCTTTCCAGGGGCTACACCTTTGTTTAATGATAAAAAAAACATCATGTAGTTCATTTTTTGTGATTTTGGCATGCAGTAATTTTTTCAAGTCTTTTGGAACGTTTGGTAGATCATATGTTTGTACCCATGTTTCCATGGTTTCCTAATTTATTTCAGCTACAGAAAATAACTGTGACATATTCCTGTATGTCATCTAAAATCTCATTTGTTTAGTGTGTTACCTTTCCTGAAGTCGTAAGAAGGTACAAGATGATTTTGTCTTAGATGTATGTTGGTATCATAAGGGTTTGTAGTTGATTTTTTCCCTTAAGTACCGAAACTCTGTTCTTTTTCTATGGCTTTTTGTCTCTCATATTGGAGTTTCTCCATTTCTTTTTTATCCTCCTGATTTGGCCAGAGAAATCTTCTATTCCTTCTTTTTGAAGGGAAAAAATCCTAAAAAGTTCATTTCTTAATTCTTTATAATGATCTGTTTTTATGTTCCCATTTATCCTTCCCATAGTTGTAAAATAATCTGTTATGTCTGTTTTTGTATCGTCCCACCACTGGTTAAGATCATCATGCAAAAAAAAACACAGACCTTTTGGCTTCCAGTATGTGTTTAAAACCTGCCTCTGTAAAGGGGGTTTCTAACAAGCTTAGGTTTAGTTTCCAGAGCACTGGACCTCTTGTATGAGTTGGATTACTACGCAGGCCAATTTGTAGTAGCACATGGTCTGATAGCCATTGGTTGTACAGCATTAGATCCCATTCTGGGGAAATAAAAAAAATCAATCCTTGTGGATTAGTGATCACAAAAATAAGTACAGAGAGGTGATTAATATAAATGACCAAAAGCATCAATGAGTCCTGTTTGGTTAATAAGGTGTTTAAGAAAAAGTGCATTACAAAAATGTTTTGACATTTGGAGTTCTCTATCTGTGGCTAGCATACTACAATTAAAATCTTCCCCTAAAACTATATTTTTTGGCTGAAAAGTGATATGGTTTTATTTTCTTAAAGAGTTCTACTCTTTCATACTTCAACTGAGGTGTGTACACTGATTAGTCTTGTTTCTTTTTTTTGGGTGATTTAATATCTACGAGTAAACCCCTACCTGGACAAATGTCTATAGGATGTGTGATTTGTACATTCTTGGAAAAGAAACCTATCCCTACTCCTGTACACGTATTGTCTCCTATTGACCAATAACTGGGGCCTCAAATCCACCCTGTGCTTGTTTTCTGATGTTCTATTTCTGAATGTAATCTGGTATCTTGGAAAAAAAAAAAGAATGTCTAACCGTGAACGCTGAAACATAGCAAATGTGCTTAATTTCTTCCTTTCAGATTGGAGACTATTTGCATCCAAATATGTTATTTTCAGATTATATAGACTCATATCCATTTTTAAGGTGTTTTTTTTCTGTTGCTCTAGTACCCATTCTTCTGCTTTGAGGCTTTGGAGTTTCTTCTAGTAGGTTTTCAACGTCTGACATTGTTTCTGGCTGAGATGAGAGAACTGAAACATTATCTGATTCTGCTTCTTCATCCCCATCTCCCCATTGTAACACAGATAATTTGTTTTGTTGCTACAAGGGGGGGCTCTTTTTGTTTTTGCTATAGTCTGTGTTTCTTTCTCTTTACTATTTCCTGGAATTACTGTGTTTGTTCTGGGGGGGCAGCACGTCAGTTTGTAAAATCTCCTGTTGCCCTTGTCTTCCCATAGGCTGCTCTGTCTTGGTTTGTTCTGGTGGGTGTTGTTGCTCTGGCTGAGGTGCCCTTGATGGCCTAGGTTCTGTTTGGGGGGTGGGGGGGTGAGGGCCAAAAATGCTGTCTGCATGCTTTCCTGATAAACAGGTCCTGGATTGCAAAATCTGCATTTTTGTTGTTTCTAGGAGCCCATGGGCAATCAGAAGAAACATGGCCTTCTTCCTCAAACAGGTTGCAATGGGGATGTTCTGTTGCAGAGCGGAAGGGTTTCCCAGTTCCCTGCAGTGCGTACATTTTAGTATTTCACAGTTGCTGCTGATGTGCCTTTTGGACCTACATTTAAAACATGTGGGGGTTGGGCTGGAGAGAATATGAAGTCTTTGTCTCTTTCAATAAAAAAAAACAGTTTGGTAGGTGGACCACGTTGTTTATTATCTGATTTAATTTGATGTTTATCTTCCACCCCCCATTCCAAAAACCTTCTTCATCCATGATGGGTTCAGGTGACTCTTGGATTGTACATTTTTTCTCTAACTAAAACAAAATGTCCATTATATTAACCTCCTCATTTTGAAAAATAGCACAGTTATTACCCTGAAAGGTTGCTTGCTTAGTTAAAGGTATTACTAAGTAAGGGGTCCATAGTAGGATAGTTTTCAAAATTTCATATTTACATCAATATTTCTCTAATAGTTCAGAGAACTGACATCAAAATGTGTTTCACGGGTGCATAAATGAAAGCATACACCTCCGATGGGGAAAATCCAAGAAACTGTTTTGTAAGCACTTGCCCCACATAAAAATGGTATGGGGCTTCCTCTGATCTTCCCATATATCTGATACTTATAGCATTTCTTCTTTTAGCCAAGTCTATTGGTTTATGAAACATAGAAACATAGAATGTGATGGCAGATAAGGACCGCTTGGCCCACCTAGGCTGCCCATTTTCCTACCTAACAGATAAGCTGCAGATCCTAGTTAACCAACAGCTTACTTCCGCCCCCCCCGACTAGGACTGCCTTATGTCTGTCCCATGCATTCTTGAATTCCCCAATGTTCTTGACTCCATGACCGCCTCAGGGAGGCTGTTCCATGCATCCACAACCTTCCCTGTGAAAAAATACTGTATAGGTAGTCTTTTGGTTTCCATTTGCCTCATGTGTATTTTGTTCTTGTTGGCCTACAAAGTTATTTTTCCCTCCTTCATTTATAGGGGTTTCATGATTTTCTCCTAAATTCTCTCCCATAGTCTCCTCATTTTGTTCTGAGCTTAATAGAAAAGGATTACCTGGGGCCACCTGTATGGCTGTAGCAGCATCTTCCGAGTTGTCCTGCGTCTCTTGGTGTATTGGGGAGTTTGAGCCAGAGCCTGGTAATGGAGCTTCTGGATTGGGAATCCACTGGCCAGAAGTAATTTGTCTCCAGCCTGCTTTGTTTAGTATAGATTCAGCTGTCCAAGTGGCAGAACGTGCTTCACTGTTTGGAAGTACAGAGGGTGCGGTCATTGAAGCATCATCTGGGGTACCAATCTTTGTTCCCTGGACAAACAATTTCACTGGTCCAGCCATCTCTGATCTTGAATGGGAATCCTCTGTCCTTTTTCTCTTTTTATCATCCTCCAATGATGGAAACTGCTTAGGTTCTGTTTGTGCAATCTGTTCCTGTATTTTACACAACTCCGTGAGTAGAATTCCTTGCTTTTGCTGCAACATGAGCTCCATTTCCATTGAAACTTCTGTTGATTCTTCAGAAAGGGTGTTGGTAATATAACCAGGTGCCTCTTTTTTTCTTCAGTTGTTGCAGTTTTATTTCCCTCAGTAGGTGCTTGCTCCGTACTGACTCTATCTCCTCCACCTCCTCCAGGATTGAACCTCACACTGGGGCCTGCCATCTACAGAACAGGAAGCAACGATGTCCTCTGCAGCAGAGTAGGGGAATTTCCCCGATGTCCTGGCCAAATTTCACCCCAGTCACTAAAATACAACCAACATCTTAATCTGGTTCTGTTTGTCAGTTTGCATTTGTATCTTCCCTCTCTCCCCTGGAACGAGTCTGAAAATAGGCAGAATTGCCTAGTCCTCCTTTCCCAGTCAACAAAAACTAAATAAATAAAATATGAACATAAGAAACTTCCAGCCAATATAGGCCACATGGTCTATTAAGTCTACATGAGTGTGCAGTTAGCCATCCACTTACACTTTGGCTACCCCTCCCTCTCCTCCCCGCATAACAGTGACCCTCCCCCTCAGTTATGAGTGCATGGCTCTAATGGCTTAATGCATTGTTTCCTTCTGTAACTTAGAGGCTAATCAATTTAACCAAAGTCACCAAAAATCATTATAATCTGCAGTATATTTGCGCCTACTTGATATTGCAGAAAGATGCACATCACAAAATTGTACCCAAGGTAACAATGGATCAGCTCAAGGCATTCTGTAGGAAAGCAAATGCCTGAGAAGAGTCTGGGGGAAACAGATAGACTGATAGTTATACCATTAAAGGAGAAGTGCTTTAAACCTTTAAGTCAAATTTTCATATAGCTCCATTTCCATCTTTTAAGGGTCCTGTTCTTAACATTTTTGTACAATGTATGTGCTTCAAACAAGCAATAAGAGCAACAGTATGCCATCATATTCACTGCTAGAATGCAACATGACAGCTCTGGCACTCTCTGTAGTGGCACAAGTTACCTATGTAACCTGATGAAGCAGTGTCTGTGACACAGTAGGTTGCATGCTCACCTCAGAGGCTGGAACATTGCAATACTGTGGGTTTCATTCCCACACCAGAAACGTGGGCTCATAACCAGTACTTGCTCTGCAGTTCAGCTTGGTGGGGGGGGGGGGCAGTACATTTGAGATGCCTTCCTTCAGATGAGATGTTAAACTAAGGTGTCTTCTGCCCATTATGGTAGCTATCTGGGTGAAAGTTAACAATCTCATGGCAGTTATAGTAAGGGTGGATGATTTGTTCTGGTGTCCTGGCCAATATTCTCTATAAGAGCAACAGGTTTATGTAACCAGCTAACCCAGGATGCACCTGGAAATGAGTTCTCACAGCTCAGTGTGTCTTTCCTGGTCAAAAGTTACAAGTGAATAATAATTAAATAAAGTGAAGCTGTAAGTAAAAAGTGGAGGATAGATCAGTACTACTTGCTGAAATGCCAATTTTTAAATGACAGAAAAGGCTGTGGAGTATCTCCAAACTAGGCATCTTCAGAACTGGCCAATTCTAATCCAATTTTGAGGATTAGAATTTTAAGAACTTCTGACTTATAATCCAATTCTGTTTCAAATTCTAAAAGGCCAGAAGGACCAGAAAATCGATTCAGGAGTATGATTTAAAATCCTAAATTCTAAACGCCTAAGTGAAAATAGATTTTAGGATTAAGGATTTTTATACTGTAAATCTGAAATTCTAGCTTAAAAAGAGAAAGAGGAAGGGGAAATTGTTTAACCAAGAAAGGTACACTGAGCCAGAGTTTGTTTCCAGGTGTGACCTGGGAGAACAAGGAGGTTAAGTGGCTTTCTGAGTGTCACACATTATGCAAGTGGGGGCTGATGGGATTTAAACCCAGCTCTCCAGGTTTGCACCTCAGTGCCCTTCCACTATGCTACAGGATTAGAATCTGCTGAATCCAATTCCATTCAGCAGTGTCTGAGCAACCCTACTACAAACATTATTTAATTAATGGGCAGCATTTTTTATACACAGATAACAGTAGTTTTATTCCCGGTTACAACCTCCCGGTTAATATTTTCGATTATAACCTGAAGGTTGTAATTGGCACCTGTCAATCTTGCTCATGCTTACCTTAGCATGAGCTAAGCAACCTGCTGTGAACCACCTGAACAGACATCCAGATAGACAAAACAGTCAGAAAATGGCACAAAACGTCATAAAACCACATAAAAAACTGCAAAATAAAATGGACCAGCTATAAAGAAAAAACAAAACAAGTATGGAATCCAGATTCAACCTGAGTGACATAAAAAGCCAAGAAGACTTCATCTCTGAGTAGGAAATCATACAAACGTACATATGAGCATATAAAATGCCAGCAGAAACAGGCCTCACAGTCTATAGAGTCTGCTCGACTGTGCAGCTAGCCCCTCAATTGCAGCTGCCCCACCCTCCTCTCCTTATAAACACCCCCTGCACTCTGTCCCACCCTCTTTTAAATCCTCCCACTGTTCTACATGATACCACCTCCTTGAGCAGTGTTCCAATTATGAATGAATGAATGAATGAATACTTTATTTTTAAGAAGCGCCTTTCCAAAACCAAGGCGCTTTTACAATAGATCAATACATAAAATTAAAACAAATTCCTAAAATCAATCCATAAATATATTTTAAAAGTCTGGATATGCCAGGTTAAACAAATAAGTTTTTAGGGCCGACTTGAAACTTTGGACAGTCAGGCAATCTCTCACCCAATGAGGTAAAGAATTCTACAGGGTTGGGGCCATAAAATTAAATGATCTTGCCCCTGATGTCTTTAAACGAACCCTGGGAATCTCTAGCAATGCCTCATCGGTGGATCAGAGCCAACGGGAAGGACAGTAGGAACAAAGAAGATCTTGCAGGTAACTAGGTCCCTGATCGTGTAGGGCCTTATAGGTCAGAAGACCGACCTTGAAGGTAATCCGCCATTTAATTGGCAGCCAGTGCAGTCCAAGGAGGACAGGCATTATATGACTGGTCCTTGACGTACCAGTCAAAAGCCTGGCCGCCGCGTTCTGCACTAGCTGCAAACGGTGGATATCTACCCCCGGTAGCCCTAGGTACAGGGCATTGCAGTAATCCAAGCGGGAGGTAACAAAGGCGTGGACCAGTGTTGGAAGGTCATCAGCAGGAACCAGATGCTTCACTTGGGCTATATTCCTCAGATAGTAAAAGGAAGTTTTGACAGCAGCTGACACTGATGTTTAAGGGTCAGACAGTCATCAAATATAACACCCAAGTAGCGCACCTGGTCTGAGGTCACCAACTGGATCCCCCCCAAGCCAAAGACCTGAAGGTGACCCAGTCAGCAAACCCGCCCCTCGATGGCCTGAGTCCACAACCAACACCTCAGTTTTTCCGGGGTTTAACCGCAACCAGCTCACAGTCATCCAGTCCTGAATCTCGGTGAGACAGTTATTAAAGAACGAGACAGCATCACCCTGGTCAGGCACGAAGGACATATACAGCTGAGTATCATCTACATAGCAGTGAAATCTCAAGTCGTACCACCTAATGATCACTCCCAATGGCAGCATATATACCGCAAATAACATGGTGCTAAAATAGAGCCCTGTGGCACCCCAGAGGATAGAGAGAGTGATGCCGAGGAAAAAATCCCAGACACCACCCTCTGAGTCCTACTCTCGAAGAATGATCAAAACTAACTGAGGACTGAACCAGATAGTTCACAGATAAACCGCAGGTGCTCCAAAAGCACTCCTTGATCAATGGTATCAAATGCCGCAGAGAGATCAAGAAGGACCAAGATGGAACGAGTCTTCAGTCTCTCGCTATTAGGAGGTCATTTAGTACTCTAACAAGGGCTGTCTTTGTACTATGTCTTTTCCTAAATCCAGACTGGAGAGAATCATAGACATTGTGGCTGGTCAAATGATCATCCAGCTGCAATGCAACTGCCTTCTCAATAACCTTACCCTCAAAAGGCAGGTTAGAGATGGGCCTGTAGTTAGCCAGACATTCTGGGACTAAGGAGGGTTTTTTGAGAAGGGGCCTGATCAAGGCTTCCTTCAAGGGGTCAGGAAAGATCCCCTTCTCCAATGATAACCAGACTATCTCGGCAAGGATCAGGCCGATTTTATCCACACATCCTACTAAGAGGCGGGTGGGGCCCGGATCCAGACTACAGTTCATCGGTCGCAGTGATTGGATGATCATCACTATGTCATTGATTGTGGGCTGGTCAAAGTCAGACCACAGAAACTGGGTGTCCGACATCTCCTGCCGACCACCACAACTCCTGTTTGAGAGAGTTAGAAGGAGATCGGACCTGATTGCTCCAACCTTATCCGCAAAGAATCGAGCAAACTCCTCACACCGTTCCTGTGAAAATGCTCTCTCAGGCTGAAGACAGAGTGGATTGCACAGTCTGTCCATGGTCTGAAAGAGCTGGGCTGGTCAATTCTGTGCAGCAGCAATTTCCCTGGACAGGAATTCTGCCTTCTCACGGGTAATTGCTGATTGATAAACACGATAGTGGTCCATCAAACTAAGCCTGTCACATTCCAGACCCGACCTCCGCCAACATCTCTCAAGCCTTCTTCCCACTCTCCTCAACTCCCTCAAAGTCTCTTCAAACCAAGGAGACTTGGGGCGAAGGGTGAGGGGTCGAACACATACAGGAGCAATGGAATCCAGGGACCCTACTATTGCCTTGTTATAGGCAAGAACCAGGTCCCCAGGATCCATGCATTCACTTGGCAAACTCAATAGATCCAGCACCGCCATCGGGTCTACTGGGGTAACACCCCTCAAAGGGCAGTACCAGACCATTTCCGTAGGGGCCGACCTACCGGGGGGGCCAAGAAACTGAACCCAATGGTGTGATGGTCAGACCATCTGACTGGCTCCACCACCAAATCGGATATCTCCATCCCCAGGAGGAATACCCAAGTCCAATGAATGACCATCTATATGGGTAGAGGAGGAAATAACCTGTGTGAAACCCAGCTAATTCATTAGCTGGAGGAAGTTTTGACCAAACTGCGAGAGTTAATCATCGACCCAGGCATTGAAATCCTCCAGGATCAGCCATCCAGAGGATCCCAATGTCATATCGACCATGAAGTCTGCGACTTCCCACAGGAAAACATTCCCATTACCTGGTGGACGGTAAATGAGAAGAATCCTATACCCCACACCCTCACTCAAGATACATTCAAGGGAATTGGTAATTCCTACCGGTACCTCCATCAGGTTCAGTTCCATTCTAAAACAAATTGCCACCCCCCCCACCCCTATGATCCAATCTCGGACGGTGTATCACTGAGTACGCAACTGGTACAGCTGAAGCCAAAACAGGGTGAGCATTATCACCCAGCCAGGTCTCGGTGATGCATGCCAGGTCCAATGATCTGACAAGATCAGCTATTATAGCAGTCTTGTTTTTAATGGACCTGGCATTACATAACACCATCTGAGTTGGATGAGTTGCCAGTGAAGACCGAGCCACCTGCCTGCTGCAAGCAGAGTCCTTGGGTATGGGAATCAGGCAAGGGGAACCCCTCTCCTGAACCCATTTCACCCCAGGGAGTCTTCTCATCCCCACTATCCCAATCTGTCCACTCTTTTCCATGCCCCCTCCAAGCCCAGCCTCCACCTTCCTCCTCCTCACAATCCCCAGAGCCCTACAGCATCTATATACCTCTGGGGATAATGGAGGACAATTAAAAGGGTGGAGGTCCTTAAGCCGGGAGGGGGAATAATGCCTGACCATCCAAATAACTCCCCAACACATCTTCACACAAAAATACACACACTAAATTCAAACCAATAACACAACACCATGCACCCAACCACTCAGCTCTCAATCATACACCACAAAACAAACATGGAATAAATAAAACCAAAACAATTGTTATGGCAAGGTTATGAGGGGAAAGTTACCACAATTTTCTCCAAAACAGTTTATAACTTCTGGGAGCTCTCACCTCACCAGAAACAAATATCCCCCCACCAAACTCTCACTTCAGCAGTACAATTCGGGATATAATATATAAATAATCTTTTAAAAGAACGAAAAACACTTTCAATATTCCCAATATGTCATTAAACTGTCTGTAAGAGAGAAAACATTCATATTGTCTTCCAGGCAGGGAGTTAAAATAAATCCTTCAAACTGTCTAAAAAAAGAAACTGTCCATCAGGCAGGAGAAAAAAAGAAACGTTCTTACTGGGCTGGAGGGATCTCGCCAGCTCACTTTCTGATATTACTTTCTGCAAATTTAGAGGTCGATGGGCCTCCACATCAAACGCTGCTTCTTTGTTCCAGTTCTTAGCCTCTCTAATACCAAACTGCAAACCATCCACCGAGAGGAACACCAACAGGGATCTAAATGAATCAGATCTGGATGAGGACAAGCTCTTCAGCCCCCAAGACCCACCCTTTCCATAAAATATTGTCTCTTGATTTCCCTCCTGAATCTCCCCCCCTCCAATCTCAGCCAATGCCCTCTCGTGTCCATCCCTCTTCTGATCTGAAGAATCCCTTCCGTATTAATCCTAATACCCTTTATGTACTTAAAGGTTTTGATCATATCCCCACTATCCCACCTCTCTTCTGGGGAATACATTTGCAGCTCTCCCAGCCTCTCCTTGTAGGATTTTCCCTCACATCCCTGTATCATCTTTGTTGCCCTATGCTGCACCCCTTCCAGCAACCTGAGGTCCCTCTTTAGGAATGGACACAAGTACTGTACACAGTATTCCAGGTACGGCCTGACCAGTGACCTGTACAGGGGTAGGATCACTTCTCTGAGCCTGGAGGAGATTCCGTTTGCTATGCACCCCAGCATCTTGTTTGCCATTGCAGCCACCTTCCTGCACTGAGCTGAGTGGTTCATATTCCCCGTTATTAGTACCTCTAGATCCTTTTCCTCCACTGTGCTTTCCAACTGTACCCCTCCCAACTGATATTTCCTCCCCTGGTTCCTTGCTCCGAAGTGCAGTACCTTGCACGTCTTGGTGTTGAACCGCAACTGCCATGTCTCCAACCATTCCTCTAGTTTGCTCAGGTCTTCCTGCAGCCTCCTCCATGCCTCTATATCATCTACCACTGCACTGATCTTAGTATCATCTGCAAACCAACTGATCCTACTCTGGATCCCATTTGAGATATCGGCTATGAATATCCCGAACAGCACTGATCCCAGTACTGAACTCTTGAGCACCCCACTAATAACATTCCTTGGTGATGGGAGTTCTCTCCCCCACCACCACCCTTTGCTGCCTACCCCTCAGCCAGTTGGTGATCCAGTTGATAATTTCTGTCCCCACCCCAGTGTATTCCAGTTTTTCCCCCAGCATCCCATGTGGCAAGGGCCTTGCTGAAGGCCAAATATAGGACATCCACTGCATGGCCCCTGTCCAGTTCTCTGGTAACCCAGTCATAGTACTTGACTAGGTTCGCCTGGCAGGATCTTCCCATTACAAAACCATGCTGATGGCCATCTTGGAGCCCACTGTTTTCCAGAAAGATCACCAGCCTCTCTTTTGGGATTGACTGCATGAGTTTCCCCATGATTGAAGTGAGTCTCACCAGTCTGTAGTTGCCTGGATCATCCTTCAGGCAACTTTTATGAATGGACACCACATGAGCCATCCTCCAGTCCTGTGGCACACATCCTGTGTCCGGTGATGTCCTAAACAGGTCTGCCAGTGGTACTACCTGGCTCTCTGCTAGCTCACTAAATACCCTATGGTGAATGCCATCTGGCCTCAGTGCCTTGTCCACCCTCAGTGCCCTTAGTCCCTCCAGCACCCTGTCCTTTGTAATTCTGATATCAGTCAACCCTGCCCCCCCGCCCACTCCACCCTACCCATGGATTATCTGCCCCCCGCTTTCCTTCATGAAAACAGAACAGAAGTACTCATTCAGTGCCTCTGCCTGGTCCTCCCCCTTCTCCACCCACCCCCGCATCTTTCTTAATCCTCACAATCTGGTCTTTGCTTCTTCTCTCGCTAATGTATCTGAAGAAGTCCTTTTCCCTGTCCTTGATTCCCTGTGTCAGTCTCAGCTCCCTGGAAGCCTTGGCCACTCTGACTAGCCTGGTAACCTCCCTAAACTACTTCATGTACTCATCTTTGTCGCCTTGCCCTCCCAATTTCCTAAGCCTCTGGAATGCTTTTTCTTGGACCTCACCCCTTCCATTACCTCCCAAGTCGGCAAGCTCGGCTTCTTTGCTCTCCCCCCTTCTTGCTCCGTGTCCTGGTGCAAGTCTTGGTAGCCTCTGCCAGCCCTTTCTTAATGATATTCCATTTCTGTCTAGCACTCATGCAGGTCTAAATTCCCACCAGATGCTCAACCAAATTTCCTCCATCCTTTTAAAGTCCGCTCCCTTAAAATCGATCACCCTGGTGCCTGTTTTTCCTATTACTCTTCCCATATTGAGTGTGAACCACACCTTATGATGGCCGCTCCCACACAGGGGATCCTCCACTCCCAGATCCCATACAGCCTTCCCATTTGTTAATACCAGGTCCAGAGTCCTACTCTCTCTAGTCGGCTCATGGACCAATTGCACCAGGAAGTAGTTCTGAAATGCATCTAGTAATCTCTGCTCCTTTCACACGTGGTGGTTGTGGTGTTCCAGTCCACCCCAGGGAGGATAAAGTCTGCCATCACTAGGGTGTCCCCCTTCCTACAAACTCATCTAATCTGCTCAGCTAACTCCCTAGCCAGGTCATCCCCATGAGCTGGTGGCCTGTACACTACCCCCATCCTCAGTGACTTTTTTTTAGAGTCTTGAAACTGCATCCATTGGGCCTCTGTCCTGCCATCCACCCCCTCCTCTCTCATACACCTTATCCCCTCCCTCATGTAGCTCGCCATGTCCCCCCTTTCCCCCTAGTCCTGTCCTTTCTGAATGTCCTGTACCCTGGGATCATCATATCCCAGTCCTGGTTCTGATTGACCCATGTCTCCATGATGTCCACAATTTACAACCTCCCCACGGCCAAGAGAGCCTCTAGTTCAGCTGATTTGTTACCTAAGATTCTCACATTCAGAGAGACCACCCTCCAACCTGTGTCTTTCTCCTTCTCCCAACTCTGATCTCCCCCAAATCCCTCCTTTTGTCCCCACCTCAAATACCCCTCTGATAGCTTGGGGGGTAGGCATGCTTGGCTCCTCCTTCTGGGATCCCTGCCTACTAGCTGTCTCCCGCCACCCCCCAATAAAACCAAAAACACCCTCTGAAAAATGACAAGTGACATTAAACTTTTTAAGACATTTCTGTCAGAAATAGGACAGTCCACAGTGTTTGAAACCTTCCCAATGCCACAGCTAGACAATATTCTATCTAATTTAATTTACTGCTTACAAAGAGCTGATGGGTCAGAATATGAGCCCACTACAATCAGAAGAATAGCAGCAAAAATGCTGGCCATTAATTAAATAAAATAATATATTGGTGGGTGGGTGTGAACCAGAATTTTTCACACAGCCTTGGTGTGGGATGCTTGTATAAACACCTCAGGCTTTGTCCTTGGGGTTTATTTAACATCCCACACCTCAGGGGTGTATGTGTATAAAATTCTGGTTTTACACACCCACCCATCCATTATTGTATATATGCAGTACAGTCAGCTCTGATGAAGGCAACCATAATTAGCACAGTTTTCTGCATGACAAATTGAAGTAATTACCATTGGATTATATTGGTTTCTGCAATATTATATAAGATATTACTGAATTAAACTGTGATACTGTGCTTCATCCTGGCACATTGCACTGTATATAGTGCAGCACTAGCTTAGGGCAATGTGTAACATTATGCACTCATAAAAACTGCTCACATTTAATGCACAATTTATCTTTTTATACAGACAGAAAGTGAGGCCTTTAAGAGTGTTGAAACCAGATTATTAATTTTTTTTTTTTAATGGAATAATGTACCTTGTAAAGAGGATTGACCAGTTACATGCCATTTTTCACAGTCTCCAAGCAACAGAGGAAAGGGAAAAGTGAAATTTCATCGCAGAGTGGGGAGGATTCTCCAAGTGGTGGGAATAATACACCAGCTGCATGTATTCCAACTGTGTAGCCCCACAATGGTGAAACAATGCACAGTACCTGTATTCATAGTCACCGGCCACTGCATGGACCCCTTCTGCAGCCCCAGTGTGCAGGAGCATGGGGGGTCTGCTGTGGACATGGGCAGGCATCCAATGGGATACCCAGACCCCATCCACCACTGTATCTCTTGTGTCCACAGGGTGCCACATTGTCAGGCACCTGCAGTGTGGCCACAGCATCAGGGTGGGTATGTGCCTGGTTGGCTGCCCCAGCCCTCCATGTGGTACTCTAGGGCTGTGGCAGCATTCTGGGGGTCCAATGTGTCCCCACATCCCTGTCACATCCAGTGGTGGTATCACCTCACCCAGCACTCTGCACTTTCAAGAATAGCGTGGCATGTGGGCACACCCCCTGTACCGCCCCCCAGACCTCCCCCCCATGGGGATCACCAGCAGGCTTGGGGAAGCAGTGCATATCAGCCCCGGGCCTCCTTGGAGAATTGGGTGCAGGTGGCACAGCGGCTATGGAGCATCTATGCACCCCCGATACATGGTGCATAGACACTCTGCACCTTACAGAATAGGGTCCAGTATGATTATCTACTTGAATAGGAGCAAGAGCTTAAAATAATAAGCCTAATACATCTATGCTTTGCCCCTAGCATCACATTTCCTGGAATATGTGGCCTTCTTGTGAATGGAAGTGGCCATGGAGAAATAGAGAGGGTGAGTGTACTGCATTGTGGGATCATTGCCTCAGAAACCACATACCAGCCACACTTCGAGATTAGGGTTTCAAATAAATAATTTGAGTTGCCTCACTCTATTCCCTTAATCCAGATTCCCATGATTTATCTGCAGGTGTTCTGGTCCAGATCCCTCCTATAGATCACAACACACTAGAAGATCTGCAGCTTGTCTTCCACAATGTGAGCCCACTTTTGTGGGGCTAAGATAATCCACAGTTTCTTGCAGTGGACTGGAGGAGCCTGTTCCATCATCCATTTAGACAGAGACAAATCTTGCTTAAATCCTATTCCCTCAGGGAATTTGAGTCCCATCATCTAAACACCATGGCAATTTTGAGCAGCACTGTCAAGCACCTCCCCATCTGATAGTTGGGCCACACTTTGTAGCCCATCCCATTTGCCACCAGACAGTGATTGCACACTAATGCTAGACTCACCACCCATTTGGACATGGAAAACATCTGGCTGGACACTTAGGGTTAGAGTTGTGAAGCCAGAGTGCTGGCATGACAAGTGGCTCCACAGGTGCTGCACAGTGATGGGCGAAGTGGCCCCAATTAGCTCCGCGAAGTGATTTGCAGAGTGAAGCTGAATTCGTGGAGTGCTCCGCAACGTGAAGTGGAGTACTTTGCATTATAATGGGTAATGCGAAGTCCATTGAAAACAATGACTTTGCGTTACTCTGCCTTCCACTTCACCTCACTTCACCTTGTTATTAAGTTCCAAAGGCGAATTTTGCAGTGATTCATGGGATTTCAGGTCACATGGGCTCTAGATTGTTCTGCACAGCCTCAGTTTGGGGTAGTGTGTGTGTAGGAAGCTGTAGGAGACAATCTGCTCTGAGAGCTCTCTACGATTCAAACCTTCAAAAAGCTGTTAAAAAAGCCTTTTTGAGTCTTTTTTTTTTGCTGAAACTTTAATTCATCGATTATAGGAAACCCTCCTGTGCTCATATCATCGAGCATTTATTGTTTGTGTATGGATTTTGAATGTTAATGTACAACATTCAGTCTGTGTACTGAGACACAGTGGAAGTGTGCTTTGGGGGAGGGGTGTATCTGTGGTGTAGGTAGATTAACTTGGAGAAAAAGACAGTGCTTACTGTTTTGGTGATATTTTTCTTGTTTAACTGTGTTAATGTACATACAGTAATATTTTCAATATTTCTTGTGATTTTTTTTGCTGATTGTTGTGGTGCATCAGTGCATAATTTTAGTTTGTTTAAAATATGTGGTTATATTACTGAAGTTTTCAATTTGCAATGCATTACTTAGTGTGTGTGTGAGGATGTGTGTGACGCGTGTCATCAAATCAGACACCTTTTATTGTGCCACATAATAATTTCAGCAATGTGAAGCTGCTATCCACTTCAGCTGTGTGATTTTTGTACTTCTTTGTGGTATCTTTACTGGTACTAGTACTAGTGGCTGGTACTGCTGCAGTGCATTATTTTAGTTTGTTTAAAATAAGTGGTTATATTACTGACGTTTTCAATTTGCTATGCATTACTTAGTGTGTGTGTGTGAGGATGTGTGTGACATGTGTCATCAAATCAGACACATTTTATTGTGCCACATAATAATTTCAGCAATGTGAAGCTGCTATCCACTTCAGCTGTGTGATTTTTGTACTTCTTTGTGGTATCTTTACTGGTACTAGTACTAGTGCCTGTTACTTCCGCAGTACAGTACACTGCCCCCTCCAGCGCAGCCCACCCCAACCGGCAAAGGTATTCTTTTCCAGATTTGAATTTCTGATGGTGAGCACTGGTTAGGTGTTGTGCCTTTGTGTCTGCATCTCTTCAGTGCACAGCGCAATCTTAATCTGTCTGTGCATTTGCATCTCTTTAGGGCGCAGTCTCCATCTGTAACTTAAGTCACAGTTGTTTCTTTGGCTTTCCTTCAGAGTACTGGACAGGTGTGCTTAATTCTGCATGAACACTGTACTCATTAATATGTGTTTTTAAGTCAGGACCATCATCACAAGTCACTTGTGATACAAATCATGTTCTTCATCATCATGGTCACAAATGCAGTCACAAATCACAATTCACGATCATTCACGTCACGAATCACAACATTAATTTTTTTCTAGTTACTTGGATGTATAGTAAGCCTGTTTTGTAGTATCTCTCCAGGATTCACCACCCCACCATTGTACTAATTGATACGTGTTTTTAAATCTGGGAGTTTTAAGCTACGGCTCATCAGGGCCCGGGGAAGTACAGCCATGGGCATTCACATTTCTTCATCATCACGGTCACAAATGCAGTCACAAATCATGATTTATGATCCTGTCATGAATCACAACATACATATTTTTTAATAGTTACTTGAATGTTTTGTAAGCCTGCTGGTCACGGTGCTGAACAGGGATGGGATCCACACCTGAGCCAGGGGGAACAGGCACATCCTGCTCCAGAGGACCTGGTGCTGGACTTGGTGGTGATGATGGTTCAACTGCCTCAGAGTCAGGACCGGAGGTGGTGCTGGTCCTGCCTCAGGGGGGCACTCACAAGTTTTGAGTGGTCGAACAGGAATGGGCGCTCATGCCCTCCACATATGCACATGGTATGATTCTTACCACTACCACGCTCTCCCAGAGCTGCCCCGTCCTAGTCATTCCCTCACCCTGGTCCATCTCTCCTACTGAGCTCCCTCAGTCAGAGCAATCACTATTCACACTGTCAAACACACACACACAGTCAGGCAGACACAGACAAACAGTTAACTACTAAATAAAGGTAAGTAAAATAAAATTTACAGAAAGAACAAATTAAGTAAGAAAGAGTACAGAAAAAACAGAAAAATTTAGCTTTTAAAAAAGCTGTTCGGTCTAAATCAAAGTTTAAATCTCCTCACTCTGATCTAAAAGTATCAGCAGTCACAAAACACACTACTCTCTCCATCTGCACAGGAGAAAGTAAAAGTGTCTGCTTGTATGACTCACTTTCTTCCTGCCGAGCTAAAAAGCATGTGACTTACAGTACTGTAAGCCATGTGATGTGTGGGGGGGGCTGCCAAATCTGAAACACCAAGTGGATCACTTAGAATCATAATGAGGAATGCGAAGTCCATTAAAAACAATGACTTCACCTTACTCCTCATTGCCATTCTGCCTTAACATAAAGTGGTAATGACAAGGCGGAGTGAGCACTTTGCATTGCCCACTCCGTCTAGCAGAGTGGCAACTCGAAGTGCCCACTTCGCATTCACTACACTGGTGGAATTTAAATTCACTGCATCTCTAGTGCTATCATATCAGATGACCTAAAGGTGGGCAAGCAATGTGAGAGGGCAGCAAGGAGGGCTGGGGGGATACTGGGATGCATAGGAAGAGGCATCACCAGTAGAAAACAGGAAGTTATTATCCCTCTGTACAGACAGCTAGTGAGACCCCATCTGGAGTACTGCGTGCAGTTCTGGAGACCCAATCTCCGCAAAGACATAGACAGGATGGAAGCTGTCCAGAGGGGGGCAACTAAAATGGTGCAGGGTCTGCACCGGAAGACATATGAAGAGAGACTTAAGGAGCTTAATATGTATAGCCTCGAAGAAAGGAGGGAGAGGGAGACATGATAGAAACTTTCAAGTACCTCAAGGGAATCAACAAAGTCCAAGAGGGTAGCATCTTTCAAAAAAAGAGGTGTGCAAGAACAAGGGGGCACAATTTGAAGATAGAAGGGGGGCAGCTCAGAGGTAATTTAAGGAAGTATTTTTTCACAGAGAGGGCTATGGATGTATGGAACGGCCTTCCAGAGGAGGTTGTGGAGTCAAAAACAGTGGTGGAATTTAAGCATGCATGGGACAGTCATAAGGCAATTCTAGGGGTTGGGGGTAGGAAGAAGTAGGCTGCTGGTTAACTAGGACCTGCAGCTTATCCATCAGGTAGGGAAATGGGCAGGCTGGGTGGGCCAAGCGGTCCTTATCTGCCGTCAAATTCTATGTTTCTATGTTACATTACTGGACTGGTCTAGATCCTTCATACTAAATTGTCTGCTCATTATTGTCTCATTAGGGAGTCAATATTTTCAGATAGGTTAAGGCAGTAATCTACAGGAAATATAATTAATGCACAGTTGTACAATGGACCCAGTAAATTGTAGAAAGGGATGCAGATTATTAGCTTGTTTGTAGCTTTTTATTGCAAAAGAACAGCAACACTGTTTTTGCCAGTTTTTTTTCAAGGAAAGGTTATTTCAAGAGATATAGTGTAGTAAGAAAGGATGCAGCTCTGTGCCTTGCAGTAATTCTGCAGAGTGCTGCAGTACATTGTGGGGAACAGTGAAATTCAGTGGCAGTTAAGCCCTTCTGTCATGCAAGAATTTGTGAGATGCTTTTACTGCCCTGCATCCTGGCTGACTCGATCATACACATGCAAATGCTCAATAAGACTTGGATGAGCAATGTTTTATTTATACAGACAGGGTGCTCACACATTTAAACATAGAAACATAGAATTTGACGGCAGATAAGGACCGCTTGGCCCACCCAGTCTGCCCATTTCCCTACCTACTGGATAAGAAGGTAGGGAAGCCATCAAAGCCAAAAGTAAGGTCAGTAAATCTGTTATACAAGCACTGAGTTGTGGAGTGCTGCATTGAATCCACATTTCCGTCTCACTTGGTCTTAAAGGATGTGTACTTGTCTTTGAGGTCTATTCAAAACCATTTAGGAGAAAAAAGGGAAGATACTAACTAAGGATTTTTACATCCTGCAAATGCATCAGGCCAATGTTCATCACCTTCCACATAATCTACTCCGTACATGGTCAAACTGGTCATTTTGATGGTGCACATAGCTTAATCTTGTTGTTTGTTAGGAGTGTAGATTTATTTCCAAACAATGTGTCTTTCTTGTCTTAAAGTCCAAGATCCACACTCACTTTTTATATATTTTTTTTTGGGGGGGGGAGTTAAAATGGTATGATATTGTAGGGCTACCATTTGAATGACATTGATTTATCAGGTAGTAATTCAGTATATCATGAGCAGAATTCTATATCACCCTTAGTACTACAGTACATAGAGCATTTGCCATCCTATAATCAGAAAATAAGAAACTGCAAAACATCACCACCAGATATTGGCATTCTCATCATAAATCAACTTTTTTGGAAGCCATCAAAGCCAAAAGTAAGGTCAGTAAATCTGTTATACAAGCACTGAGTTGTGGAGTGCTGCATTGAATCCACATTTCCGTCTCACTTGGTCTTAAAGGATGTGTACTTGTCTTTGAGGTCTATTCAAAACCATTTAGGAGAAAAAAGGGAAGATACTAACTAAGGATTTTTACATCCTGCAAATGCATCAGGCCAATGTTCATCACCTTCAGGAATTTAACCCCTTCAGGAATTTATCACATTCTGGGTCTTTGAGCTACAATAACAGTTTTCTGGTCCCAGGTAGTTCACCATTTCCTGTGGATTTGATTACTTTTCATCAATCACGTGGCACCTCTGAGAACATGGCTTTATATATTGTGCTCTGCAATATCATGGGACAAACACAGACCAGCAAGGCCAAGAGAACTAGATGCCCTACAACAAAACTAGTCTGCAAAATGATTAAAGCATACCTTCTTAGGATACTACTTATGCTACTTCTGATATCTGGAAATGTTCCTCCTAACCCGGGGCATACTGGCCTAGAACCCCATGCCACAAAAAGGCGGAAGGGGTCCCTCACATTAGCCTCAATCAATGTATGCAGCCTCCTTAACAAACTTGACATCTTGCAAACCTGGGTCCAGCAACATAGCCCTGATGTACTCTCTGTTGTCGAAACGTGGCTTAACCCTGAGATACCAGATGCTGCAGTCACCATCCCTGGATACTCTATATTCAGGCAGGACAGGGTTTTCAAATGAGGTGGGGGCTATGCCATTTACCTGAGGAATTTCTATCTGGGTCAAGTCTTCCTGTTCCCAAACCCTAAACCACTCTCACAGGTTCCAGCTATTAAAGTTCTACTCGGGGTGCATAACAAGGAGCTCACCATTGCCTCTGTGTACCTACCCCCATAAAGATCAGCCCAATGAATTTATGAGCATATTGGAAAGCCTACAGGGATTACACCATAACTCTGAACTCATAGTATTAGGCGACTTCAACATAAATTGGCTATCGCTGGAGGCCAGAAACTACAAGGATGCTGTCATGTCACAGAACCTCACCCAGCTTGTTACCACCCCCACCAGATGCAACTATAGGACAGGATCGCACACACTTCTGGATTGGATCCTTACTAATAACCCTGAATGAATCTCAAAAGTCTCAGTGCTCCCTGATGGGATCAGTGACCATTCACTGGTCACATGTACCTGGACAAACAAATTCATTAAGCCCCCTCCTAAAATAATCCACACCAGAGTGTTAAAGCAGGGGTACCTTGAGCTACTAAAGATACACCTAAGCCACCTGGACTGGACACCAATCGACTCTGCCATTGATGTAAACCAAGCCTTAGACCTTTTCATCAGCCACTTCACTGCGGCCTCCAATATCTTTGCACCTCTCAAAAAGCTGAAGGTCAGGGGCAGAGCTAATCCTTGGATAACCCCCAATCTAATCACTTTACTCAAACATAGGGATCATCACTTGCACTGTGACCGTGCAACATCCAAACCTGGGGATATTCATAAATATAAAGCTACCAGAAATGAGTGCATGCAGACAGTTAAGAGTGCCAAATGTAAATACTTCAAGGAAGCTCTCTCCAACTCCTGGGGCGATGGAAAAAATTTTTGGAGTAACTTGAAAGACCTTACAGGCAAGGACCCTAAGTCACCACCCACCATGCTCAACATAAATGGAACACCAGCATCTGACCTGTACACAATCACCAACACCTTTAACAATGCATTCTCCAACTTGAATAGTGTCCTCCCTTCTAATTTCCTTGATGCCCCCTCTGGTAGTAACCATCCTGAAACTACTTCTCTCCTACACCCTGCCCCACAATTCTACTTCAAGGAGATCCCTGTGCATGAAGCCAGAACCTATATTCAGAAGGCCATTCACAACGCAGGCTACAGCAGTGACTCCCTTGACCTGAAGTTGTTAGCACTTGTCCTTGAAGAAGTCATTGAACCCCTGACAAAGGTCCTCAACCTATCACTAAGGATGTCCCAGTTCTCATCTCACTGGAAACAAGTGACCATCACACCAGTACACAAAAGTGGAAACAAATCACTGCACTCCAACTACAGATCTATCTCCATCCTCCCTCCATTGTCTAAGGCTCTGGAGCGCATCACCTCAGACCAACTAGTCAAGTACCTGGAAAAATACAACATCCAGTGTCCTGAGCAACATGGTTTCCAAAAAGAGCACAGTACCACCACTGTACTATTAGAATTCACTGGCTTCATCCATACCATGCTCGATCAAGGAAACTGTGTAGGGTCAGTATTCATCAACCTTACAAAAGCCTTTGATACTGTGAACCGCCCATTCCTACTCGAGCAATTATCAAACATTGGGCTCTCCAATGAAGCGCTGCACTGGTTTTCAAGCTACCTTGGGGAGAGGGTCCAGCGGGTTAGGATTGCCAGTGTCACCTTGGAAGAAAAGCCAGTCCTTTCAGGGGTCCCACAGCGGTCCATCCTGGGGCCACTACTCTTCAGCCTCTTCCTCAACGACCTTCCCAGTGTCTGCCACCAGAAATTACTGCTCTACGCTGATGATGCAGTCATGTTCACCAACCACCAAAACACAGAGCTCCTTGAGAAACAATTACAGCTTGAATTCATGTGCACTGAAAAATGGTTCTAGTCACACAAACTGGTCATGAACTACAGCAAAACAAAGGTTATGACCTTCTACAAAGCCAGGAACAAGTACAAATCCCATAACCTCACCATCCTAAACCAAACAGGAACCTTACTTGAACACGTTCCTGATTTTAAATACTTAGGTGTCACATTGGACAGCTCAGTCTCCTACCATCGGCATATAGATTCTGTTGCCAAAGCCACCAACATCTTTATAGGCCTGATCTACAGGCACAAACACTGCATGACTCTTGACACTCTCCGGCTGGCTATCAACAGATCTGTCACCTCCATCATCGATTATGGGCTATCAATCTATGGCTCTGCCTCCACCTCTGCCCTCTGCAGAATTACAGTTGCACTCAACAAAGCATGCAGGCTGCTAACTGGGGCTGACCGACTTACACACACTTGTGACCTGTACACTCAGGCAGAATGGCTTCCTCTCATCAGCTTGATACAGTATCAAACCTGCCTCTTAGTCAAAAACAGCCCTCCTCGGGGTCATGCCCCCAGGCATTGAAAAGCTTCTCCTTGACCACCACAGCACCCAGCAAACTAGAAGTTCACAACAACTAACCTTCCTTGTCCCTAGATGCCGGACTACCATGGGCCAGAGGGCCTTTGCCCACAGAGCACCACAGTGGTACAATAATGTCAACAAAGAAACTCTTACTTCTGCTTCTCTTGGCCCTTTTAAGAGACAACTCTGACTTCATCTCATTTCAACTAGTCATTGTGACTGCTCGCCTAATCAGGGGCCCACTGCTCACTGCCCTCCACTTCAGTCTTGACAGCTACCTCTCCCCACCTTGCCCCCTTCTACCTGCCTACCCCCTTGCCCTCCTTTCCTCCCCCAGGAATTTTCTGACTTTATCCCTCCTCCCTCCTTAGAGCTCTTACCCTCACCCCTACCCTCCGACAATGGCCTTTCTGCCTGATTACCCCTTCCCTCTCACCTGCAGTGCTTATTTCTAAGATTGCCTTTGGCTGGTATGTCATGCTACCTAACATTTGGCACATTTTGAATTACTGGAATTTCCTAAGCCTCAGTCTCTTACTTCTTTTATTGTGTAACTATGTATTATTATGTTGACCTTTGTATGTATGTATACCCCCCATTCCTTCGACGTGGAACCTTTGTAAATGAGCAGTTCCTGCTCAAAGGTATTTGTAATCCTAGATTTCAATAAAATAAATAAAATAAAATAAAAAATTGATGTCATAAACTATTTTAATCATTACAAGTGACCTTCAATTATAAATTGGATTTTTCCCTCAACTTCCATCCTCCTCTTCTTACTAATTCTCTCATTCTTTACTCCATTTCCTTGTTTTTACTCATCATCTGCCTCTATTTTCCCTTTTGATTATCCAAACTACTTGCATCTGCTTTAAAACATTTCTAATACAGCATGTTATCCCCAATATTCATGTCATACATTGCTTCTGTTACAGTTCCTTAATTTTGTTCAAGGCTGTAGACAGAAGTCGGTGCCAATATTATCTATAATTCTCTAAAAGAGTAGTTGATGTCTCCTGGAGAACTGTGAAAAACAAAATATTTAAACACAGCTTAGTTTATATTTCCCATTAGCTCTAAATTTCTTCTAGCCATTATTTAACTTGTTACTCAGTAAAGATGCATGAAAAAATAATTTTTGTTCATTGGGAGTGTAATGGTGTGTTCCCACCCCTGCATTTTTCAGAACCAGTCCAGGATATGAAGTCTTTATTTTTCTCCTTTTTTCTATAACTCTTTTATTTACATTTCTAAGTCTGTTGCACAACAGCATTTTTTAAATATATATATATTTTTTGTTTATTCTTTACTTCCTTGCTAGGCTACTGTTATTCTTCCTATAAAAGTGTGTTGGCCACTCGTTATTCAGTTTCTGTTTCATTTCTGCCTGCAGGAACCCCTGGCACTGAATATCTGATAGAGCTCAGGAAGGGGATTGGTTAAAATACTATTACGGACTGGCAGTCCGTTCTAAAACCACTCACATGCTGGATAATTATTTTCCCCCATTTGTAACATTGCCAGCTAAGTAAAAAGGTTCTGTTACTCTTTTGTAACTTTGGGTCCTTTCACACATTGCAAAGGTTCGCAAAACCGCAGTTGCAAACAGGGAATTTTAACTCTGCCCTGAGTGGAAGAGTAGCCATTTAAGCCTCATATTCTTTAAAGTATAGAATTTAAATGGTAGACTTGCCTTCCTGTCTTTGCCCTCAGCAGTCAGGAAATTAAACTCTGTCCTGAATCCTGACAAAGCTCAGCCAAACACTTGACTTAAATGAAATAACTTAGCTGGTTGCTGAACACTGTTGTTTTTTCCAGCTGAACTGCACACTGAGAAGGGTCTGCTTGTCTTTGAACTACACAGCAGCTTCTCTGAGTGACTGTTCATTTTTTGTTCATTTTTTTAATGTACTAACTTAGGCTTATGTACAGGTATTATATAATGTAAAATAAAGATATCTAAATACCTGAGTTTCCTTAACACAAGCCTTTATGGAGTTCACTCTTTAGTCATGTGTCTGCTCAGAAGCTTGCCTTGTTCTGAGCCTGTATAAGGGATAGACAGCCCTAGGTATTCTCCTTTTATCTTGTTAGGAAATCTCCTCCCCTTGCTCCTTTGGGTGTAGTTTCAGTAATGTAGCCCACATGAGTATATTAAGGGCAACATTAAGTTTCTCAAAGTGTTTGTGTTCTCTAAGAATAGAATGTTCTTGATTATTTGTAAAAACAAATCCGTGTAAGATAATTTTGTAATAAAATATTGATGTTATTTGGGAATAATACATGTTTTTGAAATAATTGATGGGAGTGTTTTTAGATTATAGGAGGAGATACAAGCATATAAAAGTATTTAGCTGAGACTCTCAGATCAGATGTTTGTGAGAAGAGGCTCTGTGTGGTTCTCCCTGGGAAATCTCTGTGAGAGGTCAGACACAGATAGATGTTGGCAAGATAGCTCTCTATTTTCTAGCCAAGCTGTGCTTTATTATTTTCTTTTGATTTATTTACTCTGTTTGAACAAAAAGTCATTTGTTTGTATTTTTCTTGAATTTTTTTTAAATAAAAATCATACCTGTAAAGTATGTTGTACCCAATTTGCTTTTTCTGGTAAAAGTCATTTCTACATCCCATGACAAGGAGTTCATCAGAACCTATTGCTTTGTCCCCATTGTGACATCAGTTATTCAAATGGCAACAGATTGTGGTGTCACAACAGAAGATTATGGCCCCAATATTCAAAAGGTTAGCGCAACACAAATCAAGTTTGTGCCACACTAACCAGGAATAGCACTGTCCAATGGGGGTGTGGTCATATTCGAAGGCCACCTATGCATGGCGCACCCCCAACAGTGCCATGGTGCACAATGTCACACTGCACATATTCAAATGAGGAAGCCCCCATGCAAATGCAGTGCAGCACAGTATTAGAAAGATTTCAGAGCTGCTAAACAGCCACAAGTGCAGCACAGTTTAATGCTTCAGAAACCCAGCCCTTAACAGTGTGCAGAGAGGGTGGGTGCTCTACACACCCATCACACACTGTCAAGGGCTGGGTACCCTGTGGCCTAGCTGTCCCTTCCATGTCTTGATCCCCATCTCATTATTCATTTTGTAAACTCTAGTGGTTTACCAGTCCCTCCTGTGTCCCCGTCCCTATCCCAGTATTTTGCTTAAATTCCCTGCTGGTCTAGTGGTTCCAATAACCCAGCAGGTATGTCCCACCACCCCGTCCCCTATTCCAAGACTGAGAGCTAGCAACTGGCACTGCACTCTGCATGTCAACATGGCCAGACACAGACTGAGCTCCCATGCTGCACTCACTGTATTTACTCTTCAGTAAGCATGTCATGAGAGCTCAGTCTGCAGCCAGTCATGGTGGTGTGCAGAGGGCTGTGCCGATCACTGGTTTTCATGGTTGGGATGGGAGATCAGGGTGGGGGGACATACGTGCTGGGTTGGGTGTTCCACCAGACCACCACAGATTAAAAAAAGAATACTGGGATGGGGATCTGCACATTGGAGGGACAACTAGATTATCAGGGTTTACAAAAAGATTAATGAGATGTGCATCAGGATGTGGGATGGACCACTAGACCACCAGGGTTTGCAAAACAGAAAACAGGATGGGGACTGGGGCTAGGGAAGGTGGATCTGGCCCCGCGTACTTGGCCCATGTGCAGGTATGCAGATGAACCCATAATGGGCATGCAAATGGCCCGCTAGCACCATGCATGCCTAATGGGCTCATCTGCATATTTGGGCTGAATATTGCCCATAGCAAATGTGGCAGCAACCAGTGTGTGCTACGATGTACCCCTATGGACAGTCTTCAGTGCAGTCATCTTGTAGCATGGCACAAAGCATGGTAAATTCCTACTGTGCACCATGCTACCATGGCTCAATATTCAGATAGACAGTGCAGTCAGTTCAGATCATGCTATCTATCTGAATATGGCTCCATAGCCAGCCTGCCATATTTTTTTGCCTGGCACACCCATGTGCGCATGAAACTGGCTGGCTCTGAATATGGAGCCCAATGACTTCAAGTGGGCAATATGCTGCAGCATCAAATGAACTCAAAAGGGTAAATATCCTATTTCTCAATCAGTATCTTCTTTAAAAAATGAGGAGGAAAATCTATAGAAGATATTCAAAATACAAGCTGAGTTATGTATCAATAATGTTTTCCAAAGTTTTTTTTTCTGGAAGTGTCAGCAGATCTTTTATTTCCCTCCTCTAATATCCCAAATTACCCTAGTATTGTTTATATATATATATATATCTCCCCTCCACTCCTTCTTTGATACTACAAAATTATTTATCCAATTTTTAAATATACATCTTTTAGCAAGTAATAGTGCCAATTATAAAAAGAAATTTAAGGATGTTGGAGGACTGTAAGGAGGGAAAAACAGGAACTTAATAACTACATAACTCGCGATGTTGTTACCTGTCATTAGCAAAGTATGCAACAATATTGTATCCCAGTAAGTAATCTTTAATATATATACATTCCTAAAATGAATGTAATACAGGTCTCTTGTATTAGATGCATTTCAAACATTACTTCAGTACTGTGTACCTTTTTTGTATTGCTTATTTCAAGATGTGTGGTCTATAGATAACAATGTGTTGCATGTTATCCCTCAAGGAATACACACTTTTAATAAGACTTTTTACTACTCCCTCCTTAAATGTTTTTGTGATTCAGTCAGAACTATAAAGAATATAGATAATGTTTTTCATACCTGATCTTACTCTATTTTATTCCATTTCCTAATATTTGCAGTAAGTCCCTTTCTATTATTCTAGCTTTTACATGGGATAAGCACTGTATGTGTCTAAATTGGTGATTTTCAGGTTGACTAAATGTTATTATTATTTCTTCATAAGTCAGGGAGTTTTCAGCTCTTCCTCTAACTTATGTCCCCAATATTTCAAGCCCTGTGTGTTCCATTCATTCCACTCAATCTAAAAATGCTGGTACTGAGTTTTGGATGTATATTAATGTTTCTCATCAACTGTACCTTCTCTCCAGTTTCTTCAGAAATAGTTCCTGGTAAGCATAGTTCTAAAAAAAAAGGCACAATGCAGCCAAATGAATGCTCATATTGAGTTGTTTTAGACAGATCAGTTATCATCCCATAGCATGTCTAACCCCCTTCCTCAAATGCCTAATAGATGTGTTTCTAAATCCAGCCATCTATTATTCAACTCCTCCTTTAACTATTCTGGAAGATAGTACATGTAATTTTGGCCACTGATCATACATTTTATTTCTAAAAGATTTATTTCCCCTTAATGTTAGTACTTTCAAGCTGGCAGCTTGTTTACCCTGGTTTCATATTGTTCTAAATGTAAGAGGAGAACATTGTTTCTGTTTAGTAAATGTTTTTTCTTTCTATTTTTCTGTTTCTTTCTTTTTTCTTTAATAATGCTGCTACAGTTGCCCTAGGAAACAGCACTTTGGGAGGACTGTCATTTTAATTGAACCAACTTGTCATCAATGTGTTAGTGCCAGAAAGTATCTTCACCTTTTATGATCATAGTGAATGTTATTTACTAAGGGGTGCTAATGCATTTCTTAGTTAACTTATGTATTTGAATACCAATGTGTGTTAATATTTGATTTTTTTATAAATAATAAATAGACAGTTTTCTTTTCAATTTGTTATTTATACGTATATGTCTTGCCTCTAAATCCAATAAATGTTACTTTTCAAATGTGTTCTAAATCCTGACATGTTGTAGAGATCTTTTAAAAGCTGCAGTATTTTTGTCATTGAAATCCAAGATCCAAGGTTCATTAGAAATAGCCTCACATCATCTGTATACATAGCTGATTTATTAGCTCTTCTTTTAGTTATAACGTTGATATTCTTATCTAAGCTTATCAAATTTATTAGTCGATCCATGCATAAAAAAAGGGATGGGGTAACCTTTTCTTGTCCCCTTCAAAATGAAATCAATCTGAATTCAATACTGAATGGAACACACAATATTGCCTTACTATACTGTAGATAACGTGTACCCAACTTATAAAAACATCACCTATGAAAATTATTAACACAACTATTTGTCAGCACCTTCACATGTATTTAAACCCAACATGATCAAATGTCTTCTCTCCATCTAAAGGTATAAGGTCCATTCTGTGTGAGCCCCAGATTCTTGATTATCATACTTAGCGCTTCTTACATTTTCATGTAAGTGTCTACCATTAATTGAAAACTAGCTTGATAACCTAGACAGAATAGTCTCTCATTGTTTAGCTAATATCTCTATAAACAATTTAACATCATTATTGTAACCCACCCACTTACATGATATTCCAAGAATTAATAGTCCAGGAAACAGATAAAAGACCTGAACACATATTTTTTTTTTATACAGAGAGAGTAAGAGGGGAAGAGGACAGTTTCAGCTTAAGCAGTCTGCAGTCTGGGGCCTCAGCATTAGTCAGATGTGCAGGAAGAAGAGAAAGAGAGGTTGCTGGCTGAGGGCATGAGCATCTGGTTAAGGGCTCTTGGTAAATCAGATGGTTCATGGTGCCAGTTACCTCTAGCTAGAGGGTAATTCTAAGAAGGTGGAGGAGGCATTCCCACTGTGGTGCTGAAATCTGGGAGTGTGAGAAGTGGCAGACAAAGACCAGTGTGGTGCTCTGTAAAGTAAATTGTCAGTCACCTTGTATGCACAAGCTGTATTCTGGACGAAGCAGGAGGTTGACAGGGGGCTTACAAGGGTGGGGAGGTCTGCCAACTGCATTTCAGCAGGTGGAGTTAGGGGAGAGAGAGATGTCCCTGCAGCAAGACACAGTGGCAGCTAGAGTTAAGGCTCCCAGTCAATCAAGTGTGGGCCCCCTATGAAGGGAAAGGGGAAGCAGAGCTTGAGAGAAGAGTGGAAAGAAGGCCCCCAGTGACTTTGCTTTAAGACACTCAGAGGCAGATTAAGAGAGTATTCAAAGTGCCCATATCTACCCCCTCCTACTTCTGCCTGAGCAGCCATGCCCTATGGGAATATGGGTTTTGTTATGAGTACAGCTAGAGTGATACAGTTTCTTCCACACCCTAAGACACCTCTCTGGTTAGCCTGTAGAAAATAACAATGGGTCCCAAAGTACGAGCCTCTGGCTTCTAGGCTCAAATCAAGGTGTCAACTTGAAGATAGAAATGTATGCAGGGTTCCTGCAGTATACTTGTGTTTGAAGTACCTTAGTATGTCCCAGTCTCTTAAGGAAGTCCCCAGACAAAGGGGATGGGGTAATAGAGAAAATGTTCCCCTAGCGATGTACATTTTGCTTCTCATATTCAGTCCCAATGCCACTAAATTTGAAGCAGGTGCACAGGATGCAGAGATACATAGATTCTGATGGAAGACAAATACTCATTAGTCTATAGCAGCTGCCTATTTCTTATCTATCTCTATGTCCAACCTGACATCAGACTGGAGTTTCGGGGCATCTTGCCCTCCCTTCCAGGCCTCCTTCACCTGATAGCAAATCCTGAACCTCTTATAGGTCTTAAAGCAGCAGTAATGGATAATCAGGAAGTGATTATCAAAATTCTACTTTTTGGCTGGAAGCATGCAGCCATACTTCTGGTTTCCATATCTGTAAATATTTTTTTTAGTGATCTTTAGTTTTTTAAATAGTTTAAATTTATTGCCATTGTTGTGGATCCACAGCAAATATGGCTGGTGACTAATTTGCAGATGGGCTCCCCCCTCACGTCACATCCTGTTTTTTGTTTACTTCTGTGGAACCCTGTGCTGTGTGCTCCCACTGTCCCTATATAGTACTATAAGTCAAGCGTATGCACGCTTGGTAGCAGAGGGTTCCAGTTCAACATGGCAAGTTGGAGAAATGTAAACAAATCAAAGAAAAATGGAGCAAGTTACAGAGTGTTAGTACAGCAAAAACTAGAAAGATTACAAAGTACTGTAAGTGCTCAACAGAGCACAGGGAGCAAACTGTTGCAAAAGATCCAATATTGTATCTAGTACTGCTGCTGTGTACTTGACCTCCTAGGGCCATAGTCACATTATTTACCAGAGAAATTGCTGAACAGGAGCCTGGACAAATTAGGTTTTTACCTAGCTTGCTGTATGAACTAAAGTTATTGAGCAAGGTTTTTCCCTTGTAGAACAAGGATCCATGACACCGCATCGACAATTTCATGTTGACGTGTTTCCCCAAGACCAGTACTTTGACCACAATTGCAGTCAGGATGGTTCTGCAGCATTAAACCTTTATTTTTTGTGGGAAGTTGTGCCCCCTTGCACCCCCCATGCAGGGGTCTGTGCACCCTGCACCCTCCTACTTAAGATTCCCAACTCTGGAATGGAGCAGAGTCAGGGATGGGGTGCAGGACCTCACGGAAGGGTGCCAGGGGCCCAGGTGGACTTTACAGCAATGTGGAGATGTTGTCTGTATCACCCACATCGCTGTAAAGTTGTCGATGTAGCAACAGTATACTGTAAAAAAGCATATGTTATCTGTGCTTCGTGTTATTAAGCACATATTATACTGTAATGGTTTAATGACCAAAACCACAATTTTCTTTACAATTCTGTTTTATAAGTACCTGGTATGTGTGAGTTCTAAGCTCATTTCCAGGTCTGACCTGAGGGAGAACAGGTGGAAAAGAAAACATTATTTCAGAGAGTAACATGTATTATATATTCATTTCTTCTTTTGTTCTAATATTGACTATGAGGTTTTATTGGGGAATTACTTGTGTGGAAGTGGTACTGAATACAGAAAAATACAAATCTTCTAAATATTCTCAAATATCTTACAGATCTTTTTTTAACCAAGTTGAAGCTTTTCTTAACTACTTTTTTGTATATTACTTGCTGTGAGTATTTCACATTTTCACCCTCCCTGGGTTGTCTAGGTAGTAAATTTGCTCCTGTTTTGCTGCACTTATGCCTTTTGCTTGGTGGATGCCTAGTCCCTGACCTCATCACAGTTGAATTTTTTCTGTTGTTACTCCCACCTTTTAAATTTAGCTGCACTCCGTCAAATGTACTGTGAATTTGCTGTTGGGGTCACTCTTGATATTGTATTGTACCTTCTTTGTACTGTAACTTTGCTGTTGGGAGTTATTCTCTATATTGTAGTGTACCTTTTCTGACACCCATTCCCCCTAGGGCACACCTGAAAATAATCTTTGGCTCAGTGTGCCACAGCTCTGACATCAGAAAATGACACACTCATAAAATATCCCAGGTCACATTACGGCAGAGCAAACTCCTGTCTCTGTGGAGGAGAAATGCTTGACTTGGCCTTGTTGAAAGAGCTGGCCCAAGCACCATAATTCCTGTCTACATCATCTGTGGAAACTGAGATGTGTTCTACCTCTGAGCAAAAATTGTAGCATTTCCTAATTGGAGTTCTCTACCAATGCCCCGTTCCCCTTGATTAATCTTCTAGCTACACCCCACATTTTTGCAGTATGCCTGCCTCATTGATTCGTTATGCAGCCTAATGAGCCTGGTTCTATATTCTGTTGTAAAGGAAATCACACCCTGGGATACCCCAGGTTTCTGCTGCTTCCATTGCCTCCCAGCTTGGTGAGTCAATTTCTGTTATATGGGGTAGCATGTGCTGTATTTGACAAGCTATGAAATACCTTTTAATATCAGCGACTCTCAGTCCCACCTCAAGGTTATCAACTCCTATTTTAATCTAGGCACCTCCCATCTGTAAAATGAAATCTGAGAGCATCTTGTGGAGGGTCATCCAACCAGAGATGGGAATCTCAATCACTAAGGGAGAGAACAAGTATAAACATCCGAGCAGGATATTCATCCTGAACACCTCCACTTTCCTTATCTAAGGAAACTCCATGTCTTTCCACCTTTCCAGGTCCTCTTCCCAGTGCTATTTTGACAGGAAGGAAATAGCTTGCTACCCCATTGAGTATATCAGGATGGAGTGTAAGGCAGAACAGTAACACAATGTGATTGTTGCAGTTATTATTTGCAACTCAGATGTGACTGTGGATGTGGTTCCCTTATTGTAATAATTTATACTGCAGTATTTTTTTACACAGATTCTCAATAATGTGCATAATAGAGACTTTGGATGTTGGTCCATACAAAGAAGAAATCTGATTAGTGCTGATAATGCATGCTATTATATCCCACTGAGAAGGATGTTGCCACACATTTAATTATACAGGCACTTACTGTATGTCCAAATTAACCTACAGTCTACTTAAAAAGGTATTTGCAAACTCCAGGTGATTGAAATTTAGTTCCATTAGGCCACCATTTTCTCTGTGGTTATACAGCTGCTGCAGATTGTTGAGTTGGTTTCCACACTAGCCCTCTTTGTGATTTTTTTTCTAGTTTTCTCACATGATCATGGTGCCTTGAGAGGTTTGTCTGCTGTAACCTTGAAATCTGTTTCACTAAATAGCTTTTACAAACATCTATTTCTCTCTGTGTAATCACAAACATTATCTTCCAGTCACCAGTAGGACCCCATTGTAAATTAGCTGATGCTAAATTGGGTTTTATCCTGTTTCTGATATCAGAAATAAACTTTTTACTACTACTACTACTACCACCAGTAAACAAGTACACAGTATGACCCATGTCCACCTTCTGCATCCATAGACTGCTTCCAGCTGCTATGTTGTGTAGTCACTATCATAATCTGATTAAAGAAACACTATTGAACTGTGTGTTGTTTAATTACTTAATCATTAACACTCCAGTACGGAACATGCACATAGACTTTTGAGTAATGCGTCCACCTATACCACCATCACATTAAAATGCCCCAAATCACAAACTGTGAACAGTGTTTCATATAGCAATGGGTAATGGATTTTTCAGTATATCAATTGCTTTTTCATTTCCTCACATGTCTGCTATACCTCTGAGTATCAGTTCCTGGGAGGGCCAGCACAGGCACTAAGAAAGCTATAATAGTATATTGATTACGCATATGTCACCATGTCCTGGAGATTACATTTCACATTATCTTGCCCACAGTATTCTAATAGTAAGTAAAGGCACAGGATAATAGCTAATGCATCAAGGAATTCCCAGTCCACATAGAGCAGATGTTTTTATGCTGTCTATCTGGGTCCATCTGTCCATTCAGCTTACACTGTGCTCTGCTTTCATACAGAATGTCACCATATGGCTTGAGGAAGCAGACACACCCAGCATATATAATAGGTCATTTACTGACTACTGAGAGTAACATTGAAAAGATAGCCTTTTTAATTAATAATTTAACATAATTTAAAGCTGTATGGCATTTATACAGTAGCTGTTTCAATTTTAATAAAATTTTCTCTCACCATTCATAAACTACTTGAACATCAAGGTACTGTCCTCTAAATTAGATAAGGAGCTCATGGAAGACATGGGATTACATTTTATCAACAGAAAATCCCAATTAAGATCTCACAATAAGCAACTGTTGGTTTACAGGGCAACTACTAACAAAAGAGCAAATTTCTTTATAATTCGAGCTGCCAAACAATGGAATTTACTTCCAAGTTCCTTAGTAAATTCGGGGTCATTGGATTATTTTAAACATAACCTTGACAATTATATTTTGGATTCAAGAACCAGAAATTAACCCACCTACTGGTGGGAGACAATCTTGATGGACTCCAGACTTCTTTTGTCTTTACAACCAAGAAACCAAGAAATGGGGTTTGCAACAAATTATTGACTAAAACAATAAACACTCCATTGATGTTTTTAGTTCTAGAAAAAATATATATTGACTTGGAACAGTCAGCTAAAGGGTGATTGAACTTGCTCTTGATTCTCTATTGTACAATAATTGCCAAAAACAAGAACATTTGCCATATAGTAAATATGACTTTTTGTGAAAACTCTATTTGTAGTAGAGCTACAGTAGTCTACTGACATGAGAAAACTGGCTTGGCTGCTATTTATAATCATTTAATATATCCAAATGCTGGCACTGAGAGCCAAACCTGTTTTCTGCAAGAAATAATTTTCAATATTTTAGACTGCTTACTAAACTGCTGTACAAGATCTCATATTTATGCATTTACATGTCAAATTACATTGTTCAACTTGCCAAATATAATAGTTTCTGCATCCTCCCTCTCTTTCAGTTCTGTTTCACTTATGTAGTTTGGCAAAGTGTTTTGACATTTGGCTAAAAGGTTTTAAAGCAGCAGTATTTGTTAATCGGCAAAACATTTAATCATATAGTTTTTTAGCAGAAATGCATTTCTGACATCCTTAGATTTATCCTCAGTGTATTTCTAGTTTTCTCTATTTTTAAAACAACTTTTATGTCTAGTGTTGTCATTAATGGCTCGCATCATTAAAGATGGCTGCCACTCACCATTTTTAAAACTCTCTTCTGTTGAGGATACCTCTTGAATGTGCATGCTAGATTCATACTGTGGGTGTATTAGAATGGTATTACCACACATTTCTAACAGCACAGTACTGTACAAAAATCTTTTATCTATCTATCTATCTATCTATCTATCTATCTATCTATCTATCTATCTATCTATCTACCACCATATGTCTGTCTGTCTATCACCATCTGTCTGTCTGTCTATCTAGCTGTCTAGCTATCTATCTATTGGCAGGCATGGCTTGGGAGTTGGAACTTTTATAAAATTCAAAATCCTGTATCTTGGTTCAGAAATTAAAGAAGATAAAAGGCAAAATGTGTATCTTGATATTATTTACAGAAAAACAGATTTTCAGGGGAAAAAATGATATGGTAACTTCAAATACTGCTGCTTCAATGGCATTTAGTCACAACACTGTATGATTTTAAATTCTGGCCTCAACCCTGTAATACACATGAGGAAGCTCCATCTATGAAAGGCAGTATGAGAAACATTTGTATAAACTATTTATTTGTTAGAAAAAATCTTTGTAAGGATATATATACTCCTTATATGGAAATATATATTATATGCTGTACATAAGAGACAGTATAGCACTGTTGTTTAGGGAACTGAGCTGCAAACCTGGAGACCTGGGTTTGAATTCCACAGCCCCAACATGCATATTGTGTGACCCCGAGGAAGTCACTAAACTTCCTTGTTCTCCTAGGTCGCATCTGGAACAAGCTTCAGTTTAGTGTGCCTTTTCTGGTTAAATATATTCCCCTTTTCCTTTCAATATACAGAACTAAAAACAATGCATTTACAGATATGTCCTAGGGGAATGAGGGAAAGGGGAAAAATAAAATATAATACATATGAAACTTACAGCTTATAGCTGCCCCAGCTGTAGCTTAACCCCACAGGGCAGACACTTGATAGCTGAACAAGTTCATTGAAGTACAGGATGGATCATAGGCAGCATGAGAGGAATTATGTGATGGGCCTTTTCTCACAGCTGTGGCACAGGTGGCTTTCATCCAAACTCCAATTAAAACAAAATTAAAACCTGACTGATATTCACCTGGGAAACTGATTTACAGCATACCATACCCCTCCCAATGCACATGCACCAAGGCACATGGCAGCAGAAGCTTTCATTTCAGTCCTTAACCCCTGAGGTACCAGTGGGTAACCACACTGAATTTAGGAACCCAAGGAAGCCCTAGGTGTTACAAGTTGTTCCCTTTCTTTTCTGATGCCAACAAGCATAGTTTGTAAGCACATACTGTGGTCATGCAGTCTTTTTTGCATTTCAGTCACGTTTAAGGATATCTTTTGTGTGAGGAATTTACAATGTGTGAGTGATGTGCCATGCGTCACAGTAGATAGACAGCTCTGTCTACCAGGACACAAGTCATGCCACTCATGCTCACTGATATGGACAGTTTTTTGCAGCTTTTGTATACCACCATGGGAGCTGAAGCCCACCCCAGGAATTGTTCCAGGCAAAAGATAATCCACCACATAACCTATCACCCAGCAGCAGCAAATATTGATCTGTTCTGCTGCTCAGACTACTCCATCTGTCAGAACATTTGCTGAGAGTGAGGGTGCCCAGTTCACAAAGGAGCAACAGGGAGACAGCACATACAGGAGATGTTATCCCCAGTGGAAACAGGTGAATTGACCATTGGTCTACAGTCCAGGAGGCCTGGGGTCTCGGAAAGGGATACTGGACCTGGACATGCACCCTGCACACTTAATGTGTTGTAGGGGGCTCTGAATCTTATGAGTAAGTGCTCACACACAACAGAGATCACCGCAGTTCAGGAACTACCAAGCACATCATCCACAGTTTATATCAAGATATGGTTAGAATTACAATTACTTGTGGGAAAATCCCCTACTGTTATCATACCTGTCATCATTCAACTAACAGGTGACAGTACTGGTAAATAGTTCTACAAACAGAAATTAGGTGTGATAGTGCTCCTGATTTTTTACCAGAATTATAGAAAAAAAAATTCCTGCCCCATTGGGGTAAACTATTTTTGTACTAAAGTATGTGGTTTAACCAATTATAGGATAGGCACGACAGAGACAGATCTTGTAATGATCTTTATTTTCCCTTAGAAATGCAATTTATGTAGCTTTCTCACTCTGTTCACCAACTGAGGTAAAACCTGCATGATCTGCCCATGTTATGGTTTGCAGAACTATTGTATACTTGTGTAATGTTAAACAGATATACAAAGTCAGAAGTTTTTTTCTGCATAAAAAGACCCAAAACTCTCAAGTAGCATCTACAGCACTATTTTGGTCCACTTTTGTGTGACAGTTCAATCATGTATAGATATGTTGTGAAATACAATTTTGCCAGCGAAATTGCCACAAAATTGGCAATTTTACCACGTGAAATATTTTGCAAAATTCGTGCATTTCATTAAATATTTTGCAGGTGTGAAATGTGAAATATCACCGAATATAGTGAAATTATGCCCAAAAATTTTGAAATTTTGCCCCCAAATTGTGAAATTGTGCCTGAAAATTGCAATCGTTCATCTGAACATTGCAAAATTTTGCATTTCATGGTGAAATTTTGCTGTTTTCAGGTGCAATTTCACAATTTGTGGGTGAAATAGCAATTTTTGGGTGAAATTCCACCTTTTGCACCCGTGAAATTTTTAGCAAAATGTGCGAATTTCACAGACTATGTTGTGTAACGAAATTTCTCAGTTTTGCACACCAATCATGTAACATGAGTTTGCAAGCCTGCCCTTAGCAGCTTGCACATTAGCTTAGTAAAACAAATGCTGTATAGTTAAATGTTTGTTAATCTTTCAGTTTATTGACTATACATGACTGTTAGTAACCAGTGACTGTTGCACTCAACTTAATACCACACTGGCCTTTGGAATATATTATAAATCTAAGCAAATGATGATTATTATGAAAAATGAAATATTTATTCATACCTCTGTACTGTCCCACATTACCAGGGAAGTACAGTACCTCATGCACTTCTCAGAACTGACGCATCGCGCATCCACAAATTTGGGTCAGAGCCAAAACCACTGGTAATGCATTAACCTTACAAGATCTGTAAGCAATAAGACATGATGAGGTGTGCATGGAACAGATTTTACCACACGCCTAGGAGTATAGTGTGGCACAAGACCACAGGTTGAGTGCCTTCAAAACCTGGAAGTGCAGTAAACTCTGTTCCAGTCACACCCCTGGAGTGTCTTATTGTGCTTATTAAATGGATCCTTTGTTTAACTTTTTACAGTTGGGGAAAGCATGTTTATATGTAGAAACAACAGATTTACTTGTGTGTATTTATGGTAAAATAGTCCTTCCCTCCATTGCAAATGATATCATTGATGATGTCATTGAATTGCTTCTGGAAAAAGTTTATCCTTTGCTGGTATCAAGATTCAAGATATGGACTGTTTATCATGGAATGTTTACCATGGAATACATGGATTCAAGATTCTGCTCAGTTCCACTGGCAGAATGTTCCTCTCCTAACATACTGCATACACACAACAAAGGCCTCTTCTACAGTCAGAGTCTCAATTATCTCACTGTCAGGGCAAGCAGAAGAGATTTCCCTAATGAGCAGGAAAAGATAGAATGCAGATTTTGCATTGTCAGCAAAGAAACAGTTGTAGTGAAAACTATAAGCAATACTTACTGTTTCTGATTTATTTACATGTGTAAGGAAAGTGTGATGATCAGGGAAACAACATTTAATTAATTGTGTTAATTTATTTAAGATAGTTCTATTTTTAGGGCCCAGTTGAAGTTTTTTTGCAGTATAAAGGTAGCAGTCATGTTTGTGAGGGAAAATCAATTTTTGTTGTTGAGGGACTGTTGGAAGATAGTTCTGGTTGTAGGAGAACTGATTTGCTCATTGTGTGATGTTGTTTAGGACCAGGATGACTGTGCATGAAACAGATTTCATGCACGGTCACATAATATATTTTGGCCAATGAGATTTCTTTATTATGGATGACCATTTTATAAAAAGAATTAATATGAACTTAGTTCACTTTACTTGAAGTATTGTGATGTTACACCCCACATTTACATCAGAATAACAGAAGAAAACCTTTAACATCAAGCTAATGCAAAAGAAGTTGTTGGTTCTGGACACAGACACATGTGTGTGCATGCACACGCACACACACCAGTAGCACTTTCAATGGTTGCATACATGCAGATAGCATAAGTGGGATAGGTAGACAGATAGCTGAGATGCACTGTCTGGTTCACAGTTGTGCCCTGCATTTACAGATTTCTACAGTGTATTTACCCAGGTTAGCAGAACTAAAATGCAATATTTCATTTTCAGTGGGAACCCTGCTTTTGCCATTTTTACAATTATTTTTCCCAGGATAAACCAGCTAAGATGTAATATATTGTTTTTAATGTGGTCCTGCTTTTACTCACTTTTAGGTCCAACAAGCATGGCTTGTAAGCACCTACTGTGGTCATGCATACTCTTTTCTGCATTTCAGTCAAGTTTAAGGATATCTTTTGCATGAGTGACTTACCATGCATACGTGACATGCCATGCATCAGAGCAGACAGACAGCTCTGTCTACCCTGATGCATGGCACATCACTGATGCTCACTGATACTGATACAGGCAAGTTTTGTATACCACAGTGGGAACTGAAGCCCATCTTGTGAACTGTCCCAAGCAAAGGATAACCTGCCATAGAACCAACCACCCATTGCAGCAAACATCGATCTGTTCTGCTGCTTGGATCTCTCCATCTGTCAGAACATCAGTCGGAGAGTGAAAGAGTCTGGTTCACAAAGGAGCAATGTGGAGAGAGAGCAGAAAGGAGGGAAATAGTGGCTCCCAGAATCACCAATGCAGTCTGCAAGTCACCATTCTGTGCCAATGGGAAGAAGTGGTACACCAAATAGAAAAGGTAAGTTGACTACTAGTCTACTCTCTCTTGAATTCAGGTTCCAGGTCCCAGGAGGAGTGTGCATTGCAGTTTTGGAGCAATGCAATGCGAGGTGTGCTTCAGGTTGACCTTTCCTTTAGGGTTGTTGATTAATGGGAGAGCTGAGGAATGAGCAGATTTCCTCTGCAGGCACTGTGTCATTCACTGTGTTTGTTTTAGATGTTAATACTAGTATGGGGCATCATTCTGCATAACAGTTCAGTTGCTGCTGGTTACAGTATTTGTGGAAACTTACCAATATTATGACTTTTTTTAACCTGCCTTGAAACTACAGCACTGAAGCAGTCAGCACAGATGTTGGAATCATTTTATTTTGCCTTGGCTATTTTTTGCAAGATAATCATTTGCTTTGCTCAGCAAGATATTTCACACCAGTATTGGATACAGAGTGAAAACCAGTTGAGATGAAATGTAATCATCATGGGCCATGGATTATCACCAGTCATTTTTGCACAAGATGGTTGTACAAACAGAACTCCTAGTGGGGCAGTACTTTAGGTACCAACAGTGGAGTGATAGTGTTTATCTCTAATAGCATGGTAGAGTGTCATAAAGAACTATTCTAGCAAAACACTGTAAAGATCAGATGGATAATTAGTATGTATGACTTCTTTATTTATTTATCTATGACTTTGTTGACCAGGTAAGGTGCTCTGGTCCAGAGGACCATTTACAGGCATGATCTGGGCCAAATAAGCATGAGCAAATGACAGTTACAGATAACAAAAAGTATAACAACAGAACTTGGTAACACCACAATATACAGAATAGAGGCATGGACAGCAGACAGTGATAAACATATGAGCCACATTCAAAAACAAACCAGTACACAGATACAAATGCAGTTAGCGAATTACTAAACCATGGTGCAATATTAGTTGCAGCTTTAGGTACAACAAGGAGTTTACCTCATCCCCATCCCCTAGATGCAATATGTCCAGACATGCTAATTATCCTAGCAGGAATAGGAAGGAGAAAAGGTGTAAGGTCCATTGACAGGTGAACAGTACGTGTTACCTGGGTGGACAGTTGCAGCTGACCCTAGTGAGGAGCTAGGATTTAAAGTTAAGTTTGAAGGCACTAGGCTTGTTGGATGCTCTGAGGTGGACAGGCAGTCCATTCCATAGTAGGGGTGACATGACCGATAAGGCTTTACTGCCCATGTTAGTGGCTGTTCTCGCCATATCAAGGGGAGGGACAAGGAAGGATCAGAGACTTCTAGATGAGTCACAGTGCTTGAAGAAGGTGGCTACTGGGAAGGCAGGACTATTTCTGATGCAAGTATCAGTGAGGCAGCCAAGAGTGAAGTCAAAGCAACCATGTAGTGAGAGCCAGTTTAGGGAGCGGTAAAGGTCACACAGATGGGTGGAATAGGGGGTGGACAGGGCAAAGTAGCAGATGCTATTGTAAACAGTCATGAGTCATGTCCAAAGGGTGGAGGAGACACAAGTGTGGACTGGGGAGCGGTAGTCAAAGATGGGGAGGAGGTTTCCTCTTGCAATAGCAAAGCAAGCCTCATCAGTCAGGAGGGGTAGGATTTGGTACGCTGCACAGAGTTTCAGATTTATCCTATGGACTACTGAGTTAATATGGTCAGTGAAGGAGAGGGGGGTCCAGTGTGACCTCAACATATTTGAAGGAGTGGACTATTTTGAGGGCAGGGCCACTGGGAGGGAGGATTGGGAGAGAAGAGTAGGTTTTGTGTGCTCTAGCAAGGAAAGGTTTCGATCCAAACAGCATTGCTTTGTTTTGTTTTTTGTGTTAATTAGCATTAAGTTATCAGAGAACCAATTGTAGGTGGTGCAGCAGGTCTGGGTGAGGATAGAGGATAAGTGGGGATGAATTTGTCACTGTGGTAGATAACTAGACCATCGGTGTAGAGGAGGGATTTGCAGGTGAGGCTCTCCAAGGTGAGTGTATTGACAAAGATGATAAAGAGAAGGAGGCCTGGTATGAAGCCCTGGGGAACCCTGGTTGAGGCAGATAAGGCAGGAGAGGTGGCTGACCCTATGCACATAAATTGAGAGTGACTGGTAAGGTAAGTCTGAAACCAGCATGTGACATCCTTGGATGAGCCAATCAGGTTCAGTTTGGAAAGGAGGAGAGTATGATTAACCAAATCAAAAGCCTTTGACTGGTCCACAAATATGGCACCAGTGGCCTGCCCTTGATCCATATTAATAAGAATAAGGTCAGTGAATAGGGCTAGGGCAGTGGTGGTGCTGTGATGCCTGCAGAAGCCATGTTGCTGGCTATATAAGAAATCATATTTGGTGAGCTACTCAGATAGTTGTTGATGCACAACATTTTTGTGGAGTTTGCTCAGGTGGTGAAGGATGGATATTGGCCAGTAGCTGTTGAAGAAGAGGGGGTCACCAGTTTTGAAGATGGGAATAACTTTTTTTGCTTGCAATTTCTCCCCCTGGCCCCCTGATTGGCTCTTCTTACCTGGCATCCAATTCCTCTGGCCGCCTTCCATCCTGCACCATCCTCCACACTACGGGCCATCACTCTACCCCCATGGCTTACCCCCGTGGCAGGGTGGTGGGAAGCCTCTCAAACTCCCCACCAGGACTGGCTCCAGTACTAGTGATGCCCAATGGATGGCCATTAAGCCGCTCAACCAGGGCCACCATCTTTTCAGTATTTCTGTAATCAGCAGAGTGTGCAGTGCTGATGGAGGGCATGCCACAAGCACGTCCACATGCAGTATGCCCACAGGCTGTTCCACCTCCATGCACCACTGTACAGGGCCAGGCATGCCAACATCTAGCCTCCGCTAGGTGTCAGGCAATAGCCGTCCTCTGTTCTCCACCCATCCCTGGAGAGGTGAGCTGTACTCTGGATGCTCAATCCTCTCCCACCCCAGCCAGCCTCTGACGAGTGTGAACACAGATCATTGGCAAGGCAGGAGGTAAGGCATTGCTGCCTCAGCCCTCTACACCACTGGGCCAGATAGAATGTGAATAACTTTGTTCGATTTCCATGAGAGAGGCACAGAGGAGGAGGTAGTCAAGGCAAGATTGAAAATGAAGGTGAGGGGCTTGACGATTGCTGAGGACACAATTTTGTGGAACACAGGGGAGAGTCCATCTGCCTCAGCTGGGTAATCCCTAGAGGAGTCTGACAGTGTATTTTGTGGAAATGATCTTGAAATAGGAAGGGGAGTGAGGGGGAGTAGAATCAGGTGTGTGGGGCAGAGGCCATGGAAGTAATGGTGACATCCAGAATACCAGACCTGGGTTTGAATCCCACAGCTTCCACTTGCATACTGTGTGACCCTGAGCAAGTCACTTAACTTCCCCGTGCTCCCGGATCACACCTGTAAAAAAGCTTTCAGCTTAGTGTGCTACTCCTGGTTAAACAACTAAAATAAAAAAAAAAGAGCATAGCATATGGAGGGGGGACTGAGTGGTACTGGGGTGTACTGTGTGCCTGGCATAGGGGGAGATGAGCAGAGGTGCCAGACTGCATGTTGGAGAGGCTGCAAGAAGGGAGTTTGCTGAGGAAGGCTAACAAGTCTGAAAATTTAAGGTTAAAGGCATTGGCTACCTTGGCGGGGTCCCTAACCACTTCTGGGTGGTTAAAATTGTGGAATGATAGAAATTTGAGGGGGTCAAGGGGCTTTGGAGGACCATATGGCATAGGTGGGAGAGTGGTCACTTAATGAGTCTGATATGGTCCCCACATGAGGGATATGGTCCCTACAGTTGGTGATCACCCAATTGATAAGGGAGTTTGTGGAAGTCCAATGATTTGATTGGGTTGGGAGGGTGAGGATTTGCACCAGGTTGTGCTATTTGAGTTGGTTATCGAAGTCTGATTCTTGGGGACCCAGCCAATTTAGGTTATAGTCCCCAAATTGGATAGTTTCTCTAGCAGGAGAGAGAGAGAGATCCTAAGCCCAAGAGCAGGCTCTGGAGGCCAGTTATGCTGAATTCAGTGGGTTGTAACAACAACCCAGGTAAAGCTTCTTTGTAGAGCCTAGAGTGATTTCAGCAATGAGTCAGTCACTAGGGGAGTCATTTACTGCACAAAAAATGATGCAGGCAGAGAGAGGGTCCTGGACTAGGATAGCAGCACCACCATCCTTTTTTTTGCATGGTCTGTCCCTGTGCAGAAGGGTGTAGCCAGCTGGTTGGAACATGGCATTATTGTGCTGGAGCTTCAACCAGGTCTCTGTAAGGAAGAGTACATGGGGTCTGTGCTGGGAAACCCAGGCTTTGAGATCAGGAAATTTGTCAGGGAGACTTCATACGTTTATATGCACAAGTTTCAGATCGGGAGTACAGGCCCTGATACCACAGTTAGATGTGATTGGGATGTTGATGGGCCTGGTTGATTTCAATATCACCAACCAATAGGAGCAGTGAGAAAAGTAGGTGATATGAGTACTGGGTGCCAAAAGATGAGGTCAAGAAGGAGAGGGAGTGAAGGAAAAATCCAGGTAGATGGCTCTGTAGGTTGGGGAGAAGTGCAAGCAGGAGGGGTCCAAGTGAGGTGCATGCTCATCTTGGTGGTGGAAGAATGTAATGGGGGTGATTGGAGATGATGCAGAAATGTTTGAGGGCAACCTGGTCAGAATTGAAGATTGAGGCACAGAAGTCAGCTGCCAAGAGGGTGCCTACCAGAGAGACAGCCATGTGTGGCAGTAGTAGATGCTTCATAATTGAGATTGTAGGCATGACAGGATGTTTGTTGTAGACAGTGCACTGCCTGCCAGGGGGAGGTGGCAACTGGCTAGCAACTATGTGCAGGGCTAGTAGAAGTGGGTGAAAATGTGGAAGTGGTATACTTTAGGGGAGAAGTGTGCTCTAAAATGGAGAGCGACAATCTGTAAGAAGGGAGGAGCAGAGGGGAGGAGACTGCAAAAGATGGATTTAAAGAGTGCTGGGGGTGGGGGATGATGGACAAGGTGGAGAATGTCCCAGGGGAAGCACCAAAGTCAAAAAGTGCAATGTGCTGAAAGTCTCAGCCCAGGTGCCTGAGCGTGGCTCACAGCACTGGGTTAGGAGGCACACCAATGGTAGAGAAGTGGCTGGTTCAGTCAGCAAATGATAGGCCACCTCCATGCAGGATCAGCCAATTGTGAAGCTGCCAGAGGTGTGGAGAAGGAGATTGTACCTTGTTTGCTGTGCAGGCTGGCTGGTGATGAGGGGAGGGCAGCAGGCAGGCTGACACTTCCAAAAGATCCGTCGGGGCAGGGATGCCCAATAAGGAGCTCCGTGCAGAGATCTGAGGAGGACGAGAGAAGAGGAGCATGGTTAATAAGGTGAGAAGTATGGGCACAAAGCTGCTAAATTTGGCGGGTGGGGAGCAGACAAAAGTGATAGGAGACAGGCTTGAATGGCAGGGGGGGGATTCAAGATGGGACAAAACAATCACTGGGAGGGACCGAGCTTGGGCTGAGGGGGGGGGCCTCAGCAGGAGAGACAACAAGAATTTTGTATGGGAGCAAGGGTAAGGAGAGATGTGGAAACAGAGAAAATTAGCAGGAGCGGAGGGCAGAAAAAAGCACAGGTCAGAATTAGCAGGAGTGGAGGGCACAAAAAAAGATAAAAGCACAGGTCAGGATGGAGGGGTTTGAAGAAAGCAGTCAGGAAAGCAACAAGTGTTTCAAGATACTAGCAGTTAGGCAAATTCAAGCAGTAAGGCGTTTTACATTACACAGAATAAAAATGCTTGCTTGCTACTTACTTAAGGTTAGGCATTTAACATCTTACGAAAGAAAAATGCTGGATTGCTTCTTGCTAAACGGGACAGTGTAATGCAACTAGTTAAGATGCTAGCTTAGAAATCGCATTACTAAAACAGGAATAAAGCAGGCAAAAAAGAAAAATCAAGGTGGAGAATGGTCTAGGGAAAGTGCCAAAGTCAAAAAGCGCAACTTTTTTAGGCTTTGGGGGTTTGTCATCTGGAGGGGTTTGAGCTATTTAAAACAAAAAGAAATCTGAAGAGCAGGACTTCCTATGTATAGGAGGAGGAGGAGCTGAGTCCCTACTCAGTTTTAACCACTGCATATAATTAAATCCAACTTTAGAAGTAAGGATTTTTGTACACACTCGTCCTTTCCTAGTGCTGCCAATATGTCTGTTGAGCACCCTTTGAATCAACTAATAATACCGAATTCCTTCCATCAAAAGCATTTTGCATTTGTTTCTGACAATTGTTTTTCCTCTGAAGTACTGTTATGGGATGGCTTTCACATACTGAAAGATTTGTTGATCCAGTGTGCTTAACTTCCTATGACAATAATTAGTAGCAGAATAAGATGACCACTTCTGAGTTGAACACCCCTGTTGTCTCAAATTACAGTAACATTTGCATAACATTTGCAAGTAGGGTTACCACCTGTCCTGATTTTTGCAGGACAGTCCTGATTTGGGCAGCTGTGTCCTGCAAAAAAACATGAAAAATACTACATGTCCTGATTTTATAGCAGAAAAAATATTTTCTAACTTTCCACAAAATGTTGGAGAGAACTACAATACCTTAACTAAAATACCTTAAAATGATAAGAAACAATAGAAGCAACTGAGAAACTACAATACTTAGCCTTAATTCTGATTATATAGAGAAAACAAGTCTGTTGCATTGGTCGAAGGTATATACTGTCCTGCGAAAAATCATGTTTCAGTAAGAAATGTCCCACTTTGGGCTTCTTAAAAGGTGGTAACCCTATTTGCAAGGCAGTGTGGATTAGTGATTCAGCTTGTGTAACTCACAGATCACCCATACACTATTTTGTTGTCAGTTACTATACCGGAAATCTCATAATTCTCAGTTTTGGTGTCAGGACTGTGAATAATGGCATTTTTAGGTGCCAACAAGCATAGCTTGTAAGTGCATATTGTAATTATGCATACTCTTTTCTGCATTTCAGTCATGTTTATGGATACCTTTTGTGTGAGTAATTTACTGTGCATGAGTGATGTGCCATGTGTCAGGGTAAACAGAAAGTCCTTTCTACCCTGATATACAGCACATCACTCACTGATATGGACTGATATGGACAGCTTTTCTGCAACTTTTGTACTGGGGATAAATAGTCTGGAGAATATGCCACCACTGTGGGAGCTGAAGCCCACTCCAGGAACTGTCCCATACAAAAGATAAGCCACCACCGAACCAACCACTCAGTGCCTGGAGTCAACAGGGCTCCCAAGTCCACCTCTGCTGAACAAGTCACCCTTTTCCCATCAGCTGTGCCTCAGATCCCATGCAAAACTCCAAAGAAAGGAGCTGCGAGTCTGTTCCCCCCACCAAAAACATATGAGACTGAAAGCAGTGTAAACCTGTCCAAAGCAGACAGGTGCTAAGGACAAACCCCTTCACCCAGCCCTTGGGAAAAGTCACACAGCTGACTCAGAGGTCCATCACAGTTTGTCTTTATTAAGCTACATTGGGAGCTGGTGCAGGTCCAAATTTCTTTGATTTTATTATTTTGTTTCTATTCAAACCTGAAACACTTGCTGGAATACCTGCTCAGCATCCTGAGAGAGTATTGCTATACTGCCAGCTTGCATCCTTCCCTGTTCCACCTCAACACTCACTACCACTGGTTACTGCTTATCCCAGTACTGGATGTCATGAGTGAATTAGCCATACAGTCACTTCCCACTGCTGCAGCTTGTTCAAAGACTGGACGCCATGAGTATATCTTATATACTATTTTAGTTGTATGGTGGTATGGTAGAGTGTCAGTGGAACAGGGAAGTCAGACTGCATACAAATTTGATCACAGCCAGTTTCTTATTCTCATGCAAATTACTGTAGAGTTTTACCTTTACAGTAAATATGGAAGCCTTTCATTCACTATTACTCCATCTGGAATATAGAGATGTCAAGCAGTTTTGGCAATTCAATTTAGTGCTCAATAGCTGCTTTTTCCTTCTACTGTAGGCCTTATTCTTATGCAGAGGCTGCTGTTATTTCATGTACTAAATATGATTTTTCCCTCTCTCTTGCACAGAATGCAATTTAATACAGGCAGAACAGCCCAAAAAATAAAATGCCAGAAAGAAATGAAAAGCTATTAACATGATCCAAAGATGTGAAAGAACTGAAAAAGTGATAGAGTCTGCTGATGCAGGATCATAGTATCTTTAATTAATGCTGTTTAAACAGACAATAAGCAACTGGTATAACTGTAGTACTGTTCTCTTTGCTTGCATCCATCCCACTTCCCCTGCCCTGGCTGCTGCTCTTCCCAAGATGGTGTTGTGAAAATTAAACTTCTGTATTCACTCAGAATACTGTTAGGCTAGAAATGAAGTACATAATGTGAGTTGGTGCTCTAAGCCAATCAGTCTGATGCCCTCTTTGTTAAAGAGGTAGTGGATGCAAGCCCACCAGTGCAGCAGTAATGCTACCATCTGCGGCATTGGTGACCTGTATTCAGGAACAACCATGGGACATCAGAGGTTCAGCTGGGGGGGAAGTATAAGTCCCAAGAACTGCTCTCATCATCTCGGGGGGGGTGGTGGTTGTGATTCCTGCCATGTTAGCAACACCCAGTGGAGAATGGGAGTGCAACAACCAGGACCAACACACTGCAAGTGAGGCAACAGCAGACATAGGTAGGTTGGGTATAGGAGGATGCCCGACCTGTGCTGACATCATTACATGTCTGTGCCTCCTGTGGGGAAAGTACAAGGAAAATTTTCTGGGTCAGTTTGTAGTGAAGCACTGGTGCTTTGGGACCCCTGCCCAAATGATGTCCCAGGTCTATGCCGCAGCTGGGGCCTCCAGTTGATCACAGTGTCTCTCCACAGGGATCCCCACCATAGGAGGAAAGCTGCAGACCTCAAGGTCTGAGCAGCCTGGGGGAGGTGCCAGGTGGTGCGTCCCAGTGCAGATGAAGGGGTACATTCCCTGCCCATAACCTGGGTGCAAAAACAAAGTTTAGACAAAAAAAAGAACTAGTGGAACCAAACCAGGCAGACAGGAAAATAATACAAATTTTAAGACTTAGTCCATTGTAACTGTTTATTTCTGAAGTATTTTTCTTTTTCCCTTTGCTCATTAGAGAGTCTTCTATACGATAATATTGTGCTTGATGTGTAGAATGGCTCTCAGCCCAGCAGGTGACATATATATCTCTATCTCCCACTACGTCATCAGCATTGTGACCTTACTGACAGTCACATCACAGGTAACTGACCTAGAAACTACTGAGTGGCTGTTCCTAAGCAGCAGTGTTGTTACATTCAATGAGATATCAGTTCTGATTATGTACTGAGGGTCAACAGAGATATATATGTCAGCAGCCTGGCAGAGTGCTGTCCCACACATCACACCTACTAACATCAGTTAAGAAATTTTCTAATTAACAAAAGGGAAAGAAAAAGTACCTCAGATATAAAAGGTACTGAATGACTGCTTTTAAAAACTAATATCAGTTTAAAGCAGTACACTAGCTCTTTAAATTGAAGATAAACAGCTAGTTTATGTCAGGACTGGGAGCCATGCAGACTGTTCATTATATTAGAGTTTCCATCATACCAGGGTTTGATATAGTGAGGAAGCACTGTACTTAACTTTTGCCTTCCCTTGTGTGAAACTTGGGTCTGCTTCTGCAGCATCAACCTCAAAAGGCACTTCAGCAAGAGAATAAAAAGTGAGGGGGTGGGGGCACCACATGCACATGTGTTCTGATGCCCATGAAAGTAATAAACCTAGCGTAGTGTAAAACAAATAACCTGCAGCCATTTTCTTGTTCTATTTTACACAGCTCTACAGTCTGTGCACTGAGCTTCTTTGTGCTGCTGCTTCCATCAGTTGGAATGCAATGTTTCTCAGTCTGTATTTGCTTCTCTCTTGCCACTCTCTCTCTCTCTCCCTCTCCCCCTCTCTGTCCTTCTTCATCACCAGCACCTTTATGCACACTGATCATTCCACTCAGCTGAAGTCTCTAACCTATCTTAAATGCTGTATGATTGTGTTTTCCTTGCTTAGCTTAGCTACCACCTGCCATGAAGCATCTTTGCCTGTGGGATACGCCAGGTTCAGTATAATGCCCTCCTCTGGTATCTGCTGCACCTGCCCACCTCCTGTCAGCATTTGCCTGCCCTACCCTATCTCTGGTGCAAAGACATTCAGTTCACAACTTTAGTGCCAGCGCCCACCCAGTCCTGTCTGCTGCACCACTCATGGTGAGTGATTCTCCTTCAGTCCTGCTGCAAGCCAGGCTAATCTCTGACTCATTTTTACTTACCCACTATGGTTCTCGGTCCCCACTCAGTTGATTTATTGTCCACAGAGAGGCTGAAAGCTGACTAAGGCACCATGTGCTACTACTTTCACTTGACACTGGGCCTCCAACTTACTGCCAGTGTTCCTGTTGCCTGCAGCCCCGGATGCCTCTCTACTTACCATAACAGAATCCATCAGCTGCCACCATCTGCCCTTGACCTGTTCAGTTGTGCTGAAGGAAGCCTGTTGCTGGTTGCTTTCAATGCTTCATCTCTGTATCCAGAATGATCCATCCCTCATGCTCCTGCTTGTCAGCACATACATTTGTATTCATTATGAAAACAATTATTTTTCAAGTCCAGTATAATTTGAAAGGGGTATAGATTTTATTTCTTTTATGTTTATGATTGAGACAACTAGATGGGCTCCAGGATACTGTGAAGCCCCTCAGTACTCCATAGAATGGAAGTAGTGTTCCAAAAAGGTGATGGAGAGTTATATTGTTTTATTTAAACATTTGGTCACCAGGAAAGGCACACAGAGCCAAGGTTCATCTCCAGATGTGACCCAAAGTTACATTTTCCCAGCTCACATAAAAGTATTATGCTCATTATGGCTGTGGGTGGAGCCTGCAGCAATCTTGCTGTCTGTAGCTGGAAAAATGGAGTATTGTGGAACACATGTTTTGGAGTTTTCAGTGTATCTTTCCACATCTAAGAATCGCTATGCCAATTGAAATAAAATATTCCCCTTTTTCTGTTTAGAATGTTGGAGACATAACTCCAAGCTGCGTATCAGTTGGCCATTATGAAACTGAAACAGTTTGTTAAATATTGGTTGCCTATTAAACTGGAGATTTGTTTACCCCCTTCGAAATGCAACAATTTGCACATATAAATACTTAGCATTTAAACATGTTCTTGCTACAAGCTTCAGTTGGGCAGGTATTGTCTTTCAAGAAAGATTCATACCTCATAAATGTCACCCTTTCCCAGCAAATCTAAAAATATTTACAATTTTTTTAACCTCTTAAGATGCTATCTGATAAACACTGTCTCAGACATATGCCAGAAGTGTGAACTATCCAGATAAAATATATAGCAATCAGCAGGCATTTTTTACTATGCTTTTTGGGAAAAAATAATACTGTATAGCAGTTTATATTCACGCCTTTTATATTTAGCACTCCAAGCACACATCCACATATTCACTTCCTCTTATTTTGTGGAACACTATTGCTACTATATACAGTGATCTACCTAATATTCACTGTCTTTTTATTTACACTCTAAAATGGAACCAGTGAATAAAGTGAAAATAAAATGACAGTGAATATTTCCTGTTATACAGTATTGAGCAACAGCAAACACACACACACACACACACACACACACACACACACACACACACACACACACTGCACACACCATCTTCATGGCCACAACATTCAAAATAAATACTACAATCTAATATGTTATAAAACAATAAAGAAACTGTTTATGTCAGTGAACATAGTGAAGTTCAGTTTAGAGTAGATGTCCTTTAAATATATTTCTTAGCCTATATTTTGTATCCTGGATAGCACTGGGGAGATGCTACATTTCATTGTCATAGGGATCTTCATTTACACATTTTTGCACTGTATTTACTCAATTTGTCCCAGATTAGATGCAATATCTTGTTTTCAGTAGAGTAAAGATTGTATCATTTATTCAGGGAAGCCTAGTCAAGATGTAAAATATTGTTTTCAGTGTGTTCTGATTTTACACAATGCAGCATAATGTTGTGTAGATGTAGAGCCCCACTGAAAATGAGATGACATTTCTTCTGTGATTTATCCAGGCTAAATATATAACAATCATCAGGTATATTCTAGGAAAACACATTGTAAAAATGTGTAATAAGAAGATAATATTGAAATTGCCTCTCAGTAGATATGCGTTGTGCAAATTCATTAGAAATAATGGGCAAAAGCACCCCAAAAGCTCTCCACAGCCATTTTTGGCTCTGACCAGAGTTAGTTTTAAATGTTGACAATGCACAGGAAAATGTAGCACCTTATCTCTGACTGCTATGCATGACAAGAGTCATACTCCAATGATAAGGGACAGTTATATTTTATATTCCCAGCTCAAGCAAAAATGCTCCCCCCCCCCCATTGCTATGTATTATAGAAGATGTGCCAAACGGGGAATTAAAACTAAGTGTTCCAATCTCCTGGGGAAATGTTAGGCACTCAGTTGTTGGACAGTTCAAGACCACCTAACCTCTGCTTGATAGAAAATAACCCTCACAATAGAACAGAATAATGGACTCTTGCATGTGACATGACTAGTTGTTATGAAAATTCTAACCTTAGACATGAGGTAAGTACTGCTCAGTGTTACTGACTCATGTTGCCATAATGCCCATAGATATTATGTGTGTGGGGGGGAGTCCCCCTCCAATGTCCCATTTAAGTAGTTCTATTTGTGGATGAAGAAGGCTATAAAAGTGTCTTTGGTGTTTTCTCTACACTCATTTTCAATTGTTCCTCCCTCAGAAATTCACTTGGTATGACATCTCTGCTGACTCACTAATTATTTATGTTTCACCCCCAGGACTTGGTAGTTCCCTAATGTATTACTATTGAGACACTACTCTCATCCAGGTATACTGGTTGGCAACTAATATTTTCCTGGAGGAAGGGGGTCAGAAAAATGAATAATGTATCTGTGCTTCACCACCAGGACACTACTTCTATCCAGGAAACAATCAGAAAGCACAATATTTTTAAAGGAACAGAGTAAATGGAACTGCCCTTCACCGCTAGAGCACTACTTCTGTCATGAACCAGCTGATGGGTGTCAGTAACCTGGAGTGTTTGTCTTTGCTTGGTACTAAAGAATTGGACATTTTCAAGGTGTATTCATGTCTGCAGAGCAGTGGCATACTCCAGGAGGTATTTTTAATGTCTCAAGGAATAGGGTTTGTTATGTGGCATGGCAGTCTCCCAGGGGTTCATAAAATGTGCACTGTAACTGTTCACTCTATAAGGACACATCTTCAGACTCAAGAAAACCTTTAGGGTCACATTAGTGAGCAAGAAGCCAAGAACAAAGAAAACATAAATGTCCCACTCCACAGAGATTAATCCATCACAAGTAGAGTTACCACCTTTTAAGAAGCCTAAAGTGGGGCATTTCTTACTGAAACATGATTTTTCACAGGACAGTACCTAACCTCCACCAATGCAACAGATTGGTTTTAAGGAAAAGTATTGCAGTTTCTTGGTTGCTTCTGTTGTTTGTAATCATTTTAATGTATTTTAGTTAAGGTATTACAGTTCTCTGCAACATTTAGTGGAAAGTTAGAAAATATTTTTTGAAATAAAAAGTCAGGACATGTAGTATTTTTCATTTTTTCACAGGACACAGCTGACCAAATCAGGACTGTCCTGCAAAAATCAGGACAGGTGATAACCCTAATCACAGGAGGGAGTAGTGAAGACTCATCAATCATAGTGCATGAGACTTTTTTTTTCAAAAGATCATGCTGACTTTAGAGACACTGGTGCAGGAATTGATCAGGTTAAACTTCAAAGTTTGCATACTGTGTGGGGTATTCTTGTTTATTCTTTGAAGTGTATGTGTGTGTTTGCATGCACACATGTATGTATCTATATTGTGTGGCATCTGTGTATACATTGTTTAGCATGTATTTGTGTATTTTACTATAAAAATGACACATTCATACCTTGATGCTGCCGAGTACCATTGGTACTTTGATTTTTCTCATGGCTCTATTACTTTGTTAGTTACTGGGATGCTAGGGTGACAAGTTTGTCTTGAAAAAGAAACATAGAAACACAGACAATGCTAGCAGAAAAATATTACTGTCCATCCAGTCTGCCCTCTTATACCCCATCCTACCCAAGAACCACTGTCTAGATGGGTTTCTTGCTCCTCCTCCTCTTCCTCCCCCTTTATTACCTGTACCCACCAAAGTAGCCATAATGCCCTTGGATGTCCCAGCTGTGCTTGAAACAATTAATGGTTTTGGTACCCACCATCTCTGCAGACAGATTGTTCCATGGCTCAGACACTCTTTCTGTAAAATACAACTTTCTCACATCCCTTCTTAACCTCCCTCCCACCCCCCACCAGTCCTAAATCTGTTTGGTTACCCAATGCTGCACCACCTCTAGTCTGTGTCTTTGTCTTTCATTAGCTGGGGATTTCAGAACTTGGCAGAGTATTCAAGATGGGGCCTTACCATTTATTCATAGAGAGAATATTACTGAACCTCATTTCCCCTTCTTTTAGAGCTCCTCCCAATACACCCCAATATCATGCTTGCCATGATGTAGGCCTTGTAACATTGGCTGCTAGGGCAGCTAGATTGTTTAAGAGAGTCACTTATAATAACTCATAGGTCTCTTTCTTCAGAAATAGTGACCTGTGTAACTCCCCCATCCAATATTCTGTCCTCGAGTTCTTGCTCCCTATGTGCATCACTTTGCACTTTTTGATATGGAATTTTAACTGCCCAAATATTGGATCACCTCTATTATCTATTCAGGTCCCTCTGCAACTCCCTTATTTATTTAGTGATGTCCACCCTTCCATAATCCTTAGTGTAATCTGTGAGAAGACACATCCTGCCCCTTATTTATTCTCCTATGTTTCTGATCAACATATTGAAAAGAGTGGGCCCAAGATTGATGCTTGTGGCACCCCCCCACTTGTGACCTCTTCTCCCCCAACTTGACTCCATTTTCCACCACTATCTGCTGTTCTCCCTCCAATCAATCTCCCTCCCATCCAATTGGTCCTTCACTGCATCTAGATTCTAGAACTTCTTTGCCAAGCCAAATGCCTTACTAAAGTTGAAGCAGAGTAAATCTACTGAGTCTCCCTTACCCAATACCTTAGTCATCCAGTGAAAGACTAGTATCAGGTTGGTCTGACAAGAACTCCTTGCCACAAAACCATGCTGTTTAAATCCCAAAGCCCATTTCTTGCTAAGTAGTTTACTAGGTCCCCCTTGACTTGTGTCTCCATCAGTTCACTCACAATGGAGATAAGACAGACAAACCTGTAGTTACCCAGTTGCTCCTTGACCCCTCCCTTGTAGAACAGAACTAAGTTTGCTATCCTTCAATCTTTGGAAACCACTGCTGACTCATTGAGCTATTGAATAGTACTGCCAGGGGCTCAGCCAATTCTGATGTCAGTCCTTCTTGGGTGATCTATCCTCCTGTTTTGTTTGGAGGTTTACTCAGTTTGTCAAAAAAATAAATTATGATAAAGGATTATTCCTACTTGCTAATATGAGTGTGTTACCAGGCTGTAAGCTACAGTACATATATATATATATATATATATCTACATATATTCATTACAAAAAACATTGTTAATGCTTCAGTTAGGGTTGATAGTACATCGACAAAAGTTTGGAAATTCGGTGTTAGGGTTACAAACCTCTACCACCCCACCCCACCCTCCACACACCAACAGGCATTGGAGTGTGTGTTGGGGTCATCGGCCTAACTCTCACCCCATTCCATGTGTAAACAAGCTGAGGTGGTGCAGTATAGGAGAATGGAGTGAGAGTTAGGCTTGATGATCCCAACGCACACCCCAAAGCCTATTGGTGTGAGAAGGGTGGGGTTGAGGATGGAGTGGTGGGGGTTGGTAACCCTAACACCAGATTTTCAAACTTTTGTCAGTGTACTATCAACCCTAACTGATGCATTAATGAAAGTTTTTGCAATGAATTTCTCTTCTGTCTGAGAAACTGTAATGTAACTGGTATGCGGCTGTGGGAGCATGAGCCCTCTATTCCCTGCGCTCCCCTCACACTACCCATTTTTGCATACTGATATCCATGACTGGCATATGTGGGAGTGCAGACCCTCCAGGCTCTGCACTCCCACTTACAAGTAATTACGGAGACATACCACACCCCATAGTCATGAAAAGGAACCCTTACAACGCTGATTTGACATTATCTTAGTAACCATAGCAACCAAGGAAAAAAAAAACACTGCACTTGTAATCATGACTTCAAAACCTCCATGGGGGCTTAGTCCACCTAAAGGTGTACTAAGGTCGCCCCAGTGAAAAATCCATATTTTGAACTATTTTCAAGATACAAGTGCCAAAAGGTGCAGCGGGCCATGCAGTGTTGTCCTATGGAACATTTGGCAACTTTGGAGCACTGTAACTATTGAGCCATCATCAGTTTTGTGATCAAAACTCCAAAAGGCACATCTGAGTGGCCAGGACTTGTTACACTGCAAACTTCAGTCAAAAAAGCCCTAACCATTTTTTGTTTGCTATGAAATGGCAAAGAATCTGGCTTATTTGGGGCTTTAATTCCACTAAATTCTACAACTTTCACAAAACTCCCATAGGTCAACATAGGGCACATTCACAAAACTAAAAGGTAGTGTCGCAACACTATTGGTACTTTTGTGAAACTAAAGGTAGTGTCACAACACTACTGGTACTTTCACAAAACTAAAGGTAGTGTTGCAACCCTATTGGTACTTTCACAAAACTAAAGGTAGTGTTGCAACACTACTGGTGCTTTCCTCACCCACTTTCGAAATACGAGTGCTGAAAGGTGGGGTTGATGCCGATATCTCAGTAATGTTTTCCATATATGCCTTTTGCTGGTTTACTGAAAAAATGTACACCAGTTCCATTGTAATGTAGTGTAATGTAATTGGTATGTGGTTGTTAGTGTGCAGGCCCTCCAGGGCCCTGTGCTCCCCTAATGCTGAAAATCATTGTGTAAGAGTATGCAAATGTGAGAGCGCAGGCCCTCTGGGCCCTGCACTCTCACTTACACATAAGTACAGGGACATAACGCAGCTCTACAGACATGAAAATGAAGCCTTGTAATACTAATTTGCCAATATCTTAGTAACCATAGCAGCTAGAAATAAAGTTTAAATTCGGTGGTTTTCATGACTTTGAAACCTCCACCCAAGCTTAGTCCACCTAAAGGTGGACTAAGCTGCGAGTATCAAAAAATCCATATATTGAACCATTTTTGAGATATGGGCTTCGAAAGGTGCCATGGGCATCATAATGTTACACTATGAGGAATTTCACAAGAAAACTGCTCAACAGACACTTGTAATGCAGAGAATTTTTAAAATTTTTGAACCAGATTATCAACATGGGCTTTTTGGGACCTCCCCTTGTGAACACTGGCACTGTGATTTTATTAATCCGTCCGGAAAGTTGATTTCATGCAGCGACCGTGGCATTCTGTGGCACAGGTGTGAAAACAAGTTTTGGAAAGGATGTAAAAAATGACAGCTGTACTGTTCATAAGGAGATGTGAAAAAATGGCAATGTTGAAAATCTATAAAGAAAATATTAAAAATTGGCAAAGTTGTGAACGTCCATAGGAACAGCGCAATGCACTCTGTTAAAGCTGTCATTTTTTTTTAAGTTATTTACCAAATTTTCAACATGAGCATTTTGAAACCTCCCCTCATGAACAGTGGCACTATGATTTTGTTAATCCATCCCGAAATTTGCTTTCACACAGCAACTGTGCCATTATGCGCCACTGATGTGAAAACATGTTTTGGGCAGGATGTGTAAAATGACAGCTGCACTGTTGATAAGGATATGTGAAAAAATGGTAATGCTGAAAATCTGGAGTGAAAATATTAAAAACTGATGAAGTTATGAGCATGCATACAAACTCCGCAATGCACGCTACTAAGGCAATCATTTTGAGTATTTTTTGCACCAAATTTTTAACATGAGCTTTTTGGGGCCCCACCTCATGAACACAGGCACCGTCATTTCGTTACTCAGTTCCAAAAGGTGATTCCATGCACTGACTATGAAATCACCTTTCAGGACTGAGTAATGAAATGACAGTGACTGTGCTCATGAGGCGGGGTCCCAAGAACCCCATGTTGAAAATGTGGGGCCAGAATTCCTAAAATTGGCCAAGATATCAACATAAGTTGAACACCCCCATAGACTCCCATTATATTCTTACCTTGATTCCTCAGATTGCAGTTCAACTTTGAAGAGTGCAGACATGTCCCCAATCCAGAGAACATCACTGATCCCAATCTCCAGAGCGTATGTATGGGTGAGGGGGTGTGGGGAGGTGGGTGCAGCAGAGGGAGGGAGGGTGGAGATGGAGGAGGGGGGACTTAGGAGATGACGAGGGACCGTTTTCTTACTTGTAGGGTTAAAAAAAAACATTGTGAGAAGGTTTTCTTTATTTACAGCTTAAATGTATTTAAAAGAAAACATTTGGCACACTGGGGTGGGCTCCCTGTGTGCCACACTAGTGGGGGGAACACTTTCTGACTCAGGGATTGGGCACCCTGAAATCAGGATAAAAAGAACGAGCTTTGGGGGGAGGGCATCCGACACTGGGGGGGCATTCTGGTGTCAGAAACATATAATATTAATGAATCAGCACACTGGGGTGGGCTCCCAGTGTTCCACATGAGTTTCCTGGGGAGGGGGCATGCATGCTGCCAACTTGGGGATTGGGCACCCCCATTGACAAACAAAAAGTTGGCTTGGGGAGGACATCCAATACTGGGAGTGGGCATCCTGGTGTTGGAAAACAAAATAAAAAGTAAAATTCATGTATCGCCTCTTTGTTTTCTATGCACCAAGTACTTGATTTCTCATTTGTTCACAATGAATGTATGGTGTATTGTTAAATGTTGTTATGTGTAGAATTCCATGCCTTTTAGTATGCAGTTGTACCACAGTTCAAAGGTCATGAAATGTGATTGCACCCTTTTGTGTTACAACATCATTCTGAAAGCTAAAGAGACTGCACACCTCAGTTTCATTCTGAAAGCAACATAACTGCCACATGCATATTTAACTCAGTACTATATACATTAAATAAAATACAGGATGTGCAACTTTATTCACAACCAGTGTGTTCTGCAAACTCAGGGTTCTGATTCCCATTGACATCTCAAGCTTCACTTTCGAGGTTAGAGGGAATCAGAACCCATCTATGGCAGAACACACTGGCTGTGCATAGTTGCCCATCCATTATTTTCTATTTAATGACACATACAGGACAACTCCTCAAGCTTAAGTAGTTCTGGCTTCATTGTTCCATTCAGTTTTCCACCCGTCCCCCTCGGCAGTGTCTACCCTGTGGTAGATCTTTGCCTCAACCATAGAAAAAGCATATCTTACCTTCTACCCCTTCTTTATTACCACCAGTGATGTTAATAAAGAGTACAGGACAAAGTACTGATCCCTGTGGCGCACCACTGGTTACTCCCCCAACACAAGGTGAATGTCATTTCGAACCACCCACTGATGCCAACTATCCAACAAAATTCTCTACCCAGTTTAACATTTCAATACACAATCCCAGGCTGCCCAGCTTCTTTACTATTCTGCTATGTGGAAAGGTATTGTGGGCCTTACTGAAATCCAGGTGAGTCACATCCACCACTCCACACTGATTAATATCCCTCATCATCCTCTCAAAGAAAACTAATAGATTACTTTTATATCAGCTCCCCTGTACCCTCAAGTGAATCCATGTAGCCACAGATACTGTAAGTCACAGGATTCAAAATATTCCACAATCCCTTTCCTCAAAAGTGTCTCCATTACTTTCACCTCCACCAAATTCAGGTTGATGGGCCTGTAGTTGTCAGCTTACTGCCTCCTGCCAGCCTCCTCCCTGCTTCCACCTCTGTACAAAAGATTCCTTGGTGAGGGTACAGCTCTATAATAGTGCTAGCTCACTTGTTACCTGATGGTGCAAGCAATATGCAGGAAGGCAGTGGTGCAGAGCATTGCAAATGTGATGAAGAATGTACTTGAATATAGGGTCCCTGACAATAAGCCAATTTTGCCACATTCACTTGGCACAGTAACCTAGAATAGAATTCCCAGCTTTGAATATTTAGATTTATTTTATGCTCTAACACAGTACCTCACAACAATATCTAATTGGTATTCCCGTATATACTGATTTAATGTGAAAACATTTTTTTCCTGACATGTTATAGATTGCAGTATGATATTGTTAGACCCCTAACAAAGTCTGACCAAATATCCAAGCAGTGTACCACACTTTCAATAAAAAATACTTTCTATCACCACCCATTAAGTTGCACACTTTCAGCATAATTGTAAGTCCTCTTTTAGTGTGTCTACACACACACACACACACACACACACACACACACACACACACTGTGTCTCTCAGTCCTAACACAGTGCATGTATGAAAGTAATATTTAGCCTGGTGTTTCACTTTCCTATTTGTAGCTAGCAGCAGATGTTTTGAGGGAGAAGACTCCAGTGTATTTATGAACTAGATATTTCTGACATATTTTTCATACATTACATAAGTTAATTCAAGTATGTCAATAAAGACCAGCCATTTTTCTGTTGTAACACATAGCAAGATTCTGGGGCACTAACACAAGCTTGCTTGTAACTGTTCAAGCCAATCTCATTATATATGCAAATGAGGCACTTGTAATACAACCCCCACCCATTCTTGGATAGCACTCAGCACTTTTTACTCAGAAGCTCTGAAAGCATAAGGTTTTCAATGTTCTCCTGTTTAAATTTGTTTTCAATACTTCAGATTTGTAGTTTATGATGTTTCAAAGGCTTAAAACAGTCCTGTCACACCACTCACACAGTGTGTAGTACTAATAACCTTTATTTGTGCAAAGTGTATTTCTTACTTTTCAAATGCTCTTAAACCACAATTGCTGACTGGAAATACCATGTCAGTGAATGACTACTGTATGACATTGGAGAACAGAAGTAAGCAATTCCCCCCACCACACACACATTCTTTTCTAAATTAACCCATTCACCACTGACTTTAGACACATTCTTGAAGGACCTGACAGGGCAGTACAGAAGAGAGCATGCACCACACACACACACACACGCACGCACACACACATGCATGCACACACACATACACACACACACAGGAAGCATAGCCAATTGTAAACAAAGCATTAAATTAAAAGACACCCAAAATAACACTGTAAAAAGAAACATGTGGTTCACTCAAAGAGTAGTAAATACCTGGAATAAACTTCCTGCCAATATAGTACTTAGTTCTACTCTTGACTCATTTAAAACAAATTTAGATTTATACAAGGGTGATACCAAGTTTGAATTCCACCAATGAGAATGGTGGCGAGTCCATTATGGGTAAACTACCTGCTGAACTCGTATAGATCTATGAATCTATGAATCTATGAAAGCAGAGCACAGTTCTGGAGAACAACATAGCAGGCCTACAAATCTAAACACAAACAAAGAAGAGACAGGGATCAAATGCTGCACTGCACTGCACTACAGAATTTTAAACAGCTGCATGCTCAACAGATCAGAAGAAAGACATCTATGTGGCAATGACTTTTTTATGTAGTACTGCTGCTTTAAGAGGCAGAAATTTGTGCTTCGGCATCAGTCGAAACACCAAGTGTAGAACAACTACCTCACATTCCTGTACCACACTCATTCATCTCTCCTACATCATGGCAATATGTCAGCATGGCTCTGCCCATGCTGCCATAAAAACAGAAAAGAGGAGGTAGTCTTGAACTCATGACCCTTACAACAGAAAAATGATTCATAGGTGTGAGATATTAATCCACTGTGCCAACCAAGGCATGTTTTTGTAAAGTTGTTTTTCAAAGCATTTGTCATTCAGTCTTGTAAACAATAAAAAAATGGAAAATAAATATTGATATTAGTAAAAGGACACAAAACAAAAAACACCATGTAGTGAATGAACATTGTTTTTATTTCAACATCTGACGTTTGACTTACTGGAAAGTGTATATATATATATATAGATATATATATATATCTATATATATATATATATATATCTTCATTGCAAAAACTTTGTTAATGTATCAGTTAGGGTTTCTATTACTGCAACAAAAGAGTGGAAATTCAGTGTTAGGGTTGACACCCATACCACCCACCACACAACAACAGGCGTCATGGTGTGCCTTGGAGTCATCAGCCCTAACTCTCGCCCCATTCCATGTATAAACAAGCTGAGATGTTACAGTATAGGATAATCTGGTGAGAGTTAGGCCCAATGATCCCAAGGCACACCCTGACACCTGTGGGTATGTGGAGGGTGAGGGGTGTGGTTGGGGGTGGGATGCTAGGGTATGTAACCCTAACACTGAATTTCCAGTCTTTTGTTGCTGTAATAGAAACCCAAACTGATGTATTAGCAGAATTTCTTGCAAACAAGGTCCCTTCTTTTTGAGATAGTATAATTGTATCCTTAATTTACAGTCAGACCCTGCACTCCAGTTCCTCCGTAGCTGCACATGTAGGTGTGGAAGTGCACACCCCTCTGGGCCCTGCACTTCCATGTGTCCAGCAGCAGTGACCTATCTGAACTGTGACAGTGAACTGTCAGCATAGCCATCTTATTACCCCATCTCATGTACCTTGGTACAGAGAAATTGTGAAATGCAAGGCAAAATGCAATTATGCACAACTGCAATGCCATTCTGCGTCACAGGTACAAAAACACATTTCGGGCAAGGTATGAAAAAGAACAGCTGCACTGTTCATGAGGTGATGTCATAAAATGGCTATGTTGAAAATTTGGCAGCAAAACATTGAAAGTACCAAAGTTAGGTGCGTGTATAGAATAAATTCAATGGACACACATAAAATAACTAGGACATTTTCAGGGATTTTCTCACCAAATGTTCAACATGGCCTTTTGGGGACCTCACCTCATGAACACTGGCAATGTGATTTTGTTAATCCATCCCAAAGCTGATTTCGCAAATCGATCATGCCATTCTATGCCACAGGTGTGAAAACACATTTCAAGCAGGATGTAAAAAATGATAGCTGTACTGTTCATAAGAAGGTGTGAAGAATGTAAATGTTGAAAATCTGGAGTGAACATATTAAAAATTGGTGAGGTTTTGAGCATGCATAGAAACTGCACAATGCACACTCATAACACAGACATTTTTTGGATTTTTTGCAGCAAATGTTCGACATGTGCCTTTTGGGACCTCTCCTCATGAACACTGGCACTGTCATTTCATTAATCAGTCCTGAAAGGTGATTCTGTGCAGTGACCACAAAATCACATTTTGGGACTGAGTAATGAGATGGCAGTGACAGTGTTCATAAGGTGGGGTCAAAAAAAGCCCATGTTGAAAATTTGGTGCAAAAATGTTGAAAAATAACCTGAGATATCAACATAAGGAGACAGTAAAAAATTTTGGATCAATATAAAGGAACTCAATGGTAAGTCCCGTTCACCCGCACCCACCCAGCTTACAGTAAATGGGGAGATCACCCAGGATCCTTCCTCTATCGCCAAAGCCCTCAACTCTGCCTTCTCGGACCTCTCCCATATTTACCCCACTAACTATTTCCACACTATCCCCCCCCCCTCCACTGATACCTTGAGTAACAACAATATTATACCCTTTCAGCTGAGAGTTATTTCCTGCGTCGAGGCAAAACACTAGATTTCTAAAGCTATTGCCAATACACTTCACAGCAATGATTCCCTAGATCTAAAACTGATTAGGCTGACCCTGGATGTTACACTACTCCATCTCACTAAAATTCTCAACCTCTCTTTATGCCTAGGTCAGTTCCCCACAACCTGGAAAAGAGCCATAATCACTCCCATTCTGAAGAGCGGCGACCCCACCAACACAACCAACTATAGACCAGTTACGTTACTTCCTCCTCTCTCCAAGGTCCTGGAGAAAATAGTGTCAGACCAACTATCAGAACACCTGACTAAACACAACCTTCTCTGCCCAGAACAGCACAGATTCTGATCCGGCCACAGTACCATCACAGCTCTTACTGAGCTCACCTCATTCATCCATGAGGCCCTCGACCAAGGCTCTATAGCAGGGGCAATCTATGTGGATCTGACCAAGGCATTTGACACAGTCAGTCATGAGCTATTGCTTTATGTCCTTCCACAACTTAATGTGGTCCCAGAGGCTACTGCCTGGTTCAAGGACTACCTAACAGACCGGTCACAGCAAGTCAGGATAAATACCTTCTTTTCCTGTAAAACAGTTTCCTCAGGTGTCCCACAGGGGTCTATTCTTGGCCTTCTACTATTCACCCTCTTTTTAAACTCTCTCCCCAAGTCATGTAGCGGTAACCTGCTACTCTACGCTGATGATGCGGTAGTGTTTTGGAAACACCCACAGCCCAGCGTCCTCCAACGAGCTCTTCAGGGTTTCTTCAGGGAGCTAGAAACCTGATTCACTGAATACCGCCTGATCATCAACTATCAAAAAACAAAATCCATGATCTTTGCACACCGACAAAGTCCACACAGCCTGTCAGTTCTCCTAATCAAAAACAAACAAGGCACCCCACTTGAACATGTTACATGTTTTAAATACCTGGGAATTACATTAGACACCTCCCTCTCCTACAATCATCATGTACAACTTCTCTCCTCCACTGTTAACACTAGAGTGGGTATCCTCTACAGACTTAAACACTGCTTACCCACCCAGGCCATGCAACTTGCGGTCACCTCTTCTATCCTCTCCCTAATAGACTACAGGATAGTGATATACAGCTCTGCAGACCCTACAGCCCTTCGTAGCATCAACACTGCTTTGAATAAAGCTTGCTGCCTAGTCACTGGGTGTGACAGATTAACACATATCTGTGAGCTCTACGCTCTGGCTGGTTGGCTAAACTTCCAAGGAAGACTTAAGTACCACTCCTGCATTCTAGCAAAAAAGATCCATATCCAGCTGGTGCCCATCGGCCTTCTCCCAATAGTCAGCGTAGCGTCCCCCCCAGGTGTAACATGACTCGCAGCATCCTCCTCATTCCTGGTCCCCCATTGTAGAACATCCCTTGGGCAAAGATCATTCCACTACCGTGACCCTCTTTGGCTAAACATTCTACCCCCCCATCTCTCAGACCGTTAGCCTCTCCCAATTCAAATCAGCCCTCAGAGTACAACTCCTGGAGTCAGAAAAATGCGACGTGGCTAACTTCCTGCCCTCCTCTGGTATTTTCATACCCCCAATAAAATGACACAGGGTCTCGATAGATCCCAAGAGTCAGCATCATTTACCTCTCTGACAAGGGTTAACCTGTATCAATGCCTACTACTACCACCAGTTAACTAAGATTATGCCTGGACTGCACTTGCAGTACTGTTTTATGAATTTCTACCTGTTTACTGTGCGTTCTCTGTATTTGTCTACCCTCCACCCTCTGTAACCAACGTGGAGCCTTTGCAAAAGAGTCTGTGACTCAAAGGATTGTAATTCTGATTGTATCCAATAAAATAAAAAATAAAAAAATAAAAATAAGTTCAAAGTGCCTTAGACAGCCATTATATGGCACTTCCCTTCTTTCTTTAGTTCATGGCTCAGCTTTGAAGAGCACAGATGTGTCCAGGTCCAGAGAAGATTGCAGCCACCAACCTCAGGAAGTAAGTGTGACATAAGGTGGGGCTAAGAGGAGGTGGGTGTGCAGAGGAAGGGTGTGGATGGGGAGGGGGACAGGGACGGGGAGAAAACAGGGGACTGTTTTCTTTTTTACAGGATTTGTTTTAAGTAAAAAGACATTGGGGGACTGCTTTCTTTATTTCAGGCATCCTTTTAATAAACATTTTGTGACACTGAGGGTGGGCTCCACAGTGTCTCACAGTGACAGCACTGGTAGTGATGGGGGGCATGATATGACTGGGGACACCAGGAGTGGGCTCCCCAGTGTCCCACTTTGTTGGGGGGCTACTGCCAACACGGGATTGGGCACCCCGTTCTTGGATATGGATTTTTTGTCTTTTGGGGAAACTGGGAGTGGACTTCTCAGTGTCCCACTCTGGTGGGGAGTCGTCTAGTGCCAACATGGGTTTGGGCACACCGTTGTCAGCATAAAAATTTATTTTTTTAATTAATAATCCTATTTTCGGCTCATGACACAGGATCCTCAGTTGTATCTTGGCATATGAAGTAGGATCCTGGGTTGTACCACGCCAATATAAACTAGGAATTAAATGAGTAAATAAAACAAATTTTGTGGGCATATTTTGTCCAGTAAAGTGCAGAATGCACTGAAGGGGTTCACAATAAGCAAGTTACATGTGTTGATTCCTCTTCAGAACATCATTTTGGGAGGTTTCCAAATTTTCTTTTCAGACAAAACTGAAAACAAGATGGCGGCAATACGCAGTAGGAATTTTTCCATACAAAGCGGGATTCCTACTTCATTTCATACAGCTATCTTGCAGTGCTTACAGAGTATGCTCAGAAATTATTATTTCAAATGTTTTAATTGTTATAGCTTGAAAACTGCTTATTATTTTTTCACCAAACTAACAAAGGGCAAATTTGTGGGGTAGTCCCTTTCTGCCTTGAAAAGTTCAGACCCAAAAGCCAAACCCTCTGGGCTGTAGGCAAGGTCAAAGAAAAATTCCAGCAAAGTCAATGAGTGAAAACATTTTTTTTCACCTCTCTGTAACTCAGAGACCATGCATCCAACCAGAATGTGACTTGCATACCAAATTTTGTGCAAATCCGTTGAACAGTTGCAAAGTTATTAAAGTGCAAAGTTTTGAGTTTAACATTGACCTGCTTACTCAAGCCTAAATATAGGGGTCGGACCTGTGAGTATATTTCTAGCCAAATATCAGTGGTATTTTTGCTTGCTAGGGACCTACAGTGAAAATATCAAAAATATTTTCACTGTAGGTCCAAAAATACCTATAGTAGGTACGCATTGACTCATTCGGGACTCATTTGCATATTTCACCTCAGTAGCAGTGCTAACTCTATTCAAATACAAATAACTTTAACATGTAAAATGATAGCATGGTACTGCGAGCACAAAAGTTGTTCAGCACAAAAAATATCTACAAAATGAGTGGTATTTCATTTTTGGCTAACTTTCAGTTTTTATTTATTTATTTTTTATTATTTGTTTCCTCCCCCAAGTCCCTGCACTGTCACCCGACCGAACACACCAACCCAATGCCCCAGAGGAGGATACACCATGAAGCTGTCTTATCCCCCAGGTGTGGGAGGGGCCCACTCAGCTCAGACCCCTCTACAACCGTACCTTGTGTCCTCATCAGGGTCCATCCTCAGTAGTTGGGTTGGCTGGTGGAGGCCATTTTCTGACCTCCATGTTGGTGTCACACTGGGCCAGTATTTTCTTTTGTGTATGTCCCCCCAGAGCCATGCTGTGCGCTGACTCCACAGTGAAAGCCGGCATCCATCACGCTCCTCCCTCTTGCATGCAGCACGGGCATGCCGATCCTCCAGCCACCGATAGAGGTCATCATGCACTGAGTCATGGCTCCCCCCACCTCCCCCAGAGGAGATGAGCAGTCCTGGGAAGCTCAAGCCTCCTCCCCCTGGCTGGCCCCTGATAACCCATGCCCATTCCTGAACTCGGGTCACTGGCATCATGAGTGGTAGTGCTACCACTGCACTGGCAGGCTTCAGTTTTTATTTATTTTTTTATTTACTTATTCCAATTTCAGATTAACACCTTTGAGCTGGGGAGCTTGTTTGCAAAGGAACCAAGTCAAGGTTTACATAGGACAAGACAATTGGTTACAAACAAATAAAGACAAAAATGGCAGTCATACATTTTGTTGAAAGCCAAAAGAGTTACAAAAGTGCAAGATTAATACAAATATCATGACATGGAAGTGAGGGTGGAGAGGAAGAGGATTAAGGTGATACAGAATATGGAGGATTTATTTAAAAAGTGCAGAGCAGCAGAAGAAAAGCAGCCAGTGAAGGCTTTGTCCGGAGAGAAGTGGGGGTGGGAGTGGAGGATTAAGAGGTATAGAGCTGGGGCAGTTTAGATAGGAAGTGCCAGGTAATAGTAGGTTAGCTAAATCAAAGAATTCACTTGCACTCCAGAGCCAGAAGCAGCCACTCTAGTGAAGACAAACTCCCCAAATTTCAAGGAAAATCAGTTTATTGCTTGTCAACTTGGTAAAGCACACCAGGATGTTGCTGGCTAATAACAGGTACCACAGTGCTTCACCATGTGTGGCTTTGTCAGGGAGAGTGGTAGTAGTAGGTTAGCTGCCTGTAAGGCATTGTCAGTGAGACCAGAGGGTGGGGTAGTGGATAGAAGAAGGGAGTAGAAAGGATTTTGGAGTGAAAGGTGTGGGGGACGGATGTGAGTCAGAGTGTCTCATGAAGGGCCAGCACACTGAGTTTGCCCAATTAAAAGGAGACAGGGTTCTTTTTTAAAGGGTCCTATTTTCTCACAGTTAAGGAGGGAGGCCGGGAGGTCATTAAGGTACTGAGGCCCTAGGTAGGCCCGTGCTCGCTGGGCAAAAAAGGCACGAGTAGTACACCTTTTGCAGTACTTCTTGTATACTTAGCAGATCGGTCCTGCTGGAAAATGTCTACCATGGATGCAGAGGAGTGGTCTAGCAGGGCCTTTTTACCAACTAGGCAGGCCTGATATTTTACCCTCGGGTGTAGTGGTAGCCACCCTGTTTCCGAGTAAAGTGTACATGTGTGAGTCAAATGCTCTGCCCCTCAAGACCAGCCTGCAAGCCTTGTTAAGAAGGGTTTTTATTCTTTTTAGGACTATGTCCAACCCCACACTATGGATTACAAGCCTATAGTCAGTTTTTGATCATACAGAGCTCCTGGTAACTAGGGTTCAGTGCCTCCGAGGACCGTGCCTGTCTATGGCGATATAGCATACCAAGCTTGACATTTGCAGTTTTCACTACATGGTCAATGTGGGTGGAAAAGGACAAGGTGTCATCAAGGTAGATGCCCAGATATTTGAAATTGTTAACTTGCTCAAGTGTGTGACCTTTATTACTGATGATATTCAAAGGGCCAGCTCTTTTCTTGTTATGGGGTGTAGAAAATAGCATAACATTTGTCTTTTTATGGTTGAGGAAGAGTTTATTCTTAGTGAACCATGCATCTAGTTTTTGGAAACTATCCTGAAGGGCTGAGGTTTTTTTCTGACAGTTGTCTTCCTGGGACTGCAATAACAGCATCATCCACATATAGTATCATTTTTTGCAGGGCAGGCAGAGGGTAGTGAGTTTACAAACTGGCTGAATAGCAGAGGGCCAAGAATAGATCCTTGAGGGGTCTCCATTGACACTACCCTTGGGTCAGAGACTTCCCCATTGATCCATACACACTGAAGTCTGTGCATCAGATAGCTGCTGAATCAGGAAATGGTTTCAGGGGAGAGGCCAAGGGTCAGCAGGTTTGTTAACAGGATATGATGGTTCACCGTGTCAAAAGCTTTTGTGAGGTTCACAAAGATGGACCCCACTGACATTCCATTGTCAAGAACATCATAAAGGTGAGTGGTGAAGTCAATGACCTCAGTCATTGTGCTATGACTTTTGTGGAATCTATGTTGTTGTGGACAAAGTAGTGAGTATTTATTCAGATATTCAGTTAACTGGTCTGATACTATCCGTTCAAGGTCTTTCGATAAAGGGGTAACTATAGAAAGTATAGAAATGGGTCTATAGTTGGCTAGAAGGGCTCTTTCCCCACTTTTAAAGACAGGCATGACAAGTGCTGTTTTCTATTTTTCAGGGAAGAATCCCGTTCTTAAGGAAAGATTAAATATTTTGGTGATAGGTGTTGCGATAGCATCAAGAGCGAGAGCAACCAGCTTCATATCAATCAGGTCACTTCCAGTCCTAGTTTTACCAAAGACCCTCTTGATAAATTTAATGACTTGTGCCCTGGTGATTTGTTTAAAGTAAAATGGGGGTATCCTGAAGTTTTGTGGGGAGGTGTAGTTCATCTGACTGTACTTGAGGGGGCACTGTTGTATTAAGTACTCAGGAGGGAGGACTGTGCTTAAGTCTGAGAAGGCTATATTAAATGCATTTGTCAACTCCTTAGGTTCCTGTACCATACCAGTTGCAGTGACAATCTGGTCAGGAGGTGTCTTGTTGTCCTTGCCAGTGAGTGTTTTTATGGTGTTCCAAAATTCTCTACTTTGACCCTAATTGCTGGCTAACAAGTCTTTGTAGTAATTGGCTTTTGAGTTCCTTATCAATTTTGTGCATTTGTTCCAGCTGCCTTATATGCAGTGTAGTCAGCTTGATTCCCGGTGGCCCTAACCTTGTGCCAAAGGTTTTCCCTGATATTCATTTGCTCCAAGAGGGCCGCTGAGAGCCAGGGTTGTGTCCCTTTGACCTTTGTTGATCTGAATGGGGCTAATATATTTCAGGGATAGGTGAAGGTAGTTATAAGGTAGTCTAAGGCCTGATTCATGTGAGGTAACTTGTCGAGCATGCTCCAGTCAGTCTTAAGGAGGTATTGTTTAAAGTTGTCAAGCTGCCCTTTTCTTAGTGATCAGCTATAGGTGTAACAGGTGGGTTTGATGCCTTTATTAGACCAGGAACACGTTACTGGGGAGTGGTCACTTAGTGTGTCTGGTAAGACTGTTACATCTGAGAGATGCTCAAGGCAATTGGTAAGTAACCAATCAATCAATGACCTAGAGCCAGTTAGGTAAGTCTTCCTGGTTGCTTGTACAGTAGTTAGCCAAAAAACAGCAAAAAATGCTTTTCTTTTCACCTTTTTGGCAAACAAATGTAAATAATTTTAAAACGAAAATATTATAGCATGGTACTTTAAGCACGAAATTTGTTCAGCACAAAAATATTTACAAAATGAGTGGTGTTTCATTTATAGATGCCTTTTAGTGTTTTTTTATAATTAGCACAGAAATCAGCAGAAAATTAAATTTCTTTACATTTTGCAACAAAGAAATGTGAATAACATTAAAACAAAAAATGATAACATGGTACTGTGAGCACGAAATTTGTTCAGCACAAAAATATCTACAAAATGAGTGATGTTCCATTTATAGATACCATGGGCTGGATATTCAAACTGCGCCATTCTGTGGCGCAAACCCTTGCGCTGCTCAAAAAAGTTGCGCGGGGTGTGGCCAGGGCGATATTCAATGGAGTTGCGCTATTGAGCAACTCCTTTGAACTCTCTTCCCCAGCTCCAACCACTGTGTATGGCACAGTGGAACTTGTGCCACCGCAAGTGGTCAGGTGGAGCATTCGATGCGGTGGCGCAAGTTCCATTGCGCCCATGTGCAAATTCCAATATTCAAAAGTGACATGCAAATGGGGCCATAATTCATGCAAGGCACACGGGGCCATTTGCATCTAATTACGACCCCATTTGCATGCCATTAGCATGCAAGTGCATATTCCCAATGACTTGCGCTGGCACCTGCCAGGCAGCAGCCGTCGAGGACTGATGCCCCTGCAGCCCGATCATGGGCATGATATAAATCCCCGACTGGCCCAATCGTGGGCATAATGTGAAAGAACCCCCGACTGGCCGATTGTGGCCAGAACAGAGTTCACCCTGACTAGTCTGGATCAGGGGCAGAACGGAGTTCACCCCCAAAGACCAATATCCCTGGTGGTCCAGTGGACTGCGAAGCCCGATCACGGGCATAAGAGTCAAACCCCTCCCCAAAGTCCAATTTCCCTGGTGGTCCAGTGGCCCCACCCCACCCTCCCATGGAGCCCCACCACCCCGCCCCCCATCAGCCAGCAGGCAGCAGCACCCCACTCGCGTACCGTGCCGCCACCCGCCGACTGACTGCTCGGTAGGGCTGCATGCCCATTGGTTCAGAGCAAGAGCCAATGGGCATGCAGACCATACTGTACAAGGCAGTTCAGATGTGTGAATGAATTCATAATTCAGTCACAATAAGATTTTGAAGAAATGGTGTTGCTGCATGTTGCATTGACGAACTTGGTGACATGTTCTTTTCAATCCTTGTTATAGTGCAAATACATAAACTCTAAATGTGTATCACTGGTGCCCATTTTTAAATATTAATGAGTACAGTAAATCTTCGAGACAATCTCTTGTAGCAGGTCATAACACATGGGAACCTTCTGCTGGAGACACTTACTTCTTAGCAGTCACACCTGGGACCACCCCCTCATGCACCACATAACCAGGTCTTTGCACTATAAAAGAGAGTTCTTTCTTTTCTGTAACCTGCACACATCTCTCCTGGAGACTGGCTCAGCAGTACAATTACATCTTCAGCAACGCTGAAGGTGGCTTTTGCCCTCTCGTTCATAATGGCTTCTGCTCTCTTGTTGATGATGGCTTCTGCCCTCTCATTGACTATGACTTCCACTCTTTCTCTTTGATAATGGCTTCTGCCCTCTCTGTGATGATGATGGCTTCTGCCTTCTCATCAATGATGGCTTCTGCCCTACATGGACTGGACCCTTGCTACCTGGTGGACTTTCTTTCACCCACTGCCCTGGTCCGCTCTCCCTGCAATCCTCCTTGAGGGGCCTCCTGCTGATTCCTAGGATGAGGTTGAAAACAGCCAGCGATAGATCTTTTAGTGTCACCAGCCCCATCCTATGGAATTCACTCCTGCCACTAGTGAGGGAGGCTCCCTCGGTGGAGACATTTAAAGCTTGCCTTAAGTGTTATCTGTTTAGCCAGGCCTTCTCAGGCACTGGATAAGAACATGAACTGTCAGTCCCTTTTAAAGTAAAGAGGGTGATTATCTATATGTAGGATACTGCCTTTTTATGTTGCTTGCACGCATGTGCAAGAAACATAGTGCCATCATCCGAGTTTTCGGAGGTGTGGCACCTGTCTTCCAATTCAGTCAGTGTGTTTTCAGGCATGGCCCTAGTTCCCCAATCACTGCTGCAGCTGTCTATGACAGCAGTTGAAAATGCAGTGGACGTACAGCTGAAAGGGAGAGCTCTGCTTCAGTGAGCAGAGCTCCCCCTCCACACATACACACACACACACACACGCGCGCACGCACGCATACTGCGTGCTCATGCGCCTTCCCCCTCCCCCCATGCACACACTGTATGGCCGATGGGGGTGCCCAATCACCCGTCGGCTCCAGCCCCCCAAACAGCCTTCCAGCTGCTACACTGGGAGCCCACCCCAACATGACAAATGTCCCTCGTTGTCTTATAAAAAAAAACTGTAAATACAAAAACTGTCCCTCGGTGCTTCTCCCTGCCCCCCTGCCTCCCTCCCATAACCCACACCCACCCGCTGTACACCCTGCCTCCCCACACCCCCCACCCCATACTGACCTCCAGACCTTGGCGCAACGATCTTCAGTGGACTGGGAACACGTCTGCACTCTTCAAAGCCAACCGGGAACTGAGGAAATGCCGGTAAGCTGTGTAATGGGATAGATAGGGTTTTTTCAATTTTGCTGCATATCTCAGCCATTTTTTGGAATTTTGGCACCACATTTTCAACATGGGGTTTTTGGGACCCCTCCTCATGAATTCTGTCACTGACATGGCATTAATCGGGCCTGAAGGGTGATTTCCCGTTCACTGCGCAAAATCACCTTTTGGGACTGAGTAACAAAACGACAGTGCCAGTGTTCATAAGGTGGGCTCTCAAAAAGCCTATGTTGCAATTTGGTGAAAAAATTCCTGAAAATGACTGTTTACAAGTGTGCATTGCGCAGTTCCTACGCACGCTCGTAAGTTCGCAGATTTTTAATATTTGCACTCCAGATTTTCAACATTGCCATTTTACCACACCTCCTTATGAGCAGTACAGCTGTCATTTTTCACATCGCACCCAAAATGCGTTTCCACACATGTAGCGCATAATGGCGCAGTCGGTGTGCGAAATCAATGTATGGGACACATTAAGAAAATCATGGTGACACTGTTCATGAGCAGAGGTCTTAAAATGGCTATGTTGAAAATTTGGTGAAAGAATTCCTGAAATAATGACTGTTTTACGAGCATGTGTTGCGCAGTTCCTTTGCACGCTCGTAAGTTCACTAATTTTTATTATTTTCATTCCAAATTTTCAGCATTGCCATTTTACAACACCTCCTTATGAGCAGTACAGCTGTCATTTTCACATACCACCCAAAATGTGTTTGCATGCATGTAGCGCACAATGGCGCATGATGGGGTGTCTTTAATCAATGTTGGGACAGATTAAAGAAAATCCAGTGACACTGTTCATGAGCAGAGTTCTTAAAATGGCTATGTTGAAAACTAGGTGAAAAAATTCCCAAAATGACTGTTTTATGAGCATTTCTTGTGCTGATCCTACGCACGCTCGTAAGTTCGCGAATTTTCAATATTTTCACTCCAGATTTTCAACATTGCCATTTTACCACACCTCCTTATAAGCAGTACAGCTGTCATTTTTCACATCTTGCCCAAAACATGTTTCTGCCCATGTTGTGCACAATGGCACAGTCAGTGTGCAAAATCATTGTATGGGACACATTAAGAAAATTACAGTGACACTGTCATGACAGAGGTCTTAAAATGGCTAGTTTGAAAATTTGGTGAAAAAATTCTTAAAAATGACTGTTTTACAAGCGTGCATTGCGCAGTTGCTACGCATGCTCGTAAGTTCACAAATTTTTTATATTTGCACTCCAGATTTTCAACATTGCCATTTTACCACACCTCCTTATGAGCAGTATAGCTGTAATTTTTCACATGTCACCCAAAATGTGTTTCCGTGCATGTAGCGCACAATGACGCATTTGGTGTGCGCAGTCAATGTTTGGGACAGATTAAGAAAATCACAGTGACACTGTTCATGAGCAGAGGTCTTAAAATGGCTAAGTTGAAAATTTGGTAAAAATTCCCTTCAGTCATTCTGCAATGTTACTAATGAAGACATTGAACAGGACTGGCCCCAGGACTGATCCCTGCAGCACCCCACTGGTGACCCCCTCTCCGTAGACTGCACACAATTTACCACCACTCTCTGCCTCCTGTCTGTTAGCCAGTTTCTAACACAGTTTACCACCCTTTCCCCAATGCCCAGCCTACCCAGCTAGTTTATCAGCCTCCTATATGGGATGGTGTCAAAGGCTTTGCTGAAATCAAGGTAAGCGTTGTCCACTGCCCCACCCTGATTCACTTACTTTGTCACCCAGTCAAAGAAACCAACCAGATTTGACTGACATGATGTCCCCACTGTGAATCCATGTTGTCTATGGTCCTGGGCTCTGATGGCTTCTAGATGCCCCACTATCCTTTCTTTAAGCAATGTCTCCATGATCTTCCCCACTACTGAGGTGAGGCTGAAGAGCCTATTGTTCCCTGCCTCCTACCTGCTGCCGGACTTGTGTAGAGGGACCACATGTGCCCTCCTCTAATTCACTCGTGTTGAATGACTCAGTGAACTTGGCTGCCAGAGGTAGTGCTATCTCCCTTCGCAGTTCTCTTAATATCCTTGGGTATATCCCATCTGGTTCCATCGCTTTGTCCACCTTCAATTTAGTGAGCTCCTGCAGGACTCTTTTGCCTTTGAATGGACTATTGTCCACTCTTCACCCCCTTGGCAACTGCTGTACTGCTGTACCCCTTGCCCCTCCCACTCTTCTGTGAATACTGAACGGAAAGACACAGTGGATGTCTTGGGAGGAAGGCATGGAACTATCACTTCCAAATACCTAAACAGCACATACAAGCAAGCAACATTCGGCATTGACAAATGCTTGTTTTACATGTGATTATCTATAATAGTGTGAGTATATATATATATATATTTTTTTTTTTTTAATTCAAATTTTGTATGTTTGTATAGGCCCAGAGCCACTAGGATTGGGTGCCAGAAAAATAAAACTTGCCTTGCCTTGCTTCTCATCAACAATGGCTTCTGCCCTCTTGTTGATGATGGCCATCACCCTCTAGTTGTGATGGTTGTTGCCCTCTTTTCGACAGTGTCTTCCACCCTCTCATTGATGATGGCTTCTGCCCTCTCATCAATGATGGCTTTTCTCTCTCTCAACATTGGCTTCTGCCCTCCCATTAATGGCAGTTTCTGCCATTGTGTTGGTGATGGCTTCTGCCCTCTCTTTGTCAATGGCTTTTGCCCTCTCATTGATGTTGGATTTTGCCCACGCATCAGTGGTGGCATTTGCCATCTCATCGATGATGGCTTCGGCCTTTTCGTGGATGATGGCCTCGGTGGTGATGGATTCGGCCTGCTCCTTGCCATGGACTTTGGCCCTCTCATTGTTGAGGGCTTTCTCCCTCACAATCAATGATGGACTCTAGTCAACAGTGGCTTCTGAACCCTGTCATCACCACTGACTTCAATAGGCTTCGCCACTCTCATCGGGGAAGGCTTCAGTCCCCTGGTCGCAGTTGGTTTCGACCCTCAGGTCGACAAAGGCCTTAGGTCTTTCATTACCAATGATGTCTCATTGAAGCAGGCTTCACCCTTCTCCTCAGTGAGACCCTGGACCCTGTTGTCCACAATGGACCCCAGAATAATCTGATGGCCTAGTACCAGGCACCCTTGCCTTTGGCCTCACTGTGGGCCTCCTTATCATCTCCTAATGGAGTATGAGTTATTCACTGCCTGACTGGTGGCTTCAGCTATGGGGTGTCCTTTATAATCCAACCTGGACCCTATTTGGTCTTTAACTGAAACTCTGACCTCGTACTAGATATATGGTTATTTCTTCCACTGCTTCAAACATCACCAATGTCCTCCTTGACAACTAAGGGACTCTTTTTCGAACATTGCTGGCTCTTTTCAATCGACTCTTTACTGGTCTGCTGGGGTTTGCTTCCTCACCAGTTTTCTTCTCTCCATTATTCCAATGGAGTCTGACCATGTCTCTTTGGAGCTCTGAGCTGGGCCAATAGGGCATAGGTTAAAGTGCCTATTCTTGTGGCTGGGTCCCATCCCAGTCTCCACCTATAGCACTGCTGTAGACCAGGCTCCATCTCCTTTTTTCTTGCTCAGGACTGGGAACTATACTGGTTCTACCTTCTGGGGCCCAGCTGTAGGAGTTGCAAGCCCATAGGCATGAATTAGCTTATTATTTGGAGACATCCTCACAGTGGTCATCCGGCCTCTTGGGGATGATTCCGCAGCCACTGTACTCACTGCTTGGAACATCTGGCAGCTATGGTTTACATGATCTCTACTGTGAAAATATGTCTCACATGACTTTCTTGGTTGCATATGTCGGGCCTTTTGCTCCTGCCTTTCTGAGTTTTTCTTGATGCTGCTTTTTGAGGTATCTCTATGAGACCCACCACCTCTGGTGCTATGCAGATGATATTCAGCTATACATATCTTTTGTCCCTGAACAAAATGATGCTGTCTCAGTGCTCAACAGCTGTCTGACTGAAATCCAGGCCTGGATGAATATGAGCTAGCTGAGGTTGAACCCTGAAAAAACTGAGGTGTTGGCTGTGAACCCAGGTCATCATGAGGCAGGTGTGCTGCCAGGTTCACCTTTGGGCTTGTGGCTTGGAGGTGTCCAGCTAGCCGTCTCAGACCGGGTACAGAACCTGGGCATTATGTTTGATGACTGTCTGACCTTGAAATTACAGGTGTCAGCAGTTGTTAAAACCTTTTTTTACCATCTGAGAAATATCGCCCAGGTGAAACATCTGGTTCCTCCCGATGATCTTCCAATGTTGGTTCACGCTTTCGTTACCTCCCGCCTTGACTACTGCAGTGCCCTTTACCTAGGGCTGTCGGGGGCTGATATCCGCTGCTTGCAGCTGGTGCAGAACGTGGCTGCCAGGCTACTGACTGGTGTTTCAAGAGCCAGTCATATAACGCCTGTGATCCGCGGTCTGCACTGGCTGCTGATTAAGTGGCGGATCACCTTTAAGGTTGCTTTGCTACCCTATAAGGCCCTACATGACCAGGGACCAAGTTACCTGAAAGATCTCCATTGTCCCTACTGTCCCTCCCATCCTCTCTGATCCACCGATGAGGGATTGCTAGAGGTTCCCAGGGTACATTTGCAGACATCAGGAGCAAGGGTATTTAGCTTTGTTGCTCCGTCCCTGTGGAACTCCCTACCTCATCGGGTATGAGATTGCATAACCATTCAGAGTTTTAAAACTGCTTTAAAAACTTATCTTTTTAACCTGCCTTTTTTTGATTGATGTGGTTATTTGTTATGTGTTTTTTATATTGTTCTTTGTTGGAATTTATTTGTTGTTTATAATAATTCATTTTATTTTATTTTGTGTATTTTATTGTACAGGTGCCTTGGTTTTAGAAAGGTGCCTTTTATAAATAAAACTGATGATGATGATGGTTGTACTGTACTTTGGTGCATTCTATGTTATTTTTTGCATCAGGAGAATTCTTTTTTATGAAAGTCCTTTTTCAGACCCTCTGGTAACCTTGCAGGGGCTTCCCTAACACAGGTTCACTACCTCTGTTAGCCTTCCCTGTCTTTGATGCTGAGGTCGATGGGTGCTGTTCCACTGGTTCAGCTGCCTGGGACCACCCACAGCCTGAAGGTCCCCTTAAATCCATGGTTACAGTATTTGTCCTGATGTCCTGGATACTTTTTTTTTTGTACTTGAATAATGCCCATTTTGCCTGTGCATCCAACTCCTCAAAGGGGCAGGGTATGTTTGCTCTTTCCTTCCAGACAATGATCATGGTAGACCTTCACCCTATGCTACAAATGGCAGTGAATCCCCCTTTCAGGATAGACTCTGCCACTGGAGTCTTCCAATAATACCAGGCCTTGATCTCTGTGATTCTTCACAAAGTGGACCTCTGTGGTTGTTTCTCTTATATGCCCAGCTGTTTTTACTTTTCGGACACGTCATCAGATGTCCTCCTTGCACCGGTCAGTACTCTAAGTATGATTCAAGTCTCTGGGTATGGATGTACACTTTTGGCATTCATTCAATTGGAAATGCTTTCCTTCCTGTACCTCATTGGACATGCCTGAGCTAACTGGCTTTTCATTATCTGCGACACCAGAGATATCTTGACCAGGCTTCGCCTGCTGAGTTTTTGGGCATACTTGACTGTGGCCATCCTAATTGATTACATATCCCCAATCAAACCTGAGACTTTGTTCAAGGGAACCTGCAATGGTTGTGCCTTCGAAGAGCTACCTGTAAATGGATTCTGGTGTCTTATCGCCCGCTATCTAATTTCTCCATTTGCGAAGGTGAATGACCACTTTTCCGACGAATACCTAAAATCCAGAGGCTGTGGGTATTCCTTTCAAAGGTCTTCAAATTCTCTAAGATGCTTGGCTGCCGGGTGAAGCCCATCCATATGTCTTTGTCTTGGAAGAGCCATTTTCTCTGCTCTCCGTACTTTCAAGTGCCTCCTATGAGGGATATGTCTCATGATTCAATCAGTTATTTCCCCGATGTCTGTTACCTGACCAGGGCAAATTACTCACACACTTGCCTGTATGCATTTAAACTATGTGTATGGGGTTCTGGGCCATGCGTAATGGACTACACCTCATTATAGGTACATATCCCTGGCAGCGGGAATACACTGCCGGATACCCTCTGCCTTTTCAATGCGATGGGGCACAAATGGGAATTCCACAGGATGTAGTCGTAGACATCTTTGTCCACTGTGTTCATCCTGATAGGGATCTGTTCCTCTCTCTGCCCCATATCCTACTGCCTAACTGCTGCCCACTATGGCCAGACCCAGACACGGTCTGGCTGGATGTTTTTACTCTTTACTGGAGGCACCTCTGGGGTCAGAACCGGTGTGGTTCCCACTGTTACAGTTGAGGGTTCTGGTACTGATACCTCTCCCTCTTTATGCCCACCCTCCTGCCCTTCTATTTTGGTAGTGATCCTTCAATCCAGTTTTGCATTTCCTGCTCCTCCATGCTTGGTTCCAGAGGGCTTACCCCTCTCTTGGTTCCAAAGTCACATTTATGATGACAGGCATCTTTACACCAACCTGGGTGTCTCATGCCATGTCCCTTTCTTTGCAGCAAAAATACCATGTCTCTCTCCAAGGGGACTGGATTGAGTTGGACCTTGTTTTTATGTCCTCCTCCATACATAATGGACTATTTACTCCCACTTTCGGTGTTTGGGTTTCCCTTTGTCAGAGATCTTTTACCTTTCCTTCCCTGATAGGAGAACGCTCTCTGACTCCATTGGGTATTTACGACTGTTCTTAAGGTACATTCTTCCCCCTGCACCTTGGTAGGACTCCACCTACCTCTGGGGGCTCTCAATTAATTCCTAGACTGACTGACGATTGGTCCATTTCAGGCCCATGGTTCCATGAGGCCTGTGCTTCCTATCTTGGAACCTTTTACTCTGCTTTGCAGTTTTGTCAGCTGGCTGCATTGCTGTGTTCTAGGCTCTGGGCATACAGGGCCCTATATGCCTTTCCTAAGGAAAGGATGTCCTTCTGTGACCTGATCCTACCTTTTTCACTATGGTGGTCTCAGTTGTTCCTGTGTATCAATAACCATTCAACTATCAGTCTCTTATGCGGGGCATGCCACTTCTGAGGCTGCTCTAATTTGCATCTTGGTTGTTCACAGTACCTTTCATTTTTAATGAATGAGGCCTCAGCAGAAAACAGCACCACCTTTTGCTTCATTGTTCCCAGATAGTTCAGGGGACACACCCTGTTTTGGTAGAGGGTCTGTCCAAACTTAGGTGGCCACCTACATTTTGTTTGTTATAACAAAAATGACCTATATAGTGCCGCTCTCGGCTGTGATCAAGACTCACTCCACACGAGTGCTGGCTAATGCCACAGCAGGTTTACAGGGGTATTAACTGCTGTGCTGGGGGATTTGGCTCCTGCTTCCAGGATCTGTCCCTCCCCTATACATTTCCATGGATGGGAATGGCTTTTCACATGAGGACTACGTTTAGACGTACAGTTTTCCAAGGTCTGTTTTCACACAGACAGCCATGCCTTCCACCCTGCTTTACACATAACTGCTTGGGAATCTTCCCATGTGTTATGACCTGCTGCAAGAGATTGTCTTGAAGAAGGTAATACAGTTGCATGAGAACCTACCATAACAGTAGATCTTTGAGAGTATCTCTTGCAGCAGGTCATGCAGCCCCTCCGTCTGTCCCCCTTTTTTCCAGTCTACACTAGGGGGTGGAGTTTGTCTTTACTTTCCAAATCCTGTATGTATATAGATAGATATATAATATATAATACATATATAGATATAGAGATATGTATACTTCTGTATATTTATTTTGGTTATATCCAAAACACATAATTTTCTATATATATTTATCCTCAGTTCCCTCGGCTACATCATGATCAGATCACTAATGAGGGCAAGAACTGAGGAGTACCGGAACTGCCCTCTCTTTTACAGTGCACAGAACTGGTCACATGGTGCATAACGGGGTGGTTCCAGGTACGACTGCTAAGAAGTCTTCTGGAAACAAGTGCCTCTGACAGATGGTTCCCATGTGTTATGACCTGCTGCAAGAGACACTCTCAAAGATCTACTGTTACGGTGAGTTCTTATGCAACTGTACTTTTCTTTAGTGCTTTAATGTATATAGATGTCTCAGATTTGGTTTAAGTCATTTAATGTGGTATCTGAGAACTGCACTCATTACATTCATTTTTTTTATTGTGCACGGTCACTTTAAGTGTGGGGTTTAAAAGGAATGCAGGTGGGTTAACGTGTTATCCTTTGATAAAGTGCATTATTGCATGAAATGCATTAGGAAACAGGTGCCAGTGTCCCTCATGTGAGTTTTTGAAACAGTGTGAAGGTAAACTGTAAGGACTTTGTGATTTGCATTATGGGCTATGTTTGCACATATCTATGGAAGAATTTTAACATTAATGAATAAAGAAGACTTTTTTTATTATTGAAAGTCCTCCCTGGTCCACAGTCTCTGCTTGAACTGGGAGTAACGTTTTAGAAAAACGTACTTAAACAGTAGGTGCTGGTCTCCACTTGACTCAGCCTATAACCTCCACCCACCCTTAAATTTCTTCCTGCTGCCATTTGGATTTGTACCCACATGATCACTATTTAGCCATCCCCTAGTTTCTCACTAATAGCAGTAATACCCTCCTTGATGTTGAAACACATGCTGCAGGTTTTTCATATTTATTTATTTATTAGAATTTTGGTAACTGGGTAAGCACACTGAGACCATGTAGTCCCTTTTTTGGGGGGTGACCCAGAAGACAAATACAATACATCACAATGCAATACAAAACAGTAAATACAGCAATTACAGTACAACAATGTGTGCAGAAATACATGGATTACAAAGTCATATACAGTGGGATATACAAATATGCAAAATCCTCATTATTTACAAATATACATATTTACAGAGGCTCAAATGTAGTAGTTTAAGTAATAAAATAGCTTCGGCAGAATTGGTACATTAAAAAGCATAGGTTATTGAACACATATGCAGGGTGGAGGTTTAAGTAGGTAGGTGGCAAGCTCAGTTTTGAAGAGAGACAGGGAAAGACATGAGAGAAGTAAAGGCAGTAGAGAATTCCAGGCTGTGGTGGCAGAGTATGTAAAGGATCACCTCCCTGCAAGACAGTGTAGTTTAGGGGTAGCAAGACTAGGTAATGATGCTGACCTGAGTGGGTGGACAACTTCTTTACAATAGACAACTCCCCTTAAGTAAGAAGGAATGAAAATGTTCACTGGTTTGAAATCAAAACATAGTGTAAGGTACTGTAACCTTAATTCATAGTCCAGCCATTGTAGGGAAGTCATGACGTCGTAGTGGTGTTTTCTAGGATCTGCCCCTAAGGCAAATCAACTGATCCTAGAGTTGACAGAGCCAAGTGAGGGATAAAGTTTGAGCAGAGAGCAGTAGTGGTGTGCCATAAAAAAACGTATGGGGAGAAGGGATGTGGAAGCTATTTTTTGACAGGAGGAAGTGGATAAGAAGAGGTGGAGGTGGAGATGGTATAACAGACTGGTTGATAGTTTTAGTCAGCAAGGTCACATGTGATTCAATAGGAAACAATGCATCTAGGTGCATCCCTAAGTGTTTAAAGGTTTGGACTACTTCTATGGTATCTTCAGATAATAAGCAGGTTTTAAAAGGTTGAAGAGAGGCTAATTTGGAGAATTTGGAGGAGGGGTTGTGAAAAAACATAGCTTTGTTTTTTATAGTATTAAGAATTAGATGATTAACTGAGAACCATGTTTCAAGTGCACTGAAAGCAGAATTAAGATTTTGATTATGCCAAACCATGTTATTGAATGAACGAAATATGATTGCGTCATAAACATAGAGTTGCACTGATGCACCACCACAATATTTGGGAAGCTCATTGATGAAAACCAAAAACAGCAATGGACCCAGGATTGATCCGTGAGGTACCCCATGTATTATGGGTCTGAGAGAGGACAGCAACCTGAACCACTTTACTCTTTGTGATCTGCCAATAAGATAACTCTGTAGCTATGGTTAGAGCTAAGGAGTAAACGCCCAAAAGGTGCAATTTGCCAAGTAGAAAGTGATGGTTAACAAGGTTGAAAGCCTTTGTCAGGTCAAAAAACACTGCACCAGTAACAAGGCCTGAGTTCCATGCCTTGAGTATATCATCAGAAACCTTAACCAGGGCCGTAGTCGTATTATGTTTTTTTCTAAAGCCATGCTGGCAGTCTGAGTAGGTAGTGCATTTCTAAATATGACTAGAGATGCAGAGAATTTAAATTCCACCTGTGAAGTGCCTGTGAAGTGGGCACTTCGTGCTGGAACTTTGCTACTCAGAGCGCCCCATAGGAAAGGCTCACTTCACCTTATGATTATTGCTTCGCGTTGTCATTCTGCCTTAATGCGAAGTAAGGTGGAGTGACAACAATATTGGCAGCACCCCACATACACAGAGTCATCAGAATTAATATGCATCCCCAAAGTGCTACTGTCTTGTGTCCAGAAAATCCCCCAGTGCTGACAAAGTGAAATGAGAGTGTAACAAGAAATGCAGTCTCCCAGAATTAATGGTACACTGCAAACTCACAGACAAATTAAGAGATTGTGCTGCACACTCAAGAGATGCATATGAAAAGGCACAACAACACCTAACCAGAGCTCACAAGTCACAAATCCAAATCTGGAAAGGAATACCTTTTGCCAGTTGAGGGATTAGTGTACGGCAGTAACAATACACTACCAGTAAAGATACCACAAAGCAGTACAAAAAATTCATGCAGGTGTGATGGATAGTAGGTTCACACTGCCGCAATTACTCTGTGGCACAATAACAGATGTCTGATTTAATTGCACTCATCACACACACATACTCACACACACACTGTCTACAAGTACAGCATAGCAAATTGAAAACCTTTAGTAATATAGTCAAATGTTTTAAACAGACAAATTATACACTGCTGCACCACAACAATCAACAAAAAATGTCAAGAATTACTGAAAATATTACTGTGTGTATATTAACAGTTATACAAGAAAAATATAACCAAAACAGAAAGACTGCCTTTTTCTCCCAGTTAATGTACCTACACCACAAATACACCCTTCCCCCAAAGCACACTTCACAGTAGACAGACTGTTCTAAATTAACATTCAAAATCCATACACAACAATAGACACTCGATGATATGAGCACAGAAGGGTTTCCTACAATTGATGTACTAAATTTTGAGCAAATAAAATGACTCAAAAAGGCATTTTAAACAGCTTTTAAAGGTTTTGAATCACAGAGCTCTGAGAGCAAACTGTCTCCAGCTACCACTACACATACATTACCCAGGCCAGAACTGAGGCTGTGCAGAACAATCTGGAGTTCATTTGACCTGCAATCCCCTGAATCACTGCAGAATTTCATTTGGAGCTCAATTACAAGGTGAAGTGAAGTGAATTACATTGATTTCAATGTGCTTCACCTTAAAATTGGTGGAGAAATGGTTTGGGAAAGGTGGAATAACGCAAAGTCATTGGTTTCAATGGACTTTGCGTTCCTCATTCTGAAGTGAAGTACTTCGCTTTACATTGCAGAGTACTCTGTAGATTCTGTGTTACTCCGTGGAGCGAACTGGGGCCACTTCGCCCACCACTACTTACAGTACTTTAACTCTCATGCTGTACAGGAAGAAATGTGAATGCCTATGGCTGTACTTCCATGATGAGCTGAGCCTGTATCACAAAACTCCCCAGTTTAAAAACTCTTATTAATGAGTACAATGGTGGTGATTGGGTGAAGCCTGGAGAGGTACTACAAAACAGGATTACAATTCATGCAAGTAACTAGTAAAAAATTAATTTTGTGATTCGTGACGTGATCTTGATTCGTGAATCATAATTTGCGGCTGCATTTGAGACCGTGATGCGGAAGAATGTGATTCGGTGTGAGATAACCAATATGAAACTGTACAGGAATGTGAATGCCTATGGCTGTATTTCTCCAATGAGCTGTAGCACAAAACTCCACAATTTAAAAACTCTTATTAATGAGTACAGTGGTGGGGTGTTGAAGCCTGGAGAGATACTACAAAACAGGATTACAATGCATGCAAGTAACTAGTAAAAAAATAATTTGTGATTTGTGATGTGATCATGATTCGTGAATCATAATTTGTGACTGCATTTGTGACCATGATGATGAAGAACGTGATTGTATCACGAGTGATGAGTGATGATGACCCTGACTTAAAAATGCATATTAATGAGTACAATGTTCATGCACAGATATGCACCACACCAGTCCAGTACTCTGAAGGGAAGCCAAAGAAAGAACTGTGACTTAAGTTACAGATGGAGATTGGGCCCTAAAGAGATGCAAATGCACAGACAGATTAAGATTGAGCTGTGCACTGAAGAGATGCAGAGAAAATGCAAAACACCTAACCAGTGCTCACTGTCAGAAATTCCAATCTGAAAAAGAATACCTTTGCCAGTTGGGGCGGACTATGGGGGGGCAGTGTACTGCAATAACAGTCACTAGTACTAGTTCCAGTAAAGATACCACAAAGAAGTACAAAATCATGCAGCTGCAGTGGATAGCAGGCTCACATTGCTGAAATTACTATGTGGCACAATAAAAGGTGTCTGATTTGATGACACACATCATACATACTCATACACACACTAAGTAATGTGTAGCAAATTGAAACTTCAGTAATATAACTATGTATGTTAAACAAACTAAAATTATGCACTGCTGTACCACAACAATCAGCAAAAAAGTCAAGAATTATTGAAAATATTACGTGTGTACATTAACACAGTTATACAAGAAAAATATCACCAAAACAGAAAGAACTGTCTTTTCTTCCAAGTTAATCTACCTACACCACAGATACGTCCCTCCTCCAAAGCACACTTCCACTGTCTCTCAGTACACAGACTGAATGTTGTACATTAACATTCAAAATCCATACACAAACAATAAACACTCGATGATATGAGCACAGGAGGGTTTCCTACAATCGACGAACTAAAGTTTCAGCAAAATAAATTGCTCAAAAAGGCTTTTTTAACAGCTTTTAGAAGGTTTGAATCACAGAGAGCTGTCAGAGCAGACTGTCTCCTAGAGCTTCCTGCACACACACACTACCCTGAACTGAGGCTGTGCAGAACAATCTAGAGCTCATGTGACCTGAAATTGAATGAATCACTGCAGAATTCGCCCTTGGAGCTTAAAAACAATGCAAAGTGAGGCAAAATACATTGTTTTCAATGTACTTCACCTTAAAGACTGGTGCAGTAGTGGTTTAGGAAGGCGGAGTAATGCAAAGTCATTGTTTTCAATGGACTTCGCATTACTCATTATAACGCAAAGTACTCCACTTCTCATTGCAGAGCACTCCGCGAATTCACCTTCACTCCACGAATCGCTCCGCGGAGCGAATCAAGGCCATTTTGCCCATCTCTGAACATGACTATAGATGGTTATACAAAATCTTCTCTTGGATTTTAACCAGGGGACATAGAATTGAAATAGGTCTATAGTTTTTGATGGCATGTATGCCACGCTTGTGGAGGAGGACTACCACAGCCACTTTCCATTTGCTTGGTACAGTTCCTCTTAGGAATAACCTGTTTAGAAGACTATGGATAGGTGCCCCAAATTTGAGGTATTTTGGCTGAATTGCATCATAACCAGGGGAGCCCTCTTCCTTTAGTTTTAATAATAACTTGAGAACTTCATTTTTAGTTGTTATTTTTAAGTAGAAGGCGGGGCGCGACCCAAGATTAGCATTGAGTTGTGTAGAAATGGAGAAATCAGGGGTATGTGGAAGATGCAAAGAATACCTATCCAGGTAATAAAAAAAACTGATTTATTCCTTCTGCAATTGAAGGTGGTTCTTGTAATAAGTCAACTCCTGACATAATGAAACTAGGGCACTGTGTAGATTTACCTTTGATTATAGAGTTAATTTGTTTCCAAAATTCCTTAGGCTTACTTAGATATTCTGTTTGAAGTAAATGATATTATGCTCATTTAGCTCCATGGAGCTTTGTTTTGCAGTGCTTTCTCAACTGCCAATATAATAACCAGTCCAAGTGATGATGGCTAACTTTGGATGTTTTCCGGGCAGCATCCCGTCTCTTCATGAGGGATCTAATTTCATTGGAAAGCCAGGGAGCTTTGATGCCTTTGGAACTACATTTGGTTAATGGTGCATGCTTGTTGATGAGGTCTGTAAAGGTCATGATGAAATAGTCTAGGGTCTGGTCAGTAATGGGAAGGTCAGTGATTGGACCCCAGTTTGTATTATAAATTGATGTCAGAAACTACATAGAGAGAGTTTGTGTTAAACTTTTTTTCACAACTGCTATATGTATAATCTCCTTGCACAATATTGACTGTGTTATTGACAATGTCTGAATCTCGACTGCTTTCACCTTGACAATTACAAGCTCCTTAGATGGACCTGTATAGCTACCTAATTGTATAGGCCTCATTCTCCTCATAGATTGTACTATTCATACATTGTGTTTGTCTTATTATTTACTGACTGCTGCGTATTGTTCTGTATTGTTTTCAGATGTGGAGCCTTTGTAAATGAGTCTATGACTCAAAGATTGTAAATCCGATATCTTCAATGGATAAATAAAAATAAATAAACTCACAGAAATTAGCCACTCCAACTAAAATTACAATGGACATCATCAACTGCTGGCACTGTGGGACAGTCTCCAACAGGACTGTGATCCAACGCTTGGGTCACTGTCCTTTATGCTAGGCACGTGGGGACCTAAGGGCTCAGCTTCAATCAGCATGGGCAGAGATCAGCTGCCTCCAGGCCCAGATACAATGACAAGCATATAAAAACTATCCACCTTGTCCCCAACACCAAATCGGTGATCCACACCCCAAGAAGGCCACTCGGCCTGTGGGCTGTCAGGTGGTAGGAAAAGGCACAAAAATCACCACAAATAAAAACATGCATAAACCAAATACTTCAACAAGTCCAGTAACAACAACAAATAAGTTCCAGTATCTGGCATCTTCTATGGCATCCGAGACAATTGCCGAGGCAGTAGATGCATCAGATCAGCAGCTGCCACAGCAAAATAAAGTCCCAAACAAAACATAATCGGCCACAAAAAACAAAAACAAAGAGAATTATGATCATAGGGGATTCTGTGATTCGGGAAGTCAATCCCCATTACGGTGGGAAAGACAACCCAGGGTAGTTTTCAGATGTCTCCCTGAAGCATTCGTGTGGAGAGACACACTGACTGAACTGCCAAAATAGTACGTAAAGCGGGGAGAAATATGAATGTATTAATTCACCTTGGGACAAAGAACCTCACAAATTGGTCCATGGAGGAGACCAAGGAGCACCTGACTAGACTCAGTGAAAAGTTAGCACCATTTTCATCCAACAACTCCTTCTTTGAGATTCTGCCTGTATGGAATAGGGGCGGAGGCAGGCAGAAAATCAGGGGAAGGAGAAGTAGGGGAGCACAAAACCTGGCTTAGAGTCTGGTGCCATGAGAACAGACACAATTTTGTAGGAGATTTGCAGGACTTCTGGGAGAGGGAGTTCTTTGGATTCAACGGCCTCCTCCTGACAAAGGAGGGGGTCAGGGTGCTAGGACAGAAGTTTGATGTATTTGTGGAGCATTTAAACTAACAGAAGGGGAGAGGGCTCTGGCACCTAAAATGTCACATGGGACAGCAGTTGCCCCTCCCCCCTTAGCTAGCAAAACACAAGTGAGCCAATGCATGGTGAGTACTGCAAAGCGAAGGCAACTCTGATCCCTTCACAAATATAACAAAGGTAATAATAGTGCTCAGACGGTAGCAATAGGGGAAAACTAACAAACATGAGCGATAACCAAGTATGGAAAGCAATGTGCACCAATACCCACAGTCTGGCAAATAAGATACCCAATCTTACTGCCTGACCTGGGCTGGGTAGCAGTGACAGAAATGTGGTTCAGTAAGAACCACAGCTGGGATGTAACCATCCCAGGATACAACATGTACAGGAGGGACTGGAAAGAAAAGAAAAGAAAGGGGGGTTAGCCATCTATGTAAAAGAGGAGAGCTAGGTAACTGAATCCCAGGAGGTGTGAAATAAGGCTGAGACCCTCTGGATTACTCTTGAACTGGAACAAGGGCCCCCATAACAGTAGGAGTACTATACAGACCACCATCTCAGGAGATCAAAAAAGGACAAGGAAATGCTAGAAAGCATTCTAAAGATGGCCAACAAGCGGAGTTATTACTGGTTGGAGACTTTAATCTACTAGATGTAGATTGGAGCTCCTACACAGCATCATCCCAGAAAAGTAGAGAATTTCTAGTGGCACTCCAGGGAGTGGACATAAACCAGCTGGTGGAAAACCCCACTAGAGAGGAAGCGGACCTTGACCTTGTGCTCACAATCATAACACTATCCTGATCCTGCCAGACTAACCTAATCGACTTCTTCTACTGGGTAACAAAAATGACAGACCAGGAAGGTGCAGTGGATGTGGTATACCTGGATTTCAGCAAGGCCTTTGATTCCGTCCCACACAGGAGGTTTAGAAACAAACTGGAAAATACGGGTATAGGGCAATAAATTGTAAACTGCGTCCAGAACTGGTTAGACAGAAGGACCCAGAGAGTACTGGTAAATGGCACTCTGTCGGAGGTGGGTAGAGTAGCAAGTGTAGTTCCTCAGTGCTCAGTACTGGGTCCAATCCTTTTCAGTATATTCACTGGAGACATAGCTGTTGACCTAAATGAGAAGGTGTGCCTCTTTGCAGACAACACTAAGCTCTACAATAGGGTGGACACATTTGATGGGGCTCAAGTCATGGAGCAAGACCCTAGAAAATTGAAGGAATGATCAAATCATTGGCAGTTGAACGTAAACGCCAAGAAATGTAAGGTTATGCACCTAGGGAGATGTAACCTAACGAGAAAATACTTTCTAAATGGGAACAGTTGGCAGTAACAGAACATTAGCAAGATCTTGGTGTTATTATCACCAACGACTTAAGGGTAGGCAAGCAATGTGAGAAAGCTGCACAAAAGGCCAGAGGCATCTTGGGCTGCATAGGGAGGGGCATAACCAGTAGAAAAAGGGAGTCGATTATGCCAGTCTGCAGGTTCCTGGTGAGGCCTTACCTGGAGTACAGTATCCAGTTCTGGAGGCCTCACCCAAAGAAGAACATAGACTAGAGTCCATACAGAGAAGGGCAACCAAAATAGTACATGGGCTGCATCATGAGCCATATGATATAAGGCTTAAACAGTTAAACATGTACTCCCTAGAGCAAAGAAGAGATAGAAGTGACATGATAGAGACCTTCAAAATACCTGAAGAGTTAATTGCACATGAACCAGGGGTCACAACATGCACAGAGAGTAGTGCAGCCCTGGAATCACCTCTCCCATGGGGGTGGTTGACTCAAAAACTGTTAGTGAATTCAAGCTGCATGGGACAGACAGTGTGGGAAATGTCATGCAGCAGACTGGGGGGGTTGTAAACATGGGCGGACTAGATGGTCCGTATGGACCTCATCTGCCAACACATTCTCTGTTAACTCATCTAGGTTAAATTTTTTCGTATTTCTGGATTCCAGAATAATGGGATGGGGGGGGTTTCAAAATTGTTGTGCTATACGCAATAGATAGGACAGTAGTCACTAATACAGTTGGGTAGTACACCTACAGATCTGATCCTGTGTGGACAATTGGATACTAGCCAGTCTAATAGTGTTGAGGTACCAGTCTTGTAATTTTGCAGTGTGGATTCGAGTATATGCTGGGTGTAATTAATGTCAGAGACTATTGTGTGTGCCTTATTTTTATATGGAGAGAGAGACGGTCATTATTAAAATCCTCACAAAGCACTATATCATGTGAGGGTAGATCAGCTAAGGATGAGAAAAGGGAATGAAGAATATTGGTAGTATATTTTGGAGGGAGATAAATACAACCATACAGTAGTTTTTTTACATTACCAAGAGTATGAGAGACAAATATTCTGCTGAAGTGATCTTATCAGCTTGTGATGTATAGTGCCACCTTTCACTCCATCCTTTTTCTCCCTGTCCCTTCTGTAGACAGCATATCCTGAAATGGAGGGGGCCCAAACATGATTCATGGTAGCCCTGGTCTTGATGACTGATTCAGGGTTTTATTTAACTCTAAAAATTGATTAGCGTTTTCCTCATAAAAGTCATATAACATTGTGAAAATGCATAGCACTTGCCTCACTGTGTTTAACAAACATAACATATCTAGAAAGCCTATATAAATACTTTCTGTACAGTTAGTATTGTCCCAAGAAAAAAACTGCTACTCAATTATTTAAAACCCTGCTGATGCCACATCCATCTTTCCCTCACTCATCATGGCCTGCAGGTAGTCCATTTAACTCCTGAGGTGTCTAGCATTAAAGGGACACTACCTTCCACCACTCCTGACTTTCTACCCTCCTTTTGGACAATGTGCCTCCTCCCCTCTGCTTGGCTGCTTGCCTGTCACCTCCTCTACCCTTGATTCTTCCTCTTATTTCATTTGCCCCCAGCCCCCTTCTTTTCCTACCACTCTTTCCCTTTACTGACCCCCCCTTGCACTGATCACCTGAGGATGGTCTGTCCCCCCTTCCTCCAGAAACAAACTCCCAAAGCCCCCTCCTATTCTTCCTACACCTTCTCCTTTTTGACTGCTCTGTGTTGTGTACATGGGGAGCCTGTCTGCCCCTTCTTCCAGGAAACCCTGGGTGCTGAGACCCTTGCTGCCTCCCCAATTCAGTTTAAATTTAAGCTCTTGTTTATGTAGTCCCTAAACTGTTCCCCTATCAGACTCTCTGTCCTGCTTCTTATGTGCAACCTATCTGGTGGGTAGAGGGTTTATCATCCCAGGTCCCCCCCATTTCCCTATCTATTCAAATCCCTCCACCTAACACCCTTTCCTCAGCAGCCATTCAACTCTGTTATCCATTGTTTTATATCTAGGCTGGCTCTAGGCACCAGCAGGACTTCTGAGAAGGCTACAGATCTAGTCTCCCCTCCAGCAGATCTGAACCACCACTCTTAACCTCTCATGAACTGACCCTACCTCACATCCAGCTAGGTCAATGGTACCTAAGTGAATGACCACATGTGGCTTTAACTTACCATCAGTCCTATGTGTGCTGCTGTCATTCTCAGGACACACACCACTTTTTTACCTTGCTGTCCTCCCTTTCTCCTAGCCCATATTATCCATTTCACTATTGAATCCCCAATCATTATGACTCTACTTCCACCCTTCCCTTCCTCCACTCCTCCTGCTTCTGGATCTACCTTTACCTGTTCCACCCTTCCCATTTCTCACCCTCCTACTATTACTGTCTTCCCCCTTCCGCCTTTCCCTCAACCACTGATTGCCTATCATCTCCTCTCCTCTTCTCATCTACTCCCCTTCCTTCCCAACTCCAGTTGAACCCTGCCATCTCTGTCTCTCCACAGCTGCCTCTTTTCTACTCCCCCAAGAATGCCCCGTTCTCCTCCTGCTGTCCTCACCTCACTCATGTTCCCATCTTATCCCACTGCAGCCTCTCCCAAAACCCTACTACAGACCAGTTGCCCCTCTGCCATTTGTATTCCAACCAGGTCTTCCCTCTCTCCTGCAGTGCTCAGTGGTTGGAAACAATTCTATACTGGTACCATCATCCCTTCCCCCCAAACTCATCTTTTATTTCTCACAGTCCTCCATACCACCTCCCTTGGCTTCCTTTCCCTCTAGGGGCTGTGGGTCCCTGGGCAACTGGACCCCAGACCTGTACTCCTTCAACTCCCTGATCTCACCCCTGGACCAGCCCAGTTCTCCAGCTGCCCTACCAGAATTCCCAACTCCTTGCTTAGTATCTGCACCTCAGTCATCAAGGAGCCTAGCCTTCTACATACTGGGCAACCCCCTACCTCCCATATTGTTCCCAGAAGCACTGCAACTCCACACCCCCTATAGCACACTACTCTCCCTCTTCCTGCCTACTATCTTAACATCCTATTACAAACACTACCCCAGCTGCCTCCACAGGCCTACCCTAGATAGGGATAGCTCCACTCAATACACCCACCTGCCTTTGCTGGACTACCCCAGATAGGGATTAGCACCAATCAGTATACCCACCTGCTTTTGTAGGCATACCCAAGATAGAGAGTAGCTCTGATCAGTATACTGACCTGCCTTTGCAGGTCTACCCCAGATAGGGAGTAGCTCCAATCAGCATACCCACCTGCCTTCAGCAACTCCAGATAGGGAGTAGTTTCACACACTATCCTGACCCTGCCTCCTCAGGCCTACCTGGTTTGAGTCTGTTTGCCTACCTGTAACTGAAGACCTCCTTCCCTCTTCCAGACCCTGCTCGCTTACCTAACCTCTGTTGGGGAAAATCCCCTATAGGCCTGCTGTCAGCCCTGTGGAAACCCTGCAGACACTCTGAAGTAAGACCCTGTCCTACTGTTGCATTATCCACATTCTCTAGGATTGCTTATTTCACACAGAATTAAGTATTAACAGCTAGTGGCCTCTTGGCTGCTTCCAGTCACATGCTCTAAACATTTCACACCCACACAAAGCTTTTCCCATTTGTTTCACACAAGCCCTACTACACTTACCCCTTCCCAATCCAACAATTACAGCACGTGTACTCAGAAGTGTGCTGCAAAATATAGATTTCATACCCCATAACTGCAGCATCAGTCAGCTCCCAAACTTCCTTCAACACTGATACACAGAACCATTTCTTAAATAATTAAAAGCACAGTGGCCAAAGAAAAATATATAAAAATGATTTGGAGAAGGTACAGGCCCAGGAAAACATGGAAATCAGCTTATTATTATAATTACAAGAATGATGTAAAACACCCAATTTTTTGATAAACAGGCTGCCAGGTGGCTAAGTACCATGCTATAATGGAGTTGAAGGAGTCACAGAGCAACAGAAACCAGCTTGTCATAAAAACAGCTTGTCATTGTTTGTCATGTCATCAATGAAGCACAAACCTAAGGTTTTATAACTGGGAAGCCAAGTGGCTGAACAAAATGTTGCAATGGGTAGGAAGAGGTATGGGGCATATCCTGGGCAGCAAGAAGTCAATTTGTCATCATGTATTATGACATGAATAAGGATGAGCCAATGCCAAGTTTGCATTTGATACAGACTCTGAAATCTGATGCTTTGGACACTGGTGAAGCAGGTCTGAAGGAACTTGGTTTCCCTTTGGCATTACAGCACTTTGACATCTTGATTAGCAGTGGGGGAAACTGCAAATATATTTGGTGTTTTTCATGAAAATGGGCCATTTTTGTGAATTTTGGTGCAATTTCGCAAACCAACTATATTATATGTAAAAGCCCAATTTCTATATAACAATACATTTGTTTTATGAAATAATGTGCATTCTCATTTAATCTGCACAAACTGAATGGTGTTACAGGCATCATGACTCACCCAGATTTTAACTTGTAATACTGGAGCCATTTTGTGTTACTCATGTGTTTTTTTTTTGTGCAATTTGAATGAAACTGTGCAATTTTCATAACTTTTTTAAAAAGTGCACGTTAAAAAATGCACAGTTTCAAAAATGCACAAAATTTCTATATAAAACAAGTGCAATCTTAATGAAGTGCCTTTTTAGAGGAGGACAGAAGAAAGGAAATGTTTCCTATGAATCCTTAGTATTTCAGACTGAGCAAGCTCTAGTCAGCCATCACTATGCATTCAAGAGCTACAATATTTGATCAGTACTCTATCAGAGAAAGTCTAATATATATATATATATATATATTCACTTTTTAAATCTGCAAGGAAAGAGTGTCATTTTTTGCATTATTGTTTCAGTCACAGTAGTTTATAGCATATACTTAAGAAGGATGAATATATTTCAAAACACTTTGTGATTTCCTACAATCACTGTTTTGATCAAGGTGTCCTGTGTACCACATTCCAATGCTGTAAGCTTGCAGTGCTCTAATAATAATTCTGCACCACTGAAATTCATCATATATTGGTTGCACCATGTTTGGCAATCCTGGAATGCAGCATGCGCAGTAAACAGGGTCAGTTACTAATCACTCCCTTTGTGGCTTGCAGGATGTCAACATAATTTTGTAAAGTGAAGGCTCCAGTAGTGTTGATGGTGATGGGCTGGGGTCATGGCCTACTAAGTTAATGCACAATGTTCAAACTTTAAAAATGAAAATGAAGGGCTATGATTTCCTGTTGGGGGTTGATCAAGGCAGTCATAAAAGGGAGATGCCATCTGTCAGTGAGGTGGAGTTACTGTGCATATTACAAAGTTGACTGAAAAAATAAGGGTATGCATGAACCCAAAGACCAGGAAGAAGACATTTCCCATTGACACACTTGACCCTTCCACTTTTCAGATCCTGCTGCCTCCTATGAGTGATATTGTAAAAAAATACACAGAGACATTTTAAAGAAATGAAATAATGTATATTTTAGAAATCACATCAATAGTAGGAATAGTAGAGTTGTAGTCCTACTGTATTCATCACTGGTAAGACCCCACTTGGAGTATTGTGTTCAGGTGTAGTCGGCGCACAAGAAAAAGGACATCAGGTTACTGGAAAGCATCCAGAGAAAGGCAACTAAAAAATTAAAAAACTTGAAAGATATGGAGTATCCTGAAAGGATGAAAGAACTTGAATTATACAACATAGAATACAGGAGACAGAGGGGCGATTTATGCCTAATATAAAGAGCTATGACAGATAAAGATTTCTGGGAAATCATAGGTCTAACAAGTAATAACCAAAGAAATAGTAGATTTCATCAATATCAGATAAGGTTGAACACTATAAAACTAGTATAAGAGGACAATGGATTAATCAGAGAGTAATCAGTTTATGAACCAGATTACCAAACAAAGTCATGACTAGTGCTACATTACACAGCTTTAAAAAACCCTTAGATGATTTCATGGGGGAACAAAAATTTGCTTTCTTAAGGTAGAACAGGTCGAGTCCTAAAGGCCTCATGGCTGTTGACTCATAACATTCTATGATTCTATGACATCAAAAGCGAAAAAGAAAAACAACAAAAAGAAAAGCAAATAAACCCCCTTGGGATCAGGGACTTTTTTCTTTAATTTTGTTGCATTTCTTACAGGGGGTTTGGGTAACTGGTTATTTGAGAGATGTCAAGTTGTTAACTTCAAAGCCTGACACATGCTGGAAACATGACAGCCACCACAAATGCCTCGGTGACCCACCATTTAATTTACTGTCCCTTCACCAGTGGCATTCTGGCAAGGATGGTCTCCATCTCTCTCATCCCTCATCTGAAGTAGACATCTTCCTGCTGCAACACAGTAACAACCATCTCAAGGGGCTGCTCAGGATTTGTTTCAGGTGGTAGGGGATCATCTGCTGAGACTGACTGGGACAGCCCACCAGATGTTTCCTTGGTGAATACTGCCCTCCTTCTTGGTGTCACCCTTGTTCTTCTGTTGGCCCAATCTGCTGGCTCTCTGTGTCAGGTTTATGGCCAAGGATACCACCCTTCTCCTTTCAGGTTTCAGATTTTCTTTGGGTTTGTCCACCATCCTCTTTTCTGGATCTTTGTTGCCTTTCTCCACCTTTTTTTCATGCGTGTGCCTCTGCCTCTTGGTAGAGTTCCAACTCCTTTAACACTTTTGTCTCAATTTGATCATTATACTCTGCCACTGAGATTTCATCTGGGAAGGGGGTTGATGGATGGTCTATGGGACTGTGAAGGTCCCAGATACTTGCCATCTCCTATGTAGAGAGGCAGAGAGTGAGATAGAAAAAGATTTCAGTAATTACTTCAAAAGCATATTGTCTCTCTCTCTTTCTCTCGCTTTACCAGATTATAAATAAACTGTCATCTTGATTATTAACCATGGTCTTAGAATGGCCACATTCAGACTGACTGTCACCATTCTGACAGACTGAAGGTAAAACTATTTAAAAGTTGTTAGATGTATCGTAAATGCCTCCTCTGTGGAGAAGCTTACAGAGTCAAAAACACACCTATCAAAGCTTATATATTTTTCTGCATCCTGCTCATGTGGGATGGATACTATTTTAGCCCCAGTGTAACATCCAGCTGATCCCTTCCCTTCCCTTCTTAGTGTCTGCCTTGGCCCTGCACTGGCATACGTTGTGACATATGCAACATTGGATGCAGGACCGTGTGGTCCTCTATAGATAATGTTGCAAGATTTAGATGCCTATTAACTTGCATTATTGAACAATTAGCAATAAACAGTTGCTAGTTGTGTTAATTAACAATTGTAAATTAACACAAAAAAATATGCATCAAGAACTTTCACCATTAACTATAATGAAGCATGCAGTCTCATGCCTCTGCATGCGTATGTCACAGCACATGCCAGTGTGGGGCCAGGGCAAGCCCCATGAATGGAAGGGATCAGTTTGACAGTCTATTGGGCCCAAAATAGTTTTCCGGCCCACACAAACAGGTGGCAAAATAAACTGTCAATACTGCTAGGTATGTTTTCACAGTTTTAACATTCCCCATAGAGGAACACATAACAAAACTTGTTCAAATACTTGGTGGTGCTTGGGGCAGAGCTCCCAGCATCGAGGGTTGTGGGGTGAAGCCCCCTGATAAAAAAACAGAATACCATCAGAATTTATGTCAACCATAACTTGCAGTCAACATAAATCCCATTGCCATGATGCCAGTCGATGAAACTGTTGTTGAACCGGCATCATAGAACCCCTGTGCACTGTGTCATGGGCACGAATAATTGCCTGACTGCAATGAGGCACTGTACATAATTGCATTTATTATAATCTTCAAAACTTATCACATGTTTGTTCAGTAAAAATCCTTTCTTGTCACATCATTAAACATTATATAAAAGTTTATAAAAAGGATTTTATATTATTAATACTGTCATCTTCATATTACTATTTATTATCTAATATAGTAAATGCAACATAAAAATAATAGAAGATATAAAATAATAATCATAATTAAAAAAATATCATTGTAAAATGTATGGTGCTACAATAGAGAATATAGCAATTGCCTTGAGTACAGTAGAGTGTCACAGACTACAAGGGGCATCTGCCTTGAGGTATGTAATGAATATTAGCTATTACTATATCTCACATTGTGCCATAGAAGTCCTAATGGGTTTTGCACACCCTGTCACAATGCCACAAACCATGTTGAACAAGCCTTGATACTCATCCGAACCCCCCCAAAAAATAAAAAAATAGAAAAAAATGCCACAAACCATAATCTACAGCAGATGCATGCCAACAGCACCTGACAAAAATAGGCTACAGTAATTCATATTCATTGCTAACATCAAGGCTTTGCAGTCCGTTTTACTCTGTGCAAATTATGGCATTGAAAGCAGAAGTTGTTGAGTCAAAATGGCAAAGCTGAACTTGGTTTTCAGGTCCCAAGTTGAAACTGAATTGCAGATGGCTCTGCCCAATTCTACCCTTAAAAATGAATAATGTGCAAAACCCAATAGTTTATACAGGCAGTCATGTGGCTGAACAATGTTTGGATCGAACTGAAGGTACCACACTCAAGAAACTATGCATTAACAAATAAAGACAGTTTGCAAAGCCATAATGTATTTATTTATTTATTTATTTATTGACTTTTGGTAACCGGGCAATGGCATTAGGCAAAAATCCTGCCTATTTTCAAGCACGACCCTGGAAGATACAGTTTACAAACAGTGAACACATCACAAAAAACAGGTACATACAGTTTTCACTAACAGCTTGCAAAATACAGGGTGAATACAATTGTCCAAGAAAATCACAGAGAAGTAGTTGAACAAGGATTTAACAGAGGTGACCCCCGGGGAGAGAGTCAGGGAGCAAATGATGGTAGAGACAGGCAACAGTATCGGTAAAGTAGAGAGAAACCTGGGTACAGCAAAGGTGTAGATAAGAAGGACACAGGGTTCAGGGATGGATTAGGTACAGACACAGGAATCAAGTGCTTGAAGGTGGGAGAAAAGTGCAGATTTGAAGGCTGATTGAGATGTGGAGCCCCTTAAGTCGGTGGGAAGGGAGTTCCAGAATTTAGAGGTGAAATGGATGAAAGCAAGCTGTCCCATTTTAGTTGAGCAGTGAGGCACGGAGAGCAGGGGCAGACTAGAGGACCTCAAGAGAGAGAGAGACAATGCTCACTAGATACAATGGAAAAGAGGAGGCCCCCCAAAAGTTGCTACTGTAGATTAATTGTGTGCTGCCTACTGTGGGTATGGGAAGGTGATGGATGGTGCTGATGAGCTTAATGAAAAAATAAATGTAATATACTTTGCTGACTACTATCAGAGTGCATTTGTACAACATAACTGCTCTTCTTCACTTTGGTGCACAATATCCTGCCTGCCCAGTCACAATATTGCTTCCCAATTCCCTATTTGTACCTTCCCAGTTATGATGGTATTTGTATCTGAGGAAGTTACACATGAATAAAGTTCTGAGTATAGATATTTCAAATTTAATCTTTGCTGGCAAGGTTGGTACAAAATTGGGTAACTTCCCACTTCATTAAGTTCCTTGACCTCACACCAATGTCTCCAGGGATGTTTTCCTTTTAAAAACCCTATTGAAAATAAAGAATCCCATCCCACCATCTGTGTCATAAAAACCCAACCTCTACCACCACACTGTTAAAAAAATATCCATATATCCCCCCACCTGTACACCCTTTAGCCCCATGGCCCACCTTTTCCCCAAGCAGCCTGCAAATTGTTCTCTTCTTAATTTACTACTCCCTCACCCACACCAAAATCCAGTTTCACCTCACCTCCGCCCACCTGTACCACAAAAACATAAACTAAACTCCACAATCTTCAACAACCTCTTGCAAATTAATCACCTTCTCCCCAAATGCCCCAGACCTCAATAATCTGTCTAAAAAATAGTCAAATGCCAGCAAAAATGGAAAAAAAAACCAATTAAACAAGGCATCCTCACTCCTCAATGCCATGAGCTGAATAAATGTTGAGTGATGTACTGTATATCCTAGTAAAACATGAGAGTTAGCAACATGCTGGGGTGATTGTGTTTTACTCTTTTTACATCTGTATGTATTTTTACTGCCTTTTCAAAGACATGCAACAAAAAAAAATCCTTGTATGTGTTTGTGAGCAACCTCTCTGTGTTGCTCAAGAGTTAGCAGGGCATTGTGGGCCACTGGAGGATTACTCCAAGATCTCCATATTGGAAGTGATGAAAAGCCACATAATTGCTGTGCCTAGGTTGCAATTCAGCAGTAGAAATGCTGGTTCCTGGCTCTAGACCACCGTGGCAGAAAAATGTTAACGTTTAAATCTAATAGTATGTATCCTACAGGTGACATCTTAGAATTCCTACATAAAGAGGGTGTCTCTATATGATATGACTAACCCCAGATTTCACCTGAATTCCCTGAACATTAACAGACTCACCAGCCTAATTAAAAGGGCCAAAATGTTCACCCAAATTAAGAGAGAAAAGCGAAATCTTCTCTACATGGAAAAGATACGTCCCTCCAAACCCAAACATAAGGGATGGAGAAGGACGTGGTCATCCAGATACCCAGATGTACTGCTTTCCAAGAGCAACAACCATGGGCCAATCCTGGGGGTCGTCTGATAATGGTGCATGTTACCCTCCATTATATGGAGGTTACCTATATCTAACCCCTAGAATCAAATACCCCCACAAAAAAAGACTACTGGCTCATTCACACAAACAAAGGGGGTTCTTCTACTGGCAGGGGATTTTAATATTTTCTGAAAAAAGTTGGGACACCTCCAATTTGAACTCCCCGGCCACGCCTGAAAAAGGGATTTCTAGACTCAGTGGTCAACAAAATTCAATAAATAAATAAATATGAGACTACCTGCCTCTTATAAACTTTTCTGTCACTTTATGCAGGAGGTAGTATGGACAAACACATGGTGATTTATTCACTCCTGTGCTAGAAATTTCTCCTATTGTTCATCAGCACATGACACCTACTCTTGAATTGATCACTTCTATATGCAGCTGGAACACTTACACAATCTTTCAGACTGTAAAATAGGAAATATAGTTAGTTTAGACCATGCCCTAGTACAGCGCTGCTGGGATATGTGACTTTAGAGACAAACACACCATGTTGACTTAACACATATTTGAGGTCCCATAAATTTTGTATGTCCCTATGGGACAAAATAGAGGAAATAATCCAAGACAATGCTGCCACTGCATCATCTAAGGTGATTAACTAGGACACAGAGAAGGTGGTCCTAATGGGCCATATCATACAATATACCTCCTCACAAAAATAGGAGAGATGAGAACACCAACAGCATTTGGAGAAGACCCTCCATTTTTTATAAATGGTGAATCAGCAGGGAGAAACCTCAGTGACCCTTCAGATGACCAGAGCAAAAAACCAAAACTGGACACCCTATACCTACAACAGACAGAAATGTCCCTCATGTTTATGAGTAAAACATATTATGAAACAGGTTCCAGGGCCTTTCATTTATTAGCCTACCAGCTGTGCAAACAGCGCTGCCTCTCTACCATCCCTGCCTTAATACAACCAGCACAGAGATCAGACACATTAGACTGCACGATTTCACCCAAGCATTCAAACCCTATTACCAAGGCTTATACATGCCAAAGGAGATAGTCCCTCATGAGGCGATTGAGTCTGAAACCATGAAAGCTCCATGGCTAGAAGGTTATGGTGTGGAGTTCTACAAAACTACCAGGTAGCAAATGATGCAACCTCTGCTTCATACCATGAATCAGGTGTTGTGGGGTGGTGCCCCCCCCTTCCTCATCACATGTGGCTATTTTGATAATCCTGAAACCAGACAAGATACCATTACCATGTGTGTCATACTGATCAATATTGGCATTGAATGCCTTTTATCAATATTTTTATCTCAGTAATAGCAAGAGGTTAGATAAATTCCTGCTGAATCTTATTGGCCAGTACCGGACCAGGTTTGTCTGGGCCTGAATGATGGCTGATGGCATAAGACAAACACTGCATATCCCAAACTCTACACATCACACATCAGATGAGGTACTCCCCCTCTCCCTCAGTACTTCTGAGCCTTAATGCTGAAAAGGCTTTTGACCGGGTCTCTTGGCCATTCCTGTACTGTGTGCTAGAGTGGCTGGGATTCCTAGTGCCTTTTATACAGCTGCTACAGCAGCTCTATGACTCTCCTAAAACCTCATTTAAAGTAAATGTCACCCATCCCTGGAATTTCGTCTCCATCAGGGGACTAGCAGGGATGCTCTATGACCCCGCTTATATTTGCAGTGTATAAAGAGCAAATGGAGCAAATCATATGCAAATTCCACACATTTGAGGATGTCCGAGTCAGGGGGATCACCGGATCACCTTATATATTTGTATTTTTTATTTTAATTCACATATCGGATTTATAACCTTTGAGTCAAAGACTCATTTACAAAGGCACCTCGTTGCAGGGAGGGGGAACAATAAACTTGTGAGACAAGACAGTGTGGAACAATACAGGTGAGATACATGCAGCATACATAGCAGAAAATTCAGAGAGCAAAATAAACATAGGCAGTTTACCAGGGCACATAACAGTAATTCATTGGGGGGTCCTAGCAGGTCATGCAGGCTATAGCCAGTGGTAAATAGCCTGAGGCAGGCTATCGAGCAAACTGTTGGGTATGACAACCTGTTGGACCTGGATCAGTTTGGGGGCACACGGTAGGCCCTACAGTAGACACATACATTTCCGAGTGCTAAGGAGGTGTTTGCATTGGGCAGTTTTGAACTGACCAATTTTAGGGGTGTTTGAGATGTGCGTGGGGAGGGAGTTATACCAGGATGGTGCTCTGTGATAAAAGGATCTTTGGGCAAGTGAGGTCCTGGCTCTAGGTACCTGGAAGGTGGCTTTGTTGACGGTACGGGTGGTGGCCAAGTGAGAAGCACGCAGAAGCTGTGCAGTGACACCTGGGGGACACAGTCCAAGTAGAGCCTTTTTACCCAGTATGCCGGTGTGACATTGCAGGCGTTCTTCCAGATTGAGTATGTTTGAGGTGGAGTAGAGTCGGCATGTGTGGGTTCTGCTTGGGGCACCGGTCAAGAGCCTGCAGGCTTTGTTGATGGAGGTCTGAATTTTGGTGAGGGCAGTGGGGTCAGCAGCTGCATAGATGGGGAGGCCATAGCCAACTAATGACAGGATGGAGGAAGTGATAGCCAGCCGTAGGGCAAATTCAGGGAGGCAGTCTTTGTGGTGATATAGGAGTCCAATCCGGGTGTTCATGGCAGAGGATAAAGCACTGACATGGGCATGGAAGGAGAAAGCTGAGTCAAAGGTGATGCCCAGATATTTGTATGTTGATACCTGCTCAAGGGGGTGGAGGGTGTTGGGAAGGATGGAAAGGGGAGCATTTTTGGAGTTACTTTGGCGGTGTGCGAAGATGATTGATTTTGTTTTCTTGAGGTTCAGGACCAGGCGATGGTCGAGGAACCATTTTTCAGCTTGGCTGAAAGAGGATTGCAAGTTCCTCTGGAGAGTGACCGGGTCGGGGTGTGAGGCGAGTAGGACTGCATTATCAGCATATAATAGCAGCTTTCCTGAGCAAGAGCTGGGAAGGGTGTTCAAGAAGAGACTGAACCATGTGGGGCCCAGAATGGAGCTTTGTAGGACTCCGGAACGTACAGGCAGTGCTGAAGATAGGCTACCATTTAACTTGACACGTTGGGATCTATCACAGAGGTAGCTGGAGAACCAGGCCAAAGGGCTGGATGAGAGTCCCAGCTTACAGAGGGTGTCTAGTATTAATGGGTGGTTCACAGTGTCGAAGACCTTGGACAGGTCAATGAACACTGCCCCAGCCATCTCCTTGGTATCTAATGCAGAGTGTATATGGTGGGAGAACTCCAGCAGAGCTGTGGTGGTGCTGTGACCTGGGCGGAAGCCATGCTGTTCTGGGCACAGAATGTTGTGGCTGGATAGATAAGCTACAAATCGTGTGGATACTATTTTCTCCAGAGCTTTTGGAGGGGGGAGGATGGAGATAGGTCTGTAGTTGTTTGGTACAGTGCGGTCTCCATTTTTATGTATAGGGGTGATTTCAGCCTGCTTCCATGCCCTCGGGAATTGGCCGAGGCACAGGGATCAATTAAGGAGGTCTGTGAGGGGGGCTAGCATGACATCCAGCGTTAGGCGGAGTATCCTGGAGTCGAGGGGGTCACAGCTCAGGTTGTGGGAGGAGAGAGCTTTTAGGAGGATTGGCTTCGCGTCCTGTGGAGAGATAGTCCTAAAGAGAAGAGGGGGGCAAGCGATAGCTGGGTTGTTGTTTACCAAGATGGGGTAAAAGAAGTGGGCCGGAAGGACTGAGCTTAGATCAGAGAAAGTTTTGTTAAGGCAGTCGGCACTACGGGATGGGTCTGTGTTAATAGTGCCATTTATGACCATCTGAGAGGGAAAAGGGGAACAGGTTGTCCCGTTTAACTCCTTCACATTATCCCAGAAGGTACAGGCATTGCCCCAGGAGGAGGTCAAGGTGGATTGGTAGTGGTTGGCTTTGGCTTGTCTTATGGCCCAGGTGCACTGGTTGCAAGCTGTGTTATAAGCTTGCCTGGATGTGCTGCTTTATCTTACTAACCTTGAACTAGCACCGCCGGCAGTTTCTAGACTCCTTGACAAAGTTTCCAGATATAAGCTAAATGCCACCAAGACAGAAATACCTGCTTTTAATTATTCACTTTCCCAGAGAGTGAGAGAAATTTTCCCTTTCCAATGGGATATGGATAAAGTCAAGTATCTGGGCATCCAGTCAGTCACAGAACACTTACAGTTGCAGCCAAAGACATGGCCATATATTTCCTGAAATTTCTGTAATATATATATTTAATCTCTGTAATATAACTATATCTATCTGTTCCTAGTGAAACATTTCAATAAATATCTAGAAAGATTTCTTGCCTACCTGCAGTACCACTGTAGGCCGCCAGAGGAAATCCTTTAGCTACATCACAAAATATCTGGAAATATCAGAACGTATCTATGGCTGCAACTGTAGCAGCATATGACAACAATTATAAACCCTTTATGATGCAAATGTTGCAGGACTTTTCAAGGTGAGGCACTCTCCACCTGATCCTTTCCCATCGCATAGATACAGTATGGATGGTGACTCTCCCAAGAGCACTGTGTGTATTATATAACATCCCGCTGTCTCTTCTCAGATCAAGTTGGAGACTATGGAGTAGAGAGTTCTCATGCTTTGTCTGGGTGGGGCAGTGACCCCATGTACAGTTCACAGTACTTAATCTCCCTAGACAGGCAGGACATCTATCCGTACCATATTTAAAGTTATGTTACTGGCAGCCCATCTCAGGTATATGCTATATAGACACATGGGAAGGTCTTTCGCCAATTGAGTAGTGATGGAGAGGGAACTGCTTTGTGTCAAAAATGTTATCATCTCCATGCACCAAGTGGCAGCAGCCATCTCCAGTGAGGAAGGGAGGGAGGGAGGGCAAAGACCATGGTTCCAAGCACAAGTCAAGGTCTAGCTCTGTATGAGACAGATGCTTCATCTAACTTCCTTTCTGTCCCTTCTCTGTCCTCTGGCACTGCAGGAATTCTTTCTACCACTCTATTCCTTACCTAATAGTTTTAAGGACTCCTAGATAGATAGATAGATAGATAGATAGATAGATAGATAGATAGGCAGACAAACAGACAGACAGACAGATGTAGATATATCAGCTGATGACTGACTCAGTCCTCAGCTCAGTTGCAGAGGTCCAGATAAGATATGTACTCAGACAAACAGAATTCTATTGGTTCCTCCAAATAAGACACTACATCAATTCACTCTCAGTCAGAGACATGTTCCAGCTGTGTAATCAGCAGTAATACAATATGTTGTCACCTTTCTTAAGACAGGTGATACTACTGATATGATATCATAGATTATCAGGCCTTACTGTCCTCCACAGGGGGACAGCACCCGAGAGATAGTGCCTATATGGGAGAAGGAACTGGGCACTCCATTTTGTCCTGCCATTTGTCTGGCACCATGCCAAACCTTGGCAATGGCGTCTATCTCATGCCAGTGGAGAGAATATACCTGGAAGCAGCTGGGGATTTTTTTCCTCAGCACAGTGATCATGGCACATTACCTCCCATTGAGGAGCTCATCTTGCTGGCACTTTGTGGTGAGAATTGAGCCACGCACCCCCTCTGGTTCAACTCCCTCCAGGATAATATAACCTACCTACCCTCCCTCCCTGTCTGCATTTAAACTGAACCTCAAGAAGCTGTTAGTGACTGGTTCCTCCTGTGACTGCTTCCACTAAACCTCCCTCTTCCCTCTGTCTCCTCCTCCCTCCCTCCCTCCTTGCCCTTTACTCCTGCCCTCACTCCTCCTCATCCCCTTTCTCTGCACCCCTGTCCTAACATTCTCTCCCAACCCTGTACTACATCTCAGTACATGCCATTGCCAGTCTTCCCCCCAACCTCTGCGACAATGCTATCTAGGCTGCTCCCCCATGGGCCCCAACATCCATAGGCACTCTGCATACTGCCCTCATCTAGCACTTAGTCATTTCCATAGCTTGGCAGAACACTCCAGGAGAAAGGACTGCTGTGTGACTGAACTTCTCTGCTGGGACTAAAGTAGAAGAACTTTTGTATTTAGACCTTTAATTTAGGGTAAAAAAACTAACATACAAAACAAAACAAAAAAGTGTGTGTTTGGGTTAACTGAACTGAATGGGTAACTGAAAAGTCATCTAGGTGTAAATCTCAGGTGACTGAAAGGACTTAACTGTTGTGAGGTTTAAATTACTTATAGAAAGATCTGGTAAGTAGGGGGGGTGGCTTAGCTAGAAGGAAGCTAGTCCCAGTAGAGAAGTTCAGTCCCTGAGCTGGTGGCCTTAATGGAAGAGGGATGCCTGGATATCGTAGCAGTCACAGAAACATGGTACACAGAGAACCATGACTGGGATGTTAACATACCAGGGTACATAACCTACAGGAGAGACAGGCAGGGGAGAAGAGGGGGAGGAGTAGCTCTCTATGTAAAGGAAGGGATAAAAGCAACTGAACAAAATAGTAAACAGGGAGGAGAGGAGGCACTGTGGTCACCTTGGAGACTGGAAAGGGCACCACAATCTGCACAGGGTTGTGTACAGACCCCATGTCAGGGGAAGGAATGGACAAGGATATGATGGAAGGCATTCTTAGAATGGCAAAGAAAGGGAGATACTGTTGATGGGAGACCTGAATATGCCAGATGTTAACTGGAGCACATTTGCTGCAGTGACATCCAAGAGCAGGCCATTCTTGACGCCCCTACAGGTGGCAGGCATTAGACAGTAGTTTCGAACCCACTCATGAGGGAGCAATCTAGACCTCGTGACTTTAAACGGGGGCAGTGAGAGGATCTCAGATCTAGAAGTGGGTTGCCATCTGGGGTCAAGTGACCATCAAACAGTGTGGTTCACATTAAACTCAGCTACAGAGTCAAGCCATACAAAAGTGAGGGTGCTGGACTTTAGAGGGCTGACTTTGGCAAGATGGGAGAGTGCCTCAGAAAAGCACTAGCAAACAGGCTAGAAGGAGGTGTGGAGCAACAATGGGAATTATCAAACTGCCATCACAGAGGCAACAAGCCTTTGTGTGAAGCAAATAAACAAATCAAATGAAATAAAAAGCCACTATGGTTCTCAAGAGAGGTGGCTGTGAAAGTCAGGAAGAAAAGATAGCATTCCAGAAGTATAAGGAAACACAGAAGGAGCAGGACAGAGAGCTGTACCAGTTAAGGCAGAAAGAAGCAGGGAGGGAAGTCAGAATAGCAAAGGCCCAAACTGAGGAAAAGATAGCCAACTCAGTTAAGAAGGGGGATAAAACCTTTTATAGGTACATCAGCGAGCGTAGAAAGACAAAGGGAGGGATAGTGAGGCTGAATAGAATAAACGGTGGGTGGGCAGAGGGGGACAGTGAAAAAGCAGGAATACTGAACGAATATTTCTGCTCAGTATTCACAAAAGAGGAGGGGAAGTGCCTAATCCAATTAACAGAAACACTCTTGATACGGGGGTCGATCCCAGTCCTTTCACAGAAGAAAGGGTTCTGCAAGAACTCCTAAAACTGAAGGTGGACAAAGCAATGGGTCCTGATGGAATTCACCCCAGAATTCTAAAAGAATTAAGGAAGGAACTAGTGAAACCACTGGCTACTCTTTTTAATAAATCATGGGAGGATGGTGTGGTACCCGAGGACTGGAGGAAAGCGGATGTGATTCCCCTTCACAAAAGTGGGACCAAGACAGAGGCAGGAAACTACAGACCTGTCAGTCTGACCTCTGTGGTAGGGAAAGTGATGGAGTCACTCTGAAGGAAAGAATAGTTGAGTACCAAGAGGTCAGTGGAGCACAGGATCCAAGGCAGCATGGGTTCACAGTGGAAGGTCATGTCAGACGAATCTAATAGATTTCTTTGACTGTATGACCAAAGTAGTAGACCAGGGAGGGGCTGTGGACATGGCCTACCTAGACTTTAGCAAGGCATTTGACACAGTCCCACACAAAAGATTATTAGTCAAATTAACCAGCCTGGGAGTGGGTCCCAGGGTGGTAGCCTGGGTAAAACATTGGCTGGACAACAGGACACAGAAGGTAATTGTAAATGGAGTCCACTCTGAAGAAAGGCGGTTACTAGTGGGGTACCGCAGGGTTCAGTATTGGGTCCAGTCCTTTTTAATGTCTTCATCAGTGGCATTGCAGAGGGACTGGAAGGAAAGTATGCTTTTGCAGATGACACAAAGATCTGCAACAGGGTTGATACACAAGGAGGTGTGGAAAGGATGAAAAGGGACTTGGCAAGGTTGGAGGAATGGTCTGACGTATGGCAGCTAGGATTCAATGCAAAAAGTGCAAAATAATGCACCTGGGAAACAAGAACCCAGGGAAGAATACACAATGGGTGGGGAGGTAGTAACAACAACAAAACAGGAAAGGGACCTGGGGTAATTAGTACAGATGACCTTAAGGTTAGCAAGCAATGTGAGAAGGCAGTAGGGAGGGCCAGGGGTATGCTGGGATGTATAGGAGAGGCATCAGCAGCAGAAAACAGCAAGTTGTTATCCCTCTGTACAGACAGTTGGTGAGACCCCATCTGAATACTGTGTCCAGTTCTGGAGACCCCATCTCTGCAAGGACATAGACAGGATAGAGGCAGTCCAGAGGAGGGCAACTAAAATGGTGCAGGGTCTGCAAGAGAAGCGATGAGGAGAGACTAAAGGAGCTTAATATGTATACCCTTGAGGAAAGAAGGAGAGGGGGGACATGATAGAAACTTTCAAGTACCTCGAGTGAATCAACAAAGTCCAAGAGGGTAGCATCTTTCAGAAAAAGAGACTTGCAAGAACAAGGGGACACAATTTAAAGATAGAAGGAGGGCGGTTCAGGGCAATGTGAGGAAGTATTATTTCACAGAGAGGGTAGTGGATGCATGGAACAGCCTTCCTGAGGAAGTTGTGGAGTCTAAAACTGTGGGAGAATTCAAGAATGCATGGGACAGACATAAGGCAATTCTTGTGGGGGGCAGGAAGATATAGGCTGTTGGTTAAATAGGATCTGCGGCCTATCCTGTAGGTAGGGAAATGGGCAGACTAGATGGGCCTAGCGGTCCTTATCTGCCGTCAAAGTCTATGTTTCTATGTTTCTATGTTTCCTACTATTTACTTTACCCTCCCCCTATACCTATACTTTACCAGCTTTAGCTTCTATCCCATTACAGCCTTGTGCCCTCCTACTTGCTATCATCTGTTGTTTTTCCCCTCCTGTTTTCACTTGATTGTTACCACAATTGCCAATGCTGATACTATTTGTTGTAATCCCTACTTGTTGTTGTAAACCCTTACTTGCTCACACTTGAATGTAATTCCCTATCTGTTGTACTTGAATGTTATCCTAACTGACGTGGAACATATTTAATGAGCTTCTAGCTCAAAGGTGTAATCCGAGACCAGAATAAATAAATAAAATAAATTAAATAAATATTATGTGGGCTTGACTGACATTAAGGCAGTTCTTTAATGCCCTGGAAGCAGACCTTGGAGAACTCAGTTCTAGAACAACCTCCATAACACCAGAACTGTGTCAGCATCTTCAATTCTCTAGAGGTCTCAGCATTCTAATAACTCAGTAAGAAAGCTATCAACAATTTATTGCTTAGCCCACTAGCTCCTGACCTGTGGACACGGCAAAGTATTGTATACCAAATTTATAAAATGGAACAAATAAAAAAGAACATGCTCTCTGAATTCTTTCCCTCAGACCTATCCCATCTCCTCTCCCCTCCCCCATCCCCTCCTCTTCCTACTCCCTGGACTGTAGAGACCCACACACATATTCCTCAGCTGGAAAATCTGCTTTCTTATACCATCTCCCCTCCCTCTGGAACCAGTTTCCTCCTCCATCTGTCTCTCCCCTCCTTTCCCTCCATTAGATGACAGCTAAAACTCCTCCTCCCTCCCCCCTGCTCCTGGCAACCTTCTTCCTAAACCCTTCCTTACCCTTGCCTGACTTTTGACCACCTATTACCTCTCCCTCCCCCCAATCACATAGTTCCAACAACTTCGTTGACATTTATTATCCTCTTTTGACAGCTCATCCTCCCTTCACTCTGGCACCATGCACTTTGAGTTTTCCCAATTTGCACAAATGATTTATATGCTTATTCATTTGTCCTCCATATGCAGTGTTTTGCCATTTTGTCTGTAGTGCATTCAACTTATCCTCTGTATGCCACCCTCATTGTAATCACATCACCTGACTGTCTGTATTTTGTTTGTAATTGTGCTTCTCTCCTTCTTGTTTCCTCTGGGGTCACACCTGGAAATGAGCCGAGGCTCAGTGTGCCTCTCCCAGTTACCAATTTCTAAAAAAAATAAATAAATAAATAAATGACAATAGTGCTTAATTCCCCAATGGGTGAACTAGCTCCTGGATGTAATGAGTAGGGATCCAGACTTTGTTCCATAATACCACTAAAAAGTATTCCATCTGACTCTATGTCACTAGGTGAGTTTGAAGATACTGAAGGATAACCAGCCCTCCAATTGAATAGTTGTATTTCTGCATTGAGTCATTAGGCCCTGGCCCACAGATTTAATGCCCTCACCCTCACCTCCACCTCCAGGCTGAAATCCTATGTTGAATATACATGTATGTCACTGCAAAGGAGGAACAAGTTTATGGGCTCTGTAAACTACCTCTCACACTGTACCTAAAAGGGGGTGAATCAGTGTTTAGGCAATTATTTTGTGATGCTTGTGATCAGCAAGACATTTGAAATAAGAAACCAAGGCCACTGTAATTAAAAATATGTAACTTTATTGTACTTACTAATATACTGTACCGATCCTTCAATAAAATATATATGTGTAAATACAATTCTGGTTTAATCTCCACCTAGAATATCAGAAGCAATGATCACAGAGATTAATGCATGAGCAACCATACTCAATGAGGCTGTGTTTCCATCAACAGCTTGAGATGACATCATATGGGTCTCATGAGAAAAGCACAAGAGATTCATGATGTTATCTCAACCCCAAGGTTGAGCAGAGTCTGGTATTGTTGCCCATGTTTTATTTTTTATAGTATATGGTTTCAGTGTATTTCAGAAGTGACAACTGTAGTTTTCATATACTAGTAAGTGGGACCCATCTGCTCCCATGCCACATACATTTCATCATTCATAGACAGCGACTATATAAAAATAATTATATTGATGAGGGGATTTAGAGGAGATAATACACAATTTTTGTGTGTCCTTTGAACTGTGCACAATGGCTTTTGCACATGCATAACAATGATTTGGGTGTATGTAAATCCATACACAGCAACACTTAACCATATACTTTGGAAAGGATATTGGTTTAACATCTCACATGAAGGACAGCACTTGCATGTCCAGTACACCAAGTAACACACTGTAGTGTCATAATTAGATATTCATCCAAAAATGACTAAGCCCTTCATCTAGGACATGAATACTATTTCCAAAATAGTAGCATGTTACCACTTATATATACTAAAATTTAATCTGTGACTATATAGATAAACAGAGAATATGTTAGCTACAAGCATGCTGTCATTTGTGTGGGGGATTGTAGAAACAGTTCAAAATGTTCTGAGGTGCTCATTATTGTTTATTCTCAAAATGGAGACCAGGAGAAGCAATATTCTGAGAGTTAATGTTTCAACATAAATGAGAACAATAAACATTTTATATTCCTCTGGGTATGTGAGATTAACAATGTAATATCATGCAGCAATAAAAGGGCTTGTATGTTTATAGTGTCATTAGACATACCTGTCTCCATTTAATAGAATCATAGAAAAAAACAATGTAGACAGGCTATAAAATTGCTGCCAGTAAAGAAAGACATAACTGATTCATCAGTGCCTAGTAGCATTTCATTCTGCTGTATCCATTTTCTTTCCATAAAAGTGATTCATGGTTACATAATTACTAAAATATCTTTGAGCTAAAGAGCTTACGTTGTTAAACAGGATTTTTTTTCAGGCACCATAATTTCCCAATTTAATCATGCAGTATGAAATACATGGTAGCTGAGGATGCAATGTATGTGTGTGACAAATTTAAAATGCTACATCCTTTAGTTTGTATTTCTTTTTTTTTTGCACATTATCTAGCTGTCTATCTGCCTCTGTCTGCCTGTCTATCTGATTGTCTGTTTGTCTGTTTCTGTCTTATATTTATATACAGCTCAGCTAACTAAATAATGAACATGTGGATACATCATAAGTAAACTATGTATGTCTCCAACATAACACAATAAATAATTTTATCACAATTTTCACTTTATTCCATTTATTTCTTTTACCAGAAAGTCTGCTGGGCCTTTTTTCAGCAACTACTGACACAAAATACTATACACACATACAATTATGAATATACAAATTATGGCAGTCATTAGATAAGATAATAGTGTGGACTTCATTTTCTTATATTTTTGAGCTGTAATTGCAATTTATATTGGTGTCATGGCATTGTGTGCTGATTTTATCACTTGCATTTTATTTTGTATAAGAAGCATTAGACACTTTTGAACACAACTGGCATGGATTGTTAATGTAACTGATGGGTGTTATCACTGCTTCCTAGGTAAGAACAAGCATTATCTTGGGTTCTAAGTGGAAATATAATTTTTATAGGAACATAGGAGTCAGAGATGAAGTAGGCCTATTACCCCATCATGACCATCCCCTTCTGCTCAGTATTTATAACACTTATTAAGCTTTAGATTTATCTTTATTTTTCTCACAAATTTATCTAAGTTAGACTTAAAGGAACCAGGAGTACATGACTCACCTACTATGATAGGGTTTTCCAGATGCCTGTACACTGAGTGTGTGTGTGTGTGTGTTTTATATGAATGGGCCCTACCAGGAATATGCAATATATATTCAAAGAATGAGGTGATGGGATCATAACTCATTAATGGAAAAGCCATGATAAATTAATATGAACCCATCACCACAAAAAAAAAAAAAAATATATATATATATACAAATTGCAAGCCAAGTCACAGTGTGATCAAAATAAATAACTTAATTATATGGTAACACTTTTATATCACATCTTTACTAGAAATGAAATGTAATTTTTGTTTGAGTTCACTACTTTATTTGGAATGTACTGTAACGCAGGAACTTTATGATGTCACTAAGCATTGTGAAAGCTGTTGCAATTTGTTAAGAATTCAATGGTGAATGAAATAAAGTGAGAACATCAAGTGATAATGTATCTACATTGGGACTATCATATCTTATCTATAAACGCACAAGCAACAAAATTATTTCATTTATGTTAGCACATATAGTATCTCATATCATATGGCTACCTTTTTAATATGAGACATTTTATTTTGAAAGTTCGACAAGAAGAGAACATGCTAAGCTGTGGACAGAGATGTGCTGGAGGTTTAATTCATTGTCAAAGTTGCCGCAAAGTGGTCGAAATTTGCATTTGTGGGGTTTCATGAAGTTTTCCCTTCCCTCGCAACTTTGATCACACCCAAGTTGCAAAGTTTTCACCACGAAGTGTGAAATGTTGCTTGTGAAATTCCACACTTTGCTTGTGAAATTCCACACTGTGCGGTGAAACTTTGCACTTCACGGCTCGATCAGCATTCCGTGAATTGCACTAAATTCATTGATTAATTCACAGAGCAAATTTTCCATACTTCACCTATCTAAAGCTCTGGACAAGCTCATTTTGAGTTGTCTTTTGGGTGAAGGGCTCAAAGAAAAGGTAGACAAAACACAGATAGGCTTAACAATAAACTGGAATATGCTGTACAGTAAGTAGGCAAGCAAAAACAGGAACAAGTAACTAAGACTGAGATAAAACAACACATAGCCTAAACAAGAGGTATGAGGTGTTTCATAGGATACAGAATAATGTGTTGAAAAGGGTGTACTACAGTATTCATTTTTTGAACACACCCTTGGTGTGTGATGTCCATACACCTTGAGAGTGAAACTTAAGAGATTTATGTAGCCATCACACAGTGAGAATGTGTAATATACATACATATATATATATATATATATATATATATATAGGCACGAGTACAGTATCCGAGAGACTCATACCTACTGCACATTGACACCCTTTAACTTTTTGCTGAATTGTTAAAAGGTTCACATGACACACCTAATTTGTAGTCCCACATTAGGAGAGATATTGAACATAACATGACCCAGTTTGTCTCTGTGTTCTTTCAGTTTTATCACAAACATTGATTTACCCCTTCAAATAGGGTTCCATTTTGTGACATTGCTTCCATTCCCAATTTAAGTATTTAAATACAGCCCTTTATTGTGCCTTAGAAACCCAACTGTTCTTAATGTGTTATCTAATTACTTCATTTAAGCCTCCCCCAAGAACTCCCTGTACAGAATAAAAGTTTTTGCCTTTTATTTAATCATTTTATACAGCTGTAACGTTCATTACATGTAGTGTCCATCTAGTACCTCATCCTAAGCAGACTGTGCCTTTAATTTGCATGAACTGTGGTCCAAAAGCATTATTGTGTTTGGTGACCTTATTTTTGTTACTGACATGCTTCCAAAACCTTGCAGTTTGTTATAACTCATTTATTTAGAAAATTCCCTTTTCCCATGGCGTGTTACTTTCATGTCCTTTTGTAACCCATGTTACTATTGGTTCCTCCACTGGCCCAGAATGTTGAGAACCAGAAATGCATGCTGACACATTCAGTCATCACCCCATAGCTCTTTAAAGCTGTAGAGCTGATGGGTCTGCCTTCTTTGTACTGCCACCTACATTTTGGACAAGACATGTTGTCCTCCTGAAGTTTGGAGTTATGCACATTACGGGCACTACAGTGGGCTATTCTCTATGCATCTCAGCTGCTCTTTTGTTCCCCAGTGTGTCAGATGCCTGCAGACTGTAAAGGTACACATTTTTTTTGGGAAACACAGAGTCATGTAGTTGGACCTTGCCTCATGGTCCCAAGATGCTGGGCTTGGGGGTTGAAGGGTGGGGTAGGGGCAGAGAGAGTTGATTATAAAGCATTTTAAAGTTGAACAACTGCAGGTTTCCTAGATTAAATGGTTATACATATTTATCTATTCTATAGACCAAGCCTCTACATCAGGAACATTCTCTGTGGCCTGGTCCCTGTGGGTGGGGGGGGCATTTTGTGTGATCCTATTCTCTATCAGGGGCCCCTTTAATGTTACTGCTGCTAAATAGTTTGTTCTGTACTGGGCAAAAAAAAACAACGCAGTTTTGGGGAGTATATCAATTGGACCTGGTTAGTGCTAGGGGCTCATTTTGTATTAGGCATCAGAACACCATATCTACAGTTTGGAGAGTTCTGTAATGAGAAATAAAATACATGCTGTATTGGGGAGTAAATGAATAGGACCTGGTCTCTTCAGGTGCTCAGTTTGTGTAGACCTGATCTCTTTAGCGGCTTATATTGTGTGGGAGGCATCAGAACACCAGAACTGATTTTTAACTACCTGCTAATCTTAAAAAGAAATCCTGGTTAATATCATATTTATTTTTGAAAAAACACTTCTGTAGAACAGAAAAATGGTCAGCACTCCAAACGTACTCACAGTACTCATTTATTTCATGTGTAAGTGCATCAAAGTCATTTAGCAGCAGAAAACCAAATAACAGCAAATAACAGCAGCAGTAAATGAAGCGTTGGGTAATCCACAAATTTTTCAGATCCACAGGAGTCTATAAGATGGCAACTTTTTTTAAAAACATATTGCACCCGCCGACTCAACACTGAGCACCCAAATACCAGCACAGAAACATTTACATTTCAGCAATATGTTTTATGATCATTAAGTGTGCCATGTGTTGCATGTTAGGCCAAGAGCACTAAGTCGTGCTGGTATTCAGGGCACATGCATTGAGTTCTTTGAGCGATTCTTATGTTTTCTTTATTTAACAAATGTGATACAGTAACTTGATCACCGTTTGCTGGTTGGGGCTGGACAAAGAAGCAGCCATATTCCTCGTTTTCAAGGCACATGCAGAAAACTGAGTGGGAGACAATGTTCATTACAAAGACACCATGGCAGTGCTGTCATTGTAAAGCTCATGCCGGTGGATGACTGAGACCTCCTCAGTAGCCTCAGTACACCCATCACCCCTCCCATAGAGCCACAGGAGTTGGAACTGTGCACACACAGGCATACATGCTTGCTGCTGTTGAGGCTTGGGCCAGCTGCATGTTCATTACAAAGACACCATGGCAGTGCTGTCATTGTAAAGCTCATGCCAGTGGATGACTGAGACCCCCTCAGTAGCCTTGATACACCCATCCCCCCCACAGAGCCACAGGAGTTGGAACTGTATGCACACAGGCAGACATGCTTGCTGCTGTTGTGGCTTGGGCCAGCCGAATGTTCATTATAAAGACACCATGGCAGTGCTGTCATTGTAAAGCTCATGCCGGTGGATGACTGAGACCCCCTCAGTAGCCTCGGTACACCCATCACCCCTCCCACAGAGCCACAGGAGTTGAAACTGTGTGCACACAGGCATATATGCTTGCTGCTGTTGTGGCTTGGGCCAGCCACATGTTCATTACAAAGACACCATGGCAGTGCTGTCATTGTAAAGCTCATGCCATTGTTTGGATCTGTTCAGGTAGTGTTGTCAGGATTTTGAGTGTATAACAAATGGTGTATTTTGCTGTATATAACAGATTACTTCCATTATTTGTAGTGTACTTACTAGAAGGCACAAATGAATGAGTACCTGTATTCTTCTGGTTTGGAACCAGTGGGAGTAATTGACAGTTTCTGTTTGGTACTGAAAAGTCAAAATTTACCTCAATATGCAGCAGAAGATGAGTAAACAGAGCATTTTATCACACCTTTTACTGTAAATAAGGTTTATCTTTATCTTTTGTATTTTGTTACTTGTATTCCATGATTATAGATGTCAAGATAATTGGCAGCATAGTCAGATAATGACACATTTGTGTTGTGGTGTCCTGTTACTCACATTACACATTAGAAAATACTGTGTTAAAATAAAATGTGCTTTACTGTTCAGAGATTTGTTGGTGTGAATCTTATGCATATAGTACCACATATGTGCTCAGTGAAGCTGAGATGGGGGAAGCAAAAAAGATGCGGGACATCACATAACTGTTATTAGCTATGGATTGACATGCAATTGTATCCTATAATAGATGGTCAATTAATGGGTTACAGGTATTGTTTGAGACCAAATGATGAAAAGTTACCAACTACCATACCTAAATAGAAGACACAGGTATTGAGATATCCAGTTTATTTCATTACTAGAAATGGCATATATGACACCACGGACACCATGTTACTCACATTACATTTTTTTTAATTATACTTTTCTATCCCATTTAGTGAAAGTTAGAATTGATGAACTATCTTTATATTTGGGATAATACAACTACCACATGTAAGCACTCAAAATAGGGCACAGTCATAAAATAAAGAAACCTTTTTTTGGAACATGAATGTCAGACTTAGTCTCTCGAGTACTGTATTTGTGCTTATATATATATATATATATATATATATATACTCACACACACACACACACATATACATATACATATATATACACACACACACACACATATATACATATATACATATATATATATATATATATATATATTTATATAATAAAGCACAGTAGTGCCCCTATAGTTAGGGTTGATTAGGCACTTTAATGTTAAACCTCAAATTTTGCACTTTAATAACTTGGTAACCATTCAACAAACTTGCACTAAAGTTTGCATGCTCACTCTTGTGTGGTAGATCTCTTGATGTGCCAAGTTTAGTTTCAGTGGGGTTTGTGGATTCCGAGCTGTGCATAGTGCAAAAACATTAAAATTTGCCTTTTCTGTGCTTTTTTTTGTTATCATGCTGCACCCAGACAGTTTGGAATTTTGGTGCAAAATGTTTAGGATACAAAGAGCTTGATGCACAGAAGTGCCTTGCACTGGTTTGGTGAAAATATATTTATCCATTCCAATGTTATTTAAATTTAAATTTGTGGGTTCTGTGCATGCTCAGTACAGTATTTTGGATAGCCTCCTAGAACAACAAAGGAATTTAATGTCATGAAAAAGGATTATTTTTCTTGAGGGTGCAATCCTTTTTCATGAGAAAAAGTTATTTTTCAGTGAGTCACCATCTTGTTTTCCTTTTTGCCAAATAAATTAATTGTATTAGTCAGCACAATGATGCCTTGCACAGACACCAAAGCAAGTATCTTGCTCATCAGGACTTCATTCATTGTGTTATCTATTTTGTTACTGATAAAATGACCAAGGAACATTTTTTTTCCTCATTTTTAAATCCTTTTTCATGACTCGCTAAGTTCCTTTCTCATGAATCTGTTTTTGTTCTTGTGAAAAAGAATCGGCTTGCTCAAAAGCATTTTCAAAAAAAATAACTGACTCTGAAATCCTTTTTCACAAGTTGATTCCTTTTTTTGTGAGAACGAAAAAAGGATTCATGAAAAAAGAATCTTCTTGTGATAAAGGATTTAAAAAAAACTAAGCCCAAAATCTTTTGGAGCCAATTCCTTTTCCACAACAATAAAAAAGGGTTCATGAAAAAGGAATTGTCTCATGAAAAAAGATTTAAATAAACCTAAGTATGAAATCCTTTTTCAGAAGACAGAATCCTTTTCCATGACCACGGCAAAGGATTCAAGGAAAAGGATTCCCTTTCCACAGAAAAGGACTCCTTTTCCATGAACAAGGCAAAGCACTCACAGAAAGGATTCTGTCTGGTTAAACAGGATATTACATCATTTTCTCCAGTGGCAGGTAATGATTTTCATTGGTATCAGTGGTACCCCCACCCTCCATTTTTTTCCTGTGCTGAAATATAAATATATATATATATATATATATATATATATATATATATATATATATATATATATATATACACACACACATATATATATATATATATATATATATATATATATATATATATATATATATATATATATATATATATATATATATATATATATATGCTGTCTAATGACACATCTCACCCTACCATTTTTATATATACAGTATTTTTGATATATATTTATTGGTGGCCAGTTGTACCCCCACCCTATAATTGTAGGGAAATCACTACCCGTAAATGTATATTCCTGCTGTCTAGCTGCACCCCGCCACTCTCTGATCCCCAAACTACATGTAATTATATTCCCCGTTGGTGGCCTGTGGCCCCACCACACCCTTCCATGTAGCTTTCAAGCTGGAAATAAGAAAACAGTCGCTCGATGACATTTTGTTTTTGTAACTTGTAAAAAAAAGACCATTGTTCTTCTAACACACTGCCTGACCTGACCTTCCACTGTCCACTCACTTCCCCACACCCCCCCCTTGAACCCCACACATACCCTCACTCACCTGAACTGGCCCTACAATGAAGATCCACTCTCCAATCAAATACCTATCTTGCTGCCGGAACTGACAACTGCTGCATGACAAATAAGGTAACTTCAGTTCAATTTATTTTCTGACTGCAGTTACCTTACCTGTCAAACAGCATCGCAGGTTCCAGCAACAGGATAAGTCCTCAATCAGAGAGTGGATCTTCACTGTGGGGCAGTTCAGGTGAGTGATTGTATGTGGTGGTTCAAAGGGGGTACAGGGAGGTTGGTGCACAGTGGGAGGTCAGTTGGGGGTACGTGTCAGATCAACTGTGGACCTTTTTTTGTTACAGATTAGAAAGAAAGTCATTGAGAGGCTGTTTTCTTAATTCCAGCTTTACAGAAATATAGAGACAGTTATATGGAAGGGTGAGGGGCACCACCGGCCATCAGTGGGGGATATAATTACATGTAATTCAGGGATTGGAAGGTGCAACTAGACACCTGGGATATACATTTGGGGGTGCTTGTGATTTCCCTAGTGTTAGAGGGTGGGGATACCACTGACCACTAATAAATATATATTAAAAATATGTTCAAATGGCAGTGTGAAGGGGTGTCACTAGACATCAGGGTATAAACTTATAATCAATTGGTAACTAGCCACAATTGGAGGGTGGGGGGGTACCTCTGAACACCATTGAGAAAACAGTTAAATATATATGGACATTGGAGCATGGGGGGTGCTATTAGATAACAGAGACATTCACTTAAAACTAATGGGGAACTGGGCACAATTGCTTGGTGGGGAGGGTTCCACTGGATACCAGGGAACAGCCAAATGTCATTTTCTAAAACAATACATGACAAAAATGATTTATGTGTAGGAGTTCAGGTTTTGAAGGATAGCAAAATCCATGGGTGCACTGGGTCCAAAGGACCCTGCGCTCCCATAGACAAATAAGGATACAGTGATACTATCTGAAAGAGTAAGGAAATAAATTGCAAAAAAAAAACTTTGTTAATGCACCAGTCGGGGTTAAAGCAACAAAAGTAAGGAAATATGGTGTTATGGTTTCTAACCTTAACACCTCACTCCCACCATACACACACCAACAGGTTTCTGGGGTGTGCGTTAGGGTCATCAGCCCTAATGCTCACCTCATTCTTCTATACTATGCTCATCTCAGCTTATTTAGTTATGGAATTGGGTGAGTGTTAGGGCTGCTGACCCCAAAGCACACCCTAACACCTGTTAGTGTGTGCATGGTGGGGGTAGGGTGTTAGGGTTGGAAATCCTAATGCCACATTTCCCTACTTTTGTTGCTTTAACTCTAATTAGTGCATTAACATTTGTTTTTTGCAATTTATGTATCTGCATCAACTGTATACCATATATCTATAGCTATATAGATAGATAGATATACATACCCCTTCCTATAATCTTTTATTTTCAATAATTACTGGTTTAAGTGAAAAATGCTGCTCAATGTAATAAAATGCACTGTACACATTCACTTTCAAACACAAGTTTGTATCAGTACAGTAAGAGCAGATTGCATAAATGAAATCACAGACATTTATTTTCTAAATTTAAGTAAGTATTTGATTTTGTATGAAAGATTCTCTCTATTGAAAATGTTGGTTGAATAGAGCAAAATGGAAATGGACCAGTCTTTTAACTTAGCTCAACAGAACTGATTTAACAGTGTGAGTACAGCATCATGGAGGGCAAATCAGGCAGACAAGCATGTGGCCACCATGAAGATCATTACTAAGGAATTCAGTTTCACAAGAAGAGAAAAAGAATATTGAAACTGTACTGTGGTACTGACAGTTTACAGAAGGGCAAGGAAAGTGGGGGAAAGTGGGGAAACTGAAGGTTCTCTATACAAATGGCAAGCGCTTAAGGAATAAGATGGAGTATCTACCATCAGCAATAGCTACAAATGAGCAAGATTTTGTAGCTATCGCTGAGACATATGCATCAGAATAATAGCTATAATCTTCTAGTACCTGACTGTGCCTTATTCAGGAGGGAAATGGAGAATGGTGGGGCAGGAGCAGTAAATGTTAGGAATTCTACAAAAAAAACAAAACAAAGGGAGGTAGAGTCATTATGGTTGCAGGAGTCAAAGGGTAGGAGTAGGATCCTGTTGATTGATTTGAACTGTAGAACCCACAACCAATCTATGGAATTAAACCTACAGTTGGAGGGGGAATTAAAAAGGCAGCCAGCATGGACAATATACTGTAATTCTCATGAGTGCCTTTACCCTCTCAGATAGCAGTTGGTAAAATATGGAGGCCAAACTCAAACTAGCCAGAGATTCTTGGGGGCAATTCAGGACTGTTTCCAGTCAATGTGTGAAAAGGTATCATTATTATCTTTTTTCCCTCCACCTCAGTGTAATTGATATTGCACATGTTTGTTGCCATATTGTTGGTATTGTAATGGATTTCATGGATTTCTTGTGTTTTATGTCATTGTATGTGTACTCCACTATACTTGTGACAGTACTCTTAAGGGCCATGACTGAAAAGAGGCTTATTATTGTGCAGTGCACTTACCTGGTAATCAAAAACTAAATAAATACATAAACTAACTAAATAAATAAATCTAAATCAATATACCAGAGGGAATGCAATCCACGAACTTGTAATGTCTAATCAGAACATTATAAGCAATGTGAGTTTAAAAGAGTGGATCCTTGGGACAAAGTGACTATAACACCATACGTTTTGCCATCACTCTGAAGGTTCAGTGCTTAAACTCCAGCAGCATAATATCTAACTTCAGGCCAGAAGTTTTGTCAGGATGGATAAGATACTGGAGAAGGGACTGAAGGGGACAAAAAAGAAGAGGGGAATGAATGGGGAGTAACCAAAAATGCAGTATTAGGAGCCACAAGAAAGTGTGTCAGGTGTTTTACAAATTGCAAGAGACGTAGGAATCCCATATGGTTAAGTGTTCTGGTGGGTCTAGCAATACAGGAAAATAAAAAGGCTTTTAAGAGATACAAAGGGGACAAACTGAAGCTTATAGGAAAGAGTATAATGGAAACCTGAGCAGGAAAAATAGAGAAGAAAGCAAAGGCTGAAACAAAATTGAGAACTGTGCAAGGGGTTAAGAAGAAAGATGAACATTTTTCAGATTAATATGGTAGAAAAGGCAAAAATGGAGGGCACTGAAATGAAAAGGAAGGGTGGGGTGAGTGTGAAGGATGATGTAGGCAATGCACATATTCTGAACAACTCTTTTCTGTTTTGAGATCACAGTAAAGTCCTCAGGCATCATACATGAAAGCAGGGTAAAATCCATGGGTCCCTCAAAACTAAGAATGCAGACAGGGTCATTTTCTATGGAAATGGTAAGCAAATGGTTGCAAAATCTAAAAATAAAATCCTTCACATCAGATAGGATTTATTCAATTAATTAATTAATTAATTTAATTATTTCTTTATTTCAAGCATTTCACCAGGAAAAACATACTGAGCTACATGCTTGTTTCAAGGTGTTCCCTGTGGGGAAGGGGAAGAGGAGAGTGCTAATAAGATGAATCAGTAATGTTGCAGTTATAAATTAGTAATAACAGTAAAATATACACAGTAGACAATTGAGTGAAAGCACAAAGTAAATAGCACAAAACATAGCATATTGATAGCATATCAATAGCACTAATTCAGCAAAATACAACTGGCAGCAAAATGAGGGTGGAAAGGAAGATTGTGAGTAAGGGGGGGAGTAGTCAAAGGGAAAAGTGGACCAATAAATCAGGGCAGTTGGGGAAGGGAGAGGAGTAGTGGTATTACCCTAGGATCAGTAGCAACTGGAGGGGTGAGTAATGAAGTCATGGAAGAGTGATTTTAGTGAATGGAAAAGGTAGCAGTGTGAATAGCAACAGGGAGGGTGCTCCATAGTTTGGAAATGTGGAAAATGAAAGCAATTTGTTCAGCAAAGGATTTTCTTGGGGGGAGATTGAGAGAGTGGGTGATGGAGTTGTGAAGCGATTAGGAGGTGAAAGGAGGGGATGGTAGGAGGGAGGAAAGACAGAGGGGAAGGAAGCACAGCCAGAATTTGGAGATGAAGGGAGCACAGTGAGTGATGTGCTGGCATAAATGGAGGGCAAGGAGGGGGGAAAAATATAGGGAACAATGGTGGGTTCTGGAGAGGCAGTCCAGATGGAAAGGGTAGAAGGGGGAAAGAGGGGATCCAGCCAGGCTAGTGTGGACTTCGGAGCAGCGCTATACACCAAGCTGCCATAACTGTAGATAGGTAGAATCATCTTAATGACATTCTCTCTACAAGGAGGACGCTGGTTATGTGCTTTGTTCCTGTAAAGTGCCCCACATTTAGTATGCAGCTTCTTATGAATGGAGTCCACATGCGTAGAGAAGCGCAGATGCCAATCCAACCATATCCCCAGGTAATTAAAGGAGGAGATATCCTCAATCACAACACAATCAAAAGTCTAGAAGTAGGGGGAGAGGAGAGCTTGGTAAATCTCTGCCTAGTGCCAAAGGTAATGGAGACCATTTTATTTATATTTTTGGCATAGAGAGACAGTTGGTTGACCCCAAACCAATGCTGGATGTTGTGGAAATCCAATTGGAGTTGTGTTGTGAGGTCAGAAGAACCAAAGGTGTAGAGAACCTTGTCATCTGTGTACATATGTATGGACACAGTGCAGCAGGCAAGGGGAAGGTCAGTTTGGAAAATGGAGACTAGGATGGTGCCAAGGATGGATCCTTGGGAGACACCAGAGCAGACAGGGAGAGGAGGGGAGATGGGATCACCAATAAGGACAGCTAGGGTCCTTCCTTGTAGATATCAGTGTAACCATTCAACAGAGGAGCAGGAGAGCCCAGCATGTTTTTCTTGTCCAGGAGGATGGAGTGGACAACAGTGTCAAACACTTTGGACAAGTCAGCACAGATGGTGGAGGTGACCAGCCCCTCATCCATCCCAGAAAAGATGGAGTCAGTGAGCCTAAGGAAAGGAGAGGTAAAATGAAATTTCCTGAAGCCAGACTGGAACTGATGAAGGAGTCATCATCGTTCAAAGGGAAGAGTTGAGAAATGATCAGGTGTTCCTGAAGTTTAGCCAGGAAGGGATGGAAGGAGATGGGATGGTAGCTGCCAGGGAAGGTGGGGTCTCCCCCTTTGGGAAGGGGGATGACAGTGACCTGCTTCAATGGATCAGGAACTGAGGTAGGTGACAAGCAGTGATTAAGGAGGAGGGTGATGGGAAAGGTAATGACTGGGGCGAGGAGAGACAGGAGTTTGGGGTCAAGACCATTGGGGCTCCCTCCTTTGTGTAGGTTAAGAGCAAGTATGGCCTTGATGGTCACAGAGGGAGGTATATAGGAGAAGGGATGGTAGTGGGGGAGGTGTGGGTTGGGGCAGAAGGGGAGGGAGTTTGGGGGAGGTGGATAGAAGGAGGGAGAGGGCACATATGGTGAAAAAGGAGTTGAAAAATGAGGTGACCACAGCAGAGTCAGAGATGGGGGAGTCCCCCATCTTGAGGATGGGGGTAGGGGTTGGGAGAGTATGGAGGAGAGGGCATAGATGACCTTCCAGAACTTTGAGGGGTGGCTAAAGTTGTTCTGGAGAATGGATGCAAAGCAGTCAGCCTTTGCAAACCTAGTAGCTCAGGTACAGGCATTACAAAGTGACTTATATTGAATAATGTCAGATGGGGAGCCAATGGTCTTGTGGGTCCACCAGGCAAGGTCATGTACAGTACCTGGTGACAGGCCAGAAAACTCAGTCATGATCCAAGGAAGGTGTGAAACTCAGACCAGAGTTTTCCTTGGGGAAGTGTGTGATGATCCCAGGTTGGCAGGAATATGGAATTAAAGAACTCAGGATCCATGTTAATGTTATTGACTTAGTATGGGGAATAGTTAGCTTTCATCAGGTCAGCAAGTAATGAGGATAGATCCAGAGATCAAAAGGATCTAAGCTGAATGAATTTAGGGGGGCACTGGGTCGTTGGATCTTGTGTATGCAGTAGATCATATGATGGTCACTGAGGCCATCAGGTAGGGTACCTGCATCCACAATGTAGTGGGGTGGAAGAACAGGACACAGTTCAGAATAGAGTTGTTTGGGGTTTTGGGGTTGAGTCTGGTGCAATCTGAGATGTGGCGGGTAAGCCAGAGCGATGTTCTGCTTTGGCATATTATATGATGGTAGGATGAGAGCCAACTGAAGTTGAAATCACCTACAATGAGCAACTCACCAGAGGAGGCAGGGGAGGGCAAGGTAGTGAGGAGCTCAATGACAGAGGGAGGGGATATGTCACAGCAGCAATAAATTCCAGCAATCAATATGGGGACAGAGAAGGGGAGGGAGAGTTTCAAGATGAGCATCTCATGGGCAGAAGGGAAGGAGATGGACAGCAGAGATTTGAATTTGTGCCCGAGGACAGATAGATGACCATACTTCTGACCCTCTTAATGCAATCATGTTGGAAAGTTGAGAAGCCATGGATGGCTATGACAGTATCAGGGATCTTGGGGGAGAGACAACACTCTAAGATCACCAGGATGTCAGGGTTAAGATTTACCAGTAGAGGTTGTTGAAAATCAATTTTAGGGAGAAAACTGACGATGTTAACATGGGCTAATCTCAACCCTTTGGGGAGAGGAGAGGCAGTTGGCTGGGCAGGACCGGGGTTGAATTCAGTGTTGCTTTCTGGAATGATAGCAAGGAGATGAGAAGCTTTAGGAGCCTATGAGACACTTGGAGTGAAGTAGAAAGAGGGAGGAAGAGGGGAGGAGGGGCAGGAGGGAGGGGTGGTTGAGGTCTGGAGTGCCTCATGGTAGATCCAGGTCGAAGGAAGGAGGCTACACCAAGGAGGCCAAGGGTAAAGTGTTGAGGGGGAGGCTAGCAGAAGGGAGGGTGGGAAAGGTAGAGAGGAAGGAAGACAAGGGGAGGGAAAGGAAGGAAGATGGGGAGGGAAGGAAGTGAGGTTAGGAGTGTGAGGAGAATGAGGATAATTAACAGCATGGTGGATAGGTTGTATGCAGTTGTCCTGAGTAATAGTGCGGGTATATGGAAGCAGTAAAAAGACAGTAGACTGTACCCAGAAGGAAGGGCTGCAAGAGATTGGGGGGATTGTAATAAATTCAATGGAAAGAGGGAAACCAGGGTCGAAGGTGTATGGGAGCTACACCCATACATGGAATAAGCTAATAGTAAGGAATATATCCAGGATGTGTGGCAACACAAGTACTGTGAAAGGGGATGTGAACTAAACCCTTGGAAGGACAATATACAGTATGAAGCACTATGGGAGGGCACAACACCAAGGCAGAGCGGCAACACAGTAGCACAACCAGCAATAGGTAGTATGTTATGAGCAGTAAATTAAAGGACTGGATTACTGTAACTTAATACAGTAAATAAAAACAAACTGGTCAGAGCCACTACAGTTGTTAATGCATTAACTTGATAAGTGCATGTCATGGGCTTAAACATAAAATTGAAGTGCAATAGTCAGGTCCATGTGTAAATGTTTTAGGTAAATTTAGATAATTTATGGGGTTGATCTTGTCTTTCACATGTGTTTAAAATGTGAGCAGTAAGCGCATCTTGTACTATATGGAGAAGGCGAGGGAGTGCCAAACCAAGGCTTTCAAGTAATGGTAGAAGAAATGGTGCAGAGAGGAGAGGTATGGCTACACTGGGAACTGTGGATCAACCTGGAAGGATAAGAGCCTATGCTGAGGTGATGGCCTGATTCCATCCAGGAGTGAACTATAGTCCTTAGTGGATGGTTTAAATGTAACTTCGATGGGCATTTAAAGTAGTTGAGGGGGATGACAGAAGAAATAGGGGAGGTAGAAAGTGGCCCCCAACAAGCTGAGATAGAGAGTAGAGAGATCTCTAGGGGAGAGAGTCCCACCAGGATGTAAGTTATTCAAGGAAGTAGTGGGTTTGTGAAGGAAAAAGGATGGAGAAAGGAGCAGTCAAAGGAGAAATGTGAAGAAGGGGAAAACAATTGGAAAAAGGAGACAACAAGAAAAGAACTAATAAAATATGGAAGGTGATGTGTGCTAATGCTAGAATCTAAGAAATGAGATCGCAGACCTAGAGGCCATCATGGTGGAAGCAGACCTGGATATTGTTGCCATTACCGAATCACAGTGTACTGACAACTATGTCTGGGACATGGTCATACTAGGCTACACAAAGTTCAGAAGAGACAGGGTAGAGAAGAAGGGAGGATGTGCTGTATGTGAAGGAAAACTTAAAAGCGATGGAGGTACAGAGCATTCAGTGGGGTCGAGGTGATGTGGGTCACTCTGTAGTAGAGAAACAGAGCCACTGTTTGGACATGAGTGAACTTCAGGCCTCTGACACAAAGCAGGACTTGGATAAGGAAATATAAGAAGCAACTGGCAAAATGGCTGAAAAACAGAAGTGTTACTGGTGGAGAACTTCCATCAGCTGGATGAAGTTTGGAGCCTTTCAGCTTCAGTGTCAGCCAGGAGCAGGGATGTCCTCAACTCCCTGCAAGGGGTGTTCTTCAGGCAAGCAGTAAGTGAACCCACTCTTGACTGAGCATTATTGCATGTGATTCTTACTAACAGGGACAGTATTGCAGATATCAAGGTAGGAATACATATGGGAACCAGTGATCATTGTACAGTGTAGTTTAACTTAAGAAAAGGGTCAGCTTCCAACCACACAAGGGAACGGGTCCTGGTCTTCAGAAAGGCTAAGGGAACAAAGATTGTTGAATGCCTCAGGAATGACCTGGCAGTGGGCGATGGCTTGGGGGGGGGGTGGAGGAAAAGTGAGTCAAAGTAAAAGAGGGCATAGTCGAGGAAACATACCTCAGTGACAAGCAAGTAAGCAAAAGGAGGATGAGACTGCTATGGTTCTTGAAAGAGGTGGAAGAAATGGTAAAGGCTGAAAGAGTATATTTCAGAATGTATAAGGGGACCCAGATGGAGAAGGATAGGGAAGCATATCATGGAAACAGAGCAGAGAAAGCAGTAAGGACTGCAAAGGCACAAAGTGAGGAAAGAGTAACTTGGGCAGTATCAAAAGGGGACAAGATATTGTATGTTGTGGGTATATTAGTGAGAAAAGGAAGACAAAGGGAGGCATTGTATGGTTAAAGGGGGAGGGACTGTATGGAGGGGGACCAAGAAATGACAGACATCTTAAACAAATACTTCTGCCCATTGTTCAGAGTAGAAGGTGAAGGAAATGGAACACAGAAATGCACAAAGGACTTTGAGGGGAGGTAAATGGACAGTAGTCTCTTTTCTGAGGACAGAGTCCAGAAATAAACTCAGTAATCTGAAGGTGGACAAAGCTATGGGACAAGAGGGGGTGCATCCAAGGGTGCTGAGGGAGCTCTGGGAGGTACTAGCTGCACCTCTGACAGACGTATTCGGCAGATATGGGGAAGGTCATGCCAAACAAATCTGATAGATTTCTTTGACTGGGTAATCAAGCAGCTAGTTTTTTAGTGCCCAAAAAGTGCAAAGTAATGCATTTGATCCACAGAAACTTGGGGAGGGGGCAGAGTACAACATGGGGGGAGCCATACTGACAGTGATCAAGCAAAACAGAGATCTAAGGTTAATGATATTGGATGACCTAAGGGTGGCCAGATAATGTGACAAGGCAGTCAAGAGGGCTAGTGGGATGCTGGGGTGCATAGGTAGGGATATCACCAGCAGGAAGAGGGAGGTGGTGTTGCCCCTGTATAGGTCAATGCATAGCACTGCACCTGAAGAATTGTGTCCAGTTCTGGAGACCACATTTCTGGAAAGAGATAGGCAGAGTGGAGGTGATCTGGAGGACAGCTGACAAAATGGTGCAATGTCTGCATTATAAGCCCTATGAGCAAAGACCAAAAGTGTTCAATATGTACACCCTGGAGGAGAGTAGGGAGAGTGGGGATATGATAGAGACCTTTAAATACCTCACAGAGGTTAATAAGGTGCAGGAGGGAGATACATTCTAGAAAAAAGGTGCTCTAGAACAAGGAGTCATGATATGATGCTGGGAGAGGGTAGATTCAGGAGAAATGTGAGGCAGTATTTCTTCACAAAAAGGGTGGTAGATTCCTGGAGCAGCCTTCCATCAGAGGCAGTGGGGGTAAAAGCAGTGCTAGGTTTCAAAAATACCTGCAATAAGCACAGGGGAATCCTAAGAGGAAAGAAGAGGGTGGAAGGGACAGTGCTGTAAATAAAGTAGGGTCTGCAGAAAAAGTGATTATAATTAAAAATGGGCAGAGTAGATGATCCCAGTGGTGATTATCAGTCATCAGTTTCTATGTGTGCATGACAGGTTATGTGTAGCCATGTGTGAAATTAAAATTCCATGGGTGGATTTCAAGCGAAAGTCTGACTAGCTTCTGTGGAAGTTTGGAAATTGATTTCCAAAATTCTGTGGAAATTCTGCCCATGGCCGCGATCACCAACCCAGTTTCCCCACCCCCAAAGCCCCTGGTGGCTAGTGGTGGTCCCTGCCCCCACCCACCCACATGCAAAAATCCCTGAGACTAGTGGTCCCTACCCACCACTCAGTCATCTGCCCTCCCAAGTGTACAGTAACCCTCCCCTCACATCACTATCTCCATACTGTAATAATTAAAAAAATCCTGAGTGGTCTAGTGGTTTTTTTTGGTGTAACCCCCTCATAACTTGATCCCTGATCCTGACTCTAAAATCCCTTAATGGTCTGGTGCCTCCACCCCCTTCCCCAGCAGGTGTCTCACCACCCGCTCCCACCCCATCGTAAACCCATTGCGGCAGTGGGCAGACAGGCACAGACCTCCTCTCCACCACAGCCGGCCGACCACTGAGCTGTCAATGAATGAGCACATTCTTGTACAGGAATGTGCTCATTTATTGTTACAACTAAGTGGACAGGCTGGTCGTGGTGGAAGAGGAGGGCTGTGCCCATCCGCCCGCTGCCATTGGGGTTTATGGATGGGTGGTAGCAGGGTGGTGGGACACCTGTGGGAGAGGGGTGGGGCACCCAGACCACCAGAGATTTGGGAGTTGAGACTGGGGATAGGGGATGGATAATGGGTTACACACAATAAAAAAAAACAGACCATGCAAGGATTTTTTTTTTATTATTGCAGTACAGAGATAGGGATGGGTGGTCACTGTACACTTCACGGTGGATAAGTTACTGGATGGAGGGGAGGGATCACTAGCCACCAAGGATACAACAGTGTACCAGTGGGGTGGGTAGGGGAGGGTCCACTAGCCACCAGGGCTTAATACTGGGAGAAATTTCACCCATACCTTTTGTGGAAGTTTTCCACTCCGCCACAAGCAGAAGTTCAGAAACTTCCGCAAAAGGTCCCTGATTTCTGTGGAAGTTCCACGGGGTGAAACTGCCCAGTTTTTCCCATCCCTAGTTATGTGATTCAAATGGATACAGTGTAAAATTATTAATATGTACAATGTCCATATTGTAAACTGTGTGGCACACATAATTCATGTTGTACTATGCTACACATCCACAATAATCAGATGGGCAATAATATATACATTGAGCAAGGGAGAAAGAAATCAAGGGGAATGTGTGAAGCAATATATTACTCCTAGAGTGGTGACACCATGATTCACTTTGATACACTTTGAATTTTAGAGACAGTAGAAGGCATGACACCCACATGAATTGTCCCTTGTTTAGTTATAATCCTCTAAACCCTTCTCTGCAAAGAAATGTGTCCAATCCATTCTTATGCTCAGAGACATTCCTATTTGCCACAGAAAGCTGATTATTCCAAATGCCAGCTGTCTTTTGTGTGTAATAAATCTTATGCTTGCTTATTTTAAAATTGATTGGCCCGATTTGTTTTTCATGTCTCCTTACGTTTTGTTCCATTCTAAAATGTAAATGTAATCCTTCCATTATATCCTCTTTGTTAATGATTTTGTACATCATCAACACATTCCTCCTATACGCCTGTTATGCAGAGTGTTTAGTCTGAGGAGATTCAAATGTTCCTCTTATGTCTTATGTTCCAAACCCTTTCTTGTTGCCTTCCTTTGAATAAATTCAATTTTCTTCCTATCAGTAATATTTAAAGCTCCCCAAAACTGGGAGCAGTGATCTATGATAGGTACATACCGTATGAAGTTACTACATTTTGTTGGTATACAGCTGTATGCCAATGTTGGATTATCTACATTATGGGATTTTATTTATTTATTTATTTATTTTTGTGGGGGTGGGGTTGTAATAATCCATACATTGTCTACATGCTAATGACACAGCCAAAGATACTCCTTAAAATCTGTGACCTTGTGTTTTTTTTTGTGTGTTCTTTTTGGTACCACCGTATTAATTTTGGGGAAATCACTTGCAACCTGGCATGTATTCTGTTTTGTTAGCTTAACAATGGGTTAACCTTATCAACTGCAAAATGCTGGCTGTCTGTCCCCCCTCTGCCCTCCCCTCTGCTAAGGGGAGTTCCAATCCTATTTCAACATCCAACAGATACACACCACTATCTCCCAGGGTGACTTGCATAGATGGTGTCAATGATTCTCCAACGTGCGTAATGGTCGTCAAACATTCTCCACATCCAAACCAGCACAAGGAGGTGCTAACCACCACTTAACATGCTAAATCAGAAAAGAAGAAACCTGTTCTAATAATAGGTGACTCCATCATTGGGGTATAGACCCTCACTTCCAGCAAGACCATCCTTCAGCTGCAGTCAGGTGCCTCCTGAGGACATCAGCATGGAGGGACACAAGCTGCATTGAGGGAATCATATGCATAGTGGACCACAATGCTCATGTCATTCTTCACATAGGTACAAATGACCTAGCCAGTAGGTCAGTGGAGAAAACTAAATAAAATATCTCCAGGCTGGGTGACAAATTTTCTTCTCTTTCAACCGGTCTCACCTTCTCAGAGATTCTGCCTGTCTGGAATAAGGGAGACAGCAGGCAGAAGATCAGGGAAAAGAACATCACCGAACTTAACACCTGGCTGAGGAACTGGTGCCAGGAAAAAGGTCAGTGGTATATTGGTAATTGGCAGGACTTCTGGGAATGGGAGTTTTTTAAATTTGATGGCCTACACCTCTCTAAAGAAGGCACATGAGCGCTTGGTCAAAAGGTTGATGTCCATATTGATCAGTTAAACTACTGGACAGAGGGGTGTCACAAGCACCCCTTACACCACAAGGGTGCCTTGTGCCCCATCCCCATCACCAACTAGTTCAGCATGTATATGCTCCTATCATACACACAACAAGCAACACAAAACAAATATGCAACAGAGCCAGGATAAGCCTTTAACTAACCAGAATAAACAGTGTTGGAAGGCAATGTGTGTCACCGCTCGTAGCCTGATGAATGAAATTCCAGATCTCATGGCCATGATGGCAGAAGCACAGTCAGACTTAGTCGTTGTTATGGAAACATGGTTCACTGAGAACCATACATAGGATGTCACATCCCAGGGTACACGCTATTCAGGAAGGATCGAGAAGGTAAAAAGAGAAGGGGGTAGCATTGTATGTAAAAGAGAACATCAATGCAACAGAAATCCAAAGGAAGCAAAGCAAGGCAGAGGCACTTTGGATTACCTTTGAGGCTGGAGAGAATGCCCCAGTCCAGATCAAAGTTATCTACTGACCCCCATCCCAGGAAGCTGATATGGATAAAGAGCGCATGGAGACCATCTTGATGATGGCAGACATGGGAGAGTTGCTGCTGGTAGGAGACTTCAATCTACCAGATGTGGACTGGTCCTCATACACAGCATCCTCTGAACAAACCAGAGATTTCCTGTTTGCACTGCAAGGAGCAGGTTTAATACAGCTGGTGAATTCCCCCACCAGAGACAAAGCAATAGTGAACGTGGTGCTCATAAACAAATGTGCTAATAGGGATCAATCTGGGGACCAGTGACCACAGGACAATCCAGCTAACTGTGAACAAGGTAGAAGATACCAGTTACACTAAAACCTATGTTCTAGATTTCAGGAGAGGTAACTACTGAAATGAAACATATAGTCATGTCCGTGCTAGACGGCAGAAACTCGGAAGATATAAAAGACTGTTGGGAGGCCTTAAAAACTACTTTAAATACAGCTACAGCTACAGCTACATGCACTAGGCAGATCACCAAATCCAAGAGAAAGAAAAATCCACTCTGGTACACCAAGGAAGTTGCAACCAAAATCAAGGAAGAAAGGATGGTTTTTGCTAAATATAAACAAAATAAAAGTGAAGTAGATAGAGAAGAATACAAAAACAAGCTGAGTGAGGCAGGAAAGGCAGTTAGGAGATCAAAAGCTCAGATGGAGGAGAAAATAGCACAGGGGGTAAAGAAGGGAGGCAAAACCTTCAGATATATAAGGGACAAAAGAAAGAGTAGGGGGAATAATCAGGTTAGCAACAATGGAAGGCAAGATGGCAGAGACAGACGAAGACAAAGCAGAGTTACTAAATGATTTCTTTTGCTCTGTCTTCACCATAGAAAACAGCGGGAAGGTTCCTACACTACGTAGGTCAGTACACAACACCACAGGAACAGACCCAAGACCCTTCACAAGGGAAAGGGTCCAAGAAGAGCTGAATAGGCTCAAGGTAGATGAAGCAATGGGGCCATATGGCATCCACCCTAGGATACTGAAGGAGCTTTGGGAAGAACTTGCCACACCACTTGCTGAGCTTTTGAACAAGTCACTGGAAAGCAGAATAATACCTCAGGATGGAAAAGGGCAACAGTAGTACCTTTACACAAGATCAGAAGCAGGGAGGAGGTAGGAAACTACTGACCAATCAGTTTGACCTCGGTGGTAGGAAAAATTATGGAGTCACTGCTAAAAGAGTGGATAGTGAAGTACCTGGAGGATAGCAAAAAAGATTGACCCCAGGCAACATGGCTTCACAGTAGGATGCTCTTGTCAAACCAATATGATCGACTTTTTCGACTTGGTCACCACAGCGGTCGACCAGGGAGGAGCAGTGGACATTGTGTACCTGGACTTCAGCAAAGCCTTCAACACTGTCCCCCAAAGAAGGCTAGCTAACAAATTAGAGCATTCAGGAGTCAGTCACAAAACAGTGAACTGGATCACTGACTGGCTGCAAGATAGGATTCAGAGAGTGCTTGTCAATGGATCATTACAAAGGGAAGGCAAAGTGACCAGTGGCATTCCACAGGAGTGTGTGCTGGGACCTAGCCTCTTTAACATATTTATCGATGATATTGCAAATGACTTGTAGGGGAAGGTTTGCCTGTTTGCAGATGACACAAAACTCTGCAACACAGTAGACATGCAGGAGGGAGCAAAAGGTATGTAAGCAGACCTGAAAAAAATCAAGGAATGGTCCAGGGACTGACAGTTGAGGTTTAATGCCAAGAAGTGCAAGGTTATGCACATAGGAAAAAGAAACCCAGGAATAAAGTACACACTGGGAGGGCATCAATTAGAGGAGACAAAGACAAAAAGAGACCTTGGAGTAGTCATTGTGGATGACTTAAAGGTTGGAAAACAGTGTGACAAAGCAGCATAGAGAGTGAGTGGCATCCTTGACTGCATTGATAGGGGAGTTACAAGTAGAAAGAGCAAGGTTATCATTCCTCTCTACAAGTCCTTGGTGAGACCACATTTAGAGTACTGTGGTCAGTTTTGGAGCCCCCACCTTAAAAAAGACATACACCACCTGGAGACAGCACAGAGAAGGGCTAAAAAGAAGGTGCATGGACTGCATCATGATCCATACAAGGCAAGACTCAGGGAATCAAATCTGTACAGCCTTCAGCAGAGTAGAAATGGAGGGGACATGATCAAAACTTTTAAGTACATTACAGGATTCAACACAACACAAGCAGGAAACCTCTTCCAGCAAAACAGGGATGCGTGTACTAGGGGGCACAACTTGTGTCTGGTGGGAGGTAGGTTCAAAAGCAACCTCAGGAAGTTCTTCTTTACAGAATCAGACATAGACCCATGGAACAGCCTTCCTCAGGAGGTGGTGGAATCCACGACAGTAAGCAAGTTTAAACTCGCATGGGACAGACATTGTGGACACATCAGGGTGCAGTCTAAATAGGGAGGTGGGCAGAAACACGGGCAGACTAGATGGATCATGCGGTCCTCATCTGCCAACATGATTCCTATGTTCCTATGTTACTTCTCTCTCCACTCAGTCCTGCTGTATAACACAGGGATCACCCCTTACCACCCACTCCAGAAAGTGACCATACACACAAGAAACCATTGAGCTTCACATCACAAGGCAAAGTAAAGGAACTGAAAAAAAAAATCTCACTTAAGTAATTTTATTATTAGGTCTTTGATTGTAAACCCTTCTGCTTTGTGCCTCATTGACTTCCATGGTCAACTTGGGAATGACAGTAATGAGGGGAAGGTGCTTTCACTGACCAGCAGCATGGCACAGCAGAAACGGAGATTTTTACACACAAGGTCCTCAGCCTAGAAATGCTGTGAAAGGATTATCTGAACATAACAGAGGTACAAATTAACAAAAATCCCATATAATCAGATATGTACAAGGAGCTGGATTCAATGCATGCAGCCTACTTCACAATATCTTAGCAGCTACTTTTGCATGAAAAAAACTGAATAGAATACCACTATTAGATCAGTCCTGAAAGTGTTAACATAAAAGCAGACAGGACTTGCAGACTGACACACACACACACACACACACACACACGATAGAAAACCAAAGAATGCAAAATGCCAGCCGACAGAGGTAAAGTACACACACACAAAAAAAGGTTAATAACCTGACAGTGACTATTTGTAGGCTCAGGAGTTCAATTCAGGAGCAGTAGAATAGTGCAGCTACTGCAGTGGTGGGGTGGAAGATGGGTGGGGGAGACAATGGAACAACAAGCAACAGCACTGTGGAGGTGAGGTGGAAAGTTGTGATTCATGTCCAGCTGAAGCATTCAGTGGATGGAGACATTCTTGATATCGATCACATGCTTCCAGAGTCCTTTCTATCGCTCCTAGTCATAGCAATACGTCAGCATGGTGACATCACCATGCAACCATAAAAAGATGCTAACTATCATCAGCAAGCAGAATAATTAGCAATACATTAATAGACTGGTAACTGACACATAACTACAGCAGGAAAATGATACTAAAATGAAGCAAGCAAGGTAATTAGCAATATATTAGCTATGGCATGAACATGACAATTAATATTCAGTAAACAAAGTCATAGCAGTAAAGTAAAAGTTTGATTGTCTGGCCCATGCCACAACTGGGAAGTAGCACTACCCAGCAACAGGCAGTACCATATGAGGAGTAGGGAAAACAGGAGGCAACTTATGCAACAAATGTCACAGAAACTCACTGAAATAGTCTAATAGAGGTCCACTGCGATGATGATCAGTGGAGAAGGTGAGGGTCCACAACCAGGGCAAAGCCCCTTGTGATCCCCTAATGCAGGCATTGGAGTCTGGCAATGAAGAGGAGAGCTGACAATGCTCACTGTTTAAATTTGGTGCCCACAGCTTCCTGCTTCAGGATTGGTAGGAGGACTTTTTCTTGGAGGCTCTCAACTAGTTGAAGTTGTGTCCCATGACCAGAGTGGAGCTAGGCCCAGAGATCTGGCTGAGGCTGTTGTGGCAATGATTGGTGGAGCATGAGGGTGTCCACAGCTAGGACTAAGCCCTTCATGACCCCTACTGCAGGCATTAGAGTCCACGGTGAAGGTGTCCTTGGCAGTTGCACTGGTTGATGGGGCTCAGGCAAAGAAACAGAAATTCAGAACCAACACTAGACAGCCCCAAAAATGTTTCAGTTGGTGGTTGATTAGGAGAGATGGAATATCCTGGTACCCCAACCCAGTTAAGAGTAGGGGTAGGCAGTCTTTCCCCCACGCTACAGTCCAAATTCCCCTGGCAATGACCCCCTGGTGCATTACAGTGGAATATGGAGATGCTGTTTCCAGAGCAGTATACCCAGTTAAGTACTAAGAGTTCTTTACAGAGGATAAGATCCAGGCTGGGATATTTAGAGTTAGTTCAGTTGCAGTTTAGCCAGTTCAAAGGGGAGAAGGTATAAGAAAATATCCAGGACTTTGGACCCAGGAGAATTTGGGAAGGGCATTGGATAGCCCCAATTTACAAGAAGCCAGTAGAAGGAGGTGTTAAATGACTGACTTATGATGGGGAAGCCAGTTCCTTTGTCCATAAAGTTGTAGATCTTGAAGTATTCCAGCACCAGTTTTGCATATTCTGAAGAAATTGCTGTTGGTGCTGCTGATATGCTGTAATCTAATGCACTAAAATACTGTACAGCAGACCTTAGCTTGGTTTGGGATTGCTTCCAAAGAGTTGATTTTATTTGAAAATGTGATACCTGACAGTGATGAATTACAAGAATTCTGTCAAGAGGACTTTCACACATGAGATGTGCAAGAATGGTATAGGTGCTCCAGCAGAAAAACATAAAAAATCAACAAAAAAATCTATAGACACTGCCAGCCAACCACAGAAACCAAGGATGCAGATTTGATTCTCCCATGGGTGCTAAAAAGTCTAGACAGGTTTTGGCAGCACCTCTAGCAGAACTGTTTAAGTATTGCTTAGAAACAGGAAAAATTCCAAAGGACTGGAAGATAGCAGATTGTGTGCCCCTTCACAAGGAGGTGGTAGAGTAGATTTGGGAATCATACCTCTTAACTGCTATGAATTTCACATGGTGCTGATTTTTACACTCATATTTACATTTACTCTGTGAAGGTGCAATGCTGTTCCTCAAAGTTAGAACTATGTTTGGACACACAAACCATTAAAACAGAACTAACCTGATAAAAACATATGGGGCCCACTATTGTCAGACATATACAAACATGAATATACAACAAAGCCAACAGAGTAAGGCCATTTGGTCTATCAAGTCTGCTCATATTGTAGGGTCCTCAGCATCAACTACTGACCCTGCCCAACTCCCCAACTAGTCCTTTCCCTCTGTCTGCCTCCCTTTTGATCCTTATTTTCCCTTTAACTCTATCCCAACCTCTCTTGAAGTTGCCCACCATTTTAATTGAAATCACTTTCTCAAGAAGGCCATTCCAGCCAGCCACCACTATGTGAAGAAATGCTTCCTAGCCCCTTCCTAACCCCCCCCCCCACAACATGGGACTATTCCCTCATGTTTCAGTTTCCACTGAGCTTGAAGAACCAATCATTGTTCACCCTAGTTATTCCTTTCAAATACTTAAAGGTCTCAATCTTGTCCCTTCTCTCTCTTCTTTCCTCTAGGGAGTACCTGTTCAGAGCCTCCAACATCTCCTCATAATTCATACCCTGCTGGCCCTGATCATCCTCGTTGCCCTCCTCTGGATTGTCTCCAGCAGGTTTATGTCCTTTTTATGGTATGGGCACCAGTATTGCACACTGTAATCCAGTTGTGGCCTCACCAATGGCCTATACAAGGGTAACATCACCTGGAACTGGATGAAATTACCAAATTCTGAATTTGTGGAATTTTCACACAATTCCACAAAATGTTATGAAATGTAAAACATTTTTTTTCAGAATGTTCTGAAATTCTTTAATGAGTCATAACTCAGTCAGTATTACAGCTTAAAGGTACTGTGTGGCATGAACCCTAAAATCATGCCAAGTTTCATGACATTTGAATAAAGGGTAGAGACAGCATGGAGACTCAAAGTCTTGCAATTTATTATTCATGTGAACATTTCTGAAAATATTTCTATACTTACAACTTAGCCACCTTTGGAGCTAGATAACTGAAAACATAAATGCATACTTTCTTGGAAGAGTCATGGAAACTCCTAAATAGAGAAGTAATGGTTATGTAAATTGTAAGTTTTAGCCATGGCCTGCCTCCCAACACAACTTCCTGGGCTCGCTTCTAACCTGGGTCATCAGCATAGCAGCATGATAATCTGATGCTTGGCCATGAGGGTTGTCTTAAAGTCTAATATTTAGGGTTAATGGACCTAACAACATTGGTGATATTCCCTTCTCTAGTTTTAAACTTACATGGGCTTGACATTCTGTAGTTTACATAATTATGAAATGTAATTTTAAAATTTCTGAATGTTTACATCCATGTAATTCAGTCACCTTTAAAGCTAGTGACCTGAAACTTATTACACATCTGTATGGACTTGGTGAAGTCACTATACCAAATTTGGTGCAATTAGGACAAACACTTTCAGTTTACAGAGTTGTGAACTGTAATTTTAAAATTTCAAAAGGTTTGGAGGCTTATAACTCAGTCATCTTTAATGATAGAGATCTGAAACTTGGTACATTTCTGTATGAAAACTGGAAGAGTCATTATCCCCTATAGTTGGTACAATGTAGACAAACAATTTTTAAATTAGATGAAAATAACTAAAATCACAATTTTGGCAAAACATCTAAAACATTTCATGGAAATTTTGAGACATTTCATGGAAGTGAAATCAGCATATCACTGGAATTCTGATGGCAGAAGATAAATTTTGCCCAGCCCTAGAATCACCTCTTCCAGCCTATTGCTGATCCCCTGGCTATGCAACCCACCATTTTATTTGCCTTAGCTGCTGCTTTCCTACAATACATGGAGTGATTCAGATCACTAGTGATCATCACCATCAGGTCTTTCTCCTCCTATGATGCATCTACACAGACCACTCCCAGGCTCTACTCAGTCCTCTGGTTCTTGGCCCCAATGTGCTTAATCTTGAACTTCTTCACTGAAGCCAAGTTTCCAAATCAGAGACCAGCTCTCCAGCTTTTCCAGCTTTTCACTTAGACACTGTACTCCTTTTGCTGTGTTCACGTTTCCACAGAGATTGGTATCATCTCCAAAAAGGCAAATTTTGCCCTTAATGTCATCCACAATATCATCGATGAAGACACTGAAAAGCACTGGTCTGAGCATCGAGCCCTGTGGGACCCCATCGGTGACCTCCCTCATGTTGGACAGGTGACCTCTCACCACCACGCTCTGGGTCCTGGCCATAACCAATCTTTCACTCACATGGTCACCTTTTCACCAAACCCTAGATCTACCAACTTCCTGATCAACCTCTTGTGATGTACAGAGTCAAAGACCTTACTAAATTCCAGGTAAAGACTGTCAACCTCTCGGCCCTGTCCACTTTTTTAGTGACCCAAATAAAGAAGTCAGTCAGATTTTTTGGACACAATCTCCCTCACATAAACCCACGCTGCCACTCCTCCTGGAGGCCATTTTCTTCCAGGTATTCTTTTAACCTTTCCTTAAGTATGGTCTCCATGAGATTGCATATGATTGAGGTCAGACTGACCGGTCTATAGTTCCTAGGGTCATCCTTGGGACCACTCTTCTGGAGGAGCACTACATGTGGCATTCTCCAGTCCTGCAGTACCACTCCCAACTCCAGTGAACTATTGAACAGGTCAGTCAAAGAACCTGCAAGCTCCTCCACCAGATCCCTCAGCACCCTTGAAAGTACACTGTCCAGGCCTGGGGATTTAGCTATCCTTAATGATAGCAACCCTTTCCTCATCCTATCCACTGCAATCAAAACATCCATGATCTCTCCCCCATCCCCTCTCTTTCCTCCTAGAGGCACTGGTACATCTCTCTCCCTGGTAAAGACCAAACAGAAGTACTCATTCAGTATTTCTGCTTTTCCCCCATTCTTCTCTACCCCAATCCCTTTTCCTGAGCACAACAATCCCATCTTTCTTGTCCCTTTTCTCACTAATGTAGTGGAAAAAGCCTTTTCACCCTTATTAATTCCTTCAGCTACAATAGCTGCAGTTCTTTCTGAGCTTTATCCCACCCGACTACCCTATCTGCTAAACCAGCCATCTTTAGTTAGTCCTGGTCCTCATCACTCTGGATCCTCCTGACCTTCTTGTAGTCTGACCTCTTAATCTTACTTCCTGGGTGACTTCTGTGCTCAACCAGCTGAGTGCTTTGACACTTGGGTTTTTGCCCTTGAGCCAAGCACACTCCCTTGTGGCTACCATTATTTCCTCACTGATGATGGATCACCTTTGGTCCACCCTCGTTATCCCCTTAGATACTTGCCAGGTGACTTCATAGCTGCTCATCCATCTTTCTGAGGTCCACCTTCCTAAAATCAAAGATGGGGTCCCTCTCCCTGCCCATTCCAACTGGAACCACAATGTACAGTGGTCACTCCTACAAAGGGGTTCCTCAACCTTTATATCCTGGGCATGATCTCTGTTAGACAGCACCAGATCAAAGACTTCCCCTCCCTGGTGGGATATAATATGTCCTGCATCAGGAATCCACTTTACAGCACATCTAGCATCACCTGACTCTTGTCACAGGATATACTGTAGCTGGTACCATCTGATCCACCTTGGGCATGTTAAAGTCTCCCACTATTACTATCTTCCCTGCAGCAATCTTTATTTGTGAGATCAATTCCCTGTCTCTTTCCTCCTCCTCCTCCTCCTGGTATGGTGGTCTGCAAACCACTCCCAACCTCACCTTCTTCCCTCTATTCAACAGTAAATGAATCCACATTGCTTCTGCTCTCCCCTCATCGGACTCCTCCTTTGTACAAGTTATACCCTTCCTGATGTAAAACACCACCCCTTCCCCTTTTCCTACCTCATTGACCCTCCTGTGTAATTTAAATCCAGGGACTGAGAGATCCTAGTCATGGTTATGTGTGGCCCATGTCTATGTGACTGCCGCAATGTCCACTCCCCTCTCCCTCAACAATACCTGCAGGTCATCAATCTTGTTTCTGATATTTTGTGCAGTCAGGGACAATACCTTCCACCTAGATTCTGAGCCTCTTTCCCTTCTCACCCCTCTGCCTTTCTCATTACTTCCCTTTGACTGTAACTCCCACCCTGCTGCTAACCCCCTCACTCCACCACCACCATTATCCCTCAGTCCACCTCTACTGGCAAGGGGGGGTCTGTTGAGTTCCTTCTCCCAGAACTCAGGGCCCCTAGGACCACTAGCCCTACTCTAGTAGTTTAAATTAAATTTTTGGTTGACCCCCAGCTTGTTCCTGAGGGCTTGTGACCCCACCCTACCAAGGTGTAGTCTGTCTGGTGCATAAAGTGTTTTATCTGACCAGGTCTCCTCTATCCCCCAATACAGCCATACCCTTCCTCTTTGCACCACTCCTTCAGCCAGTCATTGAACTCCTCTATCCTTTTCTTTCTTACTGTGCTGGTTCTCAATACTTAAGACATGTCCAAGAATGCAAGTGACCTGGCCACCTCTCTGCAGGTCTTCTCCACTACCCTGAACCTTTCCTGTACTACCCTCACCTCCTCCATGGTTAGGTTGTTGGTACCTATGAGTATAACTATTCATAGTTCCTCCCAACTCCCAATATCAACTCCCTAACCTTTGGCACACCCTCTCTGCCATCATCCCTGGCATGCAAACCACCTTCTTCCTGTATCTGCATTCCCCTTCTTTCCCTAGTGAATTGCCTTAACTGTTGATCTATTGATTCCCCCAGGATTACCACCCTTCTGCCCCCACCCCATTCATGTTTCCCTCTTTCCTTTTCTGTCTGCTTTATTCATTTTATTATTCTTTAAAATAAGAAAGTGCTACACATTCTAGCCATTTGCTCTCAATTGTAAAGGCCAGTGCTATGCATTTTAATGCTGATAGGTTTAGAAGTATGCTGGGTAGCTACAGAAAAGTGAGCCTAACTTAAATAGTGAGCAAGTTATTGGAAACTATGTGCAAGGAGCATCTAGTAGATTTCAAGTAGAAGGTAGTAGGTATCCTTTACCTGGGCTTCAGTAAAGCCATCCATTCTGTTCCATTTAAGAAGTTGGTAAAAGAAGATGAGAAAGTTGGGCCTTGGAAATGAACCAGCTAGGTGGATAGGGAACTGGCTGAAGGGCAGAACCTAGACAGTGGTCCTAAATGTTATGTTCTCTATGATAAAGGAGGTTACCAGTAGTGTACCACTGGGGTCAGTTATGGGCTCTACCTTCTTCAGCATGTAAATCACAACAGAGGTGAAGCATTATAAGGTATGGTTTGTCTTTTTGCAGACAGATAACCCCAAATCTTACAGTATGGAGAATAGCACCGAGGGTGTAAGAAATATGAAAGGGGAAGTAGACAGGTTGGCCTAGCAAATTATAGTTGAAATTCAGTGTCAAGAAGAGTGAAGTCATACACGGTACTAGGAATCCAAAAATGAAGTACTGGATCAAGGGCATGAAAGCGAAGCAATTAAGAGAAGAATGAGACTTGGGAATGATCATTAGTGATGGTGTTATGGCCACATTCCACTTAAACAAGGCATGTGGGAAAGCCAGTAAAATGCTGGGGTGTATAGGGTGGGGCTTTACCAATACAGGTAGGAGGGGATTTTACCGCTTTATAGGTCTCAAGTGAGTACTGTACTCAGTTCAGGAGCCTACACCTACAAAAGGACAGGGAGGGGTGGAAAACTATCCAGCAGAGGACCACTGAAATGATCCAGGGAGAACAGGGAAAATTATATGAGAAAAGAGTGCAGGGTCATGATACACACAGTATTCTCTTGAGGGAAAAAAGGTAGAGAGGGATATGATAGAAACCTTCAAGTCTTTTCAAGGGCACAATACGTTTTTCCATTATGAGCATTTTCAAGTGAATATGAAGAACCCAACCACAAGTGGCCATAAACTTAAATTAGCAGGTGGTGACTCAAAAAGAATGTGAAGAAGTTCTTCATAGTGTGAGTGGTGGATAAGTGGAATGGTCTGCCTAGTGTGGTGGACAATGTGGGCACCATTGCTAAGTTTAAAATTACTAGCATGGTTTCAAATGGCTTACTAAAGGGAAGACCTATGAGGGAGGAATAAAAGGATAGTTGTTCAAGGTAGGGTGCACAGCAGACTGGATGGACTCTGTTTTTTTTATTTGCTCATATAGTAAGTACCTTTCTATGTTTCTATGACATCAAGTATTATAGATGCAGCCACACATGCAAATATAGCCCCCTGCCACCAGCATATTGGGAAAGGTAGAAAAATGCATAAAACACTGCAGTACTCTGACCCTGCACAGTCACCACAGCTATATATTTTGAATTTTGAGTGCATGGAGGTGTTTTTGTTTAAGATCCAAAGATCCTACCATGAGGGGCAAGTCACTGGGCAGTCTGAAAGTGTGGTTGGGAGAGAGGGTTGGGAGGTCACAGCAGGGGTTGAATGGAATGGGTTAGGTTCGTGAACAGGGAGAATGAGCAGTAATTCAAACAAATTGTCCCTGTTGTGCTTTAGTTAGTTAGGGGGCCACAGCACCCCTATTTCCTCTTGCAGGGGGTGCACAATTTTGCAACATACTCTTATGTGGGTATCCTTTTTCAGGGGCTGTAACCAGAATAGCAATAAGTTTCACTTTGTAACCATACTCACAAGGATTGCTGTATCCTGTAACTGACACCTGGGCATGGATATACTGTATTCACAACCACTTTCTGATAGAATATTTTGTTGGGCTCACTTGGAGATGAGCAAAATCTTCAAATTTCGTTCCATGAAATATTTAGTGAAATTTGTGTATTTTGCAAAATATGTCATAGGTGCAAAATGCGAAATTCAGCCAGCAAAATGTGGAATTTTGCACCCACGAATAGCAGAATTTCTCCACTTGCAGGCGAAATTCCACCATTCGTGGGCAAAATTCCTCATTTCACACCAGCAAAATCTTTCACGGAAAGTGCACATTTTGCTAAATATTTTGCACTGCGAAATTCGCTATTTCACTGGCAAAATCACATTTTGCTGCATCTCTAGCCTCACTGTCAATAGACTCAGCATAGCACTATAAGTTAATAGGGCCTACAAAATGTCTCCTACGGAATAAGAGACTCAGAGCCTGAGGCTTGGACAAGAGGACCGTGAAGTGAAATTGAGAGGTTCTGTCTGCCCAAACCTCATTAAAGGAGTCTAATATCATAAAAACATCCCTCACAGTCCCTATTAACATATTAAGAAAAAGCTCAAGTTTCGTTTGGGGGATCACAACACCCCTATTTCATTTTGCAGGGGGTGCACAATTTTGCATCATACTTTTATGTGGGCATCATTTTTCAGGGCCTGTAGCCAGAACAGCAAAAAGTTTCACTTTGCAACTACACTCACGAAGACTTCTGTTTCCTGTGAGTGACACTTGGGGCATGGATATATTCATAACTACTTTTTGATATAATATTTTGTTGGCTTCACTGTCAGCAGACTCAGCACAGCACTATAAGTTAACAGGGCCTACCTGGGATGTGTCCTATGGTATAAGAGACTCTGAGCCTGTTGTTTGGGCGAGAGGGCCTTGAAGCGAAGCTCAGAGGTTCTGTCTGCCCAAACCTCATTAAAGGAGACTCTTGTACCATAACAGACTTACCATGCAGTCCCTAATAACTTATTTTAAAATACTTGCATTTAGTTTGAGTGCTTTATAATAAGTTTAGTCTTTTTTTTATTGAGCTGTCCTCCCTCCAGCATTGAAGTGGGCCCCTTCCCCACACTCCTGCATGAGAGTGCACTGTACACTAAGCGGTACAGTAACTCTGCATGCTGATTGGCTGAAATCATGTTAGTGATTTATGATCAGCTCTGAATTACATTTAGCCACCCATAGCATGTACAGTAGCTTAATCCAAGAATATAGCATGGAAATGCAGAATGCACATGTCCATCGTACAGTTTGCATGTAATGCAATATGTGGATTTAGCATTACACAAGTCCTGGATTTTTTTGGGAAAAATGGTAACACATTTCCCTTATTATAACACAAAATAACTGAATTCACATAATTATTACAAAACTTGCATATGAAAAAAAAATCCTTGTCTTGTATAAAATGCAAACCATTTTACCTTAAGATAGTTACAAAAAAGAATAACTTGCAGATGTTTCTTTTTATTTTTAATTTTTGTTGACACTCCTAATCATTAGTGGAAACCAGGCCTGAAACTGGAATGCAGATATAGATGATCCTAGGCTTCGACAGTTTCTATAATGACTGATCCTGCTGACACAAAGTAATGCATTGTTCCAGTGGGAATGCTTTTCCACATGAACAATTGCTGTCACAGATATGTTGAAAGATCTCTGATCTGCAACAGCAAGGTAGATAAACAGAAGAAATGCATGATGTGGTAACTGCTCACAGCTTGAAGTACTGTATATAGAGAATCACTGACAGATGGGGACACTCAATTCTCTGTCAAAATGCACAGACATTGCTTTAAATCTAACGTATGTGGAGAGGCTCTATGTGAGTGAGACCCTTTCTAATGGTAATGAAAGTGTTTAACTCAAAAGGTTTAATGTAGCATATAGGCAATAAAGTTTGCAACCCAAGGAATTATACACTTCATTAAAAAGGTTGCAGAACTGGACTTTGGAATGGGCATGTCATTTAGTTAAATTTTTCTTTTATGAATTCTCAACTTAATAAAATCCTAAACATCAAAATAGTGCTGGATCAACGGATCTCTAGTACTCTTTACATGTCAATATTGTGTAACATTGTTTGAGATAGCAGACAATAATGGCAATAATCTATGCACAAGTTCAAGACTACAAATAGAAGTGGATAGGTAGCGATGCACAGAAAGGCTGTGTTTCCATCAAGGGAGTCTGATGACATAAACCAGGAGAGCAAAGTTTGAGAGGTCTATGATGTTAGCCCAGAATGTCTAAGCACCCAAAAATGTCACTCTCTATGCATGTGTGCATGCTATATGTGGAGAGGTATCTGCCTACATCCCCCAGCCTTTCCCCTTCGCTTCTATTATTTCACAATAGTGAATTTGTCACCCAAGGGCTGGCCTCTACCTTTTGTTAATATTTTTTCATTTTATATGTCATGACATGATACAATGTGGAGCCATTAGTGTACCTACTATGAAGTCTGATTCTGGCAGCTCCTTTTTTATACAGCAAAAGTATTTCCTTTTTCTTAACACTTTTTGTATGTCTAGCAGTATTACTCAGTTTCAGCACAGTCACTCAATGAGGGTGAACAGCAGATGTGTTCTCTTTGTAAGACACCTCGCTCTGTCTTGCAGTGATTGTGCTTTGCTGGGCCATTGCTTAGCAACAGCCCTGCCACCAGGTAAAGCAAAGGCAGATGTCCTAATGTCAGACATCTAGACTTATCTGAATGGAAGTGTTCCACCCTCTGGAGTGGCAGTATAAACTGCAGTTACAATCTGAGCTCACAGAACTAATATGCCACATTTACATGTTCCAAGATACATCTGCTTCTCCCAGTAAGAGCTTCAACTTTTTGATTTAAATGCCTCCTTAGAATAAGCACTACATTTAATTAACTCACTAGTGAAAGTTTCAGATTTCTTTTCATTTGTAGGAGCATGAAATCTAACCTTTAAGAGGCTGTAAGTATTACTTTTGTGGTTTCAGTTTCTTGAACAAGTTACTGTACCATATATGGTACTGGGCACATGTTTTAGAAAAAGATGTTGTAATGATTTTTTACCACTTCTCCTATACTTGCAGGAGTTACAATAAGTAAAAAGCAAACAGCTAAAACTAGCTGTTCATGGCATTCAGTACATACAGCTACTTGAGATTAAAGGATGAAACTATGTCTTTATAATTACCCACAAATTTACCAGCATGCCTGCATGTACTCAAATCTGCTTACCGTGTCTCACAAATTTTGGGGTTTGAATAGGTGCACTCATTAAAATATGCATGCACTTGAGACATGAAATTTTAATTGCAATACTGCTTATTTGGTGATGATACTGAAATGTGCACCTTTAAATACATACATTCATGTTTGGTACAAAGCCATGCGGGATCCGAGTAATGGATCTTTTGTGTTAAGAAGAGTGTGTGCATAGCACAACTGGGAGCTGTTAGATAGGTACAATACTGTACAAGTAAACTGCATGGAGAGTTCACTGGCTTCATTAACCTTTTTGTGTGTAAAGTATCTTGGAAATTATTGATTTGAATTTGTTATATAATATCAATTTAGGTAAACAATAAGACACAACAGGGTATGGATTACTAGTCCTGAACCCACAAGGCCAGGTGCATTGTGCAGCATGAAGCACTAGTGCGGAGGGCCTTCAATCACCTGGAAGTGTGATTCAGGAACAGTACCCCATTCCGGAAGTGTCTTTCTGCACTTTTTTTTAATATGTTTTTACTGAGGAAAACAGATAATAGAACAGCCAATAACAAGACATCAAGTTAATAGTGTATTAACGATTACAAGAATCAGATTCATGGTAATGACCCTTTTTTTGCAAAAGGAAAGAATGAGGAAAGGGTTAAACAATTGAAACTAAGTATGACACTTCTGACATTACTAAAGATGTCTCAAATCAGCAGTACAGGCAATCTTGATTAATCAATTCTAATAATCATATTACAGATAGAATAATAGATAAGTGTGTATTACAAGACAATAATTAATGGGTCGCGTTTTTTCCCATAGAAAAACGTCTGTGTAAATTGCCATTATAAAGGAATGTTTATAATGGCAATCATGTGCCACCTTTCTATGGCAAAAAAACATGAGCCAAGGCAGTGTCCCCCTCCCCACAGAAACAATCTCTCTCTCTCTCTTGCACACTGACCCTGCAAAACATTCACCTCACAGCACTATCATTCTCACAGAACATGGGGGTCTTTTTCTGGAAAAAGCTCCTCTCCATATTTTTTTTTGCTCATCTCCCTCCCTCTGCAGGTTGCATGACACAGAGACAAGAACTTGCACAGTAATGATCATAGCAATGGCGCCTGAACAAAAGGGAAAAAAAACTTTTCCCAAAAACATAGCTTTGTTATTTAAAAAGTGTAAGTTAAATGTTTTGAAAATTTATTTCCTTACATATTTTCTATTGTTAACACCGATTTTTTGTCTCAAATAAACTCAAAATTACTTCCAAAAGGTAATACTAACTCGATTCCTTTGCAGTCAGTGGGACAAACAGCGGGATACATTTTATGTAATTGTTGAGGTGAAAAAACGCAACCTCGCAATTTTATCAAATAAAATATGGGGTGGTGTCTTAAAACTTGAAGTTTACACCCCCCCATGTTAGATGCTATATAAACCCCTCAAGCTTCGCTCTAGGTAGTTTATGTAGCATATAACACCTTGAGATTGTGTAAACTTCTTGTTACAAACACCACCCCATACTTTATTATATCTGAAATACCATTTAGAGATTTTGGGGACTTGGAACCTCGAGACTGAAGCTTGAGAGGTTCCCAAAGTCCCCAAAACTTTGAAATGGTATTACCATCTTGAAATACTTATTTATGTATTGGGAGTGCTTTAAGCCTGAGGTTCGATGGGTGGAGCAACAACGTCACTCCCCCATCAGGCTTAAAAGGTCACACATCCTGGGCCTCACCACGATTAATTTTTTCATTGCAGCTGAAGGCTCCATTGACTGTCCCACATCTCAGCCCCCCCTCCTTGCTGCACTTCTTTCAGCCTCTCCTTACATCGAAACCCATGTTGCCTACTTACGTTATGCAATTCCACTTGATCTGCTTTGAGCATTTTGACCTCGGAAGTGCCAAAGTTTGTCAGGTCTCTGCTTTTCCTGTCCTATGCTCTGCTCATTTTCTACTTCCCCTCCATTCCTCACCAGCATTCGACCACTGGCCCCTTCTGATATATGCTCTCCTATGCTGTGCACCCCCACCCCAACCAAAAAGATATCTGTCAGATACCTGACCTTCCCCTTTCAATGCCGACTACTGTTCCTGTTTTCCTGCCCTTTTGGGCTTTGTTCACCGCTCGGAGCTGCTGCTCCATTTCTCCTGTCACTTCTGGGTTTCCACTGCAGCCACGTCTCCTGGCTTATGCTGCTCTCGCTACTCTCGCACCTACTTACTGGCTCCCCGCTGGACTGATCCCCATACCACTCCGCCCTCCATACCTCTCTCTCTCCTCATTGCTCACTTGCTACTGCTTGCTGCAGCCCTCAGTGACCCTTTCTCAGCCTCTCAGGCTTTCACTTCCTGTATGGGCATCATTCCTGGAATCTGCTGCACTGGCTCACGGTCCACTGTTTACCTCGCCTCACTATTCATGTTTGCATCTTCCGTTCCTGTAGCCTGTAACTCAGTTCTATTTGCTAATTGTAGTTTCTGGGGCTGCTTGTCTTTCCCTTCTCCATCTACAGGTTGGATCTCTGAAGCACCGTGTGCCTCCTTCTCCTGCCTCACTTCATTGCCCATGTGTAGCTACTCAGAGTCCTGCACATCTTGTGGCAGTGTCAGTGTGAGTCTACTGGAGTACCTGCTTTTATTCACGCCAATGATCTGTGGCCAAGGGCATCTCACTGTATCTTCCATCATAGCTATACTTCGAGGGATTTCATTACGCTATGAGGGTGTCTGCCAAGGAAATGCTTTTACTTTTCCCATCTCTATATCTTCTAGTCCATGTAGTTTTCAAACACCATACTTTTCAGCATTTCCTATTTATAAATGGAATGTGTCAGTGGAACACAATCCTCTTCCTCATCCTGTCTGTGCCCCCTCCTTTCCTTTTTTGCTTTGCCATGTGAGTCAAAGTATTCTTAATGTGTTCTCTTTCCTACAGTCTGGAGATTCTCACAGTCCCATTTGTGCATTTCATGGGGTGTGTATGTGAGCCTGTGTACTGCTTCCGACTGACTAAGTCTTCAGTTATCTGTGCTGATAGCCTTCATTTGGCTGTCTCTGGCCGCCTCCCTCTGGCTTGCGCTCAATATTTCTTTAGGGCATCTACCTCATCGCCCTGCCTCTAGCTGACTCATTCCAGTTCATTTAACCCTCTCAGCTCCATGATGCCTTGCCCCTACCTGTTCATCTATTCCATTGCTCGATCAGCCTGCCTCGGCTGACCACTCAGTATACCTCAGCAGACTCCGTCTGGCCTGCACTCGATATTACTTTTGGGCATACCCATCCTTAATCATATGCTCTGGCTGACTCTGTCCAGCCTCATCTGACTTGCCCTCCTGCAGTTCTCATTCCATACCGGCTGAGTCCTACGCTACCCCATTGACATCCCTACCATCCTTCATCCTGTCATACCTCACTTTCCTGTACCGGCCTCCATGGCTTCAATCCATCATCATACCTCATCTGTTCCTATGTTACCTTCCTCGGCCTAGCACCTATTTTCATCCTTGCCGTCATGGATCGCATTCGTCAAGTTCCTGACTTCGGTCATCATTTGGGCATACGTATCATGAATCATATGCCACCTCATCGAACTGCAGCCCTCCTACCGCATTTCATCTTGTTCCTGACTCATGGCTTCACTCCCACTCATGGCTTCACTCCTCATCGTACCTCATCCGATTTTGCTCCTCTCGATTGCTCAACCTCAGCGTACCTCTCCTTCGCATACCCTCTGGTTCCAGACATGCTTTCTTGACCTCAGAGTCTACCTCTTTTCAAGGAGCCTACTTACTCACATCACTCTATCAGGCAGACTACCTTTGTACAAGTTCATTTTCAAGTTCATTCCTGTCTCCTCTTATTCACATTCTGTATCGGCCATCAAGGATGCATTCCAATTGAGGCCTGCAATCGATATTTCTTTTGGGCATACGTATCATGACTCCTATGCTCGACCCTATCATGACTCCTATGCCCCCTCATCAACCCGCGGCCATCCTACTGCGTATGTCAGGTTCATAACTCCGGTCATCATTCACTCATCTCATCATTCACTCATCCTTACCTCAAGGTTTATCTATTTACATCGCTTCCTCGACCATTCCTATCATTGAATCCTATGCTACCTCATTGACTCCGACCTCAGGGTCTAATCGTTAACATCACATAATCAATCCATATTGCATAATCAAGCATGCATCATCGGCCTCAGTGTCTGCTCACTCGCATCGCTCTGTCATGTTAGTCTGCATTATCCTCAGTCTCCTCATGAGCACATCTGGATACCCCTTGCTCCTCTGACTTCTACATGGATCTACTCCCTGCCACTGCCTACTTGAGTGTGCCCTTCTCAGGTCCCTACTGCCTCACGTTCCTTCTTTAATCTGTGCTTCTTTGTTTTTTTTTCCCTATCCCGTCATCATCCTCCCTACTTATATCCCTCATTAATGAACCGTTCTCTTTACCAACATACGTCCTCAAACCAAACATCATCAGCCTGAAGGGAAGGTGACCTAGGCCTTGGATCCCCAGAGGTTTCCTCCTCAAAGGGGGGTTTTCCTCTCCTCCATGCCAATGGTCATAATGTTAGTTAGAGTTAGTGCTTTCTTCAGTTAGTTAGTTAGGTTCCGCTGTTGGATGGAGGCAGATGGTGGCCCCAGCTTTCTCCTCTATCCTTAGAAAGTCAGCCCTTATCATCTTCTCAGAATTCATTCATCATCCTTGTCTCTTCGAAGCTCGACACCTTTGGGTATTCTTTTTGGGCTTCTTCCTAACCTATCTTTAACTGATGCAATCATTCCCATGGCACCTGTTGGGGAGGAACCCTCCTCTAGGGTTCCTTGCATTGTACCCCTACAGGGTGGTATATCCCACTGATAGAGAGATGGAAAGCCACAAAGCAAATCAATTTACACAAGCATCATCTCATCTCATCTCATCTCATCTCATCTCATCTCATCTCATCTCATCTCATCCAGTTGCATAAGCATATTGACTGGTAGGGCTTTAAGCCCGAGGTTCGATGGGTGGAGTAACAACATCACTCCCCCATAGGGCTTAAAAGGTCACACATTCTGGGCCTCACCAGGATTAATTTTTTCATTGCCCACCATCCACCCCTCCTCCTCCACCAGTGGCTCATCTCTTTTACCCATGGGCTTCTTCCTAACCTACCTTTAGCTGACACAGTCATTCCTGTGGCACTTGTAGGGGGGAACCCTCCTCTAGGGTTCCTTGTGTCATACCCCTACAGGGTGGTATATCCCATGGATAGAGAGGTGGAAAGCCACAAAGCAAATCAAGTTACACAAGCATTATCTCATCTCATCTCATCTGATCTAGTTGCATATGCACATTGAACTGTTATTTTTTGTAATATACGGATAAGACTTTCTCCGCGGCTGTTTTTTTTTTCACACGTGCTGTGAGGCCAGATGACAGCTGCATTGGCCATCCGACAGATACACTGAACACTCCTTTGCTCTATTTCACTCCTACAAACATCTGCTGATGTGACTCATGAGAGTGGCACTGTTCATTAAATTTTGTAGGACTCCTACTTGTGAGGTGTTTTCAGCATCAGCGAATGCAGGATCAACCAGATATTGTTTTAAATTACTGGTTAAAAATACCATTGAAAGAGTGGAGGGGATGAAGTGCTCTGAGTGAGAGAGAGACAGATGCCATGTTTTCAAAATTGTTCTGCCCCCCACAGACAGAAGGTGGCCAATCACATGGTGTGCTTTTAAAAAACGACAGGTCGTTCATCCTGGGTCTTAAGTTGGCAACTTCACAATCAGGTTTAGTGGAAACTCACCTCCTGCTCAGGACACACTGCTCACTGTCTTGAGCATTTGTGCTGTGCTGATAATACTATCATTCAGCACTAAAACCATCTATTATCAAATTTGAACAATAGTATTATCACTTTGAAACCATGTATTATCAGTCCTGAAACAATACTATTATGGCATTGACAGTCATGTATTACGAGGAAATTTTACAATGGGTCAGGATGGTATTACTGAGGCTTATTCATATATTACAATGCAATAATACCAAAGCCTCAGGATAGTGTAAGTCAGGTAATCTGCTTACATTTTTGAGACATAAAAATGGGTCGCAGGTCTTGTGAAATCATTGTGTATTCTGGTTAGATAAGTGAGTTAGTCTCTCTCATTCTGCCAGTTTAGAGACAGTGGCTGATCATTCTGACATTGAGGGGGGCAGTACTCATCTGCCATCTCAATAGGATTTGCCGTTTTGCTTCCAGTGTAGCTGGGAGCAACCAGAGTTTCTGGCTTGTCTTATTGTTGGGCCGGAAAAATGTCCTCCCAGGACCCAGAAAAAAGGGATCTGGCTTGATGTAAATTCCTGTAACAATCTGCAAAATGGAGAACTTGTGTTTGGAATTGCAGAATAGTTGGGCAGTACAAAAGGATGTGGAGACGCTGTGTTACTTTGGCATCTCCACAGGTGTCAGTGGACATTACCATCATTTTGTTAAGTACTTCTGGGGTTGGATACCATCAGTGGAGAACAGTTTTTTGTATGAGCTAATATCTCATAACCCTGAAGGCTGAGGGCCCAATTAACAAAGTGTCAGGAATGATGCAAGGTGCGTGGGTCAAAGAGATATTACACAAGGGTCTCACTGTGTCGCACCTTGCATCATTACCAATTTTCTACCATGGCTTGTAGCAGTAATGGGTCTGCCTGTACAGAATGAGTTTGTGCCATACCTGCATTGGCCACACCACTGCACCATGGCAGACAGGAAGTTGCACCACATCACAGCTTCAACATCCCCTACTGTGGAATTTTCAATACCCCCCCAAATACCGCAGATCATACTTGGGCTTAGACCAGCCAACGCTGGTCTAATGGTCCCATGTGCCACCACCGCTCTGGGGTGCTGGACAACCAGTGTGATAGGCAAGGATCAGGAGGTGCACTGCATAAGGGAACACAGCTGGACATGAGTCGGGTACAACGCGGCATGCATGTCATGGGCACCAATTGTAGGTAAGTGCCAAGACATGGACAGGCAGGCACTACCTCTCCACAGGACATCCAAAACAATGTTCCATACCAATGTACGGTATGACTTCCCGTGGTGGTTCAATGCACTACTACCTGAAGCTGCAGGAGATCTATGGCATGTCTGCTGGCATGGGCAGCTCATGATACTGTACTAGGACAAAGCCTGTGTGGTCATTCCACAGCAAGGCAAGGGCAAGGCAAGGCAAATTTTATTTAAAAGATGCCCAATCCCAGAGGCTGTGGGCGCCATACATAAAACCAACCATAAAATTATCAACAGTAAATAACAATACTCATAAACACAATAATACTAATTATTTATTTTTTATTTATTTAGTTTTTGTTGACCGGGTAAGTGCACTAGACAAATCCTGCCTATTTTCAGGCACGACCTGGTGGAAGGGGATACAGATGAATGCCAACTGACCTTGAACCAGATTAAGCTGTTGGTGGTATTTTTAGTGAATGAGGGAAATTTGGCCATTACACCGGGGAAATTCCCCTACTCTTTTCGATAAGTGCCATAGGATCTTTAACATCCACCTGAACTACCACCAATCCAGGCAGATGGGACCTCGGTTTAACGTCTCATCTGAAAGACGGATACTAGTCTATAAATAAATACATATAAAATTATAAAATTTGGGACAGGTAATGTGGCAAGTCAGAACAGGGCAAAATTTACACAGCTGAGTCTGGGAAGGCCTGCACAAATATGAAAGCCTTGAGGCGTGCCTTGAATACCTCCACTGAGGTGGTCTCCTTTATTGATGGAGGAAACGAATTCCACAGGATGGGGCTTGCAACAATAAAAGCTCTGTCACTGGCAGTTTTTAGCCTCATCCTGGGAATCTCGAGGTGGCCCCTCGAGAAGGAACAGAGGAAGTGGACTGAGGCAGCAGGCATAAGAAGGTCTGTCAGGTAACCAAGGCCCAGGCTGTGTATGGCCTTAAAGGTAAACAAGCCCACCATGAAGAGGATCCTTCACCTAACTGGCAGCCAGTGCAATTCACACAGTACTGGAGTGATGTGGCAGTCCTGAGACTGCCCCGTCAATAGTCTGGCAGCTGCTTTCTGCACGAGCTGAAGTCGGTGGAGGGTACCTCCCAAGACCCCAAGGTAGAGCACATTACAGTAATCAAGCCTCAATGCACTAGCATAGGGAGGTATGGGGTGGAACCAGGGGCCTAATCCTGGTGATAATCCTCAGATGGTAGAAACTGGTATGGACCATGGCTGACACCTGAGCTTCAAGTGTCAGACCGCTATCCATAATAACACCCAGGTTACGCACCTTGGAGGAGGCCTTCAAAGGCACAGAACCCAGGAAAAGTCCTGTCTCCATGCCTGAGGCCAAACTATCATGCCCTCTGTTTGACTCCATTACCAGTACCTCCATCTTATTGGGGCTCAGTCGCAACCAGCAGGAGGCCATCCAGCCATTGATTTCAGCAAGGCAGCTGTTAAGCACATCTGCTGCATTGGCTGTCCCGGGTGTAAAGGAAAGATACAGCTGGGTATCATTGGCATAACAATGAAAACCCAAGCCGTATTTCCTAATGAGTCCTCCAAGGGGCAGCATATACATGGCGAACAACATTGGTAACAAGACTGAACCCTGAGGTACTCAACAAGAAAGGAGGTTGGAGAGGAGGAGAAATTCCCCATTACTACCCTTTTTCTCCTGTTTGTGAGAAAGTACTCAAACCAGTAGATGACAATGCCGGAGAGTCCACAGAATTCCCTTAGACAGTCAAGTAACACACAATGGTCCACTGTGTCAAAAGCTGAGGAGAGATAAGCCAGTCCGGTGGTGCTGAGGGTTGACACTCTGGACGCCATACCTCACACCACACCAGCGACCCGGGTTCAGAAACAGACTTGGGCCACCAGGGGCTGGTGGGGGAGAGGAAGGATTGAGCATCCCATGACTGCTCTCCTTCCTCTGGTGTGGGTAAGGGTACTCCACTGTGCTGCAGTGGCATCTAGCAGAGGTTAGGTGCACTACAGTTGCATGCATAACAAGGGGAGGAGCATGGTGGCCTCTGCACACTAGTGCATCAACACCATTGCACGTCCGGCTCCTATGAGGTAAAGAAACTGGCAGAAAGATTGCAGGGCAATTGAGATGGCTGATGGCTGAGCCCTGCACCCCCAGACATTAGAGGTGTTGTCACTGGGTGCCTGTGTGGTGGGTCCCCAAAGGGGGGATCCTGCTACAGCCAGTCTGTGTGGATAGGGCATATAAATTTGCATGCCAGACCTGGTCCGGGGGTGTGGGTGCCGGTGACCGGTGATCACTGGGACCGCTCCACACAGGAGGAGGATAAAATGTGACATGTTAAAAAAAAAAACTGAGGAGAGACCGAGGAGAATGAGAATTGTCCCCTCACCTCGATCTCTCACCCTGAGAAGGTTCATGCACTTGAACTAATGCAGTTTCTGTGCTATGCCTCACTCAAAACCCAGACTGGAAAGGGTCATATAGATCAAAGGCCACGAGGTGCTCCTCAAACTGAAGCACCACAATCTTCTCCACAACCTTGCCCAGAAATGGCAGGTTGGAGATAGGACTGTAATTTGCCTTGTCATCAGGGTCCAAAGATGGCTTCTTCAGAAGGGGTCTCACCAATGCCTCTTGTAAGGCATTGGGAAAGACCCCCTCAGACAGGGAGCAATCAAGGCAAACACCGGGCCAACAGAGTCAACACATCCCATCAAGAAATGCCTCGGCACTGGGTCCAGTTCACAATATGTGAGCCTCAGCTTAGAAACAATCCCGATGACCTCAGCCACCTCCACTGGTCTAAACTCACCCCAACTAGGTGGAGTGCTCTTCAGATGCATGAAACAATCACTGTCAGCCAAAGATAGGCTCACTGGCGAAATCTCCTGCCTGATGGTGGACACTCTGTCTGAGAAGAATGAAGCAAACTCTTCTCATAAGGTGTTCAAAAATGTTTTTTTCAGCTGTAGACAAGCGGGGTTTAGCAGCCTGTCTACAGTCCAAAGGAGCACAGTTGGTCAGTTATTCCCGGCAGCAATCTCCCTGGACAGGAACTCTGCCTTCTTACAGCTGATTGCCCCCTGGTACTCAACATAGTGAGCACACAGGGCCAGCTTGTCTGGCCCCAGGCCTGTTCTTTGCCAGCAGTGCTCCAACCTCTGACCCAAAATCTTCATCGCCTTGAGCTTCCCATCAAACCATGGAGACCTCAAGTGAGAGGATTTGGGTTGTACATGGACCGCTACAAGGGAGTCAAGCACCTCAGACATCACCTTATTATAGGCGGCAACTACAACACAAGTATCCCCCCCCACATGCAGTGCCCACACTAGATAGGTCAGCCACCACTAGAAAACCCTCAGGGGTCACACCCCTCAAAGGGAGGTAGCTAATCATCCCAGCAGGGGGAGGGCTCTCGGGGGGTGCCCCGAAAGAGAACTCCACCGTGCAATGATCGGACCATGCGACCAATCAGTCTTGAGATTTTTTAATCCCAAGCCCCAGCAAGAAGACTAGGTTCAACATGTGACTGTCCTGGTGGGTCATGGAGGAAACTTCCTGTGACAGGCCCAGGGATGACATAACCTGGAGGCACACATTCACCTGTGCAAGACTGGCTGATGTGGAGGCCACCCCTCCAACAACACTGCCAGATGATAGGGTGCTCTGGAATCCAGTCAGCTGTGAGGTCATGGGCTTCCAGTCACCACAGCCCTGCACATGATCACTACAGCAGACCACATGCATTCATTGGGATATGGATGGGCAGACAGGGGACAGCGGTCTTTTTTTTGGAGAGGACACACCCAAGACAGATCAAGCAGACCGGCTGTGTAGTGGACATGTTGTACATTGGAGTGGGTATGGCACCACACACTTCCCTACTGTCCTTGATTCATACTGTGCCTCCATTGTGCGGGACATGCTGTTATGCACACACACAGTCCTGCCAAGTGTCACCAGTCCACATGGTTTCTTTTAATCCAGCATGTACTGTTACTGGTATACATTCTGGTGTGATATACCCATGATGTATTGGGCTGCCTTGTCCCACTCCATGCATTGATGGAAGCCTCCATTAATCCCCTTCCATGTGCCACCTGCTGCATACACCCATTCATTCATCTGTGGCAAACAGTTGACTTTTGGGGGGACCTTTACCCACCAGATGTTTGGCAGATAATGCAGATAAAATGGGAAAGGGAGAAGGCAGGAGCAAGACCATGAATGAAGATGATTACAAGCCAGCAAATAAAGAAAAAAAAAAGAAAGCTAAAACAAGCCAGTTATGGCTTTTAAAATGTGCTTCTTATTTTTAGTAAGCTTGGTTTATTGTTCAACTTCTAAAAGCCATAACAAAGATCATACAAAACAGACAAACAGAAAAAAAAATTGCAAATTTTGCATATTGCACTTTCACATTTCTGAGTACATTGTAAACCTATTAGTCCTTAAAAGTTTTCCATATGAATCAATCACACTTCATAACATCAATATCATGCATTTCTGCTGTAGTTAAAATCAAGTAACTCTTATTTCTCTGTAATGGGTTGTTGCTCCCATTCATAACATTCTTATGAGACTTAGTGCAGTGAATCAGATTTTGAACATGAGGCTATGATATCTTTTGACTATCAATTAATCACATCAGTATCACTGCAAGTCTTTCAGTGGGGCATCTCATTGCTTGTAGTGATATGATATTATCGGTTATTTTAAGGAGGGAGGCCATATGGATTAACACCTGCTCATCACTTGTTTTTAATAGGTATGTGGCCAGATGGTATAGTTCATATTCTAAATACTTAAGATGTTCTCCTAATAACGTTTTACTGTCTCTTTCATATAAGGGACATAAACTCAATAGATGTATTAAATCATCCTTTCCCATACCACATTTACATTGCCCTTTCTCTCCTTTTGTTTTTTCCCCTTGTTATAAATTTCATTTCGCCAGTTACTATTATTACATTCAAATCTGAATCTGGATATTATTTTCCTTTGACAGGGATTTTTCAGTATTGTTAGGTATGATTCCAACCTGTGGTCTCTTTTGTTTTTACACATTCATTTGAAAACTTTGCATTGTTGACATGTCTCCATGTCCCTTTGTTTATAAGTATCTTTAATCCTTACTGAAATCTCATTATTAATTTGATCGAATGAAACTGAGTATCTCATGGATACAGTATAGCAGCCCATAAGGTTTAATGATATTCTCAGCAATTGACATACTGGGGAATAGCAAGCTCTGATTTATATAATTTATTGCTTCATCTATACACATCCTAGGTAATCTAGATTTACTCATGGCATAGGCTTTAATCCACTACCTAACCAATCAGTATCAGGCAGTATGGCGCAGTAGTTTAAGGCTCTGAGCTGGAGACCTGGGTTTGAATCCCACAGTCCCCACTTGCATACTGTGTGACCCTAAGCAAGTCACTTAACTTCCTCGTGCTCCCAGGTTGCACCTGCAAACAAGCTTTCAGCTTAGTGTGTCTCACCTGGTAAAATAATTGGTTTTAAAAAAAAAATCTGTTTTATTTGGCACTCTACCGGTAATTGTCCTAATTCAGCCCTAACCATAGCTGAAGGTGTCCTCTTTGGCAATCCCATCAGATGTTTGTAGAACCTTTTAAATGAGGCTCTATGTTAATTTTCAGGTGACACCCCCTCCATATTTCTGCTCCAAATAATAGCTGACTTTTTATTTTAGCATTAATAACCATTAGGTGACCTTTGACAGATTTACCACCATGCTTGTGTGAGAAAGATTTTATTACAGGGGCGAAGTTTTTTACCTTTTTTTCCATCTGTGCTATATGATTTCTCCAGGAACAATCTTGTGAAACTGTGATTCCCAGGTAACAAAACTCTTTTACTACTGCTAATCTGATGTTCTTGATATAGTATTTATAGTTCCTATTACTCCCTCAAAATACCAATATTTTTGTTTTATCATAATTAATTTGCAAATCGGCCCTCTCGCATTCCAGATGAAGTTGATTCAGCATCCTTCTCAAACCTAGTGCACTTGTTACTATTAGTGCCACATCACCTGCATAAGCTAGATACGGGCACTTTCTCTTCCCTATTTTTGGTAAATGTAACTCCTCATTGTATAATTTTTTGAGGACTGTTTCAAAAAAGATGTTCAATAGCATTGGTGAAATAGTACAGCCTTGTTTTACCCCTATATTTGATTCAAATGTCTCACTTAACTCTCCTGCTGTGTTAAATCTTATACATATTAAGTTATTTATATATAATCTTTGCAGCATATCAATTATTGAGTTCTCCATTCTTAGTTCTCCAGTCTTTCCCACAGCATTACCCTGTTTGCCCTATTGAACACTGCTTTCAGGTCTATGAATGCACAACATAGTTTTTGCTGTTTTATAACTTTATATTTATGTACCAAATATGCCAGGACAAACGATTGATCAATAGTGGAATACTGAGCTTGGAAACCCTCTTGCGCCTCATCCAGAATATTATTTTCTTTAATTTGAGTGGTTATTCTATTGTTTATATTATGGGTAAAAATTCTGGCCGAACAGTCAATAAGACTTAATGGCCTGTAACAGCTTGGATTTTTTTTATCACCTTTTTTGTATATTGGGACTATTATACTGTTTCTCCAACTGTCAGGTATTACTCCTGTTTCCCTTATATAATTAAACACTCTATACAGCAAGGGTAACCATAATTTTTTTAAATTACTGATGACATCAGAAGGGACACCATCTGGTCCCAATGCTTTATGAGCTGTAAATGAATCTATAGCCACATTGATTTATTTTTCTGTAAACTGATTCATTTTCTTTCCACCTACAGATATTTCACCTATTTCTTTAAGCCTTTTGATATAATCCATATCATTGTTGAGCTTCTTATTTCTGTTTCTTAGGTGTTGGCTAGGGATAGGTATTGATTAAAATGTGTACAAATGTAGTTACTGATTAGAATAGCATGCATGGGTAGCAGAGAAAATACTTATAGAGGGACAGGGGCTTCTCATGCAAGAATTTCTAAAACAGATATTGTCTGGAACTGTTTTGGGTATACTGGGAAAATGTTGACTTCTTCTTCCTTTCAATGGTAATACTGTCCTCAGCCTTCAGTTTCAGTCACTAAAACAATTCTCAGACAATAGTACATCCCTCAAAGTCAATATTTTCCCAGCATAATCATACAAACAGGTCATAAAATATATATATATATATATTATACTAGCATGGTAGTGCCAGCATAGTTAGGGTTCAGTAAGGTGTTTAATGTTAAACCTGAATTTTCATACCTTAATAACTTTTGTGGAATTTGATGATGTAGCCCAAACATTTGCATGCACAGTCTGTCCGGCAGGGTCATAAGACCTGAACAGTTTTGTAATGGCATCTTGTGTGGTTTCCTAGATACAGAATGTCAATATTTAATAAATGACAGGACATTTTTGCTATGTTTTGCATAGGTTTTTTTTGCTCTCGTGTACAGTCTAGAAGGTACAGAATTGTTTAACAAAACCTTCAGGGTAGAAGCAGGCTGTGATAAGGTAGGCTATTGAAAGTCTCATCAAAAAATATTAAACAGTTCCAGAGTTATAAGATTCTAGACATTGGATAAGCATAAGGGGACCTTAGTGGAACCTTAGTGAAAATGAAAGTGTGTGTTTGGGGGGGGAGGTTAAAGCCAGAGATCAAGTAGGGTCTGAAGTGTTACAGTAGGTAGGGTAAGGGTAAATTGGTAGACTAGGTGGGCAAAGTGGTCCTTAAATGCTTTCAAATTTTATGTCTATGCAAGGATTTTAAGTTTTTTACTGAGCATGCTCAGTAGGATTTTTGGATAATCCTCTAATATGAAAGATAACAAACATCATTCATGAGGGCTTGTCCTTCCTGTTTTATTGATCATGAGAAAAAATACCAGTCATGCGGAGTTGGTATTCTGGAAATGTTATCATAGTTAAAACAAATGTGCATGGTAACTGGAACTCCAGATCCAATCATGGATTTGGAGAGAATCTGGACCAGAGGTTGGCACATCAGAGTGGAGCTTAAACCACACAGACAAGGGTGTTCAACATCTTCCTAAGTATTTTTTTTCTGGGGAGGGACAAAGGAATATTGTTCTATATGGAACAACCAAAAACCTGTTACTGGTGTGGTGCGCAAACACATCTGAGTAGCTTCTGTGACACGCTGCAAGGTGGATTGTGCACAGAATAAGGGTATGCAAGTAGTCATTGCCACACTAAGATGTGATGTAATTTATGTGAGGAAGAATGCCACCCATTTCCATCATGTCCTTGGCTTCTCTTAACAGTGGCGATGAAATGGATCAGGCTAAGCAGAAATACTATGTCAACACAGCTCAAAGAACATATGCAAAGTAAAACATATCTATTCCACCCAGAAAAATGTTTCTAAAGAAATGCCACCTGGAGTAAATCCAGTAAGTCCAGATGAGGAACAGACTCCTTCTACCTTAGTGCATATGCAAGATAATGTTACTACTACTAATTGTACTGAACAAAGTAGTAAGCAGGTTGTTGTGGATCAGGGCATTCCAGTTGACACATTGTATGATATAGAGGACCAAAGAATAGAGGATGCTTCTGGTGATGTGGAAATTGTGGGCAATGGTGAGAAGGGAAGCTCAGAGGTGGAGGTTGGAAAATCCAAGGATATACTCCCTCCATGTATGACAAACACAGAGTTTCAAGATGGTCACCAGAGAAAGGAAAAAAAAAGGGACAACCTCCTCCTATCATAACTAATAGTACTTGTGTGGAATTACAGAATCAATTTGAGGTATTGGCATTGAACCCCAACTGGAGGGACATGGAGGAGGACTCCGATGCTTCCTCTCTTAACTCATCTCAGCAAAATCCATCTTCAAATACAAAAGATCCAGGGCCAGAACCAAGGGTGTCAATAAAAAATGAAAACTCCAAATACTATGGGGAATGGGGGGCAAAATAATGGCTGGTTTGGTGTTGTTATTCTTATTTGCTCTATATATGAATATACAGGATTTTCCCATAGTTATGCTGAATGTTAAAAGTATAGAGGCTATGGAGAAGAGACTCAAAACTCTTGCTGTTTTGCAGACATTGGACCCTGATCAGGATATGCAGATTTATACACTGGGTGGTGTAAACATGGGTCAGAAAGCAGTGCTGAAGAGATTGCCTTTTTGGTCATTGGGGGAGGATAGATGTTTAGAGATATGTATTGTGTTTTCTAGCTATATGATCTAGGTACACAAACTTACAGATCTGATTCCAGGTAGAGTATTGATGCTGGATGTTTAGTATAATGGTTTGGAGCTGCTCCTTATTAATGTGTATTGCCTGCAAACTAACACAGACAGAATTGATGTATTTAAGGAAAGAGGACCATTCTTACTCTACCAAAGGAGTTTTTCTGAGAGAGACCTGAATTATGGTTATGTTGCTGATGGAATGAGAGGTGGTGATAAAATAATATTTATTGTGATTTTCATTTTTAGCAACAATGGTTTTCTCTGTGCTCCTTACAGATGCTGATGTTGTATCTGGCTCCCCTAGAGACAATATTTCTTTTAAGGGTATATTGGCTATGAGGATAAACATTTTGTTCTTGTTCCTGTAGTTGTCTGTCCCAGAAATGTCTACAATAACTATAGAACATAAGGCAGTATGATTACTATTGGTTCAGAATTGGTTCTACAGTCAAGGTCCTCCATGTGGAGACTAAATTATTCCATGTTTGAGGATATGAGCATTAAAAAGAGCATATGGGGATTTTTTCAGGCCCAGATTACAGTAATTGACATATCTGATGATATTATGGAATGGTAGGACTCTGTAAAGAGAGATTTGAGGGGGGTGTATGTCTCTTTTGCAAAATATAAAAAGAGGGGAGAAGACATGAGATATTTGACATTAAGGCATCAGCTGCACAAATTGATTACTTTGGCAGTAGAAACCCAACAGAACTATTCAGAACAGACTGTACAAATAAAAAAAAAATGAATAAGTTCTGATATAAAAGACCGTCTTCTTTCTTACAAGAACAAAAGCTTGGGACACAAGGCAGGAGAGAACACATCATTTTTGAAGACTGTGCAGGCAGATTAGTAAAAAGAAGTGTCCTAAAATTTAAGGATGGTTTCTGTACTGTTAAATCAAAGCTAGAAGACACTGTAGAAATGTAGATGTTTTTGTCAGTCGTACCTTTGGGGCAGGGTCGGTTGAAGTGTTGGAGAGGGATATTTTATTTGAACATATAAATATACCATAGTTACAAGAGGACATTGTGGATATGATGGGGGAGGATAGAAACAAGAAATTCTGAATGCTATAAAATCCTTACATAACAACACTGACCCAGGTAGTGATGGCATTCCTTTGGAAGTGTGCAAACTGTTTCAAGAGGTTCTGGCAGATTGCTTGGTACATTTATATAATGAAATATCGACCATGAAATTGTAGGGACAGACAATTCTACAAGGAATCTTGATATTGTTACATAAAAAAGGGGACAGGATATTTATAATTTAAGACCATTAAGTTTGATTAACAAGGATCTCAATTGCTAAAAATCTTGGAGAGGCAGCTGGCAACTGTAGTGTCTCATCTAATTTTACTACACAAACATGTGCAATAACTGACAGAAAGATAAAAGATAACCTGGTGCTACTGCGTGAGTTGATGTAACAAGGAAAACTGAGTACATCGGAAGGCCTTCTCCTGGCCATGGACCAGGACAAGGCTTTTAATAGGGTGAATCATAAGTATTTATGAAATGTCTCAGTGCAGTATGGAATCCCAGTTCAGTTCATATACTGGATTAGGTTTCTGTATGAATCAGAAAACTTGTTCCCTGTAGTTAATGGGATTCGAGGGAAAGAAACTGTCATACTATATGCTCAGGAGTCTAGCAAGAGTAGAGTACCCAATGAGCCCAGTCTTTTATCTGTTTGTCCTAGATCCCTTATTACTGTACCAACCATTTAACATGACCATCTCATTGAAATAATAAACACAGCAGAAGGTGTATTGCAGTGTAAATCTGCTACTTATGCAGATGATGCCTGTTTGTTGGTAGGTGATATAGAGTCAGGTATTAAGGCACTGAGCCATTTTGTACAATTAAAAATACCTGGATCCAGGGTGAATGTTCAAAAGTGTATGGGGATGAAGTTAGGATTACATATTTCAGATGGAACTAACAGAGTAGGGGAGATAAAAATAACAGAAGCACCTGTTAAGACACAGGGACTATTGTATGGGGATACGAATATAACATGATAAAACTGGCAGAGATTAAGGTGTTCAAGTGGTGCCAGTGACCTACAGTATGTCAAAACCTAAAAGAATTTATTAAAACATTTTTGATTCTAGTCCTTTTATATGTGAATTTTGTCTTCCCACTGACCTTGGGGATGGAAATCAAATTGTATAGTTTGTTTTTCAGACTATTTTGGGGCAGTCGACTAAATCCCATCAAGAGAAATCATACACAGAGAGATATTAGGGAGGAAGGGTAAGTATAGTTAATCCAGTAGTGTTTTTTGTTGTGTATTTTTTTAGTTATAATATCAGACTGTTACCTTTTACACAGATGTACACAGGATTACAGTTGTTTAAGTGGGTTTATGAACCTTATTTAGCTGTATGGGAACAGCAGAAACATAAGAATGTGACGGGGCCAGGTTTTACTAATATACTTTATGTGAAGAATTGCTTTAAAAAAAATATGGAAGCTTTTGGATAGTACAGTACGAGGAAAGACAAAAATAAATTTGTCTAATAGGATTCTGCATGAACTTTATTTACAGTCTCCTGTTTTTGATCAACAATATGGAACCTCTGATAATGTTATTATTAAACAGTTAACAGACAGTAGGTTTCCTAAGAAATGTAGAACACCATTTGGCTTTGTGCACATGGTAAACTAAATGTGAAGGAGGATGCAAAGAATAAAAGTAAGAGGTGAGGAGATGTATTAGATAGGGATAGGCGAACCAGCTGAGACCTGGTTCTGATTCTGACTGATTTTTTTTCCAAAAGGTTCTTATTTACTCTGATGAATCATAGACTTAACGAGGTGGTCCCTCCCCCACCAAATCACCTGCCCAACATAATGTAACTAGTTTCCCTGGTGTACAGTGGTTCCCTCCGATCCCGATCCCCTAGACGTTATATACCATTCCCTGGTGTCTAGTGGACCCCCTCTTCCCATCCCCATTCTGCTGTAATAGAATAAGGTACTAGTCCATTCCCTGGTGTTTAGCAGACCCCCCACTCACCCACCATGGCAGGTAATGCTCCGCCACCCCACTGGCCCTCCCACCCTGACCCCGAGCCAGTGACTGGCACAGTAGTCCATTCTCCACCACAGCTGGCTACTGCATGAGCTACAAATGAATGAGCGCATACTTCTACAAGTGCACATTCATTCATTGACACATCAGCTCTGTCGGTGGCTGGCCGTGGTGGAGACAAGAACTGAGGGCTGTTCCAGTTGCTGGCAGGGGGTCCAGATGGGGGGTGGTGTGGAGGACCCCAAAGGGGTCCACCGCACCATGGCCCCCCATCCTGACCAGCAGTCAGTGACCAGAACAGCCCTCCGCTCTTGTCTCCACCATGGCTGGCCACCGACAGACCTGTTATAAATGAGTGTGAGATGTAAAGAATGAGCACATATCTGTATAAGTATGCACTCACTCATTGACAGCTCAGTCAGTGGCCAGCTGAGGTGTAGAGTGAAAGGTGGTGCCAGTCACCAGCTCATGGTTGTGGAGGGACTGGGGGAGCAGGGTGGTGGGGCACGACCTTCCTGAGTGGGAGGGTCCACTAGACACCAGGGAATAGACTTGTACCTTATTCTATTACAGGGGAACAGGAATGAGGAGGGTGTCTGCTAAACACAAGGGAATAGTTTATATTGTAACTTCTAGGGGATTGGGATGGGGGGACCACTGGACACCAGGGAAACTCATTACATTATGTTGGGATGGTGCTCTGGTGAGGGGAGGGACCACTGGACACTAGGGAATACTCTACATATAACATGGGAATGGGTGTGGGAGGGGTGGAGGGATCACTAGACACCAGGGAAAGATAATGTAATTTGACTAATGCCTTTTTTCTTTAACTGTCAAATTACTGTACCATAGATTTGGCATGCAGTATGCATCCAATTAGGCAAGGAACAGTGGTAAAGTGCCTGACTGAACCGGATCGCACTTCCGAACTGGACCAACTTGGCAACACGGGTCGAGCCATGAAAGGCTCAGTTCTCCTCATCAGAGCCGAGTCGGCCCAGTCTGGGGTGGTTCAGATGTGCAACAGAGCTGGTTAGCCCATCCCTAGTATTAAGTCAGAATGTATTAATGTGACAGAGACTATGGACCATTGATATTTTGTCACATTATACTCCCATTTTGGCCATTTTTGGCAGATAGATGTAAGGTGCCTAATTTTAAGAGACTTAATTATAGAAGTCTTGTTCTTTGGGAAGTTGATTGTACATGATCAGGGTGGTCGCAAAGTACTGTATCAATTATTTTTGCATGTCTAAAGTGGTGCATATTGTAGGTACAATGCCAATGTGTATTACCAAAAATGGAAACAGTACAGGAATTGTTAAATATTGTTAGAATGGAATTATGCAATATGAGAGAAACAGAACATGCTAATATTTGTTACCAAAAGAAATGTTTTGAATGTACTGTACTTGAAAAGGGTTGATTAGTTATATTAGGTGATTCGAGCAATAGGTTTTACAGGGTATTCTACTGGTGAAGGGTTGTTTTACTTTATTAAGATTTTTTTTAATGTAATGTAATTACAGTTTGAAATACTGTGACTCTATCTGTCTTTTAAGTTAAGTATTGCATTCTGTTGGTTCTTTATCACTTTAATAAAAAAACTACTCTGACAGAGAAATATTGTCTATAATTGTACTGTCAACAAATTCCAGATACTGTGGAACATTTATTTTTTGAATGAAATTACATCAAAACATTCTGTGGTCTGCCAAATAAAAAATGGCAGGATGATATTTTTCAGCAATTGTCTTAAGGAATAAACAAGACAAGTGCAGAGGGGCTGTTCAAAGTAAGGAAGGGGAGGGACACCCGGGGCCATGATATGAGACTGGAGGGAGGAAGGTTTAGGAGGGAGATGAGGAGACACTTTTGTACAGAGAGGGTGGTAGCTGGGTGGAATGCGTTACAGGCAAAAGTGGTATCCAGTAGAACAGTAGACTGCTTCAAAAGGGGCTGGGACAGGGCAAGGGAGAGGTTCAATGGAAGGAAAGAATGGGAGGGAGGGGCAGCTGAAAAATAAAAGGTGCTAGCTGCACTTTCAAGCAGACTTGATAGACCTCTAGGCCTTTATCTCCTGGCAAATTTCATATGTTAGTATGTTCATATGAGATATTAATTTATGGTATTCCTAAAGGAAGATGGGGAAAATCTCACCCTGGGACTTCCAGCTATAGTTAATGGTGTTCAAATGCTGCACCTCCCGGAATAGGTACCTATTCATTTTACAACAGACACATACACCATTACATATCCTTATTGGGAAATTTTGTTCAGAAATTAAACTGGCATTTAGGAAGGGACAATCTTCATCCCAAGTCCAAAGCTAATGGCCTTTCAAAAAATATGTCATGGGTGAAACAGAAGTAGCGGAAGTAGGAACAGTAGTAGTAGTTTCATTTATTTAGCACCTAAATCTCTGAGGGTCTGGGTGCTGTACAACATAGCAAGAACAAAATCACAAATAACACATCACTTATAATAAATTAGAACCCAAAGTATAAAATTAAGCTCTGCAGCCAAGACAAATAAATATTGAGACTTGTGGATTAGAATAAATTAAACACTTGTCTAAACAGGTGTGTCTTTAGGCCCCTCATAAAGGCCTCCATTGAAGAAGCCTCTCTCAGAGACCTGGGAATCAAGTTTTACTGCACCAGACCAGTTACCTCAACTGTGCAGTCATTTGATGTCTTCAACATGGCCCAGGGAATGGCTAGGAGGCATCCCTCAGAGAAGCAAAGAGGACAAACTGGATAGTAAGGAGGCGGGAGCTCACTCAAATAACTCAGGCCCACTCAGTGTAGGACTTTATAGGTCAGCAGACAGACCTTGAAGGAGATTCACCGCTTCACCAACAGCCAGTGCTGATCATGCAGGAGTACCTTGTAATGTCTAAGGGAGGTTTCTCTTTCTATAAGTCTTGACTCTAGTGATTTCCTTTTTTTCCCTCTAGGCATGAAGCTATTTCTTTTCATTTTTTTGTTAGGTATAATGTACTATAAGATGTCAGTTTGAGATATGGACTATGGTTTATTGAAACGGATATACTAAGGGGGGTTATATGGTATTGTATTGTATTGTTTTTGATTTGTTTTACTTTATTTTTCTTAATAAAAATTCCCCATCTCTTCCTGCAGGCAACTTTCTCTGTTTCCTGTTTGAGCATCGAAAAGCCAGAAGAGGAGGGTGAGATTGCATCCTGAGAGGTGGAGAATGCTTACCTCCCCACCCAGAGTACCGAGGAGATGAATTTGATAGACCTGATTGTTTCTGATCATGTTCAAGATGCTGCAGCTGGCAGCATGTAGCCTGGAAACTTTATGGATGTGGATATTATGCTGATTGCAAAGGGTATGGAGGGTGCTGCAGCCCTACCTTAAAAGATTGAGATGGGTTTTGCTGAACCAAGACCCTGGCTCGATGATAATATCAGATCTACCTGTACCTGTTGGAGTACTGGAGACAACTTAGTCTGAACTGACAGGCTCTTCCACTGATGCCGAGTCTGTTCTTGTAAAGTGTAAACCGGCGACTGGCACAGCCCACCTCTCACCTCCATGGCCAGCCGCCGACGGAGTTCTGTATGAGCGCTACTGGAAAGACAAGCTCTGAAAAACGTATATATGTTTTCTTTTAATATGGATATTGCAAATAACCATTTTTTTTTAGCTACCCCTCTGGAGACCATAGACCTTAATGCTTTGCAGGTTGCCATAGATACACAGAGCAAACCATGAATGAAGCCTAGTGTGTGAGGAATGGAATCCTGCACTTTCAAAAGATGCGCAATTTAAGCAATAAACCACAACAAGGTGTGGGTGATGCTGGGTTTACCCAAGCCTGGCATGGTTCGATCACGAGGCCGCAGTTCGAGTGACTAAACTTCACCAGGCGCGGGTAAAACCCAGCATCACCCACACCCTGCAGTGGTTTATTGCTATTATACAATGTTTGTCTTAATTTGTTGTAACATAAAATAAAAAATACATATTTTTTTATTTCCACTTGTTTTCATTTAATTTATTGTTGCACCTAAAAAATAGTTCCCTTTTACTGGGTAGAATCGTGTCTCAGAAGACCGTCTGAGGGTTTACTTTTTTTTTATTGAAACCTCATTAAGTCACTTATGGAAGGAGTTGTGTGCCAGACTGTAAGAGACATTCTGTAGCCATCAGTTTAGTGTCTTTAAACTTAAGATGCTGATAGCGTGCCTGCTGCTATAGCGCTGAAGCCGTGGGAGGCTTGTGATTGGGTACTTCCATGCATATTTACCTCACTATATTTTTTAAGCCTCTGAGAAATTGTCAAGCGGAAAACGTGTTTTTTAAAAATGAGGATATGTTTTATTTTTTTTCTACGGCATGAACGAGTTGTTTATGTAGGTCGAGTAAGCGGTTCTCAGAGATGAGGGAAGGGGTCAGAGGTGAGCTCAGAGGAAGTGGTTATGGGGAATGATTTTACTGTACTAGGCTGGTTTAGGTTGGAAATGGTTTTGGGAGTGTTGCTTTGTAATGATTTTATTTATAAATTTGGTGTGGTGCAGTGGGACTTGTGTGACAGCATTGTTTAGCGGTCTTTCAAGATGGCGGATTTTCAGTTTCGTCGTCAAGAGGCACATGGATTGCATAAATGAGGCTGACTGGCACCTTTTTCATTGGTAATGCTGAATTTTACAATGCTGCAAGATGCCAGTTAACCAATCAGATGTCTTGATTTTAAAGCCCCATTGTATAATTTAAATTAATCTCAGGGTATTGCTATGGGCCCAGAAAATGGTAACAGAAATGTTTGACATACCATTAGAGTAGTGAGAAGATCTTTAGACAGACATTCAGGCTTTGTTCATGCAGTAAATATATTGATAATAAGAAACATTTAAAGTATCTTAACTTAAGACACCAATACCAGAAGCTCTTAACTTTATCTGTTGAAACAGAATAATTTAAAAGACCAATTAATCCAAATAATAATAACCCAATAAAAAAACATGGTTTCCTATCAATACAATAGAATGGCAACTTTGATTGCAGAACAAAAATATTGGACATGAGAAAAACAGAAAGCTTACCCTCTGAAAGACTGTAATGATAGGGTCCAGAAAAGGGTAATGCATTGCTTTGAAACAAACTGTGCTACACAGCTCCAATCTTCTGTAGAGATTATAGGATTTGTCTCCAAATATGTACAAGACTGAGTTGACACTTCTTGCCCAACTAATCTGGGTATGAAAGCTTACTACAGGGATTTGGATATTGCCCCTATAACCAGGGCACAAAACCAGAAGCGTGTGGAGCCAGTCTCAAGCTAGGAGGCTTGTAGAGTAGTTTGTGGTTCATGGGAGGAGCAAGATGGCCACCAGGCTGGGCTGCCATCTCCCTGAGCTCTAACTGAGTACACAGAAATCTTCTTCCTGCTCCCTTCTGCACACAATTTTGGCTTAATTATTGGAGAATCCTTTAGCTAAAACAGCTAGCTGGTTAGACATTTTATCCGGTAAAGCAGTTGAAAGTATAGTGATTTAAAAGTTGTGAGGAAAGTCAGGTGTGAGGTCTTGGGAACCAGTGTACCTATGGCCAGGTAATGATTTAGTATAGGAGGTAGCTTTTTTGTTTTTTAAAGAAAACCTTAAGTGTCCCACAGAGGAGCATTCTACATTTAAAACTTTTTTTGCTGTTGAGAAGGCACCAGAGGTTCATGAAGCATACCTGAAGTCCCAGAAGAGTGTGGAGGATTTAGCAGGAGTGGCCTGATGGGTGAGAGCCTGCTGGAAGTCACTGGAAAATACACCAGCACCTGGAGGCAAGAACTGGCAAAGAAATAACTGGAGTGGCCATAAAATCTGATATCATCTGCTGTGGATGGAGAGATTTGCAGTGGACAGCACAGAGGAGTGTAGCCATAGACTGAACTTGGTCTTGATGCTGGTAAACCAGTGCCCATGTAACGGGTTTGTCTTGGATGTTGCTGGGAGGGCTGTCTTGAGAAAATGCTGCTGGAAGAACTAAGCCAGGACTTGGTGGACTGTGAGAAAGTCAGCGATGAGTGGTAGTGCTGGCTTCTCTCAAGGATGACTCTCCAGGCTGTGAGTACTCACTGGAGTTTAGAAGTTTTGGAATAAAATCAAACAAGTGTACTGAACTTCATAGTAGGAGGTGAAAGTTTCTGCTATGGAGTAGTTTACTTTCAACTGAGACATTACCCTGAGAACTATTGCAGCGGAAAGAGGGGACTCATGAGGTGATTAAGTTTTTGACTGAAAGTTGTAAAAGTTGTAAAGTAAGATCTGAAAGTTTGGTGGAATACATAGTGGGAGGTTAGAGCTCCTGCTGTGGAACTTAGCATCAACTTCACATTTGAGACATTTGACCAATATTACTGTGGGCGATAGCAGGGCTCTCGTTGGTGATTTTAATATCTAAAACTGCTGTGGGAGAGTATTTTTCTTCACCATCAAATGTCCTTACACTATGCCGGGTGTGGTGTATAAGATCCATCAGTGGTGTGAGCACTAAAATATTGGCTTCAAGTGGGACATATACTCTTGATTCAAGAGTTTCATGGACAGGTTTGAAATAATTATATAATGTCTCCTCTTCACTATTGTATTTTAGGCAATGTAGGAGGGAGGGGGTGCAGATAGAGTGTGAGTGGAACTGGAAGGTGTATGTGATAGACAGAAGTGAAGTGTGTGAGTGATTATACAGAGAGTTAGGTGAACTGTGGGGAGAAATTGTTACTGGGTAATATTTATTGTAGGGTGAGGATAAGTGAGTTTTAAGATTAGTAGTGTGACAGAAAACTGGATAAAATGTGCCAGGCATGAGCTGCGGCTGAATCATATATTCGCATCTCAGCTGCATGACCTCCACTCCTTCACCGACCTACCCATGTCAGAAATTGCAGTGAGGCACTGCAGAGAGGTCAAAATTGTGAGGTGGTGAAAGGGCAAGCAGCTAGATGCTGGTGATGTGGCTGGGGTGAGTAGCATCAGGGTGGTCAAGTCCAAGAGACGCCCTGGAGTAGAATGGAACCTTGAGAGAGGCCAGAAGTGCTTGGTTCCCATTCCAAATGTTCCTACCAGACCAAGTGGGCAGGTATCCATGGGACTGGCAGCCTCCACAGGTCCCCTTCAGGTAGCATTGTGCAAAGCTGGGTCGATGAGAAACAAGACAACTATTATGGATGAATTGATTTCTTCTGTCAACCTGGCATGCATTACGGACACCAGGTCGGGGGAAAATGTAGGTCCAGTTTTGGAGGCATCTATCCCACCAGGGTACTCTGTGGTGCACTGCCCAAAGAAGGAACATAAGGGTGAGGGTGTGGCCATCTGTTTTAGATCTGAAATGAATTTCTTCATGCACCCAGTGGAGTCTACTTTGTCATTTAAATGCATGGCTGTGCGTGGGGTCCAGGGTGCAGATTGCAGGATCCTCCTCATTTATCACCCTCCAGGATGTGAGGAGGAATTCCTGAAGGAAATAGTGGACTTTGTTGCTGCTAGAGTGTTGGAGTCACCCAGTTGGTTGATTCTGGGGGACTTTAATGCCTGAATCGACAATGAAGTCTCGCATTTTGGAAAGGACTTCCTCCAGATAATGACATCACTGGGCCTCCCACAAGCAGTTGCTTCTGCAACTCACTGCCATGGCTATGCCTTGGACGGACCTAGTATTTTCACTGGGGCTAGAGATCACAGATCTCAAGATTGATCCAGTCTCTTGGTGGGATCACTGCATGGTAGAATTCTCATTTGGAGCCCTCCTGTTAGTCCCTCCCCTATCAAGATGGTCTGCTACCACCCTTTGAAGAGTTTATCCCCTGAGGGACATTTGGCAGTGGTGGATTTATCTGGTGTGAGTGCTGCATGTGTGAAGGGGCTGACTGAGGTGGAGGCAGAATATAATAATTCTTTCACCTAGGCTTTCGACGCCATTACACTGATCCATATATGACCTTGGTCTTCTCACTTGAGAGCCCCATGATTTGATGGGGCTCTCAAGGAGAGGAAGATGAGCGATCAGAAGTTGTAGCATTGCTGGTGGAAGACCAGGGCCTTGGATGACAAACTGGCTTTGAGAATTCACTCCAGTGAATATCAAAGGGCAATCAACTATAGGAAGGCAGAGTTCCTGTCCATGGAGATTGCTGCAGGGAGGAATAGACCAGCTCTGCTCTTTCAGACTGTAGACAGGCTACTTCATCCAGCCTGTCTGCAGCTGAAAAGAGCAGCTTCAATCACACAGTGTGAAGAGTTTGCTCAGCTCTTTTCTGAAAGGGTGTCCTCCATTAGGTCTGGGATCTCACCACTAGAGTAAGATCTGTCCCACAGTACAGAGCCTGGTGGTGACAGAGGAACTCCGCCTGTCTGGGATGAGTTTCAGCTGGTGGGGGTGGCTGGGGTCACTGAGCTAAACTTGTAGCTGAGACCCACTTTTTGTGAACTGAACCTGGGCTCAACACATTTCCTAGTGGGATATGTGTAGTCTGTTGGTTCAGTGTTCGCTGATATTGTCCAGTGCTCCCTCTCTGGGAGGCTTTTCCTCTACACCTTGAAGGAGACATTGGTGAGGCCCCTACTAAAGAAACCATTGCATGACCTTGACATCTTAGTGAATTATTGACCTGTCTCCAATCTTCCATTTCTGAGGAAGCTAGTGGAGAAAGTGGTGACTTTGCTGTTCGAAGTCAACCTGATGGCCTTTGACATCTACGTGCCACTCCAGTCTGGATTTAGGAGAAAGCATAGCACTGAAACAGCATTGGTCAGGGTGTAAAATGATCTCCTCAGGGCGAGAGTCCGAGGAGAGTGGTCAATTCTCATTCTCTTGGATCTCTGCACAGCATTTGACACAATAGACCATGTAATGCTGCTCAATCATCTAAGATAGCTCTCTGGACTCACTGGCAAGGTCATCAGCTGGTTTGAGTCCTTTTTGGCAGGCAGAATGCAATGCGTAGTGATGGGGAATTTCTCCTCCTGCTCGAAGTCACTGATCTGAGGAGTGCCTCAAGGTTCGTTCATGTCGCCCATGTTATTTATGGTTTAAATGCTGCCCCCAGGTGACATCACTAGGCATTATGGTCTGGGTTTTCACTGCTCTGCAGATGATACCCAGCTGTGTATGTCCTTTGCCCCCAGGACATCAGACACTGTGGAGGTGCTAAATAACTGCCTATCTGAGATCCAGGACTGGATGTTCTCTAATTGGCTGAGGCTTAACCCAGACAAGACGGTGATACTAGTGATTGAGCTTGGTCGTTGATGGGGTGTGGCTGCCACCAGAGTAGGAACAGGGTTGTTCCTGGGAAACACAGCATTGGTGGCAGCCACAAAGTTGCAAAATCTGGGCGTCATCCTTGGCGATGGCTTGACACTTGATGCTCAGGTGTCTACCATCATCCAGAGTGTTTTTTTCCACTTAAGGAATGTGGCCCAGATCAAGCCCTTAATCCCACTTGATGACTTGCTCTCACTGGTGTATGATTTTGTTACATCCATACTCAATTACCATAATGTTCTATACTTTTGGGTCAGTAAATGCCATATGCCATCACTACAGCAAATTTTCTACAGTGAACGACATTACAGTGACAGTCTGCTGTTGCCACTGTAATGTCACCGTGGGACCCTGGCAGTGCTTTCTCGGGGTCTTGCACCTCCTCCCCAAATCAACTCTGACTTGGAGTTGATTATGTTAATTAAGGGGGTGCATGGGGCAGAACTCCCCTAATGGAGGGTTCAGGGAGCGGAGCCCCCCAGAAAAACAAAGTTGTTTCGGATGGGTTTATGCTGACCACAATTGTGGTTGACATAAATCCATCGCTGTAAGGTTGCATCACAGAAAAGTTGTCACTGTAGCATTGTAGATCCAGTGGAGGCAACATCCGCCAACTGCAGCTGTCGCAGAATGCTGCTGCAAGGTTATTGACAGGCATTCCGAGGTCCACTCATATAACCCCATTTTGCGCAAACTGCACTGGCTGCCGGTCAGGTAGAGGATTGCTTTCAAGGTGGGCTTGTTCATCTATAAGGCCCTATATGGCTTAGGTCCTGGCTACCTGTTTGATCTCCTGATGCCTGTCTGCCCGGTGCGCTTGTTATGTTCCTCCACAGAGGGCCTCCTTATGGTCCCTAGGTCATGGTTAAAGACCTCAGGAGACCACGCCTTTGAAGTTGCAGGATCATAAATGTGGAATTCTTTGCTAAGATCCTTCAGGGAGGCTTTATCAATGGAAGCATTTAAGTGGGGCCTTAAAGCACATCTTTTTAATCTAGCATTTGATGGCCACTAATTTTAACTAAAGTTGACTGAGTTTTAAGATTAATATTAATTACATGGTTATTATTTATTGCATGCTTTGTAACTACTGACCCCCATTTTAAAGTGCTGAATTCTGTATGGTAATTGTTTCATTTTCACCTCAATGTAAAGTGCCCAGAACCTCTGGGATTGGGCGCTAAAGAAATAAACTTGACTTGACTTGACATGGTTTGTCCACAGGTGCTGCATCTGGGTCAGACGGCTTGACAGGGGAGTCATAAAATATATGGTAGAAGACATCTCCTCTGAATTAGTAGTGGTCTTAAATGGTGTTTTACAGAGGCAAAGTAGTGACCAATCTTTTTGTAATGGCCTCTTACTTTTTCTACACATGAATGGGACCAAGGCAAATATTAGAAACTGTATGCCCCTGAGCCTTCTTAATTCAGAAATGAAGATTTTAAGTAAGATTTTGAGGACTCATCTGGCCCAGGACGCAGCAATTAACACCCATGCCTCACAGACCTGTGCATTCTTAGGAAGGAAATTGCAAGATAGCCATTCAATTCTATGGAAGTATTGGAAGCACAAAATCTGGGTTCAGTTAAAGGTCTTCTATCCTTAGATCAGGAGAAGGCCTTCAACCATATATTCCACACCTATATGTGCAAGGTGTTAGAACTGTATGGTATACCTGATCAGTTCATCCTATTTCTTAAATTGCTGTATACTAGTGCACAGACCATTCCACGGGTGAACGGGTGGTTAGGTACTTCTTGTCTGCAGTTGAATACAGTAAGACAGGGTTGTCCATTGAGCCTGATACTGTATATTTACTGTATAGATACTGTAATACAGAAGACATATGTGGCTCATAATATTCAGTGTATATCCAGAGATGAGGGGGAGCATACCTGAAGTGCATGGATGACATTTGCTTAATAGTTTAAGAAGATGCTTCTGGGGTACAAGCAGTTGATGTTTTTTTTCAGATTTTTCAGATATGTCAGGAACCAAAGTGAATTTGGATAAAAGCCAAGGATTAAGACTTGGGGAAGATGCAGACGAAGGCCCTGAGGAGGTGAGGGCCTTATTTTCTCCCAAGGGCCCTTGAACATTTTGGTAGTCCTTTTGGGAGCTAGCGACTTAGCTATAATGACTAGATTAGATCAAATCAAGGTAGCTGAACTGAAGGTTCATATATGGAATCAGTGACCCATGGCAAAGAAAAAGCAAGCACATGATTAAGACTTTCTTGTTACCATATTTCTATTTTTAAATTATATTCCCCTTCCTTATGGCTTTGGAAACTAGAATACAGTCACAGCTAAAGACATGGCCAGATATTTCCAGAAATGTCTGTGATATTTCTAGAGAAACCTCCTGCTTTCTGCATTTCCACATTAGGGGCAGCAGAGAGAAACTGTTTAGAAATTTTGCGAAATATCTGGAAATATCTGACCATCTCTGTGGCTAGTACTGTATATATCATTTTTTCCACCTGCTATGGGACAGCTGACTGAACCCTATAAAAGAGATGCCATACTTAAGCTGGTTAATTAAGATGGGCTGGTACTGTCAACCCAGTTGTTTCATTTTTTTTCTTTGTTTTGCTTTCGTAATTTTAGACCACTTTTGCAGCGAGCAGCAGTTTTGGCCAACAATGAAAACCTGGTATCCTTAAATCTATCAGAAATTTGAAGAATACAGTGGCTGTTTGTTAGATTTAAAAAAATAATAATAAAGATGTGGAACAATACATAAGCCTTCACACTCCCAGGTACTGGGAAGTCTTTATATACAGATATTATGGGAAAGAAGTTACATGTTGAACCAGTTTTTGATAATGTATGGAATATATGACAAACATAGTTTGCAAGCAATTTCTAGATCCTCATATACCAGCCAAAATGTGGGATGTTAGGTGGCTTTGTGCACATGAAAAATTAAACATGCAAGGGAATCAAAATCACTAGGCCGTTATTAGAAGGTATTGTTCTAGGACATCCTATAATAAAGTAGAGGAATCAATTGATTCCTGCCCTTTCCAATTGATTTCCTGCCCTTTTACATAGGTACATAGAATGTGATGGCAGAAGGGGACCATAATGGTCCATCTAGTCTGCCCTGTACTTGTGGGTCTCTACCCCATCTCTGATTACTCGTTCTGGATAATGATGCCCTTATGCATGTCCCATGCTCGCTTAAAGCCCCCAATAGCTTTGGCCCCAACGGCCTCCGGGGGCAGGCTGTTCCAGGTGTCAACCACCCTGTCTGTGAAGAAAAACTTTCTGATGTTTGTCCCCAACTTGTCTCTTCATAGCCTCAGTTCACACCCTTGCATTCTACTACCTTCTTTGAAATGAAAGAGTTCATGCATCAGATCCTTGTTTGCACCCTTAATGTATTTGAATGTCTCTATCATGTCACCCCTCTCCCTCCTCTGTTTCATGGAGTACAGGTTTAAATCCTTTAACCTTTCCTTGTATGGCTTCTGGTGCAATCCCTGGATCATTTTTGTTGTCCTCCTTTATACCGTTTCCAGCCTATGTCCTTTCTGAAGTGTGGTCTCCAAAACTGTACACCATACTCCATGTGGGCTTGACCAGTGCCCTGTACAGTGGCAAAACCACCTTCCTCCTCCTACTTGTGATCCCCCTCCCAATGCAACCCAGCATGCCACCAGCTCATAGTGCCACCTTTTTGCGCTGTCTTCCCACCTTCAGGATGTTTGTTATTATGATCCCCAGATCACATAGTTCACTAGTTTTTACTAGTCTTTCCCCCCAGATAGTACTCAGTTCTTGGATTGCACCTTCCTAGGTGCATAATCTTGCACTTTTTTATGCTGTTATTTAGCTGCCATGCTGCAGATCATTTTTCCATTTTCTCTAGGTCTGACTTCATTTTCGTTACTCCTTCTGTAGAGTCCACTCTGTTGCATATTTTGGTGTCATCCGTGAACAGACACACTTTTCCTCAAGCCCCTCAGTAATGTTGGCTATGAATATGTTGAAAATTAGATGCCCCAAAATGGAGCCCTGGGGCACTCTGCTGGTCACCTTCCTTTCCTCAGATACCACACCATTTAGCTGCACCCTCTGTGTCTTATCATGTAGCCATTTTTTTACCCATCTTACTACCTCCTGTCCTACTTCCATACATTCTAACTTTTTTACCAGCCTTCTGTGTGGGACCGAGTCGAAGACCTTGCTAAAATCAATATAGACCACATCGATGGCCCCGCCATTATCTACAGCCTTGGTCACTCAGTCAAAGAACTCGATCAGCTTTGTTTGGCATGATCTTCCTGATGTGAACCCATGTTGTCTATGGTCCTGTTGTTCACTGGACTCCAGGAATGCTGTTATCCTCTGCTTTAGTAATGATTTCATTACTTTCCCCACCACAGATGTAAGACTCACTTGGTGGTAGTTTCCTGCCTCATCTTGGCTTCCAGATTTGTGCAGTGGAATCACTGTCGTCCTTCTCCAGTCTTTGGGAATTTCCCCACTTACCAGTGATCTGGTGAAGAATTCTGCTAGGGATTTTGCCAGTTCTTTTCTTAGTTTCTCCAGGATTCCTGGGTGCATGTAATCTGGCCCCATGGCTTTGTCCACCTTTAGGTTGTTTAGTGCTTTCAGGACTTCCTCTGCTGTGAAGGACTTGTGTCAACATCTGTACCTGGGGGGGGGTGTTCCTTCATATCGCTGGACCATTTCCCTCTTATTCCTCAGCAAATACTGAACAGATATACCTGTTTAGGACCCTTGCTTTCTCGCAGTCCCCCTCACTTTAGCCCCCTCTTCTGCTGCTTGTCTTACTGTACCTCCCTTAGTTTTCCTTCTTTCATGTACCTAAAAATGGTTTTGTCACCTTTTTAACCCCTTCTGCAATCCTCTCCTCTGTCTTGGCTTTTGCATTCCTTATCTCCTTTCCTGCTTCCTTCATTTTCTGTTTGTATGTTTCTTTATCTTCTTTCTTATTTGTTGCTCTGCACTTCTTGTAGGCTGCCCTTTTCTTCTTCACTGTGTTTGCCACCTCCTTGGAGTACCACAGTGGATTTCTTTTACTCTTGGCCTTACTTATTTTTCTGGTGCATTGGTCCGTGACCATCTCAATAGCTCCTTTGATGCTCTCCCACATATCTTCTACCTTCCCTAATTTCCTTTCCTTTAGGATTTCTGCTATTTTGTACCTCGTTTCCTGAATGTCTGTTGCTCTGAAATCCAGTACCTTAATGCTGGAGTGTGTATTTTCTTTTGTAGTGGTAACTTGGAATCTGATCATATGATAATCACTATTTCCCAGATGGATCCCTACTTCTACATTTTTAACCCTCTCACTGTTTGTAAGGACCAGGTCTGGGATGGCATCTCCCCAGTTGGAGCTTCCACAAGCTGCCTTAGCTCTGCTCCCTGCAGGGCCATTAAGACATCCCTACCTTTTGTTGTTGCATCTGTTTAAGATGACCAGTGAATATCAGGTAGGTTACAATCCCCTACTATTATCACCTCACCCTTATCCACTAGTCTTTGTATTGTCTTGAGTAATTCCTTGTCCTCACTGTCACCCTGTGTAGGGGGCCTGTAGATTACTCCTATTCTGATGCTTTCCCTGTTCCCAGTGTCCATTGTCAGCCATAGTGCTTCTGTGAGGCTGTGAGGCCCCTGAATATCTGTCATTTTTATTCCCTCCCTCATGTAAATTGCCACCCCCCCTTTTTTCTCCTCCTGTCTTTTCTGAAAAGAGTGTACCCTGGTATTGTTGTCTCCCAACTGTGGTTTTGGTGATCCAGGTTTCCTTCACTGCCACCCAGTCTAGCCCCTCCTCCATCATGGTGGCCATGAGGTCGGGAAGTTTGTTTGCTAGGCTCCTCACATTTACCACCACTGCCCTCTATACATGTTCCCCCCTTTTAGTATGATGTTTTTTAACCCCATTTGGTAGTGACAATTTGCTTGGCTCCCCTGGGGAGTTTAGTAGTTCCTTGGTTCCTATGGTATGTGGAAAAGTGGTGACCAGCACACTGTTTTCTGTAGTGTATGCTGTCCCCACCTCCCCTGCTTTAAGTTTAAGCAACTTGCATTAACATCAAATTTCTGGCCAAGCACTCCCACCCCCACCTTTGTGAGGTGCAGGCCATCATACCTAGAAAAGCATCTCTCCCAGAAGCTCTTCCAGTTCTGTATGAAGCAGTACTCCATCTCATTACACCATGCACTTAGCTATGAGTTCAGGTCCTTTCTTTTTATATGCTTGAAGTCAGTTTGTGCTGTTACCTTTCTCCCAGACTGGCAGAATGTCTGAGAAGGCTAACATGGATGAAAGAGGGGCCAGTTTATGTGCTAGCTCTGTGAAGTATTTTTTGGCCTCCTCCTTTGTTTGGTTTGCCAGGTCATTCATCCAAAGTTGTATTGCAATGTGTGAGTTCTTACCTTCCCTTTGGGCAATCTTTACCATATGATTTGTGTCCCTTTCTGCGGAAGCACCTGAGAGACACTGACCCCTATTTCAGTGTCCTCTTTGGGGTTTAGGTGGGTTTTCACATCGCAGATCATGGAAAACCCAATAATGACTAGTTTCACTGTCCTTTTATTGTTGTTGTTTATTTGTTTGTCTGTTTTTCCAGACACAGAGCGACGCTGGTTTTTATACAACTGCTATGGTCTACACTGGCAGCACAGTGGTGATATTTACCAATTTCCTCAGTAGCTTACCAAAATTGGGTTGTAGGCTCCATGGCAGGTAATTGGTTAAGAGCAGATGAAAGCACCTTGTTACGTATCGTTGCTTGCATACATTGGAGTGTCTGGAAAGCATGTTACAAGTTTATATTGTGACATTGAGGGGTTCACAAAATGTAAAACCAAAAACAAGGTGCTGCATCAGCATGTGGTCTGAAAGCAGAACAAAATGATAATATTAAATGCATGCTGAAAATAGAAAATATAGTTAAAAATCGACATTTTGACCTTAGATCTTATTTAGGAAATATCTAAGAGAAAAAGGCAAAGTTAGTGTAGAGGGGAGGTAAAATAAGGGATATATATGTGGAGAAAGAAAAAAGGGGGAGGCCGTGGGAGCAGAAGTGAAAAATGGCAAGATGGAGAGAGAATATGGAAAACAAAAAGATTATGATGGGAATGACAAGGTGTTATAACAGTGAATGAGCTAGAGAAGTCCCTAGGTGGGGACTAATTAACAGGGCCTAGTAAAAAGGCTGAAAGGTGACAAATGTGGGGGAAGGAAACAGAGATGGAGACATCTGGAGAAAATGAAAACAAATGTGTACAGATACAAACAGACTTTAGGGAAAACAAGGGGAGGCTGAAAGGTGTTAGTAAAAGATAAGTCTATCATTTAAACTAGAGAACTGCTGGGAGCCAAGGCAGATGATCAGCTTGGTTTCCATGTTTTTTCTATGTTCAGAATCCCAGAAGCCCTGCTGAACGACACAAATAGAAAGATCACTGACACTATGGTACTGGAGATAAAGTGGGATACAACGGGTTTATCAGTGTCTCCATTCCTGACTGCCCTGTAACGTTTCCTGAAATGGTCAGCAAGGCGTCTACCAGTCTCTCCGATGTAAATAGCTGCACACGGCAAAGAGGGGTTGTCCTACCCAGTATAATCAAAATGACAGAGGCAGACTTACAAGCTACTAGACAGCACAAATAAAGAACCTGTCTAGAATATAATTTCTGAAGCAATGGAAAAATGTAGCATGGTTGTGAGGTAGGTACAGGTCTGTGGGACCTGGATCTGGTTTTTCCTTTGTTTTCCATGTTTTATTCTCTCATTGCATATTTGTTGTGAACTGTATATAATGTTTGGTTACATTATTTTATGAATTACCTATGATACTGTCAGGATATATTAAACAGTCTCATGAGTTTTCAGTTTTTTCTTTTGACCAAATTTGCTCAGCTGTGATTTTTTCTCATGCCTCTTTTGCATTTGTTTCTTTGACGTATTGTATTGATGTGTATATTTTTTTTGGTTGGTGTATGTTTTAATAAAAATTCCCTTATACTTTTTGAGAAGTGCCATGGAATCTTCAACATCCACCTGAACAACCACCAGACAGGACCTCAGTTTAATATCTCATCTGAAAGATCCCTAACAGAAATATAAGTATGCTGCGTACATGCAGAATGCATGCCACATGCTTAATTGTGCAATGTTTGCATGCAGTTCACATACACAAAGTGAACCTATGCAAACCAAGTCTAAAAAGCACATCAGGTTCATGTGTTGCATGCTTGCCATGTGTGCAGCAACTAAGCTGGTGCAAATTTCATCTAAAAAACACATCAGTTTCTGTTTCTCATACCACTTCTAACAGTTAGAGCCATTAAAATACCCTTTTCATTGATTTCCCATTAAAATTAGGTAAACTCATTAATTGTGATCCTTTTGCAAGTTGTTTAATGGCTTTGGATTTTTTTTCATTAAATTGCCTTTAATTTGTAAAGTATTGTTTGCTTACTGCATTAAATGCCTAGGATATAGTCTGCAAATATCCCCCATTCCAGATGTGCAAAGAGGGGCCTCTGTGTTGTGAAGACTGACCTTTTTGTTTTAGGTCATGCAAATCCCCTTATGAATATTTAGTGTGTTTCTCCATGACTGTTACAGATCACTTACTTTCCCTTTGTCATTCTGTATAGACCATATACACTATTGCCATGTTTAGCACTCTTTGTGCTGAGTAGGTCTTGAAGCATGCACCATGTCTCACATTTTTTCAATGAAATGAGGGACATGGACACTCAAAATGAGGGACAATGAGGGACACTTTCCCTCACGATGATCAGGACACATCTTAAGATATGGAGATACAGTACCTCAGAACACAGTGGAAACCAATGTATTTACTTGTACTAATGTTAGCCCCTGAGAATTAATTTCTACCATAAAGCAGGGGTGCCATTTAGGTAATGCAGAGAGGGGTAGTTGTCCCCCTCCCCTGCATTTGTGCCTAGGTTGTTCTTATTGTGTGGCAATAATGGCATTACATTTGAATTTAATCTTTTGCACAATAAGTGCCTCCCTGGCCTGTGTTGCGCTCATGCTGCAGTTGCACTTCTGACTTGACTGTCTGTATTGTGTTGTCCACTCTCTCCAACTATTAGTGGTGGCGCCATCACATGTGATGTGGAGAAGCTCCAACAAAGCAAGTGCACATGAGTCATGTGAGTGGGACACTGTCTCTCCTGCCACAGAGTAGACAGACTGCACACTACAGCTTGGAGGAGTCAGTGAGCACTGAACTCTCAATAGCAGTGTTGTGGCAGCATATTATTATTGGTCTACTCTTACTGAGTATTTGTCTCCCTTGTGGCTGAAGTGGCTGGGGGTGAGCTAGAAGCTAACTCAAGAGAAGCAAGCAACACAAGTTGGATGGGTTCGATTGGTGAGGTGACTTAGTCGCAGACCACATTGGGGACCTGGGATCATTGGTTCTAGCATCCAGCTTCTGGCAGAAGAATGGAGGAGGAGATGACTGAAAACTGGGCTGGTGGAACACTGGGCTAGTTCACAGTTTCTGGTCCCATGGCTGGGTAAGTAAAAGTAAATATTTTTTTTTTACAGGGGATTAAGGAAGGAGGATGGATTGAAATATTAATGCATTTTTCACATTTCTGCACCTTTGGGTGTCTTCAGGGCCAATTTGGATGGTATTGAATAGAATAGAGTTTAGAGAGAAATTGGGAAAAAGTTTTTTTGGGGGGTCAGAACTGCAGCCAGAAAAAAAATTGGTTAGTAACTGGGTGGGTTTATGCCCAAATCTGATACACTGAGCTTTAGGTCATTATATATTAGTTACACTATTATTTATAATATAAAATGTTGTAATAAATATATTAGCATTTAATATCAAAAGTGCAACAAATACAACGGAGGCTTAAAATGGACAAATTGACGTTTCTCCTAGACTCTGCTAGGCTTCATCAGAAGTCTATTTGTTGTACTTTTTTGATATTAAACGCTATTATATTTGTTACAGCGTTTTGCCTATATTGCTTAAGCTGTGTGGGTGCTTATTTGTATATAGTGGCTGTGTTGAATATACAGCACCACACTATCCTGGTGCTCCTATTTTCTTTAGTTCACTGCTTCAGGGTATAGACAGATGAATCTTATACATTTGAATTTTTCTTGATTTGCATATCACTTTTTAGTCACAACAAATAAGTTTTACATTTTAGAAGTGTTCCAGACATTCCAGAGCTTGCCGAATAGGTGCTTACTAGCACCTGGCCTCCACTGGTTGTTGGCTCCCTCTGTTGAAATCTGAAATGGTGGCCTGCCAGAAAGTCTAAATTTACAGGCCATCCTCTGTGTGAGCAGCATATTTTCCATGAAGGATGGATGAGGATCAGAGCAGATTTCAGGGATAAAATGAGGGCTGCCCCTTGCATTCAGGGACAGTTGAACAGTATGGTATGCACAGACTATTGGAGCCCTATTATAGTTAGGCTTATACCCCTCCCTCAGTGAAACTGACCTCCATATCCCCCTGCTTAGGTACATTATGACATAGGGCAAGGAGAGTGCAGGGGTGTGCCCCATTGAAATGAATGAGGGTATTTTTAATTACTAGTTTGTACATTATTGATGGAGAGTTGGAGATTAATGAAGGCCACCGCTCGATTGACAAGGGCCTTATTTGTAGAATAGTGGCCTTCATTATTCTCCAACTCACCATCATAATGTACAAAATAGTACTAAAAAATAACTCCATTCATTTCAAGAGGATACACCCCAGCACTCTCACCCATGGACATCATCTTTTAAAGACTTTTACCTCTGGTTCCCTAGTACTCAGGTAAGAGACTCTCAACTTATATCTATACTTGGTGGGATGTCTGTAGCAACATGGCCACACCCGCTACAGTGTGTGTGCATGCTGGGGGACTGGCCATGTGGGTGGATGTTGAGTTATTGCTACTTTTGTATTTGCCCCTTAAAGTCTGTTTGCATGGGAGCATTCAAAACTATGAAGAGAAAATAGTAGGAGTACAGGCCAGACAGAAGTAATTAAGTAGTTTTGTGGGTAAATATATGTATTGGGGTTGGGAAGAACCACATGTGTTTCCATTGGTATGTGTGCTACAGTTCAGCTGTGCAGCTGAGATAAGGGTAGATAAGAAAACTAAAAAATAGATCAGTGGCTATAAGCATGCCACATGTGTGCAGATGTAGCAGATTTGTATTGCATTTGTATTGAAGTACAATCAAGCCATATGTATGCAGGCAGTATAGCTTAGTGGTCAAAGCACTGAACTGCAAACTAAGAAACTTAAAGATCTGAAGACCTGGGTTTAAATCTCACCAACCCCCACTTGTATATTGTGTGATCCTGAACAAGACACTTAACTTTTATCTATGCAATGCTTTTTGCACACATGCCACATGCATGCAGTCTATTCCAATTTAACATTAAAAGCATGCTTTCCACACTTGCTTGCTGCTCGTATGCCACATGCATGCAATTGGGTCCAATTTAACATTTAAATTATGCTTATAGCATGCATATCACATGGGCAGTTTTATGTGTGCAGCATGAAAACACTTCAGGTAATTATTTCTGTAAAGAATGATACACCCTGATAGTACAGCATCCCCTTAGTAGTGCACTAGGGTGCCAGCACTTATGGTAGGATTAATTAGCTCATTAGCTTTCTTAATGGCATTATTTCCTTGGACATCATGCTTTTCTAACATATATGCATGTATACATGTGCATATATACATAGAAAGTAGGGATATGCAATGGGAAGCTGTTGGATAAATGATTTATCTTCGCAAGAGCAATTTGACCTTGGTAACCTCATGAGTGGCGTAAGCCATGAGTGATGTGCCTGTGGTCAAACTGCTCAAATGAAGATAAATCATTTATCCAACAAGCTGCCCAATGCATATTTCATTTATGCAATAGGGAGGTAGGTGTGTGTGTGTGTGTGTGTGTGTGTGTGTGTGTGTGTGTGTGTGTGTATATCTATTATCTATTTTTTTCCCTGGGTTTGGATTTTTTAAATAAAATAAAGACTATTTTGTGTTTTGCTGGGTGTTCATGCACACTTTAGAGCAGTTTGCTATGGACTCTAACATGGCTGCTAGGGACAGCACATCTCTATGTTTACAGCATTCCATTGTATTGGCTGTTAACTGTGTATGGGAGGGTGGTAGACTTTAAAAAACATAGCAATTGTTTCTTGCTTAGTGAGAGTTAAGGCTGGCTATCATAGTTTTTGCATATGAGTTTTTCTTTTTAATTCTTTTGGTTTATCTGCTTGATCCTGCCTTTTTTTTAGTATTTTTTTTTATGGGTGTGAGTGAGCGAGTGGTCAGGGAAAGAAAGAGTGGGACAGTGATCATGCAAGCAGCACTAGTTGCATTGCACAGCTTGGCACTGAAAATAGTTTTTTTTTTCCTTTTTTCAGTCGTTCAGTTTGCTAAGAAAAGGAGAGGGGAGAAAAGGGCTTGCTTGTTTGGGTTGTGATGTTCTTTTTATAAGGGAGTGAGCGCGTGCAATAGTGCTTGGATGGCTGACCATAGAGACAGCAGGATAGACTTCAGTGCCATGATGCAAGAGACTAGAGGGAACAAGTGAGGCTGGTGATTGTGTAGAAAGATACAAAAAGGCTAAAAAAAGGCACCCCCCAAAAAAAAACATACAGAATGAAGGTACTGTTTGTGTTGATGGGTTTTGTGTGAAGTGGGAGGCAGAATTGGTGAAGGCATCTGGAGTGGCAGAGGAGTGGGATCCATTTGTAGTGCAGTATAAGGTATTCTGTGTGTGGCTTGAGGTTTAGTTAAAAAAACTTTACTTTTTCTGTATTTTTCTGTGTTGTGGACATTTTGTTTCAGCAGCATATGGCTGATGGTGAAGAAGTAATGGGAAGTGGACCTCAGAGGCACTTTTATGGGGAGCTGATGTTCTTATAAGACTGAATGTGCGTAAGGAGACATAGTGCCAGCAGGGGGATTTTCATTGACAGTTAGGGTTTATACAAGACATGTTGTACAAATTTTGAGTCCTAAAATTTATACAACATATATGTGAAAATAAATGTATTTAAACAACATGTGTGAGGATAAACAGCAAGATAGAAAGTGATATACTGAGCCACTGTGCAAGATAATGTTATCTTGCACAGTGCTTATACATCATCCTGTTACCTTCTGTTGTTGCTATACATTATGGCTATCACAATTCCCTGCCCAGCTGAAACTAACAATTCAATTGGCTCAAAACAAAAAGTATTTCCATTTGAACTGTGAGGCTCTGAGTACTCCAAGATACTGAGTGGCTCTCACTCTCCGACCTGTAGCTCCACCCTCCAAATTCAGTGCATGGTATTTCATGTTCCTAACAGTGGCAGCCCTTACTAACAATCAGCCACCAGTAAACCCACACTACATACATGGACTCTGTCTCTATCCTCGCTCTCTCTCTTGAACACAAAAACAAAACATCTTGGAACTCACACACCAGCTGATTCTGCAGTAAACTACTGTACTACACTTACACACTGAGAACATCCAAGGATCGAGCAAGTGAAGTGACACACAGCATGCTCGGGGAGCTTGGGTTTTGCCGATATGTGCAGAATCAGGAGTTACATCCCTATTGAACTCACAGCTCAGCAGCTGCACTTTGTTCTCCCAGTTTTTTTCACCCATCTTGAGCAATCACTACACGTCCACTGTACCACTTGCCTGGCAAACTCACTTCACCTTTGAAACAAGTAATGAAATTAAAAAAAAAAGCAGGACATTAGAAGGCTAGCCATTCACAGCAGCTGGCACTTCTAGATAGCAGAGAAACCAAGGAAGATTTTTTTAATAACAAATTCCTGTCAAAAACAAGCAAGCCGTTTGGCTTGGCTGCTTACACTTTTGTGCAGAGCACACCATCTAGTTGAGAACATCCATTTTACACATGCAGCCTATTTTACAAACACAGTCAGCAGCTCACAGGTACCTACGTATGCCTACAAAAAATATGTTGTATAAAGAGAATGTGACATGGCCTGACTGAAGACATCAGGCCCTATTGCCAAAGTCCCCCTGAATGGTGCAAGGGGCTTGCATCACAAAGAATGGTGTAAGGGGCAGCTTGCACCAAAAGATGCACTGGGAGCAAATCACAAATGCAGCCTGCCTGCTCCAAAGGGGGGCTTGTGCCAGCCTTGCAGCACAAAATGGGCTGCAACATGGTACTAGGAGGCTGGCAGCAGACACAGACAGCCATATCCCCCAGCGTGGTGTTCACAATACCCTCCCAGAGGGCAAATTTCTAAGTACTTTTAGACTAGCCAGGACTGGTCTTAGAGTACTTAGAAATGCATCCCCGGGAGTGTTTTGACATTTGTGGCAATGTGCCATGTTCCCCCCCCCACCCCAATCACAGTTAATGAATAAAAAAAAAAATCCTGGTGGTCTAGTGGACCCCCGATCAACCCCAATCCCTGTTCATAAATAAAGTAAAAACATCCTTGGTGGCCTAGTAGACTCCTGATCAGCCCTGATCCCAGTTGATAACTAAATAAAAAACAACTCTGATGTTATAGAAGACCCCCAATGAGCCTTGAGCCCAGTTCATAAATAAAGAAAAGATATCCCTGATGGTCTAAGGGACCTCCGATCAACCCCGATCCAAGTTCATAAATCATTTAAAAAAAAAACTGGTGATTTAGTGTCCCCCCCACCACAGCAGGCAGTGCCCCACCACCCCACTCTTCCTCCTCATCCCATTCCAGAGCCAGTTCCCGGCACAATCCTCCACTTTCCACTATGGCTGTGCACTGACTGAGCTATCAATGAGCGTACTATATACAGTAGCGTACAGTATGCTCATTGACAGCTCAGTCAGTGCCCAACCATGGTGGAGTGTGGAGAGGTGTGCCAGGTGCTGACGCTGGGATGGTATGGGGGGAGGGGGAGGCGGGACACTGCCTGCAGAGGTAGGAGGGCACTAGACCACCAGTTTTTTTTTTTATGAACTGGAGTCAGGGGCCCATCATACCATCAGTGATATTTTTTTCTTTATTTATGAACTAGGATTGGGGCTGGTGTGGGGTCTGCAAGACCACCAGGGATTTTTTCTTTATTTATGAACTGGGATTGAGGCTGACTGGGGGTCTGCTAGACCACCATGGATTTTTTTCTTTATTTATATATGAACTGGGATCAGGGCTGATTGGGGTCCACTAGACCACCAGGGATTATTTTTTAATTTATTTATTAACTAGGACCAGAGCTGGGGGTGATAGAGGGATCAGGGTGGTTGGGGTTACACTGGAGTAAGACACCAAGTCATACTGTCCTGGATGGGTCGGGTGGGTGACTGGATGGAAGGAGGGACCGCTAGCCACCAGGGATTCCAGGGATCTTTTTTTTATAAGGATCAGGTGGGGGAGGGACCACTAACCACAAGAGAATTCATTTAATTGTAAATTTATATTATTGGGCAGCGATGCAAGGCAGGCAGAATTTCCATGAAAGTTCAGAAATGGATTTCCGAACATTCACAAAAGCCAAAGTCTGTCTTTCGCTTCAATTCACCAGAGAAAGTTTTTTTTTTGCACACCTCTAATCTGTCTATCTCTCTCTCTGTATCTCTCTATCTGCTACTCTATATCAAAGGTGAACTTGCAGCCACTCGGAACTGCAGGGCCAAGGATTGCAACTGGAAATAACCCCTGGGCTCTGTGTGCTTACCTGGTAAAATATGTTTAAATAAATAAATATTCTACAGGTGTGGCAGCATCTATATATAGGGCTGAGTAAGCCCTTTAATGTTAAGCCCTAATTTTTGCAGCTTAATAATGTTACCCCCATTTAACTGATTTACTTGAAATTTTGAAAGTGCTGAGATGGTGCCATGATCCCTAGATACTGAAAATTTCATGGCTATGGGTTCATAAGAGCAATGTTATGGAGAGGCAAAACCACAAAAATCACACAAAATAAGACTTTTTTTTATTACATATAACTAAACAATTAGGAGGATTTTAAACTTGAAACTTGCAGGTTTGATAGATGTTGGCCCAAGATATTTGCTTTTGTGATTTTTATCTCCCAAACCTTAAGGAGTTTTTAAAATATTTAAGAAAAACAGTTCCATTTGTGAGCATGTGTAGTTAAAAAAAAATAGCACTCTAAAGATGACTGAAATTTTACAATCACAATGAAGTCATTTGGTCATATTACAAAAATATCTGCATTTATCAGGTGGAAGGGCTGGTTTCCTATCTCCTTGTGCTGTTTAGTTGTTTTCGTTCAGAAGACAGGTCTGCATGTCAGCATGTAGCCCTGGCCCTGCTGAATGTGCTGTGCATCAGTTGTTCTTTTCACTTGCCTGACCACTGCCATTAGCAAGCCACACTGGCCTGCTTGCTTTAACCTGGACACCGGGGTGCCCAATCCTTGCTTCCAAGTAAATGTATTAAATATTTTTATATACCGACATCAGAGTGTCCACTCCCGGTGCTGGTTCATCTGCCCACATTTAGTTTTTCCACCTTCCCTCATCAGTCTCTGACAGTAGGTTACCAAATCCATTGTGCTGGCATACGAAAACTCCCTGAGGCAGGAGTCTGGGACACCAGAGTACCCACCTCTGGTGCCTTCAAGTATAAAATCAACACTGGAGTGTCTAGTCTCCAGTGTTGCAGTCCTGGATATCTCTTTCATTTTCTTCTGAAATAAACAAAACAGTCTCTTATTGTCATTTTTTTTTCTGAGTACCCTGTAATTAAGGAAACAGTCCAGTGGCAATTCCTCTCCCCCACACCCTACTCCAACCTCCCAGTCAGCACCCACCACCCCACACCCCCTACACACTGTCACTCACCTTAAAGTGTCCCGAGGCATAGATCCACTCTCCAACTGAAACACATCTTGCTGCTGGAACCAGTAACTGCGATGTGATCTGATAAATTAAGTGCCATATAATGTAAAGTATTTCAATGTGTTTTGAAATTTTATCTTAGCCATTTTAAATATTTTGCTAAAGATTTACAACATGACCTTTTTAGGACCACACTTCATGAATAAGGATGGTAGAATTTTTCAAATCCGGCCCTGAAGGTGACTTCGCTGTTGCTGCACAAAATCATCTTTTAAGTGGGATTTGAACATTTTGACCTATTGGGTTCATGATATTGGGTCATAATAAGGCTATGTTGAAAATTTGGAGTCAAAATATTAACAAAAACATAACAAAGTTATGAGCGTACATTGAAATGTTTCTATTCTTGCTCATAACATTGGTAATTTTTAATATTTTGACCTCAAATTTACAACATAGTAATTACTTCACACCACTTCATGAACCTAACAGCAGTCATTTTAAAAATCCTAGCCAAAGTGTGTTTTTGCACCTGTGGCACAAAATTATATTTTTGGGAGGATTAGAAAAAGTTCACCTACTTGGTTCATGAGGTGAGATGATAAGAAGGTTATGATGGGGATGACCCATTAGCAACTCAATAGCGATACTGCTCACATTGCTGACACCTCAGCATTTGGGAATGAGCTTGGGCTGCTAGGGGCAAGCTGGGGGAGGAGAACTGAGCACCTATGAGATACTATCCTCCTCCAGGGAGGGAGGGTTCTATTTCTCACTGTGATATTGCCACCTTGGTGACCACACATGGCTGTACAGGAAGGGATGCAAAAATTATAGGGGAATGTCATGGACACTGGCCTTGCCATCACTGTATGTGACATCCCAGGGATAGCAACAAGAAAAAGACACCAACCCCAGAACCTCTTTGATGAAGTCATCCCTAGTATATCTGGGTTCCGCTGTCTTGTCGGTGTGCATGCCACTGCCTAACACAACTTGATGTCTGGAGGCAGCTGGCAACCTGATCCCACCAGTGGGTGAAGCCATGGCTCCATGGAAGTAAGTGGCCACAGTTGTAGGGTAGGATGGGATTGGGAGGTGCCTGGATGTCCACTGGGAGCAGAGGAGCTGTAGAGTAGGGGGCATAAAGAATACATTTAAAAAAAAGAAGGCTATGTTGAAAATTGGAGGTTACAATATTAATAAACAGCAAAGTTATTGAGGTGCATTGACATCTTTCAATGCTTACCCGTAACTTTGGTAATTTTTAATATTTTGACTCCAGATTGTCACCATAGCCACTTTTTATGCCATGTCATGAACCCAACAGCTGTTGTTTTTCAAATCCTGGCTCCAGTGTGATTTTGCACTTGCGGTATGAAATCACACTTTGTCCAGTGTTTTGTAAATGACACCTGTCATGTTCGGGGGGTTCATAAAGGAGTATGTTCAAATTTTGTGGGTCAAGATGTCAAAAACAAATGCATAAGGCAACATTGTTTGCAGGGACAGCTATTGACTCAGTGAGGACCGGGTTACTTTCACATGCAAGTGTCCTGAGTTTGTGTGTGAGCTCAGTGAGCCTGCTGAAAGACCCCAGGCTAGGGGGAATGTGCTCCAACATTTGACACAGGACCAATCCTGGGGAAGGAAACAGCAGTGCTCTGGTGCACACTTGACACCTTGTGGTGTGCCTGGGAACCTTCTCTCAAAAGGGGTTCAAGTGCATGTCAAGGCCTGATGAGCCCATGCACTGCGCCTGAACAAGTACTGTGGCAAGAAAAATGAGGGAAGGGCCTTGGCTGGATGAAGGTCAGGTCACTGCTGGTCCCACACCAACAACAGGCCCCTACTGTCTTAGCTGCCCAGCCCCATAGCCCTCCATTTTAGAAACTTATCATGCACTTTTGGAAACCCCCCACAGATTTACACATGATGGGTATAGGAGGGGGATGGACGTCCACCCACTTGACTGTCAGCCACATTGCCAGTCTGTCATCCAATCTGTGCTGTAGGTTGTGAAAAAGGAGGTGACTTCATTCTGCCCTGGTGGTGGTTGACGAGTGGAGCAACCTGTCCCCCCACAAACCTAGAAGAAGAGTGGGCCCAGAGACACAGAATCCTATTCGCATCCCCCCACACTGACCTCCATGAGTGTCCAAAATCCATTCACTAACCAGAGTCACTGCCATTGTACAAGTATCTACCCTACCAACCAACCCAATTTAAACTCCCAAAATGAAACTACAGTACAACCCATTTCCATGCTACACACCTGATCAGTATTGTTATTGCTTATACAAACCCACTGTATGCTTTATGTCTACAGGTCCCGTGGATGTCCTCACCAGCACTGGAGGACATTGACTACATGTATCTGATGAGAACTGTTTAATGTTTACACTACCTTGTTTGTCCCAGTTAGTTACTAAAGAGCTACATATCCCATTGCTATTCTTATTTTACAGGTACGACTGGATCTTTCTTCCAGCATCCCATAATCCACAGTACCCCAGGTAAGAAGTCTTTATTAACATACTAACATACTATTTGCCAGCAGATTAGGCCTTACGGTCTATCGAGTCTGCTCGAACCTAGATCCTTAGTTGGGTGCCGAGATCCTCCCATCCCTTGTTCTCTAGAAACCCCTATCATCCATCCCCACCCCCCCGGGGCAGGCCATCATCTGATACATCCACTTTCTGTGTCTGTCCCACCCTCTCTTGAAGCCCTCCACTGTGGATCTCTGAACCAGCTCACCAGGCAGTGCATTCCAAGGGTCCACCACCTCTCGGTGAAAAACCTCCTCCTCTTTCCCCTCACCCTTCCACCTTCCAACTTCAAACCATGCCCTCTGGTGATACCTCCCTGCTTTAGCCAAAGATCCCTCCATGTTTACCCTATTTATTCCCTTGAGGTGCTTGAGAACCTCAATCATGTCCCCCTGTCTCTCCTCTCCTCCAATGAAAACAGGCAGAGCTCCTCAAGTCTGTCCTCATAAATCAAATCCCTAGCCCTCGTATCATCTTTGTTGCCCTCCTCTGTACCCTCTCCAGGAGCTGTATGTCCCTCTTCAAATGTGGTCTCCAGTACTGTACACAGTACTCAAGGTGTAGTCTAACCAGTCCATTGTACAGCGGCAGAATCACTTCCCTACTCTAGAGTGATCCCCCTTACGATGCATCCCAACATCCTGTTTGCCTTGCTAGCTGCTCTCCTGCACTGCTCAGAGTTATTCATACATGTATCCACCATGACCCCTAGGTCTTTTTCCCTATTGAGGCCTCCAACGCCTCCCCTCCCAGGTGTACCTGTGTTTAGGGTTTCCCCCGACCAGATGCAACACCTTGCACTTGGTGATATTAATTAACTTTCCATGTGAGCCCAGCTTTCCAGGGTGTCCAGGTCCCTTGCAGGGCCACCCTCCCTCTCTCCTCTACTACTGCTCCCATCTTGGAGTCATCCACGAAGAGACTCATTTCACACCCTATACCCTCCTGATGTCCGATATGAATGCATTAAACAGGATCGGACCCAGGACCCGAGCCCTGTGGTACCCACTACCAACCTCTCTAGGGTTGAGAGCTCCCCACAGACCACTACCTCTGAGTGCGTCCAGCTAGCCAGTTTTCAATCCATCTGACCATCAAGGGCCTACCCTAACCCCATCAGTTTCTCCACCAGACCATTGTGGGGACAGAGTCAAACGCCTTGCTGAAGTCCAAGAATAATACATCCACAGGCTTACCCTGTCCAGTTCTGATGTTACCCATTCATAGAACTCACAAGGTTGGTTTGACATGATCTACCTGGCACAAAACCCATGTTGCCCATCATCCAGACCTCACCCTCCTCCGGCACACCCCCAATCGTTCCTTTAGAATACTTCCATTAATTTTCCCACCACCGAGGTCAAACTGATGAGTCTATAATTACCTGGTACTTCCCTTGACCCCCTTTATGGATTGGTGCCACATGTGCCTCTCGCCAATCCCTAGGTACCCTCCTGTCTCAAGTGACCTGCTGAAAAGCTCCACCAGGGGTGCAGCCAGTATGTCCCCAATTCCTATAGTACTCTCGGATGAATGCCATCCAACCCAGGAGATTTGTTTTCTTTAGGGCCTTGAGGGCTAACCACACCTTTTGGTGGAGATAGCATCATCCGTCCCTCCCCTTACTGGTCTTTTATCCTTATCCAGATGTGACCCCTGGGGTACCTTTCCTCCCTCTTGCTCCATTTCTGTTGCCCCTGATCCTACCCTGCCGCTTCCATCCCCTTCATGCCTTGTTTTGTAGCTATCCCATCCCCCTCCCTAGTGAACACAGAGGCAAAATACTCGTTAAATACCTCTGCCTGGTCCCTCACCTCTTCCACCCACCCTCCTTCTGATCTCAATCTGCTGAGATGGCCCTTAGTTTTTCTCCGCTCCCCAATGTACCGGAAGAACCCCTTTTCCCCTCCATGTATCCCCTGTGCCAGCCGCTGCTCTTTATTATTAGTATTGTATTACAGCTAATAGTTATAATACTTGTAGTTTCACTATTACACCTCACCATCATACAGTGCAATGGTGTAACTGCAACTATTTTAACACTAGTGCCTTTCATTTGTCTGTTGGTTGATGAAGCAGGGCTAGAAATAACTCCAATATTCTGTTAATTTTATTTCACACTGGAATGAAGATATAATTCCTCTATCAGAAAAAGAAATGGAAATTAATTGCAAAAAAAAAATACATTAAGGCAGATATCAATGACTAAAGAATGCAAAGTGCACAAAGTAGGGAAATGAAAAGCATCATTGTTTGAGGTCTTCAGAGTATTGGTGAATCAGTCACAGGGTCTTCTTTGGGGATGTCAACCCTACTGCCCACCACTTCCCCTGAGCAAACATGGTCAGACATCATCTCTTTTCCTTCATGCAGGGCCCACAGTGCACTGCATGAAGAAAACTATGACAAATTATGATGGCAATGTGTGGAAGGCCAGACTTCTCTACCTTTGAAGAGTGTATCACTATGAGGCACTGGCTCGGAGATTCATTTTGTTCTTTGGATAGGATGCTGTGGTCTGGAGGGGGTTGGGTGGACATTAGGGTTGACAACCCCAAAGAAGACCCCAGCACTGAATTGTCAATACTGCAGAGACCACAAATCCTAATTTTGTTTCATTTCCCTACTCTGTGTACGTTGTGTTCTTCAAACCTATTGCCTGCATTAACATAGTTCTTCTGCAATTTATATAGATATACTGTATATTAGGGTCAAGTAAGCACTTTGATATTAAACCTCAGTTATTGCACCTTAATAACTTCATCCCCATTCAACTGATTTCCTTGAAATTTGGAAAATGCAGAGATAGCATCAGGATCTCTGGATGCAGCTAATTGTATGGCAACTTGTTCACAAAAGGCAGAGTTACAAAGGTTAAAAAAAAAAAGTACATAACTTAAGACCATTTTTTTTGCTCACCTATAAATAAACATCTAGGTTGATTGGAAACCTGAAATGTGCACATTTCATAGAATTTAGCCCATGGGGTTTATTTTGTGTTTTTTAGCTCCCAAGCTAAAGTAGTTTTAACAAACTCTGGCCAGAGCCGAGAGGGCTGCAGCTGAACAATTTGGGGGTAAAACTACTACAAATGTGTTTCCTAATATTTTTATACCAAATTTGCAACATAGCCTTTTTATGACCCTGCCTCATAAAGACAGGCAGAGAAAATGTTCTACTCCTGGCTAAAAGGTGATTTTGTGCAGGGACTGCAAAATCAACTTTCAAGATGCTAAAATACATTTTGGGCAGGAGTTAAAAAAATGACAGCTGTCACAGTCATGCGGTGCTGTAAACAAATGGCTATGTTGAAAATTTGGGGTAAAAATAGTTAATATTTGCAAACATATGAGCCTGTGTTTGCAAAATTTAACCTAGGCTCATAACTTTGTTGAGTTTTAATATTTTTACACCTAATGTCCAACATAGTCTTTTTGTGACCCCACCTGTTGAACAAAGGCAGAGAAAATGTTCAACTCCTGCCCAAAATGTGATTCTATGCAGGGACCATGAAATCACCTTTTGGGATGTAGAAAAACATGTTGGGCAGGATTTGAAAAATGACAGCTGCCACACTCATGAGGTGCTGGAAATATATGGTCATGTTTTAAATGTGGGGTAAAGATAGTGAAAATTACCAAAGTTATAAAGCTGCATTCTCAAAATGCAACATAGGTTTATAGTTTGATTGGGTTTTAATATTTTTACACCAAACTTTCAACACAGCCTTCTTATGACCCCACTTCATCATATGATAGGAAAGAGAGGCTCAGTAGGCTAAGGCTTAAAATATTGAAGCAATGGCACAGTTCATCAAGATCCAAAAGAGCTATTGTGATACAGATTTGTGGAGTTTAGAGCAAAAAATGAGACTTAAACTTATAGTCAGGTGTTACGATGGACATACAATTTTAATTTAAAGGATCCCACTTGAAGGAAAAGAGGAAGCTTGTTTGAAAAAGGAAAGACTAATTTCAGATGAGGAAGATTCAGAAAGATACAGAATGAGGCCCAACAGAGTATGTACCATGCAATACTGAGCAGTTTTGGTAGCATCAAAGACAATCAGGGAGTTCAAACTCACATGGGACAGACATAAAGGACAAGTTAGGATGATGGTTGCATACAGAGGGGGTAGTTTCTAGGGCAGATTAGATGGATCACACAGTCCCCATCTGCCAACACTTTTCTTATGATCTTATGTTCTTATGTTTGCTAATTATCATAAAAAGCATCACCTTGAGGCCATCATGGATCATGGTAATGGGTGACCTGGATATTGTGGCCATTACTGAGTCACAGTGTACTGAAAACCATGACTGGGACATGGCTATACCAGGCTACACTCAGTTCAGGAAGGACAGGGTGCTTACAAAAGGAGGGTGTGTAGTGTTTTATGTGAGGGAAGGCATAATGTGACACAGGTATGGGGAACCTGGGGGGGTGGATCTACTGTGGATTATACTGGAGATGGAAAACAGAGCCACTACTTGCAAAGGTGTGATCCACAAACCTCTGGTATAGGGGGAGGAGTTAGAGCAAGTTAGATAAAGTACTGGTGGAACCCATGAGCAAGATGGCAGAAAAGGGAGAGGTGCTACTGGTGGAGGACTTCAGTCAGCCAGATGTAGACTGGAGCATTCCAGTTGCAGATTCAGCTACAAGCAGGGAAATCCTGGACTCCTTGCAGGGGGTGTTCCTCAGGTAACTATTCAGGCAGCCCTCTTGGTATGAGGCAATACTAACAGGAATAGTGTTGTGTATATCAGGTTGGGAGGCCACATGGAGAGAAGCAATCATCATTCAGTGTGGTTCAACATAGGGACAGCTGTGGAACTGACCTATACAAGTGCAAGGGTCCTGGACTTCAGGAGGGCAGATTTTTTAAAAGATGGCTGAATGCCTCAAGGATGAGCTGTCAGGGGGGTTGACGTGGTGGGCTGGAAACACAGTGGGCAAAGCTAAAGCCGGGTATGGTCATGGCAACAAATCTCTACACCAAGCAAGTGAACAAAAGCAAGAGAAAAAAATGAAATTGCTATGGTTCTTGAAAAAAGTGACTGAAAAGATAAATATTAACAGGGCAGATTTCAGAAAGAAGTAAAACACCCTGGCCACCACAAGGCTGATTGCTTTTCTCCACAGGGCAAACACCTGGTGAATCAGGCTCCTTCAGAAATCTGTATTGGGCCTGGCTGGTCAAGGGACTCCTTGCCACCCTGCCACAGAGCGCATGACATGATGGTCTATGAAGAGGTAAATCCTGGGATTTGCTGTGGTGATGGGGCTTAGAGGAGCAGTGAGAGGCAGTGCCAGCAAGGAAAAGGGAGCAAAATAAATAAATAATTGTTAACAAAATTTATGTGTAGTGGCAGTCTTGCTGTGGATATGGTTTGTGATCCTATGCCAGTGAACTGAGTTTGAGGGTGAACTCAGTGATCCAGTTGGATGAGGTGAGAGTAGGGTATAGCACTGTTATGCAACCCCCCATGTCTGGGAATGAAAAGTGCAGGGTTGTCCACATGGGCCTGATAACCATATAGTAAATACAGTTCTTCTCTTGGCATAGGGCCATGCACTACTCCCCCCGTGGGCAGTATAGGACCCTGTGCACTGGCTGACAGATGCACTCTTTGTCTCATGCTTCTGTATTTGCAGCCATATGGAGTTGCAGGGACCAAAAGGCCCTGTGGTTCTGCAAGCCACTAGACAGTCCCATGAATACTTCACATCTGTCACTGCATTGAAGTGCAGGGCCCACAAGGGCAGACAGAGTCTTCCCTTAGAAAAGGCACCTGCATCTGTTGAGACCTGTGTGAATGAGGATATGATTCTACTGTCTCAAAAAGAAAGGAAATTATTTACAAAAAATGTTTTTAATGCACCAGTTAGGGTAACAATGCCACAAAGTAGGAAAATGTGGCATTATTTTTCCAACTTCCCACCACTACCCCCAAACCCCAAGCAGTAAAAGGTGAAACACTCTGGTTTTGGCTCTCCAGAGTCTTGGAGAATCAGTAGTGGTGGTGACTTCCTCTGAGTTGTCAACCCTAATGCCCATCCCATTCTCTGAGCAAACAACATCACCCATGATCTTGTTTCTTCACACAAGCCTCTGCAGGAAGAAAGCTACAACAAATTGTGTTGGCAACATGTGGCAAGACATCCCTCTCTACTTTGGAAGATTGTATCACTATGAGACACAGGTTTGCAGTTGTACCTTGTGATTTGGACTAGACACTACATGCTGGGGGAAGGGGAGAGCATTAGGGTTCACAACCCCAAAGAAGACCCAATCACTGATTTGCCAAGACTCTGGAGATCCAAAACCATGTGTCTTCCTTTTGCTACTTGTGGGTGGGGTTCAGAAAACCCTAATTCCACATTTCCCTACTTTTTTAGGCTGTAGAAGGAGCCTACAGCCCTTCTGTCGTTGATCAGATTGTAGCTCTAAAAACGGCTTTTCCTAGAACTTCCTTTTTAGACATTTGCATGTATGTCTCCACAGCTGCAAAGTAGTGCACTCCCCCTCTGATTTTTGCTAATTGATGATCTATGTAAAAGGCATCTGAAGAGGAGAGGGGATACTGCTGTATTGTACCTCAGAACTTCTCAAGATATTAAAAAAAAAATTAAACTGCTGTTTCTATCATCTGTCCAGCTCAGTCTAACAAATGTGTTCTATTCCTTTCAGCAACCTAGGGGTTTACTCATTTACTCTTGGCTTTTGTGAAGGGAAAGTCAGACTCACTGTCAGATTATAGATAGTGGGATTATAGTCTGTTAGCTATCATTCCTTGAGCAGGACAGGTTACAGACAAGCACTGGAAACAGAAGACTGTTTTGTTTTCTCATTTTATAATATGATGTACTGAGTGTGTATTTAGTTACAGGGTCAGGGCCTTGAAGAAAATAATAACATTGATGTAACTCATTCAAGATTCCATCAAGTGGTCAGGAAAAAAGTCTGAGAAAATTTATGTAAAAACTATCAAATATAAAATGCAAAAAATAACATGTCCACTTGCCTCAGAGACTGGAAGATCAGCACTGGAAACAGAAGACTGTTTTGTTTTCTCATTTTATAATATGATGTACTGAGTGTGTATTTAGTTACAGGGTCAGGGCCTTGAAGAAAATAATAACATTGATGTAACTCATTCAAGATTCCATCAGGTGGTCAGGAAAAAAGTCTGAGAAAATTTATGTAAAAACTAACAAATATAAAATACAAAAAATAGCATGTCCACTTGCCTCAGAGACTGGAAGATCAGAAGGCTGTGGGTTCTGTCCCCACACTAAACATGTGGGTTAAAGAGCTAGTGTACTGCCTAAAACTAATATTAGATTTTAAAAGCAATCAACCATTACCTTTTATATTTGAGATAGTTTTTCTTTTCCCTTTGTTTAATTAGAAGATTGTTTACCTGATGTTAATATGTATGATATGTGGAACAGCACTAAGTGTGGCAGCTGACATAGCTAGCTATACTGCTCCCACTACATCACCAGCATTGTGACTCACTGACTGTGACATCACTGCTACTTAGGAACAGCAATTCAGTGACTACCAGGTCAGTCACCTGCAATTTCGGTAGCACGGACTATCACTGCTGGGGATTGGGTGCCTACAATAATGAACCCAATCACCAACACATGTCTCCAGGGCTACCGTAGGGTAGGGGTGGCCGGATTGGGGGATGCGGTGACGCATGATGAGATGTCGCTATATGTACATGTGCCGGGGGAGCGAGCACACAGCGAGGTGGGAGGAATGTGAGGTGGTGCAACAGTGGGTTGCCGAGCCTACCCCATGGCATGGTGGGTGGGTTGGCAGCATTGGTCGGCAGGGTACTGGGTTCAGGTCTAGGTGCTGGTACATTTTGTTGTGCCTGGCCCCAAACCTTTTTGTTTTAATATTTTCACCCCCGACCACCCCCTTGGGTGAGAATCCTTAAGTAGTGAGGGGAGCAACCTATAAACATTAAAAACAAAGTCCCTGGCACTGTTTTGTGTGCGCAGGGTGTCAGAGTGCCAAAATAAATTTTTGGCACTCTTAATTTTCCTAACATGCATCGCTTTAGGCTTTCGCCGTTGTCACATGTATCTGTGATTTCACTATCAGCAAAATCACAATGCTGATGATGTAGTGGGGGGCAGTAGAGCTAGATATGTCAGCTGCTATACTAAAAGCTGTTCCACACATCCACCACAACATTATGACATAGAACACTCTCTGATGGGCAAAAGGAAAAAGAAATGTACTTCAGAAATAACATTTTATAACTGATTACTTCTTAAAATGTATGTTATTTTCCTGTCTGCCTGGTTTAGCTCCACCACTGACACAGTAGTGCAGCATGGGGGGAGGGGAGTGCTGTACTCCTGAGGTGCAGTCTTTTCTGTCTGCCTGTTCAGGTGGATATTAAAGATCCTATGGTACTTGTCAATAAGAGTAGGTCTAGAAGACATTCACTCTAGGGTACTTAAGTAACTAGAGGAGATCCTGGCAGGATCACTGGTTTACCTGTTCAACACCTCCTTGGGCACTGGATGCATACCACAGGACTGGAGGATGGCCTATGTGGTACCCATTCACAAAAGTGGACCTAATGATGAATCAAGCGACTACAGACCAGTGAGCCTCACATAAGTTGTGGGGAAACAATCCTAAATGAGAGGCTGGTGACCTTTTTGGAGATCAATGGTCTCCAGGACAGTCAGCAGCATGGTTTTGTTTCAGGAAGATCCTGCCAGAAAAATCTGATTGAGTATTATGACTGGGTGACAAGGAAACTGGACAAAGGCCATGCGGTGGATGTCCTGTATTTAAATTTCAGCAAGGCCTTTGATTTCATGCCTCATAGGAGACTGGATGGGGCTGGACTATATAGAGGTGGGAACAAAGATGGTAACTAGAATATCCAACTGGCTGAAGGGAAGGCAGCAAAGGGTGGTGGTGGGTGGAGAAATCTCATCTCCAAGAGATGTGATGAGTGGGGTGCAGCAGGGATCAATATTTGGACCAGTGTTGTTCAGGATATTCATAGCCAATATTGCCCATAGGGTCCGGAGTAAGATCAGTCTCTTTGCAGACGACACAAAGATGAAGGCTGTAGTAGATAACATCAAATGGTTTAGGAGGCTGTAGGAGGACCTGACCAAACTACAGGAGTGGTCAGATGCATGGCAGTTGGGGTTTAATGCCAAAAAGTGCAAGATATTGCACTTTTGGGCAAACAACCAGGAGAGGAGCTGTCAGCTAGGGAGGAGTACAGCTGGATTGTACTGAGGAGGAAAAGGATCTAGAGGTGCTTATTATGGGAAGTATGACCAACTCTGCTCAGTGCAGAAAGATGGCAGCAAAAGCCAATAGGATGCTGGGGTGCATAGTGAGGGGAATCTCCTCCAGGAATAGGGAGGTGATTCCGCCCCTCTAAAGGTCGCTGGTCAAGCCGCACCTGGAATACTGCATACAGTACTGGCCCCTTACCTGAAGAAGGACATCAGATTGTTGGAGGGTGTACAGCAGAGGGCAACAAAGATGATCCAGGGATTAGAGGGATACTCCTATGAGGAGAGGCTGGGCGAGCTGAACATGTATTCCCTGGAGGAGAGGAAGTATGGGGGGGGCATGATCAAAACCTTTAAATACTTAAAGGGGATTAACAAGACTAGTGCAGAAGGGATTTTCCAGATAAGAATGGGGAGGGTCACGAGAGGGAACCAGATGAGACTGGAGGAAGGAAGATTCAGGAGGGAGGTCAGGAAACATTATTTCACTGAGAGGGTGGTGGATAAGTGGAATACTCTGAAAGAGGAAGTAGTAGCCTGTAGTATGGTAGATGGTTTTAAGAGGGGATGGAACAGAGTGGGGGGGCTAATTATGAGGAGGAGAGGGGTGGGTGGGGCAGCAGTAAGTTGAGGGGCTAGCTGCACAATCAAGCAGACTCGATAGACCATGAGGCCTGTTTCTGCTGGCATTTTCGTATGTAACTTGGTGAGCCAGAAGCTGAAATGCTGGGACCCAGCAATTTTATCATTGTTGTGTTTTCTTTTCTGTTGTTCATTACCATGGGTAATGTATGCTTTGTTCTGGTCACTGTCCAGTTTTGGTACCTCGGACACAACAAGTCTCTGTCTCAGCAAGCTGCCTTCACTTTCCTCACAAGCATCTTCCTCACACACAGTGCATGCAAACAAGATTACGCCGTCAATGCAGTGCATACTGGGCAATAATTTATTGGAAGAGAGGGAACAAATCACCTGTAGTTTAGAAGTACTGCTAGCATCCCTCTCTACCCTGTGCTTTATTACTTTAAATGTTTATTTAATTTGGTGTTACTGTAAAACAAACCCATTTAAGACAATGAACTGTTTAATAATTAATTCAAGTTCCACCTACACTAGACATTATATTTTAGAGACCCATTATTTTTTGATGTAAGCACTGACTTCAGTAGTTTATTAAGGGCACTGATCTATGATGTTCAAAGTAATGAAATGCTGCTGTATGTCTGCAAATATTCAGAATAAAAGATATATGCAAAATTATGAACTGAGGAAAATAAATATAGGAAGCTGATTGGCCGAGAGGTATTTGAAGCCATGATGATATTGGGCTGCATCATCACGGCTTCAAAAAGCCTCCGGTTACTAGCCTCCTCACTGACTGTGCAATATTCCTCGTGTCACACACTGCAGAGCGAGGCAGACCTCCAGTCAGCAGCTATTTAAAAGAAAAGAAACAAACTCCTCACAACTGTACCCACCACAGAAAGCACAATGCAAGCTGCTGGAAAAAGAACCACGGTCGAGTTGCCCGTGGCATTCTCCACATCCTACCTTTGCATTCCCCACACAAACATTAGGCAGCAGTCAGCAGTCACAGAGCGTGTGATATCTGTCTACAGGACAGAATTGCACAAGTCACACCATGAATGAGGATTTAAAAAAAAAAGTAAACAATCCAAAACCAGCCCACGATTTGTTTTAAAACAGTACTCACAGACGACCAACTGACAGTTCCAAATCTCCGGTAGACTTACTGTGACATGTTGTCCATTGTTCCCATTCACATCACTGAATCATGCTTGCCACAGATAAAGTTTTCCATAAAAAAAAAAAATGCACACATCCTTCCTTCAGGCAATGGGACAGTTCACTTCTTGCTGCTGAGAGACAGACACACACACACACACAGTACACCTCCTGCATGAACTCAACTTACAACACTGTCACCTCCTTTCTACAGCTGTCCAGGAACTATTTTATTGAAAGGTACTCCTCCGACAACTCAAAAAGGTAATTTTCAGAAAGATTTAAACAATTTTTTAATTTATTTTTACTACTAAAACTTGTATTCTAGTTCATAATAGCAATAATGCACTCCAGGGTGCGCTATATCATGGGATATCGTCACTTCTTGGGTGGTTGGACGCACTCAACCTGCGGCCTCGTGCCCAACCACCCGAGACGTGACGATATGTCTCATGATATACCACACCCTGTCATTCATTATTGCTTAATTATACAATGGCAAGAAAGAATCCTGGCTTCTGATTGGTCAGGTGGCCATCAGAGCAGTGATGTTAGCCTGGCAAAACATCCCTGTTGATTGTTTGCATTTGATCATCATCTTCTCTTAAGAAACAAAAATGTTTTACACACTAACAAAAACATTCTTTAAAATTATTTTTCTTATTCTGTATAAAACAACAAGCCATTGTATAATAGGAATAATGCCTTCCAGGGTGGATGTTATGCTGGGAGAACATCCCTTCTCGGGTGTTGGATGCCCTTGGCTGATGGCCTTGGGCCTAACCACCCAAGGCGGGATGTTATCCCAGCATAAACACCCACCCTGTTGGGCATTATTTCTTTAACATACTGCAAATTAAATAAGACAAAATTAAAATAGTGCAAGAAAGAATTTATTGAGTTGTAGGTTAACTGATCTGGCAAAAAGACGCCAGATTCTGTGACATGCTCTGTACTTTTAGGTGTGCATGAAGTCCGAATTCTTCCATTTTTCTGGTGAAAAATAAAAGTAACTGCCTTCCATAAATTGTGTGCATTTTGTATTGTGAATATCAGGCTAGTGGGAATAGAGGACTGCATCACCAGTCATTTACTCTGTGGTGTTCTACCACAAGGGTAGACGTGTCGAGAAGAGAATATTAAACTGACTGCAGCAGACCTCGGAAACTAAAAGTGTATGGGGACAGTATTAAGTTAATAATGTCCTTTAAATCATACATTTTATGACTAGCAAATCATGGACCGAGACTGATCCCAGACTGCTAAATGCAAACTGTTTCCTTTTCACAACACTATATACAGTATGTTTCAAAATGTTACAGAGTGTAAAACATATTCTTTCACTGGTTACAGGTTATTGTGGTGTTAAAGCATCGCAGGAACATGGGTTTCATAAGTAAACATACTGTAGAAACAACACGGATGGAAAAAGCTTTTACTGTGTCAGAATGAGGATGGTCACCACTATACTTCAAGGGCCAGAGACTGCATGCTTCTTTGTACGAAAATGGATATTTTCAGCATAACAGAGTTCAATTATATCTGTTTAAACATACTCTTGTCATAAACATTTACTGTAGTTCCATAACCAATGTGGATGTTTTCTTTTTCTTGAAATGGTGCAATTACCTGTTTATAACACTACATGGCCTGTGAGACATGGGTTTAAGAATGGCACCTGGATGATTTCAGGTTACCTCCTCCACCAACACTCTATTGTTTGTGAAGTTCTGTTTCCAGTGACCTGCTACCCATGTTGTAAACAAAAATAGGTTACATACTGTATTGTTACAGCACGATAAATCTAAAAACAATGTGATCTTTTAGAGATGAATGTAAGGAATGTCACATTTAGAGGTTTAGCATGTTGTGACCCAGGAGATGACAGGTCCAAACCTCAATGGAGTCAAATACTCACCATGTGACCTTGCCAGTGTTGCTGTTCACCCAGCTGGGGAAGTAGTTAGAAGCAAAACCCCACATAAAATGAGATTTTACATCTCAGCCAAGCTATTCTGCTTAAATAAAATGTAGAAATATCACAATTTAACAACTAGATCTCAGGATATATCTAGTTTGCAGTGTGTGTGAAATGTATTTACTTAGTAATATCTGGTAATTAATAACAAATAGGCTGTTGCAAGCTTAAGTGCTCTTTAATTAAAACTAGGCACTCCCTCTTGAGGCTGTGAAGGTAAAACTTTAACCTTGGGAATCACCACAATAACCTCTGCTTCCCCTTATCCGGCATCGCTCTATTGTATCAGATAAGAAAGATCACAGGGTAAACTTCTAGTTAGTTAATTAACAAAACACAACACAGCACAACTGAGATCTCCATGTGATCCAAGAAAGAGTTTGCCTTCTCATTTCTGGCTCTGAGAATATAAAACAGAGACATCATGCCACCTAATAGAGTAGAAGCGCTCTCGGAGCTTTGTTTTATCAATTTTTGGGGGGGATCTCTGTTACTTGTCATGGCCTTCTCTGTTTTCAGGATCCTCAGGAATGAACAGTACTGCAGCATCGATGGTAGAGTATTTTACAGTAATACATCAATGCTGGCTACTGCTGACCTAGGGATCATCTGTCAGTATCCTGGCCATACCTAGAATAACCCCCAGAATTACAACCCACCTGTCTAAGGTGGCTATCCCAAAAGGGATCTCTGTACCCCTTGTATAGAGTGAGATCAAATCATTCAAGGTGTTCTATCCTCAGGCATCTACAATGGGGAGGGACATCTATTAACCCACTATCAAAAAAGCATCAGTAGCACTGACTCATACTGAACAGCAGGACCTGACAAAAAGCTGCTTGAGGCACTGCTGGAAATGTATTCACTAAATATTATCTAAAATTACATGTATCCACCAGGGAAGACTGGACTCTGCAAAAGGGGGAAGAAGAGGATGCACAAAGGGAACAGAGTGAGAGACAGGAGAGGGGATAGCAAAATATGGAGGGCCATGTGTGTGACTGCCTGAAGCCTGGGAAATAGAATCCCAGACTGTGCAGCCTTGATGGCAGAGGATGACCTTCTCATGGTAGTTATTATGAGACGTGGTACAATGCCTGATGACCTGAAGGTAGCCAAACAATGTGTCAAGGCTGTGAGGAAAGCTAGTAGGATGATGGGGTGCATAGGGAGAGGCATTGCTAGCAAACAAACTGAGGTGGGGATGCCACTGTACAAGCCATTGCTTAGACCTTGTTTGGAAAACTGCATCCAGATCTATAAGCCACTACTCCAAAAAGACATAGGCAAGATAGACATAACCAAAATGGTGCAGGGCCTGCATCAGAAGCCCTGAGTGAAGGTTTAATTATATAAATATGTACTCCCTAGAAGACAGGAGGGAACAGGAGGACATGATAGAGACATTCAAGTACCTCGCATGAATAAACAAGGTACAGGAAGGGAGCATTTTCCAAAGGAAAAGGTGCTCAATGACAAGGGGTCACAATATGAAACTGGAGGGGGTGGGGAGGCTGAGAGGAAATGTGAGAAAGTACTTTTTCACAGAGAGGGTGGTGGATGCTTCAAATAGCCTCCCAGAGAATGTGGTCGGGGTTAGACTGGTCACAGTATTTAAGAAAGCTTAGGAGATGCACAGGGGAATCTTAGAAACAAGGAGAGGGCAGGAGTCCAAATAGAGTCTCCGGTGGCACTACAGGTAGGGATTTTAGGGCAGAATGGGTGGGACAAGTGGTCCTTATCTCTGGACAGTATCTATGTTTTGGTTCTATGTCATAATGGCAATTGCCAATAGCTATCACCATTACGGTGAGTGTACATCACTGAAAAAACAAAACGGCAATGTACACTCCCAGTGAAGCAACACCAATGAAGAGGGAAAAGGTTGTACTGTGGGGAGTTTTGTCCTCCGCATCCGCCTTACTAAGCATTACGAACACCAGGAGGGTGCATGTCAGGGAGGGAAAGAAACTTGGAAATAAAATAAAAACAGTCACAGACAAAAAAAAACTAAAAAAAAAAAAAATTCTATGTCCCTCACCAGCCCCCTCCCCACTGTAGCCAGCCACCGTCACCCCTACATGACAACACCAACACGGCAGCCTCATGCCGCACTACCCCTCACATACCTTCCCTTCTCTTTCAGTTTCCCTCCCGTTCTTCCCTTCACCCTGTTGATTACCCATCACTACCCTTTCAGGGTAGCTCGCATAACAGGTGCTGAATCTGAGTCGCTCATATTCAAGTCATTCAATTTCAATTGCCATTATGACGGTATATCCTATGTGTCTGTTGTTACAGGAGTTTATTTAGGATCTGCTTTTCCATCATCTGCTGTCTGTGACCAATTTTAATTATCTATTTATTAAAAGTTTCTGCTTCTGGGACTCCACATATTAAAGTATTGCATTTCATCTGGCAATTCTGATGAGATGAATCTGATATATAGCACATTTAAACAAGCATTTGTCAATGCCGAATGTTTGCTTGCTGGCATTGGCAGTGGTAATGTAGAAGTTACAGAGCTGCGTAATAGGAATGGCAGTGAAGTACTGAACTGAAGCCAACCCCACCACCACCCTGTAGAGAGTGACAGGCATTGGGGTGTGTATTTGGGTCATCGGGCATAACGGCCTCGCCATTTCACCACACCCCACCCTGCAGACACTGACAAGTGTCATGGTGTTCCTTAGGGTCTTTGGCCTTATCATACCCATTTCATTAGGAAATGCGGTGAGATGGAGTGCGATATAGGAGAATGGGGTGAACTTTGGGGCTGAAGAGTCCAAGCATACCTCGATGCCTCTCACTGGCTGCAGGGTGTGAAATTGTATGAGCATTACAGGCAGGAATCCCAAGTCACACCCTGATGCCTGTCATTCTCTACAGTGTTGGGCGTTATGGTTGGAAACCCTAATACCTCAGGCATTCGTTGGTATTTTCACTCCAAATTTTCAACACGTTTTTTGTTGTGACCCCACCCTCATGAACAGGGGAATATCAGATTGTTAGCTGAAAGCTGCTTATGCACAGCGAAGTACGTGGCATTTAGCACCACAGGTGCAAAACATTCGAACAGGATGTAAAAATGACAGCTGTACTGTTCATGGGGAGGTGTAAAATGGCAATGTTGCAAATCTGCAGTAAAATATTTAAAAAATGGTGAAGTCACGAGACATAGAACCTGTACAGCACACCGTAATATAATTAGGTTGGGGATATTTTACAGCAGATTGTCAACTCAGGCATTTTGGTGCCTCCGATCATGAACAGTGTCACTGTGATTTTCTCTATCTGTGCCGAACAATGATTTCCCACAGCGACCATGCATCTCAGCGCTGAAAGTGTGAAAACACACTTCAGACATGTTGTGAAAAATGACAGCTGTACTGTTCATAAGGAAGTGTGAAAAAATGCCACTGGTGAAAATCTGGACTGAAAATATTACAAAGTCATGAACTTACGAGGGTGCGTGGAAACTGCGCATTGCTCACTCGTAACACAGTCATTTTATGGACTTTTGTCACCAAATTTTCAACATAGCCATTTTAAGACCTCTGCTCATGAGCAGTGTAAGTGTGATTTTCTTAATCTGTCCTAAACATTGCTTTCGCACACCAACAGCACCATTGTGCGCTACATGTGTGAAAACACATTTTGGGCGACATATGAAAAATGGCAGCTGTACTGTTCATAAGGAAGTATAATAAAATGGCAATCTTGAAAATCTGGAGTGAAAATATTAAATTTGCAAACTTACGAGCATGCGTAGGAACTGCGCAACGCACGCTCGTAAAACAGTCATTTTTAGGAATTTTTCACCAAATTTTCAACATAGCCATTTTAAGACCTCTGCTCATGAACAGTGTCACTGTGATTTTCTTAATATGTCCCATACATTGATTTTGCACATACTGCCATTGTGCACTACATGGGTGGAAACACATTTTGGGCAAGATGTGAAAAATGACAGCTATACTGCTCATAAGGAGGTGTGGTAAAATGGCAATGTTGAAAATCTGGAGTGAAAATATTGAAAATTCGTGAACTTACGAGTGTGCGTAGGAACTGCACAATGCACCCTCGTAAAACAGTTATTTTAAGGAATTTTTTCACCAAATTTTCAACATAGCCATTTTAAGACCTTTGCTCATGAACAGTGTCACTGTGACTTTCTTAATTTGTCCCGTACATTGATTTCGCACACCGACTGTGCCATTGTGCACTACATGGGCAGAAACACGTTTTGGGTGAGATGTGAAAAATGACAGCTATACTACTCATAAGAAGGTGTGGTAAAATGGCAATGTTGGAAATCTGGAGTGAAAATATTGAAAATCGTGAACTTCTGACGTGCATGAGGCTGTACAACGCATGCTCGTAAAACAGCCATTTTAGGAATTTTTCCAAATTTTCAACATAGCCATTTTAACACCTGAGCTCATGAACAGTGTCACTGTGATTTTCTTAATTTGTCCCGTACATTGATCTCGCACACCGACTGCGCCATTGTGTGCTACATGGGCAGAAACACGCTTTGGGTGACATGTGAAAAATGACAGCTGTACTGCTCATAAGAAGGTGTGATAAAATGGCAATGTTGGAAATCTGGAGTGAAAATATTGAAAATTCGCGACCTTACGAGTGTGCGTAGGAACTGCGCAATGCACCCTCGTAAAACAGTCATTTTTAGGAATTTTTTCACCAAATTTTCAACATAGCCATTTTAAGACCTCTGCTCATGAACAGTGTCACTGTGATTTTCTTAATTTGTCCCGTACATTGATTTAGCACACCGACTGCGCCATTCTGCGCTACATGGGTGGAAACACATTTTGGGTGAGATGTGAAAAATGACAGCTATACTACTCATAAGAAGGTGTGGTAAAATGGCAATGTTGAAAATCTGGAGTGAAAATATTGAAATTTCACGAACTTACGAGCCTGCGTAGGAACTGTGCAATGCACGCTCGTAAAACAGTCATTTTTTGGAATTTTGGCACCAAATTTTCAACATAGGGTTTTAGGACCCCTTCTCATGAATGATGTCACTGTCATGGCAGTATTCAGGCCTGAAGGGTGATTTCGCAGTCACTGCACAGTCACTGCGTGAAATCACCCTTGGGCTGAATACGCCATGACAGTGACATAGTCATGAAGGGGAATCCCATATGTTGGTCTCATCCCAAAATGCTGAGATATGCAATAAAGTTGAAACCCCTATGAACCCATTATACAGCTTACGGCATTTCCTCAGTTCGCGGTCGGCTTTGAAGAGTGCAGGCGTGTTCCCAGTCCACGAAGATCGTCATGCGAGGTCCGGAGTAAGTATGGGGTGGGGGTGTGGGGAGGCTGGGTGTGCAGTGGGTGGAGTGCGGGTTGTGGGAGGGTTGGGAGGCGGCTGCGGGACAGTTTTATTTTACAGGAAAAAAAAAAGACATCATGGGACGTTTGCCACGTGGGGTGGGCTCCCAGCGTGGCACGAAGGACTTGAGGGGCGTTCAGCCAGCAGCGGGATTGGGCACCCCATTAAATAAAATACAAAAAAAAAAAAGTGCGGCACCGTTTGCCACGCTGGGCTGGGCTCCAGCGTGGCACCTCTAACTGGGGGGTGGGGATGCAGCTCAGCCGACAGGGATTGGGCACCCCGTCGGCTATACAGTACGGACGCACGTCTGTCTGTGCGTGGGGGGGGAGTTGCGTGTGAGCAGCCAATATCTTATCGGTGCTCACTCAAGCGTAGCTCCCCCTTTCAACTGTATGCCACTGCATTTTGGAGCGTGTCATACACAGCTCCAAAATGCATTGGCTTACAGGGGCCACGCCTGCCAGCCCACTGACTGAATTGGAGGAGGAGGTGACACACCTCCGAAATCTCCGATGAAGGCACTATGTTTCTTGCACATGCGTGCAAGCAAACATAAAAATAAAATAAAATACATACAGTCATTAGCCATACCACACAGATTAATGGTTAGTTAAGCCACTGATTAATTCTACATAGAGATAAATCCTTGTTATCAATGACTGATACATCATCAGCAGCATTTATTTTCACTTTGCAAAGACTCCAGAGGAGCCCTTAACAAGTGGGTGAGCAGCTTGCCGAAAGCTTGATGGGTGCTCAATGCTTGATGGCACTACGATGCCCTCTATTGCACTCAAAGCTATGAACTTTATAATATGAAATACATTGTATGTAAAAATCTGTATACCTCAGCATACTAACATCTTTTTTACTTAGAAACTACAATACTTTATTCCCTTAAAAAAGTTGCTTCCAGGATTTTAATGCATTTAATGTAAAGGTATGGCACAGTCCATGCAAAACAGTGTATATGGTCAATTTGTGACATTTTAACTACAAGACGGTTTTGATGAGTTAAAAAAAATAATATTTATGTAAGAAATACCACATGTATGTTCAGTTTTATATAGTACAGCAGTGTGGTTTAGGGCTCTGAGCTGCAAACCTGGAGACTTGGGTTTGAATCCCACAGCCCTGACTTGCATACTTTGTGACCCTGAGCAAGTCATTTAATTTCCTTGTGCTCCCAGTTCACAACTGGAAACAAGCTCCAGCTCAGTGTGCCTTTCCTGGGTAAATAATTTCCCTTTCCCTTTTTTTATAGAAAACCTTGTTATTGTAAAAGCTCACAAACTTGATAACAGCAAACACTGCACACTAACAGAATTGCACATAGAGACCACAGATGAGTTGTATTTAGTTGTGCTGATCTGCAGTATATAGGGTAACTGTAGTTGCAGGTAGATGGCTTATTATCTGTCTCTGCCTATTCCTCTCCCAGCCCATTTGCTTGCTGTTTGACCCGGCCCTCTTCCACATCTGCCCATTATCTTAATTGTCCTTAGCAGTAGGAGGATTTTTTGGGGCCCTCTTCACCTCAGGCTTGCACTTATCTCTGCCTTGCACTTATAGGCCACTGGAGGACCCGTGTGGTCCTGTTTCCCTCCCCCTACTACCACCCCCCCCCACCTGATTGCTTATATCCAGTTTCCATCTTTGTTTCCAAGACAAAGCCTGTACACCGGGCTGCTACTCCCATTGTCACTGCATTCCCTGTACGCTCCTTTCACTGGTTGTTGTTCATAGCTTGTAGTTTCCTCTGAAACTGATTACTTCTGTATCAGTACATATTGTTATTGTATTACACTGCTACTTAGATTGTATTTACTGTTGATATATGTTTGTTCAGATATTTTGTGTGATGAACTCCTTATGACTGGTCTTGCCTATGTAATTTTGAACCACAAAAGGTTATAATTCTCCTTTTGTTGTACTGTGTATGTCCTGTACTTGATGTGGAACCTTTGAAAAAGAGCATTTTGCTCAAAGGTTATTTCTGAATCATGAAATAAATAAATAAAATGTAGCAGCAAATGTCGTATTATGAACAGGAACACAAATGCAGGTTCTAGTCCTTATCTTAATCCAACACTGTAGCCCAAATAATGTATGGAGCAAACATGCCAATGTACTATGGATAGGGCAAGTATGCAGGATCAATAAAGTCTGAAGCCCTTTGACTGGTTAGTCTTTAAGTGTGAAATGTCTGCAAGGCTCTTCTAGTATGCATCTACTGTAGTACTCAAAAGTGAACTCTTTATAAGATGTACTGTTTTCATGACAATGTTGCATTCACTGTTGAAGAATGGAAGGAGCTGGGCAGCCAACATAAATTTCTTCGGGTAAGACAGGGGGTACCATGAATGCACAATGCTGCAAGAAAATTAACAGTGTAGCTACTGTGCATACCAGTTTTTTTTTTTCTGTTTCTGAATCAGGCACCTGCTAAGTATTCAGATGTAATGTAACAGCCTCCTGCTTCATGTCAGCAGTTGTTAGCACTTAACTGTTTTATACTGAAGTCCTTTTTCGTAAATTTATTTACATGCTTCACAAAGAAAGGCATTGCATTAAGATGGGTAACTTGTAATATTTATTGTGGAAGTATACACACCAATTCCAGTCATTTGATGATCGCGCTGCTTGATTTTTTTTTTAAACAGTCTATTTATTTATTTTACTTTATAGATGATTTGCCACTACCTCAAGGGGTGGCCACTTACAGAACGGGTCGGTTCACACAGCTACTGTCCGCCCCAGTAGTTAGCTTGTTGACGTCATGTAAATGTTTGCCATGTTGTTTATTCGAGGTAGTTTTGCCTGTTGTGATGCGTTCTCTAGGTGTTATGAATCATGGTGGTGGAGTACTTGACCAGGGATCGCAGTTCGCTCTATCGGGGCAAAATGCTTGGTGACATCACAACCTCTGTGGGAGTGACTGTCTGCCTTACTGCGAGCGCGCCAAACTTCAAAGACAGCCTTGTTGTCTAAATAGCGAAAAATGGTCATGCTTGAAAGTATTTCCTGTCATGAATAACAGTAATTTAATAAAATAAGCATGCCTGTCTTCCTCTGAAGCTTTTTTTTTTTTACCGTGCTTTCACATATGCTGTAGTGTGACTGCATTGCTTTTGTGAGTGTTACTGTGTTCGGTGGAGCATCTGTCATCTTACTACTGTGTCACTAACTTATTTGTGTTTTTAATCGCCAGCATTAGGAAGTATGTCTGCTTTTTAATTGCCTCAACATAAGTAATCACAATCTGTTCAGCTGTAAAAACCATCAGTACCAAACAACAGATGACTGAAAACCTAGCACAGTCTTTGCATTTCAGTCGGGATGCCCGTTAACATAGTTCTGTCCTAAGACGATTTTAGATTTACAAATGATGCGACAGGATTAGTTGCACGATGTACTGTAGTCATAGTATTTTTCCTTTCTGTCCCACAAGGTGACGTGATAGTCATTATGAATTTGTGACAGAACGGGGATACAGATTGATAGCTGCATTGCTTGCTAGGTTGTCACAATGATAGTAAACAACTTGAAAATCACCAGCATACCATTGTATTACGCTATCATTCACTATGAATATTAGCAGACTGATTTTCCAGTTCGTGCAGTTTAAAAAAAAAAAAGACCCTCTGCAAAATAAATATATTAGCATGTGGAAAGTGTAGTACATTGCACACTGTGAATACGATTTAATGTGTTTTTTTTTTCGAATAGAAATAAACATTGGACCAGTGGTTAGAAAGCACACCCGTCCAGCACTGAGGCAAAACAATAAATAAATAATAAAGGGTCCTGCCTCTTTTGGGCTCCTATCACACTCTGGGCCATAGGTAATTGCACCTCATCTCCAGTGTTAAACCCAGTCCCGGTTAAGCCCAAGTGCCACAATCAAATTGTAACAGTCACCCATCTGGTGGGAGGTATCTGACACCTATGTAAGTGCTATGGCAATTCAAAGAAATTCAATATGAGCTGCTTAAACTTGCCCCCCCCAAAAATAAAAAAAATAAAATAGGAGTGATCATAGCTGATGTCATGATCAGGAAGTGCGTCTTGTGTTTTAATTAATCTCCTTGCTTACAAACATATGTTCTGGATATGCTTGCTCCATTTTTTAGCTATTTTAAGCAGCTCATATTGAATTTATTTTTATTACATTGCAGTTTCCTAGGTGCCTAGAACCTACAGATTAAACTGTAAGAAACACCCAAGAACCAGTACGGAAGGAGTGTCATGCAAACAAATTAACAGCTCCATTGGGTTACTCGGAAAAATGCAAATGCATTTATAAGTGTAACAGCTGGTGCAGGGTGGAGCAGATCAGCTGGAGCAGCATTATATGGTATTACACTTATAATTGCCTATGCATTTTTTTTTTTTGCATTTAGCAAATAAATAATTGTGCTGAGTAACGAAAGCTACAGCGCCCTTAGTCTAACTTTTGAGCCGGTACTTCTGATCTGGTTCCTGTGTAGTTAATTGTTCGATGCTGGTCGTCTCTTTATTAGCATGCACTGGGCATGCAATGTGGATCACGGTTGCATCCAAAGGATTCCTGAAGTTAAAAAATATAAAGAGTTGGTAAAGACTGGGTGCAATCATGCGTGCACTGTATCTGAATGGAGCACGGAAGGAAAGTGATAGGGTGACTTGTACAGGAACAGCATGAACTGCATGATGCTTTTTGTATCACTCAATGATAATGGCATGGTCCCCCTCTCTCCCCATCTACATCCCCCCAATAAAAAAAGAATGTGAGAGATGTAAACGTGTCAGTATTTTTTAACATTCTGTTCTCACAACAAGGAGTGTGTAGTCTGTGAAAATGGGCTTTGTCCACAGACCTTTTCAGTATAAAATAAATGAAATGAAAAAGTTATTTATACAAATGAGTCGTTAACAGCAGCGATCCTGACTGAACCCAGTGAGGAAGCCATTTCTTATAGTCAGTAGCAGTGTTGGCATGATATGTTATCCTTTTTGCTTTTTACATGTCTAACAGTAGAATTAGGATTGGTGAAGTAAATATGTGCTTATGACTTGTTTATTGGCTAAAGTGTTGATTGGAATGAGCGAGTGAATGGTGCAGGAGAGATAGGCTGAAAAACCAAGAGACAATGAGTGAGAGAGAGAAAGAGTGGCCTGTGGCATTCATAGATTGCTGCTGTACTTGGATTTTAGATACAGGATGATAACAAAGAGGGCACAATGCAGGTGCAAAGATTTAGACTTCCTCTCCAAAGGTATGTCAACACGATGCTATGGGTTCTCTGCTGTGATTTTGGAGAGCAGGTAGCTATCTGAATTGAGATGCAGAACAAGATGGGGAACACTCAGTGCCAGGGCTTCTGCACGAAAACTGAAGGCATTGGTGTTTTAAAAAAAAATCAGTCAATGGTGACTAGAAATCACACCAGCACAGTGTTTAAAAAAATAATTAATAAACTGCAAACTGATCTGTCTCTTGGTGCCTCTCCCAACCGACAGCTGACAGGGCCAGTGTCTGTACTAAGCAGCGTGGTGGGAAGAGAGCAGACGTAACGAGGGAGCATTTGGGATCAGAACGGGGGGTGCTTTATTTCATTTTCCTTGTAAACAATTTTAGATAGAACTAGCAAGGAAAGTAAGCAGCATCAGGACTGAGTTGTAACAGAGGGCGGGGGATTTGGTGATCGTATACTGACGCTACTGACTTAAGGCATAATCATCTATTAATGTTTTTTTTTTTTCAGTGTGGACATTTTGCAGATTGCAAGTAAAGTTGCCAAAACTAACGCAAGCAGAAGCTGAAGCCGCACATTCTTTATTTAACATAGGTGTTCCCATCAGTCCTCTGCTCCATAATAATCAACATTCTCGGTACACAGAGCACTGCGTGAATTAGCCTTTGTGCCTGTGGGTATCAATCGGGTGTAAATATAATTTTAGAGCGGGGCAGATTGGTAGTGCTCCCTTACTTGGTGTCCTTGAGGTGGCGAGGCAGGACGGGGCTTAAGTCATCCTAAAGCTGTACATAAGCTGGAACGTGGAAGCCGAACAAGCAGGATTAAAAGAACTAAAGTCATAAATAAAATAACACTATTGGCCATACCTTTCAACTTTTTGTCCGCCAAATCTGGAACATTGCCTGAAAAAAGGTGGAACGAATGGTCAAAATGTGGAACAATTAATCAAATCTTCACCTAAGAAGCTCAGAACACTGTTAAAATGTTTGCATTTATGTTCAGAAAGTCTGTTACTAATTGAGTATTTTTTGCATCATTTACGATAGGAGTATGTTTTAAAATGGTACCATTGAATGTGGGATAAGTCCTCACAATGTGGAACAGAGAGCTTTTGTGAAGTAAAATGATGAACCGTTCCTCCTAATGTGGAACAGTTAAGAGATATGCTAATGGTTCTTTTGTGTTTCTTTTTGTCATCCAGCTTGCCATGGGAGGTGTAGAAACAAAAGATAATACAGTTTCCAACCTCCCTGCTGCTGCCGACACTTAGTCTCTTGCCTGCAGTGACTGTCAGATGGAGTGCCGTCTTCCCAAAGGAGTCAGTTTATGCTTCATATTTTCTACAGTGCTCTTGAGGTCTGCTGTATAGAAGCTAAAGTCGATGCCCAAGTAAAATAAACTTATGGGCCCAGATATTCAAAGTGCGCCAGTTAGTGGCGCAAGCCTGTGCGCTGCTCAAAATAGTTGAGCAGGGGTGTGGCCAGGCCTGGAGTTGCACTATGGCGCAACTGCTTTGAATATCGCCCCCTGGCCACCCCCATTGTGCATGGCGCAGTGGAACTGCGCCAGCTCAAGTGGTCAGAGTGGAGCATTGAGATGTGGTGGCGCAAGTTCCATTGTGCCATGCACAGCACCTGTGATATTCAAAGGATGACATGCAAATGGGGCCATAATTTATGCAAGGCACATGGGGGGGGGGCATTTGCATCTGATTAGAGCCCCATTTGCATGCCATCTTGCATGGAGTGTACGATCCCGGCGACTTGTGCCTGGCGCCCTGCCAGGCAGCCATCGAGGACCGGCGCCCCCGCAGTCTGATCACAGGATGTCCCACAAGGGACAATGAATGTCTCTAATACCTGGTGGTCCAGTGGACCGTGAGTAGCCGTGTCGCAGGGCAGAACTGTATTCCCCGAGTAGCCCAATCACGGGCATAACTATCCCCGAGTAGCCGATTGTAGGCAGAACTGTATTCCCCAGTAGCCTTATCGCGGGCATAGCACTGCTCCCCAAGAAGTAGGCCGATCGCAGGCAGAACTGTATTCCCCGAGTAGCCCAATCGTGGGCATAACAGCATTCCCCTAGTAGCCCGATCGGGGCAGAACTGTAACTTCCCCATTAGCCCGATAGCGGGCATCAGTATCCCCTCAAAATCCAATATCCCTGGTGGTCCAGTGGACGAACAGAGCCAATGTGGTGGGCATTCCTCACCCCAAGTCCGAAATCCCTGGTGATCTAGTGGACCCCCACCCACCCGCCCATGGGCCCCACCACCTGCTCCCTCCGTGAATGAATTCATTCACATATCTGGACAACTAATGCGGTATGGGCTGCCCGCCATTGGCTCATGCTCTGAACCAATGGGCGTGCAGCCATACAGAAACTGTCGGTCGGGTGGTGGGGGCGGCAGGCAGGTGAGGTGCTACCGGCTGATGGGAGCAGGGCAGGTGGGGCTCCGTGGAGTGGGTGGGGTGGGGTCCACCAGATCACCAGGGATTTCGGACTTGGGGGTGAGGAATGCTGCCAGCGATCGGACTCCATCAGTCACTGGACCACAGGGATATTGGACTTTGGGGGGATGCTGATGCCTGCGAATTGAGCTGTTGGGGGGAGTTAATTATGCTGCACGATCAGCTACTGAAGGATACTGTTATGCTCCGTTGGGCTGCCAAGGTGGAGAATACTGTTATGCTGCAATCGGCTCTTCATGGTCCACTGGACCACTAGGGATATTGGACTTGGGGGATACTGATGCCCATGATCCGGGGCATGGGGGCACCACCAGGTGCAGTGGGAGACAAGTCGGGGCCACCCACAGGTGGCAGCTGCTGTGTTGTGCCCTGCAATGCGGCCAGCTCACCTGTGGGTGGCCCTCGACTGTTCCTTTCTTTTCGGCGTAACTTTGTGCAGGCACAGGTAGGGGTTGCACCTGCATAACTCTGCATGGCCTGGGCTGAATATTGGGCTGTGCCGTATATGCATGGGCACACTCCCCCCCACCTGTGGCTGCATACATTACTGATGCGCCCCAGCACATCGAGATTTGTGTGGAGCACTTTTTCCTTTTAAATATCGCACCAGGGCACATCAGTGGGTTGTGCATGGCACAACACCGTTGCGCCATGTGCAACCCTTTTGAATATCTGGGCCATGGTGCTTTTTTTGACTAAATTAAAATAAAAGGCAGAACAAGGCATGCGTGGTAGTGGTGGGCTGGGAAATTTCGTGATTGGATTCGGGTTGGGGGCATTTCATGATCGGATTCAGGACACTGGGAGATTGGGCACCCCTAGTGTCAGTATTATGCTTCTGGGGGGATAGATGCTGAGAGAGGGAGGGTCGGGTGTGGGTTATGTATTTCTGCGATCACGGGGGGGTAGTGCTAGGGCACAAAAAAATAGTGCCACCGGAATGCTTCCAGGCCGTGGTGACTTTTTTTGTTACTTAACATAGAAACATAGACTTTGATGGCAGATAAGGACCGCTTGGCCCACCTAGTCTGCCCATTTCCCTACCTACAGGATAAGCTGCAGATCCTAGTTAACCAACAGCCTATTTCTTCTTACCCCTCACAAGAATTGCCTTATGTCTGTCCCATGTATTCTTGAATTCTCCCACAGTTTTAGACCCCACAACCTCCTCAGAAAGGCTGTTCCATGCGTCCACCATCCTCTCTGTGAAAAAAATACTTCCTCACATTGTTCCTGAACTGCCCCCTCTGTCTTTAAATTGTGTCCCCTTGTTCTTGCACATCTCTTTTTCTGAAAGATGCTACCCTCTTGGATTTTGTTGGTTCTACTGAGGTAAATAAAAGTTTCTATCATGCCCAACCCCTTTCCTCAAGGGTATACATATTAAGCTCCTTTAGTCTCTCCTCGTATGGCTTCTCTTGCAGACTCTGCACCATTTTAGTTGCCCCCGTTTGGACTGCTTCTGTCCTGTCTATATCCTTGCAGAAGTGGGGTCTCCAGAACTGGACGCAGTACTCCAGATGGGGTCTCACCAACTGTCTGTACATGGGCCATCTCCTAGCCTTCAGAAAAAGCCATCCTTGGCTAATAATCCCACCCGCCATGTTATAGCCTTTGAGGGTCCCACCATGTTATGGAACAGGATCCATTTCTTGGTAGCTAGTAGGGGAAAGGGGCTAAGCATGCACCAGATGCTATGTGTTTGCAAGTAATGATGTAGTGCTTTTTTAATGCAATAGGTCTGCAGGGCTATGCCTACTGCAGCCCTAAAAATATATAACAAAAACAATGTCCTTTCTAAGCATGCACTGTTAAAAAAAGTCAGTGTTTATGAGGATAACTACATTTTTACAACCACATTGCTTAATTTTATGAGAAATCATTTGCATATTCGATGACAGGGCTGATTCTATGTGTGCCTATTACATTTTGCTGTGTTTGTTCAGCAGGGACAGGGCTGCAGTCAACATGTTGCTCCCATTCCCATTAGGTTTGCTTTCTATTCCTCTGGTTGTCTGCCAATAGCCATATGAGTGACTTCCTTCATTTAAACTGGTGGCCAGGGTGTCCAATCCCTGGTGCTAGCTAAATGTGTTTTATTTTTAAATATGCCAACACCAGGGTGCCCAACCCAATGCCACTTCATCTCCCCCACCTTTTAGTGTCATACTCCTCCCACCCCCACTGTATCAATGTGCCAATGGAGGGGGGTGCCCGGTCCCCAGTATAAGCATAGTACAACCCCTGATCCAGCAGTGTGGGACACCAGGATGCCCACCCCCAGTGTCCCTAATAATTAAGTTGACACTAGAGTGCCCAATCCCTGGGGTCGGAGAACCTGTAATAAAGAAAACCATCCCATGACATCGTTTTCAGTTTTTTTAACCTCAAATAAAGAAAATAGCCCCTAGTTGCCTTTGCCACCATCTTGACCGCCCACTCACCACATCCCCACCCCCTCCCACTCAGCACCCACAACCCCCACACACACCGTTTCCATATGCTACCTACCTGAGGTCCAGCGCCATAATCCTCTTTGAACCAGAGACATGTCTTAACTTTTCAACATCAGACCGGGAACTGAGAAAATCAGGTAGGTGCAGTTTAATATATTTTAATGCATTTTGAATGTTTACTCATAAATTGGTCATGTTTTATTATTTTTCTCCCAAATTTTTAACAAGGCCTTTTTGGGACCCCACCTTATGAACTATGCAAGTGAAATTTTTCAAATCCAGCCTAATAGGTGATTTTGCCATTGCTCAGCGAAATCACCTTTTGGTGAGTTTTGAAAATGTTCATCTACTGGGTTCATGAGGTAGGGGTCATAAGAAGGCAATGTTGAAAATCTGAGATAAATATATTAAAAAACAACAAAGCTATCAATGTACATTTAAATTTTCCAATGCTCACTTATACATTTTTTAATATTTAATATTTTGACCCCAACTTTTCAACATAGAAATTTGTTCACACCACACCATGAATGTGACTGCTGTTTTCCAAATCCTGGCCAAAATGTGCTTTCGTGGCTACGGTGTGAAATTAAATTTCAGCCAGGATTTGAACATTTTTACCTACTGGGTTCATGAGGTGGGGTCACAAAAAGATTATGCTGAAAGTTTGGGTCAAAATATTATAAAACAACAAAGTTATGAGGCTATATTGTAATATTTTTCTACACTCACTCATAACATTGGTAATTCTCAATATTTTGACCAAAATGTTCAACATGTTGATTTTTCCACATCACCTAATGAACCTGACAGCTGTCATTTTTCAAATGCCTGCCCAAATATGATTCTGTACTTGTGGCATGAAATGACATTTTGTCTAGTATTTTATAAACAACACCTGTCTTGTTCATTAGGAGGGGGTCATAAAAAGACTATGTTGAAATTCTGGGTACAAAATGTTACAAAAAATGAAAGAAGTAACATTGTATGCATGGACAGTCATTTGCTCAGTGGAGACCATGTTGCCTTCTCGAGCTAATGGCCTGAATTCATATGAGCTCAGTAAGCCAACTGAATGGGCCAAGGTTGAGGAGAAAGGTGCTGTGTTGTGTGGCAAAGACCTCAGCCTGGGAAGTGACAGAGCAGTGTTCTGGCACACACGTGACACCTTGTGGCACCCTGGGAGCCCCACCTCACAAACATAAAAACATAGAAACATAGACTTTGATGGCAGATAAAGACCACTTGGCCCACCCAGTCTGCTCATTTCCCTACCTACTGGATAAGCTGCAGATTCTAGTTAACCAGCAGCCTGCTTCCTGCAACCCCCCACTATAATTGCTTTGTGTCTGTCTCATGCATGTTTGAATTCCCCCACTGTTTTAGACCCTACGACCTCCTCAGGAAGGCTGGTCCATGTATCCACCACTCTCTGCATGAAAAAGAATTTCCTCACATTACCTCTGCGCCGTCCCCCCTCTATCTTTAAACTGTGCCCCCTTGTTCTTACACATCTCTTTTTCTGAAAGATGCTACCCTCCTGGACTTTGTTGATTCCTTGAGGTACTTGAACATTTCTATCATGTCCCCCATCCCTCCCTTCATCAAGGGTATACATATAAGCTCTCTCAGTCTCTCTTCATATGGTTTCTGATGTAGACCCTGCACCATTTTAGTTGCCCTCCTCTGGGTGCTTCCATCCTGTCTATGTCCTTGCGTAGATGAGGGTCTCCAAAACTGCACACAGTACTCCAGATGGGGTCTCACCAACTGTCTGTATAGAGGATAACCACTTCCCTTTTCTTTTGTGATGCCCTTCCTATGCATCCCAGTATCCCCTGGCTCTCCTTACTGACTTTTCACATTGCTTACCCACCTTTAGGTCATCTGATATGACTACTCTCAGGTCCCTTTCCATTTTTGTTGTTGTTAGTACCTCCCTGCTATTGGTGTACTGTTCTCCTGGGTTTTTGTTTCCCAGGTGCATTACTTTGCACTTCTTTGCATTGAATCTAAGTTGCCATATGTCTGACCATTCCTCCAACCTTGCCAAGTCCCTTCTCATCTTTTCTACCCCTCTTGTGTATCAACTCTGTTACAGATCTTTGTGTCATCTGCAAAGGCATACCTTTCCCTCCAGACCCTCTGCAATGTCACTTATAAAGATTAAGAAGTTGGACTCAGTACTGAGCCCTGAGGGTACTGCACAAGTAACCCCCCTTTCTTGGATGTGTTCCATTCACTGTTACCTTCTGTGTCCTGTTGTGCAGCCAGTTAGCTACCCAGGCTACCACCCTGGGACCCTCCTAGGCTGGTTAACTTGATTATTAATTTTTGTGGGACTGTGTCAAATGCCTTGCTAAAGTCTAGGTAGGCCATATCCACAGCCCTCCCTGGTCTATTACTTTGGTCACCCAGTCAAGAAATCAATTAGATTAGTCTGACATGACCTTCCTGCTGTAAATCCATGTTGCTTTGGGTCCTGTGCCCCGCTGGCCTCTAGGTACTCAACAATTCTTTCTTTCAGAGTGATTCCATCATTTTCCTACCACTGAGGTCAAACTTACAGGTCTGTAGTTTCCTGCTTCTGCCTTGCTCCCACTTTTGTAAAAGGAATCACATCTGCCCTCCTCCAGTCCTCAGGTACCACCCATCCTGCCATGATTTGTTAAAAGTGTGGTCAATGGTGTCACTAGGTCCCCTAGTTCTTTTAGGATTATGGGTGAATCCCATCAGGCCCCATTGCTTTGTCCACCTTGAGTTTTAGGAGTTCTTTCAGGACTCTTTCTTCTGTGAATGGACTGGTATCAACCCCTACCCAGAGTGCTTCTATTGTCTGGTTTAGGTAACTGCTCCTTATCTTCTTTTGTGAATACTGAGCAAAAGTATTCATTCAGTATCTCTGCCTTTTCACTGTCTCCCTCTGCCCACCTCCCTCTCCTTTATTAATCTTCAATCCTCTCTTAACCTTTCTATGCTGCCTAATGTACCTATAAAGGTTTTATCCCCTTTTGACCCGAGTTGGCTATTTTTTCCTCGGTTTGTGCCTTTGCTATTCTGACTGCCTTTCCGACTTCTTTCTGCTTTTAATTGATACAGTTCCCTTGTACTCCCTCTGTGATTCCTTATACTTTTTGAATGCAGCCTTTTTCTCTTAACCTTCCCTGCCACCTCTTTTGAGAACCATAGTGGTTTTTACTCTGCTTTGTTTTCTTATTTGTTTTACAAAAGACTTGTTACCTCTATGATGGCAGTTTTGATTTTTCTCCATTGTTTTTCCACCCTCTATTTGGCCATTTGCTAGTGCATTCTTCAGGTGTTCACCCATTTTGCCAAAGTCAGCCCTTCTAAAGTCCAGTATCCTTGTTTTTTGTATGGCTTATCTCCTGTGGTTGTGCTCATTGTGAGCACACTGTGCAGTGGTCGCTTGTTCCCAGATGTCTATCGACTTCTAAATTTGTGATCCTCTCTCCATTTGAGAGTACCAGGTCTAGTATTGCTCCCTCCCAAGTGGGTTCCAGCACTAGCTGTCTAAGGTCTGCCCCCTGCAGGGCATCGAGAATGACCCTGCTCTTGGATGTGGCTGCAGTACATGTCCTCCAGTTAACATCTGGCATATTCAGGTCCCCCATCAACAGTATCTCCCCTTTTTCAGCCATTTTGAGAATGTCCTCTATCATTTTCTTGTCCATTTCAGGTGTTGACATGTGTGTCAAAGCTTGATTTGACCATGCACTGTGGATACAATTCCTCTATCAAAAAAAGAAGGGAAATTAATTGCAAAAAAAAAAAAAAACTACATTAATGCAGACATTAGGGTTGAAGAAAGCAAAATGCACAAAGTAGAAAAATGAAAAACATCTTTTTTTTGGTCTCAGGAATACTGGCACATCAGTGGTGGGGTCTTCCTTGGGGTTGTCAACCCTAATGCCCACCTCCTCCCCTGAGCAAATAAGGTCAGGCATGATCTTTTTCTTCATGCTGGGCTAGTGTTATGCAGAAATTGGAATATTCACGGGTGAAATATTTCATGGAATGTTGTATTCATAAAATATTTACGCCAGGCAAAATGTGAAATTTTGCCAGCATTTGGGAGCAAAATTTTGCCCCAAGCTGGTGAAATTTCAACTGTAAGCAAGATTTCACCACTGTGGGAAAAAATTCCACCACTGTTGGTGGAATTTCACCACTCTGAGGCGAAATGTCGCCATTTTGGCAGAATTTCACCACTGCAGGTGAAATTTCACCATTGTTAGTGGACTGCTCAGAGGGTGAAAATGCAGGCAAAATTATTAATTATGCCACCTTTTCACGAAACATTCATGTAGTGCCAATTTGCTGCATTTCACCGGCGAGGCTAATTTCACAACATCTATGCTAGGCCCACAGAAAGTTAGTGACAGATTCTATATAACATGTAGTGAGCCATACTTTCTACCTTTGAAGAGTGTATCACTATGAGGCATTGGCTTGGAGCTGTACTTTGTACTTCAGACAGGAGGCTATGGGCTAGGGATGAGGGAGTAGTTGACCACCCTAAGGAAGACCCCACCACTGATCCATCAAGACTCTGAAGACTCAAACCCCTACTGCTTCTAATTTCCCTGCTTTGTGTACTTTGAGTTCTTCAACCCTAATGTCTCCATTTGCATATATTTTTGCAGTCAATATATATTTATACAATGGTGTATAAATAACAAACCAAACTGAACAACTTCATTGTGTGAAACTCAACTCATGACAGTTGATTATTTGCTTAGAAAATACACAGATCTTAATCAACCTGCCCTAATCTACTTAGCAACAACTTAAGTAAAGGAAAATAAATGTTTTCCCATTAACATATTTTTTCCACTTTTAAACACAAAAATCCACACCATGACATAGGTCTCTTCAAAATAAATGCAGTTCCCAAGCCAGCACTGGTGCAACAGTAGAGCTACCACTTACGACACCAGCGACCTGGGTGCAGGATCGAGCCTGGGTCATTGGAGGGCCAGCCGGGACAGAGGAGGATTGAATGCCCTAGGGCTGCTCTCCTCCTCCAGGGAGAGAGGGCCATCATTCCTGCTGTAACACTGCCACCTGGGTGACCATGGATGGAAGTGCAGCTGGGAACACTAAAAGGGAGGGAAGGACATCAGCTAGGGTCCAGAGCAGCAGCACATCTCCATGTGAGCATGCCTCCTTGGACCTCTCAGTATACTGTTATTCTCAGGGTTAGGGCAGAAAATAGAAAAATCCCCACTTCCATCACTGGCAATGGGCCTCGGTGCCTAGCAACCAGACCGACCTTGGTGAACTTAGACAGGACTGCCTGAAATTATATGTGTAGGTAGAGAGAAGCTGACACTCTCTCCTTCCCTGCCCAGGGGCAAACTGCAGTTTGAGAGGGGATGGTCTGCTAAGTTTGCCTGGCAGTTCAGCCCAGCCACAGGCCACCTTGGGAGTCCCTGCAAGAGAAAGAGAAAGGGATGGTAGCAGAGCTAGAAGGGGGCATAAACAGAAAATAAAAATATAATAAATGCAGTTCCTGGGTTAATTCAAAGGCACACATTCTTTGTTACCAGACTTACATGTTCTACCTAGCAACAGCCTAACTAAAGGAAAGCAAAACTTTTTTATTTCCATTCAAAAATAATTTCCATTTTGTAAGTTTAATAACCCACTTCATGGCATTTTGGTTTTAGAATTAAAGCTCTTCCCAGGTGTGTTGAAAGTAACATGGCTGTTATATTACCCAAGCATGGTCATGCCTCTACAATATGGCTAACTGAGCACATTAATTCAAAGCCACACGGTGTTTGTTGCCAAATTTACCTGTTCTATCTAGCAACAGCTTAACTAAAGGAAAATAAAACTTTTCCATTAAAAAAAATCATTCTGTAAGTTTAATAACCCACTTAATAGCATTGTTTATTTTTCTGAGAATTAAAGCTCTTCCCAGGTGTGTTGAAAGTCACCTGCCCACTATATTGTACAGGCATAGTAGTGCCTCTATATTAGGGCTGAGTAAGCACTTTAATATTAAACCTGTATTTCACAGCTGAATACAGCTGCTCCATTCAAACATTTTGCTTGAAATTTGGCAGATGTCTCTCTGGATACTGAAAATGTTAGGTCAATCAGTTCACCAGAGATACAGTTATAGAGGTGTAAAAAACATTTAATTGACCAAAATTAAATGGAAACTCCAATATGTGGAGAAAGTGCAGCAGCTGCTGCAGAAATCTCTGACTAGGGCTTTTACTATTAAATATATATATATGTTTTATCTGCTGCATCTAGTGTTTAGTTGTAAAGACTCCCGCTGTCCATAATGTCAGGAGAGTGGCCAGTGGCCATCTCACACACCAGGGCAGCTTCCGCCATGTGGGTTATGCTAATGAGGGCTACCAACTCTCTGCCATTAGCTAAGAGCCCTCATTAGCATAACCCTCATGGTAGACACTGCCCTGGTGTGTGAGATGGCTAGCCCAACATTATAGCGCAAGTCTTTACAACTAAACGCTAGATGCAGCAGGTAAAAAATATATATATATGTTTAATAGTAAAAGCCCTAATCAAGCATTTCTGCAGCAGCTTCTGCACTTTCTCCACATATTGGAGTTTCCCTTTAAGACCTTTTTTTTTTGCTCACCTGTAAGGAAAAAAACAAGAAGATTTCAAACTTGAAACTAGCAGGTTTCATAGTTTGCCCATAGGTGTGTGCATTTTTGTACTTTTTAAGTGCACAACATGCCCTGTTTTTGAGAAATGTCAGAAAAAACATATGCATGCACAGTTTGAAAATTTGAACATTCTAAGGATAACTGGTTTTCTTATGACAGGATATATTGTTTCTGGAGACATCGGGGATCTGGTCATCAGGGCATCAGGGTCACTTGACCACCAATGAAAGGAGCTTAAATTACAGTATTGTTACCGTGAACATTGGGGATTTCATTGACCAAAAGAAGCCTACCCAGTCATAAGAGCGCTGCAAGAATATCTCCAGTAAGAAATGTGTGGTCTATACTGTGCCACCATGGACAGCGATAGGAGAAAAAGTGCGCTATGCATTGAGCGCTCCCCAGGTTGATGTTTGTGGTACTAGATGCAGGAGAATAGGAAAGGAAGTGAGGAGCCTGGTTGAGCTGCTTCCATGGTGTGGGGCTAGTACATGAGTAGCTCATCTGGGATTGTGGTGAAGACCAGCGCTGTGATCCAGATCTCCCAAATTTTATCACCCCCAATAATCCAACTCTGACTCGGAATTGATTATTTTAATAATGGGGGGTGTGGGGACAGAGCCCCCTGCATTGGGGGGTACAGGGGGCAGTGCATTGTAACAGTGATAGCGATCGCATACCACACTTGCGATTGCTGCCACTGGCACTGTGTTTACTTGCAGCATTATGTACTGTTGCTATTATGATCAGCGCTGTCCATGCAGGTGCTGATCTGACCTAGTGTCAAAAGAAGTCACCTGACTGTGCATTAAATCTCCATAAAAGCACAGTCAGTTGCCAAATCTCATTTATCTCTCCCAAAAGTACTATTTAGAGCAATTTTATAATTGTAATAATCCCCTCCAGGTTGTGTATCATAGGATTTTAATGCATTTCCCAGGGGTGCTAGGATATATATCCTTCAGCCCCATGCCTTAGTGCAACCCTTAGGCAGTTAGTTAGTTAGTTATTTAGTTAGTTAGTTAGTTAGTTAGTTAAATTTTGATGACCAAGTAGGCCCACTGAGACAGGACTTTTTCAGGGGTGACCCAGAAATAGTTACATACATTGAGTGAGAAACAAATATACAACCTTTGCAGAGTAGAAACATAAATATAAGTTATCATACATGTAAGGTACAGCATATTAGTTGCAATTGGGAGCATCAAGAAATGTAAAATCAGAAATAAGTCTCAAGATAATGCAGGTAAAACTGGAGATGTCCAAGGTCTATCCTGAGGATGCAGCTGGTCATTGATTACACTTGCAAGGGGTCATTCCACTGGAGAAGGTTTTGAGCCTCTTTTTAAATTGTGTAAAATTGAGACGCTAAGTATCTCATATAGGAATGAGTTCCAAAATGAGGGCGCAATGTAGGAAAAATATCTCTTATGAGATGCTGATTGTATCCTGGGGATTTCTAGTGATGGGTAGCGGTGGTTCTCATGAGTCTCCCATGCTGCTTAAGCCTAATTATTATGTTAAGGCTAGGGGGTGTAGAAAATTTCTGTAACTTAAAGGTTAGGCAGTATGTTGGATATTGGAGTTTTGAATCAAAAGAGGGTCGACCATGTTCAGCAAACACCAAGCAATGGTGGTCTCTGGAGTGGGCACAATGTGCAAATCATCCAGTTCTGTTATAGTGTTTTTAGCCTTAAAAGTTCAGAGTTTACTTCCGGTGATATCACCGAGCTTGATGGTCGACTTGCGATAGAGCTCCTCACACTCCACTGACCAAACCTCCCTAAAGCAGCCTAATCACTTAAAAATCACCCCCAAATGGCATCTGGACCTAAGAGAGGGAGTAAGCTGAGCAAAACTTGGGGAAAACACACCTGAAACAGGATGATGGAGGTGGACCCCCCCCCCTGCAGCGGGAATCAGGCCACAGGGCATCTCCACTCAGAGCTGGAGCCCAGGACAGTGACACAGACCAGGAGACCAAGCGCCTCTCGTGATCGAGATATGTAATGCTGCTTGGCAAAATAAAAGCCTTGAGAGCTGAAAATAAGCATGAATTCAGTAGTTTACATACAAGACTAATGGATGTGGATGCTAAGATTGAGAGAGCGGAGAACAGAATAGCAGAGGTAGAAGATGAAACTATTAATCTACATACAGCAGTCGATTTTCTGGTTAAAACCCAGGAGACCATGCAACAGAAACTAATCAACATGGAGGCCTGGGCACTGAGAGATAATATTAGAATGTATGGTCTCCCTGAGGGCTCCAAAACTGGACATATGGAGGAGTTTCTGGAGGATTTGCTCCGTGATGTTTTTGCTCTCTGTCGTGATTTTCAATTTAAAATTGAAAGAGCCCACAGGGCACTAACACCTTAGCCCTCTGACCCGATTGCAAGACCATGCTCTATCATGCTCAAACTCTCCAGCTACAAGGATAATGAAAGACTATTACATTTTGCTTGGTCAAAACAAATAGTGAAATACAATGCATACTGATTAATCTTCAATAATGATTATCCTCCAGAGATAGCGAACAAGAGAGCAGCCTACTCACCAATTTTACAAGTACTGAAGCAGCATAAAGTTAAGTTCCAAACTACATAACCTGCCCGCATTAAAGTTTTTTGGGATTCTGGAGTCACGATGTACAACATGAGACCCCCTTTGAGATCTATGAAGAACTACAGAGGAAGGGATGGAGCTCAGAACCGGACCAGCCGAGGGAACACTACCCACATTCACCTAGAGCAGAACGGCATACAGTAAGCAAGAATTCTGCTCGAGCAGCTGCTCCTAAAATGATGGCTGATGTTAAGCACCTACTTGACCAACTAGGTCAGCAAAACCACAACCCGAATGCAGGAAATGAGCCAGAAAACGCCTGAAGCCCAGGTGAGCAACTCTGACTTTATAATTCGCAGCTACCTTCCAGTAGCAGACACAGGCAAGATGTTTTGCTCTTCTCTGTTCACAGCACACGCCTGCACTGGATTTTTCTCAGCCATGCACCTGCTGCATGGGCAAAAGCTCCACTTGTTCACTTGTGGACATAATGATTACTATAGCCACTCCCAGGTAAAATCAGGTGCTCTAATGCCTAATTGTGAGGATGAATGTCTCGTTGGATTGGACCAGGGTCTGGGTACGAGCCAAACTGAGGACAATAGGGCCAAAATTCAGTAGGCCTAACTCTCTTAGGATGATTTACAAGATATGACTCTCATTTATTGTTGTACCCATTGTTTATATATACTGCTGTATGCGCTTCTTTTTGGTTGTTGGCTATGGAAACTGTCAGTGGTTTGGGGATTGGTTGTGGAAGGGGGGGGATCTACCTTCTTACGATTGCCTTGTAAGTCCTGTTTACCGGGTTTCAAGTAATAGTTCATTTAATAATGGTGGGAGACCGAGGACCACTTATATGTTTTGACCTTTCTACACAGCAAGTTCAACATCAAGGGGTGATGTTAACCCCCTTCTGCATTTATTTTGTTGGCCCTATTTTACATCGGGGTGGGGAGGACTGGGCTCACTATGGAGCCACCCTACCTCCCGCTCGAGTGAAGGCAGACCCGAATTCCAACTTCTCCACTCCAACTTATAGTGGACTCTTTGTAACGATCCCCCACTATGGGAGTCACTATGTACATAGTTCTTATTTTTCTGGGGGGAGGAAGAAATACTGGTGCAAAGTTTTGGTTGTAAACAAGTTAGCACCAGGTTGGGAAGGGAATTATTTAGGTTACATTAATAATAGTCACAATAGAATACAGTTGCCTTTTGTATACTGTTTATGTTTCTGCCAACTGAATAGGAACTTGTACAGGGAATTTTTTCTGTTTCTCTTGACAATTGGGGACCTAGATATCCAGACTGCTGTTTTAGGGGCATTGCAGATTCTGTTCTTTTTAATAGTCACAATAGAATACAGTTGCCTTTTGTATACTGTTTATGTTTCTGCCAACTGAATAGGAACTCATACAGGGAATTTTTTATGTTTCTCTTGACAATTGGGGACCTAGATATCCAGACTGCTGTTTTAGGGGCATTGCAGATTCTGTTCTTTTTAACATTGAGGCATGAAGGGGAATTCCAAATGATTAGCTGGGTATGCTCACTAACAGACTGAGTGACACATGGTAGCATGAATGGATAGGCACATAAGATTAAAGTGGTGTCACAAAACATCAACAGTTTAAATAACTCTATAAAGAGATACAGGGTACTTACTTGCTTAAAAAACAGCACCCCAAGATCCTGGTTGCTACCTGACGTGGTACTCATGTACCTGTATTATGACTACTAGAGGTCAGTTTGACAATCGTGACTGCCTCGCTGGGTGTTTGCCCCCCCCCAGTTCAACTCCGACTCGGAGTTAAAATCCTAGAAACCAGGGGGTGTGGGGGGCTGGCTTCGCTGGATACGGAGGCATCCCACTGCAATGCCAACCATCGGCACTGTGGCTGTTGGGGATGTCTCCATGCCAACTGTCGCTGCGGCATGAGTAAACCCATAGAAGGCTGCCTTAGGCTACTTCCGAGCTCTTAATTGGGTACACACCTGGAAACATCTGAATCCTACCAGAAGGGAACAAACACACTACTCTGCTCCTCATCAAATCTACACTAGAATAGATTTCATGATGGTTTCTAAGGAGCATCTATATCTGATAGGCGCATTCCAGCACACTCCATCAGTCCTGTCAGACCATTCCCAACTTACCCTGCTTTTTAAATAGCCTACAGAGAAGGGGGCGGATGATCTGGAGATTTAATAATTTCCGTTTGAATTCAAAAGAATTCACAGAAATGGTAGAGCTTAGAATACCCCAGATTCTAAGGGAAAACCGATCCCCGGAGATTTCTACTGCCACACTCAGGGACACCTTAAAGGTTGTCCTAAGAGGAGATATTATAAAGTTTGCTGCCAATCATAAAAGACAGCAACATCAAAGGTTAGAAAAATTGGAACAGCAATATAAAACATTGCAGGTGTACCCTCTGTTGCAAATCACAAAACAGCAAATTCAATATCTACTAGATGTTCATATGGAACAATCCCTACAATACCTGAAACAGAAGTATGATGAGACAGGTCCCTGAGCAGCACATCTATTAGCCCATAAACTTCAGCAGAGAACAAACCTCTAAGGCCTCTATTGTACAGATCCAGGACCCCATTACAAATCGTATGGCCAGGTCACTCCTACATATAGCCCAGGTCTTTGAGCAGTTTTACCAAAAGCTTTATACCTCAGAGAGTTCCCCTGAAATGGGGGGAAATCTCAGCACATTTCTCACGGTTAGGTCTACCCTCCCTAACAGAAGAGTCTAAGCAGAAAATAAACTAGCCCATCTCGGCTACTGAGATCTGCCATGCTATCTCTAATTTAAAATCTAATAAAAGCCCTGGGCTGGACGGGTTGACTAGGGAATTTTTTAAGGCATTCAGAGACCACTTGGCTACTCCACTGCTGGAAATATGTCACCACATACAGGAGGGGGAAACTGTCCTACCCACCTAGAACAATGCCACCATAGCCAGCATACCTAAACCAGGGAGGGATGCTATACATTGCGCAGCTTATAGACCCATCTCAATCCTAAACATAGACTATAAGCTTTTTGCCACAATAATAGCCAAGAGGCTGAAGACCGTCTTGCCTTCCCTGATCAATTTGGGCCAAACTGGGTTTGTCCCAGAATGACAGACTCAGGACAATATTAAAAGATCCCTGCATGTCCTACACCACACTGCCAGGTCGGAGCTCCCTTTCTTGATGTTAAGTCTGGATGCCGAGAAGGCCTTTGACTGGGTGGTGTGGCCATTTCTTATACAGGTCCTTCATAAATTTAATTTCTCTGACTCATTTATTAAGATTGTCCAGAGTATTTACACACAACCTGAAGCCTACATTAAAATAAATGGTAGGATCTCCACCCCCATCCCTTTAAAATGTGGCATTAGACTGGGCTGCCCTATGTCCCCCATTACTATTTGCCCTATATCTAAAGCCCCTGGTGCAGTCCCTGAGGCAGCAAGCAGAGATACGGGGGGTCCAAGTGTGGGGGGGAGAGTCCCATAAGCTGGCGCTTTATGCCGATGATCTTTTGATATATCTAACAGACCCAGAACAGTCATTTGACCTCTTGTGGCAGGCTCTGCAGGAGTTTAGCAGTCTGGCAGGATATAGGGTCAACTCTGCTAAAACAGAGGTGCTTCAGCTGAACTACCATCCTTCAGGTGTCACCAGGACTAAGTACCCCCTTAGATGGAATTTTACAATCCTTGAACTATTTAGGAGTTAGACTAGGACCTGAGACACTTTCCCTTTTTGACATAAATTACACCCCACTCCTAGACAAACTTGGGAAGGATCTGGAGGGTTGGGCATTAGTCCCAATTCCCTTGATACAAAAGGTTGAAGCAGTGAAGATGGTTTTATTGTCACGATTCCTTTATCTTGCACAAACCCTACCACTAGAGATACCCAAAGAATACTTTCACAAGTGAAATCGTAGGATCTCTGGCTTCTTATGATATGTTTGGTTATGGGACCTGAAACCCATTTTTCACTCCTACAGCTCCCCAAGTCACAAAGTTGCCTTGTTCTGCCACACTTAGAAGCTTATGATTTAGCAGCTCAGCTCAGAACAATAGTATACTGGGTGAGCCCTGAATATGTGGCCTAATGGAAAACATTAGAGAAACAGGAGGGAGATTTGCATCACCTGACCAGGATATTATTAGCCCAGGATGGAATGGACAGGATTCGGGAATTCTCGAGCCCTCACACTCAGTCCACCCTAAAGTGTTGGTACAATGTGATGAGAGATAGGAGGCTAACTACCTGGAGGGCATTCTTACAGTCAATCCCATACACACAGGATTTTGTTCCTGCTTCAATAGACATGGGCTTTCGCAGGTGAGAAAGACTTGGCCTGCACCTGATTTCTCACTTTTTAAAAGAGGGGAGACTGCTGTCACTGACAGAGCTTCATGAATTATATGGAATCCCCACTAGAGATAGGTTCAGATATTTACAGGTATGTAATTAGATCAGATCTATTTCTGGAGATCTCAGGACCTCTAACTCATCTCTGCAGATAGTTAACACACTTCTGGACATAGTGGAAAACAGAGTTCCTTTGTCCCATACCATTTCGCAATTTTATGGGGTCCTCCTTTCAGCCCATGGCAAATCCCTGAGAAGCATTAAGGCAGCCTGGGAGAGGGACCTTGGCATTGATTTGGATCAGCAAACATGGGAAATCTGTCTTTCCAGACTTCATTCGAGGACATCAGCAATTTCACGGAAGAAATTTTCCTGGAAGATCACTACCAGTTTTTTTTTATTATCCCCATGATACAAGCCAAATACCAACCCACATGATCTCCCACCTGCTGGAGCGGCTGCAGCCATGCTCCTTCCGCATTGGTGCACATTCTATGAGGGTGTCCTAAATTAGCTCCTTTTTATGTTTATCTGCAAAGGGCACTTTCAGTGATAATTACCCCAAATGTTCAGCTGTCCCCTTTGCTGTCCTTTTTTAATGACCTTCCCCAGGACTGCAGAGACCTCATACTAATAAACTGTTGTGAATATGCCTTTTGGCTGCCAAAAAAACTATAACCAAAAAATGGCTAACCCAGAATTCTATCATGCTTAAACAATGGCAAGATATTATGATTAATATATAGGATGGAATCAATCACAGTCCTGGTAAACAAAAGATGGCAGGTATTTGAACTGATCTGGCAGAGATGGGTTCTCTATATAGCCCCATTAAGGCCAGAGTTTGTACTATGAAAGCCCTTCCCCTAGCTTCAGTATGGCATTGCGTTACACCCTGAACTAAGTTTGATTTAACCACAGTTGAATGGGTGGTCTTATTACCCATCACGTGGCTAATGCATTATGGTAATAGAAGTTATTTACCTAGGCCTTAATTGTCTTCTGATATCCTTGATTATCACTCCTTGACAGCAATGGATTTGGAAATATCTAAACAGTGAACTCCTGTACTGAATTACCTGAACTGAATGTAAAGCTTGAAATGCAGAATGTATTGTATATATGTTTTTATCCCCTGCATGGTAATGAAAAATCAAAATAAAGTTAAAAAAAAAAAGTTCAGAGTCACAAATGGACTGTACTACATGTGCACCATAGAAGAATACAGGCAGTATAGTGCTGCTAGTAATGGCTAAATGAGCCTTCTTAGAAAGATAGGGATATGCCTGTATAGAAGGCCAAGCTTGTGGTGCATGGTTTTGACTACAGAGTCCACATGAGGTGCAAATGTCATTTTTTGTTCTAGCATTATCCCAAGGTATTTAAGTGACTACACCACTTTAAGATGAGTGCCACTAGTGGTGGACAGCTTCAGAAGGTGTTGTCTCTCAGTACCTAGCCTTCTGTTTCCAATGAGCATGGCTTTGGTAATTTTAAAGAGTTTTAAAGAGCTAGTGTGCTGCCTAAAACAAAGATTACTTTTTAAAAACAGTCAACTTTTACCGTTTATATCTGAGGTGCTTTTTCTTTTTGCTTGGGGTAATTCAAATATTTTTTACCTGATATTAGTGGTTATAATGTGTGGAACAGCACTCTACCTGGCAGATGACATAACTAATTGTATTCCTCCCACTACATCATCAGCATTGTGACCTCAATGACCATGACATCACAGCTACTAAGGGAAAAAACACTCAGTAACTGCCAGGTCAATCACCTGTGAGGTCTCAGTCAGTGAGGTCACTGTGCTGATGATGTACTGGGGGACAGAACAGTGCTGCCAGGCAGAATGGTATTCCACAGATCCACCATAATACTGTTACACAGAAAACTTTCTAATGAGCAAATGAAAAACAGAAAGATACAGCAGAAATAGAAAAAAAAGTTACAACTTACTGCTTCCAACAATCTGTATCATATTCCTGTATGCTGTTTTTGGTTCTACTAGCTCTTTAATTTTGAGGACTAGATTGTTTGTCAGGAACCAGTTTTCCAATTGCTGGAAGTCCTTCTCCAGGTTATTGTTTATTCAATTAATATCTGTCAAGGCTCTATATAAAATATCATTGTTTGCGTATAGTTGTACCATTGCCCCTCCATGAGTGAGGGGCATATCATTTATGAAAAAGCATGCATTAAAATATTATGATGCACACCATGTCATGGTTTATTACTACCATCTACTGTATATACTGTATACATATTCTTTTCAAACCAACCCCAAATCCTCACCCTCACCCTCACCCCACCCCCAAGTAGCAAAAGGAAAAAATTTTTTCGCTGTCCTGACTGTTGGCAAATCAGGGGTGGTGTCTTCCTTGGGGTTCTCCACCCTAATGCTCATCCCATTGTGATGCAGTCTTCAGACATACAGAACTGTGTCTCCCACATGTTACCAACAATCTGTAGGCCCAGACTGAAGAAAACATATCTCATGTCACTTAATTTGGTCATGAAATGGGGTGAGCATTAGGGTTGAGAACCCCAAGGAAGACCCCACCACTGATTCATTAACAGTCAAGACAGAGAAAACCATAATGTGTTTTCCTTTTACTGCGTGGAGGGTGGGGGTAGAGAGTTAAGGTTGGAAACCCCAATGCTACATTTCCCTACTTTTGTCACATTAATCTGAAGCCTAACTGGTGTATTAACAGAGTTGTTTTCAAGTAATTTCCTTATTTGTTGAGATAGTGGAATTGTATCCTCATTCATGTAGGTCCTTTTGGGATCCACATGAACACATCCATCTGGCTAGGGAAGTGCAGGGCCCTCTGGGAGCTGAGCTTCCATCCCTCCATAGATGTACACAACCATCTGGCTGTAAAAGCAAAGCCCTTTGGGCCTGCACTTCCATGCCTCCAGAAAAGCAATTTATGTGCTTGGTTGTAACTGTTTTTTTTGTGGGGATCACTTCAAAGGAAAAAATGTTTTAAATGGCTCTCTCAGATGCTCTCTCAGCAGTTGATTGTATATGGGCAAACATGTGTTGTTCTGTTTTTTACCCATAAGTCAGTAAATGTTTGTTAGTTTGCTCTGAAATTTGCTTCACCTGTAGTGGAAGACAAGATATAGTTTTGGTGTATTTTTGATGACGATTGGATTTTCATTGTGGATTTGACACCGTGGTGAAATTGGAAGTAATTTTGGGGTACAGTGCATTTCCTATGAATGTTTAGGGGGGGATTATGTGTCAGTGTTGTAGCACTCACTATACCCTTTTTTGATATATACTGTTTATAGTCTCTTAACTCCAATTATTGACGGCCTTATGGCTTGTTAAAGTTGAAATGTTATCCTATGGGAATTTAAATTTTTTAAATTTTATGTTTTTATATTGCCCCTATTTTATTTTGGGGGATATTATGTGTTAGTGTTGTAGTACTCATTAAGACCCTGTTTTTATATGTAAATGGTCCCTCATTGTTTTCACTGCCATGCTGCAGCCCTACTCAGAGCTTACATAGATACATAGATACATAGACAGTGTCGGCAGATAAGGGCCTATGGCCCACCCAGTCTGCCCATTTGAGCTTGTATGTTCAGTTTATGTTTTCCTAGAAGTCTGTTGCCCCTAACCCCTGACCTCCAGAATTCCTTTATGTCTATCCCATGCATTCTTAAATCCCGTGATTGTTTCAGCCCCCACCACTTCCTCTGGCAGGGTGTTTCACTTGTCCACCACCCGTTCTGTGAAGAAATTCTTCCTCATGTTTCCTCTGAATCATCCTCCCTCCAACTTCATCCCATGTCCTCTAGTCCTGGAACATCTTTTTCACTTAAAAATAGTGTATTCCTGCACCCTGTTCCTCCCTGTAAGATACTTGTATGTCTCTATCATATCCCCTCTCTCCCTCCTCTCCTCCAGGGAGTACATGTTCAGTTCCTTCAACCTGTCTTCATAGGACTTGTGATGCAATCCATGCACCATCTTTGTTGCCCTCCTCTGAACCTTCTCACCCTGTCTATGTCCTTACGTAGGTATGGTCTCCAGAACTGTACACTGTACTCCAGGTGGGGCCTCACTAGTGTCTTGTATAGCGGAATTATGACCTCCTTTTCCTGCTGGTGATGCCCTGCCTATACATCCCAGCATCCTATTTGCTTTACCTGCTGCCTTGTCACACTGTTTCCCTACCTTGAGGTCATCAGAGATGATAACTCTAAGATCCCTTTCCTGCTTGGTGAATGCTATATCCTCACCCCCCAACTGATATTTTGTGCCAGGGTTTTTGTGCCCCATATGCATTATCTTGCACTTCTTTGCATTGAATTCAACTGCCAAACCCCTGACCATTCTTCAAGTTTCTGCAGGTCCCTTCTCATTCTGTCTACACCCTCTGGTGTGTCTACTCTGTTACAGAGCTTTGTGTCATCAGCAAACAATGAAATTCTGCCTTCTAGGTCCTGCACAATGTCACTGATGAAGATGTTGAATAGGACCGGTCCCAGCACTGATCCCTGTGGTACCCCACTGGTCACTCTTCCCTCTGTGGAGTGACAGCCATTTACCACCACCCTCTGTGTCCTGCCACCCAGCCAGTTACCTACCCACCACACTACTGTCCTGCCCACACCCATATTCCCCGTTTGTGTAATAGTCTTCTATGTGGCACAGTGTCAAAGGCCTTGCTGAAGTCCAGATAGGCCATGTCCACTGCCCTCCCCTGATCCACCTCCCTAGTCACCCAGTCAAAAAATTCAATGAGGTTGGTCTGACATGACCTCCCCCTGGTGAAACCATGCTGCCTTGGGTCCTGTAGTCCATTGACAACCAGATGTTCCACCAATCTCTCCTTCAGTAGTGCTTTCATGATCTTCCCCACTATCAAGGTGAGGCTGACTGGTCTGTAGTTCCCTGCTTCCTCTTTGTTCCCACTTTTGTATAAGGGGACTACATCTGCTGTCCTCCAGTCTTTGGGTACCTCCTGTTTCCAGTGATCGGCTAAACAGGATAGCCAGAGGTTCAGCCACCACCTCTCTTAGTTCTTTAAGGACCCTGGGGTGCACCCCATCTGGCCCCATTGCTTTATCAACTCTTATTACTTCCAGTTCCTTCAGGACCCTTTCTAGTGAAAAGGGACTTGTGTCCATTTCTGCACCATTCTCACCCCTTGTACTCCCTTCAGACCCATTACCCTCCTCTTCCTCAGTAAAGACTGAGAAGAAATACCTGTTCAATATGTCAGCTTTACTGTTGTCATCCTCCACGCGGCCCCCATCCTCCCCTTCAGTCTCAATATCCCTCCCTTTGTCTTTCTTTTTTCACTTATGTACCTGTAAAGGTTTTGTCCCTCACCCACTGATTTTGCAATGTGTTTTCTGTCTGAACTTTAGCTTCCTTACTGACCTCCCTGCCTCCCTTTGCTTCTCCTGGTACTTCTCCCTATCCCCTTCTGCCTGTGTCTTTTGTATTGCCTGAATGCAATCTTTTTGCTTCACTTTCTTGCTACCTCTTTGAAAACCATAATGGTCTCTCTTCCTTTTCCTCTTGCTAACCTGCTTAATGCATAATTTGTTGTTCTTATAATCCCCATTTTAAATACTGCCCACTGTTCCTCAACCCCTGATTCCTGTCCCATTCCCCTTAATGCCTCTTTCAAGTATCTCCCCATTTTCCCATAGTCTGCCCCCCTAAAATCCAGGATACGTGTTTTTGTGTGGTTTGGTTCTGCTCTTTCTGTGATTTCAAACCACAATGACTGGTGGTCACTGTTCCCCAAGTGCTCCCCCACTGTTACCCCCATCGCACTGTCCCTGTTTGTGAGCACAAGGTCCAGTATTGCCTTCTGCCGAGTTGGTTCGATGATCAGTTGCTTGAGGAAGGCACCCTGAAGGGAGTCCAGGATAAATCTGCTCCTAGTTGATGCTGCTGCTGGGATGCTTCAGTCCACGTCTGGAATATTGACATCTCCAACCAGTACTACCTCACCCTTGTCTGCCTTCCTTTGGATGGCTAGCATCAGCTCCCTATCTGTTTCTTCCTATAGACCACACCTGTGCGCATGGCTGTCCCCATTTTCCTTTCCAGCTTAACCCACAGTATCTCTCCCCCATTTTGTTCCTCCTGGATCTCTGTGGCCCTTATGTCATTTTTCACATACAGTGCCACTCCTCCTCCCTTCATGCCTGCTCTGTCTCTTCTGAATATGTTGTAGCCAGGTATGGCCATCTCCCAGTCGTGGTTATCATTACACCAGGTTTCAGTGATGGCCACAATGTCCAGGTCTGACTGCACCATGACAGCCTCCAGATCTTCCATCTTGTTGCTAAGGCTCCTGGCATTTGCACACATGGCTTTCCATGATTTGACCTCCTAGACTGTTTTGCTGTTCTACTCCAGCCCCTTCCTTGGTTGTCCTTTATCTCTGGTTCTCCTTGCTGTCTGCCCTTCTGCTGAATTTTGCCCCTTTTCTGCCTATCCACCTCTTGGGCACTAATCTCCATCTTTTGCTTCTCTCTCATCACCCACCACCCCACACCTCCCCCTTCCCCTATGCTTACCTAGCAGAGGTCCCACACTGTAATCGTCTCTGGACAGGACACAGGTCTTAACTCTTCAACACTGGACTGGGACTGAGGAAATCAGGTCAGTGATGTATACTGTATTTCAATGTGTTTTGAACTTTTACTCATAACTTGGTCATCTTTTATTGTTTTTAGCACACATTTTCTACATGGCCTTTTTGTGACCCTACCCTCTTGAACAAGGGTGGTGGGATTCTTCAGCTCTGACACAGAAGGTGATTTTGTGGTCACTGTGTGTAATCACCATTTGAATGAGATTTGAACATTTGTACCCACTGGGTTCACCAGGTGGGGTCATAAAAAGGCTATGATGAAAATTTGGGTAAACATATTGAAAAACAACAAAGCTATGAGTGTGCATTGAAACATTTCAACACTCACTCATAACGTTGGTAATTTTCAATATTTTGACTACAAATTTTCAACACAGCCATTTTTCCCACCACCTCATCAACATGTAGAGGTGTGCAAAGCTGGCAGATTAATTCACAAAAGTGCCATTACTCATGAAGCTGATCCACCCTGTGAAGTCCCAATTCACAATATAGGGCTAACTTTTAGATTGACTAATTTGGTAATTTTAATGGTGAACTTGGGCAAAGTTGAGTGAAATGGGGCCCACAGGCACAGTTTGCAGTGTACCATAGAATTGCAGGTCACATGGTACTGAAACGAGCTTATGCCATGCATTTACTGCAGTCTAATGAAGAGAGTATTACAGAGACATCTGTCCCTGCTTATCTGAGCAAAATAAAACCTTTAAAACTACTCCAAAAGAGTAGTATTTTGAAACTAATCACTCACAAAAAATATCTAGAGTACCTTGTGCAGCTAAAGCACTATTGTAAGTTCACAGTTTTGAAGATTTATTTAGTTAAAAATAATGGTTTCATTTTGACTAGTGAAGCAGTGCTGTGTGGGGCAGAATAGGTTTTTCAGCTAGTAAGCAATGCAGCTCTATGAGCACTAGTCTGATTTGTTTTCCTCAGTCTTTCTTCCTAATAATTTTTGTTTGTGATCGGTGATTTGTCATTTTATTTTTGTAGTACAGTTTTGTGTAGTTAAGTGAACTATTTGTCAGTCTTTTTCTGTACTAATTGTGGTTACTTTGTCTACAATATTTCTTGAAGTAAGGGTATTACTTACTTATAGAAACATGGTTGGGGGATGATGCAGGTCCAGTATTGGAGGCGTTGGTCTAGATTCTCCATATTGCACTGCCTGAGGAGGGAACACAGGAGTGTGGGTGTGGCCATCTGTTTTAGATCTGACTTAAACTTCTCCATGCACCCAGTGTGTTCTACTTCATAATTTGAATGTGTGGCAGTGCGTGAAGGTCCAGGTGCTGGTTACAGGATCCTCCTCATATACAGACCTCTGGTCCACAAGGGGGAATTTCTGCAGGAAGTCACAAACTTCATCACAGACAAGGTGTTGGAGTCACCAAGATGGTTGATTCTGGGTGACTTTAATACCTGGATCAATGAGAAACTCTCACATTTTGGTTATGACTTCCTCCAGACAATGACCTGGGCATTGCACAAACTGTTGCCTCTGTGACCCACAGCCATGGACACACCTTGGAATTAGTATTCTCACAGGGGCTTGAGGTCACTGATCTCAAGATTGATCCTGTCTTTTGGTCTGTTCACTGCACAGTGGAGTTCTTGTTCTGGGCCCCCCTGTTAGTCCTCCTCTGTTGAGATGGTCTGCAGCCACCCATTGAGGAAACTTTCCACAGAGGGACTGCTGGCAGTAGTGAATTTGTTTGTGTCAGTGCTCTGTGTGTGGTGGGCATGGGTGAGGTGGTGGCAGCCAACAATGGTGCTGTCTCCAAGGCACTTGACGATGTTGCACCGATCCTTATATGACTCAGGTCTTTTTGCTTGAGATCCCTGTGGTTTGATGGGGCTCTCAAGGAGATGAAATCAGGGGTTGGAAGCTGGAGCATTGCTGGAGAAGGACTCTGTCAGCAGAGGAAAAACTGGCTTTGAGAATTCATTATGATGACTATCAACCATAAGAAGGCAGAGTTCCTGTCCAGGGAGATTGCTGTAGGGGGGAACACACTGGCTCTGCTCTTTTGGACTGTTGACAGATTATTTCATCCGGCCTGTCTGCAGCAGCCAAAAAGAGCATTTTCAGTCACACAGTGCAAGGAGTTTGCTCAGTTCATCTCTGAAAGGGTGTCCTCCATTAGGGCCAGGATCACTCCAGGGGGCATGATCTGCACCGCTGTGTTGGGGCTTGTGTGGTCAGAGGCACTCCTGTTGTCTGGGGTGAGTTTAAGCCAGTGTGGGTGGCAGAGGTCATTCAGCTAACCTCAAAGCTTTGGCCCACTTTTTGTGAACTGGACCTGGGTCCAACTAGTCTCTTAATGGGATGTCTTAAGTTTATTGGTCCAGTGTTCGCCGAGAATGTCCAGTGTTCGCTCTAGGATTTTTTTTCCCTGATGCTTTGAAACAGCCATTGGTGAAGCCCTTCCCAAAGAAACCATCTCTCAGCCCTGATATCCTGGTGAATTATTGACCCATCTCCAACCTCACATTTTTTGGAATGGTTTTTGAGAAAGTAATGGCTATGCAACTTGAGGGGGAAACTCACAGCCTATGACATCTATGAGCCATTCCACTTTGGCTTTTGGTCGAGGCATAGCATCAAAATGGTGTTAGTCAAGGTGCAAAATGATCTCAGGTTGAGAGACAGAGGAGACCGATCAATTCTCATGCTCCTAGATCTCTGCACAGCATTTGATACTGTGGACCACATAGTGCTATTGGGGGGTCACTTTAGGGAGCTATGTGGACTCACGGGTAATGTCATCAACTTGTTTGACTCCTTTCTCACAGGCAGAATGCAATAGGTAGTAATGGGAAACTTCTTCTCTCTCCTTCTGCCTGAAGCCCCTGCCATGTGGAGTTCCCCAGGGTTTGATCCTCCCACCTATGTTGTTCATGGTGTACATGCTTTTCCTGGGTGAGATTATTAGATGTTATAGCTTGAGTTGTCACTGCTACGCAGATGATACCCAGCTGTATATGTCCTTTCTCATGGGACAAGTGCCACTGTGAAGGTGCTTAACAAATGTCTGGCCAGGATCCAAGACTGGATGTGTTCTAACTGAATTAAACTCAACCCCGACAAGACAGAGGTACTAGTGATGGAGCCTGGTCACCGGCATGATGTGGTTGCTACTGGATTGTGAATGGGGCTGTTGTTGGGTCCCACCCAGTTGGTGGCATCCACTAAGGTGAAAAACCTGGGTGTCATCCTTGACAACAGATTGTCACTTGAGGCACAGTCATCATCCATCCTCCAGAGTGGCTTTTACCACTTAAGGAATGTCACCCGGATTAAGGCTTTAATTCTGCCTGGTGATCTGCCCTCACTGGTGCATGCCTTTTTTACATCAAGGCTGGACTACTGTAATGCTTTATGCTTCAGGGTCAATGGGGGGATTCTCTGTCACCTGCAGATGGTGTAGAAGGCAGTGGCCAGGTTGCTGACAGGCCTCCCAAGGTCCTGCCATGTGACCCCAGTCCTGCATAACCTGCACTGGCTGCCAGTGAGGTGGAGGATTGCCTTCAAGGTGGGCATGCTCACCTATAAGGCCCTATATGGGTCAGACCTTGGTTACCTGAGTGACCTCCTGTCTCCTGTCCACCCTGTGCATTCACTGTGTTCCTCCAGTGAAGGCATCTTAGTGGTTCCCCGGGCCCATCTGAAAATCTCGGGAAATTGTGCATTTGAGGTAGCTGACCAGGCCTCGTGGAACTCACTGCCAAGATTTTTGAGGGAGACTGGATCAGTGGAGGCTTTTAAGCCGGGTCTGAAGGCCCATTTATTTAGAGATGCCATTAGAAGCCAGTTCTAGGTTGTTTATATTGATATATTGCTATTTATTGATATTTATTTACTCAATCCTGAACCTGTTGTGATCTGTCTAGTGCTATTACTGATATTGTGTATGTCTTTTTTTGTATTTTTCTTTTGTAAAGCACCCAAAGCCTCTGGGAATGGATGCTTACAAAATAAAGTTACTTACTTACTTTCTTACTTATAGTAATTTGTTTTGAATAATAATAATAATTTTATTTGTAGTGAACCTTTCAAAATCCAAGTCGCATAACAATGGGTTAAAACAGCACTTGAGACAGTAAATATAAAACACATGTTAAAAACATAATAAAGTGAGATAAAAACACACAGAGTCATGTTAAATCAAGTAGGGTAGGCTCAGATCCACAAATAGGTCTTAAAAGCCTGTTTAAATCCCTCCACGGATGCGCACTCCCATAGCTGATGGGGTAGAGAATTCCAAAGGGCTGGAGCTGTGTACATAAATGTACGGGCCCCAGAGGATTTTAGGGAAACCCTTGGGATCTCTAGCAACCCCTTGTCAGCTGAATTACCCCTGTCATGTGTGTTTTGTTAATCCCTATCATGTTAAAAAAAGAAAAAAGAAAAACAAGCTTTTTTGTGTGGGTTTACTATAGCCACTGTTAACTCAGTAAACTGTCCTGTTCAGATTCAAATCACACTGCTAATCCCTCTAGTGAGGTGTTGTCTGCTGCTACTGGTATTTACTTTTACTGCAGTGTTTCTTTTTTCTTTTCATTGCAATAATAAAAATCTAAATATATAAAATTATTGGAAAGAGATGCTCAAGTAAAAGGAAAGGTGCTAGTGAGGTGACCAAGAAGTGCACAGGTTCTGTGGGGCAAAAGATTGTTGCACCTAAAACAAACTACCTCTGTAGCAGCTTCATCAATGGGCCCCTGGGCTGGTAGTTGTAGCAAAGGAGTAGTTGTTGGAAATGGCAGTGGCATTAGTGTTGCCAAAATATTCCCTGCCACATCTGTGGCATCAATGCAGGTTGGTGCTGGGGGAGGAAGCAACAAGAGGATCAGTTTGAGAGGTAGAAAAATCTTAGAACAAGCTGAGGAACAGTGGTTGAGGAGGAAAGGTGCTGATGTCCCTGTGACTGCTGGTGGTGGTGGTGGCACTGAGCATGATCTGGATAATAGACTCCCTTTCCATTCCCCAAATGAGAGTACTGAGTTTGATGTTAAGGGGATATGTGATGGCCTGGTGTGTGATACCGTGTGTATCACAACAATTGGACAGTGACCTTGGCTCATGAGTGGTGTAGTGGAGTCATAAGTGAGGTTTCCGAGGTCATTGTCCACAAGTTGTGATACATAGGTAAAACACAACAGGACATCTTGTGTCTGTTTTATACAATAGGGCTCCAGTTTTTATTAGTTTTCTTTTTTTTGGTTTAGCAGTTTGGTGGGAGTGACGTGCATACTCTGTTGATAACTGGAGATGACATGTACATTGTGGTTGATATCTTAATGTTGTACATGTCATGATCTGGTTATCACACTGTGGCTGTGATAGGGATTTTTATGTGATACCATATCACTTCACCCCTATTGTATAAAAAGCTATATCTGGTCTCTTGTACCAATGGAATGATTTTGCCTGTTAGCGGGACAATAAAGTTAACAGATGACTGCTTTACACTGATGTATGTAATGCAATTGTATATCTATATGTTTTACACAGAAATTAATAAACTTTAGGAGATAATAAAACCTACCCCAAATCATTGCTTTTCTTTTGAGCAGCATCCATGAATCCACTGAGTTAAATGCTACCCATCCGTCTATGCCACCATGTCAAATCCAGCTGTTTGGTAGCCCAACACCCAGAAAGGTCCAGCCTACACTGATAGCATGTTTCTTGAGCATCATGACAAATACCCACCAAGTCATGCTATTGTATGGGAAGTGAATACATCAAACACTGAAACAATGGGGATTGATGTATTGCCATTCCTTTTTGTGGAGAACATGGGATTTAGAAGTTGATGGCATGTGCATGTCCAAATGGCAGATTTCTTCGCAAACATACTTCTCCACTCATGCCATTTCTGAGCTTTATGGGACTGTGTCATGCACTGTAATCTATGCCCTTCTGCATTCAGCTCCAAATACATGCATCTCAGTTGGCTATGTGGATCAGTGGCCAAACAGCTTGTAGTACCTATCTGTGCATTACAGTACACTGGGCACATGTACCTAGAGTAGCATTGGACTGTGGTTGGGGAACAAATTGTACTAAGCCCAATTACAGTGGTGCCAACACTCTGGGTATTGGCCAACATGCCACATTGGCAATGAAGAGTGTAACTGGATAACAGATGGGTCAGAAAATATTAGAATTACTCCTGAATGAGATTGATGAGTGGATGCAGCCTGTAGTAGTGGTACCATGGTGGGGTGGCACAGTATCTTCAGGCTACTGCATTGGGGGGGGCAGGAGATGGCTGACCTTGAGACATTTGTTTATCATTAGCCTAATTTTGATCCAACTTCTCCTTGGTGTACCCCAATAGTGAAGTTGCCAAAGGTGTATTTCCTATTAAATAGAAAAAAAATCTGCAAATTTATTTGCAAAGGTAAATTTGGTGAATTCATCTTAACTTCACTGGCAAATTAAAACTTTGCAACATCTCCATGACCGTGACAGCTGTTGTTTTTCAAATCCTGGTTCAAACTTGTTCTCGCACTTGTGGAGCAAAGTGATGGTTCAGCCTGGATTTGAAAATTGTCACCTACTGGGTTCATGAGTCCTACTGTGAGGAATAGGGCTGGTGGGCTGATCAAGGAGGTGGGATCAAGGAGGTACCCTGAAGTGAAACAGGTTCAGGAAAGGGATCCTCCCTGCCTTGTGCCCATACCCAAGGTCTCCACTGTTAATGGGCAGGTACCCAGACCAGCATCATCTGCCTATCATATTCGGGCAGTGCTATGCAATGCCAGCTCTATCAAGAACAAGATGGCTAATTTTGCTGATCTTGTTTTAACCATTGCAGGGCTGCAGACTGATATATCAGTCCAATATTCCTATATGTTCTAATTCTGTCTGCAGCCTAAGGCTTAACATCTGTTCTGGCTTGCATCACCGAGATCTGGCTGGATGAAAATGTTGGTCCAATACAATCAATAGTTTCAGCTAGGTACTTGGTGTGGCACGTTGCCGGAGGAATGATCGTAGAGGTGGGTGTGTGGCAATTTGTTTTAAATCTCAACTGAACAGCCCTCACAGTGGGAACAGTGAGGTCCTTTGAATGTGTGGTAGTTCAAGGGGATGCAGGTGTAGGCTGCAGGATCCTTCTCCTCTATCGTCCTCCAGGGGATGAGAAGGAGTTCCTGTAAGAAGTTGCGTACCTCATCGTTGAACTGATGTTGGAGTGACCCAGAAGGATTATTCTGGGCAACTTCAATGCCTGGGTCGATGATGAACTCTCGCAGTTTGGGCAAGATTTCTTCCAACTGATGTATTAGTTGGGCCCGACACAGGTTGTTACCTCTGCGACCTGTGTGTACGGCCACTCTTTGGATCTCATCTTCTCGCTGGGTTTAGAGATGTGTGAAATTGGAAAATTTCATTCTGCAAAATACTTTGTGAAATTCGTGCATTTCACAAAATATTTCGCTGGTGTAAAATGCAAAATTCCACAGGCAAAATGCAAAATTCTGCCCGCAAAATGTGAAATTTCTCCATGAAATGTGAAATTTTGCCCATGAAAAGCTAAATTGTGCATGCAAAAAGGCAAAATTCAGGTGATATTTGGAAACATTTGGCAAAATTTCAAATTTTGCAGCATAATTTCACATTTCACTGGCAACATTTCACAATTTTGCACCCAATGAAAAATGTCGCGTAATGGTGGAATTTTGCAAAATGTTTCACTGGCGAAATTTTATTTCACAACATCTCTAGCTGGGATTGGAGGTCATGGCCCTCATGGAGGAACAGGTGATTTGGTCAGACCACTATACTATGAGGTTCTCATTTGAAGTCCCCCATAATAGATCTTCCCTTGTGGAGATGGTCCAGTACCGCCACAGGGTGTGATGGCAGTGCTTGACCTATCAGGTACGATGAGTGCTTGTGATGAGCCGGGGCAGTTGATTCTGACCTATAACAGGGTTGTGACTAAAGCCCTCGACTCTATTGCACCTGTCTGAGTTTGACCCCTCACTTCACACCATGGATCCCCTTGGTTTGATGGGACTCTCAGGGAGTTCAATATGAGGGGTCAAAGGTTGGAGCAACATTGGCAGAGGTCCTGATCTGGGGAGGACAAGCTCATATTGATGTCTCATCATAGAGGCTATCAATCAGCAATCTCCTGTAAGTAGGCAGAGTTCCTCTCCAGGGAGATTTCTGTAGCAACTAATAGACTTACTCAGCTTTTCTGGACTGTCGATAGGCTGTGTAACCCTGGCTGTCTTCAGCCCGTAGGGGCTTTTTCACAAATAAGGTGTTATGAGTTCATTCTATTATTTGCTGATAAGATGGCCTCCATCAGGTCGGGGATCCGAACAGTGATCTATTGCGGCATGCAGTGGTGAGCCAGAGATTGCAAGCATTCACTCTATCTGGTTCGACTTCGACCAGTTGGTGGTCTCAGATGCTGTGAAGGTCATCCAGGAGTTGAAGACAACCTGCTGTAGTTTTTTTTTTTATACTGAACTTCTTTATTGAAGAATGATAAGATTGTACAGACCTTCATCTTCCATGTTAATATAAGAGGCATAACACAGCATCCATTCCATTACATTCAGTATAGAATTAGTTCTTCATGCCACTTTATCTCATTTAATAGCACTTCTGAGTCTGCAATACCCATACATAAAATTATAAATACCTTTGAATGTTCATAGTAAAAATACTTATAAAGAAACAACATCATTACAACTAAAAACATATAAAAAGATAATTTGCCACCCTTCCCCAAGCATCCCAGCCCTTATTGCATTGCACAAGTGCTTCACAGAAATATCCTTAACAAATAACCCCACTGACCTATTCAAATAAGGTTATAAACATATTGGTGAACAACCACTTTAAAGACCTCGTGCCACGCCAGGAACCCATGCTTGGGAACGAGCACGGGCCACTGGGGGTCAGCAGGGAGGAGAAGAATCGAGCATCCTTAGGACTGCTCTCCTTCTCCGGGGAGGAGGGATACCAGCTCTCAGTGCACTACTGTCTCCTAGAGGTGGCTGGGAGCTAGGGGTGCTCAAGGCAACAGTAGGGGAAGCTGAGGCAGACATTCAGAGGAACAAGTATGGGAGCATGTGTGTTCGCTCCTTGGATATCATTGCACATCCTTGGTTTGGAGAAAAAAGTGGAAAAATGGTCCTGGTGTGCTTTATGATGGTCGGTCCCCACAGGCATCACCTCCACGACCGGCAGCAACACACCTCCAGCACCGAATCCTAGTGTGAGGCGGGTTGAGGAATCCCCTCTGCCCACCATGGGGGGAAAGCCGTGGGGTAGCTGGGGGTTGAACTGCGAGTGGGGGACGGGGCTGGGAGACTGACAAGAGGAACAGCCACCAGGGACCAAGGAGGAAACAAGAAATTAACAGAAAAAAAACACTTTAAAGTCAGGGTTCTGAGGAACCAAGAATCTCAATTGGCCTGTATACAGTTCCACTAAATTAATCCAATAATGCTCCATTACCAAATATTCTGTGATGGAACCAACAGTTAAATAAATAAAAGGTCTCAACCTATCAAGAATAATTGGTATTGGATTGAATAGATTAAGGTCCATTAGCAATATTACCTGGGGCATACTTCTCCCACCTTGTCCATCCGTTAGTGAACGTTGGCTGCCTACGTTGCACTGAGTAAGTAATGTATGCCATCTCTTGTATTTCTGCCACTATTTGAGCCCAGTCAACCTCACCAGGAGAGACTGGTTGTAACAACCTCCTAGTGACAGCATTAAGGGCTGCAGCTATCAAAATATGCCACAGATATGTAGCCTCTCTCCCTCTTAATCAGCCTGGCTCCATCCCCAATACTATATGCTCGGGACCCACATCCTCCCTCAAATCAAATATTTTAATCAAATGACCCACCACCACATTCCAGTATAAGGTTATCTTTGGGTATTGCCAAAAAATATGGGCATGAGTAGCCCTCATCTCCCTACACTGCCTCCAACAGACTACCTTGTGGGGTCCCATTTGAAGTGAACAGCCAGAAACAAAAAGTACATATCCTCACTCTCCATATGAACTTCCACCAATCCAGTGAGAAGGAAGTTGTACACATCACCTTCCAAATCTTTTCCCAATCAGCTGGGATGATCTGGAGCCCCAACTCCCTCTCCTTTTCAACTTTATATGTGATGCGGTGGCATCTTGATCATTTATATAATTTGCATATAATAATGTGATAGCACCTTTTCCTGTAGGGGTTGTCCAGATGACCTCGAAGGGGGGGGGCATCCAAATGCCATATGTTTGTGGGATTATTAAGTTGTGTAGTAACATAGTTTCACAATTAATAATAGATAAATCTATCCACTAGAGAGAAATTATATTTGGGGGACAATGATTCAAATGACAGGAGAGAATTGCCCTGCAAAAGTTACCATGGGGAGTAAAAGCCCAGCAAAGATTGTCGCCTGAACCCTGGGTCTAAGAATGCTGGGGTAAACTGCTCATCCCAGGCCCACCACATATACCTTCACAAGGTGTGAGATGTATGTCCTTTATTAATTCCACCCCTCCGCCCCTCCAAGGCTGCTGCCACCCAATTGCATCATCTCCCCCCTCTACCCTCAGGTTCGAAAGAAAAGGTAAACTTTGAAAAGGGGGGATCTGTTGTGACTGCAACTCAATAGTTTTCTAATGTGAAGTGTATTGAAAGTTCTGCCATAGGAGAACAATTTTCATTTGGCAGGCAATCCAGTATCCTGGTAAGTACGGTAGTCCAAGCCCTCCTTTATTCTTAGGCAAATATAAAGTTTGTTGCTCACACATGGTCTTTTAGCACCCCAGAGAAAAGGCAGTAATTGATTTTGCCCAGGCATTCATTCTTGATGGGGAATAATGCAGGAAACACTCTGAAAGAGATATAGAAATCTCAGTAAGGCATTCATCTTAGCTGACTGGGCCCTTGCATGTAGTGGCAGGAGGAGTAGTGCCCAATGCCTATTATCCTGTATAACGGTGTCTACTAACTGTTTGTAATTATCCTGAAACAGAGTAGCAGTAGTCAGGCCCAGGTAGATTCCTAAATATTTCATCTTAGAAAGGTCCCACCTCATCAGATAATCTCTCTACAACTATGTGGAAACAGAAAAGGAAAAAGCCAAGACCTCCATTTTAGAAGTATTTAAGAAGTACCCAGAAACCTCCAAAAACTGACAAAATTGCCAGAACACCTCTGGGAGATAAGAATGTGGGCAACCTAAAAATAATAACACATCATCAGCATATAAGTCTAATTTACCCCCCCCCCCAAATCCATGTTCTCAAACTTAGGTTCATAGATTCACATACAAGGAAAACGGACAAATTTGTCCTTATATGCTCAGCAGCCAAACACTTGTGGTGTGAAATGACATTTGTGCAGGTATTATATAAATGCCATATGTCATGTTTATAAGTCGGAGTCATGAAAATGACTATCTTGAAAATTTGGGGTCAAAATTAAAAAAAAATAATAATAATTGCTAAGAAACGTTATGTGTAGTGCCAGCCTTTACCATTGGAGAGAGTAATGCTTTCTGTTCCCCTTCTGGTGAGCTAAGTTCAGGGGTGAGTTCAGAGAGCCAACTGGCTGGGCTGAGGATGGGAAATGGTGCTGTCATGTCACACCACCCCCACCCTGGTAACAGAAGATGCAGGATTGAAGAAAGCTACAACAGTTTCTGTTGACATGTGGCAAGACATACTTCTCTACCTTTAAGGAGTATATCCTTATGAGGCACTGGGTTGGAGCTGTACCTTGTGCTTTGGACAGGGGATGATCATTAGGGTTGATAACCCCAAGGAAGTCCTCATCACTGATTTGTCAAGACTCCGGATACCCAAAACCTTTTTTTTCTTTCTTTTGTTGCCTGGGGAGTGGAGTGGGGAGTTAGGATTTGCAAAAGATTTTGTATGCGTGGTCTTGTGGTGTAGATCTCTTCATATGTCAGGTTTTGTTCAGTTTGGATGTGTGCATTCTGAGCTACAGATAGCAAAAATGCAAACAATTGCCATTTTTTGATGCTTTTTTGTGACCGTGTAGTGCCCAGATGGTTTTCAAATTTTGGTCTGAAATTTTCAGGTTAGAAAGGGTTCGTCTCAACAGGATTTCCTTTGCTGGTTTGATAAAAAGAAAATAAATAAATAATGCATTCCAAAGTTCTTACATTTTTAAATGTAGGGTTCTGAGCATGCTCACTCAGCTAAAAAATAGCTGTATGAAGTTTTCGTATGTGGAATTCTTTTCATCAGGTTTTTTATATGCCTCTCCTGTGTTTGTCAATTTTCATAGGCCACCATCTAGTATTTTGTTTTCTTAAAAAAAAGAAAGAAATCAAAGCACACAAAAATGGCATCATGGTGAGAGCAAAACATGTATGTTGCTCATCGGGACCCCGTTAGGTAGATTCTGCAGTTAACTGATGGAAAAAAGACACCCAAAGTTGTTGTTTTTTTAAAATCTTTTTTCATGACTCACTTGCAGGTTTTTCACATTCCATGATTCAAACAACTGTCTACTAAACAGTCTTTTGTTGCTGTTTTTGCTATCCCTTTGCAGCCACATGGTTTGAAATTTTAGTCTGAAATCTTCAGGGTAGAAAAGGTGTGGCCCACAGATGTTTCCATTGCTGGTTTGGTGAAAAAATATGAATCTGTTCTAAAGTTATTTAGTTTTGAAATTTCAGGTTTTAGTTTTTAAATCCTTTAACGTGACTCGCTTATGGGTTTTTCGTACTGTGAGCATGCTCAGAACCCAAAAGTTTATAAGTAAATAACTTAAGAACAGATTAATAGGTTATTTTTGCTAAACTAGAAAAGGAATAATCTGTGGGCCAAGCTCTTTCAACTCTGAAAATTGCAGCCCCAAATTCCAAACTCTTTGGCTGCAGGCTGATAAAAAAAAAAAACAATAAGGAAATACAGAGCTTTCTCTGGTGTCTAGTGGCACCATCAAGGATCAAGTCCTGCAAATATTTAATTTATCCCTGGTGTCTAGTGGCACCCCCTCCCTATGATCCCATCCCCAGTAATGTTGTTTCCTTTTCCCTGGTGTCTAGTGGCACCCTCCCCCCACCCTTGTATCTCTGTCCTGTCCTGTTATTTTCTTTTTGTTTGTCCCTGGAATCTAGTGGTGCCTCCAAGGTCCCATTGTGGTCCCTGTTGTTTCCATTATTTTTCCTGGTGTCTAGTGACCCCCTCTCTCTATCATGTTTGATGCATGAAATAAAGAAAATAGTCCCTCAATGTTTGTTTGTTTTTTGCTGTAAAAAAATAAAAGTCCATCACTGATCACACCTATCCCTACCTCCGCCTCCCAATCAGCTCCCATCACCTCTCATTCCCCAGATCTCTCCACACACCCTCACTCACCTGAATAGGTCCCAGTGTGAAGATCCACTCTCCGATCAAAGACATGTCTAGTTGCTGGAACCAACGATTACTATCTGAGAAATAAGGTAAGTGTGGTTCAATATATTTCAATGGGGTTTTCAACTTTGTGCACAACGTTGTTCTTTTTTTTTAAGATTTTAGCTACAAATTTTTAACATACCCTTTTTGAGACCCCTCATCGTGAACAATATTGGTGTTATTCGCAAATCCTGACTGAAAGACAATTTCATGGTCAGTTGGCAAAATCACTTTTCAGGACAGATTTCAAAATTTTCACCATATTTCTTCATGAGGTGGGGTCATAAGAAGGGTATGTTGAAAATTTGGGGTCAAAATATGTTAAAATAGCAATGCTGTGTGCATCTTTTGTCATTTCACCATGCTCACTCTTAACTTTCATAATTTTCAATATTTTAACCCCAGATTTTCAACATGGGCATTTCATTACACCACCACATGAATGTGACAATTGTCATTTTTAAAATCTTGGCCAAAATGTTTTTTCATGCCTGTTGTGCAGAATGGCATTGCGGTGGCATGGAATGATGTTTTGACAGGGATTTCACAATTTTTAGTACCGGATTCATGAGGTGGGTTAATAAGAATGCTATATTGATAGTTTGGTTGGTGTTGTCCTACAAATGAAATAAACATATGTTTATAATATAAATATAAACATAACAGCAGGGATGGGTGAAAGTGTGATTTTTCACCCTGCAAAACTTCCGCAGAAATCAAGAAAGTTTTGTGGAAGTTTCCAAACCTCCGCCTGTGGTGGAGCAGAAAACTTCCACCAAAGTTATGGGCAAAATGTCACCCAATATAAAAAAAAACCCTGGTGGTTAGTGGCCCTTCCACCCATTCACCCCACAGATACACATTAAATCCCTAGTGGCTAGTGGTAACCCCCCCACCAGATCACCCGCTGCCTACCCGACTTAAAAAATAATCCTTATAAATAGCACCCCCCCGCCCGACAGTGCCCACACAGCCCAAATGTCCTTATGCCCTAGTGGTTAGTGGTCCTTCGCCTCCACCCCTTCACCCCAAGTGCACAGGAATGCACTCTTTCATTAAAGCTCAGTAAGTGGGATGGCCATGGAGGAGAGAAGGGTTGTTCTGGTCTGCCCACTGCAGGGTTTACTATGGTGGAGGGAGCAGGGTGGTTGGATGCCTGCTGGGGTAGGGAGGTGAGGGCACTAGACCACCAGAGATTCAGAGAAATATATGGGGCAGGGGATCAGGAGGGGAAGGGCTATTGAGGAAGCCATTAGACCACCAGGGAATTATTTTTTAAACTATGGACAGACATGGGGGGTTACGATCACTATACACATGGGGTGAAGGGGTGGAGGGGAAGGACTGCTAGTCACCAGGGCATAAGGACATTTGGGCTGTGTGAGCACTGTTGGGTGGGGGGATGCTATTTATAAGGATTTCTTTTTTAAATTGGGCAGCCGGTAGGTAAACTGGTGGGGGGGAGGGACTGCTAGCCACCAGGGATTTATGTGTACCTGTGGGGCCTGTGGGGGGAGGGACCACTAGCCACCATGGATTACAGGATTGGAATTTGAGATTGAACACAAACTCAATAAGGGAGGCAGAATTTCCACTAAAGTTTGGAAATGGGTTTCCGAACTTCTGAAGAAGCGAAAGTCTAACTTTTGCTTCTGTTTCTTGGGCAAAATGTTTTTTTCACACACTCATTCATAAGAGTATGCATAAACATACATCTACACATCTATTGAGGGATGGGCATTCAGGGCCAGGAGGGCCCTGCACTCTGTCAGAAAAATAAGGATATGATTACACTGTCTGAGAAAGTATGCATGCATGGGAGTGCAGGGCCCAGAGGGCCCTGTGCCTCCGCAGGCAAATAAGGATATGATTATCTCATACATACATAGATACATAGACAGTGTCGGCAGATAAGGGCCTATGGCCCACCCAGTCTGCCCATTTAAGTTTGTAAGTTCAGTTTATGTTTTCCAGGAAGTCTGTCACCCCTTACCCCTGACCTCCAGAATTCCTTTATGTCTATCCCATGCATTCTTAAATCCCGTGATTGTTTCAGCCCCCACCACTTCCTCTGGCAGGGTGTTCCACTTGTCCACCACCCGTTCTGTGAAGAAATTCTTCCTCACGTTTCCTCTGAATCGTCCTCCCTCCAACTTCATCCCATGCCCTCTAGTCCTGGAACATCTTTTCGCTTAAAAATAGTGCATTCCTGCACCCTGTTCCTCCCTGTAAGATACTTGTATGTCTCTATCATATCCTCTCTCCCTCCTCTCCTCCAGGGAGTACATGTTCAGTGCCTAACCTGTCCTCATAGGACTTGTGATGCAATCCATGCACCATCTTTGTTGCCCTCCCTGAACCTTCTCTACCCTGTCTATGTCCTTATGTAGGTAAGGTCTCCAGAACTGCACAGTGTACTCCAGGTGCGGCCTCACTAGTGTCTTGTATAGTGGAATTATGACCTACCTTTTCCTGCTGGTGATGCCCCTGCTCATGCATCCCAGCATCCTATTTGCTTTACCTGCTGCCTTGTCACACTGTTTCCCTGCCTTGAGGTCATCAGAGATGATAACTCAGATCCCTTTCCTGCTTGGTGCATGCTATATCTCTCACCCCCCAACTGATATATTGTGCCAGGGTTTTTGTGCCCCAAATGCATTATCTTGCACTTCCTTGCATTGAATTTCAACTGCCAAACCCCTGACCATTCTTCAAGTTTCTGCAGGTCCCTTCTCATTCTGTCTACACCCTCTGGTGTGTCTACTCTGTTACAGAGCTTTGTGTCTCAAAAAGTAAAGACATTCTTTTCAAAAACCTGTATTAGTGCAACATTCAGGCTCAAGTGTTGCATTAACACAGTTTTTTGCAAAGAATATTTATATACATATATATGCATATGTATATACTGTATATAGTACTGGATATATTCATACCTTATGTACAATTTTAGCTTGTGCCTTTTTAAAAAAAGCATTTTGTTACTCTTACTCCAACTCTGTTTTGTAGTGCACTAGTGGAAGACAGTGTACATAACAACACCTTTTGCTGCCTTTGTTTTTTTTTTTTGTTTATTTTTTACTATGGCCCTTCAACTGCCTTCTCACTATCTTACATTGGACTCCATTTTGTTATGTTCCTGCCAGTCCCACATTGAACAGTAAATTTTGTGCGCACACTGTGCCCTGCTCAACAAGCATCACTGCCTTTGATTGCTACATAATATGTCTTATCCCCCTAGTAAGAAGCTATAATTAAAAAAATTTATTTTTGTCATTTTTTCCACTTTTGATTTCCCCCTAATGTTCACAACATATGGCGTCCTTTGTTTGCCTTGCTAGGCTGGTGTTATCAATTTACTGTAGAGTATTGCAATTTTTGTGCAGCTGTCTGTAAAGATAAACTGTAATGTCCCCTTTAATACTGCCAAATTAATTTATTTCAGTAACTTTTCCTTTTTTTGCCCTTTTGCAGATGTTGTCATGCTCCCCCTAGTGTCAGACCTTTTTCCACATGAGGTGCTGTTCGAGAGTCGTTCCAGACACACAAAAACCGGATGTGCACATAAGCACCCAGTTTTATCATCTACCTGGTTTTTAAAAGCACAGGACTTATGATTCTGGGTCTCCTTGTATCATGATTTTGGCACATGCAAATTCTGCAGTCCTGGCAGTACTGCTCCGTGCAAATGTGTTTTTTTCAGGCTACCAGCATTTTCTACCAAATCACATCACTGTTCCAGCTTTCCAGCCTTTACAATCTGTGCCTGTCTGCTTTGCTTTAATTCACCTGTGCAAACTAAAGAGGTATTTCTGATTAAATAAGAACTGATTTCTCATTTTGAAGGGGGGGGGTGCAATGAAACAAAGTAGTTGTCTGGCATGAGAGGAGGGAAGAAGGTACCTGAAGTAAAAAGTGCAGCATGTAAGGGTTTTCATTCAAGTAAGGGGTTTCATACAGTACCTCTATCAAAGTTACTTAATAAAAAAACTTTCTAAATCATTGGAGTTTTGGGGAGGTGAATATAACTAAGCAAGTGATTTGTTTGTGGAGGAATGGAGTAGTGTGGTGGAACAAAAGAAGTGCAATGGGTAAGGGGATTATAACAAAAAGCATTTTCCAGGTTTACTTGCTTTGCCTGCCTGTTGAACTACAAAGGGATTTCTAAACAAAATAATGGAGTTTCCACAGTTTAGGGGGTTTGCAAACTGAACAATATGTTTGGGGAGGTGTGGGGGCAGGGTGAGTGAACAATAGAAGTGCAATGGGAGAGGGGATTATAACACAAAGCATGCTTCAGGTGTGCTTGCTTTATCTGCTCATTGAACTGCAAAGGGATTTCTAAAGAAAATGAATTTTACACAGTTTGGGGACTTTGCAGTTAAACTATGCAATATGTTTGGGGAGGTTGGCGGGTGGTTGAACAATAGAAGTGCAGCAGGAAAGGAGTCTGCAGCAAAATAATTTTCCTGGTGTGCCTGCATTACCTGCTCCTCATTCAACTGCAAAGGGATACAATATGGAGTTTCCACAGTTTTTTTGTGGGGGTGAGGGGAGACAGGAAGAATGAGAGTGATTGTTAAAAAAAGTGCATTGGGGAAGGTTTTTCAAGACTATTTTATTATATAAAAAAGACCAAGTTTCCCTTCCAGTTTAACACAGGTTTGGTTGGGGGTGAGCTTGTTGATGGAAAATCAGCACATTTGAACACATCTGCATTTTATGTTTGGGGATCAAAATTCAACAAACAAAGGTCAAAAGGTAAACTGATAAAATATAATTTTTTTATGCATCGCTGTGTGATTTTGAGAAATTGGTTGGTTTCCCATGTGCTGCATATTAGACCCCTCATGGTTCTTGTGTTAAAGTATGTTAAAAACTGCTTTCTAACTGGGGGTGATACTGGCAGTTGCTGCTCCAGATTCATCCTCTATTCTAGTAGTTTTGTAGTATTTTCTTTTCTTTTTTTTGGTGGGGGGGTATTTTTGCTGTTTGGTTGTTGTTCTCTACAAAGTAAACATTTGGTGTACCATGAGCTACACATAAGGTCCTGCATGACCTTCTATTGGGAAAAGAGATGTAGAATAATTTTTTGCAACCTGGGCTGAGTCTAGCCAGTGACTGGCCCAAAGCTGCCCTTGATAGTGGAGATTTTGTAGTATTTTTGAAGTTTTTTGGTACATTTAGGCTGTTCAGTTGTTGCAGTCCATGTTTATTACAGGGGAACTAAAATGGTGGCTTCCTTTGTAATGAACATAAACTTGGGCACTCTTACAGCTTTAAATACTTAATTTACATCTCTTTTCCCAAGATGCCTACAAAGGTTTAACAAGCAGATATGTAAGAACTATTTTCTTTTAAAAGTTTGATATTTTTTTATATTTCTGAACAAATGTTGGTGCTTTTGAGCAATTGCTTGGTGTACCATGTGCTGCATGTAAGGCCCTACATTGCTTTTTATGGGAAAAATAGATGTAACATAATGTTTTGTAACCTGGGCTAACTCTGGCCAGTGACTGGTCCAGAGTTGCCCTTGATGTTAGTGATTTTGTAGCATTTTGTGGGTTTTCTGGTACATTTAGTCTGTTCGGTTGTTGCAGTCCATGTTTATTACAGGGAAACTAATATGGTGACTTCTTTTGTAATAAACATAAGCTTGGTCAATCTCACAGCTTTAAATGCTTAATGTACATCTCTTGTCTCGAGATGCCTGCAGAGGTTTAGCAAGCAAATATGTAAGGATTCTTTCTTTTGAAAGTTTAATTTTTTTATGCAGTTCTGAACAAAGGACAGTGATTTTGAGCAATTGTTTGGTGTGCCATGTGCTGCACTTTAGACCCAGTGTGGCTTTCTGTGGGAGTAAAAGTGATGTAAAATAATGTTTTCTTACTTGGGGTTATGCTGGCAGTGACTGCCACCAAGCCACCCTCGGTTCTAATAATTTTGTATAATTTTGGGTGATTTTGTGCACTTTTAGGCTTGTTTGTCTGTTGCAATGCATGTTCATTATAAAGACATCTAAATGGAGGTGTCCTTTGTAATACACATAATCATGGACAATGTTATGGCTTTAATTCTTCATTTTACATCTGTTTTACCCAAATGTTGGAAAAAGCCTTTATATAACCCTTTAGAGCTCTTACCTTCACCCTCTACCCTCCAACAATGGCCTTCCTGCCTGCATAACCCCCCTCACCTGCAGCACTTATTTCTAAGATTGTCCTTGGCTGGTGTCATGCTACCTTACATTTGGCACAGTTTGAATTTCTGGAATTTCCTAAGCCTTAGTCTCTTGCTCCTTTTTGTTGTGTAACTATGTAGTATTATGTCGACCTTTGTATGTATGTATACCCCCGCCATTCCTTCGACGTGGAACCTTTGTAAATGAGTAATTCCTGCTCAAAAAATCCTAGATTTCAATAAAATAAAAAATAAAATAACACATAGAGTTCTTTCCATTTTTGAATTTTATTTTATTATTTATTTATTTGTTTTATTTATTTCAATTCTAGGATTACAATTACCTTTGAGCCCAGGGCTCTTTTACAAAGGTTCCACGTCAAGACATAGTTATCACATGACAATATACAAAATTGTTACACAAATAAGGGTAAACAATATTAAATTAATTTCAAACAGACAGGGAGAGGGTAAAGTGGAAAGGAAGAGAACAGTAGGGGGGTGGTAGAAAGAAATAAGAGGGGCAAGGGGGAGGTAAGAAAATGAGAAGAGAGGAGAGGTGGGGGGTTGGTAAGAATAAGGAGGGGGGGGTGGGATTGAGCTGCCAGGAAGGTGGCATTGTCAGATGCTGTTGAGCATGTGGGGCAGAGGCCAAACTAGGGCAAGTGCGTTGTGTAAGAAGCTAGATATAGGAAAGAGCGGTAGCAGATTGGAGTTGCATAGACATTATCCATGACAGTCGCAGATGCTGGAAGTGATCAAGGTGTTACGAAGCCTGGATTTGAAGGCCCCTAGCCCAGTGGTATTGATAGAATCATTGGCAAGACCATTAAACCAAGTGGGTGCCATTTAGGCGAATAAACGCTGGCCAATGGCTGTTCGGCAGCGAGTGATATGGAAAAGTCGTGGCTTTGATCCCCTGGTATTTCTGGAGCTGGTTTTTATTTGAAGGAGTGAACAGACCCCGGGAGGGGCAGTTCCCAACTGTATTTTCTTAGCAACCATGCAAGTTTGGTACTGAATTCTATAATCAAGTTGAAGCCAATTAGCTTATGAGTAGAGGTCACAGGTGTGTGTGAGCTGTTCGGCCCCAGTGATGAGTCGACAGGCCTTGTTTAGGGTGGTAGTAATCCTTCTGAGTGCAGTGGTAGTGGCAGTGCCATAGATGACAAGACCATAGTCAATCAGGGAGATGATGGAGCTTTGAACTGCGGCAAAGAGGGCCTCTTTAGTCAGGTTCTGACAAAGCCGGTAGAGTAAGCCCAGTCTAGTATTCACAGTTTTAGTGACATTGGTTATATGGGTTCCAAAGGACAGGTGTGGGTCTAGGGCATTATTCTTTTCATTACTGTTTTGGATGTAAGACTGCAGCCAAAAATGTTTCTCTGTCTCTGAGTATTGTGCAACAACCTCCATGGAGTGCTGCTAGGTTTTAATATTTCTGTTATATTGTTTGGTATTTTTTCTACAGTTTAATATCTATCTTACTGTTTCTATTTTTTCTTAACAAAGACACTTTAGACATGGTGTTATTTTTCCTAGCTTCTCTTCCAGGGTGGTGTACTGCATGCAGCTCCTGCCACTGTGGTGGACTGAATAGGGAGATGGAGCCATCCCCCCACATAAGCTACAAATGTGGCACAAAGATTGGCAAGGGGGTTCATGGAGTGAGGAGCAGGGGCATCATTCTGCAAGCTCAGAGATGTTTTTCTTATGTTCTCCCATCTCCAACAGATGTAGGCAGGGAGGGTACCATGTGTCATTCATTTGCATTACTTTTCATGCTGCCAGCTGGAATGCTACCTCCCTCAAGCTGCTCCATCTGCACAACCACCTGTCATCACCCACATGGCAATATTACAGTGAAGCCTACTGCCCTCCCTTGACATAGGAGGATAGCATACTTTGGGACATCTTCCTGCCTTCCTACCAAAGATGTAACTTAGTCACCATGCAGATGCTACTTCTCAGTTACTAACCCTACATTGCACCTGTGGGTGTCAAGCAAGTTTGAAGGGCCTGCCACTATCTGGCCAGAAGGATCCTGGGCTGATTCAAGAGGAACTTCAGAGTACTGGATGCTGTAGTCCTCATGTGGTTCAACCAAGACTTGGTGCTTTCTTCACCACAGTCACTTATTTTTGTTTTCTTAGAGGATCTGTCCAAAGTGACCATGAAATCCATTTTCTTAGTTGTACTGCCCACAGTCTTGCTGTACTGCATCTCCATCCTCTTTTTCATATGATCGTCTAGCCAAAGTAGTTTAGGTAGAACACTTCAGCAATAGCAGCCACAAAAACAAAACAGCATATTGCACCAAGGATTGCAGTGTATATGACTGTTTCTGGATTTTGTGTTTGTGAATTTAGATGGAATTCCTGCCCACGAGATTACAAGAGTGAAAACCACGGAAGGATGAATCAGCATCAGGACCTCATTTTAGTGGTGGTAGTAGTGGGGAAGCTTGGCAAGATCTTGAGGTAGCAGGATCTCACATCTGTGTTGGAAAACAAAGGAGAACCCCCAAAACAAAGCGTGCAGAAATACATGTGGAAATACAGAGCAAGGATTAAAGTTGACCCAGAAACATATAAAGCTTATCGTACATCTGAAAATGAACGTATTATGTTATACAAATGACAATGTCTGAGGAGAAAAAATGCAGTACAGTGAAAAGCAAGGCTTCTTGTGCAGCAGTACAGGCAAGAAAAAGAGAGAATGAAGAGGTAGTCAGCACAGAAAGGAAGAAGAGGACAAGATCAGAAGCTTGAGAACAGACCACAGTGGAGAGAACAAAAATGAAAACAAAGGGAAAGCATATCATTTCAAAAAAGAAGACGAATCAATGAGCAATGGCACATATTGCATGCAGAGAAGAAAAGGCACACTTCATGTTCACAAAGTTCAGTAATTGGAAGAGACACTGTTGTATCCAATATTCAATCTGAGACCAGTACAATATGGAATTCCTCTTCGTCTATCACCCCAATGTTGACACCACAGAACACTGCTGCGGTGCAGAACCCAGTTAAGAGCCAAGCAGCCAGAAGAAAAGCCATATCAAGATCCCTAAAAGTAATGCCTAATAATCCCCAAAAATTTGCAGAAGATAGCTCTCCAATTATAGCCAATGTCCCACCAAGAAAAAGGCAAGCTATTACAGAAAAATGCATTCTAATGGTGGGTGAAAGTTGTGATTTCTTCCTTAGTGGAACATCTGTGAAATTTTACAACTTTCATCCACGTCTCTGAATTTTTGGCTGTGGCAGATCAGAAATCTTCTTAATGTGTCTGGGTGAATTTTCACCCTATCAGATAATTTCCCTGGTGTCCAGTGCCCCCCCCCCCGCCAATCGCCAGACTCGTAGATCACTGCTCAATGTTAAAATGTAATTACCTGGTAGCTAGTGATCCCTCCTGCCACCTGATCCTCCACCCCATATGTTTAAAAACTCTGGTGGCTAGCAGTCCCTCCCCCCACCCAATCACCCATCACATATATTTAAAAATCCTGGTGGCTAGTGGTTCCTCCCCCACCCGATCACCTGCCCCATATGTTTTAAAAAAAATCCTGGTGGCTAGCAGTCCCTCACCCCACTCAACAACCACCTCATATGTTTAAATAAAATACCAGTGTGTTAAATTTTAATGTTTGGTAGTGATCTTCAAGTTCAGTGACTGTCTGGGGGTAGGGGGTGGGCAATAGGGTGCAAGGCAGGCAGAATTTCCATGAAAGTTCAAAAATGAATTTCTGAACTTTCAGGGAAGTGAAAGTTTGACTTTCACTTCAATTCTGCCAGTGGAAGATTTTTTTCACACACCTGTAATACTAACACATTCTAAAGAGAAACAATTAGATAACACTTGAAACCCTAAAGGAGTCTCAGAAGAAGGATGACATAAAAATGAGAAGAAGTCTGCATCAGTCCCTACAGATGCACCTGAAGAAGGGACCTGTGAGGCCCTGAAAGCTTGTGTATAATTCCATCTTTGTACAAGACACTTGTTGGTCCAATAAAAGGTATCAAACCTTCCATCATCTACAGATAAGAAAGAAATTCAGAAAGCTAGACCTTCATTGGCAGTTTGGGTTTAGCTTTAATTTCCTTTGTGCTGAGTCCATCTTAGATAAAGATTATAATCAGCAAAAGGAAAACATGAGAGGATGCCATGCCTACATCAACAATTTAGGCAGCGCATAACTTTTATCTGAGGGGTGATATATCCAGAGAAGTGCCAGTTATGAAGCTAACTGGTCAAAAGGAAATCCCTTCAATCAACTTATGAACAATTCAAAGAGGAGTACCCAGATCTGCAAGTTGGATGCAGCAAATTTGTTAAATTACACCCTCCAAACATCGGCCGAAAGTCAGAACATAAATTGAAGAAGTGCTTGTGTGAGTACTGCATTAATATTGATCTAAAATTACACAGCCTTTCAACAAAGTGTGCACAGCTTAACATTCTGGAGGCATCAATAAAAAACAAATTTGAGGCATCTGCACTCATGCTTTGCCCAAAAGAAGGCGAATTCCCCCAAGTGAGATGCATTGATCGAGAACGTGACGATTATGGCCTTAGAGGTATTCACTAAACAGTGCTCCCACTGTTAAAGGATCACTTTAATTCTACAGTGACATGGAGAAGATGGCAATTGGATGATGTAACAACAAGAAAGGACTGGGTTGCAAAACGACATAAAACAATGTGGATGAAACAACAGAATGGAGTGATAAATTAACTGAAGAACTGGAGGAAGAACAGGAGCAATTCTGTAAGCATCTTTTCAATACAAAGTGGCAGACAAAGCAGTTCAATAATGTGCAAAGGAATGTATCCAATGGCAGTGCTGCCTACTGCCTAGATTTTGTTGAAAATTACAATTGTTTCATTGTCAGGATGAAGCACAGAGTGGCCACTGAGCATACAATCAAGCAGTGATACACCAGTTCCACTAACCTGCAGCAACATACATTTTGTTGACACCAATTATGGTGCTTGCAAAATGTTGCCAAGCACTGCAGCACCAGGCATTTCATCTTCCGGGAAATACAGGGCAAAAGTGCCCTCCCAGGAAATGATCAGCTTTCATGGGGGGCTTAGCCCCCCCACACATCCCAGAGCTAAATATAACCTCCTCTGGGGTGGGCATACCCCAGAGGGGGAAGAAACCGAGTGGGGGCAAAGTGCAACAGGAGAGAGGGGTGATCTAAAATCAAGATAGCCTCTTTCACTGTCGCCCTTGTGGTACCATAATTGCTGTGGCCAAATGTAGTCGTCAACTTGACGGACTACATGGTACACCAAATAATTGTATATTACCAATGTTGACAATCCAACTGTGGAATGGATATGCACAGTTCCCTGATGTTTATCAGTGATGGCAGAAAACATGATTTTCATTCTGTTCAGCACTTATGTCTGGCAACTAAATACCTAAAAAAATCAGGGAGTCCACATGACAAAATTTATTCATTTTTCAGATGGTGCACCTACACAATAGAAAAGTGAAGGAAACTTTATTGATCCTTCAGAGAGACAGAATTGGGAGCTCCACGTGAGAAACATTACATTGGAAGTCACCATGGAAAAGGATTGTGTGACTATGAAGTTGGTGTTCTCAAAAAGAGTGCTTCTACAGCAGTAACATCAAGAAGAGCAGTGATAAGCAATGCATGGGATTTGTTCCTTTATGGAAAATCATATTTGAGCTGCCCCAAAAATGAAGTTGAACATGTGCGTGCAAGAAGAACATTCTTTGTGAAGAAGGGGGAAGTGGACTGCACATGTTCCGAAAGAAGCAATGTTAAAACTTTGCCAAAAACATGCATGATACACTGTATCCATAGAATTCAACCATATGTTGTTTCTGCACATACTGCATAAACAACAAAGGGCAGTGCAGCAATGGAAAATTTACTGAAGATTGGAGATTCCTTTGCTTGAAATCTGGGGCAGAGTTGACAGAAATACCACAACAGATGGGATCTCCCACATGACCACCATAGTCAAGATCACCAACACAGCCATCAACACCACAACCAGTTTACCTGAGATCTGCAACCCCACCGCCACTGAAGTCCCCATCTCCACTGCCACAAAGGTCCCCAATTCTACTGTGACTAAGGTCCCCAACTCCATCATCACCAAGGTCACCAACTCCACTGCCACCAAGGTCCCCAACTTTACTACAACTGAGGTCCCCAACTTTGCCACCACTGTTGTCTGCAAATCCACAAGCACCACAATCCAGGTCTCTAAAATTGCAACCACCTCCTTCATATGAAGATTTGCCCTTGCCATGGGAGAGCTTATCATTAATGCATGTGTTCATAATATGTATTTTCCAGTGGGGTGGGATGCAGGGGTTGTTATATGCATTGTCAGGTCACATCACATACAACACAGGATGGCCTCATTCCTAATTTGAGAGAGCCCCTCAGTTTCTTTCTTATTATGGTGGGGCTTCCTAAGTTTTGGACATTCCTTTGAAATGTAGCACTAGTACTCCCCTGGAACTGTAGATAACTATTTCCTGATTTTTACATTTTTTACAGGGAAATTCATGAAGGAAACTTTGTGGCAATCAAGTTTATGACTGGGATGAAAAACACTCTTGCTATAGACTTTGCTGTGGTGGTGACTGGTCAGATATGGGGATCACAGTAAAATATATGCTAAAGAAAGATAAACACACCTACAGTGTCACTAATGAGGATAGGCTGAATATTCCACATAGACATTAGAAAACATTGTTTGGAAATTTGGTGACCCTGTGCAATCAACAATAACTCTGTGGATCTGGCTTGCATTACCAAGGCCTGGCTGGACGAAAATGCTGGTCCAGTTTTGGAGGCAGCAGTTCTAGCCGGGTACTCTGTGTTACACTGCCTGAGATTGGACCACAGGGGAGGGGTTGTGGTCTGTTTTAAGACTGAACTGGGTCTCGCAAGTGTTCCAGTTGATGGAGCTGAGTCCTTTAAGTATATTATAGTGGCAGGTGTGGGCTATAGAAATGTTCTTATCTACCATTCACCAGTTGATGAGAAACGTTTTCTGCAGGAAGTAGCAGACTTCGTCGTCGACATGGCATTTGAGTCACCCATGCTGGTGATCCTGGGTGACTTCAATGCCTGGGTTGATGATGAACTCTCACAGATTGGACAACACTGCCTCCAATTAATGACATCTTTGGGCCTTACACAAGTGGTTACATCTGCCACTCATAACAGCAGTCACTCCCTGGACTTAGTTTTCCTCTTGGGGATTAAGGCCTCTGACGTGGGGGTGGAACCTGTCAGTTGGTCCGATCATTACACAGTGAGGTTCAGTTTTTGCACCCCCCCTTGTAGGCCTGCCCCTGAGGAGATGGTTAAGTACTGCTCTTTGCGAGGTGTTAGCTCTACAGGCCTAGCAGTGGTGCTTGACCTATGGAGTTATCTGGAGTGAGCAATGATCCCGATGCCTTGGTGCTGGCCTATAATAGGGCCATCTCGTCAGCTCTCAATTTTATTGCTCCAGTCCATGTTCATCCTCTCCCCCTTTGACCTCGGTCTCCATGGTTTGATGGGACTTTGAGGGAGATGCGGTGATGAGGACGAAGATTAGAACGGCGCTGGCAGAGAACTGCCCTTGATGCCAACCATCTTAGATTGATGGAACATTATCCATTCTATTAATCTGCAATCTCTAGTAAGAAGGCAGAGTTCCTGTCCAGGGAGATTGCAGCTGCTCAGAACCAACCAGCTCAGCTTTTTCAAACTGTTGACAGACTGTGCAACCCAGCCGTCTTCAGGTTTGGAAAGCTTTTTCACAAGTGGAGTGTGATGAGCTTGCTCACTTCTTTGCAGATAAGGTGGCGGACATCAGGGCAGCACTCCAGCCAGTGCCCTCTACAGGAGAAGTTATTGATCAGCGTTTGGCCGCAGACCCTTGTCTTTCCTGGAGTTCCTTCGGCCGGCCTGAGTTCAGTGATGTCATGAGGATTGTCCATAGTATGGACTACATGCTGTAGTTTGGATCTGGGCCTGACTTCCCTGATAAAGGGTTGTCTTGATATCATCAGCCCAGTCCTGGCACAGATAATTTGGTGCTCCTTGGATACTGGTGAGTTTCCTAGCTCCCTGAAGGAGGCAGTGGTGACTCCACTCCTGAAGAAAGCTTCCTTGGACCCCGACTGCCTTGCCAACTACAGGCCAATCTCTAATCCTCCCTTTATAGGGAAGATTATTGAGAAAGTAGTGGCTGCACAATTGGAAAACCACTTAACCATCCATGACATCTATGAACCACTCCAGTCTGGTTTTTGAAAGAGGCATAGTACCAAGACAGTGCTGGTTTGGGTGCTTAATGATCTCCTGATGGCTAGGGATCAAAAGAGCCGTTCCCTCTTGGTTCTTCTTGATCTCTCATCAGCTTTTGACACTGTGGACCATGGAGTACTTCTCGTGTGCCTGGAGTTCATCTGCGGCCTGTCAGGTGCAGTCCTCAGTTGGTTTAGATCTTTCCTCACTGACAGAACTCAGACAGTGGTGTAGGGGATAAATTCTTCCCACCCAGTCTCTGTCATGTGGGGTTCCCCAGGGCTCAGTGATGTCTCCCATGTTGTTCACAGGGTATATGCTGCCCATCGGAGGCATTATAAGAAGGTATGGGCTGAGGTTTCACAGCTATGCTAATGATACCCAGCTCTACCTGTCTTTTGCACCCAACCAGGATAGAGCTCTCTCAGTCTTTAATAACTGCCTCACTGAAATGCAGTGCTGGATGGATTCAAGCTTGCTGAAGTTGAACTCTGGGAAGACAGAGGTAATGGTTGTGGACTTGGGTCATAGGGTAGAGGGGATGGGAGCTGGTTTGCCCTCAGGTTTATTTCTGGGGGGCTTCCAGCTCCCTACCTCCGAACAGGTCGGGAACCTGGGGGTGATTTTTGACAATGAGCTAACACTGCATTTGCAGGTGTTGGCAGTTGTCAAATTTTCCTTTTATCATCTTAGGAACATCACTAGAATTAAGCACCTTGTTCCGCCCATGGATCTGCTAACACTAGTCCACACTTTTGTGACCTCACACCTTGATTATTGCAACTCCCTTTATCTAGGGCTTCCTGGGGTTGATATCCACCACTTGCAGCTGGTGCAGAATGCTGCCGCTCGGATATTGATGGGTACATCTTGTGCCTGTCATATTTCACTGGTGCTGTGTGATCTACACTGGCTGCCGATTCAGTGGTGGATCATTTTTAAAGTTGGTCTTTTGACTTACAAAGCCCTACATGGACTGGGCCCGGACTACTTGAAAGAGCTTCTGGTGCCCCACTGTCCTAAGCAATCTCTCCGCTCAGCGGATGAGGGGTTGCTAGAGATTCCGAGGGTTTCTTGGAAATCATCTGGTGCTCGTGCTTTTGCACATGCTGCTCCAATCCTCTGGAATGCTCTACCCCATCTGCTTCCTCAGTGTGCGACCATGGAGGAATTTAAAAAGGCCATGAAGACCTACTTATTGTCAATGATTTATTTTAGCTAATTATTGTTTTTGGAGCTCAGATTACTGTTTTATGTATTTACTATATTTGTTAATATTGTAAGGCTCCTTGAATTCAAGAAAGGTGCGGTATAAATAAAGTATTATTATTTTATTATTATTATTATTAAGGGTTGCATTTTCCAGAAGATGACTTACTCCTATAAAATCATGCCCTGTCTAGATTTAAATTATATTTAAAACAAATACATTTTTTTTGATATTTTCTGTTTGTCAAGACACAGACATACAGTACTTTACATTTGCAATCAACACCATCTATTTTGATAGCTATTTCATTGAACACTTTCCCTTTAACTTAAGATAAAAGTGCTCTAATTAATGGATTCCTTTCTTTTCTGTTGTCATTATTTGCCTTTGTCCAGGCAGTGTGTCAGGACTTTGAGTGCAACACAAATGTATTTTTTTGTTGTATGTAGCAGATTTCTTCCATCACTCTTATTTAACTTATTAGCTAAATGCTACAAATAATGGATTCCCTCTCTTCATCTGGCTTGGGACCAGGTGGATTGATTGACAGTTTCTGTTTAGTACTGACACCGGGCGGGATTTACTCTAGGTGCAGCAGAAGATGACTAAAGTGAGTATTTAACTGTAATTTTTACTATATATAAGGTTTAGCTTTATCTTCTGTATTGTGTTACTTACATGTCACAATTATAAGACTTGCCTAGATACTTAATAGTATAATTAATGACACATGTTTGTTGTGGCATCCCTGTTACTCATGTTATGTGTTAGAAAATATTGTGTTAAAATTAAATATGCTTTACAATTGAGAGATTTTTTTGGTGTCTATCATATGCATATAGTACTACATATGTGTTCGGGCAAAGTGGGCTGAGGAAAGCAAAGAGATGTGAGACATAACTAAACTGTAAATAGCTATGGAGTAGGATGTAATAGTGTCCTACAAAGGATGGTCAGGTAATGGGTCACAGGTATGGTCTGAGACCAAATGATGAAAAGTTAATAAATAACATACCTTAATAGAAGACACAGGTATTGTGATATCATATTTACTTTTTTACTAAAAATGACAAATTGTACACCATTGACACCATGATACCCATGTTTATATTTTTGTTATGATACTTTTCAATCCTATTTTAAAAAACTTAGAACTGATAAACTATCTTTAAATTTGGGATTAATCAGCTACCACATGTAATCACTCAAAATAAGGCACAGCCATAAAATTTAGAGAAGCTTTTTTGGTTAGCACGAATCTCACTCTTACTCTCTCAAATACTGTATATTTTCCAATATATGAAAGTGGGTATACAGAACAGATTTTTAGGCAGTGTTTGGGGTACTTTTAGACTTGTCTTTAAATTGTAACAGGTAGTGTAGGGAGCCTACCTTAGGAGATTAATCTTGGGGTTGAGTAGATTCAGAAAGACATGTGAATCAGGTGTGTAATTGGGGGATGGAGCTGACAGGGGATTAGTGCCTTCTAACAAGAGCACCATAAAAGGACTCCCTTGCCCAGTGTGTCCCGTCACACGAGTGGAACAGTCAGGAGCGAAACAGGTTACTGTCATCTTAGGCATTTGGACAACAGAAACTAGGGTACCTTTTAGCTTACTGTTACCTGTATAGGTAGTTGCAGGTGATAGGGTAGGGAGTATCTTCTGGGAAGAAACAAGCAGGTAGCTGCAACATGTGGGAATGTGGAAGACACCCTATCTAGGGTAAGGTACAGTAACAGATGACGAAGTGCATAAAGGAGAAAGCTAATTAAAAGGAAGCGCTAAAGAAGCAAGGGGTACAAGGTGAGATATAGCCAGGGATATCAAGAGAGTAAAGGTGAAAGCAAGTAACACCCTATCTAGGAGAGGGTAATAATGTAAATCATGATAGAAGATGTAGGTGGGAAAGGAACAAACTCAAGAGTGGGACAACAGGAGCTGCTTCCTCTTCTGCTGGGGACAAGAGCAAGGCACATTGAAAGCAGTAAGTAGTGATATATAAAATGTGGGCATGGAAGTGGTGCAGTGCAATGATTGTAGAGCTGCAGTATCCTGGGAGGCATTCTGTGGACTGAGGTGCAGCTCCATATGCATGCACCTCTCTGGGTTGTGGAAGGAGGTCACTGGTCTCCAGGCTCAGCTGACTAGGATCCAGAGGCCCTCTTGCACCTGCCTGGGGTCACTGAGTCTACTGCTGTTGCCCCTGAGGTTGCCTAGGAAAAGAAGGGCTAGCTGGACCTTGGTGGACTCCCTGAGGTGAGGGTGGCAGGTCAGGGGTACTCTCCTCAGTCTGTGATACTACCGAATTCCTTCACCATTCTGGCAGGGTGAAACTGCTGGGAAGATGCACTCAAAATAGTAGCAATGGAGGATGTTGGGGTCCTCTGAAGGGAAGGCCCCAAAGTAGGAGGTAGGGGACCCCAGCAGAGGAAGAAGCAGCTTCTGGTGGAAAAGGGCTGGAAAGTGGGAGGATAGGTTCCTACCTGGTGCAACATCTCTATGGGATGAACATCAGATGCTAAGGATCACCAGGGTGGCAGGGCATGGGCAGTTGGATGTCTTTGTCCACCTGGGGACTAACAATCTATCAAGGGATTCAGATTGTGCAGTGAGAGTCAGAAAATGGGGGAGTGGCCTAAGGCAAGTAGCTCAAATGGTGGCATTTGTTGAGGAGCTACCTGTCTATAGCTGAGGGAGGAAAGAGTACTCTGCACCAGGGGCTTCAACTCATGGTTGAAGGACTGGTGCATATAGGAGGGGCTCAGCATTAGTGGAGACTGGAGACCAACTGGAGGGTATGGGTCTATACAGAGGTGATGGTCTGCATCCATCTGGAAAATTAACCACAGTCCTCAGTGGACAGTTTAAATGTTAGTTTGATGAACATTTAAACTAGCTGAGGGGAATGGTTGAAAGTCAAATGGAGGTATGAACTGCCCATCCCCCTACAGACTGAAGCAGCAGAAAGGGTGGCCCCATGGAAGGAAATTCCACCACAGAGCAGGTTAAAGGAAGTAGAAGAGTAGTAGTGGACAAGGGGGACAGGAACAGAAATGTTGAAAGAGAAGAGAAAATGAGGCTGGGCACAAGGGGGAAGGGGGCTGCAAGCAGAATTGGATCAAAGCATGATGGGCCATGTGTGCAAGTGCAAGGAATCCTTGAAATAAATGTCCAGACCTGGAGGCCTTCATGGCAGGGCAGACCTGAATCTTTTGGCTATTACTGAGTCATGGTGTCCAGGGAGCCATGAATTGGACATGCTTATTGCTGCCTACACTCTGTTCAGGAAGGCTAGGGAGGGGAGGAAGGGTGAAGGGGTGGTGCTGTATGTGAGGGAGGGCATCAAAGCAATGGAAATTCTAGGAAATCAAGGGGAAATGTGAGGCTGGAGGTGTTGTGGGTCATCCTGGAGACAAGAGCCAGAGTCACTCTCTGCACTGGGGTGATATACAGACCTCTAACACAGAGGGAAAGAATTGGATAAGGCACTGGGGGAAGCCATTAGCACAATGTCAGAAAAGGGGAGATGCTGTTATTGCAGGACTTCAATCTGCCAGATGTAGATTGGAGCCTCCCAGCCATAGCCTCAGCTAGAAGCAGGGCCATCAGAGATTCCCTGCATGGGGTATTTCTTAGGAAACTAGTCAGAGACCCCACTCAAGATGGAGCAATACTGAACCTGGTACTCATAAACAGGGACAGTATTGTAGACATCAAGGTGGTATGCCAACTGGGGACCAGTGACCACTGTACAGTGTTGCTTAACATTAGGATGGTGGCAAAGACAAACCACACAAGGACATATGACCTGGACTTCAGGAGGGCAGATTTTTAAACAATGGGTGAATGCCTCAGAGATTACCTTCTGGAGGGATTGCCTGGGTTGGGAGGAAGAACAGTGGGCCAAAATAAGGGATGGCATAGTGGAGGCAATAAACCTCTGTGCAAAAGAAGTGAGCAAAAAGCAGGAGGAAAATGAGACAACAATGATTCTTGAGGGAGGTGGCTAAGATGGTAAATGCTACAAGGTTGGCATTCAGGAGGTACAAGGAGATACAGTGTGAAGAGAGAAGAGGATAGGGAGGTGTACCAGAAAAAACAAAGGGAAGCAGGGAAGGCAGTGATGGGTGCAAAGGTGCAAACAGAGGAAAGGATAGCCAAAGGGGCAAGGCTTTGCAAAACTTGCAAATGCCAGACTCACAGAATTTTAGTGAAATTCCACAAAATCTTGTGAAATTTTGTGGAATTTTCCAAAACTCTTTCATTGGTTGCTTCTTGGTCAGTATTACAGCTAGAGATCTGCTATTTGGCAGACATTTTGTTTGGAAGGAAGCTAAAAAGTATGCCATGTTTCAGTTCAGTTAAAGTTTATTGTTTGACTATTGAAAAAATAATTACAAACTATATTATAACTAAGGAACAAGAATAAAAACACACTTAAACTACACAATCTTTGGGCCAGCTTGGTGGTGTTGAGGGCTAAGGTGCTGGATGCCTTCCTTGTGCCACTCCAGTGACTCAGGTTTTGGAGCTAGCTCTGGTTATTGGGGGTCCAGAGGACTGCTCTCCTCTCCTGGGGAGGGGGGATGTGGATTCCCAGCATGCTGTGACTCCCAGTGGAGACTGGGGGTGCTGCAGTCAGGGAACACCAGGGAAATGGATGGAGGTAGTGGACATCCTGTGGGCTGGCATGGAAGCATGCCCATTGAGCATTGGATGTCATTGTGTGTCCATGCCTCTGGGATACCAGAAGAAGAAAATCTCTTCTGTGTATGGCACAAGGATGCCCTCAATGGACTCTTGCTCCCTTTGGTCCTGAACAAAGCCCAGTCTGGTTGGGGTGGGGGCTCAGGGTGATCTCAGTCTCCCCACTCATGTCCTCCTTGGGGGTCCTCTGTGGGGAGTAAGCCACTGTGCTCCCCATTCCCTCCAGCTGTGGCAGAGGCCAGATCAGAGATGAGTGTTGAAGGTCCACGAAAAAGGGCTGACAGGGAACTTGGTGCCATCCCCACCACACGGAGTGAGAATAAACAGAACTGAAAAAAGAAATTACACATTATTCAATATCTCTTATAGCTACATTCTAAAAGACTATAAAATGCTGTATAATGTCTTTTGTTGTGCAGATACCAATTGTACTCTTCCCAATTAATGTGGGGGGAGATGGGCACTTATTTATGTTTAAGATCTAGCAGAACACATAGGAAGAACAGAGTAGGCATGTCAAATTAGCCAGCAAGCATTACTTGGGGAGTGATGTGATTCTAGCCATCAGGCTCTAGCCCCTCCATACCAGGGGCAAGCTCACATAACATGCATTAGGTCTTCAAAGTCAACAATATTGCAAAAGCATTTGGGGCTGGACACTGTGGATTTGTTGCAACTAACTGATAGAACGTTGCTGTCAAAATTGCTCAAATTTGTATCTAGAAAAAGACTTCTTAAAATTGTGCCAGTAAGGATGTCAGAGTAACTTTTAAATCCATACTGTAAATTAAAGGATGCAAACCATTTTGAAAATCTGGAACTGGAAATAAGTTCCAGATCCTGCTTGGCCCAAAGACCAACAATTTTTTCTTTGATATATTTATTAAATTTAAGACTTAAGGAGATATTTTTCTCTATGTATCTGCCTAATACTGACAGCTCAGATTTCTTAAGGCTATTTTGTAGGTTCGTATACCAACTGAATTCAATACAGTTCATCAACGTCATTTTTTTTCTCCTAGACAGCAGCAAGGGAAATGATCCAATGGCATTCTGGTTAACTGTAACCAATAATTCTCTCTTTTATTTTCAGTCACTGCATTAATATTAGCAAGTCCCAGTTCAGACCATATATAGGATGCTGGACAAGAATGACCCAAGTCTAAGATAGATCAAAGGCATTTAAATACTGATTAATGTATCTTTTTTCATTACATCCTATATTTCAGCTCCATATGTCAATTGAACAAGATACTTTGTTCTAATAAAATAAAGAAGAGACTTCAGTGAAAAGCCAACATAGGTGGCATTAAATTTCTTCAGTCCCATAACCGTTTTCTTAGTTTTATTGATAATGTTTGAAACATATTCTGTCCAGCATCCATTGTAAGCAAGGGTTACACCTAAATAAACATGACTTGACAATAATCACAATATTTGTTTACTCATAGACCATTCACCCTTAAGACACTTAGATCCAAAAATCGAAATTTTAGTTTTGGTAAAATTGATTAAAAATCTAAGATCTTTGACTCTGGAGTCTGTAAAATCTAACTTATTCTGTAAGCCCTTTTTACAGCTACAGTGGGCGAAGCCCTGCAGATGACTTGTGAGCACAGTAGAGAAAAAGCAGATTACCGGATACTGATTGGACTTTTAAACAGTGGAGGTGAATGGTAATCACTGTTGTTCACAGCACTATTTAAAAGTTCAGTTGGTGCAACACGGCACTGTCCACCGTGTCCAAGATAGCTGACAGAGTTGTTTGTGCATGTGTATGAAATTCCAGTGGCCAGATGGAATTCTTGCCATGTCAGAAAGTTAACACTACACCTGTTATCAACTTCAAACCACACTGCACAGTAAAAGTATATACAGTATGTATGAAGCACTGTTTTCCAGCCCACCTTTGACTATTTCACACTCACAGAATAACACTGGAATTGCAACTGAGTGGATGAGATAACACCAAATGAGTCATTCAATTTCAGCTGAAGCCATTACTTGCACTGAATGACAACAGCAAGATGTAAGGAATGTTGTAAAATAAGCCAGCAAGTGCAGATGTGAAATAGCATTGGCGTAAACTCTAATCATTTTACTAGAATCTGCCATATTGACGTTTCAGTTTAAGAAAGTACCATAAAATGAAAGCACTTGTTAGACAACTGATGTATGTCCTCTTTTTTTAATTGACTGTCCCTATACAAACTTCACTTATGGTATGACAAAAACGTTGGCATTGCTATATACTGTATGGTGGGTTGCTTACCTCCTCTGTTCTTGTAGCACAAGTACGGGAATCTCCAAACATTATCCAAATCCATGGCAAATCCAATGACAGATAGGAGGAAATTAATCTTTTTACCCCGGCCTCCCTTTCTAGTTTGCCAGAGGATGACTTTGATACGCTAAAAAGGTTATACTGGGGAGTTTTTTTCTTCCAAACTGCAGTTAAAAATTATGCTCCAGAGAAGTTTGATGTATCTTTGAAGGCATTCATTCATTTATGTGTACTGTAGCTACTGTCTACAAAATCAATAAAATAAAAAAAACACTGCCAGCAGCATTCAGAAATAGATGCACTGAAACAAGTGCAGTTTCTAACTCTGAAATAAGTAACACACTAAACTACATCATGGATCAGAAATGGATAGTAAAAATTAAGGTACAATATTGGAGATCCTGTGATGAGTGAAGACAGAGAGTGGTCCAGAAAGACTGACCCCTGTTTCTGCACAGAAGTTAATTTTAGACATTTTTTTTTTCATAAACTATGGTTCACTTAGTTAAAATATGTGAACCTTAAAAGAAAATGTGAAAATCAACAGCATCATATCCAATCCATCAGTGAATCTCAAGAACCAAACTGTAACCTTCCTAGTCTGAATACATAGTATTAGCAGAGTGCTAAGCTGGTAGGACTTTGCTGTGTTGTTTCCATACTGACAGAACATTACAGACAGTAGTACCTGTGTAACTACCAAGGTGAAGGCAAAGGAAAGGACCCTACTTGGAGAAGGTGGAGGAGTGCAGCTCTGTTGCTGCCTCTCTGCTCTGTGATGCTCTTCGAAGTGGGACTTCCCTCTGATCAAACTTTTTAGAGTCTTCGGGAAAGAAAGGCTGTAGGTGAATGAAAGAAGAGCTTTTAAAATCAGGCTCCACTCTCTTCACGTGATTTATATACGTTAACTCCTTCACACGTTTTAAACCAAACACTCCCATACAGAAAATGAAGAGTAAACTTTCAGTTATTTTATTCTCTAAGTCCCTTCATTACTCAGTATTTATACCTGTCAGCCATTCATTTTCAATTTTCTTTCTTTACCCTTCATTTTCTGCTTCCAACATCCCTTCAAATACCCTAGAAATTATCCATCTTAATGCAGTTATATATTCTGAACTTTCATTTTACCTTTTTGTTTTTTGCTGTTCTTATTCTGTGTTAGCTGTTCCCTCATATATGCAGTATAGTTGGTAAAATCCAAGGTGGGACTGAGAATAGCTGAGAGGCTGAAGCAAGGGGAAAAGGCATTCTTACGTTATCTATGGGGGAAGCTAAGAGATTATTTAGGCTGAGCTAGGGAAAGGGGAGGGAGGAAGGGGATAAAGTCAAGGACAACATGCATAACCAATGTCTTTTTCAGTTTACACACAGGAAAAGGAGGCCCAATTGTAGGACTGTGCCGTCAGTCTGACAGGAGATGGAGGTGAGGGGACCCTACTGCCCCCCACCCTGATTATTGTGCCTGCATCCCCTGGAGATGCATTACTGCTCGTGAAGGGATCTAAAGCTGTGTGCATGTGCAATGGTCTGGAAGATTTTTTTTTTATGGGGGCTACTTTATTTATTTATTTCACCAGGAAGAGACTCAGTTGAGCAACCTCATTTTCAAGGAGGTCCTGGGTAGGACATATAAATAAGAATAGTTGGTTACAGTAGAAAAGAGGTCCAGTTGTAGTACAATAGTTGATAATATACAATGCCATTCAGTCTGATTTATAGTATGTACAATATAGGGAGAATGCAATCAGTTCTGCAAATAGAGATACAGGATAGTCAGAAATTATTATAGATCACATAGAATATGCAAGAGTTTAATGATCCTAAGCTAGGTAAGGAAGGATAGTGGAACCATGGAACTGTTTTTATCTCTTTATGTATTTACCCAGAATAACCCAGTTGAAATATCTTTTTCTCACTGTGGTCTTGCTTCTGTCCATTTCCACACCTGCTGTTATTTAAACAGCTGCACAACTATGTAACCTCACTGACTGTTATTTGTAATTGTACTGTAATCTGTTTTTCCAAGTTCTGTCCATGTATGCTTTTATGTATGATGTAGAACCTTTGTAAATGAGTCACTGACTCAAAGGTCTTTCTGAATATTTCAATAAATAAAAAAAAAATAAAAAAATGGGCTCATAATCTGCACAAATCAAGGGCAAACAGTAAGGGGGAGGGTCAGGTGAGTACAGCATCCACCCCTATTGCCTCTGGATTTGTGGGTCTTAGGCTAGTTAACCCTGTTACTTTGAAGAGAAACTTTTTATTATAATAAAAAGCTTAAAAACACTACATTTACATCAATTATGTTTTAATTTTCTTGTTTTCTGTTTTTTTTTTACCTGCCCCTGCTGTCTGTCTGCTGTCTGTAGGTAATGCTGCAATTATTTATTCCTCGCAGACTTTCAAAATGCATCCCTCTCCCCTGCTAAACATACTATTTCTCTTAATTATTGTTACATCACATTCTGTTGTCGTGGTGATCACTACGATGTTATAATGATAGAGGACATTCTCAAAATGGCTGAAAAAGGGGAGATACTGTTGATGGGGGACCTGAATATGCCAGATGTTAACTGGATAACATGTACTGCAGCTACATCCAAGAGCAGGGTCATTCTCGATGCCCTGCAGGGGGCAGGCCTTAGACAGCTAGTGTTGGAACCCATTCGGGAGGGAGCAATACTAGACCTGGTACTCTCAAATGGAGAGAGGATCACAAATTTAGAAGTCAGTAGGCATCTGGGAACAATCGACCACTGCACAGTGTGCTCTACAATGAGCACAACCATGGAGATAAGCCATACAAAAACAAGGATACTGGACTTTAGAAGAGCTGACTTTGGCAAAATGGGTGAATACCTGAAAAATGCACTAGCAAATGACCAAAAAGGAGGGGTGCAAGAACAATGGAGAAAAATCAAAACTGCCATCATAGAGGCAACAAGCCTTTGTGTAAAACAAATAAAGAAAACAAAGCGGAGTAAAAAACCACTGTGGTTATCAAAAGAGGTGGCAGGGAAGGTTAAGGAGAAAAAGGCTGCATTCAAAAAGTATAAGGAATCACAGGACAGGGAACTGTATCAATTAAAGCAGAAAGAAGTGGGGAAGGCAGTCAGACTAGCAAAGGCCCAAACCGAGGAAAAAATAGCCAACTCAGTAAAGAAGGGGGATAAAACCTTTTATAGGTACATTAGGGAGCATAGAAAGGCTAAGGGAGGGATAGTGAAGATTAATAAAGGAGAGGGGAGGTGGGCAGAGGGAGACAGTGAAATGGCAGATATACTAAATGAATACTTTTGCTCAGTATTCACAAAAGAAGATGAGGAGGAGTTACCTAAACCAGGCAATAGAAGCACTCTGGGTAGGGGGGTTGACACCAGTCCATTCACAGAAGAAAGAGTCCTGAAAGAACTCCTAAAACTCAAGGTGGACAAAGCAATAGGGCCTGACAGGATTCACCCCAGAATCCTAAAAGAACTAAGGGAGGACCTAGTGACACCACTGACCACACTTTTTAACAGATCATGGCAGGATGGGGCGATACCTGAGGACTGGAGGAGGTTAGATGTGATTCCCCTTCACAAAAGTGGGAGCAAGGCAGAAGCAGGAAACTACAGACCTGTAAGTTTGACCTCAGTGGTAGGGAAAATGATGGAATCACTTCTGAAAGAAAGAATTGTTGAGTACCTAGAGGCCAGCAGGGCACAGGACCCAAAGCAGCATGGATTTATAGCACGAAGGTCATGTCAGATGAATCTAATTGATTTCTTTGACTGGGTGACCAAAGTAATAGACCAGGGAGGGGCTGTGGATGTGGCCTACCTAGACTTTAGCAAGGCATTTGACACAGTCCCACACAAAAGATTAATAATCAAGTTAACCAGCCTGGGAGTGGGTCCCAGGGTGGTAGCCTGGGTAGCAAACTGGCTGCACAACAGGACACAGAAGGTAATAGTGAATGGACACACTCCGAAAGGGGGTTACTAGTGGAGTCCTCAGGGCTCAGTACTGGGTCCAGTCCTCTTTAACATCTTTATAGGTGACATTGCAGAAGGTCTGGAGGGAAAGGTATGCCTCTTTGCAGATGACACAAAGATCTGTAACAGAGTTGATACACAAGGGGGGGGTACAAAACATGAGAAGGGACTCGGCAAGGTTGGAGGAATGGTCAGACATATGGCAACTTAGATTCAATACAAAGAAGTGCAAAGTAATGCACCTGGGAAACAAAAACCCAGGAGAAGAGTACACAATAGCAGGGGCGGTACTAACAACAACAAAAATGGAAAGGGACCTGGGAGTAGTCACATCAGACGACCTAATGGTGGGTAAGCAATGTGAAAAGTCAGTAAGGAAAGCCAGGGGGATACTGGGATGCATAGGAAGGGGCATCACAAGTAGAAAAGGAAAGTGGTTATCCCTCTGTACAGACAGTTGGTGAGACCCCATCTGGAGTACTGTGTGCAGTTTTGGAGCCCTCATCTATGCAAGGACATAGACAGGATGGAAGCAGTCCAGAGGAGGGCAACTAAAATGGTGCAGGGTCTGCATCAGAAACCATGAAGAAGAGAGACTGAGAGAGCTTAATATGTGTACTCTTGATGAAAGGAGGGACAGGGGACATGGTAGAAACGCTCAAGTACCTCAAGGGAATCAACAAAGTCCAGGAGGGTAGCATCTTTCAGAAAAAGAGATGTGTAAGAACAAGGGGGCACAATTTAAAGATAGAGGGGGGACGGCTCAGGGGTAATGTGAGGAATTTTTTTCACGGAGAGAGTGGTGGATACATGGAACAGCGTTCCTGAGGAGGTCGCCGGGTCTAAAACAGTGGGGGAATTCAAACATGCATGGGACAGACACAAGGCAATTATAGTAGGGGGTTGCAGAAAGTAGGCTGTTGGTTAACTAGAATCTGCAGCTTATCCAGTAGGTAGGGAAATGGGCAGACTGGGTGGGCCAAGTGGTCCTTATCTGCCGTCAAAGTCTATGTTTCTATGTTTCTATAAGCATATATGCACTGTGCAGTTCACAGAGATGCACATGTTTTAAAATGTTTTCTATACAGACTTTCTGGAGGAACTACTTGGAAAGCGATACTGAAAATGAAAAAAAAGAATTTCCTAGTAAATTGTAATGGCTGAAACATTATTTTTGAAAGTGCATACTGAAATGCAGAGTTTCTCTTTAAGTATTGTGGGGAGGCGGGTGATTGACAGCGTTCCTCTCCAGCCCAGCCAATCAACTGTAAGGGAGATGGGAATTCCAGGAGGTAAACCAGCAAAAAGAATAGCAGTTATGATAGGCACAAAGCGGACAGGAAGAAGCTATGGGGGAGTGGGTAATTTGACTGGGGAGCAGCAGCACGAGGCAAGTGTTCCTGTGAGTGGTGCAGTATCACAGACCGTGAATCTTCTTGGCATGGGGTTTATACCTTGCGATACTGCATTAAGCAGGCTGAAAGGAAGGATTAACAGTTGGGGTGCACATTCAGCATGGGTGAAAATTACAGAATTAATTCTGCTCTCCTGGTCTGCTCCTGGATGGAAGGGCCTTGGAGTAAACTGAGATAGTGTGCAGTGTAAAACTGGCAAGTCCTCATATTTTGTGCTCCCCTGCCCCCAGAGAAAGTGCAGGGGGAGTAGGAGCACAACAGCACACCCGAGTATGTTGCCCCATGAACTTTAACATCGGGGAACATGCGGCCATAATCCCCAGTGCCTCAGTGTGCCATAGCTGCTGTGCATTGATGTCTTTCTGATGCCTCTTCTTGCTCTCTCTCTCTCTCTCTCTCTCTCTCTCTCTCTATCTCTAAACTGCCCACCTCCAAGATTTAGCAGTGCTGCAGGAGCATCTTTACTCGCTGGCTGCTCCTCCTTTTTGATTAAGACCCGTAGAGCACAAACAAATTTGCCACCGCAGCGGCAGTTCAGGAAGGGGGGGCAGTTCTATTACTGCCAGTGCCTCCCACTGGCTCCTTTCTATCCTCCTCCTCCTCCTCTCCTTCCTATGTGGAGTAGGCCATAACCTGAGCTCCATACAGGCTGTGAGTTGTAAGTGACTGCAGTGAGAATCACTTAAGCTTGATCGCGATATGGCATGCTGCAACTGCAGCCTAAACTTGTCCTCCAGCTGCCACTGCCACAAAACAATAACCACACCATAACAGGACTCTAAGAGCCCCCACTAGACCCCAGGAAAAGGTCCTAATTTATAAAAAAAAAAAAGTAGCCTCATCCATAGGGTATTAGCCCCTCCAGGACCTCCATTAGCCCACCTGTCCCACAATATCTGCCTGAGCTCCATCCCAGTCCCAAAAAGAAAAACTCCACAATACAGGTGAGGGGAGTGCTCCTGCATCAGCTGGCAACAGGATAAAAGTAATGTTACTGATGCTAGCAAAGTAAACACTTTGTACAGTAAATGTACAAAGATGTCATCAGAAGTAGGTGGGAGGACTATTTTATCATAAATCTATATGAGCAATTTTTTGGTTTTTCAACACATAAACATGTTTTTCAAACTGCTATACTTTAAAAAAAATTCACCATTTTATAAGCACAACGAGACACTTTGGGAATGTGCATGGAACAGATTTTACTGCACTTCCAGGAACTGAGGGCACCCAGCCTAATGACTCACCATGCCCCTGGGCGTACAGTAAAATCTGTTCCATGCACACCCTGTTGTGTCTTATTGCTTACATCAGCTCTGGTTTCAGTGAAAAATTAAGGTGTGGAGGAGTGGAGAAATCAGGCTTTGGCCAGGTTTTAAATTGCACTGTGGGGATCCGAAGAATTACTCTCTGTACATGTGCTCCTTGTCCATAGCTCCTAAATGATATGGAGAAGGCCATGGAACTATAACAAGCCACACAGAGGGAAACTCCACTTACCTTCTCCAGTGAGCTGGGGGCACTTGCAATTTTAGATACTGAAAAAAACATTGGTCAGGTAAGGCAGTAGCTCCTGCAGCTTCTCCCTTGGCTGCCTTGGGTCCCGATCACCCCGGGCCGCCGTTCTCTCTTGGCCTATGCCTGCCCAGCACCTTTTTCCTAGTTATAATGTTTGGGGCTTGTTATATACACAATAGGGGTGAGTGGTAAATGAGTGAGATAAAACAGTGTATCATCCACTGCAGTGTACTACTTTTATCCTCTGCTCTGCTGTGATGATATCAGCCATTTACACACACAGGTCACAAAAGGTCATCACTCTAGGCAGTTTTTCCCTCAGCATGCAAGAAACACCTGTGCTGTTACCATAGACACAAATGCAGAACTACTTCAGAGGTATCACTGCTGCCTACAGCTAACTCAGTGAGCATTACAAAGCACACCTACACCCCCCCCAACTTTCAGTTCATTACTGTGACTGCAGCCAGAATTCTAAACAGCACAGCTTCATAGAACAGTCTAAACTACTGCCAGCAGCTAACTCAACTGCCACTGAAACACACTCTCACTTGTTCCTCAAACTCTGATTCTTACCCATTACAATTACTGTGATACTATCAGCTTGACTACAGCCAGAATCCTAAAGAGCACCATTTCACAGAACACTCTGCACTCTGCCTGAAGCTAACTTAATTACCACTGAAAACAGTATCAGCTGTTCTGACACTCTGCCTCTCAGCTCATTACAATTACTGTGATGCTCTCAGCTTCACTGCAGCCAGACTTCTAAACAATACAGCTTCACAAAAGCATGTTTCTCACTCCTACCTAAAACTAATTCATTTACCATAGAAAAACACACTTATGTGTCTCCCAGAGTTTATAACACTGCCAGCCCATTCAGAAAAGCTCACACACAGAATGAGCAAATACATAAACAGGAACAGAACACAAGAGAGCATAACAAAACTTCTAAAACTCTTGACCCTATTGTATATATCGAATACATGATGGTCAGATCATGGGCTATGGCAAATATTGTCACTCCTGCATCATGAGCTCTGGATATCTCACTCTGCAGGAGTGACAATATTTGCCATATCACACTCATGCCCATCACATATCCCATATATATATAAATATATATATAGATAGATATACTGGCGGCACGGTAGTGCCACCATGGTTAGGGTTGAGTAGTTCTTTTAAGGTTAAAGGGTAAAATTTTGCACCTTTATAACTTTGCCACCGTTCAACGGATTTGCCTGAAATTTGGTAAACATGATGGGGCAAGGTAGATCTTGGGATTTGCTATGTTTTGTACCAGTTGGATATACGGCTGTGGAGATATTAAGCAGCAACGAAGTGAGTAATTATGCTTTTTTGCGAATTGTTTGCTCTCGCCTACAGATCGCACGGTTTGCATGACCGGTCCAAAAACTTCAGGGAACATGCAGCTGGGGTCCCTGATGTGCCTTTTGAAGATTTCATGAAAAAATATTGAACGGTTCAAAGTTATTCAAAAAACAAGTTCCCATTGTAAGTCAACTGGAAAAGTTAACAAAAAGTTTGACACTTTCGCAAATGCACTTTTTAGTGTCGCAAACGACCCTAGTAGTGTTGCAAATCCGCCATTTGTTTTCAGTTGGTGATCACAAAAATGCTTGGCATTTAAAATTGGGACCCTCTAGGGACACAATTCGTTTTGTGTTCACCTAGTCAGACCCTGATGATGCTAGCCATGTCTTTATTTTGGGGTTTAACACCCCAGAAATATGTTTTTCAAATTTCTGGAAACAGTAGTGTTGCAAAGTAGTGTCGAAACTGTGACACTTTTGCAAATTTTTGCAAAAAGTGTTGCAAATTGCGACACTACTTTTTCTGACTATGGCCAAAATGACTGGGATTCTATGCCACTCTGCTGCAAAAGAAAGGTTTGATCTTTTTGGCTGAAATTTGGAGGGGATGCAGCCAATATCTCACAGATGCGCCTTTTGGTGGTTTGGTCAAAAAATATTGCATGGTTGCAAAGTTACGTTACTCCGCATTTGGCATTTTTTTCCCATCGACTAACATGGTGGTGTACACCACGCCTTTCGGGGCTTGTATATCGAAAATGATGCAAGATACAGATTTTTTGTTGTGAGTTGCATAGGGCTATGTAATAACAAAAACCTAGCCAGGAAAATCATGATTTTTGTAAAATTAAAATTTTTTTTCTACTTCATGCTGTTGCTAAGATATTACCAATGAAGTACTTCCAATGCTCGTTTTAAGCTTTGATGCCCATTAAAATGCATACATTCTTTGTGTTTCTCTATGCAGCTGTTTGGGAAAAACAGGGTATATGCTTCCGTTACTGTTACAGTTACTGTTTCCACTTGCATTTTTCTCCCTGCTTGCTTTACCGTTCCCGTGTACGCCACCGTGTCCTTTACCCTTTGCGTTGTCATTTGCGCTTGCATTTCCTTTTGCGTTTCACTTTCCTTTGCTGTTACCATTACCATTTGCATTTACAATTGCGGTATTGTGCTCATTCATGTTTCGGTTTGCGTTTCCATTCGTGCTTCTGTTCCCATTTCGGTTTCCGTTTCCTTTGGTGTTATTCTTCATCTTAACTTTACATTTGCATTTACAATTGTGGTACCATGCTGTGCGCATTACAGTTTGCATTTACGTGTGCGCTTGCGTTCGTGTTTCAGTTTCTGTTCCCTTTCACGTTCTTTTTGCTGTGACACTTAACATTTCTATTTAAAATACCTCTCCCATCACTGTTCATGTTACCAGTTGTGCTTTCGTATGTGCGTCAATTTCCGTTTGCATCATTGTTCGCTACGGCGTTACTTTGCGCTTGCGTTTCAATTAATGTTTCCTTTATCATTGACATCTGCGTTACCATGTGTGCCACTGTTGGTGCTTCTGTTTGCATTGCTGATCCTGTTACTATGTAACAAGACATCGGGCCCCGCGCTCCTGCTGCCGCATTACATTCACTATTTCTTGTCATCATTCTCAAAAAGAAGGAAAATTAGAGCCAAAAAACTTCATTTAATGCTTCAGTTAGGGTTGTTCCACAGCAACAAAAGTGAGAAAATTTGTGTTAGGGTTGAATGCCCCCCTTGGACCCCTCCAGCTCACCCCACAAAATGGCATCGAGGTGTGTGTTGGGGTCGTCGGTCCTAACTCTCACCCCATTCTCCTATACCTCACCTTCCTTACATATGTGATGGGGTGAGAGTTAGGGCTGATGACCAATGTACCCCAATGCCATTTTGCGGGGGTGGGCTGGAGACATCGCTGCCTGCATTTTCACCGCACTGTGCTGTGGAAACAACTCCTAACTGATGATAAGGATTTTGCCTCTAATATATATATATATTTATTATGGTAGCACGGTAATGCTATCATAGTTAGGGTTGAGGAGCCATTTACATGTATATTAAACCCAAAATTTTGCACCTTAATAACTTTGCAACTGTTCAACGGATTTGTCTGAAATTTAGAATACAGGATCAAGACCCATAAGTCTTGGGATCTGCCAAGTTTTGTACCGGTCGAGTATAAGGCTGCGGAGTTATTAAGCGTGATCTGCCCGTGAGTTTATGCTTTTTTTGGAATTCTACGGTTGCGCCTACAGGTCACACGATTTGCACAACCGGTCTGAAATCTTCAGGGAATGTGCAGCCAGGGTCCCCGATGTGCCTTTTGAAGATTTTGTGAAAAAATATTAAACGGTTCAAAAGTTATTCAAAAAACAAGTTCCCATTATAAGTCAATGGGAAAAGTTAACAAAAAGTTCAACACTTTCACAAATGCACTTTTTACTGTCGCAAATGACCCTTTTACTGTCGCAAATCTGCCATTTTGTTTTCAGTTAGTGATCAGAAAAATGCTTGGCATTTAAAATTGAGACCCTCTAGCAACCTAATTCTTTTTGTATTCACCTAGTGGACCCTGAGGATGCTAGCCATGTCTTTATTTTGGGGTAAAACACCCCAGAAATATGTTTTCAGATTTCTGGAAAAGTACTTCATAAAGTAATGTCGCACTCACAAAGTGTCACAAATTTTGGAAAGCTTTACAAATCATGACACTACTTTGCGACACTATGCTCAAAATAACAGTAATTCTTTGGCAGCCCACTGCAAAGAGCGGTTTGGAGTTTTGGGCTGAAATTTGGAGGAAACGCAGCCAACATCTCACAGATGTGCCTTTCAGTGTTTCACTGAAAAAATATTACACGGCGGCAAAGTTATGGTACTCCAAAGCTGACACTTTTTCCCATAGGATAACATTACGACGTACAACGCATTGCAGCAATCGTTTGGCGCCCTGCTGCAAAATAACGGTTTGGTCTTTTTGGCTGAAATTTACAGAGAACACAGCCAGAATCCCACAGATGTGCCTTTTAGTGATTTGGTGAAAAAATATTACACGGAGGCAAAGTTATGGCAGTCCGAACTTCTGTTTTTTTCCCATAGGATAACAGTACGGCATTCGCTGTGCCTTTCAGGGCCCGTATCTTGAAAACGGTGCGAGATACAGACTTTTTGTCAAAAAATTTCTTAGCTCCTACAGCAGACTAAATACAAAACTAGCCAGGAAAGTGATAATACATATGACTTTAAAAATTTTTTATATGTCCTACGGTTACTGAGATATAAGCAATTTACTATTCCAAGTCCTCATTTTTGTGTTCCGAGAGTCATTATTTTGCATACATTTGTTCTACTCACTGTCTTTCTCTATACAGCTTTTGGGGAAAACCAGCCTGTGTGCTTACATTACTGTTACCATTACCATTTCTGCTTGCGGTTCCATACCTGTTTCACTTACCGTTCACGTTTACGCCACCATTTGCGTTCCCCTTTGCGTTTTCATTTGCAGTTGCATTTGCATTGTTTTTAACATTTCTGTCTACAGTACTGTTTCTTTTTCTGTTTCACTTTGCGTCACCATGCGCATTACAATTTGCGTTTGTGGGCACGTTACTATGTGACAAGACATCACGTGGCAGGAGCGTGGGGCCTGAAGGGCCTTCGCTCCACCGTCATTCACTGTTTCTCAATATCATTCTCAAAAAGAAGGGAACTTAGAGCCAAAAACTCAATTTAATGCATCAGTTAGGGTTGTTCCACCGCGACAAAAGCGAGGAAATTTGATGTTAGGGTTGAAACCCCCTTTGCACCCCTCCAGCCCACCCTCCCAGCTGGAATTGGGGTGCGCATTGTGGTCATCGGTCCTAACTGTCACCCCATTCTCCTATTCCTCAGCTTCTTTCCACATGTGATGGGGTCAGTTAGGCAGACGACCCCAATGGCACCCGATTCCAATTGGGGGGTGGGCTTGAGGGGAGCAAAGGGTTTCAACCAACATTGAATTTCCTCACTTTGTCGCTGTGGAACAACCCTAGCTGATGCATTAAACTGAGTTTTTAATCTATATATATATATATATATATATATTTTAGAGCAAAAAGCTCCATTTAATGCATCAGTTAGGGTTGTTCCACAGTGACAAAAGTGAGGAAATTCAGTGTTAGGGTTGAAAGCCCCCCTTGGTCCCTCTCAGCTCACCCCCAAACCGGCATCGGGGTGCATGTTGGGGTCTTTGGCCCTACATCTCACCCCATCACATGTAAAGAAGCAGAGGTATAGGAGAATGGGGTGAGTTAGTACCAATGACCCCAATGCACACCCCAATGCCGGTTGGGGGCTGGGCTAGGGGTGCAAGGGACTTTCAACCCTAACACCGAATTCCTTGCTTTTGTCGCTGTGGAACAACCCTAACTGATGCATTAAATGGATTTTTGCCTCTAATATATATATATATATATATATATAATGGTAGCACGAGTAGTGCTACCATATTTATGGTTGAGTGGCACTTTTAAGGTTAAAGGGTCACATTTTGCACCCTAATAACTTTGCCATCATTCAACAGATATGCCTGAAATGTGGTACGCACAATTGGGCATGACAGATCTTGGGATCTGCCAAGTTTTGTACTGGTCGGATATACGGCTGTGGAATTATTAAGCGACAACCAATTGCGCAATTACGCATTTTTGCGATTTCTTTGCTCTCGCCTACAAGTCGCAACACGGTTTGTGTGACTGGTCTAAAAACTTCAAGGAATGTGCGACTGGAGTCCCTGATGTGCCTTTTGAAGATTTCATGAAAAAATGTTCAACGGTTCAAAAGTTATTCAAAAAAAAAAGTTCCCATTATAAGTCAATGGGAAAAGTTAACAAAATATTCAACACTTTCGCAAATGTACTTTTTAGTGTTGCAAATGACCCTAGTAGTGTCACAAATCCACCATTTTCTTTTCAATTGGTGATCAGAAAAATGCTTGGCATTTAAATTTGTGACCCTCTAGGGAAGCAATTCTTTTGGTGTTCACCTAGTCGGACCCCGAGGATGCTAGCCATGTCTTTATTTTGGGGTTAAACACCCCAGAAATATGTTTTTCAAATTTCTGGAAACAGAAGTGTCGCAAAGTAGTGTCGCAAGCTCGACACTTTTGCAAATTTTTGTGAAAAGTGTCATCAATTGCAACACTACTTTTCAGGCTATGGCCAAAATGACAGGAATTCTTTTCCACCCTGCTACAAGCAAACGGTTTGGTCTTTTGGGTTGAAATATGGAGGGAAGACAGCCAACATCTCACAGAAGTGCCTTTTGGTGGTTCGGTGAAAAAATATTGCACAGTTGCAAAGTTACGTTACTCCGAAGTTGGCATTTTTTCCCATAGACTAACATGGTGGTGTACGCCACGCCTTTTCGAAAACAATGCGAGATACAGATTTTTTGTTGCAAGGTGCATAGCCCAACGGGCTATGTAAGAGCAAAACCCTAGCCAGAAAAATCAAGATTTTTGTGAAATTTACATTTTTTTCTACATCATGCGGTTGCTGAGATATTAGCAATTAAGTACTTCCAATGCTCGTTTTAAGCTTCATTCCCCATTACAATGCATACATTCTTTGTATACAGTGTTTCTGTATGCACTGTTTGGCAAAACAGTGTATGCACTTCCATTACTATTACAGTTACTGTTTCCACTTGCGTTCATATCCCCGCTTGTTTATTGTTCCGATATATGCTGCAGCTGCTACTCCTCATGTTGTCATTCGCGCTTACATTTTCATTACAGTTACCCTTTGCATTTCCACTACTATTTCTGTTTGCGTTTTTGTTTGTGTCACCATGCACATTGCCATTTGAGTTTCCAGCAGCCCTTTTGTTTGCGTTTCTCTTTTGTTTTGCTTCTTTCTTGCTGTTACTGTTACCATTTGCATTTGCAATCAAGTTACTGTGCCCATGTGCATTACGGTTTGCGTTGCCATATGCGTTTGCATTTCCTTTTACGCTTCTGTTTCCTCTGTTGTTAATGTTGCTGTTACCGTTACCATTTGCATTTACAATTGCGGTACTGTGCCCATGCACGTTTGGATTTGTGTTTCCATTTGCACTTCTGTTCCCGTTTCTGTTTCTCTTTCCTTTGGCATTATTCTTCTTATTAACTTTACCACTTGCATTTACAATTGCAGTACTGTGTCTGTGCATCTTATGGTTTGCATTTACATGTGCACTTGTGTTCGCGTTTCCGTTTCTGTTCCCTATCACGTTCTTTTTGCTGTGACACTTGACATTTCCATTTAAAATACCACTCCTATCACTGTTCGTGTTACCACTTGCACTTTCATACATGCTTCAATTTCCGTTTGCATCACTGTTCGCTTCGGCGTCACTTTGCGCTTGCATTTCTATTAACGTTTCCTTTACCATTTACGTTTGCGTTACCATGTGCTCCACTGTTCAAGCTTCTGTTTGCATTGCTGTTCCTGTTACTATGTCACAATACATCCAAAGGGCCCCGTGCTTCTGCCGCCTCATTATATTCACTATTTCTCATCATCATTCTCAAAAAGAAAGGAAATAAGAGGCAAAAAATCAGTTTAATGCATTAGTTAGGGTTGTTCCACAGCAACAAAAGCAAGGAAAATCGGTGTTAAGGTTGAAAGCCACCCTTGGACTCCCCAGCCCACCCCACAACCAGCATTGGGCTGCACATTGGGGTCATCGGTCCTAACTTTACCCCATTCTCCTATACCTCTGCTTCTTCACACATGATGAGGTGAGAGTTAGGTTTATGACCCCAACGGCATTCCAGTGCCAGTTGAGGGATGGTCTGGGGTCCAAGGGGACTGTCAGCCCTAACACCAAATATCCTCACTTTTGTCGCTGTGGAACAACCCTAACTAATGTGTTAAACAGTTGTTTTCCTCTAATATATATATATATATATATAGATATAGACACTAAAAGCATAAATATTGCCTAGTAAGTTGTGCAAATAAGTATTTGCCTTATTCTTACTATTTTTTGGTTTCTGGCTGTCTGTCCACGTTGGGTTGGTTGGTGCCAGGTGGTTCCGATGGGCCATGAGTCAGATATGCCCTTAGAGACAAGCCAGTTACATGCATTGGCACTTTAAATGGTTTGGAATGAATGGTGGAGTCATTTCATGATTTTTGACACCTGTTTTGGTTTTACTAGGCTGGACCTGTTTATGGCATGAGTTTTTTTTCTAATCTCGCTAAACCCTTAAGTTCTTTTCAATAAAAAAAAATGGATTGCAGGGGTGCTATATTTATTGATGGCATCTAGCAACAATAAAGTTGTTCAGGTTAGGTTAACTCAGCTAAGATAAACATTTTGCGTGCATCTTGCTTTAGTTATTTCCAAGTACAGTAGGTAGACTGAAGTCATGCGGTAGCATGACTTGCTCAGGGTCATAGAGTGAATGCCTGTAGTGAGATTTGTGCCTGCATCTCCTGGTTTTCAAGTCTGCACTGGTGTTGTCAAGTCTGTGCTGGAGCAACTAGACCATTCTGATTTACTGATGTTTGTGTCTACATATGTCTATGTTTATTGCACTTGTTCCGATTTTTGTTTGCCAATGTGTCCAAAGTATCACTGCAGCCACTAGTCAGAAGGACTAGTGACTGGAACAATTTACTAGCCCTGCAGACTTTTCTGCTAGCCCAACTGGTGTGCTTATTGGTAATGTTGCCTTTTCCCTAAAAACTCTTGAGGAAATTATGTGCCCTAGGTCTCGAAGGACACATACTCATCACACACTGGCATGGCATGGAAAGAAAGAGGGGAAATAAATCACAGAATCACAGAAATATGACGGCAGAAAAGGACTACACCAGCCCATCTAGTCTGCCCTTATATCCCCTTCCCCCCTTTACTGGCTCTTAAGTTTCCCCCTCCTCCCAACTCCATATGTATGTCCCATGCCCACTTGAATCCCCCCACCATTTCAGATCCCACCACCTCCTCTGGTAGCCTGTCCCAGGCCTCCACCACCATCTCTGTGAAGAACTTCCCCATCACATTGCCTCTGTATTTCCCTCCTTCCAATATGAGGCTATGCCCCCTTGTTTTAGCTCCCTACTTCCTTCTGAACAAGCTCCCCTTAATCACCTCATTGGCCCCCTTCATATACTTAAAAGTTTCAATCATGTCCCCCATCTCCCTTCTAATTTATAGTGGGTATAGATTTAGCTCCCTCCAACTCTGTTTATATGGTTTTCCCCGCATTCGATGCACCATTGTGGTTGCTGTTTTCTGAACCCTCTCTGTCCCCTCAATGTCCCTACATAGGTGTGGTCTCAGAAACTGTACCCCATACTCCATGTGCGGCCTCACCGTGGTTTTGTACAGTGGTATTATACCTCCTTCCTTCTGCTAGTTATGCCCCTCCCAATGCAGGCCAACATACCATTTGCCTTTCCCACTGCCTTGCTGCACTGGTTCCCCACTTTAAGATTGCTCGATATAATATTATAATTCCCAGATCCCTCTCCTGCTCTGTTTCCTTGATTTCCTCCCTCAAGGATGTAAGCTGCTCGAATGTTTTTCCACCCCAGGTGCATTACCGCACACTTTTTTGCATTGAATTTTAGCTGCCAGGTTTCTGACCACCTCTCCAATTTCTCCAGGTCTTGACTCATGGCCTCCACTCCCCCTTTGGTGTCCACGTTATTGCAGATTTTTGTATCATCCATGAACAGGCACACCCTACCTTCTAGTCCTTTCTTGAAAAGATTCAAGTATTCTCACACTGGGAAAATGGGCATCTGCCCACAAGTGTGTGGGGGGGGGTCTGTTCAGCTCTTAGGCCCATGTGGCTGTTTTAGGGTTGGTAATAAAATGAATCTGAGCTTCTGTCTCCCCCTCTCCCACCTACATGGAGCAGGAAGCAGCCTGGATGCCATACAGGCTGGGAGTAACAAATGTTTGCAGGCACTTTCACTTTTATCATAGTTGTACTATAGGGATGTTTGCTGCAGCAGTCCTAGCTTGTCCTCCTCCTTTACACTGCTCCATGCTCTCCAACACAAAATCAGGGCCAAGGGAGAGCACTGGAACATGGATTGCATGCATTTCACTAGGGACACCCAGAAATTTACCAGGGACTCCCACTTTTGGTATACGGACCCACTTTTTTTCAAGAAAGTCCCGGACCACCAAACAAAATATCCTACCAAGAACCCTGGTTCTAATTTTATTTAACATCATTGGTCGCTGGCCTTCAGGGAACTAATCCACCTGGGCTACCAGTTCTAGGGAGCAGGCCTTTTAGGGCATCCCTAGCCCACAGAACCACCAGTACTGACTTTATTTCTTAAAAGGATGTTCAGCCCTGTGGATTATGGCACCAAGCAGCAAACCAGGAGACCTGAGTTTAAATCCCATAGCCCCAACTTACATATTGTGCAGCCCTGAGCAAGTCAGTTAAGTTCCATGTGCTCCCAGTTTCACCTTGGAAACAAGCTTTGGCTTAGAGTATCTTTCCTGATTAAACAAATTCTCTTTACCTTTCCTTATGTCATTAAAGCTGGGCAATTAGCCCAACAGAGGCTTTTGTAGCCCACCTGGGCTACTATTTTAAAATACTGGCCACCTGGCCATCCAGAGCACTGAGAGGTTTTAGCTGAGCTCCTCCCTAAACAACACTTTCTCTTCTCTATCTCCTTTCTCAATATGTTTATTTTCCTACTTTGATACTAAAGTTTCCTTTTTCTTTACTTCTTTGTTGTCCTATACCTCTTCATGGACTTACTATTGTATTTTCTCCATGTTAACCTAATTTCTTTTTATTCTACAAGTCTGACAGGATGTGGACTCCTTCCCCATCAGATAAGCGTACTTCTATGACTAACCTGTCCTTCTCACCCTATTGTAACCCCCATGAGCTACGGATCCTTTGTGACCCCCTTTCTATTTTTTTGTTACAGGTGTGGCTGATATCCCTTTAAGACTCCTACATCTGGCTCCCTAGCATTCAGGTAAGACCCTCTACTTAATCTATATTGGGAAAAAGTGCACCCATACCCATTACAACATAGGAAAGAAGTCTAATATGTGGGTCTCCTGGGAGGTCCAGGTGGGGGGAAAAGGGATAGCCATAGCTGGGGAAGCCTGGTCTGGGTGGTCCCTTTGGTCATTCAGATGAGTAAATAGGCTCCAGAGGGGTCCTGTGGGTTGTCTTTGGGGGACAGAGTATGGTGGCTGTTGAATCCTAGTTCTGGGGTTCTAGGAATCCAACAGGACTCCCCTGACCAGGTGATCCTCCCTGCCTGGTGGTGCGGTGCTTGCTGATACCTGCCACTGCACTCCACCGGGAATCCAACATTCAAGATATGGTCGACTGAGTGAAAGTTTTGAACTTTGGTGCTATTGCTCTGTCTGCACTCCTATTGGGTCCCTTTAATTAATTTCCATCCTGCTGATAGATGGAAGACGGATACCACAGAGTCCAGCTCAAGCTCTGCGCGAAAGTCAATGCTGCCTCGGCTAAATTCCCAGTGCCTCCCAAATTTTAATTGATGGTTTTGGATTCTTTTCCTCAAACTCTCCTTTTCTCACCAGTTAAACTCTGCTTGCCATAGGTATACTGTGCACAGACTTTACTTCCTAAATTGACATATTGCTAATGTCTGTTTAAACAAAATAGTTTTACAGCCTTCTCCTAATTAAGGTCTAAACCTGCTAGCCAGAAACAGCAAAGTAAAGTCACTGTTTAGCTAACTTGTGTTGACCTTTAAAGCCTGCTACTGAAGTGCTGTTTTTAAGAACTAATTATTGTGCCCTGAATTTCAGCAGAGTACAGTTGAATTGAAACTTTTTTTCTCTATTCCTTTCCCCATCCCCTCCTCTCTGTGAATTATACTCCTTCTCTGCCCCCCCCCTTGGAGCTCGGTATTTCCAGACTTCCTGACCTTTTGCCCTTCCCGCTAGCTTGGCGAGGTGATACCCTGTCAATGCAAATCTTCTCTTCTCTTTGCTTTTTTTTTTTTGCATTCCTGCCCCCTGTTTAAGGTTATTTGCTCCTCCACTAAATTGCCCTCATCCTCTGTGGCCCTCTGCGATGTAGCTGTCTTTTGTCCCTGTCATCACACCCATCCTTTCCAGTCAGGCTAACTAAAGTCATGTCTCTTTCCTCTCCACAGTCATCAGGACCCCCCTCCGATCAGGTGCTCCTCCCTGCCTGGAGGTGCAGTGCTTGCTGATACCCACCACCACCACTGCTGCACTCCACTGGGAATCTGACATTCAAGGTACGGTCTCCTAACAGAAAGTTTTGAACTTTGGCACTACTGCTCTGTCTGCACTCCTATTGAATCCCTTTAATTAATTTCTGTCCTGCTGATTGGTGGTGTTCAGAAAATGAAGAAAGCCAGCCACTCACTCCTTTCCTAAAAGCTGATGTTTTTTATTTTTCAAAGTATTTCTTAGAATCAACGATCCTCTGTGCTTGCCCAATGTTTCACCCACATCGGGCTTCCTCAGGGGCCAGGATGTATCATAAATACATAATTACAGTTTTAATTTCTGAAATAAAAAATAATTTTTACCATTAATTTTTCAAAAACATTCCCCCCCCCACCGAGTCAAACCAACGTTGCATTTTTTGTACTTCCTATCACAATCTATGAACTTCTTGCATTTTTCTCTTTGATGGTAAAAAACTAACTTCATTATTAGTTTTTATAACTTTCATCAAAACAAGGCTGTGAATGACCACCATCTACAACTAAATTTCACCCTAGGCACTTAACTGTAACTGACCCATCTAATTACCTGTGATTCTGGAGTTGATTTTCCAGTGGTATGTATCCTCTCAGTTTCCAAAATGAGCTTTTCCAATTAGTTTTTCCTATGCAAGCATAATATTTTTATTGTTTAACATTATTACGTTTTTATCAGACAAATTTTGCTTTCTCATTACATCTCATATATAATCAGAAGTGAATTTCTCTTTGCTAAGGATTCATTTAACAGTAACCTACATTTTTAAGACAACCATCTCCGATTATACATTTACTTGCTTACTATAAGTAATGCAGTGTTCTAACTTATTGATGTCTCTTAAGTTTTCTTTCTCAGTTCATTGTACTTATTTTATATTCTTTACACTATCCTGTTCTATCTGTACAAATATTGCTCTCTTGGTTCCATTTGCAACTATACAGTTCTAAAAGCCAAAATGCTCTATAGACAGTTTACCACACTCTTTCATAAGTTTGCCAAAAATAAATGTTTACCTATCCTGGGACCAAAGTATACTGCGAAATTTGATACTAGGTCATATGTACATCTATAGCTTATCAGGTGGGCTAAAACCCATGATGTAATGTCTGGAGTGCCATGAATACATGACCAGCACAATTCAGTGAACATGTTTTCTTCTCTGCTATAAAATCTGGAAATGGCACAGAGATGTGTGTGGTGTGAATAGATCAAGATTTTCAATACTGTTCATTGGGTGTTAGAAGTCTTGTAGCTCTCATGAGCCCAGTGATTGATCCATGTAGATAAACATTATATTGTGCCACCAAAATTACAACAGTAGAAGGAAAAGGACAATTTCTAATCCATGTTTCAGAGCTAAAAGGGTCAGTTTTTGGAGGGTCCTCCAAGTTCAACTCTAGCATCAGGTTACCTTAACACTATACACTACACACAACACTATGAAGCTGGTTCAACTTGTGCACCCTCCTGCTTCCACACATACATGTTCCTACATCAATAAATGTTCCTATTATTGCAATAACCAAACTATTCCAACAGATGGTATTTTTAGCAGTCTCTGTACAAAGTATATGACAAGCATTGACTGCACTGTTCCATGTACAGCCTTACTAGTGATCTGTAGGGTGGATCATTGAGATTCGTAGATCTACTACACTTACAAAATGTATCCTATTGCACCACATTATCCATTTTCTCTTTTTTTTTACAATTTAACATTACTGCATCTTGTTTTTGGTCCCTTGATAAATATTCCTCTTAAGCCTGTCTCCTCCTTAGTCTTCATCATTCCCCATTAAGGTAATTTTCTGCTTTGGTGTTCTTCCTTCCCACATGCATGACTGCACACTTATTTAAATTAAATTTTTCTACCATTATTCAGCCTACCCTGCCACCTCATATAGGTCCCTTTGAGGAATATACACATACACTTTTGTTCCCACTATTTCTCACAACTTTGTGTCTTCAGCAAATTATACATCCCAGTCCCAAAGTCATTCATTGAAATTGTTTATTCTGTAGAACTACACTGGCCACCTCTCCCTCCTAAAAAATATGCCCATTTATCTTTGCCCTTCAATTTTTAATTTTGTTTTTCTCATGCTCCTTCCAAGGTTTCATATGCTCCTCTTCTTTAGGACCCTAAGGACCCTCAATCCTGCCCATCCAACTCACTTCTGGGGCCTGATATTCAAATATGGGCTAAAGTAGAGCACAAAAGTTTGCACTGTGCTTGACCTTGTGACCAAACCAGAGGTTGATATATTCAGTCGGATAATGCAATGGCACTTCCTGACTGATATAGGGCCATGTCAGCTCAGTGCTAAGTCAAGTAATGCTGCCCCAACATAGACCTAGGCTATATGCAGCCCATAGAGAACTGCACCCCAGACCTGATAGCACCAGAAGCCATGGCATGATATTCAGCTGCAAAATGCAAATGAGTGCACAGGGCATGCATGGCACTAAGGGACCATATGCATGCCCAATATGTGCTCATTTGTGTGGTAACCAGTAGCAGCAGGTTTGCACACCTCCTGTGGCCACCCACCACATCAGGTATTGTGGTGACCATCACCCTACCCTGAATGCCTGCTCACTTAATGTACTCCCTGGTGTCTAGTGGCACTCCCACCCCTCCAGCTGTTCATCCCTGTATATGTAGAGTAGTCCCTGGTGTCTAGTGGCTCCCCTACCCTCCGATCACCCATCCCAATATTTGTAGAGTATGTCCTCATGACCAGTGGCACCCCTTCCCACCAATTACCATTTCCATAATTGTACAGTATTCTCTGGTGTCTAGTTGCACCTCTGCCCTCTGATCACCCATCCCTGTATTTGTAGAGTACTACCTGGTGTCTAGGGGCATCCCCCACCCTTTGATTGTCTATCCTTGTATGTGTAGAGCATGCTGTCATGTGTAAAGGCACCCCCCAGCCTCCAAGCACTGGTCCAAGTATCATTAGTGGTTGCCTTGGTGACTAGGGTCCACCTCAGATCCCACAGCATATAATGCATATTTAGTCACTGCTTTCTAGTGGTACCCCCACCCTCCAAGCACCTGGCCTGGTGCCAACCCCAAGTCCCCAGTGGCTAGCACCCCACTGCACCACCTGCCCCAAGTACACCATGCAACCAACTCTCCCCATACCTCAGTAAGCTAGGGTGTACTCTACAATTATGGAAGTGGTGATTGGTTGGTGGAGGGTGCCACTAGGCACTAGTGCATATGGTAAAAATATGGGAATGGCAATTGGTGGGTGGATAGTGCCACTAGACACCAGCGCATACTATGCAAATGTAGGGATGAGTGATAGAGTGTGGGGGCACTGGACACCGGGGGAATACTCTACACATACAGGCATGGATGATTGGTGGGTAGGGTGTGCCACTAGACACTAGTGCATACTGTACATTTATAGGAGTGGCAATCAGTGGGTGGGGCGGTGCCATTAAACACCAGGGAATACTCTAGAAATATTGGAATGGGTGATCAGAGGGTGGGGAAGCCACTGGACACCAGGGCAATGACTAGCAATACTGAGACAGGTGATCAGAGGGTTGGGGTGCCCCAAGACACCAGGGGCATGCATTGGTTCTCCAATATGGGTTTAGGGCATGGGAGGTGACTGCTGCAGCATGGCTACCTGCCACTAGGGCCTTAACATAGAAGCATAGAAGCTGTCATCAGAAAAGGATCTCTTGGCCCACCTTGTCAGCCCTAAAGACCTACTTAATATTTATTTATTTATTTATTTATTTATTTATTTATTTATTTATTCAGTTCTAGGACTACAACCTTTGAACCAGAGGTTCTTTTACAAAGGCTCTGCATTGAAAAGGGTACAAGAACATATGCATACACATGAGGGTGGAGAAACAGACAAAATTAATTGCAATACAATGTAATTACAATCAATTGTAGTAACAAGGTAAACAGACATGGATTGTGGTTCCAGTTACGGTTAAGCAGTCCATGCAGGACCTCGTCAGAACTGCTGATGCAGTTCAATAAATCCTGAAGGGTATGTAGAAGGCTATGAATTGAGGAGTATGGGGAAGAAAAGGGGTAAGGTGAGAGTGGGAAATGGAAAGGGGGTAAGGGAAGGGGAGAAAGGGGAATCAAGACAGCATAGGGACATTTTAGAGAGGCAGGGAGGGTAAGGAGGGGGAAGGGTGTGGAAAACTGGGAAGAGTGGTATGATGGGAAAGGGAGAACAGGAAGGGGAACAGAAGAGGTGAGGGGAAACTACAGGATGCAGAAGGGGATGTAAAGTCCATGCAAAGTGGGGTGCGTGGTGGGGGGCAGGAGTAGGAGGAAGGAAAAAGTGGCAGGTGGTGAGTAGGGCAAGAAAGGTGAGGAGAGGGTGGGGGAGACCAATACCAGGATGAGCAGAGTTAATGAGGACTGGGGGAAAGGAGGAGTTGTAGGGAAAAGTGACAAGTGAAGGGGTGGGCGTTGGTGCAGGAGAGGTGGGGAGAAGAGATGGAGATGGAGAAAAGGCAGGATGTCAGGTGAGATGGAGCCGGGAAATAGACAAAGCAATAGAACCAAAATAATGTGTGGGGAGGTGCTGCTGAGGCTTAGGAGGAGGTGGAGGGAAAGTGGAAAGTAAAGGGAGGGGGCAGGAGGGGAGAGATAGGAGATAGAGAAGAAGGGGCAGGATGACAGGTGAAGGGAAGTCGAGAGCTAGATAAAGCAGTAGCAACAATTTATTATAAGGTGTTGACATAGCCTAAGTTTGAAAGCACTCAGTTTAGGTAGGGCAGTGACATCCAGGGGGAGACAGTTGAGGAGGGAGGCTGCTTTGAAGGCAAAAGTATGCTGGGCCTGGGAGGTCCTGTAGAAGGGGACATGGAAGAATGGTTTAGAGGAGCTCCTCATATGCTGGGTTCTAAGCCCTTGCAAGATTAACATTTTGGTGAAAGGAGGCATGAGGCCGAGATTAATCTTTTTTGCAAGCAGACATGTGTGGTATGAGACTCTATCCTTGAGTAGAAGCCAGCTAGTCCTCTCGTAGAGGTCGCAAGTATGTGTCCTCTTGTCAGATCCAGAGACTAGCCTGCAAGTCTTATTCAATGCAAGCATAATTCTCTTTAGCAAGGTGTCCGAGGCAGCACCATAAATAACTATGCCATAGTCAAGAAGTGAAAGGATTGTGCCAATAACTGCAAGTTTAAGATCCTCTTTTGTTATGTAGTGGTGGTAATGATAAAGGACCCCAATCCTGGAGTTGATGACTTTGGCAATTTTGTTTACGTGGAGACTGAAAGAGAGGGTAGCATCAAGTGTCATGCCAAGGTATTTAAAGGCTTGAACTTGCTCAAGGGGTTGGTTTAAATTGTTGCTGATGATCAGGCTGGCAGCTTTGTGTGAATTGTGGGGGTTAGAGAAGAGCATGACCTTGATCTTCTTGTAATTTAAAAGCAGTTTATGTTGCTCAAACCAGGTTTCTATCAATGTGAAATTGGACTGTAGATCAGAGGTGAGTAAGAGTGGGTCCAAGCTGTGGAAGAAGAGGACCGTGTTATCTCCATAGAGGACCATGTTACTTTTACAGGCAGATGGAAGATCATTGATAAATAAGCTAAAAAGTAGGGGCCTGAGTATGGAGCCTTGTGGGACACCAGACCAGATGGGGAGACTGTAAGGGAAAATGTTGGAGATTTTAACTTGCTGGGTGCGGCTGCTAGGATAACTACTGAATCAGCAAGTGGCGTGGGAGGAGAACCCAAGGGAGGGGAGGGTGCGGAGAAGTAGGGAGTGGTTAACTGTATCAATGGCCTTAGGTCGATGTAGATGGACCCAACTATGTGGCCATTGTCCAGGGCTTTATGGATGTAATCGATGTAGGCAAGCAGGGCAGTGGGAGTACTGTGCGACTTTGTAAAACCATGCTGTTGTGGGCACTGAAGGTTATATTGACGAGCATGTGCTGTAAGGCCTTGGAAAGTGGTGGAAGGATGGATATGAGCCATTAGTTATAACTTGCCAACCTGTCCCCACTTTTATGGACTGGTGTGACTATAGGAGCCTTCCAACAGCTAGGGAATTGCTTGAGGAAAAGAGATAGATTGAGGAGACTGGTGAGAGGTGCAATGATAGCATCAAAGGAGAGGTGTAAAAGCTCAAGATTCAGGGTGTCCCCACTGAACCTGGCCTTGCCAAGGACACTTTTGTATGTACTTTTTGGATTCCAATAGCGTTACTCTCCAAAAGGAGAAGGGAGGGATGGAGGAAGTGGGGGTGACGGGGGTGTGGCTTGTACAGGGCTGGGATCATCAAAGAAATCTGGTGGGAGTATACCACCTAGATCAGTGAACGTTTCTTTAAATGCATTGGCTATAAGCTTGGGGTCCTGAGTGCTAGCACCATTAACCTAAAGTAGGGAGGGGGAAGCTTTATTGGACTTGCCCATAAGATCCTTCAGTGTTTCCCAGAGGTCGTAACAGTTACCCTAGGAATTAGCAAATTTCCCCTTGAAGTAGTCTTTTTTGCCCAGTGAATTTCATAGATACAAGGATTTATGATGGCTCTGTTGAGCTACATATCGCTCTGCTTCCTGGTGGCTTTCGCCAGGTACCAGAGGTTATCACTCTGTTTCAATAGGTTTATTATGGAGGCAGAAAGCAAGGGGTTGGATAGGTCCTTGATCTTTTTTGCAGTACAGGGCAAAGAGGTTGCAAACTTTGTTGAACTGTGATATGAAGTATGACAGAGCATCATCCACATTGTTGAAACTATTGATAGGGGACCAGTCACACTGCACTAGATAGGATCAATAGGGGGTGAGGTTCCCTTTTCCGAGGACCCAATGGTAAATAATTTTGGCAGGAGGATTGTGTGCCTTATTTGACCAGTGGTAAAGTACAGGTGAGTGGTCACTCAGAGAGTCAGGAAGAAGTACCATGCTTTTGATTCGGTCTGGATGTGTGGTGAGAATGAGGTCAAGGAGGGTGCTGGAGCCTGTCCTAGGGTTTAGCCTTTTAGGTGTGATTACCATCTGAATGATGCCTATGCATGTTATAGTATCTTTAAAAGGGGCTGCATCTGGGACAAGCCAATTTATATTAAAGATGCCCATTATTACCACCTCTGATTGATGGGGTAGGGACTCAAGGTAGTCTGTGACCATTTTGAAATCAGTTGTCTGGTCACACGGAGGGATGTAGTCCAAAATAACAGTGAAAGATTTCCCATGCTGTCCTAGAAGGATTTTGATAGCAAGTAATTGAGAGTTGTTGCAAGGGAAGCATGAGGAAGGGCTAAACACTTTAGGTGTTCTTAAATGAACAGCAGGCAGCCCCCACTCTGTTTACTCAATCTGTCAAGACAAAATAGGTTGTAGCCAGGCATGGAGATAGTGGTACCCGGAACCCTGTATGAGAGCCAGGTTTCATTGACAGAGAGGATATCAGTGGTGTGTTGTAGCATCTAGGCTTGGAGTTTATCTAGTTTGGGTAGCAGGCTGCAAACATTAATAGTGGCAAAGGTTAATAGCTCAGTCCTGTGGTTTAGTATGGGTGAGCTGCAGGGAGGACCAGGGTTGGGATGAACATTGCCTGAGATCAAGAGAAGGAGCAGGGGTGTAGCCAGAAATTTCTGTTCCGTACACACAATCTCCAACAGTTAACCCCCCCATTAAAAAATGTACAAATCCTCTCCAAATGGTACCTCCTTCCAAATAAGCCAGATTGTTGTCAGATGATTCCTCTAATCTCTAAAGAGGTTATACATGTATCTGTCTCCTAAACAACAGAAGCTTAAACAGAGACACTCCTCAGTGGCCTACACTAACCCAAATACTACAGATAAGAATGAAAATGTTAACAGAAAGGCATATGGTTTGTGACAGGCACTCAACAAAACTGTACACAAATGTGTATAGTGAGTATGTCTGCCTACACCCTTGAGAAGGAGCAAGGTGATCCTATCAAGGTACTGCTTGAGCATCTTGGAGGAGATGGAGCACCTATACTGGGGCAGGCGGGAAGGCTTGTGGGTGCAGTTTGAGAATGTTAGTAGTCGACATGAAAGAGGCACAGAGAGTGAGAGGTTCCAGTTGATGGTGGTTGCATTAAGTTGGGCTTACCACTATTTTTAGTGGGAGGTTATACAGGGGTTTGTGCCCTGTGGTGTTAAAGTCCATCTGGGTATGCATTGCAGCACAAGAATACAGCAGGTCAGTTGTTCCAGAGGATTGAGGGGGAGAGCAGCATATGGGGAGGTGTAATAGGAGGTGGAGAGATAGGTAAACAATGTTGATGAGGGAAGAGTGGAACTAAGAAGATTAAAAATAAGCTCAGAGGAGATTAATGTGGTACAAAAGAGGAGGCAAGCAGGGGTGTGGAGCTTGTGCTGGATGGTTTATTAGAGTTCAGTGAAAACTGAAGCAGTAACTGGGTGTGGAAAGCAATCACAGATTCATGAGGAGTGAAAGAGGAGAGGGGTGGAGTGTGGTGAAACAGCAGGAGGAGGACTTTGGGTTATGAGGAGGAATATACAGAGCAATTGGTTATACTTGTGAGGAGGCAGTGCTTTCAGGCCAAAAAGTCCATTTAAAGAGTGCCGGGGCGGGGGAGGATGGGTGGGAGAAAATTCAGAAACAAGATGTGCAGCGAGGAAAAGATAGCTGAGGGTGTGCAGATGGCAGGCTAGAGTGGGGCCTGGCCACAGCCATGGGCAGCAAGGTAGCCCTGTTCAGGTGGTACACTTAGGGACTAATGATCTCTGGTACACATCGGGACTAACGATCTCACCAGCTGGTCAGTTGTGGAGGCCAAGGAACACCTGACCAGGCTGGGAGACAAACTGTCATCCATTTCATCCGGCATCTCCTCTGAGATCCTGCCAGTCTGGCAGAGGGGGGCAGGTGGACGGAAGGTCACAGAAGGGGAGAAAGGGGAGCTAAACATGTGGCTCAAGGGCTGGTGCCAGGAAAAAGGACACACATTTGTACGTAACTGGCAACAGTTTTGGGATCGAAGTTCTTTAAATTTGATGGACTGCATCTGACTAAGGAGGGAGTCAGTGCACTGGGGCAGACTTTTGACATCTTTGCAGAATATTTAAACTAGCAAATGGGGAGAGGGGTGCAGCACCTGATACATAGAATGGGAAGAACACCCTTCCCCCCTCAGCTAGTGATCAAACAGGAGTTCAGCATATTTGTAGTGTTACACCTGGGTTATGCCCCTATCATCCCACATAAACCTCACATATGCCTCACACTGTATTCCTGGTCTATTGTACTGTGATACTGCTATTTTGCACTAACATTGTAGATATGGGTGCTAGGAACATGCTTTGCTGCTAAGATATGCTAATATTGTCATGCATGATTTATTATACCTCACTATAATACATTTATCTACATTATGTTTGTCTTTTATAGATATTCCATATACTCTACCTAATCACTGATAAGATGACTCAGAAGGATCATCAGTGATTGTTGTATACTTATATTCTCATAATTATATGTAGTGTGTATTTTACACTCAGGCAAATATGCCTGTCAGCAGTTCTCTTTGTCTAAGCAAGCTAACAGAGACAGAAGGCCTTTGTTATGTGTTATGTTTTATATTGTACGTAAACAAGAAATGGCGCATATAGTTTAATTTGTTAGCATTTCTTTTGTCTAAGCTACAGTATAATGCTAATAGAAGCATATTGTGTCTCATATGATACTCATTAGTAATTCTGTCTCCTAAGTCATTATCCAATGCAGAATGACTTAGGACCAATACATATTGTTTCTCATATCTGTAACTATGTCGTAATCTCTGTTGCTATGCTGTTATCTGTAGAATTTAGCTGTCTGCAACCCATTGTAGGGCTCTCGAGACACCACTGAAGCTTCTCTAGAAGGGCAGAGAGCTGGAGCATGGGGAGAGATAGAACAAGATCTTAGAGAACCTAAGATCTACAGTTCTGGAGATTATGTACATTCTTCAGGAGTGGTGAGAAACCCATCTCCTTTGTGATTTTATTTGCCACATGCTTGGCGTAAGTAGCATAATAAACTTTATTAGTACTCCTTGCTTGTTTACGAGTGTTTCTTGGCAGACTCTGAGACACAAGAATCTGTGTTATTATTATTTTTCTTGTTTACCCTACACACCAAGAGTGTTTAGACAACAATAGTTCATTTGCATTGCCAGGTAAGAAAAAAGGTCTGGTTCCCAATATAATGTGCAGGAGAAATGTCGGGCCTTGCCCACCAGCTAACACACTGAAATCTTGCCAATTGAAAATAATGTACACAAATGCCTGCAGTCTGGGAAAAAAGATCCCAGGCCTGCAGGCAACAATGACAGAGGCTAAACTGGACATAGTAGCCATTAGCGAGACATGGTTCACAAGTAACCACACTTGGGAGACTTCAGTAGCAGGCTATGTACTGTTCAGAAGAGACCAAGGTGCAAAAAGGGGGGGGAGTGGCCTTTTATGTCAATGAAAATATCCAAGCTACAGAAATTCAGAGTACATATAAGGAGACAGAAGAACTGTGGGTTGGAGGACATGGACACGTTACTGTTAGAAGATATACAAAACATGACAGCTAAAGGGGAGGTTCTGATAATGGGAGACTTCAACATGCCAGCTACAGATTGGTCAATACCAGCAGGAACATCAGCCAGAACTAGACACATGGTGGATTCCCTGCAGGGGGAGGGCCTCAAAAAAATGGTACAACAACCCATAAGAGACAAGGCTATCCTAGATCTAGTACTGACTAATGGGGAAAGGATCAGAGATCTCCAGGTAGACGGTCACCTGAGGACCAGTGACCATCACATGGTATGGTTCAATTTGGTCAATAGAATGAAATCATCCCATTCCAAGGTGAAAATATGGGACTTCAGAGGAGCTGACTTTGATAAGATGGCCAACAGAGTTAAGCTAGCCCTGGCAAGAAAAATTACAGGTGAAGGGGTACAGGCAAAGTGGGCAAGCATTAAGGATGCAATACTCGAAGCAACAGCCCATTGTGTTAGAGAGAAAAGCAAGAGCAAAAAAAGGAGGAAATCACTTTGGTTCTCAAAAACAGAAGCAGACAAAGTCAGAGCCAAAAGGCTGGCCTTCAGGAAATATAAGGGAATGCAGCTGGATGAAGATAGGGAGGCATACAAAACTTCCCTAAGGGAAGCAGGGAGGGCAGTAAGGCAGACAAAGGCCCAGACTGAGGAAACACTAGCATGAAAAGTAAAATAAGGGGGCAAGACCTCCTATAGATACATTAGTGAAAAGAGAAAGTCCAGCGGGGATATTGCTAAGATCAAAGGGGATAAGGGGGAATGTGTGGAGGAGGACCATATAAAAGCATCTATTCTAAATAGATACTTCTGCTCAGTATTTAATGAGGAGAAGGTACAGAAGGGCCCACAGCTCAGCACCATTGACACAGGGGATAGGAAGGTGTGCACTAGTCCTTTCACAAAAGAAAGGGTCCTACAAGAGCTCACTAAGCTAAGGGTGGACAAGGCAATGGGACCTGATGGCATACATCCCAGGGTACTAAAGGAGCTAAGGGTGGAACTAGCAGAACCATTATCAGAAGAGATGAGTGAGTCTCTGAGCACAGGAGAGGTCCTAGAATACTGGAGAAGGACTCCTGTGATCCCGCTCCACAAAAGTGGCAGCAGGGAGGAGGCAGGGAACTACAGACCAGTCAGTCTGACTTCAATAGTGGGCAAGATTATGGAGGCACTCCTTATGGAAAGGATAGTGCAGCACCTGGAATCCATAGGAGCACAGGATGCAAGACAGCATAGGTCTACAACAGGAAGGTCCTGTCAAACTAATCTTATAGATTTCTTTGATTGGATAACCAGAGTTGTGGACCAAGGGAGTGCAGCTGATGTCGCCTACCTTGACTTCAGCAAAGCTTTCAATACTGTTCCACATAGAAGATTGATTAATAAGCTGGGTAGGCACGAGGTGGGTCAGATGTTGGTCAACTGGGTGGCAAACTGGTCAGCGGGCAGAAAATAGAGAGTGGTGGTAAAGGATACACAGTCAGAAGAGATGCAGGTCACAAGTGTGGTACCTCAGGGATCAGTCCTGGGGCCAGTCCTCTTCAATATCTTCATCAGTGACACTGCAGATGGACTGGAGGGTAAGGTTTGTCTGTTTGCAGATGACACCAAGATATGCAACAGAGTAGATGATCCAGATGGGGTGGGAAAAATAAGAAGAGACCTGGATAAACTAGCAAAAAGGTCAGAAGAGTGGCAACTGGGGTTTAAAGCAAAGAAGTGCAAGATCATGCACATAGGGAAGAGAAACCCCAAAGTCCAGGTATGCCACATCCACTGCTCCCCTGGTCCACTTCCCTGGTTACTCAATCAAAGAAATCTATGAGATGTGTCTGGCATGATCCCCCCCCCATGAAACCATGCTCTCTAGGGTATTGCAGACCACTGGTCTCTAGGTATTTCACTATCCTTTCCTTCAACAGGGTTTCCATTACCTTACATACCACTGATGTCAGTCTGACTTGCCTGTAGTTTCCTGCTTCCTCCGTGTTTCCACTTTTGTGTAGTGGAACCACATCTGCCCTCCTCCAGTACCCTGGTACCTCCCCTGTTTCTAATGACAGGTTGAACATGGTGGCAGAGGTGCAGTCAACACCTCCTTTAGTTCTCTCAGTATACTGGGTTGCACTCCATCCGGTCTCTTTGCCTTATCAACTTTTAGTGATGTTAGTTCCCTTAGGACCCTTTGTTCAGAAAAAAGGCTTGTGTCTATCTCTCACCCCTTTATGCCTTTGTCCTTTATTGCTGGCCTGTTACCTTCCTGCTCCTCCATGAATACTGAGCATAAGTAATTGTTCAACATGTCTGCCTTTTGGTGGTCTTCCTTAAGGCAATCCCCTTTCTTAACTTTCAGCCTTATTATCACTCCCCTCACCTTCCTTTTTTCACTTATTTACCTAAAAAAGTTTTATCCCCTTTTATTGAATTTTCAGTGCTCTCCTCTGCTTGCACCTCTGCACTCCTAAGTACCTACCCTGTCTCCCTTTGCTTCTCTTGATAAATCTCCCTATCTACTTTCTCCTGTGTCAGTTTGTTTTTTCTAAGCTATCTTCTTTGCTCTCTTCTTTTCTGTTACCTCCTTAGAGAACCACGATGGCCTCCTTTTCCTCTTCCCCTTGCTGATTTATTTGACACAGAGATTCATTGCTACTTCAAATCCCTCTTTGATAGTTTTCCACTGTTGTCTACTCTCTCCATGTTCTCTAGCCCTGTCATGGTGACCTTCAGGTAATCACCAATTGTCCTGAAATCCACCCTTTTGAAGTCCAAGATTCTTGTCCTTGTGTGGTCTGATTCAGGCTCAGTTATTATGTCAAACCACACTGTGCAGTGATCACTGTTCCCCAGGTGTTCCCCACTGAAACCTGCGCCACACTATCCCTGTTTGTTAGCACCAGGTCCAACAGTTTCCCCTGCTGAGTAGGCTCAGTGACAAGTTGTTTGAGGAATGCCTCCTGCAGAGCATCAGATATATTTCTGCTCTTGGTTGTTGCTGCTGTGTGGAGGTTCCAATCCATGTCCGGCAGGTTGAAGTCTCCTACCAGCAATACCTCACCCCTCTGAGCCATCCTTCAGATAGCCAGTATCAGATCCTTATCTATCTCTCCCTCCTGCGTTGGAAGTCTGTAGACCAACCCCATACAGATAGCTGTCACCTTCCTGCTTTACAATGTGACCCACAATATATCCTCCTTTCACTGTTCTTCCTGGATTTCTTGGGTCTTAATGTTATCCCTCGCATAAAGAGCCATTCCCCCCTTCCTTCCCACCCTGTTCCTCCTGAACAGATTGTAACCTGGTACAGCCACTTCCCAGTCTTGGTTGTCATCACACCAGGTCACTTTGATCGTCACTATGTCTAGCTCTGCCTCTACAATGGCAGCCTCTAGGTCACGAATCTTGTTGCTCAGACTTTGAGCATTTGCGCACATGGTTTTCCAGGTAGTGTTTCTTCTCTCCCTCTTTATTTCACTCATTCCTTTTTGTTCATCTTTACCTTTCTCACAGTTGTTATTAGTCATGGTTGCTCCTTCCAGCTCTATGCCATCATATTCCCTTGTGTGTTTTGTTGGTTTTTTTTCCTCCCTCTGGACTCCCTTTGATAATTTTGTGATCTTTGGGAGGGGGGATTCTATCTCCTTTCCACCATCCACCTCCCCTCTTGGCTAGTTTATATTCTTGCTAATAATGTATTTAAACTGTTCACCAAAGACTGTAGCCCCCTACCTGGATGGATGCAGGCTGTCTCCTTTGTACAGGTCCACATCTTCCCAGGAGGGGGCCCTGTCCCCGTGAAGCCAAGCTACTCCTCCCCACATCATTCCTTTAGCCATGCATTGAACTCTTTGCTGCAGAGTGTCCTAGCCACCCCCTTGCTGTGGACAGGCAGTATCTCCGAGAATGACACAAAGCTTGCTGTCTGCTTAAGGCCCCTCCCCAACTTTCTAAACTCCTCCTGTATTTTTCTGATCCCTTCCCCTTCCCTTGCCAGGTCATTTGTCCCCAAGTGGACAATGACATCCAGCTCCTCTCTTAGCTTTCACTCTTGCAGTCCTCAGGATTCACTCCCCATCCCTCTTAGCTGGGCCTCCAGGTAGGGATTTAACCTCCCTCTCCCCTTGCTCCTTGTTCACAACTTAATTCTCCTGACAATGGATTCCTCCACCAGGAGTTGCTTCCTCCTCCTCTGGGGCCCTCTGTTGCCCACCCATGGGGGTCCGGTCCAACCAGGATGACCCTCCCATCCCCCTTGGCCACTATCTTGGGTGCCACTGTGGGACCTCCTTGCTCCTCCAATACTGCGTAGGAGTTCTGTAGTGTTAGTGGAAGGGGAATGTGGCTCTGCTTCACTGCTCTCATCCTCCTTGAGCCCACTTTAGTCCATCCACTCTTCCTGCTAGGCAACCTTTGAGTTAGTGGAAGTTGACGTGGCCCCTGGGTGTGGGGTGGAGGCTCCATGAATCCTAGCCAACTAGGCCCGGAGACTGACAACCTCCACCCTCAGCCCAGAGAGGTGCCTGCAGATGGGGCAGCACTGTAGCATCCAGAAGGTTCTCCTGAACACTGCTGCCCTGCAGCTATTGCATTACACCTCTCCCATCATCTTCTTATCAGTGTTGTTTACTTTGCTTAGAAGTTCTCAGATAATTCCCCTTGTTCCCTGTTGCTTTCTCCTGTTCCTTGCTTGGTTCTTTCCTGCCCTAGAAGCTTGCTTTACCTATCCCTGATTTCTGTTTTTAGCCCTTATATTCTACAGAATACAAATAACATATCCTCATATGTTCTATCCTGAAGACCACTAATCATATTTGTTGCTCTCTTCTGGACTGTTTCCAGTATTTCCTTCTCTGTTCTTATATATATTCATATTTTAGCTCATACACACTGGGGGATGAGGGCTCAGCCCCATATCACCCACCCACACCCCTGCCAACCACCAACCATCCCCTAGACCCCCTACGGCTTGCTACTCATGGCAGGGCCAGGAAGGGAGCACCCCCTTCCCCGGAGCACAATCCAAACCTGGGGAGGCAGCAGTGACAGAGCAGCAGGATGGAGAAGGGCTTCATGGAGCCCCCCAGCTGCCATTTTCCTGTTTCTGGAACCCCCTCCCTCCTGGCGCATCACCAGCTGCTGTGCCCTCCCTTACCTGTGCTATCTCCAATCTCCACCAGAGGGTAGCAAGCAGATGGGATGACAATCCTTCTCTCCACAAGAGAGGAGAGCAGTCCTCCTGATGCTTGATCCTCTCTCCCCCGCCGACCCCCGATGGCCCGGGCTCATTCCCGAACCCAGGTCACCGGCATGGTGTGAAGTATGTTGTCCGGAACCTCAACCTCCAGCGCCACCGGGCTGGCCCTTTTCTCTCTTTTTTCAGATGAGCAGACCAGAACTGGATGCAGTACTACAGATACAGTCTCACCAGTGATGTATACAAAGAATGAATAACCTGCTTTCTGCAGCTGGTGTTGCCCTTCCCTAAGCATTCTAGAACACTGCTGGCCTTCCCATATGTTTTATTGCACTGAGCATTTTATTTTAGGTTGTCACAGATGCTAACCCCCAAGTCTATCTCCTCTGTTAACTGTGCCACTCTTACAACATCTACTGAATATTCCATTTTGGGATTCATCTTCCTTATGTGCATGATCTGGCACTTCTTGGCATAAAACTTCATAAGCCATATGTTCGATCAGCCTTCCAGCTTCTCCATATCCCTGACAATATCCCTGACTCCCTCTTCACTGTCTATACTTCCACAGATTTTGATGTCATCTGCAAAGAAGCATTCCTTACCACTGACCCCCTCCCTATGTCTGAGATGTACAAGTTGTAAAGCATAGGCACCATGATAGAGCCTTACGGTATCCCAGTAGTGACCTGCCTGACACCCGAGCATTTGTCATTTAGGGTTATACCCTGGGTCTTCCCCTCTAGCCAGCTCCTAATCAACACTGCCAGTCCTTCCCCTATCTCCGGTCGCAACTACATAATCAGTCTCCAGTGTGGTACTGAGTTAAAGGCTATACTGAAGTCCAGATAAAGGACATCCACTGCCTGCTTCTTGTCTACTGCATGTGTCACTGAATCAAAGAAGTCTACCAAATTTACTTGGCATGACCATTTCCTTACAAAACTATATTAGCTTTTATCCTGAAATCCATGCCTCTCCAGGAATTCCACATACCTCTCTTTGATTATTACTCCAGCAGCTTCTACGTTATGGAGGTCAGACTCACTTGGCTTTAGTTTTGGGGTTTTACCAATCTCCTGTCTTATGCAGTGGCACCGCATCTGTTGTTCTTATACCCTTGTATCACATATAATATCAATGTCAAACATTACAGGATCTAGGATGGCATTTTCCCTAGTCAGCTTCAAAAACCACTGATTTAGGAAGCTATTCTGCATGGCTTCAAAAAACTCATGACTTTTTTTTTCTCTGCCCCTGCTACTGTTCTACATCATTGTGTATGTGTCATACTACATCATGGAAATTGATGTCTTCCATAATGACAGTGCTACATGAGACTACTGTCTCCCTTATTTCATCAAACAGGGCCTTATCACTTCTTGCTGTCAGACCTGGCCTTCTGTACATGGCTCCTACCCTCAGGCTTCTTCTCACTTTCAAACAAGTGGACCCACTGTATCTTGACTCCTCCTGCATAACAATTGCCTATCTTCAGCCCCCTTGACTGAGTCTCTGATGAATACAGTGGACCCCCCATCACTGTCTCTGTATCTTCAAAACATGGTATAGGCTAGGTCTGAGATGTCCCAACTACTGTGTGATGCTATGTAGCCTAAACTTCAATGAGGGCATTGATGTTGAAACTTTCTGATTTTGTTATGGCCTGAAAGATCATCCGTCTTCTTCCATATATGTCTAGTGTTGGTGAAAAAAAAATGTCCAGTTCCCCTTCTGCTCTTTCCCCTAGTTACATGCCTCTTTCCCCTTCTCCCATCCCCTCTACCTCTCTGTCTTCCTTGCTGCCCTGCCACTATTTCTCTTGGCCTTTACCTGAACTCCCCTTTACCTATCCTCTCCCATCAGTTCCTTCCCTGTTGTGTTATCTTGTTACATACCATCCTACTCATCTCCCTTTGCTAATGTTGGGGGTGGGCCACTAAGCCCTGACATATGCTTAACTGAACCCTTTAACTCACAGTAATACTGCCCCCCTTGCCTAGTTTAAGTTCCTATCTATAAATGCTATTATTTTCTGCCACAGTACTTTAGCTCCACCATTGTTGGGAAAAGGTCATCCCTCTTAAACAGTCTTTAGTCACTCCAACAATATCCCCAGTCCCCCAAGAAATGGAAACACTCTATCTTGCACTAACCCATTAGCCCCCTGTTAAACAAATATTTTTTAAATTGCCTATAATCGCCATCATGCAGCACTGGTAGGACCTCTGAGAGGCTTACAATAGCTATATCTGCCTTCAGTATTCTGCCTAATACCCTACATTTCTCTCTCACTAAGCCTAAGTCTCCTAAAACCAGATTGTTCATTCCTAGGAGGATGATCACATCTGGCTTCCCTTCCCCATCCTTTGTGTACCTCCTATCCCTAGCAATGAGCTTGTCTGCTGTTGCTCCAGGAAAGCAGCACACCACTCACTCCATAGGGAAGGAAGTACACACCACTCTATCCATCCCCATAACAATATAGTCCCCTAACATCACCACTCTTTTCTGTTGCTTCTGTTCTTATCTGCCCACCCCCCACCCTGATAAATCCCTTTTGAACACTTTCAGCGTCCATGCATGTCCCTTGCCAAGGTGACACATAGTTCAGCCCCCTTAGTTAGAGGTTTGAAGTGGCACTGGTCGTAACTTTTTGTTTCTCTTTCCATTCTTCACCCCAACCCCCTAACTGCCTTCTCCTCATACACCCTTTTCCATACACTGCTGTGACTCTAGTGTGTCCACTATGGGAGTTGAACAAGTAACCAGTCTTCTTTGTGTACTGAATTGACATTCAAGAGCCAAAGTGCAGACTGAGCAACCCTCATGTTTTTAGAGCAGACCTTGGAAAATAGTTACTCTACAGCCTCCACAGCTCACAAACCCTCATGCTACAGGGGTCTACTGTGCTGACATGTTAACATGACTCAAAACTGTCTTTACTTGCCCTTACTGCTGCTTACTTCAGTAAGCTTAGGAAATGTGGAAGTTACCATAACCTAGCTAGGAACCCGACCCAATGTCCATACTTCCTAGCTTAACACAATACAAAACCTTGCTAAAAGTACCTCCCAGAAGTTACATACCCCTGAAGTTTCTCACAGCAGTGTACCTACTATTTCTTCTGTTACTGCATCCCAGATAAAAACTTGCCAACACTACTGAAATATCAGGCTCACTCATGTTACAAGGGATGGTTTGCAAGTATTATAAAATGGGGAAACAAGACACAATCAGATTGGTTCACCGGCATTGTAAGTCCCTAGATTATTTGCTGGACAACCTGAGTCTGGAGCTCTTTCACAAGATGGTACAGCCAAATACTCTAGAATAGGATAAACATGATCGATCTAAAATTCCAAGCATTCTAAAGAAAACTGTCACACAGCCATTTAAATTCAGATGTGTTATCTGCTATAGGTAGTGGACACGTTATTATATCTACAATCAAGCTTTTTTGAGTTAAATATTACTTTAAAACTTTGCTTTTTTATTCAAATCCAGGACTGCCACATAAGCACTGCAGTAAATCAAGTAAATACTTTTAGGAGAGTCAATATTCCCAAGATAATCATGATACCCCCACCCATTAAAATCATCAAGGTCTTTCCTGAGATTTTTTTTTAGTAGCCTCATCAACCCACCACCACCACCTTCTTGGTAATAAAAGGAAAATGTGGCCACCTGAACTCCCTTCTAAACCCAGGTCACTTGCATGACAGCACAATGAACCACCTTTCTACCATCCAGGTAGTAAGAATGTATCATATAAATAAAGCTAGCAATTATATATTAGTTTTTTTCAGTGCTACAAAGGTAGCATGGAGATTCTATCCACATTTCTATCACAGGAGATGTTCTTCTTGGAAGAGGGGAAGGGGAATGAGATAGCAGTTGGTTTGGGTATTAGTGAGTCACTTAAGAAAATCAATTTTTTTATTACTGTGCTCAATTTACAGTCCTGTATTTTAGAATGAATGTAAACCAAATAAAACATCTCTAATGGGTTTGATGCCAGATGAAGAGAAAAGATAACACAAAGTGACTATTTTTTTTTATAAACCTGTGAAGTATAGTTGGTAAATTAAAAAAAAAATCTGTTTAAAACTTATCAGTACAAAAATATATATAGAAAAGTGTCTGTAGATCTCCTCATGTTTATGGCTGTGAGCAGATCCTACAGCCATCTTGCTGTCTGTAGCTGGAAAAATGGAGTATCATGTAACACATATTTTGGAGTTGTCAGTGTATCCTTCCCCTTTTATAAAGCACTATGCCAATGGAAATAAAATACTCCCTTCTTTCTGTTTAGAATGTTGGAGACATAACTTCAAGCTGCTTATCAGATGGCCAGTAGGAAACTGAAACAGCTTGTTAAATATTGGTTGCCTATTAAACTGGAGATTTGTTTACCCCCTTCGAAATGCAATAACGTGCACATTTAAATACTTAGTATTTGAATACTTTCTTGTTGAGTCGCATGATGCAGCAAGCCAAGTAGACATACGCCATCTGAGCTGTGCTCACCCAACCACAGAAACAACTGATTTTAGCTTTAATTCAGCAATCTACAGTATCATTTAGCCAGACATGAAGAGGGGAGCTTCCCTGGAGTAGAATAAGCTGACTGGTGTGAGAAATGGAAGTGGAGATGAGGCTAGCAGCCCCTCGTCACACGCCACCAGTTACACCTGAGAAAGTGGCAAAAAACTTGAGGGCGCTACCTCCAGCTACAGGCTGTACTCCAGCGGCAGCAGCTTCGTCTCTTGCTAACACAGAATCTACTCTTTTGACTTTGGAGAGATTCCTGCTAGAATTCCAGCCCTTCAAGGAGGAGATCCATTCTTTAATGTCGGATATGAAGGTGTTATCCGAAACGGTAGAGGATGTTGCATGGAAGGCCACAGACACAGATGCCCAAGTAATCTCGGTGGAGAAACGATTGGAAAAAAATGGACTCTCTGGTGGTCACAGTCAACAGGCAAACCCTCAAACAATTAGAATCTAAAACAGAGGATTTTGAGGGTAGAAGTAGATGCAACAATGTGGTAGTGATCGGTTTGCGGGAGAAAGAAGAAGGTGTACATACAAAAACGTTTGTCCAGAAGCTCTTAGTCAAACTAGTAGGGCCTAGTCCTTATGGAGTATCCTACATTATTGAAAGGGCTCACTGGGTGCTCCAGCCCATGCCATCTCCAAATGCTCAGCCTAGACCTCTAATCTTTCATTTTTTTAATTTTCAAGAGAAGCAACATGTCCTAATGAAACTCAGGGACATATAGGACATTCTCTGGGAAGGGAAAAAATTACGAGTTACACAAGATCTACCAGCCACTGTTCATACTCGGAGTGCAACTTTCCATTCTATTGTCTCCAAGTGCATCGCTTCTGGAATCAAATTCCATATGTCCTATCCTGCTAAGCTGCAAATATTACTCGATGGCAACTGGGCACTATTCGAAGAAGTCAACCCTGCAATGAAATTCTGTAAGCAGAAATGCCCAGCATTGTTTTTGGATCACTGACAAAAACCCAGGAGGCTGTGAGCTACAGTGTTGGTAATATAAATATAATTGGTGCTAAAGGTATGATTTTACTCACAATGTGTGCTCTTCAAAGGTTATAAGGCCTTAAAAATTCTTGGATTTGTTGCTATTTCCAACAACTCAAGTTTCTGATTTGAATTAGTGACATTTTATTTGGTAAAGAATCAGTAAGGCCTATCCTGCTAAGCTGCAGAGATGAATCGAGGGCAAAGAGTATCATGGAAGAGGTCGCCCCTATGCCAGAACTTTATACACAGAAATGTCCAACATTTAATTACAGATCGTTGAGAAACCCCAGGGATTCAATGGCCAAGGAACTGGTGATGTACATATAAATGGTGCCAAAATTAGAGTGTATTTTCACTGTGAGTGAAGGAACTGTACGGGAGCCTCACGGGGAGCCTCATGGGCTGGATGAACTGTGGCAGTCACTGATACAAAGAGGGAATTATTTGTTTTAACACTATTTGATTGTTGGGAAAGGGGGTAATTTTCACTCTGTGGGAAGGGAAGTATCCCTTATGCAGAATAATGTTCGGGTATGGGGGGATGGAGGATCACAGGGGAGCAGATTGCCATGGACCAGCAGTTGTGGGGGTGGTTGGTTCTTATTATTTTCAAGGGTGTGTATACGTTCATATAATAGGGTGTAATGGAGATTATGACTGTATTGTTATTACTGAAGGAGGGACACATAGGAGGGGGATTATCTGGAGACACTTTGGGGCATGGGATGGGATAAAGCAGAGGGATGGTTAAGTGTACTGGGGGAATGTGGGTTGGATGTGCCTTGCATACCTGGTAACATGGTGGAAAAGAGATGTAACGGTTCCTTATTTTGTTTTGACTCCCACTTGGACCCACAAAAATGATGGCTCAGCTGTTTAACTTTTGTTCTTGGAATGCTAAAGGGGTGAGGCATCCTCTGAAGCATATGAAATTTCTAAAGCATTTAGGGATCCTGCGTAGCGATGTAGTGATTTTGCAGGAAACTCATTTAGTAGAAATGGAGGGTACCTTGCTAAGGAGGCAGCATGTGGGGCAAGTGTTCGCAGCAGGAGATAGTAGGAATAATAAAGGGGTAGCGATACTATTTTCAAGAGCTTTCCCATTCTCATGTGAGAAATGCATAACAGATAAACAAGGCCAGTATGTTTTTGTGAAAGGTAGAATTCAATCATTTGAAATACTTTTTGGCTCTATTTACGGTCCTAATCTGGATTCCCCTGCCTTTTTTATGGAACTCCTTTCCATATTGACTCCCTTTATTAATATCCCATTTTTTCTAGGGGGAGATTGGAACTTGCCTTTTGATCCCCTCCTGGATAAATCTGGGTGGTACTCATTCCAAGGTCTTTCACCGGCTCAGAGAGCTATTAGAGAGTTAGTAGACCATCTGAGTCTATGTGACCCATGGAGAATGCTACACCCCAATGATAATGAGTTTACTTTTTATTTGGCTGTCCATGGGTCAGTTTCCAGAATAGATTATTTCTGGCTCAGTAAATCATTGTTACATGGCCTGCTGGAAAGCACAATAGACTCAGGAGTTGGTTCAGATCACTCCCCTATATCCTGTCGACTTTCATTGTCACTTAATTAGGCTGCTGACAAAATATGGAAATTAAATAATCAGCTACTAAAAGACAAAAAGATTACAGACAGTATTTCCACTTCATTAGATCAGTTTAAAAGTGGCAACTGGGAATTCAAGCAGTCTCCGTCTATGGAATGGAGTGCCCTTAAGTGTTTCATCTGGGGTGAATTTATTAAATTGGCTTAATTTAAAAAACAGAAAGAGGAACAAGAATACAAATTACTCCTGAACCAGATTAGAGAAAAAGAAAAATACTTGTCCAAGCAAACCACAGAGGGGAAAAAATAGCTTTATTAAGATTAAAAGATAAATACTCGGAATTATTATGGGAGAAAGGAGAGTGGGCTATTTTAAAAACTAAAGCTAAATATACAGACCAGGGTGAGAAAGCTGGGAGGCTGCTGGCTCTTAGACTTAAAAAAGAAGAAGTGTCAAGATGCATTGCAGCTCTACAGCTTGATCCTCAAGGACCTCTTATAACGCATCCTAAGAAGAGTACGGCAGAATTAGAGCAGTATTACAAAACCTTAGATGCTCAGATGTCGAATCGACCTTCTCAAACTGTAGTGGACCAATTTTAGAGAATATTTCCCTCCCCACACTTACCGCAGAACAGGCAGAGCAGCTTTTTATTCCAATTACAGTAGAGGAGATTCTTGGGATTATTAAAGATCTCCCTCTGGACAAGGCCCCTGGGTCAGATGGCTATTCGGCCAATTTCTTCAAGATGTTCACTAAACAACTAAGTCCATGTCTAAGGGCAGTTTATTCTTCCATGTTAAATGGTGATGACTTTGACCACAGATTGTTAGAGGCCATTATAGTGGTCCTTCCCAAGTTAGATAGAGACCCGACTAGGGTGTCGAGTTATCGCCCAATATCCCTTCTTAATTGCGACATAAAGATTCTCGCCAAACTACTAGCTTGCAGATTGAATAAGGTACTCCCTTCTCTTATTGTCCCTGACCAGGTTGGATTTATGAAGGGTAGGTCCTCGGTAGACCATCTCCGTAGATTGTCTCATGTTTTTTCCATCTCCAGGGACTCCCAGCAGGCCATTGCTCTGGTTTCCTTGGACGCAGAAAAAGCCTTCGATAGTATTGATTGGCAATTTCTGTTCAGAGCGCTTAATAGATATGGCTTCCCTAAGAAATGTATTTCCTGGTTACAAACATTATACTCCAATCCCACTGCTCGTATCTTTTGTAATGGGACTCTGTCTCCTTACTTTATTCTGCAGGCCGGTACCAGGCAAGGATGCCCGCTGTCACCACTGTTATTTAATTTATACTTGGAACCTTTAATAAAAGCTATCCAAATTTCCCCAGAGACTAAGGGCATCCAATTGGGATCTGAAGAGGAAAAAATTGTGGCCCATGCTGACAATATACTGCTTCATATTACTAATATCACTGCCTCGATCCAGGGCCTATTATAGTTAATACAGGAATATAGTCCACTCTCGAACTATAAATTAAGCACAGACAAAACAGCAGCCTTTCCACTAAATCATAAAGTAATGAAGCATGACATTTTAGATTTAGGTCTTACTTGGTCCCCCAAGACCCTCAAATATTTAGGTTTGCAGCTAACCACTAGTATGGCCCGCATGCACAAAATTAATTTGGAAACCTTAAGCACCCATATCCAGCAAGACCTAAAATGATGGGTTGATTTCCCTGTAACTTTCTGGGGGAGGGTGAACATAATTAAAATGAATGCACTCCCGAGACTTTTCTACCCCCTCAATTTACTTAATTTGTGAATTCCTAAGTGCTGGTTCCGGAAGCTCCATTCTTACCTTTCAACGTTTATTTGGAAAGGCAAAACCCCAATAAGACCCTTCCATAAATTAGCTGCCCCCAAGACTCTAGGGGGATTACGACTTCCACATTTTGGGTTATATTATTAGGCTAGCCACCTTAGTAAATATCTGAAATGGCACATCCCAATTGGTTCACCAGAGTGGATAAATTACACGTCAACATGGGTAAGAATTGAACAAGAAATGATCATTTCTGAGGGTGTAAACCCACTTTCAATGCCTTTCCTAAAGCTCAGAAACCTTCTTTCTAGTTTATGTCACTCACCCTTGGCTCAGTCACTTCATATATATTCCCAGTTATGTAACACCATGAGTTACGTGAACACATATAACTTAGCCCAGCCAATATTTCAAAACCCTAATTTCCTCTTAGAAGGATGCATGATTCCCTATAACTGGGTCCCATTGAAGCAGGATAGCTCTGCACAGCATTTTCACACTCAAGGTCCGGATTGGCTGAACACACAGGAAATTCTTACTAAATTTGACCTAGCTCCAGAATGGTCCTTCAAGATTTATCAAATATGGCATATACTGGTATCTTATTTTAGATCCAGGAATATCAGTATGGGCCAGAGGGAGTGGGTAGACACCTGCAGAGGTTTAGCCTTGGCTCCACATGCTGTCTCCTCAATTTATGTCTTGCTTTATTCTCGGGTTTTCCCAGAAGTTATGGGTATTAACAGGTACTGGGCTGAGAAATTTCCCAATTCTGTGTCCAGATGGACACAAATCTGGGAAAATTGCCACAAGTACAGTACTCAGGACAGACTGCAATTAATGCAGTTACAAATTCTAAATGATATGTACCTGACACCCTACAGATTATTTAAAATGGGCTGGGCCATTAGCCCAATGTGTAACAGGTGTAAAAAGGATGTAGGTACTTTATACTATCTCTTCTGTGATTGCCCAAAGATCTCACCATTATGGGACCTTATAAGAGCAGCGGTTGACCCTCTATTGGGTCTTCAAGATTATTTTACCTCTGAGGTGTGTATTCTGGGGGACTTCACTGGCTACCCGCAAATGGATCACCATTATCATATTACTACAATTGCATCATCTGTCAAGAAAACTGTATTAAAGCACTGGAAAGTCTCATTACAGCCCTCCTGTGTAGAATGGTTGAATGAACTTCTTCACAACTTAAGGGTATACAAAACAATGTCTGGTATTTTCAATTGAATGGGATCCTATAAAGAAAGATCGGAGAAGCTTCATGTTCTTTATGTCAATGGTTAAAGGAACTATTAGATTTTATGGTATATGAGAAATGTGTTTACATGTTTGATCTTTTCTGATATATTCTAGGCACCTGGGGATAGGGTAAGGGGGAGGGGATAGGGGAGTTGGGTGGATAGAGATGATTGTAAGGTGGGTAAAGAGGAGGGGGATGGGGAAGAGGAATAAGTTAGGGAGGTCACCTTCTGTTTTTGGTCATAATGATACTACGTCTGTATGTACCTTGTTTTGTAAAACTGAAAATCAATAAACTTTAAATAAAAAAAAATACTTTCTTGCTACAAGCTTCAGTTGGGCAGGTATTGTCTTTCAAGAAATATTCATACCTCATAAATGTCACCCTTTCCCAGCAAATCTAAACAGAGTTACAGTTTTTTTAACCTCTTAGGAGACTATCTGATAAGACTGTCGCATACATATGACATGTCTTCTGTGAACTATCCAGGTGAAATATATAGCAATCAGCAGACATTTTTTACTATACTTTTTGGGAAAAAAATATATTGAGCTACAGCAAACACACACACACAGACACACTGTACACACCATCTTCATGGCCACAACATTCAAAATAACTACTGCAATCCAATATGTTATAAGACAATAAAGAAACTGTTTATGTCAGTGAACACAGTGAAGTTCAGTTTACAGTAGATTTCCTTTAAATATGTCTTATCCTATATTTTGTATCCTGGATAGTGCAGGGGAGATACTACATCTCATTATCATAGGGCTCTTCATTTACACATTTTTGCACTGTATTTACTCAGGATGTCCCGGATTAGATGCAATATCTTGTTTTCTGTGGGGTCATGATTTTATCACTTTTATGATGCATTTACTCAGGGCAGCCTAGTCCGGATGTAAAATATTGTTTTCAATGTCTTCTGATTTTACACAATGCAGCATAATATGATGTAGATGTATTGCCCCACTGAAAATGAGATGCCATTTCTTTTGTGAACTATCCAGGCTAAATGTATAGCAATCAGCAAGCATATTCTAGAAAAACACATTGTAAAAATGTGTAAAAGGAAGACCACATTGCAACTGCCTCTCAGCAGATCTGCATTGTGCAAATTCATTAGAAATAATGAGTAAAAGCACCCAAAAGCTCTCCACAGCCATTTTGGCTCTGACCAGATTTTGTTATAATAGTTTTAAGGTACCCCTGGGAGTTGGTTTGCCAGTAGTTAATCCAACTCCCCTCAATGCACATGAGGGTAGGTTTAACTACTGGTAAATCAACCCTCAGTTGTACCTTAATGCTTAATTCACCCTCAGTGGGTGTAACCTAGATATAGCCCACCTTAAGTAAGGAAAAGGGGAAATTGTTTAACCAGGAAAGACACACTAAGCCAGATCTTGTTTCTAGGTGGGACCTTAGACCTATGGTTTCCTAGGCAGACCATTGGACTCCATGCAGATTATGTCCTGCTTTTTTATGGTCCCCTCTGTTTGGGGTAGCTTATCTTTAAAGACTGGAACTCTCTCCCCACCACTTTACATCAGTCTATGTCTTATTCATCAATTAAATTAAAATGGGCCCATTTTGTATTGATGGTTCGAAATGTCAGTGTGTTAAATAAGATTGTGGTATATGTGTTTTCTTCATTGTATGGTGTATGTTGTTGTAGATTTATTGTACTGTATGTTTTATTATTCCTTACTTGTGAAAGCTGTTATATGTCCAAGTCCTCCATGAAAATGGCCATTCAATGTCCTTAGAGTTACCTGGTTACTAAATTTGAAATAAAAGTAAATAAAAAAATGTTAGGCGCCACTTGGACCTGTGGTAGTTGAACTGTGGCTTGTTTGGAACTGTTTTTATTTTCTTGTGCACAATGCTTCACCTGTCCACAATTCCTGCCTTTCTCTTGATTTTCTTTAAACCAGTCCAACACAAAAATTGTGTACATCAGGCTGTTTTGCAGAAAATTAAAAGCATGTAACAGTTTTCCTTTTCTCCTTAGCTCAGTGTGTGCTGTTTGACTTCCCTCTGTACTCTGGCATGCAAAAAGAGCCCACTCAGTGTGTGGATCCTACCTCTATTTGCCCCTTCCCCCCAAGTGTAGCACCTTGCATTTTTCTTAAACTGAACTTTAGGCTCTAGTTAGGGCAATTATGCAGCTTGTTCAGGTATGCCTTAAGCTTTTTCTCATTCACATGCAAGTCTTCCACCCCAGACAGCATAGTTAAATCTGTAAAGTTAAGCAGCCTGCTGAAGACCCCAGCTTCCGTACTGGTAATGAATATTCTGAAAAGCATTGGCCCCAGCATAAATCCCAGAGGGATGCTGCTCAGTACTTCTCTCCACAGAGTAGTGCCTGTCCATCACTATTTTCTGCTTCCTTCCCTCAAAGTCAGTTACCAATCCTCCTTGCATATGTCTCATGCATACCACACTGGTTTACTTTGCCTAGAAGCTTGTCATTGGACACAGAATCAAAGGCAGTGCTGATGTCCAATTTGGCTATGCCCATGGCTCTGTCACCTGTTCACCTCTTTGGACACCCCACTGAAGATGATGATAATCAGGTTGGTTTGGAATGATCTCTCCCTATTAAAGTCATGCTAAGAGTGGGATAGGACCTCAACGTCAACCAAGTAGTCCATTATTTTATCCTTAATAATGATCCACAGAATCTTGCCCAGCAGTGATGTCAGGCTAACTGACTTGTAGTTGTGCAGGTCTGCCCTTTTCCCCTTTTTGTAGTTGCATGGCAGAGCTCTGCAAGCCATCTTGCCAACACTTGGGAAAAAGGGCATGTCACAGCTTTAATGAGGCACATATTTATTTTGGAGTTGAAGCATGATCCTTTCACTAGAAACACTCTGGTCTGATTGTCTCCCTTCAGTAGACCACAACTGTTCTTTTGTCTCTCCCCCCCACCTTTTCTATTTCAGAGTTCAAGTGCAAAAAAATAAATATATAAATAAAAATGAAAGCGAAGCCCACTTGCTACTCTCTCAGCTCATCCAGCACTGGCAATAGTGAGCTATATAATAATGCAATGAGACAGAGTGGGGGGGATGAATTCATAAGGCAGCACGGCTGTTGTTACTAGTGAGTGGAGAATCAAAGCAAGCTTCCTGAAAATCTCTCCCTGTCCCCCGTACAATACAATGTGTTTGTTTCTCTCCCCACACACACCATTTTGTTAAGCAGAGCACCATGTGGTGCCGCTATTAACCCTTAGGCAGCTAAGAGAATTAAAATGTATAGGCAGGGCCCCATGTTCACTGCAGCAAACTGGACCTACAGTATATTCTGCGGCAGAACCTCATGATTGTTGCAGTCAGGCTATGAGCAATTCTGTGGTGATTCTGCAACAATTCTGTGATGTGCTTTACATTCTTTGGCAACTCAAATGAGCCCAGAAATAAAATCTAGTTACCCAGAAAGAATGCACAGGAAAAGGCAATGTGGTGCAGTTTGACAGATGCACAGGCAAGGCAATGTAAATGAATTCTGGTATCCTGATTTGGATCGGATGCAGGGAAGGAGGGATTGAAGGGCTATTTACTTTTTACTGCAGTCTATTTTACTGTCCCATGGCTCCATCCCACACGCCCAGTGCTGCTTTACCACAGCTGTACTCCTAACAATTTCTCCCTCTGCCTTCCCGGTTGCTTGAAGACCACTACTGCCTGGTTGCAAAACAGTGCTGCTCCAATGCCTCCCTCCCACACACTTGCTTGAAGCCTGGTGGTGATAGTTTGTGCTGTAACAATGTTCTAGTTGTTTCCTCCTGCTCCCTCCTGCTTGTGCAGTTCAACACCAGTGTGGTCATTTGTGTCAATGCCACTGGGCTTCCATATCTTCTTCTCTCCCACTCTGTAAGGATTTAATGTGAGGCTAGAGAGTAGGTAGACAATTTTACATTAGACAAAGGTCCAGAAAGCCTCCCATTTTTTGACTTCAATAATTAGTAATACTTTTTCATTCCACAGTTCTGCAACTGGCAAATAGAACCACCATTCCTTTTCATGAAATAGACTTCCTGATGTTCCCTCGGTATTTATAGAAGGCGTAATGGTCATAAGCTTCAGGGCTGAGTGTCAGTGGATTGGAGAGGGGTGGCCCACTGACTACTGCAACCCAGGGAGGGTGGATGCTTATTTATTTATTTATTGAAATGTTTCACCAGGAAGGTACACTGAGCAACATGTTGTTCGTCTCCCAGTGTGACCTGGGAGGTAGGGGAACATGAGAATAATTTTCAGAGATTTGGTACACAATATAAATTTACAGTAGATTGTATTCAAATAATCTGAGCACACTGTACAGGAGGAATGAAATAGTGGGATGCTAACAGTTTTGAACTAGATAGATACTATGCCAACACTTTTGGACTAGACAGATACAACAATGCAAAATAACATTTAGGCATACACTAAATGACATATAACTGTGTGGATAGAAAATGGCTGAATAGAATTGTTGTAGTTTGATCTAGGGAAGTTAGTGAAGAGTAAACACAGGCAGAACAGGTTGGCTAAGGTATAACAGAAGTGCAAGTTAGCTACAAGTGCAGTAGAGATTAGGGGTCAGTCATTACAGAAGTGCAAGTTAACTACAAGTGCATTAAAGATTAGGGGTCAGTTATTACAGAAGTGCAAGTGAAGTACAAGTGCATTAGACATTAGGGGTAGATTATAGCTAGGGCTACAGTACATAAGGGGGAGAAGGGAAGGTGAGAGAGAGAGAGAGAGGTAGGTAGGTATGTCGGTAGGCAGAGAAGCAGGGGAGGGTGGTGGAAGGGGATGGAACGAGTAGGCAAAGGAAGAGGTAGGAGGAGAAAGGTCTGCTGGGGCCTGATCCCTCCAGTATGTTGAGGACCCTAGGGGTCAAGCATGACAGGAAGGGAGCAGGCTGTGGTAGCAAGAAGTAGAGTATGATAGGAGGGAAGCAGGTTGTTGGCAGCAAGGGGGAACAGGCTTCAGAAGAACAGAAGAGAGGGTGAAGGTGAGAGAGAGAGACAGAAGCGAGAGAAGAGAGGCTGAATTCTAGCCCTTCAGGATGTGGAGAAGTGGAGGGAAGAGCTGGGTTAATGGCGTAAAGATAGGGTAGGGACCGGACCTTGGTACAACTTTGGATGATTGAGAAATCACAGTAAGACAACAATGGAAGGTCTGAAGGGAAGGAATTGGGGGAAGGGAAGGAATGCTGTTTTTTAGGTGGGTGGATGGTGGAGCTGCAGCAGGGGCATTGCATGGGTGCTGAAGAAGGGTAGGGTTTGTCAGGGGCTTAGAGGGAGGAGTTAGGGAGGGTTGTAGCAGGTACAGCTAAATGCAAGGAAGTTTTTAAAGGCAGAGCTGATGGAGTAGTAGGAGGATGAGTGACAAATTTGAGGGATGTATAATGGATCTGCCAACAACTGACACCAATGCCATTTTAAGCTTGCACACAATCATTTTAGCCATTTAGTTGGGGTTTCAGTGGTGACAGACATTTTTACAGCACCAAAAAATGGTGTTTCTGTAGCAGTTGCTGCAACTGCAGAATCGTAGAAAATATATGGCCCTATGTATAAGAATTCTGGAATGATATTCCAGTATATGGCACAGCAAGAGTTAATATGCAGACAGAAGAAAATGGGAATGTCCCAAGATCTTTTGTTTATGTAGGTTTCAGGTTTCTGTCAGCTCAACTGTCCAGATCCCAAACATTTTATCTCTCTCTCTCTCCCACCCCCCCAACACCTAAATAAGCTCTCTCTCCTCCATGTCTGAAAAACACCGGAAATTGCAGGAGGCAGATTTTTTTGTTATTAAATATAACAGTTCATTTGGTACATTACTCCTGGCAATTGTAACTGAGGAGATTTTGGGTGACTGGGTAATGTGGTGCAAGTGTTAGCCTCAATGTTTAAGAATTAGTCAGGTCTCACAGCAGGCAGAGCAAACAGGAAAATAGACACCCGATTTAAATAGCCCACTCCCAGAACAGATGATAGTCAGTGATGAAAACTGCTGGTTTCTCCACTTGGTGTAAAAAAAGGCAGGAGTACTAGGAACTACTGATGAAACTCTGATTAATCCAGTCATCTCTCTTCTAAAATTCACAAGTGTACTCAGTTTCCTGGCATCAAAAAACAATTATACATTTCAGGAACAGTATATGAAAGTGCATATCAGAATCATGATTGTGATCTCTCTGTCCTCACTATGAAAATTACTTTTCTCACATCATGACATTCTAAAAAATAAGTTTGCCAAGCATCCTGTGTCATCAGCTAAATTGGAAAGAAAGTACAAGTAATTGTAATCTGATATCAGGATAACAGAGTATGATACCCCCACCCATTTTTATGTTGGCTCACGCTTGCACGGCCAACATATTGCATTAGTAGCAGATTTGGAGGTGCAGTCACTGTTGGGCGAATGCAGGGCATGCATCAGAAAGGTGTGTCCCTTATTCCCCAATAAGCCAGCATGCAGGCGCCGTACCAGGAATACATAATGTCGCGAGCACATCTAAGGAAAGGTCAGCTGCAATGACGGCCAAGCTCATCATGCAGTGACACCAAAACACACCCTCCCTATGTGCCTTTTCTGCTGAAGCCCTTCCATTAACATGGCGTTGCTGACTGCCGTCATGCAAAGAGACGACTTCAGGGGTGCCTAATACACCTGTCGGCATGCCCTAACCTATGTCATTTGCTGACGGGGTGCACACTCCCTGTCAGCATAATACAACCTCCCTTCCATTGTAACGTGTGTGCCAAGGGGGTGCCCAGTCCCCCCTCGGTATCATGTCTTCCCTTCCCAGTTTCATTTGCCAATGGGGGAGCCCAGTCCCCGTTGGCATAATGTCCCCCCCATTTGTTGTCTGCCAATGGGGGTGCCCAATCCCCTGTCGGCTACAGATCCCCCCAAATAAACAACGCTCAGCTGGCACACTGGGAGCCCACCCCAGCATACCAAATGACCCTGTAAAAGGAAAACCATCCCACAATGTTTTTTTTTTTAAAACCTGCAAAGCAGAAAATGGTCCCTCATTGACTCCGGTGGCCCTCCCCAACCAGCGCTCACCCTCTGCATACCTTGCCTCTCCACACCTCCTCACCCCATACATACCTCCTGAGCATGGCAAGATGATCTTCGGTGGACCGGGAACACTTCTGCACTCTTCAAAGCCAACCGCGAACTGAAGAAATGCCGGTTAGCTGTATAATGACATAAATATGTTTTTATTTCAACTTTGGTGCATATCTTGGGTATTTTTAGGAATTTTGGTGCCAAATTTTCAACATGGGGTTATTGGGACCCCTCCTCAACAATTCAGTCACTGTCATGGTGTTATTCGGCCCCAAAAGGTAATTTCACAGTCACTGTGCAGAATCACCTTTCAGGACCGAGTAACAAAACAACAGTGCCTCTGTTCATGAATGGGGCTCTCAAAAAGCCTATGTTGCAAATTTGGCGAAAGAAATCAAAAAAATATCTGTTTTACAAGCGTGCATTGCGCAGCTTCTATGCACGCTTGTAACTTCATGAATTTGTTATATTTTCATTCCAGATTTCCAAATTTGGCATTTTTCCACACCTCCTTATAAACAGTGCAGCTGTCATTTTACATATCCTGGCTGAAATGAGTTTTCTCATGTCCGGTGCAGAATAGTGTGGTCGCTCTGCAAAAACAGTTTTCAGGACAGTTTGAGAAAATGGCAGTGACATTGTTCATGAACAGAGGTCGTAAAATGCCTATGTTGAAAATTTGGTGATGAACGTCCATAAAATGACTGTGTTACAAGCGTGCATTGAGCAGTTTCCACGCACCCTTGTAACGTCACAAATTTGCAATATTTTCATGCCAGATTTTCAACACTGGCAATTTTTCACACCTCCTTATGAACAGTACAGCTGTCATTTTTCACAGCCTGCCCAAAATGTGTTTCTGCCCTGTGGTGCACAATGGCGTGGTCTCTGTCGGAAATCAACTTTTGGGACAGATTAACAAAATCACAGCACCACTGTTCATGAGGGGAGGTCCCAAAATGCCTATGTTGAAAATGTGGCAAAAATAATCCCCAAAATAATTGGGCTACGGACACGTGTTGCATAGTTTCTATGCATACTCATGACTTCACCAATTTTTAATATTTTCACTCCAGATTTTCAATGTTGCCATTTTTTTACACCTCCTCATGAACAATACAGTTGTCATTTTTCACATCCTGCCCAAAATGTGTTTTTGTCCCTGTGTGACCAAATGGCATAGCCGCTGCGCAACACCACCTTTTGGCTAACAAACTGATTGTGCTGCTCTTCATGAGCTGGGGTCACAAAAAGCCCATGTTGAAAATTTGGAGTGACAATACCAACAAACACCTATGACGTTAGGGTTTCCAACTGTAACACCCCACCCTGTAGAGACTGCCAGGCGTCAGGGGTGTGACTTGGGATCACTGGCTGTAATGCTCAGCCATTCCACCCCCGCCACCACCCTGCAGCCAGTGACAGGAATCGAGGTGTGCCTTGGAGTGTTCGGCCCTAAAGTTCACCCCATTCTCCTATATTGCACACGTCTCAGCATATTTTCTTATGGAATGGGGTAAGTATAAGGCCCAAAGACCCCAAAGCACACCATGACACTTGTCAGAGTCTACAGGGTAGGGTGAGGTAAAATGGCATGAGCGTTATAGCTGATGCCCCAAAGGCACACCCCAATGCCTGTCAGTCTCTGCAGGGTGGGGGTGGGGTTGGCATCAGTTCAATATATCACTGCCATTCCTATTATGCATCTCTAACTTCTGCAATACCAATGCCAATGCCTGTGGGACAACATTTGGCATTGACAAATGCTTGTTTTACTCATTGCTCAGATCATAGTTGGGACTAAACTGCATCTCTGTTAAAGTTTGCTAGTGCTTCATGCTCATAGTTGGATCCATGCCTCTCAACCTCCTGCCTCATAAATCAGGGACAAGGCTTTCATTAATAGGATATTTTAGCTGTTACAATTTACTACAGAACACATTTTTTCCATTTTCAGTGTTCCTTTCCAAGATTTATAGCATATCTTGGTAGTCCATCTAAAAGGTTTGTATAGAAAACAGTTGAAAACGTTTGCTCCTACCCTGTTAAAGTCACAGTGCCTTTCTTTATGACATCATAGTGCTCACTATGAGAACAGACTGTGACATCACAAACAACAATTGTGTGTTTAGCAGGGGACAGTCAGATACATTTTAAAAGACTCAGTGAAACAATTGCTGCATTGTCTACAATATTTAGTAGACTAACAGAAGGGGAATAGCAAAAGAATGTCTTTATCTGGGATGACCCAACTGTCTTGAAACTTAATAAATTCAGTGGGGACTGTATTCTACCCAGTTTTACAACTGAGATGCCAAATGCACAGCCAAGTAACTTGCTCAGTGTCTTGCCATGGGTAGGGGGAAACTGTTGGGTTCTGAACCTATGATCTCCTGGTTCATAATTCAGATAAACTGGAAAGAAAGTACCAGTAGCTGTAATCTGATATCAGGATGACAGTGTATGATACCCCGCCCCCCCTTTTTTACTCACTGCTTAGATCATAGCCAGGACAAAACAGCATCACTGCATCTCTGCCAAAGTTTGCTAGCACTTCATGCTCAAGGTTGGATCTATACCTCTCAACCTTCTTCCTCGTAAATCAGGGACAAGGCTTAAAAGAGCAGCTCTGCACTTCACATCTGCTTTTACAAACAAAATGTGTCAGTTGTTACAATTTACTACAGAATGCATTTTTTTTTCATTTTCAGTATTCCTTTCAAGATTTACAGCATATCTTGGTAATCCATCTAAAAGATTTGTATAAAAACAGTTGAAAACATTTGTGTCTATCCTGTTAACTTCTCAGTGCCTTTTTTATGACATCATAGTGCTCATCACGACAACAGACTTTGATATCACAAACAGCAATTGTGTGGTTAGCAGGGGACAGTCAGATACATTTTGAAAAACTCAGTGAAATAATTGCTGCATTATCTACAATATTTAATAGACTAGTAAAAGTGGAATCACAAAAGAAAAAACAGATATCGCCCCATTAGTCTAATGTCTGTCCCATGTAAAATAATGGAAACACTAATAAAAAACAGGTTTGAAGGAACACTCAGCAATATCAGGTTTAAAAATACTAACCAGTATGGATTTAAGATAAACAGATCTTGTACTACTAACCAGCTGTGTTTTTATGAGAGAGTCAACAAGCATATTACGGCTAATATACCAGTAGATGTGATCTATCTGGACATTCAAAAGGCATTTGATAAAGTCCCGCATCCCATACTAGTACATAAACTATACTTCCTGAGCATAGAGAGAAAGGTAGTAGAATGGATCAACAACTGGTTGTGTGGGAGAACTCAAAGACAGTAAGGGGGATATACTCAGATTAGGATTCAGTCACTAGTGGGGTCCCACAGGGGTCAGTTCTGGGACCAGTACTTTTTTCACTGTTTGTTAGCGATATAGATAAGGATGTTGACTGGTGGGTAGCCAAATTTACAGATGATATTAAATTAGGAGGCCCCATTAGTAGTGACGAAGATTAAACTAAACTGTTAAACAATTTACAAAGGAATGAAAACTGGGCTACACTTAACAAAATGGCCTTCAATGTAGAAAAATGCTCCATATTATACTTGGGAAGAACTAATACTAAACATGGGTACAAACTGAACAATGAGACAATTAAAGAAGTCCACCATGAGAAAGACTTTGGAATATTTATCGATGGTGAGCTAAACTTTAGCAAACACTATGCAAAATTACCCCCAAAACTAATTACCTGATAAATGGTGTTAAAAGAGCTTTCATTACTCGTAGTAAGGAACTACCAGTATACAGAGCATATATAAGGACCCACATGGAATATGGAACCCAGCTGTGGAGCCCCTGTCTGTGAAAAGACGTGACAGGGTTAGAGAAGGTGCAGTGAAGGACAACCAAGCTGATACAGGAAGTAAAAAACAAACCATACAAGGATAGACTGACTGATTTGGGACTGTACGGTCTGGAAGACAGATGCAAGAGAGATGATCTAGTAATGATGTGCAGAATGGTAAATGATGTAGAACTACTCTCATTAATGGGTTTAGAACTACAAAATAAACCAATGGATTTAAGATGCCATAAATATAAAATTAAACTTGACCAATGTAAAATAATAAGAGATCAAACACATATTCACAGAGAGTAGGTAGGACCTGGAATGCACAACCAGCTGAGATAGTTGCTGGTAAAAATATACAGATCTTTAAAACTAAACATGATAAGCACTTGCTTTATAATGGGAACCCTTGACCCATTTATATGGGTAGACAGACTAGATGGGCAAATCACCTTCTTCTGTCTATCCACTAGTTTGAATAACTAGAAAACAATAAAGTGAAAGCATAACTAGTGTAAATCTAGCGTCTGTAAGCTTTTTATTATAATAGAGAGTTGCTCTTTAAAAAAATGGTGTGAAATGAACCAAAATCAGGGACACATCTTCAAAACTGGTGATATCCGCTCAGAAAGCTGGTAGAATAAATACCTTAGTGCAAAAATGCATTTTGCAAAGAAGAACTAGTATGTAACTTTAATGTCTGACATTATTCTCCTACTCCATCAGCTCAGCCCTTCACAACTATCTTTCATCTAGCTGCTCCTGCCACAACCCTCCCTAAACCACATCCTTGCATATGTCATGACTCATCCTAACCTATATATACTCCTATCCTAACCTTTCCTCCCCATCTTATTTTGCCTTACCTGCCCCCTTGCAGGGTTCTCAGCATCCTGAAGGGGTTCCTCGGGCTCGGCTCTCCTTTCTTCTCCTCCTCCCCCCTTCTTACCCTTTTTTTTTTTTGCACTTGTTACCTACTTGTTCTCTCCCCTTGGCTAGAGATGCAACAAAATTAAATTCTGCCTGTGAAGTTAACATGAAGTGGCCACTTTGTGTTGTCCCAGTGCTACGCGGAGTGACCATTGTAAAGTGCTTCACTTCACTTTGTTATTACGACTTTGCATTGTCATTCCACCTTAATGCGAAGTAAGGCAGAATGACAACAATATAGGCAGCCCCCCACACATCACATGGCTTACAGTACTGTAAGTTACATGCTTTAGCCAGGCAGGAAGGAAGTGAGTCATAGAAGCAGATACTTTTACTTTCTCCTTTGCAGAGGTAGAGAGAGGAAGCATTTTGTGGAGAGGAGAGTTCTTGGCTGCTTGTTCTGAAAGTTGATCAGATTCAAAATCCAAAAGCTTTTTTAAGAGCTAATTGTTCAGTTTTTTTTGTACCGTTTTGTCAGTTCATTTTTTCTTTTTGATGACTGATTTCTTTGCTTTATAAATTTTGGTGTGTGTGTGTGTGCCTGTATTGTGTGAGTGTGTGTGAAATCAGGACTCATCGTAGAGGGAAGGAGTGTTTTGTTTTTTTTTGGTAATGGAGGATCAGGGACAGTATGTGGCCCATGGCAGAAGGGGAGCAGTGCACACACATGGGGGGCATAGCGGGGTGGTGTTGGTCTGGTCCAGAGTGTTTGGTCATTCTCCCCTCTGGAAGCAGCAGCTGCAGTACCACCAGTGCCACATCCAGCAAGTCCGCCACCACCACCACCACCAGTGGTAGCTGCAGGAGCTCCAGCAGCACCACCTCCACAGCAGCAGGTGGAGCTCCAGGTCTATGAACATGCTGCTGGCAGTGCATCTGCCCCTCCTGTGCCTGGTCCCCCCTTCAGCTCCCCAGTTTGGCAGTTTTTTGACAGTGTTGAAGGGGGACAGCAGCCTTGTGGTGTCTCTGCTTTGTGGGGTGCAGGTGCGGATTGGCCCCAGGGGACATATCTGTGGACCAGGGGCCAGCACACCCATATGTTGAACCACCACAAGGTGGAGTGGCAGACTGCCACAGAATGGGCCAGGCCTCCACCTGCTGGCCATTCTGTGGCAGTGGCAGAGTGTGCTGCTGTTGTGCTTTGTCACAGCTGAAGGAAGGTCACAGCAGCATTTACTCCAGTACTGCCACCAGCACCATCCTCACCACCGCATCTACTTGGTGTTCCCCCACCAGTGGACCCCACAATGCCTGCAACTCAGGCAGACATAGGACTTTTGTGGGCCACAGTGGAAGAGAATAATGAAAGGGTGGGTGCTGTCCAGCAGCAGTTAGAGCAGATAGAGCGACACCAGTTACAGATTGTGTAGATGCTCCATCTGCTGCTGGACCATCAGGGGATCCCCCATTAGCTTTTTTTTTAACACAACCCCCCACCACCTCTGTAGTGATTTGTCTTTTGCTTATGTTTAATAACAGACAGAGGGAAGGCCACAGTAGTAGTTTAAAGGGAAGCAGTCAGCAACAGCTGCTCCTGCCCCCAGCAAGGCTTACCCTCCGGTTAAACCTTTGAAGTAAGTTGCAGTATTTTTCTTGCCCTGCAACATACTTTATTTTGATAGAGAAAAATCTGCCTCCCAGAAGTATGACAAATGCTATGGGGGCTCCATTATGTGTAAAGTTGTGGCGACGCACCATGTGCTTTAATACTTTTGTATTGAAGTGCATGGTGCGCCGCCACACCTTTACACATAATGGAGCCCCCATAGTGTTCCACCATACTTCCAGGTCATGGACTTTTCTCTATTAAAATAAAGCATGTTGTGGCATGAGAAAAATGCTGCAACATACTTCAAAGGCTTAACCAGAGGGTAAGCCTTGCAGGGGACAGGAGCTCCTGTTACTGACTGTTTCCTTTTAAATATATACATACATACATGCTCCTTATTGCCCTGTTATTGTAATCTGGTGCATCAATAATGTTTACTTTCTGTTGTGGAGTGGTTGTGGTAAAGCAGGACTGAGTAGTGCAAGTATAATGTGTTAAACTGCATGTGTGCAGTCAGTGTTGTTTTCTGTGTGTGAGTGACGTCAGACATTGTCTAGCTTCTTTCAAACATACATATATGCTGACTTGTTGCAGTGTTTATGGTATAAACAATAGAGATAAGAATATATAAGATATATTTTATTGTCACCATCATCATCATCAGTGGACTAAGTGATATGATATTTTTTCAGAGGTGTCTGGCCAGAGTGCACATTTGTCTCATACTGTACACATGACTTTTAGGAGAGCATGTGTTTTTTGTGCTATTATCTCCACAAAGTCATGTGTGCACTGTGAATGATTGAGGTGCATAGTGACCCGAGACCTCTGAAAAAATATCATATTACTTACTCCACCAGTGCTGATGGTACAAATAAAATATACGTCATATATTCTTTCTTATCTTTATTCTTTACATACTGCAATAAGTCACAGCATATATATGTTTGCATGAAGCTGGACAATGTCTGCACACACAGGAAAGAACACTGACTGCACACATGCAGTTTAGCACAGCATACTTGCCCTGCTCAGTCCTGCTTCTTGACACTCACTTCATGAGTCCTGACACAAAGTAAACATTACCTAGGCTCCAGAAATATTTCTTTTTTGAAATTAACATTAAAGCAGTAGTGGAACAATCTGGTGGAAATTTTGACCTATACTTTTTCATGCTATTACATTGCCACCTTACTTACCTCCTGACTTGTATGATACCATTCTTTCCAGTATTTGAGTCTGCTTTAGTACTTTTTTTCATGTCTGAAATAATAAAAGGAACGCTCCTTTTAATACGGTGCGGACCAGGTCTTCATCAGTATTTTTATGCTGTTTTTGTCCATCAGTTGTTTATATATCACTTCTGTTGTGAGTAAAATTAACAACTATGCAGCAGGCAGTGTTGTCTAACATCACAGAACAATATTTGTTCAAAAACAGCTGAAAATAGTGATGAAAACCTTGTCCAAGCCATATTAAAGGAGGGCTTCTTTTATTTTTTCAGACATGAGAAAAAGTACTAAAGCACAGATACAAATTGTGAAAAGAAGGGTATCATACAAGTCAGGAGGTAACTAGTGGCTGGCAATCTAAAATAGCATACAAAAGAATAGGTCAAAATTTTCACCACATTGTTGCACTGCTGCTTTAATTTATAACTTAATTATGACTTTATGTGCTCACAGTCACAACACACAAAATGCTACTGTCTTGTGTCCAGAAAATTCTCAAGTGCTGATGAGGTGAAAGGGGAGCGTTACACCACATGCAAAGTCCCCCAGAATTTATTGCACAGTCACTCATGTGTTCAGTGGTCACACAGAGCCCCAGAATGTTTCTGCATCCCCAAAATGCAACTGCATTGTGTCCAGAAAATTCCCAAGTGCTGATGAAGTGAAATGGGAGCATTACACCACATGCAAAGTCCCCCAGATTTTATTGCGCAGTCACTCGTGTGTGCAGTGGTCACACAGAGTCCCCAGAATTTTTCTGCATCCCAAAATGCAACTGTCTTGTGTCCAGAAAATTAACATGCTGTGATGATGATGTCATGATGCACAGTGTCTTGCCAAATTGTGTGAAGGAGGTATAACATGACATGAATTCATTCAGTGTTCCATCAGAAATGATGACCATGAGACACCTGTTGTTGGTCCAAAGTGTGCTGCAATTCCTGTGAAGGTGATGCCATCACCTCAACCAGATGGAAGGGTGCCCTTTGTGTGTACACTAATAATAGCCTTGGTGAGTTGATAAATGTATATATATATATATATATATACACACACATATATATTACAGTAGCACGGTAGTGCTACCATAGTTAGGGTTAAGGAGCCATTTACATGTTAAACCCAAAATTTTGCACCTTAATAACTTTGCAACCGTTCAACAGATTTGCCTGAAATTTGGAATACAGAATTAAGACCTATATGCCTTGGGATCTGCTCAGTTCTGTACCAGTTGGATATACGGCTGCGGAGTTATTAAGCATGATCAACATGTGCATTTACACTTTTTTTGGAATTCTATGCCCATGCCTACAGGTCGCACGGTTTGTGCGACCTATCCAAAATCTTCAGGGAACGTGCAGCCGGGGTCCCTGATGTACCTTTCAAAGATTTCATGAAAAAATATTAAAAGGTTCAAAAGTTATTCAAAAAACAAGTTCCCATTATAAGTCAATGGAAGAAGTTAACAAAAAGTTCGACAGTGTCGCAAATGCAGTTTTTACTTTAGCAAATGGCCCTTTTACTGTTGCAAATCCATCATTTTGTTTTCAGTTGGTGATCAGAAAAATGCTTGGCATTTAAATTTGGGACCCTCTAGCAACCTAATTCTTTTTGTATTCACCTAGTCGGACCCTGAGGATGCTAGGCATGTCTTTATTTTGGGGTAAAACACCCTAGAAATACGTTTTTCAGATATCTGGAAAAAGTACTTTTGCAAAGTAGTGTCGCACTCATGAAAGTGTCGCAAATTTTTGTGAAAGCTTTCGCAAATTGCGACAGTATTTTTCTAGGCTGTGGGAAAATGATAGCAATTCTTTGGGGCCCCACTGCAAAAGAATGGTGCTTTTCAGTGTTTTATTGAAAAAATATTACACAGTGTCAAAGTTACGATACTCCAAAGTTGACACTTTTTCCCATAGGATAACATTATGGCATATGACGCATTGCAGCAATTGTTTGGCGCCCTGCTGCAAAATAACGGTTTGGTCTTTTGGGCTAAAATTAGCAAGGAACACAGCCAACATCCCACAAATGCGCCTTTCAGTGGTTTGGTGAAATAATATTACAGGGAGGCAAAGTTATGGCACTCCGAACTTCATTTTTTTTCCCATAGGATAACATTACAGTGTTCACCGCGCCTTTCAGGGCCTGTATCTTGGAAACGGTGCGAGATATGGACTTTTCGTTGAAAAATTGCTTAGCCCCCTAATAGAGGCAAAGTAAAAAACTAGCCAGGAAAGTGATAATTCATATGACTTTTAAATTTTTTTTCTATGTCATACGGTTCCTGAGATATAAGCAATTTACTATTCCAAGTCCTCATTTTTCTGTTCCGAGAGTCATTATTTTGCATACATTCTTTGTACTCACTGTCTTTCTCTATACAGCTTTTGGGGAAAACCAGCCTGTGTGCTTACATTACTGTTACCATTACTGTTTCCGCTTGCAGTTCCATACCCATTTCACTTACCGTTCACGTTTAAGCCACCATGTGTGTTACCCTTTGAGTTTTCATTTGCGGTTGTGTTTGTGTTGTTTTTAGCATTTCTGTCTACAGTACTGTTTCTCTTTCTGTTTTGCTTTGCGTCACCATGTGCATTATGATTTGTGTTTGCATGCACAATGTTACTATGTGACAAGACATCACGTTGCGGGTTAGCGGGGCCCACAGGGCTACGAGCTCCCGCCGCTGCATTACATTCACTATTTCTCGTTATTCTCAAAAAGAAGGGAAATTAGAGGCAAAACACTCCATTTAATGCATTAGTTAGGGCTGTTCCACAGCGACAAAAGCGAGGAATCGATGTTAGGGTTGAAACCCCTTTGCACCACTCCAGCCCACCCCAACTGGAATCAGAATTCGCATTGGGGTTATCAGTCTAACTGTCACCCCATTCTCCTATTCCTCAGCTTCTTTCCACATGTGATGGGGTGAGAGTTAGGGCCAACAACCCCAATGCGCTTTAATTCCAGTTGGGGGTGGGCTGGAGGGTGCAAAGGGGTTTCAACCTAACATCGAATTTCCTCGCTTTTGTCACTGTGGAACAACCTAACTAATGCATTAAATGGATTTTTTAATATATATATATATTATATATATATATATATATATATATATAAATGTATTTTCTAGGTGGCGGTTGACATATATATACATGTACTCGTATTGTTTTGTATCACAGGTCACATACTGTTGGTGTGCACATGCAGTGCTTGATGAGAAATGCTGGCGTTGAAATTGGAAATGGAATGCTCTCAAGCCAATGAAGGTAAGTATTTTTTTGGAGAGGGGGAAGCATATTTGCAAGTAGGTCTCATTAATATTTTATTATTTGGTTACTTCTTCATAGATTTCATCTATATCCTTCTCCAGTCTGGTAACGATGGTCATGGTCATCTATTGAAATGACTTCTGCTTGTTTCATGTCTGCCCCAGCCCGGGTGGTGGGGGGTATGATGTTGAAGAAGTTCTTTGGATAAGGCAACTATGACACAAAAAAGCATCTGGAAGTTTCCTAAAAAAAGAGATGAAGGACTTACTATGACCTGATTGCAGCAATAAAACATTATGTTTAAGCTGTGGCTGTTCCACCACGTGTATCTAAATTAACACAGATAGAAAGCTGTCTCACTGCAATCATCAGGTCACAAATAAATTTAGTACTAGGCTGTGCAACAAATACACTGTGTCAGTGTCCCCACATCTCAAGTTACATTTTAAAACCACATCTTGTCAAGTAACATGACCTGGGTCCAACTTTTTCAACATTGTCATGGCTGCACAGCTACAAATTTGGAATGCATTGCATGATATGTTGCAGAATATTTTTTGTGATGTACATGCCACCTAGTTTATGAATCATCAGTTGGATTTGTTGCACTGTTGTGAAAGAAAAAGGAACAGATGAAATAAAATTGATATACTTAACAGTATGGATTGAAAATGGATTTCCCATAGATTCCTGTAGAGAGTATTGCTGCTGCAACATTCATACAGATCTTCAGCGAAGGAGAGTCATTTGTTGTTAACCTTTAAAAACACAAAATAAGTTGACCTTATATGTTTGACCAATGCAGCTCAGAAAAGCAACAGAAAACAAAACACACAGATAAATGAAGTTGAATAGCATGAAAAACATTAGTACAAATACTCACTTTATAGTTTTAATGGTAAAAAGTCCTGTGCCTGTGGCTGATGGATGTGGTCTCCTGTTCGACTCCATGTGTCTTGGCATGGTCAAGATAGGTAATGGAAAACATTGTCACAATGGTGGTGGTGGGTGGGGGTGGACTGGTGGTCATAGCTGAGGCACATGATGACATTCCCTCTCACATCTTCCTGCATCTGGTGGTGGTGGTGGCAGTTGTGAACAGCAGTCTTATCTCTTATGGTAGTGGACAGGTGGTAGTCCAGGGGGACACACAGTCACATTCCCTATGCTGGCAGTTGCGAACAGTGGTCTTATCTCTTATGGTGGTGGACGGGTGGTAGTCCAGAGGGACACACAGTCACATTCCCTATGCTGGCAGTTGTGAACAGTGGTCTCATCTCTTATGGTGGTGGATGGGTGGTAGTCCAGGGAGACACACGGTCACATTCCCTATGCTGGCAGTTGTGAACAGCATTCTTATCTCTTATGGCAGTGGACGGGTGGTAGTCCAGGGGGACACACAATCACATTCCCTATGCTGGCAGTTGTGAACAGGTAACAGCGGTGTTATGATGGGTGGTAGTCCAGGGGCTAGGATATACTGTGCTCTGTGTTATAAATGTGACGTGACATATGGAATTTGAGTCACTATGAGTGGGACACTGATTTAACTTTATGAAAAAGAAAACATGTATCAGACAAGAAATGTGACAGTCTTTTAATCACTTAAGTTAAAACCTGCCAACATTAACCTAATCATCATTCATCATCATCCTCATCCTCATAAAGAAAGCTGCCCTCACAGTCTTCTATGTCTGAATTCTGACCACTGGGAAATTCTTTCTCCATTGTGTTATCATCTACGTCAGTGATAGGCTGTTTCATGCTGCCGCTGCCACAAGGATTTCCGTTTCTACAGCATCAGCTAAACCATGACTATGCTGGGGTATGAATACTGAGGTTGCAGTCTAAGCTGGTATGTGCCTCTCATTCATTTTTATGAATGTCAGCAAGCTGACATTTGCAGGAGAAAGTTTTGTATGGTGATCCCCAGCTATTGCATCTGCTGAGCTGAATATCCTCTCGATACTCACACTGGAGGTACTTCAGTGCCACAGCGATCAGCTCTGGTCATTCACTGACATTACCACTCCAGTATAAAAGGTGATCATCCGTGATTGACAGATGTCTGTTTTCAGACACATATGACTCAACCATTCACTGTGCTGCTCTAAGTCCAGTGTTTGATGCATCATCCGCTTCTCTGGAATTATTTATGTCACAAATCCCGACTTGAGACAAAGCCTCCCAAAGTGGGTTAACACCCAACTTCTGTTGATGACAGACCACCTGGAACTGCAGTCCCCTTTCCCTTACAGGATATGCTTGATACTATTCATCCAGGTTCACCTTCAGCCTGATTATGCTGCTGAGGTTTGCAGACCTTGGCACGTGACTTCTGTGCCCCATGAACCAAGCACCAGTTTCCCACTGACAGTTTTTACCAATTCAGGTCTGCCCTCCAGTACTGAGGCATTCCATGTTTGTATTGTGGGTCCATCATTGTTGCTATTGCAAAGTTGTCACTATGCTGAATGCTTAAGATGTGATGATTCTGGTCAAATACTGTCAGCATGTGTTTCACCAACACACTGCTAGCACTGTCTCCGGCAACATCAAAGCTATGTTGTACATTCACCAATGTCTGCCTCAGCACCCGCAGCTGTGGAATTGATTGGCTAATGGAGGCAGACTCACCACTCACTGCCTGTGTGGCATGTTCAAAAGGCCTCAAGATTGTTATTACAGAGTCCATGAGGTGCCACTATTCAGTCATCATAGACATGGAGGCCCTGAAACTGTCACGGCTAGTGCACGTGACGAGATATTCTGTGATAGCTTTGTACTGTTCATGCAACCTCTCTGCCATGTATAAAGTGGAGTTCCACTGGGTGACAACTTCCATCTTTAAGTGGTGCTGGTGGAGGCTGTTTTGGATCTGCAACTGCCGTAGCTGGTCATGGGCCTTTGCAGAGCGTGAAAAGTGAGAATAGATATGACGTGCAACTGTCAGCATTTCTTTCATATCAGGGTGCTGCAGAAACTCCTGCACCACAAGATTTAAACAGTAGGCCATGCATGAAACCTGAAAAAAGCCACCATTCATGATGCATTTCACCACATTTGACCCATTGTCACTTGCGATGAACCCAGCTCTCAGGGACAGGGGGTTCAGCCACTAGTGTCAGTTTCAGTCAGTACCATGTCCAACATGTTTTCTCCAGTGTGTGAACAGGTTACATTGAGCATAGCAATTGTTGCATGCTGTCAAATTCCTGGAAGATTGCTACCATGACACTCCACCTTACTGCACTGATTATTCACACTACCAACAGCACAAACAATCCCTGGCACCTGTGTCCAGTGTGAAGTTATACAGAAATATGAACTCTCCATTGTTTTGCCACTTGTCCACATATCCATACTGAAGTGGATGAATGGAGAGGAGGAATGTTGAAGGGCATGTCTTACTGAGTCAGAAACAGTACAGTACAACTCGGGGGCAGCATGGGTCAAAAAGTATGTCCTGGATGGGACTTTTCATTCTGGACAGGCATGTGCAGCAAACCACTGTAACCCAAAATTCTCCACAAAGGAGAATGGCAAAAGATCAATTGCCAGCATTTCAGCTACAACAGCATTAAGTTCAAGTGACACTGTATGACTGGGTGGGTACGTCAGCTTATACGCAAAAACACTCTGTAACGTGGGCTGACTTAAATATTTATGGGGTGTGATGACAAATGGTTCTTCTCTGTGAATCACAGGGAGTGGAGTGTGGACTTGTGATGAGGACAGTTTCACAGGTGATGACAAATACAAAAATGGAGTTAATTTCCCACATTTACCAACAGGGGTTGACGTACCACTTGCACTAGACATACTGCATTGATCACCACCACCACCACCAAAACTGCTACTCTCACCACCACTGGGTAAGATTTCAAAATCATTCAGCTCCTCCACCTCATCATGCCTGTAGTAATCCTTTGCTGTTATTTCATCACTACTGCACACATTTAATTTTCTACTTTAAGTTGCAGTCATGGAAGAGGATAACATGCTCGTTATGGTTGATGACAAGGGTGAACGCCCCACTGTGGTACGGGTATTAGCTGCCATCTTGTGTGGGTCCACAGTGCCATGTGTCTGTTCTTAAGATGTGTATGCTGTCCCCCTGTGCCCAGATGGCTCCCCTTTTTATCTTGACTCACATGCACCTGGCAAGCCTGGCAGATTGCAACTGACTTATCATTTGCGTCTTGCACAAAGAAATCCCAAACAAGGGATTGTGATGCTCTAGTTTTAACATGTTCCCCCTGATGCTGTTATTGGACTTTGTTTTTTTAAAGAGGAAGTACACATTACAGGGGTCTCCCAAATTGTGAATGCCTTTAAAAAGATATTTCAAATGAGGTATTGAACTTCCTTGTAGGTGTCAAGAGTCCTGAGATATGAATATCTAAATACTCTGCAAATCAAAACAAGGCAGCAGCAATTTTATGGGATCCTAAGACAGAAAGTGATGTCACTGAGGAGCAAGTTGTAATTAACAACATAGAGCTGGCCCCTGAGTGACATCACTTCCTGTTTTAAGATTACATGAAATGGCTGCTGCTTTGCTTTTATTTACAGATAATTGATATTCATATTGCAGGACTCGAGAAACCTACAGCTAAGCTTAGTACCTTGTTTGAATGGTCTTGTCTTGCACTTTCACAATTTGAGTAAGCTCTGCAATGTTTATTTCCCATTTAAGCCATGAAGTGTGGGGATTGCTACATGATTTTTCAGGCAGGACACACTTGGACTGCAACTGACCACCACGACTACCTATCATTATTACTGGGTCATCATCATCAACTGAAACTGGTAAATCACAACTTTTAAGGGGGGGGATGCAAACAGACCCAGACACAGCCACCTTGAATTTCTTTTTCTCTGGTTCCCAACAGGGGTTACTGACATCATCATCATCATATTCATCAACATCATCCACATCTTCTGCTTGGATGCTGGCATGTGGACTGCATGTTGCAGCCACAGCAACACCATCATGATCAGCACCACCCAAACTTTTTTCACCACACTGTAAATCACTGCAAGGCAAATGTGTGACCTGCACTGCGGTGGAAGAAATGTGACTTTGTGTGCTATTGTTGACATGATGATCAGAATTCTCATGTTCAGTTACTGGGATGTTACTGGGGAGTATGACATCATCTACACTGTCACTCACTGGCACGGCTTCACACTCCACTATAGTATTGGACATGGTAAACTGGTCAGAAGTGGAACTTGAGGCAGCAATACTCATACCACCACCAGCAACTGCACTAACACCACCAGCTGGGACAACATCATCTCCTTCAACTATGAGTGAAGCTGCTGATTGCACTGTATAAAACATTGAAGGAGAAATACCTTTCCTCACATCAGCATTGCATTTCTGTGATTGTGTACTACCACACCCACAGACAATCTTACCACTGGCAGCAGTACCATAGTGAGAAACATCTTTGCTTTCACATCTCTTTGAGGGCATTTTGGGGGATCAACAAGACTATTCTAAACAAATTTAGATTTTGGAACAATCACTCTGGGTGGGGGCTGGGGGGGGATGCTGAATGTGAAGCCAAAAAAACAACTGTGGCTTCAACAAGAGATACAGACGCAAAGTCACAACACGTTCAATAACACCTTAACTAACCAGTGGAGCTCTCAAGTCATAAACAATCCAATCTGGAAAAGAATACCTTTTGCTGGTGGGGTTGGGGGTGGCAAGCACTGACTGCAGATTACAACAGTGCAAAACCAATAAAAGATACCACAATAGCAGTACAAAATCATGCAGGTGCAGTGGATAGCAGGTTCACACTGCTGCACCTGCAATTACACTGTGGCACAATAAAAGGTGTATTATTTGATGTCATGCACCGCACACACACTCACACAGTTGTCCACAAGTAATGCGTAGCAAATTGAAAACATCAGTAATATACAACATATTTTAAACAACCTGAAATCATGCATTGCTGCACCAGGTCCTCCAGACCACAACACACACACTCAGCAAAAAAATGTTGACAATTACTGAAAATATTACTGTGTGTACATTAACACAGTCAGCTATACAAGAAAAATACAACCCAAAAACTAAGAACTCCCCTTTTTCTCCTACTTAAGTCTATGTACACCACAGATACGCCCCTCCTCCAAAGCACACTTCCACTGTCTCTCAGTACACAGACTGAATGTTGCACATTAATATTCAAAGTCCACAAACAAACAATAAATGCTCAATGATATGAGCACAGGAGGGTTTCCTACAGTTGATGAACTAAAGTTTCAGCAAAAAAAATGAATTAAAAAAAGGCTCTTTTAACCACTTTTAGAAGGTTTGAATCACAGAGAGCTCTCAGAGCAGACTGTCTCCAACAGCTTCCTACACACACTACCCCGAACTGAGGCTGTGCAGAACAATCTAGAGCCCATATGACCCAAAATCCCATGAATCACTGCAAAATCCACCTTTGGAGCTTAAAATAAGGCAAAGTGAGAAGAAGTACATTGTTTTCAATGTACTTCACCTTAATTTTAGTGGAGTAGTGGTTTGGGGAAGGCCGAATAACGTGAAGTCATTGTTTTCAATAGACTTTGCGTTACCTAGTATGATGCAAAGTATTTCACTTTGCACTGTGGAGCTCTCCGCAAATCTGCCTTCACCCTGTGAATCACTCCATGGAGCGAATTGAGGCCACTTTGCCTGCCACTACCCTTGGCACTCCCCCTCATTCCCTATCTCTCCCGGCCTTCCCTACCACTTGAGGAGCTCTCAGCTTCTTGGAGGGGCCCCTGGATTCGGCTTCCCCACCCTTCATCTTAGCATCCTGATTGGGCCCCTTGGGCTCAACTCTTCCTTATCTTCTTGCTTCCCCCTCCTCCCCCCTCTCACTCATTACACTAGTTTACCATCCTGCCTAATTCCCTCTTCTCCTGGCACTTGGCAAATTCCCCCCTCCTTGTCCATTGGTCCCTCCCCCTTGCAGGGTCGTAACATCCTGGAGGGGTCCCTGTATTCTGTCCTCTCTCCCTTCCTCCCCCACTCCTCCTGTTCTTCCTATTGCACTAGATACCTACCTGCCCACCCCCTCCCACCTTGGCACTTTAATATTAGCCTATACCACATGCATTTGCTAATACTTTTGCACCTCTTTGCAATTGTCCCCGTGCTGTATTTATCTGTTCCGTCTATACCAAAGTAACCCCTAATACTAGGATTCATTTTTAATATTGAGGTCCATACCTGCAATGCCCTCTTGTTCCCCTCCCCATACACTAAATAGCCTACTGTACATTGCCAACTGTTTGTTCATTGTATGTAACTGTTGTCTTATGCACCTCGAATGTATTTCTGTTCAATTGCCAGCTGTATGATCATTGCATGTAAGTGTTTTCTTATGCACACTGAATGTATTTCTGTTCATCCTCTGTAACCCTTCCCCCAAGGTCGCACTGGGAGATGAGCAACTTGTTGTTCAGTGTGCTTTCCTAGTGAAATATTTCAATAAATAAAAGATAAATTCTGTGCTTGCAAACCCCATTGTTTAGTCATGAAAACACAAATTGTAGGACTTACAATGTGAGGCAAAATCAGGAACATTCCTGAAAATCAGGGACAAATGAGAGGTGTGGTTGGATCGGCTCCCCTACCCTAAAACACACACACACACACACACACACACACACACACACACACACACACACACACACTACCTTTTGTTATATGTAACACTCATTCCAATATGTAAGTCTGTCTGATTGTATTTGACTGCTTGTCCAACCTGAGCCAAACACTGGAGGACATCAGAGAAATTAAGATGATGGTACACTAAAAGGTGGGATGGGGGCTTGTATATTTATTTATTTATTGAATTATTTAAAAAAGAATTACTGGGAAGACATACTGAGCCATAAAGCTCATTTTCAGATGTGTCCTGGGGAAGGGGATAAGGCACAAAACTAGTAGAAAGCACAGTAATATAATACAATAAAACACAGTAATATACAGTAATACACATTATTGTATAGGCATAATTAATAACAACACCAATTGATTACCTCAGGTGTATGAAGTACCAAGCACTCGCAGGCTGTATGGCAGGAAGTAGGACAGAGTAGGAAGTGGTCATTAAATCAGGAAGGGCCATCGTGAGGAGCAACTGGAATGGTACATGAGAGAGGAAAGAGAGGAGGGGGTAGAGAGATAGGAGAGGGGGTAGGGAAGAAAGGAAAGGAAGACATGTATAGGGATAGAAGAGAAGGGGTAGATGGATTAGGATAGTGAATAGCAAGTATAGAAGTAGGGAGGGAGGACAAAGTGATGGGAATAGGATAAGGGGAGGAGGAGGAGATTGGAGAAGGTAGTGGAGGAGGAGGAAGTGGATGACGGAAAGGAGAGAATGGGGTTGAGGAAGAAGGAGTGAAGAGGGGAGGAGACAAAGAAGGAGAGGGTTGGTGGAAGGCAGTGGTAATAGGGGTAGGATGTGAAGAAGAATGGAGGAATTAAGTTGTGGATATGATACGTGTAGAGGTTACAATATACAGTAGTAATAGTGGAAAATGGAAGAGCAGAGAGGTGAAGGAGACTGGGTACAGGTAGATAGTGGGGAAAGAGAAAAAGGGGGAGGCAGGACATTGGGCTATGGGCATTTGCAGCATGGAGTGGTATGGGCTTGGAGTAACAAGGAAAGAGAGTGTTTGGAGGAAGCACAGTGAATTGTTAGGCGAAGAGAGTTAGGAAAGTGGAAAGAGAAGGCATTCTGTCAAGCAGGGGATTTATGAGAGGGGAGAAGTAGGGAGTGATATCCTGATTTACGAGCATGTGCATCCAAATTAAATGGCCAACTAACCAAACCAGCTGCTATTTGAAGAATTTGAGGACTGGTTTCCAAGGTACTGTATTAATGCAACCAAAATAATAAACATAAGTTTGACTTTTTTGCAATAATTGATTTATTTTTGCATTATGATTGTAAAGTGTGTGTCATCAATGTGTCAGTGTTAAACCAAAAGTGTTGCTGACTGCTCCACAGTTCTGTATCAAGGGCTATTGTATTTCACACTGCAGATAGAAACAGGATTCCACTGAAAATGAGATGCTGTAACTCATTTGAGCTGTTCTGGGTAAATCAATTGTAAATAACGTTAGGATACTCTCTATGATGTCAGCACCTCACCAGTTTCATATTCCCATGCTGACATCTTATATCCCCATCTTCTACTGAACTGACATATTGTGTAACTAACTACCAGCATTCACCAAAAGCAGGATTACTCTGAAAACAAGATACTGAATCTCGGCTCATCACTAACGTGAAAATACAGTGTAACAATGGATACAACCGTGACCCCATTGAAAATGAGATACTGCATGTTCGCTAAGCTATCTTGGTTAACTACATTATAAAAATGAATAAACGCAGCACACTAGTAAAAATGAGACATTACATTTTAATCTTAATGGTTTTCTTTTACATTTTCTGCTATTGCGGTGTAAATGTGGGACTTTTACATCACAATATTACAAGTACTGTACAACTGGGTCACTCATTAATTCTATATCTCCTTATCACATTAATGCATTAGCAGCCATTGTGGTTCTGACCAGAGTTTGTTGTAGAAGGAGACTACAATGGCAACTTTCAAGTCTTCTGGCACAGTACATGTCCAAACAGATTCCTGGAATATTACTGCATTTAGTACAGGAACATTTTTCCAATAGCTCCACCATGATCCTAGGTTGCATCCAGTCCACCTCTTAGAGCTTGCTCAGTCCTTGCCAGACAGTCAGCCACCAGGACAGCCATAATGTCCACTGGCTGCATCATGGCTACTGCTCATACTATTGGTCCTACCAATGAGCCCACTGCCCCCACAATGGGACCTCAAGATAACACTGAGTCAAAGTATCCATTGTCTCTGACTCTCATAGATATTCCTCCCTCATACCCTTGTTTACAAGTACAGAGTCTCCTATTTCTCCTTCCTCCTTCCATTTATGTGCTAGTAGATCTGTGTGAAGATCTTGCTCCACACATGAAGAAAAGCAGCATCGGGATCCAGCAAACCAGCCAAGGCTCCGATTGGAACCCACCCCATCTTGATCCACACTTGCAGAGGAGCAGCATCAGGAGCCGGCAAACCAGCCAAGGTATGGGACTCTCTAAAAAAGCTTTACCATACAGAGTGGGCTAGGACTGTTTGCAGGGGTGTTTTTAAAATGTTGTTCTTCATGCACTTTGCCATTTTTTTCTGACTCTTCTGGGGTACTTTAATCTGCTTTTAACTCAGCAAAGTGCACTGATAGTTTTTAACTGATCCTGCTATCATAGGCTGAACTCCTGTTTGTAACAGTTGCCTTAATTTGCTTTTAGTGTGTGTAGGTAACCTCTGCAGTGATAGCTCACACTGATCTGGCTATTTAATACGATTACAATTTCTGCATGCTTAACAGTTGTTTTAATCTGAATTTAATTCTGTGTGTGCCAAGGCTGTAATACTCAGGGTCTTTATGCGCATGCACAGCTGAACTGTAGCCTGAATCCTTTGTCCTACTTGCCACCTCTAACTTATTCCTTTGTTCCCTCTTTCCTGACCACCAGGCTCTGATTGGAACCCACCTCCATCTTGCTCCACACACGCAGAGGAGCAGCATTGAGAGTCAGCAAACCAGCCAAGGTATGGGACTCTCTGAAAAAGCCTTACCTTACAGAGTGGGCTAGGACTGTTTGCAAGGGGTGTTAGCCCATCAATGCTATGCGTGGACTGCTCCACCCACCCCTCCAGTCCACCCACCCTGGTCCGACCCTACATTTTTTGGGGAGTATTGATCACGTGACTGCCATGTGATCTTTACACTGAGTTTTTCTAAGTGTCCAATTTACCACTAGCAGATTATACTTCCCTGCCACTAGGAGTCACTAGCGAGACCCCTACTTACTGGTCCATTGTAGGTGATTTCCTATACCCCAGTCATCCAATCTCTCCATATTCATCCTCCGCCCCCTAGTGAAACTCCCTAGTATCCCCAATGTTTACCTACATCCTCTAACCAGCAGGAACTAGATTTGAACCTTCAATCTTCTATACCAAAGGTGAACCTACAACCGTTGAGCTATTTTAGCAGCCCTACTTCCTCCCAACCTTTCTTGAACCTTATATTCTCCCTTGCACTAGCAAGAGTATAGAGTCTAGTGTCCTGGATCAGGAACTAACAGGTGCCCCTTCTCAGACCGCTACAACCCATACCACTCACATCATAATTATTGAGAGTACTAAGTACATGTCCTCCTGTTAGTATATCATGTCTCCCACCAGGACAGTACTCCTACTCCAGGTCACATTACTATTTATGTTCAAACTGACTCTCCCTCCTGCTTCACCCAATTTCAAAGGCACCCAAGAACAGCAAACAACTAACTCCCTAACACAGCTTAATCATCCTGTAACCAGAACTGCATGCTTTGATACCACTCCCCATAGACGTATGTTGCCCATTCCACTAGAGTATATAGCATACTGTCCCCCAGTACAGCTGAACATATTAATAATTTTGTGGATTTTATGTATTTTAATGTTTGTAAGGGTGCCCTGAGTGCCAGAAGGGCGCATTTTAAAAATAAAATATGATGATGATGATGAATAACTAGTATGAATAAAACAAAACATAAATCATACTCCAGTATAAATCCCAAGCTATGAAACAACTAAAACTCCATGCACTAAGACTGGTCTGGATGCTACTATTGTTCTCAGGTAAAATTCACCCGAACCCTGAGCCTGGGGTAGGATAAAGTATACCTGTATCTATGAAGAAATCAGGAGGATTAACCATTGTGTCTATTAACATCTGCAGTCTTTTGGCTGAATATGACTCCTTACAGGCCTGGGAAGTGCAACATAAGCCTGATGTCCTCTCTATCGTTGAAACTTGGCTTACCCCACAAACCCCTGACCAGGCAATCCAGCTGGAGGGTTATACATCATTCAGAATGGACAGGTTGGGTAAGTGAGGAGGTGGCTGTGCCATATATATTAGGGGCCACATCCAAGGTAGAGTGCACCCTAACCCACGCACAGGTGGAGACACCCAGCTGCTTGCCGTAAAGCTGCAGTTTGGCACCCAAGGAAAATGCCTTACTTTAGTATCATACAAACATAGAAGTTGATAGCAGATAAGGACCACAAGGCCCATCCAGTCTGCCCATTTCTTGTTCTACCTTATGAATGTGCCATAGGCCTTTGCTCTGTCAATGGCCTATCTATTCATACTCATCTATATTGCTCCCTTATGCCTATCCCATGCCTGCTTGAAGTCCTGCACTGTATTCATATCCACCACTTCCTGAGGTAGGCCATTCCATGCATCCACCACCCTTTCTGTGAAAAAGAACTTCTTCACATTACCCCTTAATCAGCCTCCCTCTAATCTCATGCTGTGTCCTCTTGTCCTGCTATTTTTCTTATATTGAAACATGCTAGACTCTTTCACCTTGTTAATGCAATTAAGGTGTTTGAATATTTCAATCATATCCCCTCTCTTCCTGCTTTGCTCTATGGTATACATATTGAGTTCAGTTCATCTGTCCTCATATGTTTTCTGATGCAGTCCCTGCACCATTTTGGTTGCCCTTCTCTGGACTGCCTCAATTTGGTTAATGTCCTTGTGAAGGTGTGGCCTCCAGTACTGCATGCAGTACTCCAGATGGGGCCTAACCAGTGTCTTGTAAAGAGGGATTATTACCTCCCTCTTCTGACTTGTGATACCCCTACTAATACACCCCAACATTCCTCTAGCCTACCTACTGCTTTAGAGGTCTGCTTGGATGATTTCAGGTCATCGGTGATGATGACGCCCAAGTCTCTTTCTTCCCTTGTGACTGCCAGCAACTCCCCTCCCAGCCTATAGGTGGCTTCAGGGTTTCTCTTCCCTATGTGCATGATCTTGCACTTCTTTGCATTAAACTCCAGTTGCCACTCTTACAACCATTGTGCTAGTTTATCCAGATCTCTTCTCATTCTGCCCACACCATCTGGATCATCTAATCTGTTGCAGATCTTGGTGCCATCTGCAAACAGACAAACCTTACCCTCCAGTCCATCTGCAATGTCACTGATGAAGATATTGAAGAGGACTAGCTCCAGGACTGATCCCTGAGGTACCCCACTTGTTACTAGCATCTCTTCTGACTGTATACCATTTACCACCACTCTCTGTTTTCTGCCCATCAACCAGTTTGCCACCCAGTTGACCAACGTCTGACCCACCCCGAGCCTCCCAGTTTATTAATCAATCTTCTATGTGGAACAGCGTCGAAAGCTTTGCTGAAGTTAAGGTAGGCAACATCAACTGCTCCCCCTTGGTCCACCACTCTGGTTACCCAGTCAAAGAAATCTATGAGATTAGTTTGACAGGACCTTCCTTTTGTAAACCCATGCTGTCTTGGCTCCTGTGCTCCTATTGATTCCAGGTGTTGCACTATCTTTTCCTTAAGGAGTGTCTCCATAATCTTGCCCACTACTGAGGTAAGACTGACTGGTTTGTAGTTCACTGCCTTCTCTCTGCTACCACTCCTGTGGAGCAGGATCACATGAGCCCTTCTCCAGTCTTCTGGGACCTCACCTGTGCTCAGAGACTCACTAAACAGTTCTGATAATAGCTCTGCTAGTTCCACCCTTAGCTCCTTTAGTACCCTGGGATTTATGCCATCAGGTCCCATTGCCTTGTCCACCCTTAGCTTATCGAGCTCTTGTAGGACCCTTTCTTTTGTGACAGGACTAGTGCATACCTCCCTCCCCCCTGTGTCCATGGTGCAGAGCTGTGGGCCCTGCCTACCTTCTCTTCAGTAAATACTGAGCAGATGTATCTATTTAGGATAGATGCTTTTACATGGTCATCCTCCTCACATGCCCAATTATCCCCTTTGATCTTAGCAATACCCCCTCTGGACTTTATCCTTTCGCTAATGTGTAATGTGTACTAATCAGTGTACATTCCCGCGAAAAAGCAGAGTAGGATTTAGAATTACCCAAGACTACCTGGCAAAACTCCGCAGTACATCTGAGATTCTAGAGCTAGGAGACTTCAATATCAATTGGCTAGCCCCCGAGGCAGTGCCATATAAAGATGCCATTACTGCCTTAGACATGTACCAACTTGTGGAATCCCCCACATGGACACACTATTGAGCAGGCACATGCACACTTACAGACTGGTTAATAACCAACAGGCCGGTCAGAATATCCAGCATTATTGCACTTCCAGACACCATCAGTGAACACTTCCTAATCATATGCACCTGGACTAATAAGGTTCCAAAATCCCCTCCGATAACAATTATGTCATAAGTGCTACAAAAAGAGCAACTGGCCCAACTCAACGCCCACCTCTGTTTGCAAGACTGGTCCATTTGGATGATGTCGACACAGCTCTTGAGTCCTTCATTAATATCTTTATTTCTGCCTGCAACACATACGCACTGGTTAGAAAGCAAAAAAATATAAAGGGTCCTGTAAGCCATGAGTCACACCCCAGTTGCCTGAACAAATGAAGATAAGGGACAATCTATGGCACAAGGCCAAAAGTAAAAAATCACTCAATGACCTCCAAAACTTTAAAGCAGCTTGGAAGAAATGTACCAGTGCCATCTATTTGGGCAAGAGTACACACTTTAAAAATGAACTAAACAACTCCTAGGGAAGCAGCCGCATGTTTTGGGATAATATCATATCCCTAACAGGAAAAGCTAAAAAAGCTTGGCCCACAATGATCAACAACAATGGAACTGTCACCAGTGACCTTAAAGACATTGTCAATGCCTTCAATAAGGCATTTACAGACCTTAGTGGAGTGCTTCCTCCAGACTTTCTACTACCCAAAAATGAACAAACCCAGATAACAACAACAATCTACCAACTAGAATGCCGCCCCCCCTCACCTTAAGAAAGTCACAATGGCTGAGGCTAAAAAATATCTGGAACAGGCATTAGGAAAAAACAGTTTCAGTAGTTACTTGCTTGACCTCAAGTTAGTTGCACTTACCCTGGATGAACTGCTTTCCCCACTAACCAAGATCCTCAATCTATTGCTCACTACAGGTAAATTTCCCCAAAAATGGAAAGCAGCTGTAGTCACATCTGTTTTCAAGAGTGATGACAGATCTAGTCTCACTAACTCTCAACCCATATCAATTCTTCCTCCTGTCTTGAAAGCCCTCAGAAGGATAGTCTATGATCAGCTAGTCAGCTGTCTTGACAAATACAAGCTTCAATGTCAGCAGCAGCAGGAGGGCACATAGCACAACCACAGCCCAGGTGGAATATACAGGCTGTGTCCATGAGGCTCTTAACCAGGGGCTCTTGGTGGGGGATACTTACATAGAACATAGACCTCACCAAGACCTTTGATACAGTTCATCATGAGCTAGTTCTCAGCCAGTTGGCCAACATTGGGATCTCCTCTGTATCTGTGGAATGGTTCAGGAGCTGCCTTTCCATGAGGATGCAACAGGTCAAAATACAAGATGCTCTATCTGACCATCTAAATGTTGCCACAGGGTTACCCCAAGGATCTGTATTGGGCCCCTACTATTCAGCCCATTTCTGAATGACATCCCCAAAGCATGCCAGGATAAGGTCCTCGTATATGCAGATGATGTAGTACTATACATGCATCACTATGCACCTGAAGAGCACAAATATAGAATGCAAACTGATATAAATGCTGTTGTGGCTTGGTTCCTTAGAACCAGACTCCTATTAAATTACAGGAAAACTAAGACAATGTTGTTCACCTTCCTGCACAATAACCATAGAGCATATCCCATCAAAATCCAGAACCGCAACAACAAAGTTCTCGAAATGGTCAATAACTTCAAATACCGCTGGATCATCCTTGACTGCTCTCTATCATATGGGCTGCATATCGACCATGTTGCTAAGGCTGCTAACACCAGATTGGGATAACTATATTGTCACAGACATTGACTCACTGACAGTGCTCTCAAAACAGTAGTGCATAGCTCAGTCCTATCAGTCATAGACTATGGTCTGGTAGTCTGTGGGGCTGGGACTGACACTGTTCTAAAAAGAATCAGGGTTGCCTTAACAAAACCTGCAGACTTGTTCTAGGTGCACAATGCCTAACTCATATATGTGAGCACTACTCAAGCATAGGATGGCTTAACCTGAGTAACAGGATCAAATACCAGGTCTGTGCTTGCTGGCAAGAAAAAAGCCACACTAGGCCCTACACTCCCAGGTGTACAGACTCTCCTTAGCCCCTCCGCCAACCAAAAAGACAATCCAGGGAAACAAAAAAAAATGCCTTTCGAGTCCCATTTCACCACACAACACAAGGACAGTGGTCCTTCATGTATAGGGCCCCCACTGGCTAAACTCTCTTAGCACTGACCAGATTCTGGAAACAAAACTTGGCCCATTCAAGTCTCAACTACTAGCTCTTCTCACTACGCACAGTGTGTGTGACTGTGTGTAACTGTGACCCCTAACACTAATGATGTTAGGAACTCATCCAGTACTGCTAAACCACTGCAGTTACCCTGCTGCACTTACACCCCAACCCCCCTCTGCTCCCAACTATATCCCTGAATCCCAACACTTCACTGAAATTGTACACTCAATCAAAGGGGTAGTAAACTATATTCACCTACAGCTCTACCCCACCACCTCATTGCATTCTAGGATCTACCCCTCCTCTACTCCTCCTCTATATGATCCTCCTCTTCTACAACTACACTGTCAAAACCCTATGGGTAGCTTCTATTCTAACCTCTTTCTGTCATGTCACCATTCTATTCCTGGATCCCTGCCCTCCTCTAGTATAAACTCCCGACTACAACATGCTAACTCCCCTCCCAGCTCAACCCCCCACCATCTCTCATGCACTATAGCTTGGATTCTGGTTTATAATGGGTAAAGGATGGAAGAAGGCATAGCTGCCCATTTTAACCATCCACCTGCATCAGCAGGTCCAAATATACCCCCTGTTCAACAGGTATTCATCTAAATTCTTTTTGAACAAGTTCACATTATTACTCTCTATAAGTCTTTCTGGCAGTGTGTTTGAGTATCTACATATTCTTTGAGTATAAAAATTAATTCTCCTGTTATTTTTAGAGAAATCTATCTTTAATTGCTGCTTGTGTGATCTTAAACCACTATGTTTCGGTTGGGGGGGGGGGTGATGTCCAATTCCTGCACTAAATCCCCATCTTTCAAAATTTTGTACAACATTAATAAATCTCCCCTTAGTCTTCTGGTCTCCAAACTAAATAATTTGGATTTCTGTAACCTAGTCTTATAATTGAGATTTTTCCAACCTGATACCATTTTTGTAACTCTCCTCTGAATACCCTCCAGTCTATCTACTTCACCCCTAAAGTAAGGACTCCACAACTGGGACCCATAGTCCAACAAAGGTATAACATATGTTCTATATAATGAGAGTACCACAGCCACAGACCTACTCATAAAAGATTTTTTTTATATTCCTAATCATAAAGTTTACTTTCCTGAGAACACTTGAGCGCTGCTCTCTAAAATTCAAGCTACTATCCATAATGATCCCACAGTCTTTTTCTGAACATACCTTCTTTATCTTTACTCCATTTAACCTATATTCATAGTTATTATTTCATTTACCCATAAGTAAAACAGAGAATTTGTCTACACTGAAACTCATCTCATTCAACTTTGCCCATTCCTCTATTTCTAACAAGTCATGTGACAACTGTTCAGTTCCCTTAACTGTATTGACTGGTCCTCCCAATTTCACATCATCCGCAGACTTTACTAACCAACTATCTACATTCAAGTGCAGATCACTAATATAAACAGAAAACAGTGCTGGGCCTAGGACAGACCCCTGGGGCACTCCACTCAACACTTCACCCTTGTCTAACAAACAACCCCATATCCTTACCCTCTGCTTTCTACCTGACTACCAGTTTCTGATCCAAATCACCAATCAGGCCTTAATCCCTATTTTTATTAATTTATTTATCAACAAATCATGAAGTACTTTGTCAAATGCTTTTAGAAAATCAAGCATTATGACATCAATTTGGACATAATTACTAATATCCTTGTTTACCTTATTGTAAAAATTAATCAGATTTGTAGTACAGGATCTATTCTGTCTAAACCCATGTTGAGTGGAGTCACAATAATTAAGATCATTCAAATTTTCTACAAGTTTAGATTTAATAAATGTTTCAGCCAATTTGCATACAAGCGAGGTCAGACTAACTGGTCTGTAGTTAGAACATACAGATCTATTGCCCTTTTGAAATAATGGGATGACAACAGCTTGACACCAATCATCTGGCACCATCCCTGTGCTAAACAACAGATTTAATAAATGGGATAATGGTTGTATAATATTTTTGATGGTATCTTTTAACATTCTAGGATGTATTAATTCTGGTCCTGCTGATTTCTTTGGTTTTAATTTATTAAACATTTCTAACAATTCTTCATGTGTTATTTTCAACTCCAAACTATTTCTATCTCCATCCACACTGTTGTTAAACCCTAATTTAGACAAAGAAAAAACTGAGATGAATCATTCATTAAACCTACTTGCCATTTCTACAGAGTCACTTATGATCTCCCCTTTGTCTATGATTGGGACCCACATTTATATTAAATTTATTTTGGCTATTTATGTAAGCAAAGAAACTTTTGCCTCCATCTTTCCTACGGACAATATTGAATTCCACTCTTGATTTTTCTTTTCTAATGAGTTTCTTCAATTGTCTAACCTCAGTTTTATATTCATTGACTGATGCAGAAGATTGACATATTTCATTAATCCATAAGCATTTGTTTTCCTCTTAATGTGTTTTAACAGCTTCCTAGTACACCAAGGGGGTAATGTACCTTTTTTATTATGTAATGTTTTATTCGGTACAAACTTGTCTTCTAAAACCTTAAGTTTATTTTTAAATATATCCCATATTTCACCAACATCTTTATTCTGGAAGTCCCTTTCCCAATCCCAGATTTTTAGTTCCCAATTTATTTTTTGAAAATTGGCTCTATTATAATTTTTAATAATGGTCTTTCCCATAATTTTTTGTGTTTCCTGTTTATATATGCATGATATAAGTTTATGATCGCACCCTACTAAATTATCTCTTAAGGTAATGTTGGATACTTTACCAATTGTGTTGGTGAGCAGTAAATCTAAGCTGTTTTTACCTCTAATAGGTTTTTTTTTATCATTTGTTCCAGCCCTGCCATTGATAATGCATCCAAAAACTTGTTTTCCATTGGCCCACCAGCAGTAACATTAACCCAATTAATACTTGGGTAGTTAAAATCACCCATTATTATAACATCACCCTTCTCAGACATTTCAATTACTTAGTTGACAGCTTCTTGTATTTCAATACTTGAATTTGGTGGCCTATAGAACACACGAAGATGTATATTACATGCATATTTAGATTCAAGCACTACTCATAGGGATTCTATATCCAGATTTAATATCTTTGTCATGTAACTCTGATAGATATCTCTCAGAAAATGGCTACCCCCCCACCCTTTCTTTTTGTACATTTTTTAGAATACAGCACATACCCATTGATATTAGGGAGGCAGTATAGCGCAGTGGTTTAAGGCTCTGAGCTGCAAATCTGGTGACATCCGGCAGATCAGACCTGGGTTTGAATCCCACAGCTTCCACTTGCATACTATGTGACACTGAGCAAGTCACTTAACTTCCCTGTGCTCCCAGGTCACACCTGTAAAAAAGCTTTCAGCTTAGTGTGCTACTTCTGGTTAAACAACTAAAAATATATATATATTTGTATTCCAATCTGCATTTATATCCCACCATGTTTCTGAAATCATACAAATATCTATATTATCCTGTATTAAAGCAGTCTCTAATTCAACCTTCTTTGTAGAATTCAAACTACATGCATTCAATGTCCATACCTTTGTAACCCCCACCCAGGTATGCCATTTTCATCTTGACAGCACTACCTGGTGGGCTGGGTTCAGGAAGAAATATGTCACTCGGCACATTGGCTAAGTTTGGCTACTCTACAACAGGGGCACCCAAGTAACTCCGGACAAAGGAAGTAATAACTGTAATGTCCAATACCAGAAGTAGGATTCTAAAGTGCAGCTTTTATTCACATCCAAACAGAATAAACAATGCGTAGATGGACCCCCACAGGGCTACACTCCTGGTAATGCAGATTTATGGAGATCAGAACACATCCTCATTCACTTTAGCCCTCAGGCTCTGAAACACACTGGGCACACAGCCCAAACTTGTATGCTGCACTGGGTTTTCCCTGGCTCAGCTCCCTTGCCAGCCACTTGAACACTTTCCATATAGCATGGAAACATTTACTGGTTGCTCCCTAAACCACCTATGAGCACTTCTGCTCCATCAGGGAATCTTCCTCATCAAGCCCACATCTGGGTACTTTCCTCAGGCACCGACCAAGTACCTGAGAGAAAGCAACAGGTGCCCTAAAGTAAACCCATAGAGGTGAATTTGGATACTACTGATGGGGGGTCTCCCTCCTCTCACTCCCATAATTCATACTCGGCCATTTCTCTGGACTGTAACGCCTCATCCTTTAAAACACTTTGCTGTGTAGATTCTTTTTAAATGTATTCACATTCAATCTACTGTCTTTACATCCCATTTGTGCTGAACTTGAACATACTTAAGTAAGTGGCTGTGTCCATTACTCTAGACCCCCACACAGAGTTAAGCAGTCCAATCCCTACATCTTCCAAACTGTACTTGGCTGTCTTTTCCTGACAACACAGTAACAGTCACTTTAGTTTCATCTTGTTTCAGGTGAAAACACATTGCCCTTTAGCAGAGTGAACTCACCCCCTTGGTTGCAGCTGCCCCACAGGCATTTTCTCCTCAAAAGAAATCACGTCCAGAACTTCTGGTGCCTCAGCATGAACTTAAATCAGGCAGCTTCTTTTCTCCCTAGGTGGACCAAGGGGGTTGCCCCTGGAAGCAGGCTGATTCCTTTCCCCCATACCTGCAGGGATGGGGCACTGTACCACTGAAAGTGGTCTCTACCACTTCAATGTGTTCTTGTTGTGTTCCTCTTCAGGTGAGAACACACTCCTATACCAAAATAATAGCTCTTTGACAGAGCTTAGAGCTCTGATGGCCTGCCTACAGCAGAGCACCTCTACTACAGACTGCAACAGACTCTACTGAACTCACTTCAAATTCCACAACATTCTACTCTAACCTCTAACTTCAATATTCCAGTGTGGCTTATGCAGCTGCAACAGTTCTAATATGATGTCATCCCTCAGTCTCAGCTGAGACTGAGAACAGAGTTAGACAGTGTGAAATCTATTTAACTGGAGTTTCACAAGCTGCCTTCCCTGCCTACCACTAGGTCTTGCTGGGATTCTAGTAACCCCAGGTAACAGGGGGGTTACACTCACCCTGGGCCAGGAAAATGACTGTCTGCAGTCATTAGTTACCTGACCTAGGCCATCCTACCCTATGTGCTACCTACAGAGAGGGGTGATCAGGCCCCATCCTACCATGTGCTAGGCACAGGCAGGCAACACTAAGGGCCCAGAGGCCATCAGCTGATGCGTCAGCCTCTACTCTACCCGCTGACTATGGGTACCCAGTAGCTCTGGAAGAACTGTCCAGAGCATAGCCCTATTAGATTAGTACTGTGGCCCCTGTGACCACAGCCTGTCTACCCACCTAGCCCTCTAGGGAAAACCCATCTGCCTCTAACTTACAATTTCCAAAACAAAACAAACAGGGGACCTCCCTGACCCTGGACACCATGCAACTACACGCTAGGAGCTAGTACCATACACTATGCATTAATTCCACACTCCCCCACAACCATACCTGTGGAAGAAAAAAGTTACACACAGTAACAACAACAACAACAGTACTTTAAACACTACACTCTAAAGTACTACTGAGGAACTCCAATGAGTCCCTCCTCCTCTTATTGTCTTCTCTTCTATCTTCTTCAGGAACACCTGCAAGAAAAAGAAAACAAACACTCCTAATCTGCATACACAGTCTATCTAAACCCCTACCATCAAAACACTGGAGAATCCCCAAAAGTTATTTTTTAGAAAAGTAGAAAAAACAGTATAAACATTAGAAAACAGTGGAAGACAATGACATTATTTACAATACACAATATTTGGGGGATGGAGTGCCCTAAAAGTCCCATCTAGTGACCACAGTGCCCAAAGGCAAGTCCATTAAAGAGTCTCTCCTGGGCCGGTGAAGCATAGTTCTAGCAGGCCAAAGTCCTGAAGGGGAGAGTCTTTGAGGACAGTTCAAACATCTGGAGTCTACTAGTGTAGGGTGTGTACTGCAATGTCATAAGAATACAAAAGTCCAGACTTACCAGTCTCTTGTAGAATGAAAATGGTACCACACCTGGTCCTCGGCCGAAGACTCTCCCTGGCAGCAATCTTGCAATACAGCTGGGCGGACATCTTCCGGGAAATGACAGGAGAGCACATCTGGAAAATGCTGGGATGGTGTCATCTCTGGAGATGGAACCTTGGAACAGAAACAAAAAGGAAAACAGCTGGTCTGAAGTCATCCGATACCCAGGCGATGAATCAGGATACAGCTGGGCTGGTGTTCTCTCTGGATCTGAAGTCATCTGGTGTGCCAGTCAATGGATTCTGGAAAGCCAGTACACTGCAGAACTGATGAATGTGGGGCACCTGAGTCCTGGATGTCCAGACTGGTGGAACAACATAGGTACAGCAACGGCTGGAGTAGCAGCATTGGCTAACACTGCTCTGCTTTCCATTTTGTAGGCATGGGCACATTCACAGGAAGGTCTTTGCATTGTGGCCAATAGCACAATGGGTCAGGTGCTTGAATTATCACCCCATCTGGGTGCTCATAATTCACACTGTGAAAGGTTTCACGTCCCTCTCCATCCACTATTTGAACAGTGTCAATAAACAGTGTCCTGCCTCTTTCCACTGACTGTATTTTTCATGAAACATTCTGTTCTTGACATTCTTGTTTGCACCAGGATGCACATATTTCATTGCTTCTTCCCAAATCCAGGATCTCCTGCTCTTTTCAATCTCTTCCCACACTCTCCAAGGAAAAGTAGGAAAGGACATCTCATAGATTTAATTCACTTTCCTACAAACCAGTCTTTCCTCTTTACTAGCTTTGGTCAACCTGAGACCTCTGGCCTGGCTTGGGGGTGGCGAGTCCTGGTTCTGCCAGCTATGCATTCTTACTGACACAAAAAAATGGATCCCTGGCTTCTTCTTGCACAATCAGGGCAGTGGAATCACCACTCTCTTCCATGCATTCCTCTGAGGCAAGAGCTTGAGGCTGTGTACCAGTTCTTTTTTCACAATGCCACATAGGTTCCCTCTCTTCTTCTTCCTCACTGAGAATCTGTGCCCAGGAGTGAGCAATCATCTTCACTCCTGAGACTGTCCACTCTTCGCTGGGCGCGGGGATCGAAACCACCCATTCAAAGGCCTCCCTCATCTCGTCTTCACCTATGAGACTTGGGTTAGGCCCCTCTCTCCAAGGGTCTACTGATGCTCTTCCTGAATGGTCTTTCTCTGACTCAGACTCTGAAACATCAACTCATTGTTCTGTCTGTAAATCTGCACCCCTCTTGCTTTGTGCCACACTCTGAGGGGCTTTCTCCAACAGGCTCCACCTGGTGCTGTGTTCTGCCAACTGCAGATTTGTGAACTTGTGTCCCTGTGGGAGCCAAACAAATCTTGGGTGCTTTAAATAAACCATATTTCTCTAGGCACCCAGAACAGTGAGGTACCATGAAGATGTCCCTTCCAGCATTTAAGCACATTACACATACTCGCACTGGATATCCAGCAATCGCCACATGAGGAGGCAGTCATCCCCCCATAGTAACATCTCTCAATGTCCCTTAACTTGTTAACTTCTACTGCTATCACAGTCCGGGAATGATCCGGGTAATGAGCTGGTCCTGAAGCCATGGCTGCAGAGAAAACAAACGCTCACTGTTATTTCAAGTCCCACATCACTGAAAACTTTCTTTCTCTTTCAAAATGGCTCCTCTGCTGCTGTGTTTACATTACTACCCCACCGTGTAATGGCAGTGGCAGCACTCCTATGCATCAACATTCTGTAATTGGGTCAAGCCACTGTGCATCCAATTTACACACTCTACCAATAACTTTGTTCAAACTGCACAAACTTGCACTGTCCTTTATCCTAGCACATTTATATGATTTACCACAGACTTTTCACTTGCTGAAGACATTGCTCTAGCTTAAAGTCCCTTAAAGCCTCAGTATTTCACAGCACAGGATTGTCTGTATTTCTTGCTGCATATCTGATACAACTCACAGTCTCTCACATGGCTTTGAAAATTATACTGATGCTGAACCTATAATTATGCTCACAGTCGATTGCTTAGAATCCTTGCTTTTGCTGGTAAAACTTAACACAGTCCTTCTTTGCAAAGCTATTACACTGCTACACACAGATTCAGCTGGCTTTTGGCAAAATCATTTAGTTTGAGCAATTATTTCTGTTAGTACTCACTGTTATCAGTAGCTGTTTGCTGAGTTGGAAAATTGGCTGCAGCCAGTCTTGGAGGCCTCTGGAAGGAAGTGGCTTGGCATTCCTGATGATTGTCCCTCTGAACACCACACTCACAGTCCAGTGAATCAAGATGTGGGTCGAGCCCGAATTTAAACAGAAAAGTCAGTTTTTTACACTTTTACAGCACTTTCAATCACCACAATGCTCCTCCTGACAAGCCAGTTCGCACACTCCACTCACTCTCCCTCTCAAATGCTGTGCAGTCACTCTAGAGCTGGCTTGGGGGCAGGACTGATTGCAGTCTCTCCAATCACTTGACACCATGCAAATGAGCCTCTTTCCTCTCGTGCCCTTCTTCTCACGGCAATCATCATGCAGGCAAATTTAAACTGCAAACCACCCCTTTTTTTTTCAACTGAAACTCCTCGGCAGTAGCCCACTTCAACCAATTTTCATGGCCATTAAGCACAACAAGTCCCTCAGTTCACATAGAAAGCATTTCCAACATCTAGGGTGCAATTTTCCTTTTGCTACCCACAGTTTTCCACAGTTTTCTTTGTCACAAACACTTTTAAAAGCTGGTAAATGTTGTAATTTGATGCAGGACAAGGGCATACACTCTCAGGCTTTACTGTTCCTTGGTAAACAGTTGGCATTTTAATAGCAGCACATAAATTTATTTATTTATTTGTACATCAGTTTACAACCTTTGAGCCAGAGGCTCATTTCCAAAGGTACCTCGTCACACAGAGGACAGACAGAAACACATTTAGGTTACAGCATAAAACATTTAGGCTACAGCATAAAAGTCATGTCATTAGAGGTACACAGAGTGGTTTCATACATTATACAATTTGGTTGCAATTACATTGATACAATTTAGTTGCAATTACATTGATACAGCACACAGCGGCACATTAGTTATACGTTGCTTCAGTTGTTTTGGACTACCTACTGCCAGATAACCAAAATGATAGCCATTGTCTGAGCGACCTTTCTTACATTCCTCCCTAAATTCCAAACCCAAATCCTCAGTGGTGCCTCCATTTTTGTAACCCCCACCCAGGTATGCTGTTTTCATCTTGACAACACTACCTGGTGGGCTGGATTCGGGGAGAAATATGTCACTCGGCACATTGGCTAGGTTTGGCTACTCTGCAACAGGGGCACACAAGTAACTCCAGACAAAGGAAGCAATAACTGTAATGTCCAATACCAGAAGTGGGATTCTAAAGTGTGGCTTTTATTCACATCCAAACAGAACAAACAAAGCATAGATGGACCCCCATGGAGCTACACTCCTGGTAATGCAGATTTATGGAGATCAGAACACATCCCCATTCACTTTAGCCCACAGGCTCTGAAACACACTGGGCACACAGCCCAAACTTGTACGCTGCTCTGGGTTTTCCCTGGCTTGGCTCCCTTGCCAGGCACTTGGACACTTTCCATATAGCGTGGAAACATTTACTGGTTGCTCCCTAAACCACCTATGAGTACTTCTGCTTCATCAGGGAATCTTCCTTATTAATCCCACATCTGGGTACTTTCCTCAGGCACCAGCCAAGTACCTGACAGAATGCAACAGGTGCCCCAAAGTAAACCCGTAGAGGTGAATTTGGTTACTACTGACTACCCACATCTCGCTCCCATAATTCATACCTGGCCATTTCTCTGGATGGTAACATGTCATCCTTTAAAACACTTTGCTGTGTAGATTCTTTTTAAATGTATTCACATTCAATCTACTGTCTTTACATCCCGTTTGTGCTGAACTTGAACATACTTAAATAAGTGGTTGTGTCCATTACTCTAGACCCCCCACAGAGTTATGCAGTCCAATCCCCACATCTTCCAAACTGTACTTGGTTGTGTTTTCTTGACCACACAGTAACAGTCACTTTAGTTTCATCTTGTTTCAGGTGAAAACACATGGCCCTTTAGCAGACCTAACTCACTACCTTGGTTGCAGCTGCCCCACAGGCATTTTCTCCTCAAAAGAAATCACGTCCAGAACTTCTGGTGCCTTAGCATGAACTTAAATCAGGCAGCTTCTTTTTTTCCTAGGTGGACCAAGGGGGTTGACTTCAATGTGTTCTTCTTGTGTTCCTCTTCAGGTGAGAACACACACCTATACCAAAATAATAGCTCTTTAACAGAGCTTAGAGCTCTGAGGGCCTGCCTACAGCAGAGCACCTCTACTACAGACTGCAATAGACTCTACTGAACTCACTTCAAATTCCCCAATGTTCTATTCTAACCTCCAACTGCAACATTCCAGTGTGGCTTATGTAGCTGTGACAGTTCTAAAATGATGTCATGCCTCAGTCTCAGCTGAGACTGAGAACAGAGTGAGACAGTATGAAATCCATTTAACTGGAGTTTCACAAGCTGCCTTCCCTGCCTACCACTTGGTCTTACTGGGATTCTAGTAACCCCGGGTAATGGGGGGGGTTACACTTACACTTTCAATTCTCCACATTTAATTTTCTGTGTCATTGTATCTTTAATCACTGTTTTATTTTTTTTTGAATTATTTTTTTAATTTTTAGTCTTTTGGTAACTGGGTAAGGCCCATTAGGCACAAGTTCCTGTTTTCAGGGGTGACCTGGCAGCACTGGGCAGTTAAGTGACTTGCTCAGATGTTGATGATTTTGTCTCAGTTCCCTTTCTCCCCAAGCAATTTAGTTTAAACAGTTATTCACAACCTGTTTTAGTCTAGCTCCAAACTTTCTACTTCCAAGTTTATTTAAGTGAAGTCCATCTCTTCCATAATATTGATGGTTACCTACAAAGTCCTCTCTGTGTGGCACATCACCTATATATTCTTTTAGGGCACACTGCCTTATTCAATTATTTAATGACCTAATTTTAATGGTTCTATTCTCATTTGCACTGGGGGCTGGCAGAATTTCTGACAAAAACAACTTACAGTGCAACCTAGCAGCCTCTTTCTTAATATTCTTGAATTCCTCAACTATTTCGGATACACTTTGATGTGGAACGTTGTTTGTACCTAAATGCAGAATTAGCGCTGATGAATTATCTTTTTTCTTAATGATATCCGGTAGCATAGATCTTATATCACCTATTTTGGCTTCAGGAAAGTAGCTTGTAGTCACGTTTTCTTTATTATCTTTAGAGGTACTGTATACCTATCTGTGTACTTCAAAATAGAGTCACACAGGCTATAAACCTGTTTATACTTAATTTTGTTCTGATTGTTTATTTCCATATTCTTTTCAATATCCATGCCCCAGTTTAAATCCCTCTCTGTAGCAGCACCAGTTGATGTGTCCCTAATGTCACTAACAGGTGGTGCAGTTGGAGCCAATACAACCTTATCCATTGTTGGTTGACATTTTGTGGTGTTAAATCCTCAGATATAATTTTTTGATGAGTCCCATCAACCTTCCATCCATTATCCATATCTAATGTTGTTTCTTGTCTGTTTGATATATCATTCTGAACAGCTCTAACCACCCCTTCTTCAATTTGTTCATTATTAATTGCGGTTGGTACATCATCTATTGCCTCATTTCCCATCCCTACAGTCGCCGCACCTTCTTCATTTAAATCAATTAAAGGCGTATAACTATTATGCAGGGGAGTGTGCCATTCCATGGCCTTACACCCCTTCTTAAATTTCCTAGTTTCCACTATCCAGGATCCATCCTTTTATTTTCTCTTAACCTTTTCCTAATTTCCACACCGTTACCAATTAATAATTCTTGGTCCCTAGGGCATCCATAATTTATGTCCCTACTTTCATGGATCGCATCTCTCTCAAACTCTTTTGCATTTACATCATTTGTAATCTTAAACTTTAATTGATGACTCAAACTGCTAAGCTGTGTCTCTAAGTACTGAATCCTATTCCTCAACTGACTTATTAATTTGTATTCAGTACATGTGTAAGTTAATGCTTCATTTATCGCTTCTGTGTTCAATTTATTACTATCACCACATCTTATAGCTAAACTCCCATTCTCCAGCCTCACTATGTTCGAGTCCATATTTCAATATTCCACTCGGTACCCTACCTACCTCTGCAATGCAGTGACTGCACCTTTGTTTCTGGCTTTCCTGGCTGACACTGGCAGACACTATCTGTCACCTTTACTGTTTGCCTTAACTGGCCTCATCAATGCTGGGTTCACCGATGCTCAACACTACTCTCACAGAAATAGGGAGGAACTGGAAGGAGCGCTCAGTTGGTGTCCGGTTTCCTTGCTGCACTAAAACCCAACCAACAGGTTAAAAATGATTCAGGTGCCCTTAAAAGACAACCAAATCCACCAGGGTTCCCAAAAAATTACTAATAAGCACTACAGATTCACCCTGCAGTGTTTTGATTCTGTCCTTATGAGGACCTGCAGATTTTACTCTGTTGCCATGGCAATGCCTCTCGCTGGCCTGACATCTGTTTTGCCTAGTGAACTAAAGGCAAACTGCACTGCCTGATGTACCAAATTACTGCTCTGTGCAATACAGCATCTGGGAAGACAGTGAACACATACACTCAGGCAAAGTGCTCATTTAAATAGCCATGGGGGAACTGGAAGCAGCATTCAGTTGGCATCCGGTTTCCTCACTGCACTAAAACCCAACCAACAGGTTAAAAACGATTCAGGTTTCCTTAAAAGATCACTGAAACCATCAGGATTCCCAAAAAAGTACTAATGAGCACTACAGATTCACCCACAGTGTTTTGTTTCTGTCCTTATGAGGACCTGCAGATTTTACTCTGTTGCCGTGGCAACGCCTCTCGCCGGCCTGACGTCCCTTTTTGTCTAGCAAACTAAAGGCAGACTGAACTGCCTGATGTACCAAATTACTGCTCTGTGCAATACAACAGCTGGAAAGACAGTGAACACACACACTCAGGCAAAGTGCTCATTTAAATAGCCATGGGGGAACTGGAAGCAGCGCTCAGCTGGCGTCCGGTTTCCTCGCTGCACTATAACCCAACCAACAGGTTAAAAACTATTCAGGTGCCCTTAAAAGATCACTGAATCATTCAGGGTTCCTAAAAAATTACTAATGAGCACTACAGATTCACCCTGAAGTGTTTTGTTTCTGTCCTCCTGAGGACCTGCAGATTTTACTCTGTTGCCATGGCAGTGACTCTCACCAGCCTGACATCCCTTTTGCCTAGTGAACTAAAGGCAAACTGCACTGTCTGATGCACCAGTTTACTGCTCTGTGCAATACAGCAGCTGGAAAGACAGTGAAAAATCTCACATGCTAGTTTGCACCTACCTGATGTTTTTATCTTGTAACCTTGGAACATTGTACTGTCAGGGGAGTAGCCAGGCCATAGCCAATAGGCCCAGACCTTCATCTGGATTCAAACATTTTGAAAAAAATATGCCTTAACTCAACTGGCCATGGATACAAATGTGACCCAAACAGCACGTATCTTTGTCTGTGCCTTCAGTTTTTGAAATCCTGGCTACTCCCCTGACTGTGGTATTCATTTGTTGTTGGTGTCTGCCTCCACACCATGTAACATAGCAATGCTGTATTCTGATTCATATCAATGTAATTTTGATTCCTATACTACTCTGTATTACCTGATTTTTGTATTATTGTCTTGCAACCTTATGACGTGGAACCACTATAAAGGAGCTGTTCTGCTCAGCTGGGGTTAATCTGAGATTCAATAAACAAAAAAAAATAGAAGGCTTATGTGTTTTCTGCAGCTCCTGCTGCTAACCTGGCTGTTTGCCCTTATTTGACTTTCTTAATTCTGATCTTCCAGTCCTACAGTCCTCCTCTGTTCTGCTTTCTGGCATGGAAGCATACCCTCTTTTTACAGTGGTTGTAGATCCTCTTTTTGTCTGGAATAAGTTGCCTTAGGTGTCTATTGAGCTCCTTCTTGTCTACTTTTCCCTTTATTGCTTCCAGAAATGGTGACATCTGAAGGTGCTCTGAGCACTTTCTTCAGTGAAACACCATATGTGCTCTGTATTGCCAACCTCATGCAGCTGCTCCAGGCCAACTGACACCAGGCCATCCATCTTGGCAAAGTCTGCCTTTCTAGAGTTTCTGGTTATTTGGTGGCTGAGGTCTGGCTAGTCTTCTCTGTCACCAGGGAGAAGATTACCTGGTTGTGGTTACTGTCTTTGACTGATTTCATTGACAGTTATAGTGGAAATGATCCTATCCCCACTGCTAAGGAAAAGGTCAAGGGTGACCTAAAACAGAGTGCCCTGTTGGAAATGTTGCTTCAGGATTCAGTTCTTGAAGACAGAACATAATTCAGTCTGAAACTTGCCATTAACCCTCTCGAGATGTCACTCTGTGCCTAGGAAATAGAACTCCCCCCCCCCATCACCACATCATCTAACCTTGCTGATCTCAGGATTTTCCCAATCATCTGGGCAGTATGTTTGATCTGTTTGGAGGCTTGTACCATGTTCCCATGTTGACAGTAACAATGCCGAATTTGTCAAGCAATTTTGTAAGATTCCCTATTTATCCTTCAAAAAATTTAGGGGAAACATCCTCTAAAATTCTTTTTGTTATACCTACAGAAAGACAACATCTCCTATTATAGTACTCAAACACCACCTAGTGAATTTTCAACTAGACTATCAGGTGGAGGCACCCTCTCCTAGTAGCAGTGAGCACACTACCTTTCAAAATAAAATCCTTTAAAAATGGTTTCACAATTCTCAGTAGGGATTTTTAAAAATCCTTAAAAATCCTGTGACTAATTCAGCACTTCCACTGTGACTTCTTTGCCCCCCTTTTCCTTATCTTAGCCCAGATGGACTATATGACATGGTTTGACCCCCCCACATATCCTCCTTTTGCTCAACAGTGGTTCCTACCAGCAGAAGGCAAGTTGCTCAATACAGGTGATAAAAAGCATCATAGAGGGTCTAGGTTTCCTGATAAACCTACCAAAGTCATAAACAGAACTAGCTCAAGTATTGGACTTCATAGGTGCATTACTGGATACCCTGCAGAAGAAAGCTTTTCTTCCTCAGACAAGGTAGTCAAGTCTGATTACCATTGCAAAATCCATCACACTAGTCCAAGCAAGTTTTTTATTTAACCAGGTATAGCACACTAAGCTGGAAGCTTTTTTACAGGAGCGACCTGGGAGCACAAGGGGGTTAAGTGACTTGCTCAGGGTCACACAGTATGCAAGTGGAAGCTGTGGGATTCAAACCCAGGTCTGGTCTGCTGGATGTCACCAGATTTGCAGCTCAGAGCCTTAGACCACTGCGCTATACTGCCAAGTTCTGCAAAGGATGTTCTGTACCTCCTAGGACAAATAGCCTCTACCACTGCAGTGGTACCAGGGGCCAGGTTCCAAATGAGGGACACTCAGTACCACTTAAGGGACCACAGATCCCTAAGTTGGGACACTCTGTGCAGTCTGGTGCCAGTCACAAAAACTTTGATAAGGGCACTAAAGTGGTGGCAGGAAAAGAACAATCTCAACCTATGCATTCAAAATAGTCTGTATCACTCTATCCTTCTTTTCCCATCATTTTTATTTCCCCACCAGGTATCTGTGAGGGTCACTACATCCTGGCCTTCAAAGTGCATCAGGCCTTAAGCCTTCACTATGTGTCCTCCTCATGTTGGCCTTCATGGTACTTAGGAAAGTTGCCTCTCCATGCTCCTTTGATCACCCCTTCCAGGGCATGTCTTCTTCTTGTGCTCAGCTGCTCTATATTTCTTCCCTTTGTTATTCCCTGTATCTACCATCTGTCCATGGTGATTCCTTGTACCAATCCACTACCCCATCCTGTAGTTAAAATCATTACTAACTATCCTGTCCAGTCTCCTGGCCAGAACCCCACTCCTGAGCACAGGAGTGGCATATCCAGAATTTAAAGATGTTATTTGCTCCAGAGGACTCTTCATTTGGACAGAAAAAACAAAACTATCTGTTTTGTACCAGACCCCTTGACCACATTGTAGCCTGCCCAATGGTTTGCTACCATTTCTTGCTAGCCCTGAGGATTAGAGACACCTCAGGAAAGATCACTCTGGATACCATTTCCTTCAGGAACATCTCTAGTTCCATAAATATCCTCTGTATGTCCTTGAAACATGTGCTTTCTTGGTCATTCATGCCAACATGGATGATGATGGTCTGTTACTACAGTACTCTCATCTGTGTTTCTTGGACCAGGCTAGCAGTTGTTCAGCCAGCACTCCAAACAAACAAACAAACCATCTTAGCTAAATTACTAACCTGGTCCAGTAATGTTCTTTTTCATCTCACCCACTGCCCTAACAATAGAGTTCCCAATGACTACTACTTTCCTGCCCCTCATTTCAGTTGTTTCCTTCCATTACCTTAACAGGTTAGCTGTTCTATTGCCATGCCTAGCAAATCAAGACAAGTCTCCTCTTAACTCCCCAAACTGGCCAGCTAGAAGTATGATGCCCACTGCTGATATCCACTGGCAATGGTGCTTCCATATGACCACATCTGTTGCCTCCTTTACTTTGATCTATTCCACATTGCTACCATTATAGATCATAGTTACTTCCATCCTTCTTCTCTGTACCCTATGAGTCCCTGCCAACCATTTCCCCCCAAGGCCTAGAGTCTATATCCTTAGCCTTATCTCTCACCACCCCCTTCTACTTCCTAAATGAACACACTTTAGCTTAGCTTCTATGGTCTGGTATCACACACACACACACACACACACACACACTTGACCGATTTGAAATTCTCCTCAACAAATTATTTGCAACAAGTGCAGTAAACAGCTATTTGAAATATAATTAAAAAGTAAGAAAATAAGTGTCCTAGTTGGGATTTGAACCCAGAGCTGCTTAGAATACCATCTGCTGCACTACCAAATGTGGTACCAGGGCAACTGGAAATCAAGGGATCCCAAAGGCACTTGTCTTTCTCAATGGACATCCTCAAGCCACATAAATTGGAATTGCATTTTGATTTACTAGGAGTATGGTGTGCATGTATCTGAAATGCAGTTTAGAAGTGAGGAAGAAATAAGTGCCCCGGCTGGGATTTGAACCAAGGCCTACTTGGAATACCATTCTGCTGCAGTACCAGCTGTGCCACCAGGGTGACTGGAAACCTTCTGATCCAAAGGGCACTCATCCTCTCTCAATGCATGTCCTGGGCCCTTAACAACTGAAGTTGCATTTTTATTTACAAGGTGTTCAGTTTGCATATATTTGAAATACAATAAAAAGTGAAAAACAAATGACTGCCCTTCTTTCTTACTTCCAAACTGTATTTCAGATATATGAACACCACACCTCTGGTCCTATCTGCATAGGTTTAGCCCAAGTCCAACCACCTAATAGGCTGCCTGACAGATTCAAATAGTGACCAGTCTACCACTTTTTATGAGTGGTTTGATGGTGCCTTTAATAGAACAAGATTTGTTAAAAAAAAAAAAAAAAAAAAAACGTTTTTAATTGTTCTAAATTGAATGCATCAGATTATCTGGATTATTTATTTAAAGTAGATTGGATTTATTTGGATGCTATCCCTTATGTAACTTACACACATTATTACTTTACTAGTGAATTTTCAAAACGTCTTCATAAATATTCCCCAATAACTAAAAGATGATTTTGAGGGATTGGATAAAGTGGCTAAATACTGAACTGTTTAAACAAATGAAAATCAAGGATAAGGCTTGGAAGCAATTTAACAAAAAAAAAAGAAAACTTACACTCTGAATTTTTAAAATGTATAACGCTTTGTAATTCATGCAAAAAATCTTTGAATGTGGCTAAAGTAGAAATTTTTTGAGAGATAAACAGACTGCTAATTTTTCGGATTAAAAACAAATTATGATCCAAAAACTCAACCAGTTGATGCTGAAAATTCTCCAGATATGTGTGGTTCAGTTTTTCGCTTCCCAAAATTTATATATTAAAAAAGAAACTAGCAAACATGTTAATAAATTATATAGAGGTTTAAAAATAGATAAATCTGTAGGTGCTGACAAGCTTATTTCAGCATTTATTTAAACTAGCAGCTCCCAGTATAGCATTCCTGACTACTAAAATGTTAAATTTCTTCTTTGAGTCTGAGCATATCCTGGACCTTTGGAAAATATCCCTTGTTGTTCCATGGCACAAAAAGGAAAAACTTAATTGATTGATAACTACAGACCAACTTCAGTGTTATCAGCTTTGGCAAAACTCCAAGAAAAAATAATTTCAGAACAATTGACTGAGTATTTGGAAAAGTACAATATTCTGAGCAGTGAGCAACATGGGTTTAGGCAGGGTCACAGGATGGATAGGGCCTTGACCAGGTTCGCAAACATAATATTTGAGGCTATGGACAATAGCTTCATGACTGGAGCCATGTTCATTGACCTGACCAAGGCATTTGATCTAGCTGATTATAAATTATTGATTCAAAAATGATCAAATTTAGGTTTGTGTATCAGTTTGTTAGCTTGGTTTGAGAACTATCTTTTTCAAACAAAACAGGTTGTTAAGATTGGTAATGATTTTTCTGATGAATTGATTGTTCCCTGTGGAGTTCACAGGGTTTAATACTTGTAACTTTATTTTCACTCTTCATTAATGATATTCCCAATATGTGTATTTCATCAGATATTTTACTTTGTGCTGATGATACAGTGTCACTCTTACAATCAAAAACATTGCTGAGATAAATATTGTATTGCATTAGGATTTTCATAATAAGTAAAAGTGGTTAAAAGAAAATAAACTGGTTCTTAATAATACAAAAACAAATATTATGCTGATGGTATCTATCCCTACGAACACAAAATTTAAGATGGAGTTTAACATAGAAAAGATTTAGGGTATTTCACTGTAGTCTGTTGATTCATTAAATATTTGGGATGGTATCTCAATTCTAATTTATCATTTGATTATTATTTTAATCATATTTCTTATTGTTTGCATCAGCAATTTGGCCAGTGATATAGAAATAACAAATATTTAACATCAGATGCTGGGAAATAAATTGATAACTATAATCTTTTAACAACAATTGAATATGGAGTTATTTAGTTCTTGATAGTGTAAAGAAAACTATTATTGACAAAAAGAAGGCTATTTACCATAAGATAGTAAACTTTGCTCTTACTGGGGAAATAGAATCTCTCTTTGTATTAATTTGGAAAAACTTGATTGGTTTTCCCAAAACCTATGGGCAATCTCAGCTCTTGTAAAATTAATGTTCTAGATCTTTTATAAAATGATGGTTGCTTGGCACATTTGTTAAAACTACTGTTTACAGATTTAATTCCCGATTATCTGGAAGTAATTGCCTCCTTATTCCTCAAACTTACACAAAAATGAGCCAATCTGCATTCAGTTATCAGGTATCTTTACTGTGGAACAGGTTACCCGTTTCTCTTTGTACAAACACCTCTTTTAGCTTATTTTGCAAGGCACTTAATGAACATTTACTGAGTCAAAATCTTTGTTCCTGTTTTTAATATATTGTTAACATTGTACTGTGTTTTGTAATTCTGAAGTGTTTTTGACATTGTCATTTTTGTAAATGTGCAGTTGACTGACTATTGCACTTATGGTTTATCGAGTCCATTTGAAAAAGGTGCATCTGCACCAGTGTAAATTATCCAGTTAACAAAATAAAGTAAACTAACTATACTAAATTAATAATCCTCTCACATATTTCAATTGGTGCATCACAATTGTTTTTGCTAGGTTCAGAATTTCTAGAATTTCAAGTATAGACTTTCACATTGAGTTTTGTCATTTACAGTAAGGTTAAAAACTGCATGGCCCATGTCATGTATATCAGTGATGTATTTAAGAATTATTATCAAACATATGAATTAGAAGATCATTTTTTTCTTAATTTGCTAGTATAGTTTTGGTTTATAGTTCCTTCCAAGTTGCTACACTATACTGATTTCTTTTTGCTTAAAAGGAGGCCCCATAAAAACTGCAGCTAACAAGCAAAACCTAGACTAAAGTTACTGAACTGTCTGCAAAGCGGTTGGCTAACGCTCATGAAGCTGGTGACCTGGGTTTGGTAATGAGCCTGGGTCACTGGGTTCCAATCAGGGAAAAGAGGACTGAGCCCCCCCAACAGAATGCACTCCAACTCCAGGGAGGGAGGGCAGACAGATATAGTGCTTTACTACCAACCAGGTGACCACAAGTGGCAGTGCATCTGATACATATTGCAGAAAGGGAGACATTGGTTTGTGCCACTCTATGCACATTTGTGAATGTGCTTGTGAATTCTTATTCATTGGTGCAGTGAACTCAATCTCCAAGCAGATGCAGGATAAGGATTTAACCTCCCACAGGATCTGAACCTGTGATATGATCCTCCTTTGAACTGAATCCTGAGATGTAGTTGGTGTTGAGGAGCCCTACCACCCCGAACATGGGGGGGGGGGGCAAGCCATGGGAGAAGGAGTAGAGCTAATCTTGCAGGAAGCTTAGTGATGGGGCTAAGGACGATGAATCAGAAGAGGGGTATGGCTGGTGTAGGGTGACATAAATACAACAACTAAAAAAAAATCCTAAAGTAAATATTTTGAAAGCATAATTACATAAAAAGGCACATTTACATACAGGTACAGTAATCATCCACATGTCTAGAAAACATAAAAGTCACTATACCACATCATTATAGAATTACCATTTAATTAGTACAGTAGTTAATATTATTGCTGTCTTTATCCTTATACCTTACATACCTATGTAACATTTTAGTATCTTTTGTTGGTATTCAAAACTGTACCTTGCTTTATATTTGCAGCTCTACTGATGATTATGATTGCTTTGTATAACTCCCTGATCCCTCTTCCTTCAGAATGCACATAGAAATTATATTCTGATGGCTGACCTTGAAATCCATTCAGAGGATACTCAAACTGGCACACAATTCACATCTGACCAGAGGTATGGCAAGGAACACCTTGCATATCCCTTTTCATCACACTGCACTTGTCCAAAGAACTTTCTCCTATAAGGCCCGCTTTGGGCCAACAAGCTCCTGACCAGCATCATAAATACCTCAAAACTTGGACCATTTAAAACCAAAGTCAAACAGCACCTTTATGCCTTAGGGAGATGCGAATGGTCAGATTAACCCCTCCTTTACTTCCTCTCCTCCTTGTACCTCCCTCCTGTCTCCCTACCCATACTGACTACCCTGCCCTTCTCACTATCCCCCTGCCTTATCCCCCTAATAAATCTCAGTCTAGCACCCCTTCTACCTCCCTCCCTCTCTCCCTCCCTCCACCTACCCTCTTCCCTCACCTTACCTGCCCCTCAATCATCTCATACACTTATAATTCTCACACCTCTTTCTTGCCCCTCCCCATCCATGTTTCCCTTCCCAGTCCCCCTGCATATGCACGTACTATTATTTTTCTTCCACCCCTCCTCTCCCACCTCCCCCCAAGTTCCATCCTTGTCAGTCTCCCTGCTCACCACTATTCCCCTTTTACTAAGCCTATTTCTTGGCTGCATCTAACCTCTCCCCACTTCTTTCCTGTTCCTCCCATCGCTGATCTGTACTCCCTAACCTCCTCTATCTAACAATACTACTTCCTGGTGGTTTATTTACCCTCCAATCACCCCCTTCCTGCTGCCTTTCCCTCGCCCTCCTATCCATATATTTCACTTTTTTTTGCCACATGTACTATGCTTTATATTAATGGTGTAAGTGCCACTTGTATTTGCACTATTTTTATCATGTATATAAGTTTTCCATTTTATTCCATAAACATCTGTATTCTTCACTTGATTTTATTCTTGTACCATGCTGTAGTCACTCTATCATTGACGTAGAACCTTTGTAAATAAGCTTTTAGCTCAAAGGTTGTTATCTGAGGCAATAAATTAATAAATAAATAAATTCAGTTCAGTGTGAGTTTCGCAGTTACCAAATTTTTAAAGAAATATAATTACAATGGCTCCACTTTTCAAACTGAAATAACACACACATTTGCCTGCACACACTGCCAAAAATGAATACTTATGAGCGGCATGGGGTCATAATGTTGTATGACATAACAGCGCAGCAATGTACCACGCTGTAATTACAGCAAATACATTGCTGCCACTCAGGCATACTGCCAAAATACATTATGGATAATGAAGCTAGTGTCTTCTTTGTTTTCTGTGGGGTGATCTGCCCCAGCACTCCATGTTATGGGGGGGCTGTGCCCCCAACCCACCAATTAATATAATCAACTCTGGGGGGGGGGTTCAACATGGGGACAGGGAGAAATATCACCAGGGGAGAAAAAAAAGAAACCGCACAACGTGATTTTGGCAAAATCTGGAACCGGGGTTCAAGCCCCGGTCCACAGATGCATAGTTTCCCTGCACTACCATGGCTCATCCCACTGAGCCATTGTGGCAGCTTGGCAGACCACCTCCTCTACAGAGGTCTTGACCTCCATGTTAATCCTCCTCCTCCTCCTCCTCTCCACCCATACGTGACAGGGTACAAAACCGCATGCAACATATGTGCCTTGTGGGCTTTTGTACCTTGTTACGTTAGTACATCTCACTATATGTTCTGTGTGGTATTCCATGTGCAGTTCTGTATATGACATCTTGACCCAGTAGGTTTATGAGCAGTTGCTACATTTAACTGCATACATGCATGCATGCACAAGGCAGGTTGCATAACAACATACATGCAGTAGTTTAGGTAGCAGAAAACTCATTTAAGCAGCAGTGGCAGCCATTTTTAAAGACTATGGTAAGGCATCTGGGAACTTTATAGCAGACCAAAACAGCTGTCATTTGTAGGACATGAGCACCATCTCAAGAACCCACTAGACTGCATCATTAGGCAAGAGGATCGTTGTTTTATAAAAGCATGAAATAAAGTGGTTTAATATATGGATCTTCAATTTAATAGATCTGTAAAGCATGCAAAAAAAATCCAGTAATACCCTCAAAGGTTCGGTGATAATAGTATTGTCAATCATTGGTAATAGTATTGTCAATCACTGGTAATACTATAGTTTTGTGCCAATAATAGTATCGTTGCAAGCTTCCGAAAAGATACTTCCTGCCCCCACATCCTAAGCGTGCCTCCTCATTGGCTGTTTTTCCTGTGTGGGTGGGCAGAACAGTTTAAAAAACATGGCGGCTCTTCTCTCGCTAACCGAGAGCAAACTCAGTCGTCGTGCTTCTCGTTTTTTATTTGATGTTTTCCCCTCAGCAAATAAAAATATCTGGTTGATCCTGTCATTCCAGTCCTGAAGAGCAGATAGGATCTCAATAATGAAAAAAGAACAGGCATGGGGCGGGAACCATCACGAGTGAGCACACAGCTCAACGCACAGCGTAGGACAGTGCGACGGTCGACCAGTACAAAGTCAGTTCACTGAAACAGTCGACCACCCATTAGAAAAAAATGTAACATCCATATATTAAATAAAATAACCTATAGGTTTGTGTGTCCATTACCAGGGAGTACTGGCATCTCAAGGTTCTGGACACATTGGAACCTCTTGAGCTTCGCTCTCGAGGTTCATGTGTCCAGAACCTTTTGATGCTATTACTCCCTGGTAATAGACACAAACCTATCAGTTATTCTCTATTTAGTATGGGAAGAAGAGAAAGCAGAAGGGAAACTTGCTCTTCCTGAAAATAACTACTAATTTAATAGTATTCCTATCAAATTTAGAATAAAGTTTATTTGCTACAAAATGTACTGTACCTTTATAAATGTATTGCACCTATTTGAGATCCTGTCATCTACTTATCCTGACAGGACCTAAAATATGTTTTATTTACTGATACAGCTTTTTCAAAATGTTTCATTTTTAGCCATTTAAGTCAATATGTTGTGTCCTTTAATAATTTCCTCTGTTGCTTTTTTTCCAGCAAACCTTAATGCGCAATCATCCCCTCATTCAATAGGGACCCTCTGGCCTCCTTTAGCTGGTGGACAAACTATCAAATATACAGTATCAATCTGTGGTCTGCAACCCATTTCAGAGGTACTGTGGTCTGGTGGTTAGAGCACTTGCTTGTGAATAGGGAGATTAAAGATTCAGACCTCACCAGAGCCAAACACTGTATGACCCTGAGTGTAGAGACAGTGCTAGATACAGTAAAAAGGGAAAAGTGGAAGTGTGCCAGAAATGATCCACTTTTTGCTTGACATTGCATTCAAAGATGTGCACCCCATCTGTAAAAATACAGTAGCTGAAAAATGGAAAAGTTAAGAATAAGAAAATATTTTTACTTAACAAAATTTAGCTTCTGTACTAGTGAAACTGTTACTTCTGAATTGGTTTTAATCCAGTTGTTTCTCTTTTTGATACACATTTTTACACCACTGAGTCTAATTTGACACGTTTTAACCCCCCCCCCAGCACTGTTACAGCCTGAGGTGATCGATGTAGCACCCATTGCTTCTGGGCTCTGCCTACCCACCCTTGTTACACACAGAGTCTGTGACTACCAGATCAACATAGCATTTCTGTTGCTTTACACAGATGATTAAAACCAAAAGCTGGAACATAGTGGCACATACTGTACACTCTGCATCCTGTTATTTGTCATAGCAGACTATGTTAAGACCAACTCAGTCCCTGTCAAGCAATCTGCAAAAACACTGATCAACTATATACGTGAGCTACAGTGAACCAAACAGACACCCGGTCATCACTGAAACATGACTTAAACCTGAAATCTGAAACAATTATGTACTGTTCAATGACTGTTTCTGAATTTGCCTTTACCACATCTAAGGGAAAGGTAGTGCGTTTACACCAAGACAAATCTATGATATTCCTACTGAAACCCTGATCAGGACCATCAACCTGGCCATACCCAAGAGAGGATCACCATAAGAATCTCATTGGGATCAAAGGAGTTGTGCCTCAGTACATCTACAGGTTATCCAATACTGCATCCTCAAATCCAGCCTACTCAGTATAATAGACTTACTCCCAGACTGACTGTTACAAGCTCAAATAATTACAATGGGGGACTTCAGCATCATTTGGCATACACCTGGGACATCACTGCAGTGGACTAGGTGGATGAAGGAACAGTTCTCTTTTGTAACAGTAGCTCTTCAAGAGTATCTTCTCCATTGAGCCACATCATGGAACTGTACGTGATTGGTGTCAGGACTACACAGAAAGTTTTTGCTGGCTTGGGCTGCTCATGTCAGTGCCCTATGTTGGCACCTATATAACATTAGAGTACCCAGTATACCTCAGTTCTCTGCCAGAGACAAGTTCAGAAGATCATCAGACCAGAAGGGACTGAAGCAACTAGGACCAAAAACAGGCACACAGGAGAGGATATGGAAATTTGAGTACAGATTCTGATAGTCCAGGAGAATGTAGCCTGTGACTACAGACAGTATAGTTGCCCATCACCCAACAAGAGAGGAAGGTGGGAGGGATAGCTGTAGCTCAAAGAAGGAGATTCTCTTGAAGATCTCTTATTACGGTAGGTAACTATTCTATCTTCTTTGAGGATATCTTCCTCCATTGAATCACATCATGGAACAATTCTCCAGCAGTACCAAGCACTAAGGGAGGACAGCTGGAACTAATTATCCTGCGTGAGGAGGCCTTGTAGAACACTAAGGCTAAAACTGACACATTTTTGAGAGATGATGCCCAGACTGTAGTGTTTAGTGAATATATGAACAGTTCTCCAAGTAGCAGCAGTACAAATGTCAGCAGTGGACACATTCTGAAAACAGACCACTGAGGTAGAAAAACCTAGGGTGGACTAAGCATGAACAGTGCCAGGAAGCTACTTACCATGCTTCTGATAACAAAATGTATGCAATTGGCGAGCTATTTGGACAAGCCCTGTTTAGAAATATGTGAGCCCACTACGCCAGGAAAAAAAAAGCAATAAACTTTTGGGAAGATCTTCTACAATCCTTAGTATGTTTCAGTAGCAATGCAGTGTCTGATTACCCAGTGATGGATGTCCAGTGTATGCAAATGATGCTCCCCACTATGTGTAGAAGAGGAAAAGTAAATATGAAGGTCTATGGTTTGATTTGGGTTCTCTCAGACACCACCTTCAGAAGAAAATGAGGACTGATCCATAATGTGACCCTGTCCTTCTGAAAAGTAATAAATGGAGGGTCAGCAACCAGACCCTGTAACTCTGAAATGTGTCTAGCAGACATCATTGCCACTAGAAACATTTTCTACCAAGAGAGGAAGTGCATTTCACACAGAGCCACATGCTCAAATGGAGGTGCAGTTAGTGTCCCTAAGATCAAATTGAAGTCCCACACTGGAACCAGATCTTGGACCAAGAAGGTGTGAAAGGGGGATGCCCCTTAGGTATCTCTGGGAAATCTCTAACTAGGCCACTGTCATACCCTCAGATAGGGAATAAAAAGCCAGCAAAGAAAACCCTTCTGGAGGAATGCCCTAGCCCTCAGTCCTTAAGGAACAGTATATAGTCCAAAATTTTAGGAACTGGACATGTAAAAGAATTCAGCGCATGCCCAGTACACCATATCATAAAATGTTTCCATTTTTGTGAATAAATGTGCCTGGTTGATGGCAGTCTAGCCACCAAGAGCAGATCAGCCACAGCCCAGGAACCCCTAAAGTAGGAGGGCTCTACATCCTCACAAGCCATATGTGAAGGTGCAGGCATTGAAGATCCAGTTCACCAGTGCATGGTGCTCCTGTGTCAGAAGTCTGGCTCACAGTGAGAGCTGCACAGGAGGTTCTACCACCAGTTGTTGGAGAAGTGGAAACAACATTTGCCTAATCCAGTGAGGAGCCACCAGAATCAGGGTGGCATACTTGACCAGCAGGTACACCAGAACACTCTGTATTAGAGAAAATGGAGGAAAAGCATACAGAAAACTCCCTTTCCAAGAGAGGGTCAATGCATTTCACCAAAAAAACTCCAAGTCCTGGAGTCAGCAGAAATGTGGCACTTTTGCATGGTATGGAGACACAGATAGATCTACTTTTTGATGACCCTTTCTTTTGAACAAGCCATCCACTACTGAGTTCGAGAGTTCCCATTCATGGCAGAGTGCATTGGATCAACTGAGGTGATCCAAAAGTGTGTTCAGGGCCTTGGGGAGGAACACTGCAGACAAGAACATGTAATGTTTCACTGCCCTTTGCCAAACTCTCATCACTTCTCTGCAGAGAGCATAGGAATGGATTCCGCTCTGTTGATTGATGTAATGCATCACTGACATATTGTCTGTGCAAATCACCTGCTGATCCCCCTGAAGGATGTTAGCAAAGGCCTGCAGGCCACATAGAACAGCCCTTCTCTCAAGAGTCTTGCTGTGAAGCACTGAATCCAGAAAGCCTCATTAGCATGAGTCTGTGGAGGACCCGATTGAGCCACCCACCCTGTCCTGAAGCATCTGTTGTCATTACAGACACTAGAAACAACCACAGGATGGGCTAACCACTCTCCTGGTTGGATTTGTCTAGCCACCTAAGCAGAGAATGACAAAGAGGAAGAATGATCAGTATGACGCACTGCAACTCATCTTAATGTTGAGTCCAGTGTGTCCCGGGAAACCATTGTGAGATTCTCATATGGAGGCAGGCTAGTGGAACTGTCATGATGGCACCAGCCATTAGACCAATTGTCTTAAGAGATAACAGGTGGCGACATTGTCGCTGGAGGTCACCAGCTGTGCCTGTGCCACTAGTGCTTTGGTACCATCTGAGGGCAGCAATGCCCTGCCCAGATCCATATCTAAAATTTCTCCAATGTAATAGTGGCATAAGGACCAACTTTGGCTCAAAGACCAAGATGCCCAGTTGTTCAAACAGCTCTCTGGTCTAAACCAGTGTGTACAGTATTGCTTCTTTGGATGGGGCCTTTAATAGCCAATCATCTATGTAAGGGCAGATGTACGGCCCCTGCCTGTGGAATGTCACTGCAACCACCACAAATATTTTGGTAAAGATATGTGGCACAGAGCATAAATTAAAAGTCAAGACATGAAATTGGTAGTGAGAGCCCTGAAGCATGAATCGTAGATACTTTCTGTAAGACTTCCTGGTCTTGACATGAAGGTAAGCATCCTTCATATCCAGCACTACCACCTAATCCCCTTGTAACAATAAGGGACAGGGGGACTTCAGGGACACCATTCTGAACTTTGTGTATTGTATGCATGGTTTTGGGAAACTAAAATCTGGGACAGGTCTTAAATCCCCTGTCCCTGGTCTCATGTTATTATTACAACTCAATCTGGGAAGAATTAAGCAAGATGTTAAACAAAATATACGATCAGTATGGCAACATTTATATACTGATGCCAGGGAACTTCAATACAAGGACAGGGAATTTTCATGGCTACACTGATAATCCAGTTAAAATTACTTGGACAATAAGGATGCTAATTTTCCACGTTGCTCAACAGATAAAAAAAATAATGATGCTGGACACAACTTAATTGAAATGATGTCCATAAACAATTTTGCTGTCCTGAATGGGAGGATTACAGGTGACACAAAAGGTGAACCTACTTATTTCAACTCCTTAGGTGCTTCAGTTATTGATTTTATTCTATGGAATGGACATGTGAATATCTGGGAATCTTGTAAGATTCATGCCAGAGAAAAGAGTGATAATTTTCCAGTCACATTAGAATGGAGTGGAGTACTGAAAATGCCCCCATTCTAAACCTTATGGTAGCTTGGGATTTGAAGTTAGAAATCATAAACACATAAGGTGGACCTATTTAGAGGCGGTTACTATTGACAATTTTCTTCTACATTTCTTTTCTCCATTTGTTCAAAACATGTGCTTACTCAGTGATTTAGCATTCCTCACCAACCTTTTACATGACTTTCATGAGACCCTAAGAAATCTGCTTTATAGGCCAACTGAGCATAGCAAATACACAAGACCCAGTTCCTCCTCATTTGATAAAGAGGGTAGAAAATGCAAAGCCAAACTAACCAAGCTTATAAGGAAAACTAAATCATCATAGGACAAAAACAGATTCAGGCTACTTAACAGAGAAAAAAAATCTTACAAAATATTTTTAGAAAGTAAAAGAATGGAATTTTACAATAAACAGTGGATTAAGATGTTAAAGGTAATTCAAAGCAATGATACCCAATCCTCTTGGCTCATGGTAGCCAAGGAAATCAATAATAGCAAATCTGACTTTGATACTTACATATCCCTGGAGACCTGGGTCAGTCATTAAGAAAGTATTTTCTTTTATAGTAAGCTTAAAAATGATTCATCGATTCTTGGAAAGGGGCAAGAATACTATTCATAAATAAAAGGAAAACCAAAAAAGATCCCAAAATGTATAGACCCAGTTCGCTTCTTGATATCTCAGGGAAAATGTTTTTCTAAATTATTCTTAATAATCTATTATTACAGATTAAAATCTTTGAGACTTCGCAGAACTTCAGGCTGGTTTTAGAGCTGGCTACTGAACCACTGATAATTGCTTTATTTTGAAACACCTAAAAGAGAAACATGTTTGTATGAGAAAACAAAAATTGTATGTGGCTTTTATTGATTTTAGTTCTGCATTTGACATTATTTCCCACAACCTCTTGTGGGAAACAATGCAGAACTGGGGAACACATTTAAATCTCATCTCCATAATCAGAGACCTGTGCATAGGCACCTGGGCTCAGGTTTACGTGGGGCACTGGGGGGGTGAGACAGGGCTACATCTTGGCCCCCACACTTTTTTCAATTTATATAAATAGATTACTTGAGGAACTGAGCAATTCCATCTTCGATTCCCTAAAGATTGTTACCCTTCTCTGCCTTGCTCTAGCGTATGCTGATGACCTGCCTTTAATAGGCTTTTCCAAATCAGGACTTCAGAAAAAAATGAACATACTACATTCCTTTTTAGAAAAGTTCCAACTCAAAATTAATAAAACTAGAATCCAGGTTCTTATATTTGGCAATTGGAATACCTCAGGACACTGGTCCATTGGATCACAAATTTTATACTGTGTTGACTCATATATTTATTTGGGTTTAAACTTCTCTAGAAACACACAATGGGCAAGACACATTGGGGAAGTTCTTCTCAAACTGTAGCAGACAGCTGTAGCACTTAAAAATATTAAACAGACAATATGGAGGCTACAGTGTGAGGCCCATGCTACAAGCAATCAAAGCCAAATACATTGTCCAGGCTCTCTTTTCAGCAGAAGTTTGGGTGCACAGTAACCTTGATTCCCTGGAGGTCCCACTGAACCAATTATACAGGTCACTATTAGGTGTTGGAAAGTCTACCCATGCCCACTACCTAAGAGCTGAGTTAGGCATTACTGATCTCAATGCATTTGCCTCAATCCGCAAAGTAAATTATTGGCTTAGAATCACCAGAATACCTGCTCACAGACTCCTCCACATATGTTGGGAGGAGAGGATGAGCTGGACGGACAGGGGGCACAACCAATCTGATTGGCTCTCTGAATTTCATAAGATTCTCAGGCAATATGATTTGAACTTTCTGGATAATTATGTCAAACATGATATTACCATTAGTCTAAAATATTAAGTTTATATCAAAAAGAAGATTGAAACTGTCACATTCATAAGGATCTTGAAAAAAAAGCAGACACTCTGAATTCTCACCTTGGTTAGCTCAAAACTATACTAGACATGGTTTGAGATATTACTTGGATTATTTCACTGACTATAAATTGAGGAGGCTATATACCTAATACAGATTTGAACTTTTTCTCAGTAACATTCTAATAACCAGATACAATGTTGCATTTAATAATGAAGACAAAAAATGGAACTGTCCTATCCAAAACTGCAAAAATCACTTTCATGTGATTTTTAAATGTACTTGGTAAAATAAGGCCAGGAAAATATGGCTTGCCTCAATTCTGAATACTAAACAGACCAACAATATCAAGTCCTTTTGGTTATTCTGTTCACTACAGATGACTATATTATTTCCAAAATGGGTGGATATCTTTGTGCCATAAATAGTATTAGGCTTAAACACTGCTGATTTGTTTTAAAGCTTATCGATTATTATTCTGTTTTATGTTCTATAACATTTTTTGGTAAAGTTTTAAAATTCTCCCTCTGGAGTGCTTTGTATGGCTAGTAATACATTTTGTACAAGGTTTAAAATGTATGTGCAAGGTTATATGTCTATATGTTTTTTATGCATGGTTTCTTTTTTGTATCTTTTTTTTTTGCTTATTCTTACATTTTTGCATGGTTTTATGGTTTATTTCTTGTAATGATCTTTTTATGATTGATCAAGAAAGTTTCTTGACTGAGTGAAATACTTACAAAAGTTCAATGGTGTTCTTCATCAGTGGTGGACTGAAGAGCAATTGACAGCGGGAGAAAGAACTGAGGCATGCTGGGGATTCTGTTATAAAGGAGCCAATGTAACATGCTGATTTGAGTGGCTCCAGGCAGTAAAATGTTTCCAGATGGTCCTGACACAGAGGGCATACAGTTCCATGATGTGGCTCAAAGGAGGGAGATATCTTTGAAGAAGATCAGCATCTTACAAAACTATTTTCACCATACACCAGATATAACAGCAATTCCAGAAAAACTGCATGTATTGACTGGATACCTACCAACAGGCTAGAGAATATAATCAACTCCAGAACCTAGTCTAATTTCATGAGCACACATGGTCCCATATATCATAACAGTCAGTGGCTCAGCAGCTTGCACACTCACCTTGGTTCTGCTATGGAATATTGAAACTCAGTATCCCAATCTCCACAAGACCAAGTTCGGGAGATTGAATTTCAGTATCCCACAAGGCACTAGATCCCAGCTTACAGGATCCCAAAGGCACTTGCATTTAACAAGGGGGGCTTCTCCCCCCGCATCCCCATAACTTAAGTAACCAACTCCAAAGGGGAGCGGACCCTGGAGTAAAACATTAAGTTATGGAAGGTGAAAAAAAAAACATTGCGGTAACCAGGAACAGATCCCAGGTCTGCCACATCATGCTGCCTGAGATGCTGGTGGCTCAGCCCTCCATGCCATGGGAGCAACTTGGCCAGCTTCCATATTTTTTCCACCACTGTGGTGCCTGACCAGGGGTAGGATAACCATTTATTACATCAGCTACCTTACCTCTACCCTTCCTGCTGGATGTGTGTGTCGGGACAGTGAAGCTGTTACGTGCATTTATATCAGAATACTGAACTTGGTCCCGTGAGTGCAAGATTCTGAGTTTCAGTATCCTAATGTGATACCCTCACCTCTGATGCTGGAAGATCAAAAGGCTGTGGGTTCCTGCCCCCACCAGACAGCTGGGGTAAATCCTAAAATAGTTGACATTGTAGAGCAGCATAATGGGGTACTTCACTCCTGAGGTGCCATCTTCTGGGTGAAATGGAAGAATGTGGGTGTATATATACACTCCGAATCTATGTTTAAGCATATTCTGTTCTCGAGGTTAAACCACAGTCCTGTCTCCCTGTTCTGGTTGTTGGGTAGTTGTTAAGATGGTCATTAAAGATCCCATGGCACTTCTCAGAAACAGCAGGGGGATTTTTATTGTAAAACAAAAAGAAAATTATTACATACAGTTATAACATGATATCAAACACATCACATATCTGAATGCAAAACTTGAAAAGGTATACAGAGTATATTATTGCTTCAAAAGATATACAGAACATATTATTGAAAACAAAAATTAAACCTCACCCTCAGAATTAGATTCCCAAGCTAGAAAAATAGACAAGATGAAAAGAATAAAACATTCCTAATGTAACACCCCTCCTTTTTTTTCAAACAGAAAAAAAAATACATAAGGATAGATAATCCTTTACCTTATCAAGGACATAGGAGATACGGGATGTTCCAGCTTGTGATACACTATATCACAATGAGTGGACAGTGACCTTGGCTCATGAGTGGTGGAGCATAGCAGAGCCACGAGTGAGGGTTTCCAAGGTCACTGTCCACGAGTTGTGATACATAGGGTATCACACCCTGAGGCATCGAGTGTCTCATTTATACAATAAGGCTCCAGCTTTTGGTTTTTGACTTACTTTTCTTTTTGTTTGGTTCAGCGGCAAGAGGAATGGGGAGGGGGAAATGATGTGTACACTATGTGGATAAATGATGATGACGTGTACACTGTGTATAAATGCCTGGCATTTTCACAGTGTTCACATCTTCCGTTTATCACATGGGGGTGAAGATTCATGGATTTATTGCACCGTGTATCAGATCACCCCTATTGTATAAATATTCAAGAGGAATTCTATAGAACAGCCCATTGATGGCTGGAAATAATATCAAATACATGCCTGTAGATACCCCACAGACCTCTTTTAATCAAATGTACCAAATTGTCACTTTCAACCATTTTTACTGCAATACTAGGTGACATCATATTTGATACACAATGAATTTAATTACTGCACACCATACGTTCAAAGTGCTAGAATAATATTTCTGTCACTGAGGCCTAAAAATTCCCCAAATCCAGTTTGTTACGTTGAATGGATAAAAGTAAATGCTAATTCTAAACTATTGCTTCTACTTTCCTAATGTTTTCTGGAAAGGGGCACTCCAAAAAAAGGTGTCTTTTGATTCCATCTGATTTTGACAATATATCTGAGCACGATAGTTTTCCTCTGCCATTTGATATTTGTTATTGCTTTTTGGAGCACAAGATACATCCTGCATCCTAGAAGGAATTCTTTTGTTTGTTATTAAACTCAGAATTTCTGGTTTCTCCAATTGCAAACAGTCCTTACAAATCTGTGGCACAAAAAAGAAGGATCCTAGTATGTAAGTGTATAGTCCTTTCCTAAATGATCTGGCCAATATAGTCTGAGGAAGACAACATTTCTTTAGTATAATCAGGATATCTTGGGCATAGCTTGGAACCTGACATGCACCCTTCCCTTTCCTAGAAGTACCTAATTGCCCTCTTTCCCAGGCTTGAAGAAAGGCCCAAACCAATCCCATATCCAGGTCATCCATGACTTTTCAGCTTGAAAAATGACAGGAGTGAAATTATTACATATAAAAACACTAGCCAGGAAAACAGTGGGATTTATCATCCCTAAGCCCAGATAGATAGATACTTTATTTTTATAGCACCACATTCTGGGGATTCGGAGTGCTTCACAATCAACAATTTAAAACAACAATTACATAGCAAAAACACAATAAAACAAATTCGACAATCAATCCACTAACAATCCAGGTGGAACTGACAGCAATACAGATGAAAAACTATCAATCCATACAATAAAACAGCGAATCAGAATATTTATCCATTAAAAGCCTGGTTGAATAAAAAAGTTTTTAATCCCTTGTTGAAGGTTTCCACCAAGGGTGCCTGCCACAGTTGTTTAGGCAAGGAGTTGCAGAGAGTAGGCACGGCCACTGAAAATGCTCACTCACCAGAGTGCCACAACCTAACCCTGGGAATTCTAAGGAGGCAACCCTCTGTGGAATGGAGAGCCCAGGATGAATGATGGGGCACAAGGAGAGCTTTTAGTTAGGCTGGTCCCCTTTCATGTAGGGCCCTATAGGTCAGTAATCTGACCTTGAAGGCAGTCCTCCACCTAACTGGCAGCCAGTGCAGTTCACTGAGGACAGGCATAATATGATCACACCTTCATGCACCTGTCAATAATCTTGCCACCATGTTCTGCATCAGCTGCAGCTGGTGGAGATTGCCTCCAGATAGCCCTAGGTAAAGGGCATTACAGTAATCCAGCCTGGACATGACAAAAGCATGTACCAGTGAGGTCAGGTCCTCAGGTGGTAATAGGTTCCAGATCCAGGCAATGTTCCTCAGATGGTAGAATCTGTTCTTAATGACGGCCAACACCTGAGCATCAAATGTCAGACCATCATCGAGGATCATACCCAGATCCATCACCCGTATGGATGGGATCAGTGGTACCCCCCAGTACAAGACAAGGGGGATCCCACAAACTCCCCTCCCCACCATGACAACCCAGATCCACCACCAGCACCTCAGTCTTCTCTGTGTTGAGTCTTAACCATTTATGAGTCATCCAAGTCTGGATCATCACCAGGCAGTTGTTAAATACTACTGTGTCTACTATCTGGTTACCCGGTGCCCAGGACAAGTATAGCTGGGTATCATCTCCATAGCAGTGAAAACCCAGCCCATACCACCTGATAATGTCTCCTAATGGCAGCATATACACCATAAACAACAGGGGCAAGAGGACCAATCCCTGTGGAACTCCACAAGTCAGAGGCTTCAGGTTAGATGAGGCTAACCCCATCACCACCCACAGCACTCTGCCTGTCAAGTATGACCTGAACCATTTGATAACATTTCTGGCTAGGGAAAACCAGTACTGCACTCAATCAAGCAGCACCCCATGGTCCATGGTGTCAAATGCCACTGAGAGATCCAGGAGGATCAACATGGTATGCTCTCTCCAGTCTCTCACTATCAGGAGATCATTAATCACCTTCACCAAGGTGGTCTCCATAATATGCCCAGCCCCAAAACCAAGACTGGAAAACCTCATAGGTGGAGGAGGAGGCAAGTCGATCCTCGAGCTGGACGGCCACCACTTTTTCTATAACCTTCCCTAAAAATGGGAGGTTAGAAACTGGTCTATAGTTGCTGAGACAGTCTGGGTCCAATGAGGGTTTCTTTAATAGAGGTCTAACCAGGGCATCTTTCAAGGCCAATGGGAAGGCCTGACTCCTCAAAGAACTCCAAACGATCTCGGCCACAGCAGATCCAATCAGATCCAAACATCCAACCAAAAATCAGGCTGGACCTGGGTCCAGATCGCAATGTGTTGTTCGCATCCTTGAGACAACTTCAATCACCTCCTCCATCCCAACTGGGTCAAACTCAACCCACACAGGAAGTGTGTTCCGGCACATCTCAGGGTGAACCCTGCAATCCCTATGAGTGATGCTGGAGGAGCTCTCAGCTCTGATAGAGGACACTTTATCGACAAAGAACAGAGCAAACTCTTCTCACCTTGTGCTTGAACCTGCTCTTCCCACACAGAGACAGGCCAGATGTAATAGCCCACCTACCATACGGAACAGCTGAGCCAGTCTGTTCCTTGACCAGCCATCTCCCTTGACAAAAAAATCTTCCTTCTTTCAGGAGATTTCCCCAGATAGTTCTTATAATGGAACCTCAGGGCCAATTTGTCCTCCATCATGCTAGAACTCCCCCAACATCTCTCTAACCTCCGACCATTAATCTTTAACTCCTTGAGTTCCCCATCAAATCAGGGAGGTCTCTGGTGAGTAGACAAGGGTCAGACACAAATGGGTGTGATTGAATCAAAGGCCACAGTGATGGCTCCATTGTAGGCCACCACTGCCTCCTCTGTTCCAATTGCTCATGCAGCCCCTACACTCAATAGGTCCAGCATCGCAGTAGTCCTGTTTGGGCAATCTCTGTAAAGGGTGGTACTGGACCATCTCCAAAGAGGCAGGACCTTCAGGGGGGCCCCAAACCTGAACCCCACGGTGCTATGATCCAACCAAACTACCGGATCTACACTAAGGTCAGTGACCTCAATGCCTAATGAAAACATCAAGTCCAGTGTGTGGCCACAAGAGTGGGTCACTGAGGTAATATTTTGCATCAGTCCCAGTGCCTCCATGATCCTCAGGAAATCACATCCAAATAATGAGAGCTCATCATCGACCCAGGCATTGAAGTCCCACAAAATTAACCATCTGAGGGACTCCAACACCAGGCCAGTGACAGGTACTCTGATCTCCCTCAAAACCTCACCCTCTCGACCTGGGGGGGTTGATAGAGCATGAGGATCCTGTAACCTGTGCCAGGATCCCCCCACATGGCAACACACTCAAAAGACTCAGTGGGGCCCATAGGTAGCACCGTTAGGCCCAGGCTAGAATTAAAACAAATGGCTACCCCTCCACCTTTGTGAGCCTTCCTAAGGGTGTGTATCACAAAGTATCCAGCTGGCACTGTCACCTCCAAAATTGGAGCTACATTTTCATCCAGACAGGTCTCTGTGATGTAAGCCAGGCCTACCGAGCCAATCAAGTCCTCTATTATGGCAGTCTTGTTCCTCATCGACCTGGCATTGCATAACACAGCCCAAGTAGGATGAAGGGAGACTGCTGGATCAGCTATCTGCCCACTTCCCTCAGTGGAGCCCTTGGGTATGGGCACCTGACAGGCAGGACCCCTCTCTAGTACCCATTTCATCCCAGGACGTCTCCTTGGTCTCATCACCCGAATCCATGACTCCCTGACAGCCTCTTAAGCCAACCCCCCATACTCCCCCAAAGCAATCCCTAACACCCAACACCTCCTATAGGTCTCTAAAGAGAGTGGTGGGAGCTTGAAGGGGTGAAGGCCCCGGAGAAGGGCTGCTGAGTAGCTGCACCTTATCAGGCTCTGTCCCAGGCACATATTTCAACCCAAATAACCAAAACCAATATTTAAATCCCACACAGTCACACTCTCACATCCAAATCAAACTCACACCATTCGACCCTAAACTCCAAAAACAATCCCCACCCACCGCTATCCAAAACAACTGCAAAGAATCCCACCAACCCCACTACCCACTTAAAAAAACAATTTAGTAAATTCTATTTCCTTTAGGGGGAAGAAAATCCAAAGTGTGTGAGGCAATCTCTAAAAAGCTAATTCAGCCTTTGTAAATTACAATATCAGCAAAGGCAAAAAGTTTCTCTCCTCTCCTCTTTCACAGAAGAAAACAATCAGTTGCTCTGTACTTTTTGGTCAGTATAGAGCCATATGAGAGAACAGTCTGCCACAATCCAAATGCAAGGCTAAAAAGACCCACAGATCCCCAGCAGTCTAGGCTCTCACCACTGTTTGTCCTAAAAGAGCCCCCCAAAATGATTATACATTGCATTCTTGAAACTGACCAGTAAAGGATACACATAACTTTTAAAAATAAAAATTGGCAGTAGAACATTCTTAGTGAGATGCACACTTTTCTTTTTAGGCATCTTCCTCAGCTTCCAGGCTGCTACTTTAGCCTGACCTACTTTCTTGTTTCAAGGACCAGTTATATACGGCATTATCTAGAATTCCAAACCATACCCCTTATACCCAAATAGGCTCCTTGTCTATGGGAACTCCTGCCATTGTCATGATCTATTTATCCCTTTTTAAAGCTAAGCTCTTACTTTTTCTGTATTCACCATGCATCAGATAATGTAGAGAAAACATTTATCTCTATAAACACTGCTTATCTGGCTTCCTCATCCCTCTCAATGAAGCTCAAGTCATCAGTGTACACCAAAGTTAACTGAATAGACTTAGAGTCTATGCCATTCATACCCTTGATTACCATTTTAAAGTCAATTTTCCTAATCAGAGGGTCAGTGCCTAGTTCCTACAAAACAGGGCTCAGGGGCACCCCAGTCATACCCACTCTGTACCTAAAAAGAGTAGGGAATTTCCACAGTGTCCTTGCCAAATTTCCCCCAGTCACTAAAAATGCCACCAATTAACCTGATTCATTATGACTGTTCTCTATCTGACAAGACAGAAAATAAACAGAATTGTCTAGTCTTCCTTCCTCAGTCAGCATCAACAAATTAAGTAAATTGTCCATAGAGATGCAGGAAGCATAACCCTCTCAATGCATTCTCCAAGTCAAATCATAGAAATCTGCTGATGAGAACCTGCTTCAGAATGAACTTGGCATACTAAATTTGGATAGACTTGTGCTCATTTCAGTGTAAAGGATGCATGGTCTTACTTCACATCGGATCTCACAGCTATCTATAATAGGCTACTTCCGTAAGATACACACATGATGCATTAGCAGGTAGTCCTGATTTAATTGTGCATGCTTGGCCATCCTGATAGCGTACTCTGCTGTTAACTTACTCCTGAAGCATGTCTGTTGCTGCACTTTGGAGATCAAAACTTACATTAGTTCCAGTATCGATTCTGAAAGTTATTTTACCCAGATGGTTCAAACCCACAAGTGAGTAAGTATAGTTTTAAACGTTGTGGCTCTGGTTCTTTGCCCAAGCTGACATGGTAACACTGCATGTTATCTTGCCATGAAGGCAACAAAGAAAACTTTAGACAGCTATCACTGCCATTTGCAGAATTTCTTAAGATAAAGTGTTTGTGTGTATTGTCTTTGCACTAGAAATGTGAGTATAACTTAAACCTCAATACATATCAATATATATTAATATAAAGATATACTGCATATTACGTTGAGGCATTTAAGGGATATTTTAATATTTTATAGCTATGAGCCACAATGAAATTTTGTTGGGCAAACTATGGTTTGAAATGGTTTGAAAGGTTAATTATCACATATTAAATAGTGTATATAGGGAACTATCTGAGCATCAACAACAAACCCTGTTTTTGCTTTAATAGCAATAATCTATGTATGCTGCTTACTTAGTAATATTGAAACTGAAGCTGAAGACTAGAGATATTTAATGTCTCTTGCTCTGTTTAGGTATTGTCGTAACCTTCGGTATCTATAGAACTCACAGTATTCCCTTTGTGTTTTTTTTTAAGGGGGTGGTTTTAAAACATCCTGGACTGCTACTCCTGGTTCAAAAACACAAGGCAACCTGTTGAAACTATGGGGGGAAAAAGGAACTGAACTGATTTCAGATACCAAGAAGCATTTCTTTACAAAAAGGGCTTCTCTATTAAAGGGGACTAGTAAAGACACAGGTTGGATTACTGAATTACACAGCCATCATTCTTAAGGTGAACCTTTCCCATTTCAGAACTGAAAGTGTATTCTCACAAATGCTGCTTTTGAACTAAGCCTAGGTGAGGTAAGTTGAGGCTGCAGCCCCTGAAGAGGTGGAACTGAATAATCCTGCTGTTTTTGTAACAAGTTCACATCTCTGAGACATCCTGGATTTCAATGACTAAGGAAAGAGAACTGAGGATGAGTTTTATCCATCCAGACCTGGAGTGGGGGGTTCCTGATTTTGAGTTCAAAATTAAAGGACCTCTATCTTAAATCAATTGAGTGTATATTTTATTGCATTTCTATTGTCCTTTCCAACCCTAATGTTTATGCTTGGAAACATATAGGGGGCATCTTAATTATAACCTTGTAAGATCTATTTATGATAATTTAATTGGACCTGTTTGTGTATTTACCTTACATTGCACAGTTAAGATTACTTTCGCTATAGATTTAATTGAAGTTTTGCTGGACTAATACATCTATATCTGCTTTTATGAAATGGTGTTAACAAGAGAACAATTAGCCCTTGTAAGTGATATAATAGACAACTCATTAACTTATGCTGTTGGAGAGGGCATGAATCAATCCTGAAACAGTGAAAAAGGGATCTAAAAGAAATAAGAACTTTCTCAGATGATATAAGGGATATATTAAAACAAAAGGAAGTTTGTGTGGGAAAGACAGAAAGAGTGGATGAAGTAGATAATAAAAATGGTAAACTGAAGGAATTAGAGGAAAGGAATGAAAATAAACATAGGTACAGAAAACCAAAAAACAAAAAAGATAATAATTTAGAAAGTAAAGGAAGTAGGGTTTTAAAGAAGACATACAAGACAAAAGAAAAGAGTATGAAGGTGAGAACATCCAAGAAAAGCTTAAAACAAAAAACATTTGACACAGAATAAACAAGAACATTACCTTTATTGATACAAAAATTGAATACAATTAAACCCTTAAATACAAACAAAATACATTTAAAACAAACAGATGAGGTGTTAACAGATAAGGAATGATTGCATTTACTTGCGGCCTCCACTCCAAATGTGGAGACCAATAAAATCATAAAATGCAGCCTTAATATAAGCCTACACATGGGCTCACAAGATAAGCAAGAAATCAGTCTCTATTTAGCAGACTGGGATACACTTGAAAATAATGAAGCAATTACCACTACATACATACCACCAGTTTCAATGACAAGGCTGGATCAGGATGAAAATAACAGAACTAAGTATGTACAGCAAGAAATTAAATCTATCCTCTCAGATTTCCAGATCACTGTTCAGGGCCTGAAAAACATAGAGAGAAGTCAAAAAACTTAAAAAAGCAATATGGAAGAACCTGAGGAATTAATTATAGACCCTTTGGAGAATAGTCTACCATCTAAAAGTAAGACAGCTGTTAGGGAGAACTCCCGTATGTACTATCCTACTGCTCTGAGTGAGGACATTATAAATATTATGAAAAATTGACATGCAGCTAGCCTCACTTTGATGGAACAGATGATAATGATTAGGAGTGAACTTGACACTATAAAGGAAAATATTGCCATTAATGGCTTCCGATTAGATGATGCTCTAAGAATCCTGAATCTAATTCATCCACCTAAAGAATCTTCATCTATCCCTCTCATTGAGGAAGATGTTTCTTTAGTAGTAATAAATGAGGAAAGGGAAAAGGAAACTAAAAGACCCAACTTTTCTGTCCTAATTATTCCAGATACTCCCCCGAAAAATTTAAAAAAAGAAAAAAAATCTCAAAGGAAAAACAATAATAATAACAAAAAAGTAAAGTACAGTAAAATAAAGGGAAAGGATAATCAGGGAAATGCACATGAAATAAGAGAACAGGAAGAGAATACTCTAGTACAAACTATGGAGCAGGCAAATATACAAATAAATAATAAAAAAAACACTGAAAAAGAAGGAAACCTACGACGAAAAGGGCAGGAAAAATGAAGGAAGGGATGCCTGCACTAACAATAAGATGGTAAAAAATGATAAACCAGTACCTGAGCAGGAAAGATGTGATGTACAATCTGAGGGAAGGGGATGAACATGACCTCTTCGATAAACTTGATTTATTGGGAAATGAAGTAAATAAACTATCTCGGTGGATTTCAGAGAGGAGATTTAACAGATAGAACAGCAAATAAAAATAGAGAAACTGAAAAACACACTATAAAGAAATTAGGAAAAAAGGAAGGTACATGTGGGATGGAAATGGTAGATATTACTAATTCGTATTATACATTTCGTAAAGTTAATTACACATCGATTAAAGAAGAGTGGTCAGAGTCATACCCTTTGATTAGGCTGTATGGCACAGAAAAATGGTGACATTTTGACCCGGCAAACTTTGAACTACAGATGCCACAATATTTAAATTCTAAATTAGATACAAATATGATGGAGGATGACATAATAGAGATCAAAAATATACTGATTACCGCAGCCACTTTTATAGATATTTTGTTTGTTTCACCAAGAATAGCCAACTATGTGTGGATGAACGGCTGACTACTTCAAGATAAGGTCTGATTCTCACCTTTCCTAATAGGAAGCAGTTAAATAAGGCTATTGGTGATGGCAATGTGAGACCAGACAAGCACAAAATGTTAAGCATGTTTGGTATGAGCATGACAGATTATAACAAGCATTTGTCAATGCCGAATGTTTGCTTGCTGGCATTGGCAGTGGTAGTGTAGAAGTTACAGAGCTGCGTAATAGGAATGGCAGTGAAGTATTGAACTGAAGCCAACCCCACCACCACCCTGCAGAGAGTGACAGGCATTGGGGTGTGCGTTTGGGTCATCAGGCATAACGGCCACGCCATTTCACCACACCCCACCCTGCAGACACTGACAAGTGCCACAGTGTTCCTTGTGGTCTTTGGCCCTTATGTGCACCCCATTTCATTAGAAAATATGGTGAGATGGGTGCGATATAGGAGAATGGGGTGAACTTTGGGGCCGAAGAGTCCAAGGCATACCTCGATGCCTCTCAGTGACTGCAGGGTGTGGAATGGTATGAACATCACAGGCAAGAATCCCAAGTCACACCCCTGATTCCTGTCATTCTCTATAGGGTTGGGCATTATAGTTGAAAAGCCTAATACCTCAGGCATTCGTTGGTATTTTCACTCCAAATTTTCAACATATTTGTTTTGTGACCCCACCTCATGAACAGGGGGAATATCAGTTTGTTAGCCGAAAGCTGCTTATGCACAGTGACTACGGCATTTAGCACCACAGGTGCAAAAATATTCCGAACAGGATGTGAAAAATGACAGCTGTACTCTTTCATGGGGAGGTGTAAAAAATGGCTATGTTGCAAATGTGTAGTAAAAATATTTAAAAAAATGGTGAAGTCACGAGTGTACATAAAAACTGTGCAACACAGAACCGTAATATAATTAGGTTGGGGATTTCTTACAGCAGATTGTCAACTCAGGCATTTTGGTGCCTCCAATCATGAACAGTGTCACTGTGATTTTCTTTATCTGTGCCAAACAATGATTTCCTACAGTGACCATGCATCTCTGCACTGAAAGTGTGAAAACACACTTCGGCCATGTTGTGAAAAATGGCAGCTGTACTGTTCATAAGGAAGTGTGTAAAAATGCCACTGGTGAAAATCTGGGCTGAAAATATTACAAAGTCATGAACTAACGAGGGTACATGAAAACTGTGCAATGCTCACTCATAACACAGTCATTTCATGGACTTTTGTCACCAAATTTTCAACATAGCCATTTTAAGACCTCTGCTCATGAACAGTGTAACTGTGATTTTCTTAATCTGTCCTAAACATTGCTTTCGCACACCAACAGCACCATTGTGCGCTGCATGTGCGAAAACACATTTTAAGCGATATATGAAAATTGCAGCCGTACTGTTCATAAGGAAGTTTAATAAATGGACATGTTGAAAATCTGAGTGAAAATATTAAATTTGCAAACTTACTAGCATGCATAGGAACTGTGCAACACACACTCGTAAAAGTCATTTTTAGGAATTTTTCCACCAAATTTTCAACATAGCCATTTTAAGACCTCTGCTCATGAACAGTGTCACTGTGATTTTCTTAATTTGTCCTGTACATTGATTTTGCACACCAACTGCGCCATCGTGCGCTAAATGGGTGGAAACATGTTTTGGGTGAGATGAGAAAAATGGAAGCTATACTACTCATAAGAAGGTGTGGTAAAATGGCAATGTTGAAAATCTGGAGTGAAAATATTGAAAATTCACGACCTTACGAGCGTGCGTAGGAACTGTACAACGCACGCTTGTAAAACAGTCATTTTTTGGAATTTTTTCACCAAATTTTCAACATAGCCATTTTAACACCTCACCTCATGAACAGTGTCACTGTGATGCTGGGGTGGGATCCCAGCGTGGCACTCACTACTGGGAGGGGTGGAGGACAGTGCAGCTGATAGGGGATTGGGCACCCCCATCGGCTATATGATTAGTTGCCATGCTGGGGTGGGCACCCAGCATGGCATTTTGGAAGCCTTTGGGGGGGCGTGGGGAACGCAGCACAGCCGACGGGGATTGGGCACCCCGTCAGCTATACCGTGCGTGTGGGGGGCGCGCACGCCTGCGGGCGTCTGTGTGCGTGGTTGAGGGGGGAGCTGCGCATGAGCAGCATTATCTTATCACTGCTCACTCAAGCGTAGCTTCCCCTTTCAACTGTATGCCACTGCATTTTGGAGCATGTCATAGACAGCTCCAAAATGCATTAGCTTACAGGGGCCGTGCCTGCCAGCCCACTGACTGAATTGGAGGAGGAGGAGGTGACACACCTCCGAATCTCCGATGATGGCACTATGTTTCTTGCACATGCATGCAAGCAAACATAAAAATGATTATAAGCTTACAGAAACTATCAAAACCATGTTTCAAACTTTTTTGAACATCTCACTGGATGATCTTGGCTCAATGTCTGCTTGCTGTGCCAGTTCAGACGGTCAAGTGGACATTTGGGTCTCTAACAGCAAACTGGACGATGTGATACATGCACAATCTGAGAAACTAGATCACTTAGGGATATATATTGTTGACTCCAGAGGGCAGATCAATATCAAAATAGCCTACAAAGAGAAAAATCAACATCAATTCTCTTAAGAAACAAATTTATGGTGTTAACTGGATACAATGATAAAGTCTGACTGTCCCTGAACCATAATTCAACAATAAGTGAATTTATGTACCCAGTTAAGGGACCTTTGTATATGACTTGGAATATTTCTGGATGGATGGTAAAACTTTCTGGCAAATGATTGTCTGAACGTTATCAGGGGTTTTGATGTCATCTGTCTTCAGGAGTCTTGTCACGCTGAAAAAGCTGAAGTTGCTTTAAATGGATATGAGTGCTTTCATACCCCTGGGACTAAAACAGGGACATTTGGAAGACAGTCTGGTGGTTTGATAGCCTATAAAAATTGGAAGTTGTTCTGGGATCACCTGCTGGAAAAATCAAAGCAACTTTGTTGTAGTGCATCTTAAGACAAAACAGACAGAGATAATTGTTGAAAATTGTTACATCCCTCAAGAAAATTAAAAGTGTTATTATAAAGAAATATGGAATGATTTCACAGTACTTCTTATGAGTACTGTTTATAGATTTCCACAACTATATAAGTTAATGTTGTGAGACTTTAATGCTCATATTGGCAGCTATGACAGCTTGCTTGGTGAATTTATGGGTATATGCTCTAATCCACCAGAAAACTTGTATATGAGAAATTCTAAAGACAAAAAAATTAATAAGGCAGGGAAACAGTTAATTAATATATTAATTGAATATATGCTATTTCACTTGAATGGTAGAATATTGGGGGACAGAGAAGGAGAATACACATATGTATCTCCTAGAGGAGCATCAGTAATAGATTACACCCTCTGGTCAGGACCACTAGATTTTTGGGAAAGTATGATAATCCCCTCCAGGGCTGAATGTGATCATGCTCCACTTATCCTAAAATCACTTGATTTTAGAGATATGCACCAAGACATAGAACTATCTCCAGCACACTACTTAGGAATTTAATCCAGTAAAATTATAAAACGGAACCCAAATGTCTTAAATAACCTTACCACAATATTGAATAATTCTGTTCTATCAAATGATGCAGAAGAATTCTTGCAAAGAGACCTGGGAAACTTGTTACAGTCGATTAATCTTTTATTTGAGGAAATTAAAGAAAAGTTAGCTTCACCAATTAATTATTCTCAAGGCTTAAATTCTGCAGGCAGGTTTGACAGTGAGTGTAAAACATTAAAAGCTTGCCTCAGGAAATTATATAAATCATATAAAAACACACACAATAAACAGACTTTGACTGAGTTAAATTCAACTAGACAAAGATATAAGATCTTGTTAATTGGGAAAAAGCAAGCATTCTATGTAAAACAGTGGCAACTAATGCTTAATGTAGTCCAAAACAAGGATAGTATGATGTTTTGGACCCTAGTTGCCAAAGGCAATAACAAATATAAGACTGAAATTGATGCATATATTTCAGAAACAAGACGGATTGAGCACTTTTCTAAAATATTCTATGACCCTGCAGAGAAAAACTGTATAAACATCTTACCTGATGCAATCACATACTATAAAATCATTACTAGAGATGAGATATATTTAACAATATTCTCCCTTAAGAAGAAAAAAGCTGCAGGGCCTGATGGTATACCAGCAAAGGTCTGCCTGTGTGACACCCACCTTTGGACAAAATATCTAACTATCCTATATAATGAATATATATTGTCTAGTAGCTATCTGGATAACTTGAAGGGAGCTAATATAGTTCCCATACACAAGAAAGGAAATACTGCGGATCCCACTACATATAGGCCTATCAGCCTATGAGATATTAATTTTTTTCTCTAAAATTGTATTGACTAGATCACTTGATGACGTTGAAAGAATGGGGGGGCATATCCCTCTATAAAGCTGGCTTTAGGTCTAACTATTTGATAATAGACAATATTTTTGTACTTAGGCATTGTATCAAAAAACATGTCAAAGTAAGGGGTCAAAAATTATACACAGTTTTATATATAATTCAACTGCTTTTGATACCATCTCGCACAATCTGTTATGGACTATATTGCTCAACAGAGGCAAAGATAGCAATTTGGTGGCTATTATAGCCCAGCTGTACACTGGAACATGGGCTACGATTAGACTTGGGGAAATTGTAATTCATCTTTCCCATTCAAAATCAACCGAGGAGTTAGATATGGATGTGTGTTAGCCCCTTTACTGTTTTCACTTTACATTGACAATATGCTAAAGAACTATGAAAAATCAGATACTGATTCACCAAAGATCAAATCTCTGGTTTGTCCTCTGCTTGCTTATGTAGATGATGTTGTTTTACTATCTCACTCCTAAAGTGGCCTTCAGAGAAAAATTGACTTTTTCCCAGGTTAGCTGTACAGAACTGAAACTAAAAATAAATCTAAATAAAACAAAAACCACAATCTTTGAAGATAATAAAAGATCAGGTAACTGGTACATTGGGAAAAATAAAATTGAGATTGTTCCCAGTTACGTATATTTGGGTATTACTTTCCAAGCAAATTGTGGATGGTCAGCTCATTTGACAACAATCTCTGAAAAACTTAAAAAAAAATTCTCAGAGGATTGATAAGAGTTAATTTAAAATATGGGGGATTTACTCTGCACCCATTTTTGGAAACTATCAGAGCAGAATTTGAGGCACAGCTATTGTACAGTTCAGATGTCTGGGAACATAAAAACACGAATAAAATATTGTCAACTTTCTATAAGGTATTATGGAATATTTTGAGAGTGGGGTTTGTATGTCCTGCACCCTACCTGAGAACTGAACTTGGTCTCCCCAACATCAATGCTCTGACCGAGGAAAGGAAACTATATTACTGGATTAGATTAATGAGACCAGAAAGCAATTCTTTGGTGAAATACTGTTATCATGAGAAAGAGACCTGGTTTAATCTAGGCTTTAAAGAGCAGGTGCTTTGTAAGGGTGCAAATCTTAAAGAATGAAGGTTTAGGGCCTTTAGATTTCTCTGCAATCATTCAATTTGCTTTTTTTTTTTGTTTGTTTCTTTACTTCCTTTTCCATCATTTTATTTGTATTTTGCCAACTGCTAGTGAAAAAAGAATCCAGTGGAATCCCTACATGATGATGTCAGAAAATCTTTACTGGCAAGACTGCCAGTGTATTTCAGTGGGAAATTGCAAATCTGTTTTCAGATTTTTATGGAGAAATAACACGTTCTGCCACCAAAATATTTTATTTTTAATAGAAATTTGTGCCTTTTGATAACATGTGATCTTTTGTTATAATTTAGTGACATTTTCCTCATGACCAGATTTTAATTGGAAAGAAGTAAAGAGAAGCTAATTATTGTATTCAAATATGTAAAATCATACAGATGGAGCACTATAGTGCAAACATATAAAAGGCAAAGTTTGTTGAAGAAATAAGTATCAATTTCTTTTGAAAAAGATAGAAAAATATATTTAGTTTCTCATAGAAATATACTGGGCTCTTAAGTAGCTGGCAGTTTCTGAGATCACAATACCAGCATTCTACTGAATTCTTTTTCACTGGTAGCATGAAAAGCAAAGGTGAAAATCCACTTGTTTCATGGCACTAACATATTTTATTATTAAAGTAGAAAGTAATTGCTAACACATCAAAATACAATAAATAAAATAGTCAGTTTTCTATTTATTAAAAGTAAACACCAGCTCATTAAAAGCCCAGTATATTTCAATGAGAAACTAAATACATTTTTCTATCTTTTCCAAAATAAATTGATACTTATTTCATCAACAAACTTTGCATTTTATATGTTTGTACTATAGTGCTCCATCTGTATGATTTTATGGTTTTGAATGCAATAATTAGTTTCTCTTTACTTCTTTCCAATTAAAATCTGGTTATGAAGAAAATGCCATCTGCTAAATTATAACAAAAGATCCCATGTTATCAAAAATTACATATTTTTATGAAATATATAATATTTTGGTGGCAGGAAGTGTTATTTCTCTATAAAAATCTGAAAACAGATCTGTAGTTTCTCATTGATATACACTGGCAGCCTTGCTAGTAAAGATTTTCTGATATCATCATACAAGGATTCCATTGGATTCTTTTTTCACTAGCAGTTGGCAAAATACAAATAAAGTGATGAAAAAGTAAATAAAGAAACAAATAAAAGCAAACTGAATGATTGCAGAGGCATCTAAAGGCCCTAAACCTTCATTCTTTAAGATATGCACCCTTACTAAGCATCTGCTCTTTAAGATGGCTTTTGATATACCTCCTTAATTCACCTTATTAAAAAGCATAAGTTATGCAGCCTAAAGCATGTAGTTGATAAAGGCATATTATTAAGCATAAAATATAAGAAATATATATCCAAAAAGGTTATTAACTAATGGAATACACTCGATCTTGAGCTAATAGCTAACTCATGGTATTTAAAATGGTTTGCCCAAAATAGTAATTATTTTGTGTTCAAACCATATTTAGACACCCTGAGCAATCCAAAATTAAGGGTGTTGTTTAGCATGTATATGTTTGAACAATTTTATAGCAATGTGCTCTTATTCAGATATTAAAAAACCAGGAATTGAGTCTGGAAATTGTGACAATATATACGGAGGGACTGAGAACTTAATGCACGTTATGTGGTATTGCACATGGTATGCTAAAGAAAGAACATATTGGTTGGCACCGTTTACAAATAGCACATACTGTATGAGATTGATAAGGACAACCATACTAATATATTGTTGAATACTGAAGATCAGTGGTCTCTGGAAAGGTTAGCTAAATACTTTTATGCTGTCAGTAAAATTAAGAAGACAATGTCTACTACATGAATATTAATGTATACAGCTGCATGATTCAGTTTATCTAAGGACCCTTGCTGTATTTGTATTTTAACCTGTATGTCTGTTTTTGTATTTTTGTACCTTCTTATTTATTTTTTGTAACAGCTTTTAAGATATGCAAATAGAATAACAGATAAAGGACTATGTATTATAAGGCAATAAGACCATCGAGAGGTTTTGGGGACTTGGAACCTCGAGAGTGAAGCTCGAGAGGTTCCCAAAGTCCCCAAAACCTCGAGATGGTCTGACTGCCTTATAATACATAGTCCTTTATTTGTTATTTTTTGTAATATATGGACCCCATTGCGAACATTCCTTTTTCTCATGTGCATTTTGTGAAATGGGCTGGCCAGCCACCGCACTCAGCACGTGCTGTCTCTGAGCTGCCCGCAGCACTAACGAGTGTCTCATTACTCATTTCAAATAAAATGTTGTTTCTGTTAATTTAGTAGGCAGTCTTACCTTTCAGCTTTTTTGTCATTCAGCAAATGCAGGATGAGTGACATAGTCCATTATTTGTTCAAATAAATAAAAAATGAAATGATGAACTGAACAGATTCCTCTCGCTAAGTGAGATGAAATAGACGCCATGTTTTTCATGCTGTTGTGCCCACCTACTAGAGAAAAGCTGCCAATGGAGATGCACGCCGTCAGTACGGTTGTGCAGGAAGGGACGTGTGACCATGGCAACTGGGTTTATTGGCAGGAAGATCTGGACATGCGCTCTGTGATTGTAGTGATAATACTATCGTTGAGAGCTGAAACTATAGTATTATCAGCTCTGAATGATAGTATTATCAGGAAGGAACAAGGGTATTATCACTTTGGACAGTGTTATATTACTGGGATATTTTTGTATGGGACAGGATGGTATTATTTGACCATGTCCATATATTACAATAAACTTGATGATGATGGCAATCCTCAGGTCATGAGGGCAGCGTGGAAGCCCTCCCAGGATCTGGAGTGCAGACCAACCCCCCCAACGGCAATTCACAGGCAGCGCTAAGCTTTCGAGGCAATCCTCAGGTCATGAGGGCAGCATGGAAGCCCTCCCAGGATCTGGAGTGAAGACTGACCTCCCCCAATGGCAATTCACAGGCAGCGCTAAGGTACGGCTTGTGGTGCTGCTGCTACTACGAAGTTTGAACAAGCTACAAGAGAAAAGGTGCCATCTCTTGAATTTTAAAGTCGGCAGACAGGTGGAGATAGTTTTTTGTCTGCTAATAACTCCCTAAAATACTGTGCTTTTTCACTGTCCTGTTGAGTTACCTTAATTTGTTTAAAATTGATTTAGCTGCAGCCAGATTTAATTTCAATCTCTGCCTTGCTGTGCTATACAAGAGGCTTAACGTAGACACAAAGAAAGGTCTAAAGTGCTTAATTTATCTGCTTAAGGTACCTCTGAGCTCCCCATCTAAGGGAAGTTTGAAACTTCTGAATTACCAGCTGCCTTCAGACACCTCTGAGCAGCGCGTCAAGCAGGCTAAGGTTTAAATGATTTAGAGCTTTCCCACTGCAGTAACTGCTCCTCTGAGGCCCGACTCCCTTTGTTTAAAGCTTACTTAAGATTGTACCAAGCCCCTCCCTCCATCCCTCTTATCTATTTAAATCTGTCTTTCTCACAGCTTTCGAGGCAATCCTCAGGTCGTGAGGGCAGCATGGAAGCCCTGCCAGGATCTGGAGTGCAGACTGACCCCCCCAATGGCAATTCACAGGCAGCGCTAAGGTACAGCTCATGGTGCTGCTGCTACTACTACACAGTTTGAACAAGCTACAGCTCCGCTGATGCTGCTGTCAGCTCCCCACCACCCCACCACCACCCTTGGCAGTCATTCCCTTATATACCTGAAGTCACATGCCAGTTTTAACTAATCAGCCTACGTTCCCATCTGCAGGTTATACCAGCCATCCACTAGAGGCCACTACACCAAGGTTTTGCAAGTTACTTTCCAGACCCTTGCTCTTTTAGCCTCTCCAGTATGCCTCAACTTTACTTATTAATCTTCTTTATCATCACCCCCTGGGTGTCCCTCCCTTCATTAATTTACCCTCCGCTCTCAGCCCACATCACATCTTGTGACAGGCTGCTAACAAATATTCCTACCTCCACTATCTCAGCTGAATCACACCATGACCATCCCTACCATTCTCTCTCCACCTGCTCCGGGCTAATCCCACCTACTTTCCGAATCAGCCTCCTAGTCCTTCTACCAGAAACCTGGAGACCAAAAGCTGATGGAACCGCACATCATACCACCACCAGAAAACTTCTGTGGATAGCCCATCACACCAAACTAATGGTCACCCTGCTACTTCTCCTTGCAGGGGATATCAAACTTAACCCAGGACCAACCCATCCCCATGCCCTAAACCCTTCTGTCCCACTCCAAATCCCCTTGGGCCTCAAACTAATACACATAAATATATGCAGTCTCTTGCATAAAATAACCTTGCTACAAGCCCTCACTGTGTCTCTCAGCCCAGACATTCTGAGTATTTCTGAAACCTGGCTAAAATCACATAACACAGACATAGAATTTACCATACCCGGCTACACACTTCTCCGCCATGACCAGGTCGGCAGAAAAGGAGGTGGCATAGCCATGTACATTGCTTCCTCCATCAAATTCACCACGGTTGCCCTATCCCTACCAATGGACTCCATAAATGCCTTAATGGTAAAACTCTCCATACCTCACTCAATCCCAATCTATACAGCAGGCACATACTGCGCTCCAGGCACCACCTCACCTTACATACTGGACTACCTAGGCTACGTAAACTCGCTGGCAGCAGGTGGTGAGATCCACATATTAGGGGATTTTAACCAGAACTGGCTTGCTGAGCCCCTTTCCAAATTTTGTGACAAGGTAACAGCCCTAATCCTAACACAACAAATCACTGAACCTACTCGGGCAAACCACAAAACACAGAACCATGCACTGCTAGATTGGTCCCTCACCTCTCACCCTCACAGGATTATAGCCTCTAGACTCCTTCCGGATGCCCTTAGTGACCACCACAGGATCTACACCTTGCGCAAATTTCACAAACCCAAAACTCCCCCTCCCAGAATCCTACTTTTGAGATCCTACAAATCCCTGGACCTCCCCTCATTATTAAATGAGTTGGGCAACTACAATTGGTCATGCATCAGTCATTTCACCTCGACAGATGAGGCACTGTCGTTCTTTAAGTCCAACTTCATCGCCATCTGGGACCACTACGCCCTCCTCAGATGGTCCAGAGTCCGAGGTGCTCATCTACCATGGATCTCTCCCGATATCCTAGCCCACCTCTGAATCCGAGACAAGGCCTCGAAAACCTATAAGACCTCCAAATCCCAGGCTGACCTCCAGACCTACAGAGCGCTCCACAATTCTAGTACTAAAATAATCCGCCAAGCAAAGGCCAACTACTTCTCATGCGCATTCAATTCCTCCTCCCATCTCCCGTCTCATTTCTGGAAGGTGGTCAAATCACTTCTATGCCTGCTATCACAATCACCAATCCCATCCCTGCAGGTTGGTGGTCACACCATCACTGACCCCTCAACAGTTGCCGCCTTGTTTAACACTGTCTTCACTATCAGCCATGCTACTCCCAGGGCCACCCCGCACCAGGCTCAGCAGGCCCCCACTGACACCACATCTTGTGGCACTGCAGCTCAGCCTTTCTCCTTCCTGCAAGTCACCCCTGATGAGGTATACAATGCACTGGTTGCCCTTAACCCTGAAAAGGGAAAATGTCCCACAGGGTTGGACTCCAAAATGCTCCACCTGTCAGCCCCTGCCATAGCTCAACCCCTAGCCGGCCTATTTAACTTATCATTCATCCTAGCAGAAGTCTCCACTGAGTGGAAACATGCCACCATAATTCCACTTCCAAAGGGTGGTGATGCCTCAAACCCAAGCAACTACCGGCCCATCTCCCTCCTACCAACTCTTGCCAAGATACAAGAACGCCTGGTTCTCTCTCGCCTATCCACCTATCTGGACTCCTCTTCCTTCTTTTCCCCCTACCAGTCTGGCTTTAGGAAATCCCACTGCACTACCACCTCCCTTCTTAGGATTACCAACTCCATCCTCTCAGGGATGGACGCTGGCCACATCACTGCCGCCATCTTTATCGACCTGGCAAGGGCTTTCGATACGGTGACTCACTCTCTTCTCCTGACAAAACTTGCTAAGGCTGGCCTATCTGGCTGGGCCACATCTTGGTTCCACTCCTACCTCACTGGTAGATCCCAAGCTGTCCGTATCAGAGCTTCCATGTCGGACCCCCTCCCAATCACATCAGGAGTGCCTCAAGGATCTGTCCTAGGCCCCCTCCTATTCTCGGTCTTTCTAAATGATCTGCCCTCCACCTGCACACACTCTGCCATCTATATGTATGCAGACGACACAGTGCTGTACTCATCCGGCCTCTCACCCTCTGAAGTTGCATCCAGACTTCAGCACGACTTCATCACAGTCCAGCACTGGCTCTGCTCAAATAACCTCCTTCTAAATGCTAGCAAAACAGTCTCCTTAACCTTTGGGATGAGGCAGAAAACTTCTAGGCTCCCTTCACCATTAGTTTTTCATACCCTAGAAGGGTCCCCACTGGAGTCCTGTACCATCTTCAGATACCTCGGTGTCTGGCTTGACCAGCACCTCAACTTTTCCGCACATATTTACTCCTTGCTTAAGAAGCTGCACCCAAGCCTTGGTGTACTTTACTGGAATTGTGACAACATACCCCTTCCAGCCGGGAAAGTCATTATAAATAAAATGGTCTTCCCAGTCCTCGACTATGGGGACATAGTCTACAGCCCAGCCCAAAGACCACATTAGCTAGGCTGGACCCTCTCTTCCACTCTTTTTGCCACTTCACCCTAAACAGCCCCTACTCCACACACCACTGTGCCCTATATCAAGCAATGAACCTCACCTCACTTGACCATCGCAGGCTAACTCACTGCGCAAAAATTATGGCCAAGCATTGGTCTCAGCTGTTCCCTTCCTACCTCTCCAACATCTTAATAAACCCTAGCGCACAATCATACACACTCAGAAACTCAGACTCCAGGTCCCTAGCTGTCCCATTCCAATCTACCTCCACTGGGCAATCAGGGTTCAGCTACCACATTCCCTTGCTATGGAACTCCCTCCCAGCTAACATTCGTCGCTTCACCTCCCAGTCACACCTAAACTCCATGCTCCAAGATCATTTCGTCCCTACCTGTGCTTGTGTCTAGGAGCCTACCAACTACTAGGCAACTCTCTGAGAATGTTGGCACTTAGCAAATTTGTAATTCATCAGTATTTAACTATTGTCCATTCGCCTTATACTGTATCTCGTATGGCTCAAAACTTAATTTTGTTGTACACTTGCTGTATGTAACTGTGCTACCAACTGCCACACTCAATCCTGTATGTAGTGGTTTCTGAACCAAATGTTAGTGATCTTCCACAATGTATTCACTTGTCAATCCTGACTTCAAGTGCTTTCTCATACCGTACATACTGTGGTTACCAATTTGTCTCTCTCAAGCCACTACTGGCATGTAACCAGATCCTAATGTTAATATTTCTCCCACTATGTATTTTCTTGTCTATATTGTGTAATCCGTTCTCCTATGTCTCCCCTCCCCCAGAATGCATCTGTAATTGAGCAGTACTCTACTCAGTATGCCTTCCTGGTAAAATGCTTAAATAAATAAATAAATAAATGATGAATAGCCTACTTCCAATAAAGTCAGTCAGGTTTTGCAGAGGGCATACCAGTTGGATTGTATCACATCTACTGGTTTGTTATCAGTAGTGTGATAAGGCCTGTGCCAAATTTCAAGCAGTGCTAGATGATGGGGACTAGAAAGCCTAATGAAACCTCAGGGTTCAAGATGTATCCTTGACCTGAAATACCAATGAGCAGCAGCAAACCAAGGTACCTCTGGGCTGACATTAACTTCCTACTTGGCAAAAGCAACCCTTATCCTATCTTACTCTTGGGCTACAATTACAACCTAGCAGTTGGTAACACTGCAGTAGTGGTCACCCTTAACCTATACCTCTCCAATCTTAACTTTACCACACCAATCATACCACAAGCCTCCCACCAGAATTCTACATCACAGAGCATTGATTACAACTAATTCATATCTGCAGTAACTGTATTCTTTGACTTCCATAAAATCAGCCATTCTGATGTCCTGCATTGAAATGGGCTTGATATTGCAAACAGTGAAGGCTCTGATGACATAGAACCTTGCCTTCTGAAAATTACTGTGAAGCAGCTACAAAATTTACTACAACCTATTCAACCTCTCTCTCTCTCTCTCTCTATTCTTGACAGATGCCAGCTGGTTGGAAAGTTACAATTGTAACCTAAATACTCAAATCAGGTTAACCATCAGACTCCCCAAATTATGGACTGATCTCTGTGTTCCCAGTGCTAACAACCTCCTGAAAAGACTAGTACCTAGTTAATGGATTATATCCTTATCAACAATATACTACTGAAACACAATCAGGCTTTTTCCATCAGTATTCTGCCTGCCAAAGGTGACAAATGACCTCTTGTTTGCCCTTGATGTGAGCTATTATAACAGGGCAATTTTCATATACTTGATAAATGCTTTCATTATCATACACCACCACATCCTGTTACACAGATCATACCAGGAAGGACAATCTAACAAAGTAGTAAACTGGTTAAGAGCCTGCCCAATCAATTGATCACAGCTGGTCGCAAACAATACCCAGTCCTCATCCCTTATGAAATTCACTCTAGGCATACCACAGAGCTCCACCCTTGGCACCTAACATTTGCAGTAGCTTGTTTGTCAATAACCTTCTGTCAGTATGCAGTAACTTGGATGCCTGCATTCACCTCTATGCAGATCACACACTCATCTCTGCTGGGTAGAAACTGCCGTGACCAAAATAATATGTTTCAAGCAGTTTTCAGCAACAGAGAACTGGATGAACACCAATAATCTTCTACAAAGCAACACCCAAACTAAGCTTGTTGTCTTCAGTGGGAAGGGCAACTCCCATGCACCCTGAATGTTTTGCTATATGTTTGTCCACCATTGGAATGTCTTCAGTCATTTATGTATCTAGGTCTGTGACTAGATTCTAACTTGAACTTCACAGATCTCATCAACAGGACTGTTAGAAGAACCTACCAGAAACTTGGTGCTCTATATTGTGTTAAGAACTGCTTAACCCAAAACACCACTTTTTTTTTGTTAGTTGTTTAACCAGGACTAGCACACTAAGCTGAAAGCTTTCTTACAGGTGCGACCTGGGAGCACCGGGAAGTTAGGTGACTTGCTCAAGGTCACACAGTCTGCAAGTGGAAGCTGTGGGATTCAAACCCAGGTCTGGCCTGCTGGATGTCACCAGATTTGCAGCTCAGAGCCTTAAACTGTGCTATACTGCCTCCACCTGACTGATACTGCAACAATTTTGATAACAACCCTTGAATATGGAAGTCAGATCTATAATATAGGACAACATTATTCACAGTATTACAGAAAACCACAATTGGCTTTAATAATCTATGTAAGTTCCCATTGCCTTTTACTGAGGCCCCCACCATAGCATACTGTACGTAGACCTAGGTCTCCTTTCAGCTTAATGGAGGTGAGAATCTTAAATTGCCAATTGTAGTGAACAAATGTGCACAAAGACTATCCATTGTACAGTACCTGAACAGCATACTAAATAGACTAATGATGGTCTACACACTAAAGCCACAATCTAAAGTCTATTAGACAGACTGCCTTCCCCAGTACAGCCCCAGCCACCTGGAATTCTGCCCCAACAGCATCAAGCACTCTGCCACTGTGCATGCAGTACATTAAAATGTGTACTTCATAGTCATCTTCATGCACCATGCAGCTGCCTATAAACCTTTGTTGCTGATGCCTCACTACAGCTCACTAATCAAAAGCTATATGTGTACAGTGCTTATAGATGTTTACAGAAATAAAATAAATAGACTTTTGCTCCTTCCAGTCTGCCCAGTTTCTACCAAGGATCTCACCAGTCTTGCACTGGCTATGATTCAATTATGTCTCACTGCTCTCTCCTGGCCTCAAATGAATACATATTAAAGTCAGTCAGCATTTCCTCATAAGTCTTTCCCTGCTGGCATGAATTGTTTTAGTTGCACTCCTATGGACTGATTTCAGAAAGTCTTTGCCCCTTTTTAAGGAATCCAGAACAGAGCACAGTACTCCAGGTGTGGACTCACCTAGGACCTGTACTCAGGTAGGATCACCTTCTTCTGTCTGTTTGAGAAAGCTCTACCTACACCTCCAGCATCCAGCTGGCTTTCCCATACATCTTGTTACACCAAGCTAAGGGCTTGAGGCTGTCATAAATTATAACATCCAAATCCTTCCTCATTAAGGTATGTCACAGTCATGCCTCCCTTCTCCCAGTTTGTGGTCCTTGTATTTCACTCCCTAAGTGCATATCTTACACTTTTTTGCACTGAATTTCATTTGCCAGACCACAGACATCCATTCCAATTGGTATAGGTCTTTTTTCAGTTCCCTCCTACCATACTCCTGGTATCATTCCATTCCATACCATCTTCAATCAATACAACAGCAGAAATATGGCCAGGAGTGCCTTTAGACCTCCATCATAGCATGCTCAACTGGGCAAGTGGACATTTGCTTCTAGGGCTGCTAACTGGTTAAACAAACTGCCTGATACTCTACTGAATCTCTCCAAGATTAATCAGTTTAAGACATCTGTGTGGTCTGCCCTTGCAGTTCATCACAACTGTAAATATTAAACTGTTTTCTCTCTTTACATATCCTTTAACTTTTTATGTTTGATTGCGTGTATGCGCAAGAAACATCATGTTGTAGTAGCAGGTTTCAGAGGCATGCTAGTGTTTTGGCGAATGCCAGCAGTGCTTTTTTGGGATTGTCTGTTTGGCACCAATTAGTGAGCATGCTGTCTATGACAGCAGTTTTAAAGCATGCCACCAACTTGAAACAAATTTGCCACTGCAATCAGGGAGCGCCCCGTCATCGCTGTGTCAGCTCCTCCTTCACCCGTTAACAGTATGCATGCAGGCACCAAGGGCATAGCCACTGATATACCTGACATGCCATGGCATGCAGCAGACCAGCACTGGGGGGGACAGGAGCCGCTGGCGTGTCTACAAATTTCCTTTTTTTTTTTCGTGGGCTTTCCAGGCTGCTCTCAATTCTTTCAAAGTTTTTTAGGGAGGAGGGGTGGGGTCTACCTGGAAAACCTGGGTGATGTGGTGGCCCTGTAGACCTGATTGAGAAGTATATGCTGCCATCTCAATCAGGTCCGCTTGCGAGGAAAGGAGGTGTGTCACGGCATGGCTAGTAAGGGGCGGTCGGGGCGAGCTCCTTAAATGGCCCTGGTTCGAGTAGTTCTGCTGCCTGTTGCTTCTGAACTGGATTATCAGCGAGCAGGGCCTCCATTATGGGGGAACAACTGGGAATTTTTTCCAGGGCCTGAGCTCTAGTGGGCCCACCTGTGCTCGTATAATTGTTTGTTTTTTATTTAGTTTTTTTATTGCTGTCTGTGCCAGAGTAATTTTCCTTGTTGCCGTCCAGGTCCGGGGGGGGGGTCTACATAATTATTTATGTAGACTACTTACAATCACGTGACATGGGTGCATTTTGTAAGGGATTGGGAGCTGCTTCTATACAGCACTAAGCGCATGCTGCAGCTCACTCGCCTCACCCTTGGAATATAATTTGAAATATCCAAGACATAGCACTGCAGTAGCAAACTAGCAGCATCATAGAAGATGACGTGGCATGATGAGGGCAGTCTGTCCATAGGCATGAGACAACTGTTGCCACCCACAGCAGGACTCAGGAGTCAGTGTGTGATCGGATTCGCTGCTTTTGCCATGAGTCACCTAGTCGGACATCGATTCTCGATTCATGCTGGCTCACTTGTGGCCTGGTGATGTGAGGGACTGTGGCTCATTGTTGAGGAAGACTCCTCAAGTAGTTCCCTCTGACTAATGAATGTGCAGTGTGTCTCCATTGTGTTCTACATCTCCACTCTCCTTCAGGCTAGTCCAGCATCTACATCCACCATCCAGGTGAAAAAAGGAAAAAAAAAGTTAAGCTAAATGCTAGAAGCCCCTTCTCATTTGCCATAGCTGTTCCAGTTCTCACTAAATTACATGTAAATCAATGAGAGATCATCGGGGATGTGGACATAACCCATTGCTCTTGATGCCAGCTGTCAGCTGTTTTGGTAAAGTAGTAGGGTCAACTCTAGATGGACAAGGATGGAAAAGGTACAAAATAAAAAATTAAAAAAATGAGTGAGTCAGTGACATGGGCCACCTGTGGGCCCAGTGTGCAGCCATGTCAATGACCTGGGTTTAGCAGCAGACTTAGGAGGTGCACGTGGTTGGCCAAGGCTAGCTGAGCTTCTTAGTCTGTGGAGGGTATGATGCTGCATCTGGTATGACTGCCGCGACTGTGGTGGGCAAGTGAATTTGCCTCCACCAGGGACATTGCTGTGGGGTTCAAGGTCATCAGTGGTGCCATCTAGTGAGAGGGAGGGAAGGAAAACCAAGAGAAGAAAACACCAGCCTCCACCCCATGCCATTAGGCCTGCCACCAGCCTGTCACCAGATCTTGAAGCTCCTCATCAGGGGTAGAATGGCTCTCCTTTGGAGCCCTGCCATTGTGGGGGGTATGCCACAGGGGAAGCAGCGATAGAAGGGATAGGTTATGAAGGATGCAGGGTGTTCATCAGCCTTGGGGAAGGGGGGTTGATGTGGTGTTGATCATTGTGTAAAAATCTATATATAAGAAAAAGAACAAGTGCCACCTCTGGGAAAACTTTGGAAAGTCCATATAATTTCTGTTGTCTTTCCTAGATTTCCTGGGTTTATCTACCCCATATTTTCTATTTACACTGTATATGTCTATAGTGGTTTGGCCTCCTGATCGCCACCTCACATCTGCTTCAAGCAATTCCAGTTCCCGCAGTCACCCCTCCCCCATTGTTACACCAGCAGGGATCCACATAGGAAAGGGTCCGCGAGTACTTTTTTATTTCCTCCCCTTTTCCCACCCCTTACCATCACAGTGCCATTCAGTGTCTCTACAGGACAAACACACACACACACACACACACATGCACACACAGACACACACTCACACACACATTTCTTTCATGGATTATGGGTTGGGGAAGCTTCACAAAATCTTGTTTTTAGCTTCAATAAAAGCCCTAAAACTCACCAGAGAGCATCAAAACCCCCATAGATTCTGGGGGCCTGGCGGCCCACAGATCCCCAGCTTACATGGCTAGGGATACAAACTACCTGTCAGAGGTCCCAAAATTCCTAGCTGCAGCCCTGTCAGAGAGTCAGTGACGGTGAGCCTGCCTGGGAAGAAGAGATCCCCCCCTTGCTGCCGGAAGTCGATCGCTGAAGAGCCGAAGAGCTGTGGAAGGCTGAGTGAGCCAGAGCAGGAATGGTACTATGGAGCGAAGAGCTGCTGCAGCCTAGGGAGCTTTGCTGCACTGCATGAGTCCAACAGATGCAGACCAGGAGGAGAGATCAGAGTTTGGAGCCAGAGGAAAGTGCATACAGCAGCAGCTCACACTGAGTATCTGGACCGGCACTGCTGTTGGCTTGCAGTTGCAATCAGTAACTACACAGAAGAGTGAGTCAGTCAGGTCTGCTGTGTGACTGATTCTGGGAAAGACCCACACTGCTGAGCCAGGCCAGCCAGTGGAGCTTAAGCAGAGTGCTGGTCAACCGGGGTCCAGGGAGAGACTAGATCACTGCTGCCACCAACCAGTGCCTTGCCTCACTGCAATTTACCGAGTTCCTCCCAACTCTTTCTTTCTGCCTGGATCCCATCGATCTCCGGTACCGTTCATGCCACACAGTGACTTTCTGCATTGGTCTAGCCACTACCAGTAAGGAGCTTTGTTTTAATTCCAGAAAACCATCACCACCGTATCAAGGCAGAAACCTTTCCATCAGTCACTGGCAGAGAGTGAAGAAGAGATCATTACAGCTCACAGTCAGGTACTTTTAAGCAGTTAATTCAGATGTGTGGGGTGGGGAAGGGAGAGAGAACAAACCAAGTCCAGCTGTATGAATGTTTATTTAAGTACAAAGCTTTACTAAGACATGATAAATCTTGCCCTTGGGCAGGGGCTCCATTAGTTGACTATACTATAGGGGGTTAATTCACTGTTGTAAGTGGTGTGTGCTGGGGGGGCCAACCAAGTCCAGCTGTTTGAAAGTAATTCATTGTTGTAAGGGTGGGTGGGGGTAATTCATTGTTGTAAGTGGTGTGTGGTGTGTGCTGGGGAGGAGAGAATCAAACAATCCAGCTGTATGAATGTTAAGCTAAGTACAAAATTGAGGTATGGTAAACCTTGTCCTTGGGCAGGGGCTCAAATAGCTGACTATAGGGGGTTAATTCATTGTTGTAAGTGGTGTGTGCTGTTGGGGGGAGAGAGAACCAACCAAGTCCAGCTGTATGAAATAAATTCAGTGTGGTAAGGGGGGTTAATTCATTGTAAGTGGTGTGTGCTGGGGAGAGGGGTAAGAGTGAACCAACCAAGTCCAGCTGTATGAAACTATAGCTACAAATACAAGGTATGGTAAACCTTGTCCTTGGGCAGGGGCTCCATAAGCTGACTATGAGGAGGGGGGTTCATTCACTGTCGTAGGTGGTGTGTGCTGGGGGGGCAAGAGAACCAATCATGTCCAGCTGTAAGAAATTATAACTACAAGGTGGTCATGGCTTCAAGGAGGAAGGGACAGCAATCATTAGTCCATGACGTTGTGCACTGTGACTGCATCCTAATATTACTGCTGACACTGTGTCTTAACAGTTCCAAGAATTGTATGTTAAGGCAAAGGTAATAATGAACTACACATTTTGGCTGCCTAATTTTGCAGTTGTCAGCTCCGGGATAATGCTTTACTGTGACTAAGTGCTTGTTTTACTTTTAATACAAAGTAATACCTTATAGGGCCTATGATTAAAGCTGCTGCTGTTAATACTGCCCATGAAAACCTGGTTATTAGCCTAAGCTAAATGTGATAAATAATTACTTTTATTATTATGAAATAAGTGCTCATTTTAATACAGTTACACTAACAAAGCATTATCCCAGTGCTGACAGCTGCAGACTTAAGCAGCCAAAATGAGGTGCTCATCATTATCTTTAAATACTTCTTGAAAATGAATGAAGGCAGTGCCAGAGGAACATATCTGTTTGTATCTTATTCTGCTGAACTGTGGTTTTGAGCACTGCTCTAAGAGGGACATTAAATATTCTCACCTCTGCAGAAAAGTGTGGCTTTGAGCACTGCTTCTAGAGTGAGAAGTGTGGTTTCTCTACTGTTTTTTTGAGCACCTGATAAGATTTTGTCAGTGCTATGGAGTCATTACTTTATGAATATATGAAGAAGCCAGCAGAAGGCCATTTGGTTTATCTAGTCAGCTTGAGCTACTGTCCCTGCCCTCCCTCCCCACACCTCCCTCCCTAACAATGATCTTTACTACCATCCCCCTATGCCTATCCCAGTCTCTCTTAAAGTTGCCCAGTGTCCTCAACATGATCCCCTCTTCAAGAAGCACATTCCAAGTGTCCGCCATCCTCTCTGTAAAGAAAGGCTTCCTGACCTCCCTCTGAAACATTTCACCCTCCAGCTTAACACTGTGCCCCTCATTTTATGGGTGCCACTCAGCTTAAAGAGACTCTCCTTATCCACCTTATTTATCCCTTTCCCACCTTATTTATCCATTTCAAGTACTTTTGAATGTCTCTCTCTCTCTCTCTTTCCATGGAGTACATGTTCAGTGCACTCAACCTCTCCTCGGTCATGTGCCTTACCCTGCTGATCCACTTTCATCTTTCTAGCCCTCCCCTGGACCTTCACCAACAGGTTAATGTCATGTTTTGAGGTGTTGGCACCAGTTCTGAACCCCCATACTCTGGCTGAGGCCTTACCAGGGACCTGTACAAGGGCAGTATAACCTCTCTCCTCCATTACTTTGGGGCTTTGGCTGTGTTCAACTTCTGTGTGGTGTTCAGTCATCCAACCTGTTTGCATATGGCTTTGGCTTAGTAGTAGTACTGTGGCAGAAAGGAAAATGCTTGGGGCACTGGGCAGCTAGTCTTGCCTGCCTTATTCAGTTAGGCTGGTATGGGTAAAAATGCAAGAAAGCTTTCAAGCACATGAAACACATGGGTACATAAGGCCCTATCCTACCTAAATACTAAGTTGGTGGTAGAAAAGGATGAAAATGGATTTATAATCTTTAAAATAACTCTTCTGTGGGGCGCTCCACCCCCCCCCCACCCCCAGGTGTACCGATGAAGCTGTAACTCACAGCCAATATTACACAACTTCATCAGAGCACCCAGGGGGTGGGGGGGCAGAGCTCCTCCACAAAAAGAGTGGTCCAATGAAGTTGCCTAAAATTTTGGTTTTATTTTGTTATAGTTACTGCAATTATTTCTTTCTGTGGGGGAGCTCTACCCCCAACTCCTTGGGTGCTCCAATTTTCCAATTGCTGCCATAGGTTTTTGCAGTTGATGCTATATTATCTCGAATGTGTTTTTGGGGATGGTGTATTGATTTTTCCAGGTGCAGCTATGTTTCAGCATTACTACGTCACCACGTGGGACTGGCTACTTTGATAGGGTACAGAGGCTTGGCACAATGCAATATTGCAACCAAAGGTCAGTATGTTTGTCTGACAACTGTTGGTGGTGGTGGTGGTGGCTAGTGTTGTGCTGGCATGTCTAGTGGTGTGTGAGTGGACCTCTGTGGGACTGGCTACCTTGATGTGGTACAGAGGCTTGTTACGTTGCAATATTGTAACCAAAAGCCAGTTTGTGAGTCTGACAACTGCTGGGGGTAGCATGGCTAGTGGTGTGTGTGAATGACTCTGTGTGGAACTGGCTACCTTGATGTGGTACAGAGGCTTGTCACAATGCAACATTGTAACCAAAGGCCAGTCTGTTAGTCTGACAACTAGTAATATGGCTAGTGGTGTGTGAGTGGACCTTTGTGGGACTGGCTACCTTGATGTGGTACAGAGATTTGTCACAATTCAGTACTGTAAACAAAAGCCAGTCTGTTAGTCTGACAACTGTTGGTGGTGGTGGTGGTGGCTAGTGTTGTGGTGGTGTGTGAATGGACATCTGTGGGACTGGTTACCTTGATGTGGTACAGAAGCTTGTCACAATGCAATATTGTAACCAAAGGCCAGTCTATTAATCTGGCAATTGGTGTTGTGGCTAGTGGTGCGTGAGTGGACCTCTACGGGAATGGTTACCTTGATGTGGTACAGAGGCTTGTCACTATTCAATATTATACCCAAAAGCCAGTCTGCTAGTCTGACAACTGTTGGTGGTGGTGTGGCTAGTGGTGTGTGAATGGACCACTGTGGGGCTGGCTATCTTGATGTGGTACAGAGGCTTTCCACAATGCAATATTGTAACCAAAGGCCAGTCTGTTAGTCTGACAACTGTTGGTGGTGTGTCTAGTGGTATGCGAATGGATGTCTGTGGGACTGGCTACCTTGATGTGGTACAGAGGCTTGTCACAATGTAATATTGCATGCAATTGTTCAGGCTGTGTGTGGGTGTTGTGTGACATGGCTGCCACTACACATTCAGTCACTTCACTACCAGTCTAGTATTGCTTGTAAAGCACTTTGGGATACACTTGTATGAAAAGTGCTATATAAATTCTTCTTCTTCTTCTTCTAACCAAAGTGGTAGTATGACTAGTGGTGTGCTGTGCTGGTATACAACACAGAGAAAATGACTCTTGTGTCTGGTGAGGGCATGAACATGGCATGGACAGTGGGGGAAGGGATAGTTGGCCTGAACAATGGGGGGGGGGGGTAGCAATGAGTCTACTTGGTGTGCAGGCCATGTTGATAATTTGGAGAAAACATTTCAAAAAACGACTGCATTACAAGTGTGCATTGCACAGTTTCTATGCACACTCGTAACCATAACTTTGCCACTTTTTCATATTTTCACGCCAGATTTTCAACATTGCCATTTCTTCGCACCTCCTCATGAACAGTATAGCTGTCATTTTTTCACATCTTGCCTGAAGTCTGTTTTCACACCTGGCACTGACTGGCACACTTGCTGTGTGAAATCACCTTTTGGCATTGAGTAACAAAATGATACTGCCACTGATAATGAGGTGGGCTCCCAAAACTCCCATGTTGAAAATTTGGATAAAAATACCAACCAACGCTCAGGGCATTAGAGTTTCCAACTGTAACACCCACCCTGTACAGACTGACAAGCATTGGTGGGGTGACTTTAGGTCATCGGCTGTAATGCTCAACTCATTCCACCCCCACCCTCCAGCCACTGACAGGCATCGAGGTGTGCTTTGGGGTCTTTGGCCATAACATTCACCCCATTCTCTTATACTGCACCCATCTCAGCTTATTTCCTTTTGAAATGGGGTGAGTGTAAAGGCCAAAGACCTCAAGGCACACTGCGACACCTGTCAGTGTCTGCAGGGTGGGGTGAGGTGGAATGGCATGAGTGTAATTGCCGATGACCCAAAGGCACACCCCCAATGCCTGTTAGTCTCTGCAGGGTGAGGGTGGGAGTTGGTGTTACTTCAATACTTCAATACCATTCCTATTATGCCTCTCTAACTCCTGCACTACCAATGCCAATACAAGCAAGCAAACTTTAGGCATTGACAAATGCTTGTTACACAATGATATATGTGGATTGTTTCAAAACTGTATATAATTGATCTGTCTTATGTGCTTTGAGTCTGACTCTACTGCATTTCTTCCGGTACTGCTTATTGTACTTATATTGTTTTTTGTGACTACAGTATGTATTTGATGTGGAAGCTTTGTAAATGAGCACTTGTGCTCAAAGGTATTCTCCGAAGTTTTCAAAAAATAAATAATTAAATTTATAAATCTGCACTGTCTAAACTGCCACATATCACTGTGTAATCTGCAAATACACATATTAACATGGGTCCTATTTCCAGTGTCTCAAATTAACACATTGCAGAGCATCAGGACCGTAACCATCTTGTGTGGGATCCTGCTCATACTCCACTGACCTTGGAGTATGTACTGTTTAGCACCACCCTTTGTTTTTTCTGGTTCTCCCCAACAGTCAGTTCCACATCCATCTATTGACTTTCTCCCCAGTATCCAAATCCTGCAATTTCTTTATCAGCCCCTTATGGAGTAAAGAGTCAAAAGCCTTGATAAAGTCCCTATAAAGGATGTAGAGTGCTTGGACCTTATTTAACACTTGTAACATGGCATTGAAGAAATACATGAGGTTAGTCTAACAGGAGCTACCCATTAAAAAAGCCATGGCACTTATTCTCCTGGAGTCAATGGCACTCTAGGAAGGTGACCAGCTGCTGCTTGATTATGGTTTCAAGGAGCTTCCTGACAACACAAGTCAGGCTAACTGGTTTATAATTATGTGGGTACATCTTCCATGCAATGGATTATGGGCATTTTAATACTGGAGAATTGCATTCATAAATACAGTATGGTCAAATTGTGACAGTGTAATTGTGAATAGGCACCAATCTTTTTTGCAGGGCTTTTTTTTTGTTTGTTGTTGTGTTTTATTTAATTCTCTGGTAATCGGGTAAGGCCCACTAGACACAACACCTGTTTTCAGGGGTGATTTGGGAACATTGGGGTGGTTAAGTGACTTGCTGAGGGTCACACAGTATGCAAGTGGAGATTGTGTGAATCAAGTTCAAGTCTACTGGATGTACTGTACCAAGCTCATTCATTGCTCACTGCTTTAACCTCTAAGCTAAATTGCTAGTCTCTTAACTGCCTTAACTACAAGTAACTCATGCTGCTGTAACTGCCATTCCCTCAAGACCCTCTTGAAAACTAGGTATCTCACCTAAACAAGGATATCCCAGAGAACAAAATTCTTAATAAATAAATGACACTTTTTCTTATTACTACAATCTTCCCAACTGTGGAAATGAGTAGAGACAGGACTCCACTGAAAATGAGATGCTGCATCTCAATTGGGTGCTCTGCTGCATAAATATTTTTCAAAAGGAAAAAAATAATAAAATAACAATTTGTGCCTACCCAAGCTGTCAGATAAGTGCATCAATAGCAACCTGCAAGGAGGGTCTATATTCCTTTATGAGAAGTAATTCAGATATTTAAGCAACCAAATCATTATAAATAATTAGCAGATCACATAGTTTTGGTTCTATGGTACATTTTTAAAGCATTTTTGCAGTATCCAGGAAAACATTTAAAAATGAAAACATTGCAGTATAATTCAAATTATATCTCATTTTTCTACAGTATATCTTTGCCCACAAATTCTGTATTATTGAGGATATTTGCATCAAAACATTATCTTTGTGTCCCAGAAATCCTCTCACTCCATAGTCTTTCTCCAGCTGAAGTCATAATTATGTTTGTACATTGCAGTCTGTGGTTGTGAAAATGGCTGTGATCTCTCAGAGGGTTATGGCTTCAGTAGGAGGAAAAGCAGGAGGACGAGATGACAAATGAGACACAAAGATCCTGTTTTCATGTACATGCCCTCAGTACTGTATTAAATAATGAGTGGAAATGCTATAGAGAATGATAATTACATATAAGTTAAACTGTGCAGTTTTTGTACATTTGAGTATGCTTTCTTGGTTATTTGTGTAAGCAAATGCCCCTCATAAATATCCAAGAATGAAACTCTGCTTTTTCTATAATGACTGGATAGAACAAGTGATAATATCTTGCTCTGGTATCTAGTGCATGATTCATATTAAGATTTATTAGAAGCTAGAGAGCCATGAGGCCCATAATTGCTCCAATGTACTAATAGTAACAAAGAAAGGTGTCTGAAAGGATAAACTTGTCCAACTGGGACTTAAATATAGACTTGGAACTGCTAATAACCACCTCCACAGGTAGTGTATTCCAGGGCTTAATAATGCATAATGTATAAAAAAATTTATGAGACATAAGATTGAATCTCCTATGTTGTAATTGAAGCTGATGGCCTCTAAAATTATAAGTGTCCTCCTTAAACATGAGCCCTAAACTAGTTAATAAATAGGGATCATCGATTTCATCGTACATTAAAAGAAGATCCCCTCTTAATTGTCTGGTAGAAAGGGACATCAAATTTAGAGAACTGAGTCTGGTTTCGTATGGGACATTTCTCAAGCCTCTCACTATTTTGGTGAATCCTCTTTGTACCTTTTCGAGTTGCAAACTATCCTGTTTCTTAAAGGGACACCATAATTGTGATGAGAAATCCAAGTGAGTGTGAACATATGCTCTATAAAGAGGCATTAATACTTTGCTATCCCTCAATTTAATGTTCCTTTTTATAGACCAGAAGATCCAGTTGGCCTTGAGGATAACCTCGTTAATCTGAGAGTTGGGGAGAAAATCATCAGATACCAGGACCCCCAAATCCCTCTCCATGTCTGTACTGATTAACACCCTATTATCTAAAGTATAAGCAAAGCAAAAGTTACAGGAAATGGTAGGCTTCTGGTACAATTTCTAGGAAGAAATAATTTGAGATTATTAAATAGCAGTTCTAGGAATGATTGGGAGGGGGAAATAACATTTCCATCAGTTAATGGGGGTAGTGTAATAGACTACTTTGTGGCAGATGCTTCTCTATATCCAATTGTAGATTTTCTCAAAATCCATAGAGTATGGGACAGTGACCAATTTCCATTAGAATGTAAAAGTAAGATAGTCTGTACAATATTTGATAGAAATAAGAAAAGTGTGATGGAAATAAACCACACAATGTGTATAATGTATAGTAAAAAAATTGTATGGAATGAGTTTACTAAATTAACAGTAGATAGAATTATAGACTGTAATCAATATTTGAAAATGTTATTGGAATGGAATGGGGAAAATAAGTCGAATAATGAGTTGAACTGTTATAATGAGATAAGAATTTTTGACCAGTTTATGGATAAGTGTAGTGAGCAATTATGTAAGGTAAAATGCCCAATGTATAATAATAATGTTGGAACAGATAAACCTGGGTTTGATAAGGATTGTAGGAAAATGAAAAAAGAAATCAGGAAAGTTGGGAGACTAAGTTTGAAATTGACAACCCCCACAGTTCTTTGTGCTATGAAAAATCTGAAAAGAGAGTATAAGAAATTATTAGTTCTTAAAGAAAGATTATATAAACAAGAACTATGGTTTCATTTACAACAGGCTATATGGAAGAAGGATACAAAATTATTTTGGACACTTGTCACATATGGTTGTGACAAGAAGAATGTGAGATACAATCTATAAGGTTTGATTCCAGGAAGTACACGGGTTCAATATTTTGAAAATATTTATAACAGTAATCGGAACGTAGAGTCTGTAGAAGTTTGTGAATTTCCTCTGGAAAACAAGTTAAGCTGTCCTTATGTATTTACGGTTGCCAAGGTTAGAGCAGTCATTTTATATCAAAAGAGGAATGAAGCAGCTGGTCATGATGGTCTATCAGCTGAAATTTTCCTTTACAATCCTAAGGATTGGGCGAGGCTTCTAGTTTAAATGTTTTATATGATAAGCCAATGCTTGTTATTACCCCAAGACTGGAATCAAGGTATAATTATACCATTATTAAAGAATGAAGATAAACAAAACCCTAAGAATTATAGACCAATTACACTTCTTCCAATAGTACAAACAATTTATACCGGGTTAATTTTAGATTGATTAAATATCTGGGTGGAGGAAAATAAATTAATCTCCAAATGGCAATGTGGATTTAAAAAACAATGTAGTACTCTAGATTTAATCTTTATGCTGAATTATATTATAGATATTTATGTAGAAGTGAAAAGAACCCCAATATACATATATGTTTCATCGATATAAAAGCAGCCTTTGATTCAGTTAATAGGGTTATATTATGGGAAATCTTGAATAAATTGCATATTGATTTGAATTTGTTGGATATTCTTAAAATGTTACATTATAATACTACAGCAAGGGTATGTTATACCAGATATGGAGCTCTAACCAGCCAGATAAATATTTCAAAAGGTGTGAAACAAGGATGTTTGTTGGCACCAACTCTGTTTAATATATACATCAAAATCTCAATGAGTAAATTAAAGGATATTGACACCTTTGCGCCTAAGGTCGATAACGAATAAATAAAGTTGTTATTGTATGCAGATAATGCTATACTTCTATCAAGAACTCTATTAGGTTTGAAAAGAGGGATTATTAATATAATGACAACTTCAAAAGAGTTAGATTTGGAATTGAATGTAAGGTAGTATAAGATTATGTTAATGAGTCGAACAAATGGTAAGAGAAAATTCTGGAGTATAAATGGTATTAACCTTGAAGTAGTGCAGACATATAAATATCTTGGGGTTATATTCGATAGAAATCACTCTTGGTTTGCTCATGTGAGCGAAATTAAAAATAAATCATATAAAACAATATGTGCTATTCTGGTATTTGCAAACAAATTTGCGGGAAATAGTTTTATATCATTAAAGAGAACATTTGAGGCCAAAACAGTCTGCCAACTTTTGTATGGTGGGAAAATTTGGGAGCTGTATCTTGATAAATATGATAATATTGAGGCAGCAAAGAACAGATTCCTTAAACTAATAATGAATTTACCAAGGGATTGTCCCTCTGCTCTTTTGCAGTTAGAGTCGGGTATGCTCCCATTAAATGTAAGATTAATAATGAGGGCAGTTAAATATTGGGGTAAGACAAGTTTGAGGAGATTTTTCCCCCTGGTAGGTTGTTTTACCCCTGTGTTAGGTTACACTGCTGACACATATCTACCAGTTTCCTTCCAGAACTGTAAACAGCCACATACTTTATCCAGTCAATATCACCCAAATAAAAATCTCCGGTTAGAATGATATCCCCTAAGGAACAAGCTGTTTCAGTTTCCTTAATAATGATGTCCAGGTGTTCAGTGGGATTGCTTGGGGGTGATAATAAACACCCAGGATGATGTGCTGATTTTTGTTTGACATTAATATAATCCATATTGATTCAGAAGGACTGGCAGGACATTTAACCTTACCAGTAATTTCAACTGCCTGTATGGAATTACTTAGAAAGATTGTAACACCACCTCCCTTTTTATTTTGCCTGTTATAATTATATAACATATACCCAGGCAGAGAGAAGTTCCAACTAGATTTCTCATCTCCCCATGTTTCAGTAATTAGTATAATGTCAACTTTGTCCGTTGTTAAAATGACTCTTAGCTCTTCCAGTTTACTGTGAAGGCTCCTGGCATTGAAATACAAACATTTTAAATTGTTTAGCTGAGTATGTTTAACCAAAGACTTCTTAGGGGAGGAACTAGTCTCTCCTCCAGATCAAGCAGTTTAAATGTTTATTGATGTAATTTAATATGTATTCACCAAATAGTTGGTTCACCTTGCAGCTCAAATGTAGTCCATCTCTACAGTACAAGTCAAATCTCCTGATAAAATCTTCTCAATGGGTGAGGTAAACTTGATTTTGCTTCATACATCTCACGTGGAGCCCATTATTAAATTCATGTATTACATTAATAAACTCAACAGAGGTTCTCGGGACAGGTAAGACTTCAGAGAAAGCAATCTCACACCCAATGTCCACCAAAATATTAGAGAGGGCAACAAGATCTTTCTTAATCTCCATTAGGCTAGCGTGCCAAAAATCATTAGTACCTATATGGAGAACCACTAGTGGGTTAATACCACCATCAGCCAAAATATTATGAACCATGCTCGAGATGTTTGCAATCCTAGAACCCCGAAAACTAGAGCATGTATAGTTTGCCTTGTCTGGGTCACATATAGCCCTGTCCAGATGTTTCACAATGGAGTCACCTGTTACAAACACTTGCCGTTGGACATCCCCAAAGGGATGGGAGGTTTCCATAGGGACAGAGAAATGTACTGCTGCAAGTACTGGACCAGACAGAGGTACTTCTAGTGGAACTAATGGGACACTTGAAGGCAGAGGACACACAATTGGGGGGCCTTGATGACTAGTCGGTAGATTGGAGACGTCACTAAGATGGGCAGTGGCTGGCATGTTTTGGAACATATCTTCTGGTGGGGTAGAAACCCCACTGGGGTCCTCAAATTCATTTAATAAGTTGAATTTATTACTTGTGATCAGGGAGAATTGAGAGGAGTTGAGCCCTTTTTTATAAGCCCGTCTACTTTGAACCTCATACCAATGATCATCAGAACAATCTGTACTCTCATTTTCCCTGGGGGGCTTTCTAGTGCTGCCAGTACATGTTTCAGGTATTGGATCTATGTGACCATCACTGGATCTTATGGAATCAATTTTAGGTATAGGCATACTAGTAGAACAGGGGAGATCTGTTGGGACACAGGCAGGGGTTTGCTTAAGTGCCATAAATCTAGCCTGCATTTGGCTTTGACTTTCTTCAAGTTCTGATAGCCTGTCGTGAAACATGGCTACAGCTTGCTTTAAAGACTCATTTTCCTCACATTTAAAGCATTTGAACTCATTTGCTAACTCTGCAATCACAGTGATGCTGTACATTTGACATGATACACATATAATGCCACCAGATATGTGAGACAAAGTACTAGACTGAGACATCATGATGATGTTAATCAAAACTAATTATACAGCCTAACCCACAATAAACAGGACACAGAGTATCAAAGAGTTATTGCCTTGTATTGTTCACAAATTAATTAGTTATAACTGCTTACTCCCACAGCTCCCGCTGAACACGTGGAACACGTGCAGATGTGTGCGTCTCTGTGTGCATCTCCGTGTGCTGCTCCATGTGTGCCCTGCTCTCTGAGTATGCGGCTTCATAAGCTGCAGCTAACCCGGAAGTGTTAAGTGAGAAGTTGCGCTGTACCTCACTCCAAATTGTTTAAAAATAAAATTTCTATAATGCAGATCCTCAATCTGTGATTATAAGGTGTTGCCAACACACTATTGTGAGCCCCAGAAGTGAAAATGAGCACTGCTACACAGTCTGTAGTTCGCTGGAATATCTCAGCGAACTACAGGCTCTCTTCCTGGTTCCTTTTAATCAGGAACAAGGGCTCCACACTGACAGGATAAAAAGCTTTTATTACAAGCACAATACAAGTTTCATATACAGTTCATATGAGGCCAGAGATGCACTTAGCAACCCCCTGGTCTGACTATGATATTGGTATGTACTCAATTAATACAGGTATCTTGCACTAGTATCTAGTGCAAGACATTGATAGAACATGTACCAATATCAAGTGCAAGATATCGACAGAACAAGTACCAATATCTTGCACTAGATATTAGTTTTCAACATAAAATAAGTGAAGACTTTTTTTCTTTTGCTAACATCAAACACAAGTATAACAGCAGGGGTGTATTTCAGCAGAAGAAAGGAAGCAGGAGGGGGTACCATTAGGCTACAAGAAGGGGGAGGGTTATAGAAGATGATGAACCAAAAGTAGCCATCCTAAACTATTACTGTACTTCTGCTCTGTCTTCACAAGGGAAGACAGTGGGCTCCTGCCTGAAAGTGGCATCAAGGTGGCTGTCAGATGTATTCCTGAAATGAGGTAGCTAGTCTTTACTAGAGAAAGGCTGCAGATGGGGCTAGAAGCCACAAAGGTATATAAGGCTCCTCTTCCAAATGGAACACACCCAAGGGTGCTCAAGGAACAGACAGTGGAACTGGCTGAACTCCTAGTAGGGCTATTTAAAAGCTCAATTCATACAGGAGTAGTTTTGAAATCCTGGAGGTTAGTGGATGCAGTCCTGCTACACAAGTGTGTGTCTGTGTGTGGGGGGCAGTAAGTAGGAACCAGGGTATTACGGTCCTGTCAGCCTTACCTCAGTAATGGTAAACTGATAAAGTCACAGGTCAAAGAGGACCTGGTGGACTGCCTAGATTGTAGAGGTCTACTGGATAGTAAACAGCATGGGTTTATAGCAAGGAGATCTTGTCGATAATTTTCTTTGGCTCTGTAACAAAAGTGGTAGATACAGGCCATGCTGTGGATTTACTCTATCACAGTTTCAACAAGGCTTGTGACTTGGTGCCATACAGAAGATTTCTGAGGAAGCTGTCATCTGGGCATGACTCAGGACATAGATTAGTGGGAAACTTGTTGAAACAGATGGGATCAAATTGAAAGAGAGGGAAGTCATGAGTGGAGAGCTGCAGAGATCTGCCATGGGTCCTGTCCCCTTCAATATGTTCATCAGCGACACTGGAAAGGGCATCCCAGGCACGTTGTGCCTCTTTGCAGTTGACACAAAGCTCTGTGGTATGGTAGATAGCGACAGAGGTATCAGGGAGATGTAAAGGGATCTACAAAGGCTAGAGAGGTGGTCTAAGGTGTGGCAGTTGAAATTCACTACCAAAAAAGTGCAAGGTTATGTACCTAGGGAACAAAACCCTCAGGACAGAGTAGTGGACGAGATGAGTAAAAATGAGTACTACTGCCGAAGAAAGGGATCTGGGAGTCATCATTAGTTACTTTCTCAAACACTCAAGCCAGTGTAATAAGGCCTCTAGTAAGGCTACTAGAATGCTGGCGTGTATTGGAAGGGAATATTGACTGCAGGAAAAAAGGAGGTATTTCTACAGGACCTCTATAATAGATCACTGGTGAGGCTGCACCTGGAATACTGTGCTCAGTTCAGGACTCCTCACTTAAGAAAGGATAGGGACAGGCTGGAGACGGTACAGCACAGTGTGACCAAGAAGATTCAGGGCCAACAGGGCAGTTCTTATGAGGATCATCTCAAGGCACTCAACATGTATTCACTGGAGATTAGACGAGTGATTGGGGGTATGATAGAGACATTCATGTTCCTGAAGGGAACAAATAAGGTGAACTGTGGAGAACGATTTAACAGGAATAAGGATTCAAGAACCTCAGGTCACAAGTGGAAACTGGGGGAGTGGAACAGTTCAAGAGGGTGTGAGGAAGTCCTATTTTAAGGAAACGGTGGTGGAGCAGTGGAACAAACTGCCAGTGGATGTGGTGGACTGCAAGACCATAAATGGTTTTAAGCATAGCTGGGACAGACTGAATGGTATGATGGTTATTCATGTGGGTAACATTAGGAAGGGGAGCAGGGGCTGGACAAGGAGTAGTAGAACCCTATGTGGACAACTGTATATGTTTCTATGTGAAATAATGTACTTAATGTAGCAAACATACTGAAAATCATTGGTCTTTTAGTATCAACCAATTTTTACATTATGGAACAATATATGTGGAATATGCAAGAAGGCTAAGCCTCTTGTACTGGCAGTAATGTGGGATCAGTAGAGTTATGCAGTTCATCTTTACAGAGCAGTTTGCATTAAACATATAATATATACTTATATTTAATGTACTTCATTGTGCAATCCTTTGCAACACCTGATGTTGATATTTGCTGTTCAGTTTTGTTCCCAACTTCATTTGTATGGGACTACATTTAATTCTACATTCACCATGTTAGGCAAAGTAAGGCACCATTCATTTTGAAAGCACCCTGTCCTTATGGCTTAGTGTGCTTATAGTGTATGTCAGAATTCAATTGTGTATGGAAATCCATACACATGAAAAAGTTGTTCTGCTGCACTAGTGATGTGCATACTAATGCAGAACAACTTTTCGTTCTGCGTTAGTAGGCACAACACAATACAACCACCCCCAAACAGCGCTGTTCATTGGATGGGGCAGTTGATGAGCTACGTGCATGAGCCAACTCAGCGAGTGACAAAATGAGAAAAGATGGTCTAGTGGCAAGGACTGATCTTAGGAGAAAACCTAAAATAAGCATACTTCTTTTGGGGGGCCATACACTATATAGAAAAGTGTATAGGAGCCCCCATACACAGCCCACTATTCTAATACCTTGTGGTTTCCATGATGACAGGGACCTCTCGAGCTTCATTCTTGAGGTCCTCATCGTCAATGGAAGCACTCAGTATTAGAATAGCGTGGTTGTGTATGGGCTCCCATACACTATCCTATATGTACAATGCATTCATATAAACAATGTATGAATAGTAAACACAGTACTGTACAGGAGTAAGCAGCATGAAAATGAATCATATGCAAACATCAGACTAGGAAATACTTTATACTTGAATGATACTTAAAATAATTAGAGCTTAACCCTTAAGCTGGTAGTACATTTAGAACATATGGGGACTCAAGACGTTTATATAAGTCTGTGGCACAACAAGGGTTAAGTTATCTCTCTGCAGTTAGTTATGATGCCTCAACAGTCCCATAGAGTCTGAAAGCAGTTCCTGTTACATAGTTACAGTATTTAATTTTGTTCATCTTGTTTCTCTGCTACTATATTGTGCTGCTCATAGTGATGTTGACTTGTACTTCATAGCTCCTAACCACAATTGCTCTATTGTTGATAAAGCATGAATTGCTTTCTTTAAAGCACCTTATTTGCTAATGCATAACATGTTGTACATAACTGTGGCTATTTACATGTATTTGGTGGCTGTTGCCAATTGTTCTCCATCATCTGGGTACAGGTAGCACAATGAAAGGCAGCATTACAGTAATGTTGCCAGTTATATGGCAAGTACTGTTGTTTGTTGTGCTACAGTATCAGTACCCAGAGGATGGAATGTAATCAGTGACGACAACTGATTACACATACTGTAAATAGCCTCAGTGTCCACATTGTTACTTGTATGATATTGTTTTACTTTTTTATCTATCCCATTATTTCCACACGATGTGCCTGGAAATGAGATACGTATTGTAGCTCTATGTGTCTTCCTGACCAAAACATATTAATAAATTATAGTTCACCCTAGTTACAACAAAAGTAATAATAAAATAATGAGTCTTCAAACACTACTGAGAATATTAACAGAATCAAATAAAAAAATAAAACAGCCATAATGTGGAAAAGAGGCATATTGCAAGACAGGAGATAAAAGGTGTCCATGTCAGTTAGCAGTGTGCCTGCCATTAAGAGTGAATTGTGTAAGTACCTTGAAGAAAAAGGCATGGCAGTGTGTTTCCACTGAGTTGGTAGAGGAAAGAACGTGATGGTCCAGCAATCTTCTTTAATTCTTAATTTCATGTGTTCATATTGCAATCTAAAATTGAATAAAAAGATAATCTGCAACTTTTTCAATGTAACATTAACTGCTGCTTTATGTCTATCTGCACAAGTATTCTTTCACTAATCTGCTGTGATGCAAGAATGTAGCCTAAGACTGAAAAAATATATTTTCTTATCTGAATCTTATATTTTGGCTTATCTGAATCTTATACTTGTCAGCATACTACTCAGCATGTCTGTATTTTATTTAATTCAGACTGACATTAACAGTCATGCCATGGTTAGTAATGGAGACAGAACAACAGAATGAAACTATTACCTAAGATCACTAATGAATGAACTTCATCTCCACGGTTAACAGAATCTAAGCAAACAGGCTTTTTTCTTCTTAACCTTTGCCAACCAAAATGCATTGCCTAATGAAGTAAATGAATACTTCTCAGACTTTCTCTTAAAATTGTTGCTGTTTAACCAGATCAGCAAACCCTGTACCTATACCTCTTGATTTTGTATTGCACTACACTGTACTACTATTTAATACTTCAATCTGCATTTTAAATTTAAGCTATAATGCCTGACAGGGTGTGTGTCATGCTGGGATAACATCACGCCTTAGGTGGTTGGGCATGAGGCTGCAGGCCGAATGCATCCAATACCTGAGGCGTGACATTACCCCAGCATGACACACACCTTGGAGGGCATTGTTGCTATTATACAATGGCTTATTGTTATACAGAATAAAAAATAAATCATTTTAAAAATGTTTTTGTTAGTGTGGAAAAATTTTTTTGTTTCTTAAGAGGAGATGCTAATAGTGGAAATGCAATCAGTCAGGAGCTTCGCAGTGCTGAGACTAGACCCAAGATGTTGTACTGGGATAACATCATGGGTCCAGCACAAGACTGACCAATCAGAGTCCAGGATTCTTTCTTGCCATTGTATAATTCTAAAATACCTTAAATTTACATTTTTTGTCTAATTTACACTAATGGTAATTTACCACTGTAATGAAATGGGTTAATACATGGTAGGTTCTGCAATAGGGGATGTTATGCACAATCAGTTGACTGAATGTGCACTCCTGGTGCTAAAAGGGCATAAGGCATTAGCTTAGGGCCTTTGCATCCTGGAGTGTATATTCAGTCCCTGGATTTGCAATACAATACAGTCTCAATTATCCAAACTGCTTGGGAGACATGAAGTCAGTTCAGATAATTGGGAGTTCATGAAACAGGGATTAAAATGTTCAGTGCATTCACCTGGAATGGGAGACATGCTGCCAGTTCATTAGATAGGGATATCCATATATTTGGGTTTCATTAGATCGAGACTGTACTCTATCTCTTTACTGTATACAGCTACAAGTATATCAATCTGACTGTATTTTTTTAAATTAAAAAAGCAATACTCTCTTTCATTTGAAATGGCAGAACAATTTGTACAGGGAACATTTGTTCAGGGGAACAGTTGCTGGCAGGTAGTAGTTCTGGGGCAGACTCAAGTTTACAATGAGGAACTACAGGTTTTTTAGCTATGTCTTTTAAGGTAGGAGGAGTAGTAGTGTTTGTATCATTTTCAGCTCTGGGTGTCCCTACTTTGATTCTAGGCTAGAGCTGGAAGGAGCAGTGTAGTGAGTTTCCAGCTAGGTTGTAGCTGCATTTTTATTTTTAGTTTTATTGGTAGTTAAAATTGTAGCAGCATCTGTTTGGGGTATTTGTTTGGGGGTTCCAGGTCTGTATTTGTGGCTGTGATTAAGATAGCATTCGAATGTGCTTTAAATGTAGTTGTTTACCCCATGAATGATCATACATCAAGTTTCTAAAGCACAATTTCACTGACAAATTTTGCAATAAATGTTTTAAAGCACAGTTGCTAGTAGTTTATAGAGGATTAAGCAATGGTCACGGGGTATGACTGGGTCAATGAGATGACTGAATTTCAGCAATTATTTCTGAACCCTTTTATGATGTGTATTGTACCATACTGTAGTTTAAGTAAAATGCTGATCTTCTTCAAGATCTCAGTCATCAGGCAACACCCACACAGAAACTTTCACAAGCCAGGGACCACCCACTACAATGTCATGCATCAGTGGCTACATATACATAAGTGGCTCCATCTCTCCTCAGTTCTTTTCCCCCAACAATCATGCTCACTGGACTTACAAATGGACACATTGACTGTTATCTGCCATTGCTATTTTCCCAGTTAGTTAAGAATCACTATTTTAGTGATTTTCGGGTCTCCAATATGCCACTGAAGGAGCCCATGAAACTATTTCAGTGTTGTAAGTGTGGAGAGAAGTTTTACAAGGATGATACACACAAATTGTGTGTCTGCTGTTTGTACCTCTCTCACAACGTTCAAATGGCAAGATCTGTCGGGGCTCTGACTCTGCTTCCAGGTAATGCAGAAAAGTGACACTAAATAATTTCATTAAAGAAAACTTTGGCAGTGATGGAAAAACAGATGCAAAAGAAATCTGTATCACCTGCCTTGTCGAACGTATCACGGTGTTTGAAATATAAGGAAAAATCATCATTGGGGAGCCACAAGCATAAACACTGGGATAAGGACAAAGACAAGGTCTCCCCAACATGCTACAGGTCACCGCTGTGGCCAGCAGGTAGTTCTTTAATGTTGTCATCGTCCACTACAGCAGCGATGAACACAGACCCCCCCCAATCGTCAATCAGACACCAAGATTGGGGCTTGCCTTAGGCACTACTGGGCCTATTATGGGCAGTACGATGCCACTGTTGCTGAGTCTCCACCCACTATTGACTATTACAGTCACAACCCCTTCTATAGGTATTGGCATTACTCAAACAGTGCTGGTATCATTCTTGGAAATTATATGATAACTGTTGCCTGATCAGCCTGTACTCACACTGATCATGAGGGCCAAGTCAGAATCTGCCCTTCCCTGAGCTGCAAGACCCTCTGCAAACAGCTCTCCCCATGATTAGATCATGATGGCCCAGTCAGAATCTGCCCTCCACTGAGCTGCAAGACCCCCTGCAAACAGCTCTCCCCATGAGGAGATCATGTGGGCCAAGTCAGAATCTGCCCTCCCCTGAGCTGTAAGACCCCCCACAAACAGTTCTCCCCATGAGGAGATCTTGAGGACCAAGTCAGAATCTGCCTTCCCCTGAGCTGCAAGACCCCTCTCAAATTGCTCTCCTCATGAGGAGGTCATGAGGGCTAAGCCAGAAACCGTCATCCCCTGAGCTGCAAGCCCCCCCCCCCCACTGCAAACAGGTATGGTGTTCTGGCCTGAGGTGTGGCCAAATTTTCATATGGAGTGTGGACTGAGACGCTGTTATTTTTGGTGCCAAGTTCAAATCGGTACTGCCCTGACTTACCTCTCTAACATTACCTATCGGCAGAGCAATGAAGATAGTTTTTGTTAACTACTCTCCTCTCTAGAAATTGCAGATTTTCTTCTACTTTCTGTAGTGTGCTTTAATTAATTATTTGAATTTTATAAACTTAGCTGGATGTTTGCCACTTGCTCAGGGTACTTTTAGGCCATCCTGAATTCTCCTTGCAAAACAAAAAAAATGGTAAAGCATATTCGCAGGTTCCCTCTGTTGCAGAGAGCTTGATTTAATGTGTTGATCTAGCCTTAGTTTCCTCTGTTGCAGAGTGCTTGTTTAATGTATATTTTAGTCTAATTTCCTCTGTTACAGAGTGCTTGTTTAATGCATATTTTAGCCTTAAATACCTCTGCTTCAGTGTGCTTGATTGCATATTTAGACTTAGCCATGTGCTTTAGTCCAAGTTTCCAAACACTCCTTACTAAAAAAATCCAGGCGAGCTTAACTAATTTATTTTGCTAAAACTCCAGGACAGCTTAATTTAATTTTAGACTCAGGTCCTAGCTTGTCCTTGCTTATTCACTAGCAAGCCGTAATATAGCTTGTTCTCCCATCCCCCTCCTCCTCCTGCATAGCCTTAGCTCTATCTTACCTGCTTACAATGCTCACCTATTTGCTCTCTCTTCAGCCCTCCCCATGAGGAGATTGTGAGTGCCAAGTCAGAGTCTGCCCTCCCCAGAGCTGCAACACCCCCCACAAACAGGTACAGTGTTCTGGCTTGAGGCACAGCTGAATTTTCAAAGGGAGTGTGGTTACCCCCCCAATGCTTTGCATCGGCTGCCCCACCACCCCCACCACCACCCTTGGTGAACTATCCATTATATAGGAAGGATCACGTATTGCCCAGAACCAAGCAGCCATCTTTTTCCTCTGCAGCTTATCCACACCCACCACTAGTGGCCACTACAACCATAATACCATACTCCATAATCAGTCAGTCTCACCATGCTGCCTCTTTGCATAGCAATACTTTCTCTTCTTGCACCTCTGGTATCCCTCCACCTACCCTGAGATGCAGACTCGTTTTCTACTAAATAATACCCTGTTTGCCCTCCCACCTTCCTCCACTACCTCCACAGTCAGACTGCCAGCTGTAACTCTCCCCTACAATGGAATGGCTGGTCATACCATCCTTCCACCCACCTTCCATGCTGGGCTGTTAACCCTAAAATTCACTGCTCAGGTAAGTTTCAGTGGGCCATACCTAAAGCCAAACTTTTGATAACATTATTGCTCCCTACTAACTGGGGATGACGAGACAAACTCTGGACCAACCCCCCATCTAAGACAACTCCCCAGACAAAACCCTTCCCCACCTGTTCAACTCCCATGGGGTTTAAAATTAGCCCATCAGAATATCTGCAGCCTCATACATAAATTAACCCTGCTACAACCAATTGTCCTATCCCTAAGACCTGACATCTTGATTATCTCTGAGACCTGGCTAAAGCCTCACAAACAGGATACTGAAATCTCTATTCCTGGCTGCACTGTCATTCATCGTGACTGTCCTGGTAACAAAAGAGGTGGGGGCCATTGCCATGTACATCTCATCCTCGCTTTAGTTTACCACTGTCTCACTATCATTGCCCACACAGTCCATCGATGCCTTGTTGATAAAACTCTCAGTCCCCCACACACTTCCCATATTTATAGCAGGATCCTATTGCCCCCGACTCCCCCTTGCCCTCTATCATGGATCACCTGGGTATCCTAAAATCACATGCAGCAGGGGGAGAGCTCCATATCTTTGGGGTTATCAATTTGAACTTGCTCTCCAGTGCTAGTGCCAAGTTTTGAAACCCAGTGGCCACACTAAACCTGTATCAACAGATCACAGAGCCCACATGTTCAAACCCCAATTCACAGAACCACTCTCTTCTGGACTTGTCCCTTACCTCACACTCACATCAGATACTTGCTGCAGGCCTCTTACCAGACTCTCTAAGCAATCATTACATGATCTACCCATTAAGGAAACTATTTAAGCTTAAGGCTTCACCCCAAAACCCTTCTGATCAGGTCCTACAAATCTCTTGACCTTGTATCACTTCTAAATGACCTGGCAAATACTGACTGGTCTTTCATCCCCTGGCCACCTCTATCAATTCTGCCCTTGAGTACTGTACTTTAAGTCCTGTTTCATTGCTGTCTGGGACAGCCATGTCCCTCTCAGAAGGACTCAGGTGAGGAGTGCTCACCTGCCCTGGATCTAAGCTGACATCTTGGCACACCTCTGAGTCAGAGACCAGGCTTGGAAGTCCTACAAAGTTTCAGCATCCCCACGGATCACCTAAAGTATCGCTCACTATGAAATGCCTGCACAAGACTAATCCAACAGGCAAAAGCTAATTACTTCAAAACCTCCTTCCACACTAACTTAAACCACTCTGCAAAATTTTGGAAGGTGGTGAAAACACTCTTCTCCCCTCTGTCCCAGCCCTCCACCCCTGTCCTAAATGCAGGCTGCTCCAGAGTCATGGAACCCCTTGCAGTGGCCTCAGAATTCAACTCCTTCTTCACAAACTGTACTTCATCACTTTTGTCCACTCACCCACCCACCTGCCCTGCAACCCCCCACTCGCATGACTCCTCCTACCCAAGACCCCCCTCATGCCACCTCCTTCTCCTTTGGTCAGGTTACCCCATCTGAAGTACTCAACATCTTGTTCCCCCTAAATCCTACCAAGGGTAAATGCCCCTCAAGACTGGACTCCAAAATGCTATACCTCTCGGCTCCTGCCATCACCATCCTCCTGGCCTCACTCTTCAACCTCTCATTCTCTCTTGCTTCTATCCCATCTGATTGGAAGCACACCACATTCATCCCTCTTCCAAAAGGCAGCAACCCCTTCTATCCTGGCAGCAATCACCCTATTTCCCCCCTCTCCATACTAGCAAAACTCCAGGAACACCTAGTCCTCTCTCAACTCTCCTCCTTTCTCGACTCCTCCTCTTTCTTCTCACCTTACCAGTCTGGATTTAGGAAGTCCAGCTCCACTACCACTTTCCTCCTAAGGCTCACTGACTCCATCCTTACTGGTATGGACAAAGGACACATCACCCCAGCCATTTTTGTCAACCTGGCAAAGGCATTCGACATTGTTTCACACTCACTCCTCCTGTCCAAGCTTGCTCTAGTTAGGCTCTCTAGCAAGGCCTCCAGCTGATTCCACTCCTAGCTGGTAGGCAGGTCCCAATCCTGTCAGAATTGGCAACACCACCTCTAGCTCCCTCCCTGTTACTACTGGTGTACCACAAGGCTCAGTCCTTGGCCTGCTTCTGTTCTCCATCTTCCTTAATGATCAGCCTCAGCATGCCCATACACATCCATTCACATGTATACAGATGACACGGTACTGTATACATCTGACCCCTCTTTCATTGATGTGGTGACCAGACTCCAGCAGGACTTCAATGATGTTCAGCTCTGGTTTCGCTCAAGTCAGTTTTTTCTCAATGCCAAGAAAACTGTCTCCATGACCTTCAGCACAAGGCAGAGACTTTCTCAGCTCCCCTCCATCCCCACCTTCCACACCTTGGATGAGACTTCCCTGGAGGTCTGCACCTCCTTTCAATATCTCGGGGTCTGGCTTGACCAGCACCTCAACTTTTCTGTTCATATCAATGCCATCAACAAAAAGCTGCACCACAGACTGGGTACCCTATACCACAACCGTGGTTGCATCCCGCTGCTGGCTCGCTGTGCAATTGTGCAGAAAATGATTCTCCCTATTTTTGACTATGGTGACATAGTCTGCAATGCCACTCCCAAGTCCACCCTAGCCAGACTGGATCCCCTCTTCCACTCCTTCTGTTGTTTTGACCTTGACTGTCCTCCCACCACCCATCATTGCATCCTCTACTGTATCCTAGACATCCCATCACTTCAGGACAGGAGACAATCTCACTGCACTAGGATCACAACTAAGTTCTGGGCCAAGTCCCTACCCCCCTACCTCTCATCAGTCCTAACAACTCCAACCCTCCCTGTCTGTGCACTTCAAAAGGGAAGTCCCATCCAGGGTGTGGAAGGTGGAGATGGAGGGGAGCTGAGAAAATCTCTGCCTTGTACCGAAAGTCATGGAGTCAGTTTTCTTGGCATTGAGAAAAAACTGATTTGAGCAAAACCAGAGCTGAACATCACTAAAGTCCAGACAATTGACAGAGAACACCAGGACAAGGAGCTGCTGTTGTGACTGGACTTCTCTACTAGGACTAAAGAAGTAGAACTCTACTACTGGGACCTTCAATTTAGGGTAAAAAAAAGTTTGTTTGTATTAGTTTGCTGAAGTGAATTGTTATCCGAGTAGTTATCTAGGTGTTAATCTCAGGTGGCTGAAGGGGATTATTATCTGTGCAATTTAACTAAGTGTAGAAAGATCTGTTAAGTAGGGGGAGTGGCTCAGCTAGAAGGAAGCCAGATTTAAAACCAGATTTCAACACTGCCCTAGATAGCTTCTGCCAGAAAATTGGCAAAGAACACCAGGACAAGGAGCTGCTGTTGTAACTGGGCTTCTCTACTGGGACTATATTGCCTTCTTTACCTCCCCTCCATCCCCCCACCCAAAGCCAGTTCTACTTCTGTAGGCACAGGATTTGACTGACAACAGGAACTTCTTGTTTGGGAGCAGAAAGTGCGTGATCACAGAGCCACCAAAGACTAACCATCCTAGAAGGACAAGAGCAGCTCTCCACCCCCCCCCCACCAGCTGCTGGAGGTCTGGCTCTGAGCAAGTAAGAGGACTACTGAGAAATGTAGGATCTTCTTGTCTCAAAACAGGAAGATCAGGAGCTTAAAGGGCATAGAGGCAGTAAGTAAGTAGGGAGAAAAAAAATAGAGGAAAGAGTAAGGATTCCAAACAGTGAAGGGGCCAGAAATAAGACATGATGGGAGTGGTGCAGTGCAGTGGCTGTGGAGCAGCAGTCTTCTGGGAGACATTCTAGAGGATGCAGTGTTGTCCCATCTGCAGGCACCTCTCTGGGCTGAGGGAGGAGGTTTCTCATCTCAAGGCTGAATTGGCCAGGATTTGTGGGACCACCTCTCCCATCCAGGGACCAACAGGGCCACTGCTGTTGCCTCAGAGGTTGCCAAGAAAGAGGAGTGGTTGGACCACAGTGGGCTCAGGGGGGATGAGGGTGGTGGAACAGAGGCACAGCCCTCCAATTGTACCTCTCCAAAATTCATATGCCATTCTGGCAAAGTGTGGTTCCTCTATGGAGGCACCCACAGTGGAGACTAAAGAGGATGCTGGGAACCTCCACAAAGGAGACCCACAGGAGGGTGGCGTGGGACCCCACAGGGGAAGGAAACAGCTCCTGGTGGGGGACTCCACTGTTAGGAAGGTAGAACTGGGGGAGGAAAGGGAGAGGGAGGTAAGGTGCCTGCCTGGTGCCATGGCTTGGAGGGACAGGGAAAGAATCCTCAGGATCACCAGAGCAGATGCATAGGGGAGGGAGCTGGATGTCATTGTCCACCTAGGGACAAATGACCTGGCTAAGAAAGGGATCAGAGCAGTGCAGGAAGAGTTTGTGGAGTTGGGGAGGAGTCTTAGACAAGTAGCACACACGGTAACCTCCTCGGAGGTGCTGCCTGTCTATGGTGTAGATGAGGCTAGGGTGCTCCACACCATGGGATTCAATCTGTGGTTGAAAAACTGGTGCAGAGCTCAGGGATTTGGATTCATTGGGGACTGGGGGTCCTCCTGGAGTGATGCAGGCCTATACTGGCATGATGGTCTGCATCTGTCCAGTAGGGGAGCCAGGATCCTAGGTGATAGGGTTAAATGCTTCACAGGCAAGCATTTAAACTAGCCAAGGGGGGAAGGCACTGGAAAGGAGCAGAGAAATCCTAGCCCCCCCCAAAAGTCAGGGTAGTAAGTGAGGTAAACACAAAGTTAGAGATGTCAATATCGAGAAGGGCAGGGGTAAATGGAGAAAGTAACAAAGGCAATAAGGACAGGGATAGGGAAAAAAGGGGTAAGGCCATCAGGAAATGGAGGGTAATGAGTACCAATGCCCATAATCTGAGCAACAAGCTCCTTGAACTGGTGGCCTCGATGGAAGAGGGATGTCTGGATATCTTAGCAGTCACAGAAACATGGTACACAGAGAACCTGGGATGTTAACATACCAGGGTACACAACCTACAGGAGAGACAGGAAGGGGAGAAGAGGGGGAGGAGTAGCTCTCTATGTAAGGGAAGGGATAAAAGCAACTGAACAAAAGAGTAAACAAGGAGGAGAGGAGGCACTGTGGGTCACCTTAGAGACTGGAAATGGCACCACAATCTGCACAGGGGTTGTATACAGACCCACATGTCAGGGGGAGGGAATAGACAAGATTATGGTAGAAAGTATTCTTCGGATGGCAGAGAAAGGGGAGATACTGTTGATGGGAGACCTGAATATGCCAGATGTTAACTGGAGCACATTTACTGCAGCCATATCCAAGAGCAGGGCCATTCTCAATGCCCTACAGGTAGCCTGCCTCAGACAGCTAGTTTTGGAACCCACTCATGAGGGAGCAATATTAGACCTCATACTCTCAAATGGGGACAGTGAGAGGATCTCAGATCTAGAAGTGGGTAGCCATCTGGGAACAAGTGACCACCAAACAGTGTGGTTCATGACAAACTCAGCTACAGAGTCAAGCCGTACAAAAGTGAGGGTACTGTACTTCAGGAGGGCTGACTTTGGCAAGATGGGAGAGTGCCTTAGGAAAGTACTAGCAAACAGGCTAGAAAGAGGGGTGGAGCAACAATTGGGAAACATCAAAACTGACATCACAGAGACAACAAGCCTTTGTGTGAAGCAAATAAACAAATCAAAATGAAAGAAAAAGCCACTATGGTTCTCAAAAGAGGTGGCAGGTAAGGTCAGGGAGACAAAGATATCATTCAGGAAGTATAAGGAAACACAGATGGAGCAGGACAGAAAGCTGTACTAGTTAAGGCAGAAGGAAGCAGGGAGAGAAGTCAAAATAGCAAAGGCCCAAACTGAGGAAAAGATAGCCTACTCGGTTAAAAAGGGGGATAAAACCTTTTATAGGTACATCAGGGAGCATAGAAAGACAAAAGGAGGGATAGTGAGGCTGAATAGAATGGATGGTGGGTGGGCAGAGAGGGACAGTGAAAAAGTAGGGATACTGAACTAATATTTCTGCTCAGTATTCACAAAAGAGGACGAGGGGGAGGTGCCTAATCCAATTAACAGAAGCACTGTGGATAGGGGGGTCGATTCCAGTCTTGTCAAAGAAGAAAGGGTTCTGAAAGAACTCCTAAAACTGAAGGAGAACAAAGCAATGGAGCCTGATGGAATCCACCCCAAAATTCTAAAAGAATTAAGGGGAGAACTAGTGAAACCACTGGCTACCCTTTTTAACCAATCATGGGAGGATGGTGTGGTACCCGAGGACTGGAGGAAGGCAGATGTGATTCCCCTTCACAAAAGTGGGATCAAGACAGAGGCAGGAAACTACAGACCTGTCAGTTTGTCCTCTGTGGTAGGGAAAGTGATGGAATCACTTCTGAAGGAAAGAATTGTTGAGTACCTAGAGGCCAGTGGGGCACAGGAAACAAGGCAGCATGGGTTCACAGTGGGAAGGTTATATCAGATGAATCTAATTGATTTCTTTGACTGGGTGACCAAAGTAGTAGACCAGGGAGGGGCTGTGGACATGGCCTACCTAGACTTTAGCAAGGCATTTGGCACAGTCCCACACAAAAGATTAATAGCCAAATTAACCAGCCTGGGAGTGGGTCCCAGGGTGGTAGCCTGGGTAAAACATTGGCTGGACAACAGGATACAGAAGGTAATTGTAAATGAAGAGGGGTTACTAGTGGGGTACCACAGGGTTCAGTACTGGATCCAGTCCTTTTTAATGTCTTTATAAGTGACATTGCAGAGGGAGTGGAAGGAAAAGTATGCCTCTTTGCAGATGACACAAAGATCTGCAACAGGGTTGATACACAAGGAGGTGTGGAAAGGATGAGAAGGGACTTGGCAAGATTGGAGGAATGGTCAGAAGTATGGCAGCTTGGATTCAATGCAAAGAAGTGCAAATAATGCACCTGGGAAACAAAACCCAGGGAAGATTACACAATGGGGGTAGCAGCAACAAAATGGAAAGGGACCGGGGGTAATCATATCAGATGACCTTAAGGTTAGCAAGCAATATGAGAAGGCAGTAGGGAGGGCTGGGTGGATACTGGGATGTATAGGGAGAGGCATCACCAGCAGAAAACAGGAAGTCATTATCCCTCTGTACAGACAGTTGGTGAGACCCCATCTGGAGTACTGCATCCAGTTCAAGAGACCCCATCTCTGCAAGGACACAGACAGGATAGAGGCAGTCCAGAGGAGGGCAACTAAAATGGTGCAGGGTCTGCAAGAGAAGCCATATGAGGAGAGACTAAAGGAGCTTAATATGTATACACTTGAGGAAAGGAGGGAGAGGGGGGACATGATAGAAACTTTTAAGTACCTCAGTGGGAATCAACAAAGTACAAGAAGGTAGCATCTTTCAGAAAAAGAGATGTGCATGAACAAGGGGACACAATTTGAAGATGGGGGGGGCAGTTCAGGGGCAATGTGAGGAAGTATTTTTTCACAGAGAGGGTTGTGGATGCATGGAACAGCCTTCCTGAGGAGGCTGTGGGGTCTAAAACTGTGGTAGAATTCAAGAATGCATGGGACAAACATAAGGCAATTTTTGTGCGGGGTGGGAAGAAATAGGCTGTTGGTTAACTAGTATCTGCAGCTTATCCTGTAGGTAGGAAAATGGACAGACTAGGTGGGCCAAGCAGTCCTTATCTGCCGTCAAAGTCTATGTTTCTATGTTTCTATGACTCGTGTTCCTTGGCTGTTCCGCACATGTCCACTACCGCCGGCCAGGCAGCCTTTAAATATTGCATGCCTAAACTGTGGAGCTTCCTTCCCACAGACATTCGGCATGCCCCCACCACTCAGCACCTCAATACCCTCCTCAAAGCATACTTCTCCTCCACCTGTTCATGCGACTAAGTTATGTCTTGTCACTAGGGCCTAGCTTCTCCTTTATGTGACTGGAATTATGTGATTTTTTTTTTATCTTATATTGTTGTGCGTTGCATAACTACCTACTGTACTGCACTGCTCTTGTATGTTTGCCTGCGTGTTCATTGTACATTCTATTCTACATGTATTCTCCCCTACCCACCTCACACCAGGATGCATCTGGAATTGAGCAGTAGTCTGCTCAGCATGTCTTCCTGGTAAAACTTTTAAATAAATAAATAAACATTCCAGTTCCCAGGCCCTGTTGATGCAGCCTCCCAGCACTATATCTAAGGGACCTACTCAGCAGCTGCCAGCATCACTGGTACAGTCCTCAGTTCCCATTGCTGTGGGGGAGGACAACAAGACTGGATAAAACCCAGACCTCACAATGGAGGAAGATTATGAGAAAGAGGAGGGTTATGCTGAGGACCAGTATTTACCTGGTACTAGCTCTAATTTATCCTTTTGCAGTAAGGAATCAGTGGTGAATACCCCAAAGTCACCACCAGAGGACCCTTCATGGGGTTCACTCTGGAAGGGGAAGACTCCCAAAGAAAAGTTTGTTGGAGTTTTTAGAGGTGCCAGAGTCACCATCTATAGTCATTCCTCCACTATACCCAGCCTAGGAGGATGCCTCCTATGCAGCTTGGTATAGACCTAATATCATACCAGCTGTCTCCAGAAAGGCTGACAAGAAGTACTCTGCACCATCTAATGAGCCTTATTATGCCAATAAGACTGCAACAGATGCAGTGGTGATCAGAGTTGCACATGACAGGTCGGGGATGCCTAAACACATGAGCTCCCTCTCTCCTTATAAGGAATCCAAGAGGTTAGATGTCCTGGGGAAACAGACTTATGTCTCTGCCTCATTGGGCATGCGTATTGCAAATGACATGGACCACATGATCTAAAATCAGAATACCCTCTGGAAAAGTGCCAAGGCTACAGTACAGGCCTTACTCAAGGGTACAATCAAAACTTAGTTAATGAAAACACTAACTGCAGGGGCTGAAGTGGGCAGGCACTTAATCCGCTCAATCTACAATGTCTTGGATGCCTCTGCCAGGGCAGCTGCCTCAGACATTTGTGTGAGGAGATAATCCTGGTTTAGAGTAGTTGGGTTTGTCAATGATGTGCAACAAGCAGTATTAAGTGCACCACTAGAGGCAGCGAACTAATCAGCTATGATATGGAAGAAGTATTTAGAGGTCCTCAGTCATCTGGGATGACCTTAAGGTTAGTCAAATCCCTCTACCACACACCAAGCAAGGGTAAGGGGAGGAGTCAGTTTTGTCCACCAGCCACTATAGCTGGTAGGCAAACCTACAGGCATACAGATAGAGGAAAAAGTGCCAGAACCCTGTCAGCCACTGTTCCCCCTGATGCCCATTCCAAAGTGCCTAGAGGAGGTGGAGCTGAAGGCATTGCCCCAGTGGTTCAACATGACTCTCAGAACTACACTTCCCAACCACCACTGCCCTCAGGAGTGGTTGTGGGGCGTCATCTCTTCCTTAATTTGAGCCAATGGAGGGAGATTACTACAAACAAATGAGTTATAGACATAATTGTAAAAGTTAATGTTCTGCAGCTTTTGGATACCCCTCCAGATCATTCGTCACAGACCTCAACTTATCCCCCGGGCCAGCATACAGGCAAGAATTAAAATAGTTATAAATAATGAATTAAAAGACATATACAATCCAGTATGAAATAATTACATCAGCTAGGCTAGTAAAAAGAAGAAGGCAATGAAATCCCAAATGCTTCTTTAAATAGTTGTGCCTTCTGACCCTGTTTGAAAGCCTTCGCTGAGGGGGCCTACCTCAAGGACCTTGGGAGCGAGTTCCACAGGGCTGCATTAGTACCTTAAAAGTGCAATCTCCCGAGGTTTTAAGCCAGGTACTGGAAACCATTAGGAAGCCCTCTTCAGAGGAGCACAGAGATGAGAGAGTGCAAGGAATGGACAGGACTCAGGAGGTTACTCAGGTAGCCCAGACCATATAAAGCTTTGTAGGTGAGTAGACCCATCTTGAAGTGGTCTTCCTTCTCACCAGCAGCTTGTGTAGATCATATAGGACTGGGGACTCATGGCAGGACCTTGGAAGCTCCCTCAGCTACCTTGCAGACACATTCTGCACAGCTACAGGCAATGCAGGACCCCTCCACTAACTTTGAGGTAGAGAGCATTGCTACAGTCAAGTTCTGATGTTACAAAAGCATGCACTAGTTAGGGCAGATCATATGGGGGGGATTAAGGCTTTAATCCTGGTGATGTTCTCTACAAAAGTAAGCGCCGCTCATAAGCGGCAGCTTTGTACTTTCTGGACTTTTGTCTCTGCTTTGTGGGACGCCGCTCGTCAGCGGCTGTAATTGTGTCTGGATTTTTAGTTGGGACCTGCCTCTCGTTTTGGTGCTTGCTGCCCTCTCCATGTCTGCTAGCCCCCTAAACTGGTTAATGTACATGGCGTGAGAGGCCGTGTTGGAATTTGCCTGATTCCAGCTGGAGCTGGAGGAGTGAGCAGGGAGCAATCATCATTGTGGAGGGGAGGATTCTTTACAAAAGTAAGCGCCACTAGCAAGCGCGAGCGTTGTGAGTGTCACGAGCGCCACTCAGTGCCGAAATTTTTCTACATGAGATGAGAGAAGGGAAGTGGGTCTGTGGATTGAAGGTTTTTAGCTATGTTAGTTAGGCTATTTAAGGCAGGAATGTTTTAAATTGCTCTGAGTTTGTATTAATTAGTATCTGTCTGTTAGTTTGTTTAAATCTGAAATGTGTAGGGGGTCTTTAGGGTGACCTGTGAGGGTTAGGATCACCTATTGGAACTCACAGTTGCATGCTGTGTGTCCCTTTATCCCTCTCCCTGTGTCCGATACTATTATCAGGCGTTGCAGGGAAGTGGGGATTGTCAGGGATTGCTCTGCTTGTGGGCTGTGGGTTGACCAGGAGCGGGTTGATGGAAGGATAGAGGTAGTTAGGTCCAGGAGATGCCATGGATTATTTAGGGCATCTAGGCAAAGCCAGACATGGTTGGTGCCCATTTCCATGGAGACCACCAGACCGAGTGGTCAGGAAACCCGAGGGGCTGCACTCACCCTCTACATCTCTGACGGCAGTGCTGTGCAATGCCAGGTTGATCAGAAACAAGACGGCAATTATTGCTGCCTTGGTTTCATCGGTCAACCTGGCTTGCATTACGGAGACCTGGGTGGGAAATGATGCTGGCCCTGTTTTTGAGGCTGCAGTCCCCCCAGGATATACCGTTGTGCGCTGCCCCAGAGAAAATCGCAGGGGTGGCGGTGTAGCCACTTGCTTTAGATCTATCTTGACCTTCACCGTGCACCCAGTGGGAACCCCAGGTTCATTTAAGTGTGTGGCCATTCGTGGAGGACTCGGCATTGGTTGCAGGATTCTCCTCATCTACCGCCCTCCTGGCCCGATGGGGGGTTTCCTGCAGGAATTTGCCGAGTTTGTTGCCGGTGAGATGTTGGATTCCCCCAGATGTGTTTTTCTGGGGGATTTCAATGTCTGGGCCGAGGATAAAGCTCAAAGGTGCACTAGCAAATTTTTGCAAAGTATGTCCTTGTTAGGGCTGATGCAGTTTGTTGATGCACCTACTCACCGGGATGGCCACACATTGGACCTGGTGTTCTCACTGGGGATCGAGATTGTTGATCTTGCGATTGATCAGGTATTTTGGTCTGATCATTGCACGGTGAAGTTCACGCTTGGGACTCCCGCCGTAAGTTTCTCCCCTGCCGAGATGATTCGCTGCCGTCCTTTACGTGATCTTACCCCTAAGGGTTTCATGGCAGCAGTTGACTTATCTAGTATGTGTGGTGCATGCATCGGGGCTGTTGATGTCGGGGTGGACACCTATAATAAGGTGTTATCTGACACCATCAACTCCCTCGCACCTATCTGTGTATGACCCAGAACTTTGTACCTGAGGTCTCCGTGGTATGACGGAGGTCTTAGGGAAATGAAGAAGATGGGTCGGAGATTAGAGTGCTGCTGGAGGAAGTCCCGCCTGGAGACAGACAAACTGGTCCTGCGTGCGCATTATTGCGCATATCAGGAGGCAATCAACCGAAAGAAGACAGCATTTTTGTCTCGGGAGATTGCTGCTGGGAGAAACAGACCAGCCTCACTTTTCCGGACTGTTGATAGACTTCTCCATCCTGCCTGTCTCCAGCCCGGAAGAGTTTCCTCAAATGAGGACTGTGAGGATTTTGCTCGTTTTTTCTCAGACAGGGTGTCTTTGATCTGGCAGGAGGTTTCTTCAGCCAGCAATACCATTGCTGACAGTAGTCGCCAGTTGTGTGCTGAGCGCACTCCGCCTAGTTGGGGAGAGTTTAGGCCAGTGGAGGTCCGTGAGGTTATTGAGGTGGCAGTCAATCTGAAGCATACCTTTTATGAACTGGACCCAGTGCCAACGCGTTTCTTAATGAGATGCATTGACTCAGTTGGCCCAGTGTTTGCCCTGATTGTCCGGTGCTCCTTGAGTCAGTGTGTCTTTCCAGATGCCTTGAAGGAGGCTCTGGTGAGACCCCTTCTAAAGAAATCTTCTTTGGACCCGGAGGTCAGGGCAAATTACCTTCCCATCTCCAATCTCCCATTTTTGGGGAAGATTGTAGAGAAGGTGGTATCGTCTCAGTTGGAGGAACACCTCATGACTCACGAGTTGTATGATCCTTTCCAATCAGCTTTTCGGGCCAGACATAGCACTGAAACTGCGTTAGTTCGGGTGCAAAATGACCTCCTCAGGGCTAGAGACTGAGAGGACAGGACAATTCTTGTTCTTCTCAATCTCTCATCAACATTTGATACTGTGGACCATTGTGTGTTGCTTTTTTGCCTGAGGGAGTTATGTGGACTCACCGGTATTGTCATCAAGTGGTTTGAGTCCTTTCTCACCAATAGGAGACAACGGGTTGTGATGGGAAATTTCTCATCTACACCCTGTCTCCTTTTGTGTGGAGTCCCTCAGGGTTCGATATTGGCCCCAATGTTGTTCGCAGTATACATGCTGCCCTTGGGGGGGATCATTAGGAAGTATGGTCTGAGTTTTCATTGCTATGCTGATGATACTCAGCTATACTTATCCTTTGCCCCAGGAACATCAAACACAGTGGATGTGTTAAATATCTGTCTGGCTGAGATTAGTGACTGGATGGCCTCCAGCTGGTTACGACTGAACCCTGACAAGACTGAGGTACTGGTAGTGGAGTCGGACAGAGTTCGTGATGGGATGGCCTCTGACTCTGCAACTGGACTTGTGCTAGGAGCTGCGTCATTGATGGTCTCCCCTTGGGTGCGAAATCTTGGTGTGATTCTTGACAGGAATTTATCCATGGAGGTTCAAATATCTTCCGTGGTACGTTCCTGTTTTTTCCATCTTAGAAACATTGCCAGGATTAAGCCCCTTGTTCCGTCTCTGGACCTCCCTACCTTGATACATGCCTTAGTCACTTCTAGGCTTGACTACTGTAATGCCCTCTATCTCGAGGTCTCTGGGGGCTGTCTTTGCAGACTGCAGCTAGTGCAAAATGCTGCTGCCCGGCTTTTGACCGGGCAAAGTAAATTTTGCCATATTACACCTGTGTTGCGTGAATTGCACTGGCTGCCTGTCAGGTGGAGAGTGCTCTTCAAGGTGGGTTTTCTCACCTATAAGGCCCTACACGGACAGGGCCCTGGTTACCTGTCAGTTCTCCTGGTACCTTCTTCCTCTACCCGTGACCTCTGCTCTTCTAGTGGTGGCCTCCTAAATGTTCCAAGAGCGAGATTAAAATCTGCAGGCGACCGAGCTTTTAGTGTTGCCGCCCCCACTCTCTGGAACTCCTTGCCAGCTGTAGTTAGGGAGGCCCCCACTATAATTGCCTTTAAGGCTCGCCTGAAGACCTTCCTATTTATGCAAGCTTTTGGGGTGTAATTCTGATTATTTATATTTATTTACATTTATTTTTAATTTATATGATTATACGGTATGAAATGCTGTAAAGTTTTGTGTGGCGCCCAGAGCCTTTGGGATTGGGCGTCTTTCTAAATAAACTTGCATTTGCCTTGCCTTTGCCTTCCTAAGGTGGTAAAAACCATTCCAGACAACAGATGATGGGTGAGCCTGAAATGTAAACCATCATCTTGGATCATGCCCAGATTTTTCACCAACGTGGACACTGTAAGGGGGGGGCCGGACCAAGGATCAAGCTTGTTCCCACCTCTGCAGCAGCCATATCCCACCAGTGAACAGGGTCAATCACCAGCACTTCCATCTTATCTGGATTGAGTCTTAGCCACTTAGTGGACATCCAGTCCTGGATCTCCAGCAGACATTTGTTTAGCTCCACCACTATATCATGTATCCCTTGTGCAAATGACATATACAGCTGGGTGCCATCTGCATAACAGTGAAACTCCACACTGTAATGTCTAATGATCTCACCCAGGGGCAGCACGTACATTGCAAACAGCATGGGCAAGAGGACTAAACCTTTGGGAACTCCACAGAGCAGGGCTTCAAGTGAGAGAAGTTCCACATCACCACCCTCTGCATCTTGCCTGTGAAAAAGCACTCAGACCAGCAGGTGACAGTACTGGTGAGTCCACAGAGCTCCCTTAGGTGATCCAACAATACCACATGGTCCATAATGTCAAACGCTGAGAAGAGATCAAGGAGAATACAAATGGACCATTCTCCTCTGTCTCTAGCCCTGAGGAGATCATTATGTACCTTGATGATGCCTATCTTCATGTAAAAATAAGGTGGGATCACAGTTAATATCTAAGATTCATGCAGGATGGGGAACATTACTAGCTTAGACTCTTGCCCTTTTGGCTTGTCTTCTGCACCAAAGGTCTTTACCAAATGCTTGGCAGTCATAGCTGCAGCCCTCCACATGAAAGGCCTGCAAGTGTTTCCTTACCTGGATGATTGGCTATTGAAGGCCCATATCCTGGGGACATCTGCTTCTCACCCTAGCTCATAAAAGGAAGCTGTTTGATAACTTGGGGGTAACAGTCAGTCTGCCAAAGTTAGTTCTGACCCATATCAAGGATTGCAGTACATAAGGGCAGAGTGCTGCAAAATGCTGCAGAATTGTGTTTCATCCTTGGGGATGCCACTGTACTTTCCTTCCTTCCCCTTCAGGTGTAGGATGCCTGACATCTTGCATTGAGTCATTCCATCACTGCCTTTTCCAAGACCCATTGTCAACTGGTATGCTGGGTGCTGTTCTTATTTCCTGGTTCCCCAGAGAGAACTCCTCCGAGCATAATCTTTGGTGGAACTGAGGAGAGATGGGGACACCCACATTTATGCAGACACTGATGCATTACATCATTGTGGGTGTCCCCTGAGTGGCAGAAGTTTACTTGTGATCCTAACGCTGATGTGGGTATAGTTCTAAATGTGTCACCCAATGAAACAGATTATCTTGAAGATCTACTGTTATGGTAAGTACTGTAAGTAACTGTTCTTCTTGTCACACTGTAATCTTGTATATGTAAAGCAATGAATTATGTGAGCTACTGTATGAAAATAACAACTAAATAAAACAACGGGTGCTCTTGTCTTCTAGGACTGTTTTGCAAATTAGATGACTCAAAAGGCTATCCCAGAATAGAAATAAACAATCTTTTAGTCTAAAGTGAGTCCAAGTATAAATAAGTCCAAGGAGTGGAACTCATGCATGCTATACAAATGCTGTAGATATATAGTATTTGTCCTTCAGTGTAACATAATATTTTATAGTAGCTCTTCTCTCTCTCTTACCTGCATTTTTTTATGTGTTTTTCCTTATACACCAGTTATGAATTTTGCATGTTTACATTCTATGCAGCTCTGTCATATCTTGGCTGCAGAAAATATTCCAACTTTCCTTTACATGCATCCAAAATATAAGCATAGAGTTGAGTACTTTTCTTCCCAAAGTCATTGTTTCTTTCTTGAAATAGACACACCCTTTTATAGCTTCTGCATCAAGCTGGCTTTCATTGATCGGAGATGTTTTCTTGTAATCACAGTTACATCTATGTTACTATTGAGATGTTGGAAGTTATAGAGAATACTGTGTGTCAGTTTGTCTTTACAGGCAGGATATACTTCATCAAATTTGCAAGTTCAACTTTTTTTCTTCTTTAAAATAGATCTTCATTTTGTATTCATTGAAATATGTGTTTTCTTGCTCAAATATAAAACTTTAAAATCAGTCCCCAATTCCAAGGCCAGTTGTGCAGTGCCAGTGGGAATCAATTTCACGTTTTTGAGCTTGGCATTTTGAATATACAGTAAATTTAACTAGTACACAGAGTCACAGTTGTGCTTGGCACTTGTTTTTATCAGAGCATTTGGAGACCAAGAAATATTTGCATTACTGAAGTATCAGCCCAAAAACGAACCTTAAATTTCTTCATGGCCATAACCATAGAGACACACTTGGCTGTGGTAAGCAGGTAAACAATTTAAGTGATTCAGATGTCTCAAACTCAGAAACATCAGTACTTAAAATCCATTAGCATGGTTTTCGCTTGTTGAGTCAAAATAAAACAAACAAAAATGCATAATTAAGGTATCTCTGGTCCATTTCTAAGTCATACTCATAAACTGGTCTGATGCTCTGCTGTTCAAGTCTTGCCATTCCAGATAATGTTTAAAACAACTATTAGGAAGGTACATATGAGAACTCTTTAAATGAGAATGATGTGCTTCCTCATTGAAGCAAATGCACTTACCACCTGCTTAGCAGGGAAGATTTAAAAATATTATATTATTATTTTCATTATATAACAATTTTAGATAAAGCTATTGAAGTATCCTTTTAAGCAGCACATGTTAGGTTTTCTGCAGAGAAAGAGCTAAACTCCTGTAAAAAAAAAACATTTTAACAGTTCTGCTTCTTTTAGCTTCTTAGCAATGTTTGTCCTTCATAGCATTCGTATTAATTAAAAATGGCCACTGCAGCAAAAGTTCTCCAGCTCCCAGTTCTCTAGTGAGAACAAAATATATTCCTTTTCCATTACTGTCTTATAATCATTCTTGCAGTTTTTGTTTTTCCCTTTGAAAACCAATGCGACTGTGTTCAATAGGACAATGTTTCTTGCTTTAGTTGCTGTCTGAAAACAAGTACAAAACACAATGGCTCTCATGATATCATCCAGATTGTTTACCAGTGTTGTACATGAACAATAATACTTCTAAAGGATATTTTTCTTGAATTATTTACTGTTAGTAGTTACACTGGGTATCTAATCACTGCTGTGAAGAAAATGGATATATTAGACATACTGTAGTACTAACAGCTACAGTAGTTAAATCTTCAGCAATAAAAATAATATAGGTGATTTTATTAAGGTAGCTCTGCAGAAAATGGTAATCTAAAACCTTATATACAGTAATATGAATGCAATGCTCATATCTTAGCAATAAAAGTGGTAAAACACTAGAACAGCTGTGGGGATTTCGAAAGAGGTTCAATTATGCAGTGCTGTAGCTTCCTATCTCTACAAGTATCTTGAACCAGGATTATTGTTTTGCATTCTGTTGGATTCCAAGATATGGCTTGACTGCACAACATGGCACAGCACAGCACAATCTCTATCTCATCTTCAACTAGTTCTGCATTTTTCACCCTGTTAACTGAATTTACTTATACAGTGACAAAATCACAACTGGTCAGGTATGAAAATGTTTCATTCAGGGAGACAAACCATTGATGAGCCAATTACCTTCCCAATTTTGTGCAAAATAACAGTCTAATTTAAGAAACAGTCAAATAGAAAAGTCATGTTTAAATTAATTAATTACTAATTTTGCTAATACAACTACAATGGAATATGCATACTTTGAACACATTCTTATCTTTTCTACAACTGCCATTTTAGTTTGCATGGTAATGAACCATGGTTTGTATAATCCAAAATGTAAATGCTCTTTTAGTTCATCTGGTTAAGTTACAGAAGAATTCTATAGAATCAAAGATGTTTTGTTTATGATTTGGTACTGTGCTCATTAATTTATTACATGTGGCTACTATATGATATGATGTAGTCAGCTGTGGCAGCAGCCTTACTAACCTAAAAGTATTACAGTGGTACTCAATTCACTGTTAGAAACCCAGTGTGTGTTTGCTCTCCTGGATGAGTGCCACATCTGCAGTACTCTGATCAGAACAAAATCCTGATCAGGAGACAGCCAATATAATTACACTTTGGTGGATAGTACAAAATTTTCTCAGATGGATAAATGAACTATCCAATACAGTATCTTCTAGTTATCCATTTACTCTCCATTCCCTGTCAGTAGTAAAAGGATAACATGGGTGCCCCCTAACCCTCTCTTCCCTCCCCATTTCCCCAATCAACCCTTTACATAGTCCTGACTGGGTGCGGGGGTGACTGAAGCTACCTACTTCCAAGTATGGAATGCCAAGGGGTGTTTGGCCCAACATGGCTGTACTTTCCTCCCTGATGCTCCCTCAGTCCATCAATGAGCTAGAAGCACCAAAATATAACAGGCAGAACATTTTTTGTAATTGTTAAAAATAGTCACAAACTACTTTTTTCTGAAGTGTTTTTCTTTGTCCATGTGTTGATTAGATGGGTTTCTGCCTAATGAGTATTGAGTGTGGTGTGAAAAACAGTGCGTTGCCTGGGAGCAGACTTATTTTCTATTAACATCTTTCAACCACCCCTTGTTTTCCCTAAAGTCTGTTTGTATCGGTACTCATTTAATTTCTATTTTGATTTTCACCATATATCTCAATCTCTGTCTCCTTCTTCAACATTTGCCACCTTTCAGCCTTCTTACTAGGCCCTGTTACATAATCCCCACCTGGGGACTTCTCTAGCTCATTCACTGTTATTATGCCTTGTCATTCCCATCATCACCTTTTTTCCCCAGATTTTCTCTTAATCTTGCCATTTTTCACTTCTTCTCCCAGAGCCTTATCTGTTTCTCTTTCCCCACATGTGTATCCCTTATTTTACCTCCCCTCTACACTAACTTTGCTTTTTTCTCTTTCAGATATTTCCTGAAAAAGACCTAAGGTCGAAACGTAGAATTTTAATTCTATTTTCTATTTTCAGGGTGCATTTTATATTACCATTTTGTTTTGCCCTCACACCTAGTATTGTCAGGATGCAAATTTTCTAATGAACAAAATGGAAAAGAAAAAAATGCTTCACATATAAGAAGTGACAGCTGACTGCTTCTGAAAGTAATCTTTAATTCCAGGCAGTACACTAGCTCTTGAAGTAAAGGTTAGATACCTGATTGTTTCACCACCTCATTTCACCCTTACTAAGGGAAACCATACTCCCCAAACTAATCTGAAGTCTTCAAGGGCACTGACAGCTTCAACACCACTGAAAACATTGAAAACTTCAGCCATCACCAACCAACAAGAGCACTGGAGACTTCAACACCATTTAAGTCACTGGAGACTTCAGCCACCATCAACCAACAAGGGCACTGAAGACTACAAGACTGAAGATGCTGAAGGCTTCAGCCACCAGCAGCCATAGTCAGGTTGACTGTAGGCTACAGCAAGCTACTGGTGCAGCCAGCTAATAATGAGGATATGCATTCCAGGCAGCAATAACTTAATTCCACGTTCTTGAGGAGTTTAGCTGGTGATAGGTAAAGATAGGGTACAGTTTGGTGCTCCTAAAAGATTTTTGTGGTAGAATGGAAAGTGATGGCAAGTTGTGTGAGGCTGAATAGGGGTAGTGTGACAATCAGAAATATCATTTATACTCAGAGATGGTAGATATTAGGGTTATAGAGGAACGCATGACCCATGGGTGAGACTTGACTTTCCGGGTTCTCCATGCTTGTAAGTAGCAGAATGCCTCCCCCATTAATCTGTGGGCAGAATATATAAGGGGATATTTTAAGATCTTTTGCTGCTCCCCAACAGCACAAAAACAGCTGTGAGTTGAATGAAACTTTCAGGTTCATTAGAGTTTGTCCCAGGGATAATTATTTAATCTGTAGCTTTACTGAGACATATGTACTGTACATTTTAAATTAAAAAAGGCTGTTTTCATGCATGTGTAGTTAATTTTGTCATGGATTTGTTATAACTGGATTTTTGCAAGACTGATATACATCACCTTTGTGACTCAGAATTTACATTCATTAGATGAGAATCATTGTTTTATGAGTCTTAGTAGTCACAAAAGTGGGAAAAACAAGAAAAACCTTTGTGCATCAAAAACAAAAATATCTGTTAGAAGGTACTGTGCTCCCCACCCAGTTTCCAAGACCAAGTCGGCTTCAACCAGCCCAGTCCCCAAAGTTCCCCCACAACACACCAAGCCCCCGCTTTCTACCTCAGAGTCCTATCTAAAGGTGAGGTAAAAAATATCTCATCAAAGTCCTTGGGAAGTCCAGGCACAGCTCTGAGGGTCTCGACCTAAAATTAATCTCTCTTACCCTTGACAAACTGCTAATCCCACTGACCAGCATCATAAATCTGTCACTCACTACAGGTACCTTCCCAGACCTCTGGAAACCTGCATTAGTAACTCCTGTTCATAAAGCAGGCAGTAAGTCGGACCATGCCAACTACCACCCAATTTCAATCCTACCACCTATCTCAAAAGCCGTCGAGCATATAGTCTACAATCAGCTGGTGGAAAACCTCGACAAATACCAACTACAATGCCAGCAGTAGCATGGCTTCAGTCAACACCATAGCACTACCACTGTGCTTCTTGAGTTCACGGGTTATATTCATAGTGCCTTCGATTAGGGGTACTTGGTGGGAGTAACCTTTATCAACCTCATGAAGGCCTTTGATACAGTCAACCACAACCTCCTCCTGGCCCAATTAGAGGTAATTGGGTTCTCCTCTGACTCACTGTGCTGGTTCCAGAGCTACCTCTCTGGATGTGTTCAGCAGGTAAAAATATGTGATGTACTCTCTGACCCCCTTCAAGTGTCTCTCGGCATCCCCCAAGGATCCATCCTTGGCCCCCTCCTCTTCAACCTCTTTCTAAACAACCTACCACTAGACTAGCAACAAAAAATACTTCTCTACACTGATGATGCGGTTATCTACTCCAGTCATTCTGACCCTATTGTACTGAAGCAGCATCTTCAACAGGACTTCTATTATGTCAAAGACTGGTTTAACAAAGCTAACCTCCTAGTCAACCACAAAAAGATGAAGACCATGCTCTTTGCCCCCACGCACAGCCACCACAGGGCCAGAAACCTGAACATATAGAATTTACGTAAGATCGCCATTGAAATGGTCCCCAATTTCAAATACCTGGGTCTCACACTTGACAGCTCCCTCTCATATGCCGCTCACATCAACCAGGTGGCCACTGCAGCTAACAGGAAGCTTGGACTGCTATATAAGCACCAAAGCTTCCTTTCTGTCAAAGCCCTCCAGCTTTCCATAACCAGCTCGGTCTTCTCAACCATTGATTATGGCCTTGCTATCTACAGTGCAGCCTCTGACAGCACCCTGAGGTGACTTGCCTCCATGCTCAACAAAGCCTGCAGATTTGCACTGGGAGCCCCTCGCCTGACCCATACCTGCCACTTCTACCAACAAACCGGTTGGCTAAATCTGTTTGATAGGGCCCACTATCAAACCTGTCTCCTTGCCAAAAAAGCAACTCTGGGCCTACTGCCTCAGGGGCCCAGCTCCCTCATACACCAGGTCACACCAACTAAGACTACAAGGACATCCAATAAGATCTCCATCAAGATCCCCTATCATCACACCAAACAAGGTCAGTGATCCTTCGAATACCGGGCCCCACTATGGCTTTCCTCACTCCAAACAGAACTAACCACTATTAGCAAAATCAGCTCATTCAAATCTGCACTTAGATCCCACCTTTCCATTCAAGGGAAATGTACCTGCCCTACCAGACCAACCTACCAGATTAAAACTTCGACTACCCCAGTAATTTGCACTTAGCAAGCACCCAATCCTCTACTTCCCTCTCCTACCCTCCTCCACCAACCCCTTCCCCCCTGACCTCTGCCCAGTCATGCTCCTACCTCTGTTCCCCAGGGCTCCAAGCCCTCTCCACTCTCTCAACCCTTGCCCTTCCACTTTCCCACCTTTTTTGTGACAAGGTGCCCCCTAACCTGTGGTTACCACAAGCTGAACACCCCCACTTCCTCCCATCCCCTCACTCTTAAACCCCCCCACCCTCCTTTTCCCCCACTCTCTTGTGTTATTGCTCCTGCTGTTCTGTCTTTGCCAGTTTGCTAAGGCTCTATTCCTATCCCATGTTCTCTAATAGTCATTTTACCATTGTCAATTGTTTTATGTTCTTTGTTACCCTGTGTTTTACTACTGTATGTTCGCATTATTTTCCTGACTTGGAACCTTTGTAAATGAGCTTGTAGCTCAAAGGTTGTAATCCAAGAATTCAATAAATAAATAAATAAATATGGCCTTGGGACATTTAGAAATAATAATATCTTTAGCACCTCCATCATGGATCATGGGCAGATGAAAGTAAAGATACTTAAGAGGTCAGTTGCTCCTGTTGGTCATTGGAGTGAGGTAGTGGTGTTGGGTTAGGGAAAGGGTAGTTTGACAAAGATAGTGTTAGGTGACCAGGATGCCAGACTATGATGAAAAGTAATGTGAAGACCAAGGAGGGTGAAGGCACAAGTTGACTGAGGAGGGTAAGGGGTGGTCCTACAACTAGCTCAGGCCACATGGAGGCGGACTAGAGTGTGTTTTATGTTTTGTTTCCAAGAACAATCACTCCCATTGATGTATTTATTTAGTTTCAATTGACCAGCAAAGGAGAACTAGGTAATCGTGGCTATTTTCATCCTTGATCTGGGGGAGCACAGTTGAAAACTGAATCAGCTTTAGCTGTGGGTGGTATTTTAAGTGAATTCTAAGACATTTGTCCAAGACACTGGGGAAATTCCCTGCTTTTTTCAAAGAATGCCATGGGCTCTTTTACAACCACCAGAATAGGCAGATGGGATCTCAGGAATACAGCACCCCTCACGCTGCACTACAGTGTCAGTATTCGGCTTTAGCGTAAACTTCTGGTGTGGGGTTAAAACCCACAGCATTTCTGATCTTCTTGCATCAGAGGACAGTGGGCAACCTGTTAAGCTATTGGCACTGTCAAACAAAAAGGGCATGATTTCATTATTTGATCTTTAGTAATGAATACATTATTTGTACTTAATACTCATACAGCTATAGGAGCAGGCATAGAACTTCAAACATAATCTGTTTAGTAAACATTAACTGTGAAATCATGTTGTTAAATGTATTTAAAATTGTTGGCATACTCTGTATTAGTAATGGACCTTTTTAGGGCTGGAGTGAGCATAGCCCTGCAGACCTCTTGCTATGAGAAAAGGACTCAGCACATTCCTTCCGACCGAATGACATATTGGAGCTGCACCACAGTTGCCTCTGTGTACATGAAGCACTCTACTCATTGTCTCATGTGGAGGTAGCACTGCACTATTTTGTGGTGTTGGCAGTCATGGCACACCCCACCATCTCCAAGATGGCTGGCAAACTATATTGTGCATACACAACTACTAGCGTATGCTCACTACAGTGTGGTGACCATCTTCAACATGGCAGAGTGTGTCGTTTTCCACCATGAAAGATGTTTTTTTTGTTTTTTAAATTAATGATATCCCCCCACCAGACCTTCTCTCTCAGCACCCACCACACTCCCCCAGAAACATAAGAGTGACACTGGGGGTGCCCAGTCCCCCAGTGTCATGATCAAGAATCCATTTTTTATATGGTCCCCACCCAACCCTCCCTCTCAGCACTCACCATGCCACACCCTCTCAGAAACATATCAGTAACACTGGGGGTGCCCAATCCTCCAGTGTTGCCATCTCAAATCCTATGTCCTTTTTTTACTGGCCTCCCCATCCACTACCACACATGCCCAGTTATTTCTGTGTTTTTTACTATATTTTTCCCCTCCTACCCATCCTCCCCTCCTCTCTCAGCACCCCCACCCCACCACCTCTGAAACATAACACTGACACAGGGGTGCCCAATACCCCAGTGTCATGATCAGGAATCTTCTATCCATTTTTTTCTTAAACCTGAAGAAAAAAGTCCATTGATGTCTTTTGTGGCCATTAGTGACCCCCATTCAACCCTTCCACTCATCACCCACCCCCCCCCACACAATCCCTCCAAGCCCTTACTTACCCATGGAGGTCCAGCACCATAATCCTCTGTGGCCTGCAGACACAACTTCAAAGTCAGACTGCAAACTCAGGAAACAAGTATGCAGTTCAATGTATTTCATATTTGCATATTTTTGCCCCAAATTTTCAACATGCCTTCTTTGGAACCCCACCTCATGAACAATTGCTCTGTCATTAGGCAGATCTGTCCCAAAAGGTGATTCTGCAGTCCTTGCGGGAAATCACCTTTCAGGCAGGAGTTGGAAATTTTCTCTGCCCTTGTTCATGAAGTGCGATCATAAGACGCCTATGTTGAAAATTTGATGTAAAAATATTAAATAACAACAAAGTTATAGCCGACATTGAATTTTGCGAACACAGGCTTGTAACTTTCATAATTTTCAATATTTTTCCTCCAAATTCCCAACATAGCCATATCTGTACAGCACCTCATGAGTGTGACAGCTGCCATTTTTCAAATCCTGGGCAAAATGTTTTTTTTTTTTACATCCGGAAAGGTGATTTTGCTGTCCCTGTGTGAAATCTCCTTTTGGGAAGGAGCAAAAAAAGGTTTCTGCCCTTGTTAATGAGGCAGGGTCATAAGAAAGCTATGTTGAACATTTGGTGAAAACATGTTAAAAAACAACCAAGTTATGAGGCTACATTGACTTTTGCAAACACAGGCATGTAACTTTGGTAATTTTCAATATTTTTCCCACAAATTCACAACATAACCATATCTTTACATCACCCCATAAGTGTGACAGCTGTCATTTTTCAAATCCTGGTGAAAATGTTTTTTTTTTTTTACATCCGAAAGGTGATTTTGCTGTCCCTGCATGAAATTGCTTCAGGCCAGGAGTTGAACAACAAGGCTATGTTGATAATTTGGTGTAAAAATATTACAAAAATAATACATTTTTGAGCCTTCATTACATTTTGCTAATGCAGGCTCATAATATTGGAAAATTTAATATTTGTACCCCAAATTCCTTGGATGCAGCCCTATTGGCTCTGGCCAAAGTTTATTTAACAATGATATAGGCATTATTACTGCCTAGTGAATCAAGACAATCAGCTGTTCCACAAACCACTTGAAGAGGGAGGGAGGAAGGGAGGGAAGGAGCAGTATTAGCCACTGCTAAGGGATTCAATGTCAATTTGTAGTGAGAAAGAAATAATGTGACATCTACTGGGAATTGAACCCTGGACCCCAGAATTCTGGCCTGGTGCTTTAACCACTGAGCCGCAGCTTCATATAGTTATAGCTGGGTTCCTGGACACACTTCTTTTTTCTGGCATTACACATCCTAAAATTAGGAACTAAGATGACAATTAGATTTTTTTTTTTTGTGCAGTATTAGCCACTGCTTAGGAGTAAAGAGAGAGAAAGAAAAAAGGAGTAGGCGGAAGTTAAGCACAGAGCAAAGGGATTAAGGGATTTGCTCAAGGACAGACAGTAAGTAGTAATGGTGGGATGCAAAACTTGGAATCAGCTTTTGGATCAGAATTGCTACTAACATAGAAGTACATGTATATACGGAGCATTGTATGGTAAATTGCTTACCTTTTTTGGCTGACTGGAAGAACTATGACCAAAGAATAAAAGCTAATGAAAAAACCAAAAACAAAAATAAAAACTGAAAATGAACGAGAAAAAAAGGAAAGAACATAGAAAAAGAGAAATTTAAGTTCTGAACAACATGAAACTGACTTAACTACAGATAAAGTAATTGATAGCAAAAAGGAATGCTCATTGCTACTCATAATGTTCTTTTCATAAACAAGCATCTGCTCAGTAGATACTACTATAAGTTGGGGTGTATAGTAGATAGTGCACCATCTGAATCCATTATCTGAGCCAAATGGATAGTGTGTGTGTGTTTGTGGTGAGAGAATAAATGATGGGTAAGTGTTGTATAAATATAGAATAATGCATGGAGAAATGTGCATAAAATCCCATTATGCACACTTCCACATGTTTTATTTTTTTATATTTACTGGTTGTGTTGCACGAAAGTAGGGACTGTTGTCCCACTGGTGCCTCCGTAGCTGTGTTGAGGTGATTGTCATAGTTACCCCCCCACCACAAAACACACACACACACACACACACACACACACACACACACACACTAGAGCATGGGTGGGATAATAAGCTTGGTATTCTTTCTCCCTGACCACTAAGTACTGGAGTGTGTTTGTTTAATTTTTTTAGTTTTTTCAATTTATTTTAATTTTGGTTGAAATTTGACTGAAGTGTGATGTGTTTTATGGGTGTATCGTCAAGGCATGTAGGGCATTACTGATGTTGAGAGTCTGAGTGAACCAGGAACCAAAGGAAAAAAATACAGGTATTAAAAAAAAGCATTTTTTTATGTGTATGTCAAGGAGGGAGAGGAGTACTGACTTCTCTGAGTCGTGAGCTGTCTCGCTTGGTCCTTTTTGCTGGAGGTTTTCTGTCAGCAGTGTGCGCAGACTGCCATTGCAAGGACAGTTTCTCGCAGAGGAGCTATGGGACACTGTGGCTATTTGTGAGAACCATGGTTTACAGAACTCTGGAATTCACATGGGTGAATTATGGAGTTTTTAGGGTTCTGCCAGTGGTGGTTAGAGGTGGGCAAGCCAGAGCAGGCTCGAGCCTGGCTTGAGCTTAGTACCTGGCTCAGCTAGCCTTGACCTCCTTAAGCAAATGAGAGCCAAAGTCAAACCAAGTCAGTTATGGTCAACATAAACATTTTTCATGACCTTAGTAGTTAGTGTAGTGTTTGAAACATTTAACTCCTATGTGGAGAACAGCCTGCAGTAGCCAGGGCTCGGTTCATGTTTTGACTCGTAGAGTCAAGCCAGACCCCTGGCTTGGCTGTAGGTGAAAAATTATTGGCTTGCCCACGTCTAGTGGTGGTTAACTGATTGTAACCAGTAACTATAAGAAAATAAACTCATTGAGGGGGCTAATCAGATCATGAAGCCATGAACTCAGAAGCATAATATTATATCCAATTGTGATGGACATACCCATCTTTTATTTTATGTAATACGTTTGGATGGTTACTGTTACTTTTAATCATAGTTGCTTTTGCAGGGAAAGGGTATACAGGGAAATAACTGCTAACCTCCTCTATTGGGAAAAGTCCCATATGTGTGTGTGTGTGTGTACACGTGCATGCATGAGTGTGTGCGTGCGTGTGTGTGTGTGTGTGTGTGTGTGTGTGTGTATGTATATCTATATATACATATATATATGTAATAGATATACCACTCTGAGGTGTCTTGATGGCGCTCTGATATCACATGCGCCTTGGTGTGCATCAACCGCCCAAGGTGTGCGTATATCAGAGCGACCGCACCTCAGAGTGGTATATCTATCTTATAAAATGTCAAAATTGTTTTGGAGGGGTAAAAGTGCAGGTGTGCGGTCGCGCTCTGATATACGCACAGTCACCTGATGGTGTTTGTCCAATGCTATTGATCCCCATCATTCCTTTTTCTCACCCATTTTATAAATATATATATATATATATATATATATATATATATATATATATATATCTAAATGTCTATCTATCTATACACATATATACAGTAAAACATGCAAGTCATGAAACAGAAACAATGATCAACATGCAGATTATACATTTTTGAAAGCCAAAGAGTTTTAGGTGAGGATTAATTTTGGGAGTCTAGAGACAGACTAATCTGAAAATGTAGGCAATCTATTTAACTTCAAGTCAATCATGTGTGCCTGGTGCATGTCCCCATGAAATGTAGAGTCAAAGGTACATGCCCTGCCATTGTCTGGCACAAAATAGAGGTCAGCCCATTTGCACTACACAACAGTCACAGAAGACACCACCCCTGTAAATTGTGCCCCACATTGGGTATCACAGCTTTAAAAGTGGTGGCACAAGTCTGTGGGCACAAACTACCTATTTTATGCCACTCCTGCATGCAGTTCATAATCATCCTTCGGAGGTCTGCATGGCACAAGAGTAACTTTAGATATATAAAGTGTATAACAAAGTATCTCTTGCTGTTTTGCCATTACCAGTACTAATAATGAATTTATGATACAGGTCTGCTTGGAGGGGTAAGTAACAATTCTTGAATAGTAAATCTGGAAGATTGATTGTAAATGTAATCAGTTAAGCTCTAAATGCTTTTAATTCTAATAGCAGGGACACAGGTGCAATGCAAATGGGCTCTGTTTCATTTGTATCAGGCACTGGTCTGGCATGTGCCTATGACTCTGCAGTGCATGGGAACATAACCTGTATTTTATACCTCATGTCCCATTATCTGAGGTCACACCTGGAACTTTGCCTCAGCTCAGTGTACTTCTCCTGGCCAAGATTTCTAAATATACTACATAAAATGACAAACAGAAAGTGAAGTACTAAGTTGAGCCAGCAAAATGGGTCTATGACTGTCTGTGTGTGAACATGATTTTGTATGGGATTGTGCCTCAATGTATGTATTTAACATACTACTTAACAATATTAACGTATATGATTGTGCTGTGGATACTGTTTATATTCATTTATTTTTACAATGTTGTGTACTTATATATGATTTATGTGCAGCTTGTACTGTTTTATGCATAAAGTTCCCCATTTGCAAATGAGCTTCAGCTCAATGGGTTTAACCTATGAATAAAATGAAATGCACTGTATACGTGCATATTAACTACAAGGTCTGAAGTGTGTATTTGAATGACTACATTGTCTTTGTATTTATATCTTTGAGTACGTACTGTAGGTGTCTGTGAATGTTTGTTTGGACCTCACCCCACTCCCATCTGGAGAAACTCTCCCTTATTTTAATTGTGTTTTGCTTGCACTAGCCAGACAATGTACACTTTTTTGTAGTGACAATGCATTTAGCCACTACTGGCATAGGCATAATTAAAACCAGTGATATGCTGCAGAAAAGTTCTTTAACCCACTGAACTGACCCTCCCCACAGTCAAATATCATTCATAAAGTTAACCACCTCCTTGTGCCATGCTGAAATATTGCTGGTTATGTATGACTAAAATCTGGAGGTTTGTTTGGCATTATATTCATATACTTTAGAGAGCACATTCTTCACAGATTCAGTATTCCAAAGAATAGAGTTAGCATAAAAGAGGAACTGTCAGTTGTTTTTGTCAACGCAATCTTCCTGTTTTTCCTAAACATAAGTACTGTCAATGATGTACAGTAGTTTGCTGCACACCATTTATACAACCAGCATGCTTTTTTTCTTCCTCCAGTTTTAGTTCTTGAAAATGGCCGAGGTTTGATTTTCTTAGATCACCCAAAGAAGGTTGGCAAGATTTGTTATGCAACCTTGTCTTTTAGGACATCAATGTTGACTCTAGATGTTGCACATCCACAATTATGTGTATGAGGCTCTGGCTACTTAGTTACAGTAAACCAGAAAGGCAGTTTTAATTTTGGTGACAGCTGAAAAAATAAATCTGACGGTGCCTCTTAAACCCACAAATTTTTTCATTACAGATTTGGCCTTCATTAGAAATGGATTGCTTCTGACTTCATAAGACAGCAGACTGGATTTTCAAAGGCCCTCAAGATGCACAAGAGGACTTAAGTCACAGTTTTAGTGCAATTGTGCTACTGCATCACAGAGTTTCACCACATAAAATGTGGTCAATCATCTTGTCACAAGTGCCACAAGTTGCGTTCAGAAAATGACCCTTGTGTCATTTTTTGCAATAAAGCATGTAAACTGCTACACATGTGCCACAATGTTTGAAAATGGCAGTCCAATATTTTGGCACACATATTTTAACAAAGCCACGTCCAAAAATCATGGATTGTGCCTGGGTCAAGATTTTTTGAAAATCCAGACCAGCATGCTGATGGTGGCCTGATAGCACAGTGGCTGAGGAGTCAATTTACTCTGCAGGTCACTTAGATTCATCTCAAGCACTATGTTCATCATCATTATTTAGATATAGAACCTTACACATTGCTGAGCACAGCTTCTGACAATTAGATCTGAGAACCAGAAGCAATTATTACACTGGTATATGACCACTGTTTCTTGTATCTTCATTCCATGACTGAAATGTATAGGAACATTGATCACTGATCTTTATTTTATATTGTATTAATTTCTTTCCTGTATCTCCCCCATCAGCTGACACTCCAGTCCTGTCTACTGTATATATGTGTTTTGTTGAAAATTGGCAAATTTCTTTTGGCTTCAATAAGGATATTCTGCCTTCAGTTCAGCATTAACAATTCAGGATCTTGATCTCACGTCTCCCATTTCTCCTGTGATTATTTTTTCTGAATGGTGCCAGAAATCTTTTTTTATTGGTGTTATTATTATTATTATTAACAAAATATCTCTGGGGGAAGGAAGATATAATGGGACTGGGGTTGGTGGGTGGCCATGGGACCAGCCCTGGTCACCTAGGATAGGCTAGAGTGTTTTAGTCAATTAACAGACTGAAGACTGAAGTGACTGGAAGTGGTCCAGATGATTGATGGGACCAAACAAGGTGAATGTGCTGAATTTTGGTGCAGGCACTGAACACATATTTGGCATCAGCTCATCCTTAGTCCCATGGCTACTTTCCTCACCTGTCATCCTCAGTGCCTTGCTCCCAGTGGAGTCTTTAAGGCAGGACATCCCCCATCAGTCTGTAGTCCTCATGTAGTATTGCTGGAGGGTTTGTAGTACAAGGTGATACAAGAAGAAGCAAGGGGAGGAAGAAAGGAGGGTATTATTGCATGCTAAAGGCAGACAAGGAGGTGTTTGGGAAGGCAAAGTCCAACACAGAATTGTGCATTTCTGATGGTGTCAAGGGTGGTGAAGAATTCTTTAGATAAATCAGAAAAAAAAAGATGGGGAAATTGTCACACCATCAGAGGGGGTAGCAGAGGATGATGAGCAGAAGGTTAAAGTTTTAATCAATTACTTTTGCTTAGTAATACTGTAAAATAATAAGGGTGTCTACCTGAGAGTTGTATTAAAGCCTCCACAAGTGGGTTGTAGGAAAAAGGGCTGGCAGTGGTCCTGGTTGATAGGGTAAGGAATGGGCTTGCAGACCTCAAGGTATGCATGGCACTGGTACTGGATGGCCTACACCTGAGAGTGCTTATGGAGCTGTACTTAAAGCTGGCTGAGCCCCAGGCTGAGCTGTTCCAGATGCTTGTTGGAATCTGCTTGTGGTACCAGGGGGCTGAAGGTGTGTGGAAGTTGGTCTTTCTGCTCCATAATGGGGGGGGAGGAAGACCTTGGGGAACTACAGACTACTGAGTCTTACCACCATCATAAGTAACCCGATGGAGACCCTGGTCATAGAAACATAGAATCTGTCAGCAGATAAGGACCGCTTGGCCCACCTAGTCTGTTCATTTCCCTACCTGATGGATAAGCTGCAGATTCTAGTTAATCAACAGCTTACTTACTACTACCCCCCACTAGAATTACCTTATGCCTGTCCCATGCATTCTTGAATTCTCCCACTGTTCCTGACTCCACAACCTCCTCAGGAAGGCTGTTCCACGCATCCACAACCCTCTCTGTGAAAAAATGCTTTCTAACATTACCTCTGAGCCGTTCCCCCATCTTCAGATTGTGCCCCCTTGTTCTTGCACATCTCTTCTTCTGAAAGATACTACCCTCTTGTACTTTGTTAATTCCCTTGAGATACTTGAAAGTTCAATGAAAGCTTAGTTGCCTACATAGAGACAAATGGGCTACAGGACAACAAGTAGCATATATTTCTTGCAGGGAGGTCATGTCAGATCAATCTAATAGTAGTTTTTGACTGGTCACAAGGGCAGCTGATAGAAGGCAGGTGACAGATTTACTCAAGTTCAATTTCAGCAAAGTCTTTGACTTGGTGCCACACAGCAGACTGCTGTGGAAGCTGGAAGACCTGAGAGTAGGCCAGGATTTGGTTAGACGGGTAGGGAACTGCTTGGGGGAAGAAAACAAAGGGTGGAACCAAATGGAGTCAAGTCAGAGGACAGAGACCATGTACAGAGTGCTACAGGGTCAGTCTCAGGAACAGTTCTGCTCAATATGTTTATCAGTGACGTAGAGGAGGGCATCCAGGGCAAGACATTTCTCTTGGCAGATGACACAAAATTATGCATCAGATAGACAATGAGCAGGTATGAGGGAGTTAATGAGGGACCTGGAGAACGTGAAGAGGTGGTCTGGTATATGGCAGTTAAATATAGATGACAAAACTTACAAAATGATAGGAAAGAGACATGGGAGTCTCTCAGTAGTAACTCCCTCAAGCAATCTAGCCAGTGCAATAAAGCATACAAAAAGGCAGCAAGGATGTTGGGATGTATTGTGAGAGAATTTGACAGAAGAACGAATGAGGTGATGTTTTCTCTGTATAGGTCATTGGTGAGGCCTCACCTGTGAGTGCTGTGCCCTGTTCAGGACTCCACACCTGAGAAAGGACAGGAATAAGCTACAATCTGTGCAGTAAAGAACAAAGATGAGACAGGGTCAACAGGGCAGATCCTACAAGGAACAACTTGTGAACTTGTAGCTTGGTAGAAGACACCAGGAGAAAGGAATGCTGTGTGACTGGACTTCTCTGCTGGGACTAAAGAAGTAGAACTCTTGTACTTGGACCTTTAATTTAGGGTAAAAAAAACTAACAAACAAAACAAAAAAAAGTGTGTGTTTGTCTGAGTTAACTGAACTGAATAGTTATCTGAACAGTTATCTTGGTGTAAATCTCAGGTGATTGAAAGGACTTGATAGCTGTGAGGTTTAAATTACTTGTAGAAAGATCTAGTAAGTAGGGGGAGTGGCTTAGCTAGAAGGAAGCTACATTTAAAGACTGCCTTAGAAAGATTCTGTTAGTAGCTTGGCGGAAGACACCAGGAGAAAGGACTGCTGTGTGACTGGACTTCTCTACTGGGACTATATTGCTCTCCTTCCTTCCCCTCCACCCTCACACCCAAAGCTACTTCTACTTTTATAGGCACAGGATTTGACTGACAACAGGAACTTCCTGTTTGGGAGCAGGAAGTGAGTGATCACAGAGCCACCAAAGACTCACCATCCTAGAAGGGCAAGAGTAGCTCTCCAGACCCCTCTAGCTGCTGGAGGTCTGCCTCTGAGCAAGTAAGGGGTCTACTAAGAAATATAGGATATTCTTGTCTCAGAACAGGACAATCAGGAGCTTAAAGGGCACAGAGGCAGAAAGTAAGGAGAGAGAGAAAAAACAGAGGAAAGAGTAAGGATTGCAAACAGTTAAGGGCCAGAAATAAGACATGATGGGAGTGGTGCAGTGCAGTGGCTGTGGAGCAGCAGTCTTCCGGAGGCGTTCTGGAGGATGCGGTGTTGTACCTTTGCAGGCACCTCTCTGGGCTGAGGGAGGAGGTTGCTCATCTACAGGCTGAGTTGGCCAGGATTTGTGGGACCTCCTCTTCCATCCAGGGACCACCAGTGCCACTGCCATTGTCTCAGAGGTTGCCAAGAAAGAGGAGCAGTTGGACCACAGTGGGCTTAGGGAGGGTGAGGGTGGTGGAACAGAGGCACATCCCTCCAGTTGTACCTCTCCACAATTCCTATGCCATTCTGGCAAAGTGTGGTTCCTCTATGGAGGCACCTGCAGTGGAGACCAAGGAGGATGCTGGGAACCTCCACAAAGTAGACCCACAGGAGAGTGGCAGGGGACCCTGCAGGGGAAGGAAACAACTGCTGGTGGGGGACTCCATTGTTAGGAAGGTAGAACTGGGGGAGGAAGGGGAGAGGGAGGTAAGGTGCCTGCCTGGCGCCATGGCTTGGAGGGACAGGGAGCGAATCCTCAGGATTGCTGGAGCAGCTGCACAGGGAAGGGAGCTGGATGTCATTGTCCACCTAGGGACAAATGACCTGGCTAAGAAAGGGATTAGAGAAGTGCAGGAAGAGTTTGTGGAATTGGGGAGGGGCCATAGACAAGTAGCACGCACGGTAACCTTCTCGGAGGTGTTGCCCATCTATGGCATAGGAGAGGCTAGGGTGTTCCACACCATGGGATTCAATCAGTGGTTGAAAACTGGTGTGGAGCTCAGGGATTTGGCTTCATTGGGGACTGGGGGTCCACATGGGTGATGCAAGCCTATACTGGCATGATGGGCTACATCTGTCCAGGAGGGGAACCAGGATCCTAAGTGATAGGTTTAAATGCTTCATTGGCAAGCATTTAAACTAGCCAAGGGGGGAGGCACCGGAAAGGAGCAGGGAAATCCTAGCCCCCCCCACAAATCACAGTAGTAAGTGTGGTAAACACCAACATAGAGGTGTCGATAGGGAGAACTGCAGGGGTAAATGGAGAAAATGACAAAGGCAAGAAGGACAGGGATTGGGCAAAAAGGAGTAAGGCCATCAGGAAATGGAGGGTAATGAGTACCAATGCCCGTAGTCTGGGCAACAGGCTCCCTGAGTTGGTGGCCTTGAAGGAAGAGGGATGCCTGGATATTGTAGCAGTCACAGAAACATGGTACACAGATAACCATGACTGGGATGTTAACATACCAGGGTACATAATCTACAGGAGAGACAGGCAGTGGAGAAGAGGGGAAGGAGTAGCTCTCTATGTAAAGGAAGGGATAAAAGCAACTGAACAAAAGAGTAAACAGGGAGGAGAGGAGGCATAGTGGGTCACCTTGGAGACTGGAAAGGGCACCACAATCTGCACAGGGGTTGTGTACAGACACCCATGTCAGGGGGAGGGAATGGACAAGGATATGATAGAAGGCATTCTTAGAATGGCAGAGAAAGGGGAGATACTGTTGATGGGAGACCTGAATATGCCAGATGTTAACTGGAGCACATTTGCTGCAGCCACATCCAAGAGCAGGGCCATTCTTGATGCCCTACAGGTGGCAGGCCTCAGACCGCTAGTTTCAGAACCCACTCGTGAGGGAGCAATCTTAGACCTTGTACTCTCAAATGGGGGCAGTGAGAGGATCTCAGATCTAGAAGTGGATTGCCATCTGGGAACAAGTGACCATCAAACAGTGTGGTTCACGTTAAACTCGGCTACACAGTCAAGCCATACAAAAGTGAGGGTACTGGACTTTAGGAGGGTGGACTTTGGCAAGATGGGAGAGTGCCTCGGAAAAGCACTAGCAAACAGGCTAGAAGGAGGTGTGGAGCAACAATGGGGAATCATCAAAACTGCCATGACAGAGGCAACAAGCCTTTGTGTGAAGCAAATAAAGAAATCAAAATGAAAGAAAAAGCCACTATGGTTCTCGAAAGAGGTGGCTGTGAAAGTCAGGAAGAAAAAGATAGCATTCCGGAAGTATAAGGAAACACAAAGGAGCAGGACAGAGAGCTGTACCAGTTAAGGCAGAAGGAAGCAGGGAGGGAAGTCAGACTAGCAAAGGCCCAAACTGAGGAAAAGATAGCCAACTCTGTTAAGAAGGGGGATAAAACCTTTTATAGGTACATCAGTGAGCGTAGAAAGACAAAGGGAGGGATAGTGAGACTGAATAGAATGAACAGTGGGTGGGCAGAGGGGGACAGTGAAAAAGCAGGGATACTGAACGAATATTTCTGCTCAGTATTCACAAAGAGGAGAAGTGCCTAATCCAATTAACAGACGCACTCTTGATAGGGGGTCGATCCCAGTCCTTTCACAGAAGAAAGGGTTCTGCAAGAACTCCTAAAACTGAAGGTGGACAAAGCAATGGGGCCTGATGGAATTCACCGCAGAATTCTAAAAGAATTTAGGGGGGAACTAGTGAAACCACTGGCTACTCTTTTTAATAAATCATGGGAGGATGGTGTGGTACATGAGGACTGGAGGAAGGCGGATGTAATTCCCCTTCACAAAAGTGGGACCAAGACAGAGGCAGGAAACTACAGACCTGTCAGTCTGACCTCTGTGGTAGGGAAAGTGATGGAGTCACTTCTGAAGGAAAGAAAAGTTGAGTATCTAGAGGTCAGTGGAGCACAGGACCCAAGGCAGCATGGGTTCACAGCGGGAAGGTCATGTCAGACGAATCTAATAGATTTCTTTGACTGGGTGACCAAAGTAGTAGACCAGGGAGGGGCTGTGGACATGGCCTACCTAGACTTTAGCAAGGCATTTGACACAGTCCCAGACAAAAGATTAATAGTCAAATTAACCAGCCTGGGAGTGGGTCCTAGGGTGGCAGCCTGGGTAAAACATTGGATGGACAACAGGGCACAGAAGGTAATTGTAAATGGAGTCCACTCTGAAGAAAGAGGGGCTACTAGTGGGGTACCGCAGGGTTCAGTATTGGGTCCAGTCCTTTTTAATGTCTTCATAAGTGACATTGCAGAGGGACTGGAAGGAAACGTATGCCTCTTTGCAGATGACACAAAGATCTGCAACAGGATTGATACACAAGGAGGCGTGGAAAGGATGAGAAGGGACTTGGCAAGGTTGAAGGAGTAGTCAGAAGTATGGGAGCTAGGATTCAATGCAAAGAAGTGCAAAATAATGCACCTGGGAAACAAGAACCCAGGGTAAGAATACACAATGCGGGGGGAGGTAGTAACAACAACAAAAGAGGAAAGGGACCTGGGGGCAATCATATCAGATGACCTTAAGGTTAGCAAGCAGTGTGAGAAGGCAGTAGGGAGAGCTGGGGGTATACTGAGATGCATAGGAACAGGCATCAGCAGCAGAAAACAGGAAGTTGTTATCCCCCTGTACAGACAGTTGGTGAGACCCCATCTGGAGTACTGCATCCAGTTCTGGAGACCCCATCTCTGCAAGGACATAGACAGGATAGAGGCAGTCCAGAGGAGGGCAACTAAAATGGTGCAGGGTCTGCAAGAGAAGCTGTATGAGGAGAGACTAAAGGAACTTAATATGTATACCCTTGAGGAAAGAAGGGAAAGGGGAGACATGATAGAAACTTTTAAGTACCTCAGTGGAATCAACAAAGTCCAAGAGGGTAGCATCTTTCAGAAAAAGAGACATGCAAGAACAAGGGGACACAATTTAAAGATGAGGGGGGCAGTTCAGTGGCAGTGTGAGGAAGTATTATTTCACAGAGAGGGTAGTGGATGCATGGAACAGCCTTCCTGAGGAGGTTGTGGGTTCTAAAACTGTGGGAGAATTCAAGAATGCATGGGACTGACATAAGGCAGTTCTTGTGGGGGGTAGGAAGAAATAGGCTATTGGTTAACTAGGATCTGCGGCCTATCCTGTAGGTAGGGAAATGAGCAGACTAGAGGGGCCAAGCGGTCCTTATCTGCCGTCAAAGTCTTTGTTTCTATGTCTATGTTTCTATGTGATCCTAACATGTACTTTCTGGAAGCCAGAAAGCGTGACATGATGGAGACATACTCATACATGTTTATGATGGGCTTTTATAGTGTGAACCCTGAACACCTATTCAACTGGAACAGTAGTGCAGTCATGAAATACCATGAATGGAGGCTAATTGGTGAATACATCAGGAGAGAGGTGAGGAACTTCTACTTCATTTGAGAAGGTGGTGGAGCCATGGAACTGATTACTGGCAGAAGTGGTGGAAGCAGGGACTATATATATAGGTTCAAAAACAGCTGGTACAGGTTTAAAGGGCCATATGTCCAGGGGGAGGAGCTAAGGAGGTGGGGGGAGGGCTTGAGAGAGAGGGAGGGTATTGGGAAGAAAACCCCATTGGGATATCAGGTCAGGGGAATAGGTAGGAAACTTTATGGGCTGACTTGATGGACCCTTGGTCTTTATCTGCCAGCAACATTTAAGTTTCTATATTTCTGCGAGGGTTTGTGGTACAGCATTCAAGTTTACTGGCTGTAATTCAGACTGAAGTTAAGGATTGTCTCCACTGTAATCTTATGCAGTTCCTCTTGAGATACGCATATACTAGTATTCCCCTTTGCCCTGCCCACCACCCCCTCAGTGCCACACAGTTCAATTGGTTTTCTATGCCTTCTGCTCTGGCAGTGTGACTACATCTCATGAAGGATCTGGCTGCTCAGCCCACAGTGAGGGGCTGCTCTAGTGCAGGCTCTGGCACCAACCCACACTGGGCTGAAATGTATTGCCATCAGCTATATTATTCCCAGCCCCTGGCCTGCCTATCAGCAAGCACTTGCGTCCACTCCCAAACCTGATTCATCTGATCTGAAGAGTGAAAAGCTACCAGTCAGCCACCAGTAGGGCTAAATCTTGATCTATTTAAACTTTAAGAACAGCATAAAAATAAGGTTTAACAGTTTATATCCATAATATACAGTAATCAAGAGGGGGCATACATTATTAGGAAAATCACTTTGTATTAAAAGCCCAAAATAATACAGTAGCTGAAGTAATCTGAGCAGAATATGCCTGCTCCATCAGGTTTCATTCCTTAAACATGCAACCCCAAAATAATGAAAGAATAATGTCATCAGGAAATACATTTAAAATAATGCCTATTACATTTCTATCAAATACCCTAAATGCTACAATATGAATGAAACATTATCTCATTTCAAGAAGAAGAAAATTACCTTTTCCTCTAATTCTTTTATCTGTCTTTTCTGTCCCTCAATTCTTTCTTCCAGCTCTTTAATTCTCTAAAAGAGTAAGATCACAATAGTGAAACAGTATTTAATACTTTATCTATCTTTTTTAGATGAAACTAATTTTAAAAAGCAGTATCTAATTCAATTGTTGGCCTAACATTCACCAGTTAGACACAAATAGATGAAAGGGTCTGGAAAAGTTATGTTAACGGCAACTGCTTGTAATGTTTCTGTTTACAGAAATGATATTCACACCTATAAATGATCCATGTTTAAATGTACTTGTATAACAATTTATAGGAAAACTGTATTTTGTATTGTTTTCTTTTCATGGACGACACTCTGTACAGTTTTGTTCATGGAATCAATAATTTGGAGCGGCACTACAAGGGACCAACAGACAACACTCCGCAGGAGGGAAGCTACAAGGGAAGGAGCATCAGTTCCTCCTCACAGAAAGAACTTCTTACTATTTTTCATCCTATCTCTAGACAGCGACACCAGAGCTTCAATGGGATAGCAGGCAGCCAATCAGAGTGGCCGGTATGCCCGCAGCCCTCCAAAGTACCAATCAGCAGGCTCCACTAGCATCCAGAAAGTGGCCTCAGGGTTTAAAACCACCAGGCAGCTACCTGACCACCAGAAAACACTCCGTGATAGTGGAGCTACAAGGGACCGCCAGACAACACACTGCAGGATCAGAGCTACAAGGGCAGGAGTACTGGTTCCTCCTCTCAGAAAGAACTGCTTACTATTTTTCATCCAATCTCTAGACAGGGACATCAGAGCTTCAGAGGGATAGCTGGCAGCCAATCAGAGCAGCTGACATGCCCCTAGCCCTCTGGAGTGCCAATCAGCAGGCTCCACTAATTCATCCAGTCAGCTCCTGGCTATTATTTAAGAAATGCACCTTCCAGTGGTCCTCCACATGAATGACCAATGTGCAAGGATAGCACAGCAGAGTCTTCCCATCAGAGACAGCCCAATGAGGCAGCCAACAGCCGGACACTCTGCTATTCAGCAGGTAGGCAGGGGAAGCAGTAAAGGAGTAAATTAGGTGGCAGAACGTAACAGGAGGAGGAGCCGGGGTGGGGTGAAAAAGGGCTAAAAGCAAACAAGAATTGGGACTAGGAGAAACACCCTATCTAGAGTAAGGGTAAAACAAAGGTTTAAAGTAAGTAAAAAGGTGGGAATAGGGAAAATGCCTCATCTAGGGCAGGGTTAAAAAAGGGATTAGAGAAAGCAAAACAGAAATAGGCAAGGTAAACAACAGTTATGCTGGGATTGGTGAAGTGCAGTGGCTGTGGGGCACCAGTCTTCAGGGAGGCATTCTGGAGATTGTGGCGCTGCCCTAACTGTGTGCACCTCTCTGTGCTGAAAGAGGAGGATGCTCAACTCCCAAGCTGAGCTTGCTAGGTTTTGGGAGGCCTTCTCCCCCACCCAGAGACCACCAAGTCTGCCACCGCTGCCTCAAAGGTTATCAGGAAGGAGAGACAGCTGGACTACAGTGGACTCAGAAAGGGTGAGGGTGGTGGGTCAGAGGCACATCCCCCAGATGTTTCCACTATACAACTCATGGAGGCACCCACAGTAGTGACTAGGGAGGATGTGAGCGTCCCAGTTCTATGTCATAATGATGATCGCTGTTTGGGCGCATGTACATCGCCGAAAATAAATAACGGCAATGTAAACTCACAGCGACTACAAAACTGGCAACAGTTTCCTAGGTTATGCCCTGCACCCCCCTACTTAAAGATTCTCAACAGCAGGGGGGTGCATGTTGGGGGGGGGCGTAAAACTTAAAATAAAAAAATGGCCCCAATGCAAAAAAGCGATCACGCCCCTGAACCAACCTGGCACCGTCCCAACCCCAGCCTGCCACTCTACCCATCATGCCACACAGCCAGCTCAGCAGCTGACCACCCCACTACACCCCACATACCCTCCCTCCCTCTCCTTCTGCCTGTCACGCCATGTGGTTGTTCCCCCTCGCACATGTATATATTCACGCATCCTGTCACCTAGTTGCTAACCCTGGTATCCTTTTTCTACCCTGCCAGGTAGCCCAGAACACAGGCACTGTGATTGAGTCATCCTTTTTGAAGTCGCTCAATCACAGTCGCTGTGTTCACTGGATACTGGGGTCCTCCATAGGAGAGGCCCCAAGGAGTGTGGCAGAGGTCCCTGGAGTCCCCCAACAGGAGGAAGAAGCAACTCCTGGTGGGGGACTCCATTGTTAGGGGGATAGATTTGGGGATAGGGAGAGAGAGGGAGGTTGGATGCCTGCCCACAACCACAGCCACAACTCAAAGAGATGTGGAGCTGATCCTAAGGATCGCTAGGGCAGCAGGTTGGGAGGGGGGGGCTAGATGATATTGTCCACCTGGGGATAAATGATCTGGCTAGGGATGAGGCTAGAAGAGTGCAGGAGGAGTTCTGGGAGTTGGGGAGGGGTCTTAGGTGGGTAGCATGCTCAGTGGCCTTTTCTGAGGTGTCGCATGTCTATGACAGGATGAAGGATAGGATACTCCATACCAGGAGCTTCAATCAGTGGTTGATGGAGCAGTGCAGAGAGGTAGGTTTCAACTACATTGGGGACTGGAGTTCCACCTGGAGAGATGTAGGTCTATACAGGAAGGATGACCTGTATCCATCCATGAGGGGAACCACAGTCTTCAGTGAGCAGTTTAAATGCTAAATTGGCAAGCATTTAAACTAGCCAAGAGGGTTCGCAGAAGGAACCAGGGAGACATAAACTGTCCTCCCCGCAAGCTGAAGTAGTCAACAGGGAAAATCCTAAGGGAGGAAAATCCACAAGGGTGCCTAATAACAGGAAAAGCAGTATTGAAGAAATAAAGAGGGATGGGAATGAACACAGAGGGGGTAAGGAGAGTAGGCAAAAGGGAAAAGGGGGTCTGACAAGAAGGATGGTAAAAGAATTAGGAAGACCATGTGTGCAAATGCTCATAGTCCTGGAAATAAAATCCCAGACCTTGTGGCCATAATGGCAGAGGCTTGACCTGGACATTGTCGTAATTATCAAGTCATGATGCCATGAACACCATGATTGGGATATAGCCATACCAGGCTATACTCTGTTCAGGAAGGACAAGGAAGGTAAGAAAAGGAGAGGAGTGGCTCTTTACAAAAGCGATAGCATAAAAGCAACAGAGGCACAGGGAATACAGGGAAGGGCAGAGGCACTGTGGGTCACCCTAGCGACAGGGAATGGAACCGCTATTTTCACTGGCGTGATCTACAGACCTTCAGTGGGGTAGGGGGGAGATGGATAAGGTACTGGTTGAAGCCATCCAAAAGATGGTAACTAAGGGGGAGGTACTGCAGGCAGGGGGCTTCAACCTGCTGGATGTGCATTGGAGCATCCCAGCTGCAGTTTCAACTAGGAACAGGAACATTCTGGACTCCCTGCAGAGGGCGTTCCTCAGGCAACTAGTAAGAAAGCCCACTCATGAGGGAGCAATATTGGACTTGGTATTCATCAATGAAACAGCATTGTAGACATCATGGTTGGTGACCACCTGGGGACCAGTGATCACTACACACTGTGGTTCAGTATAACTACTGAGCCAGAATCAAACTGCACTAATGCAAGGGTCCTGGACTTCAGAAAGGACAACTTTATAATGATGAGGGAATGCCTCAAGGATGCCCAGGCGGGGGGGGTGGAGGACATAGTTGGAGTGGATGAACAGTGGGCAAAACTAAAAGGGGCCATAGAGAAGGCAACAAACCTCTGCGTCAGGCAAGTAAGCAAAACTCAAGAGGAAAAAGAGACCACTATAATTCTTAAAAGAGGTGGCTGGGAAGTTAAGGGCAAAAATGTTAGCATTCAGGAGGTATAAGGAGATGAAGAGGGAAGTGGATAGGAAGATGTACAAAAAGAAGCAGAAGGAGGAGGAGAAAGCAGTCAGAAGTTCAAGAGCACAAATGGAGGACAAAATAGCCCAGGTAGTAAACAAAGGGGACAAGACATTTTACAGGTATGTAAGAGAAAAAAGAAAGACCAGGGGAGGGACTGTAAGGCTAAGGAGGAAAAGGGGGGAGTGTGGAGGGGAACAAAAGAAAAGCAGACATGCTGAAAAATATTTTTGTTCAGTGCTCACAGAGGAAGGGGAAGAAAAGGGACCACAGATAAGAGACAGAGGCACTGAAGGAAAGGATGTGGACACTAGTTCATTTAAAGAGGAGCAAGTCCTAAAGGAAGTCGCAAATCTGAAAGCAGACAAGGCAATGGGGCCAGATGGGATACATCCAAGGATATTGAAGGAGCTCAGAAAGGTGCTGTCTGCACCTCTGACAGTTCTGTTCAATCACTCAGTGGAGACAGGAGTGGTCCCGGAGAACTAGAGGAGAGCAGATGCAGTCCCACTTCACAAAAGTGATAGCAGGGAGGAAGCTGGCAATTACAGGCCAGTCAGCTTGACTTGGGTGGTAAGGAAAATAATGGAATCACTGCTGAGGGAAAGGATTGTGGAATATCTTGTAATCAGCGACTTACAGGATCCAAGGCAGCATGGATTCACTTGGGGGAGGTCATGTCAAACAAATCTGATAGATATATTTGACTGGGTGACCAGGGAAGTAGATCATGGTGGATGGATATGGTCTACACCATTCCACACAGGAGACTCCTGAACAAGCTGGGCAGCCTGGTAGTGGCTCTAAAAGTGATAAACTGGTTAAGGTGGAGGACAGGTGACAGAGGGTGATGGTAAATGGAGTTGACTCAGAGGAAGAAAGGGTATCCATCAGGGTGCCACAAGGATCAGTACTGGTACCGGTCCTCTTTAATGACTTTATCAGTGATATTGAAGAGGGGTTATAAGGGAAGATATGCCTTTTTGCAGATAACACTAAAATCTGCAATAGGGTAGACACTCCTGGGGTGTGAAAAAAAATTAAAAGGTAACTAAGAAAGCTTGCAGAATGGTCAAGAGTGTGGCAACTAAGTTTCAGTGTGAAGAAGTGCAAAATCATGCACTTGGGACACAGAAACACAGGGGAAGACTACAAAATGGGGTAAGTAATACTGACGACCACCAAACAGGAAAGAAACCTGGGGGGTCATCATATATGATGACCTAAAGGTAGCCAAACAGTGTGACAAAGCAGTGGGATGAGCCAGTGGGGTGCTAGAATGCACAGGGAGGGGTATCACCAGCAGAAAGAGGGAGATGGTGATAACGCTGTATAAACCCTTGGTGAGGCCTCACGTTGAGCACTATGTCCAGTTCAGGAGACCACATCTCTGAAAGGACATAGACAGGGTAGAGGTGGTCCAGAGGAGGTTAACTAAAATGGTGCAGGGTCTGCACACCAGAGACCCTATGAGGAGAGACTAATGGACCTCAGTATGTACTTCCTGGAAGAAAGGAGGGAAAGAGAGGATATGGTAGTGACTTTCAAATACCTCACAGGTATAAATAAGGTACAGAGGAGAGCCTTTTTTAGAAAACAAAATGCTCAAGAACAAGGGGGCATGCTATGAAGCTGAAAGGACGAAGACTTTGGAAACATGAGAAAGTACTTCACAGTAAGAGAAGTGGGTGCCTGGAATAGCCTCCCAGTGGAGGTGGTTGGGGCAAAAATCGTAACGGGAATCAAGAAAGCATGGGATAGGCACAAGGAAATCTTAATGGTTAGGGAAGGGATGGCTAGGCTGGAGATCGAGTAGGATCTGGTATATTACAGTAGGTAGGGAAAATGGGCCAAGCAGTCCTTATCTGCCATCAATTTCTATGTTTCTGTGCTTACTGAAATCTGTGCATAAGCTATTGACCTATCAGAGCAGCATTCAGTGTTCAGGACATAAACTGTGACATAATCAAAACTCTAAATTATAAGGTCCATGAACAGAACTGTAAAAAGTGTTGTGCAAACAAAAAAAAATACAAAATGCAGTAGTTCACAATAAATTTTATTCAGATACTTTTAAATATGTATCTGATAGTGGATTTAAAGTCATTTTTGAAAATAAGAACATTACAAATAGCAAATCAGAAATAATGTTGTGCATTCTTTAACAGTTTGACTCTTCTGTGTACCTTAAAGAGTTTTTCTGGTTCCAACCAAAGGCAAAAAAAAAAAAAACTATGACAGTTGGCATCAGCAGAATTCAATTACACAAAACTCTCCACAAATATGAATTTCAGGACCTTCCATTTTTTTACTGCAGAAAACATTATGAAACGGGGCTAGATTCACAAATAATCTCAAAGTGCAGCACAAATGTTTGCGCTGCACTTTGCGGTTGAGCAGGTTTGAAATTTTGCTATTCACAGTCTGATAGCGCACCACGCTATATGACTTTGAATAGGTGCTGGAGGGGGCAGTGATAACCCTGGTAAACCACTTCTATGCCCAATAGCACTGCCCCCATAGCCAGTCAGGACTATGGCCCTGCAATGAGTAGCGCAGGTGTGCTGTTTGCCATTCACAAAAGAAGTCATTCAAATAAGCCAATTGGGCATGCAAGGCGCTAGGTGGACATTTTCATGCCCATTTTGGGCACATTTTGTATGTCCTTTAGTGAGTGTGGCATGGCCCCCCCCCTTCACCGATCACCGGCCTGTTGTGGTTCACACATGAATCCCTAGTAGCCCTTCCCCCATCCCTGATCACCATCCCAGTATAATAAATATAGTTTTCCCTGGTAGTCTAGCAGTCCCTTCCCCCTCCCCATTTTCTAATCACCATCCCAATGTGAAAAAAATAATTCCATGGAAGTCTAGTAGTCCCTCCCCCCTCCCCCATTCTCCGATCACATCCTAATATTAGAAAACATTATTCCCTGGGAGTCCAGTGGTCCCTCACCCCTCCCTTAGTCACCAGTCACCAGAGCGAGTAAAAGACAACAGTCCCTCCATGGTAGTCCAGTGGTCACTCCCCCACCAAAACACTCACCCAAGAAATATGTAACATTGTCATTGGTGTCCAGTGTACCCCTCCCCACCTCACCCTCTTGGAAAAAAATGAAAGTGTCCCATTACCCTGGTGGTCTAGTGGACCTCCCACCCTGTCACCCTGGCAGACAGTGACCTACCACCCCACTCCCCCATCCCGAAACCCAGCCGGTGACCAGAACAGCCCTCCTCCCACCAACATGGCCACCACTGACTGATCTGTGAATTAGCCAGTACAGTATACACTATGCACTCACTGGATTTGTGTCCAATCCATTGAGCGTGTAGTGTAGCCACTGTCCACACAACTCGTCCTAGTCTAGTCGATGGCCGAAGTCACTAATAGTGAGAGGATGGCTGTGCCGGCCACCGACTCAGCGTCAGGCTGGGATTGTGGGGCTTTACATATTAGAGTGGGGCCACCAGATGCCAGGGATGAGGTAAATTTTTACTGAACAGTGAATCGGGATGGGAGGGGGGTCCGATAGACACCAGGGAATATGTTAGTTTCATTTACAGTGGATCATGCTGTGAGGGGGTGGTTACACTGGACACTGTTGGGTCAGTGATAGGTTGGGGGAGGGATCACTAGTCACTAGGATTGCTTTCATATCATGTTTCGTTGTGATCAGGATGGCAATCGGCAAGGGGGTGACCACTAGACTCCCTGGGAATCTCGATGTTTGCTATCCGTCCGATTATCAGTGATCACAAGAGGGGACTACTGGCAGGCTTACTTTACAGTTTCTATGTGCTATAGGGATGGTGATCAGTGATTGGGAAGGGGGGGCGGGAAACACTAACACCAGGGAATAATGTATTTTTTTTTCTAACTATAGAAATGGCGATTGGTTCAGGGGGATGGGGAGGGACCACTATACCACCATAGAAACATTTACTTTTTTTTATTACCAGGATGGCGATTGACTCTCGGGGACAGAGGAGGGACCATTATGCCACCAATGACATTGTCACTTTTTTTATTACAGGACGGTGATCAGCTATACCTCCAGCAGCCACTAAGGTTGCACAGAATACCAACAGGTCTGGGTCTGTGGTATTTTCTCCATGCAAGGACACCCCACAAATGGCCCTTGTGTGGAGAAAATCTTTTGTGAAGGGGACTGCGCTGATATGCAGGTCCCTTCCCTTAATTTGCATTGCGGCCCTCTCAAAACTTTGCCCTGGTGCAAAACCAGTTTACAGATGCACACTGACCTTTTGTGAATACCACGCTGGGGCAAACCCCATTTAGCATGGTGCAAACTGGGTTGGCAATGGGGCACAGTTTTGTGAACCTAGCCTTATGGCATCACAGTCAGTTGCCATGGAAATTACTCAGTCACATGCAAAGGATTATGGCTTCTGACAGTAAAAAAAAAAAGGAACAAGAAAATACGAAGTTTATGAAGCAAAGATTCTTTTTTCATAAAAATTCATTTATAATTATTAATGGAATGTCCTGATACAAACATTTTTAGTGTTGTAAGATTTGGGTCCTGGAAAGGCCAATTGTATTTTTGTTGCAGGAAACTGTGAAATGATTTTAAAGGTTGATCACTGGGTCAGTGCTGGATTATGTTGCCTGAAGCATCTTCGCTGTTAGTTTAGGATACATAGCCAGATTTGAACATCAGGGACCAGATATTCAAAACTTTGCCCCGGGGCTAAATTAGCACTGCACAGCGTGTTAAATTAGACTGGAACCAACAGCCTGCTATATTCATAAGGGATAGCCCCAGTGCTGAACCTGCTGAATATAGTGTGCTAAGGAAGCCGGACAAACTGGGCTGGGAGTGCAGTGCAAAAATAGCCAGGGAAATAAGACAGCTCTGAGTATAGCAAACAGGAAGTGCATGTCCGTTCAGAGATGTGGTCTCCTGAACTGGACATAGTACTCTAGATGAGGCCTCAGCAAGGATTTATATAGTGTTATCACCACCTCCCTCTTTCTGCTGGTGATACCCTTCCCTGTGCATTCTAGCACCCCACTGGCTCATCCCACTGCTTTGTCACACTGTTTAGCTACCTTTTGGTCATCATATATGATGACCCCCAGGTCTCTTTCCTGTTTGGTGGTCATCAGTACCACTTCCCCATCTTGAAGTCTGCCCCTGGGTTTCAGGGGCATGACTACAAGGGTGCAGGGGGTGCGGTCGCACCCGGGCCCATGAGGTTTGAGGGGCCCAAATCATAATTTTGATATCTATTCAAAACCAGGTGGGGCCCTATAACATACCCTTGCACCTAGGCCCTCTGGGAATTTATTACCCTACTGCTGGGTTTCTGTGCCCCAAGTGCAAGATTTTGCAGTTCTTCACATTGAAACTTAGTTGCCACACTCTTGGCCATTCTGCAAGCTTTCTTAGTTACCTTTTAATTTTTTTTCACACGCCAGGAGTGTCTACCCTATTGCAGATTTTAGTGTCATCTGCAAAAAGGCATATCTTCTCTTATAACCCCTCTTCAACATCACTGACAAAGTCATTAAAGAGGACCGGTACCAGTACTGATCCTTGTGGCACCCTGATGGCCACTCTCTCTTCCTCTGAGTGAACTCCATTTACCAACACCCTCTGTCACCTGTACTCCATCTTAACCAGTTTACCACTTTTAGAGCCACTTCCAGGCTGCCCAGCTTGTTCAGGCATCTCCTGTGTGGAATGGTGTTGAAGGCCTTACTGAAATCTAAGTAGACTATATCCATCCACCATGATCTACTTCCCAGGTCACCCAGTCAAAGATATCTATCAGATTTGTTTGGCATGACCTCCCCCAAGTGAATCCATGCTGCCTTGGATCCTGTAAGTTGCTGGTACACAACAGCAGCCCAGTGCACAGCAATGTGAAGGAAGGTAAAGGTGAACTATAGGGCCAATGTGTGTGCTAGCAAATGAGTGGATTCATTAATGCTACAAGCACCAGCGCATGTGAAATTCTGCAGAAGTGTACCATGTTTTCAAAACGTTTGTGCGGCGCAGACACATAAGTGCAGGTTTTATGCAGGTTTTGCATGGAGCCAAGACTTTTACCTGGCGCTATCACGTTTGCCAGAGGGAAAATTTTCTATATTCAAACATGGCAGGCAAATGAGCCTACTTAGGCAATCTGTGGGCAAACATCCAGATTAGCATCTCATTATGTCCTGATTTGCATGCAGTTTGCCCAGCGCTATTGCAGGGTCTCACAGCTTCACCTGTAGGTCAGTCTGGAAGTATGGGGGCTGGCTGAGTCTGCCCACAGCTCCACCTGTAGGTCAGTCTAGAAGTGCATGGTGGTAGCTGTAGGCTACATTTCTACAGAACTGCATCGTATATTGTGCCCAAGGGGACTACACATCACAGGCACAGGCGATGATGATGCATGCATTTGTCAAACTGTAGTTCCTGCTACAGTGGACAGCAGACATTACTGTAACAAGAGGGCCAGTAGTGTGAAGGACACAGCAGTGCCTATGGTGTGTAGGGCATCAATAACTGCTGCATTGTACACAGTGACAGGTCCATCTTGCAGATGTGTACTGACAGTGGACATTACTGTTATGCTGTTGTGTGACCCAGAGATGCTGCAGCACTGGCATGGGATACTCACAGTGAGATATACATGGCTGGCTGTATGTGTTGTGGTGTCTGTGCAGATGTGCAATATGAGGCTGGAGGGGGCACATACCATCAGAGATGCACACTGGTGTTGGGATATTCCCCTACACTGGACCATTTGCACTGCGTGGATTGTCCCAGCCTTGTGTCAGCACCCAGTATGTGGTGCAGACTGGCCACCTGTACACCCTCCACACCCCTAGTGCTGCATGTGTGTGCTGGATTCTGTTGGTGTCCACCAAAGGGTGGTCTGCAGGTGTGTGCTGTATGGATACACTGCCATGGTGTCCACTGGGTGCTGGGTCACCACTTAATGCCTGGCATGGCTGGAACCAGTGGCAGATGATGGCAACATAGGAGATGCCATCCATGTGCAACATGTTTCTTCCATGTCTGGTTTCTTTCTATGTTTAATATTTACTGATTAGGGTCACACACAACGCAAAAGTTGTGCAAAGCTACACAAAGCCACAAGTCATGCAAAGCTGGTTTGTCCAGAGTTAAGACTACCCTTTCCTGGCTGGAAATTTGCACCATGCAAAGTGTCATGCTAAGTTGCCCAGAAACACTTAGCGCTGCACTAATGCACTGAATATAGCATTGTGCCTGTTTTCATGTACACACCTCCTATTTTTGACCCTTGCATACATTATATTTTTGCCCGGTGCTAATGCAGTTTGCCCATGCTATTTGGCCTTTTGAATATAGCGGACCCGTGCAAACCCAATGCAAACCACGTGCAAACGGTTTGCGACCAGTGCATAGTTTTGAATATCTACCCGTGAATCACAATTAATCTCCATGTAGCTGATAATGTCAAATAAAACACACAGATATAATGATAAATACCCAGTGATGAATCTCACTGTTTAAAATGTTGATTGTAACAGACAGACTTCTTGAACTGCTTGTTAATAGAACAAAACTATCTGCCTTTTAAGGGAAGTTATAGTATGATGGAACTAAAGAATACAGTACAAGGATCCCTGTAACTCATATATGATTCAAATTCAGAAAGAAGGTGGCCATCCTATATTAAATCTAAAAATGACTGTATTAGTCTGATTACACTAGGAAGTATTGTAACATTATTTATAATACAGTATATGTTACACTAGCAGGGGCACTAAACATATCAAAATATATTCTTTATGGGCCAGCCCGGTGGCCTTGAGGGTTAAGGTGCTGGATGCCACACCTCACACCATGCTGGTGACCTGTGTTCAGGAATGAGCAGGAAGGAGATGGACCAAGTGTCTGATGGACTGCTCTCCATCTCAGGGGAGGGGGGGATTCAAGTGGCCAGTACTCACCTGACCCCTAGCAGATCCTGGGGCTCGATAGCATGGAGCCACACATCAAGGGGTGAGGACGCGGCAGATGCTTGACAGTGGTGCACACAGCAGTGTTCACATACCCAGTCACTGGCATTGTTGCATACTGCTTTCCCACAAGGAGGAGAAAAGCAGAAAAGGGCACCCCAGTCACAGTGACTTGATGGCCATCTGTGAGCACCCGTGCCGGCTCCTGGAGGGGATCACCATGTGGATCCAGACTTGTTGGGGGAGTTGGTCACCCTCTGCCACCCCACCATGGGGGGTAAGCCATGGGGCAATGAAGGTGATCGCCCTCTGCAGAGACCAGTACGGGTCAGATGGCACGAGGACATAACGGCCACCTGGGGGGGGCCCACTGAGAAACAATCACTAAAAATATATATATATATATATATATATATATATATATATATTCTTTAAAAAATGAGGATACAGGTGTCCATCCTAGTCTTTATAGTCTTGATTGATTATACTAGATTTAATAACTAAAGAATTCAATTTGGAGTCATGGACCACTCCATTTCATTCCAAACTAAAGTTTCTCCAGTCATTTAACATTAACGTAAAATTATCAGTTGAACAGAGAAAAGAAATAATTGAATCCAAGCCCCTGAGGTTTTAGTAGCTGTGTAATCACTACAGAATTGCTATACTATACTTGTGCCTTTATCATCATAAACTGTAACTCATGACAATGTGCTATAGTCCAAATACATGACTTGGGTGGGAGGTGGTGTGGAATACCATGATAACTGGCAATTTCCAGATGTTTATTTTTTTATTAGTACTACACAATTCTTTTATACATAGAGTATGTAAGATGGAAATGAAATACACAGTCTGATCATCTTTGAGAAATGAATATTTCAAAACTAATGTAACGTACTTCTTTCAGAATGTAGGTTATGACCCTTTGTCACTATTGCAACTACTTGTTTCTCACAATAGGAAATGATGTGGTGTACTGCAACTTTTTTATTCATTTGTATTCTCTAAAGAAGCAAACCATCATTCTAAGTTGGAACTTAAAAGCTATGTACTTTTTTATGTTTTCCTTTTTAAGACCAATAAAGTCAGCATTTTTCAGTCCAGTCTTTCTGTTCTTGGTAAGCTCCGAAGTGTTTTCACAATTCCTAATGCCTCCATTAAGACATATATGATTTAAACATTTTTGGAAATGTATGCAAGCATTATAAGCACATAAAGCCTGTTCTATTTTAAATTATGCATTTTATGTATTGTAATTGTAAACAAGTGCAAAATGGTTGTTCAGCTATTAAAATAAATACTTTGGGCATTTAATAAATGTTGCTTGTCAAATATCAATTGCCCATAGTGCAAAGTTTGCTCAGTGTACACTTTTATTACTTGCACATTTGACATTGCTGACTGCAATGGCTAATTATTAATGCTATTGACTTGTACTGTAACTTTCTTTTTAGACTGCTAATGAATTAGGTTTCTAAATTGGTGAGTAAGTAAATATTTTATTCTTTGAAAAAGACTTGGTACATGGGACAAATGAATAGGCTCCAATGACATTTCTTCATTTAAAATCGGTATAGTCAAACCTCTAAAGCTTGAAAAAAATCAAACAGTACAAATGCATATTATCAAAGTGATGTACATCAAACCAAGCAGTGTGACTTAAAGGTGAGAAGAGTCAGCTGTAAATTGACACTTTGCTAATAATATAATGCATGCACTTGCACCTTTAAACCAAATTCAGATGTACTATATGTGTCACACTCCAGCACCAAAATGCAGCTCCCATTCCCCTTAAATACAAATTGCCAGGTTATTGCTATACATTTTCTGTTTAGGGAATGTGGGTGCCTTGCAAGTGTTTCAAGAGGTGGTTTGGTCTAATGCAAAAAAAAAAAAATCACAGTTTATTTCAGGGGTACTCAGTTATACAATATTAAAAGGATGAAATTTTAATCTGTTCTGTTCACTATTATTATAGGAAAACTCAGTTATACTAAATTAAAAGGATGAATTTAGATATATTCTGTTCACTGTTGTGAAGGATCTCTGCATGAAAACAGGAACGTTGTGCCTTTACAGTTCATTTGCAGTGGAGGTATCCTCAGAACCTGAAGTCCTCATTTTCTGCTTATGACATCATATTCTGTTGCTGTGGAACCGACTGTGACACCCCAAGCAGTGCACTTTGAATTTGACTACAGCATAAGCCTCAGCTGTAGATGAACTGTGAAGGACACAGCTTCTGTTTTCAAGTAAATAATGTTAGTAATAAACAGAATAATTTAAAATGCAAGATTGCTGATGAAGGTAGTGCAGTTGATGTCTGCCGATGCTAACAGTGGTTGCTTTTTGGCTTGTTGCTGAGACCTTTCCCATAACCTTGAACTAAGATTTTTGCAAAGGGATTTTTGTATTAAGTGAAGCAAATCTATTTTGTTTTAAATATACAATATTACACCTCCTCTATGTTTACTTATTTCTTCCTGTAACGTTGGCTGAAAGAAATATCTTTCAATCTAGTCCTTAAACTGACTCTGCTTAAAAGCAGAGAAGGAACATGGCCATTGCACTAGGGTATTACTAGGGGAAATGGTTTTGGCATCCCACAAGATGATTCAAACCATTTTATACCATGTTAGTAAATAAAAGTAGCTTTAGCATGGATATAAATAAAAAAAAAGTATTGTAGCAGCATAGCAGCAACACAAATGTTTAGCAAACAAGTCTAAATGTAACATAAACATTTTGCAAAGCAAGTAAAAAATTATGAATCTTTAATGCCTCCATGCAATATATGAAGGCTTTTCTTTCAAATGTGAGTCAAGAGAATTGTGCAATAACATTAAACTCATACAATGCTTAAATACGTTCCATAACTAGAAGGAATTTGCAAGGAATTAAATCTAAAGAAAAACACAATTTGAAATTTGACATTAGGCTTGGTATTTTCACATGATGTACAGTATCTGAAATTAGAAACCCTTATCTGAGCAAACATCTTCAACAAATCAATGAAACAAATTTGAGGTTTAGGACACACATTCTGCTGATGCTGAAAAAGAAATGAAATTAATTAGTGTTGTTAGGGTCATAGCTTTAAAATGCAAATGTTTTTAATATTTACTTTACTTGTTTGTATTCTCCCAGAATTTGATAGCATTGCCATTATATTACAAAGTATTGTATTTCTCTTCCAGCCATCTCACTGTATATTGTGTGTTGTTCCCATACATTGCTGATGTATTATTTCTATGTTGTCTCCCATGCTCCCCTCCCCCCAGGACACATCTGGAATCGAGTGGTAGTCTGCTCAGTATGCCTTCCTGGTAAAACTTCTAAATAAATAAATAAAAAATAAAATTGCAACAGTTGAAGCCAACTATGCCAAACTGAATACATCACTTATTTCTGCATTACAGTGGTGACATACACTCATATTTAATTATTTTGATTTTGCAACCCATGGACTAAAACAGCATGCCTGAATGACATAAGTCTATTCCAAAATGTTCCTCAAACATAGACACTGTTATTATCTTCAGAGTGTACAGTGGCACCTTCTTGAGACTAAATCCATAATAATGAATTCTGCAATACAATGGATTTTAAGTCTCAACATTTTTCAGTACATTCTAAAAACATAATCTCCCTTTGTAATGAATTAGTCCCCACTCAGAATGAATTATTTATCTGACATGTAACAGTTATTAGACGTGGTTATAATTAGGTATTAGTGCCATATCCTGATAAGGAGACTAAAACTCCCATCAACTATTCATCAGAATCTCGGTCTAAATCAGTTAAGTCTTCAAATCGGCATCCAGTTTGATCATTGCCAGCTTGTTAACATCTGTCTACCTGCCATTCAGAAAGCTAGAAATCAAACATATATTTTCCATTGTGGGGCATTTTGGATTGCATAGAACTATAAAGCCATTTAGTAGGAACACATTGGACTAAAACAACTCAGTTTGCTTTTGAGTAGTTCTCAAACACATTTTCACCTTAATTCAGTGGTCTTTTCACATTCTGACTCTAGTTCATTTTTTTTTATGTCCTTCTTAAGTTTAACACACCATTATCTAATTACCATCTCATTCATTCACATCTAATTATCAACCTGCATCCTTTCAGGGAAACACATTTAGGACTTCTGTTTTAAATAACTGTTCTCTCTATCTCTTTTTCTCTTTCTCTCTCTCACTTTCTGTCTTTCTCACTCAAATGTCACTATTTAAAGTGAATTTCCAAGCTGTTTGTCTTTTTTAGGGGACCATTTTCAGAGTAGTTTTGTATACATTTAAGTAACCTTTGGCATAAATGAAAGCCACCACTCAACTAACAGAGCCACTGTTAGTTGTGCAGTGTCTTTCATTTATGTCAAATGTTACTTAAATATATACAAAACTGCTGTGAACATGGTCCCCATAACTCTATATACCTATGCTCTCCCAGTTTAGTCATTGCAAAATGTTTGGGCCTGGGAGAGGGGCTGACAGACCAGAAAGTTCACTCTCAATTTGCTATCCAAGAAAATTAATTGAGAAAATTGACAAACAGCATATAAACATAATCAGCAACCATATAAATAAATATAAATGTCATCCTCTAATATATAAATAGACCCTTACAATCTAAAACACTAAAACTACTTATCATATTAAATTATTACATTAGACCCCAGAGGCTTGTTGAAAAAAGAAATATTTCTCAATTTTCTTTTAAATATCTCTAGGAAGGGAGTCTCCCTTAGGTACCCAGGCAATGAATTTCACAGGAACAGGATGACCACTTCAAAAGCCAGATCCCTGGACGTCTTTAATCTTGCTCTTGGGAGCTCCAGAGAGCATCCCCCATTGATCAAAGAGATCATCTAGGGGTGTAAGGATACAAAATCTCCCTCCAGTAGCCCAGACCCAGTCCATGCAGGTCCTTATAGGTCAATAGATTAAAGGATATGTGCCAGCACACCAGAAGCCAGTGAAGTTTGAGCAGCACTGGTGTAAAATGACAGGACCTCTGAAGGTCCATCAAAAGCTGGGTTGCAGCATTCTGCAACAGCTACAGGTGCTGCATCACACCCTCTCTGGCCCTGAGGTAGAGGGCAAAACAGTAGTTGAGCCTCAAGGTAACAAATGCATGTAACTAGGCCACATCATCAGGGGGGATAAGGAATTTAATTTGGGCAATATTTCGCAGATGATAAAATCCATTCCAGACAGGTGCTGATACCCAAGCATCAAGTGTCAGCTCGCATCCAGAAGGACACACAAATTTCTCACCTTGGTGGAGGCCTCTAGATTGGCTGAGCCAATAAAAATCCCTAAATCCTCTTCAGAGGCCCCCTCTCCTCCCCTCTGACCCAGCTCAACCACCAATTCCTCAGTCTTCCCCGGGTTGAGTCTCAACCAATTGGATGATATCCACATCTGGATCACAGACAAGCACTTATTCAGCATGTTGACTGCATCTGATCTTCCCAGTGCAAAAGACAGGTAAAGCCGGGTCTCTTCAGCATAGCAGTGAAACCCAAGCCCAAACTGCCTTATGACCTCACCCATGGGCAGCATATACATCATGAATAACATGGGGAAGAGGAAAAAATCTTGGGGCACTCCACAAGGCAGGGCCATGGGGCTTGAGGAATAATTCCCCCACACCAACCTTTGGGACCTGCCCCAGAGGAAGGACTCAAACCAGCTGATGACCTTGCCAGTGACTCCAGAATACTCTCTCAACCTGTCCAACAACACCCCATGATCCAGTGTCAAACGCTGATGAGAGATCAAGAAAGACAAGAATAGATCACTCTCCCCTATCCCGCACCCTGAGCATGTCATTTAGCACCCATACTAATGCAGACCCCATGCTGTGCATAGTCCTAAATCCAGACTGGAGTGGCTCATAAATCTGGAAGTCCGTGAGGTGACTCTCAAGCTGCTCTGCAACCACCTTCTGAAGAACCTTTCTCTTAAAATGGAAGATGTGAGACAGGTCAGTAATTTGCCAAGATGTTGGGTCCAAAGATGGTTTCTTCAAAAGGGGCTTCACCAGAGCCTGTTTAAGAGACTCAAGAAAAAACCTTATCACTAAGGAACACCTGGCGATCTCAGCAAAAACCAGGCCCAGAACTCCAATGCAATCAACAAATAATTCAGTGGGACCTGGGTCCTGGCTGCAGGAAGTTGGTTTCAGTGTCCAAATCAGCCCACAGACTTCCATTGTCATCATCAGTCAGAACTCTCCCCAGGGAGACAGAATGTGCCCGTCCCCGTTCCCACCCACCCAGGTCCAACCCTGTCAGATGGTAACAAACTGACTGGAGAAATTCCAACCCTAACAGAAAACAACCTGTCGGACAAGAATTGAGTGACCGCCTCACATTTCTGAGCTGAACATACTCTGATGGGTTCCTGACAGGCTGAGTGTAAAAGCCTGTCCACAACCCAAAAGAGCTGAGCCAGCCAATTCTTCCCAGCTGCAATCATCCTAAACATAAAGGCTGCCTTTTTCCAGGCAATTGCTTTGTGATACTCATTGTAATGAGCCGTCAGAACCAGTCTGTTTTCCTGGGTGCTGGTTTTCCTCCAACGCCTCTCTAACCTACGCCCCCTGGTTTTCAACTACAACGTGGGATGGAGGTACTGACAGTCACTAATCAGGAACGGGACCGTGGGGTTTTTATATCTGCTGACCTCAAAGAAACAGGGCAGTGTGACAAAGCACTGGGTAGGCCCAGTGGGATGCTGGGATGCATAGGGAGAGTTATCTCCAGCAGGAGGAGGGTGGTAGTGTTGCCACTGTATTGCTCACTTGTGAGAACTCACCTGGAGTATTGTATCCAGTTCTGGGGCCCACTCCTCAGAAAGGATATAGGTTGGAGGCTGTTCAGAGGAGGGCAACTGAAATTGTGTGGGGGTTGCATCAAAGACATACAAGGAGACACTGAGGGATCTTAACATGGAAGAAAGGAGAGCTAGAGGGACATGATAGACAACAGATACCTTACAGTGTGAACAGGGTGCAGAAGGGGAGTCTCTTTCAAGTGAGAAAGAGCACCAGGACCAGATGGCATACGATGAAGCTGGTGGGGGTATGATAGCTTGCAGGATACTAAAGGAACTCAATGCACTCCAATGGCAATTTTTCCAGTTTGCCACACAGACTGTTAGACCCTGGTTGGCAGCACTGTAGAACAGTTGACACTCCATGCATATTATCTGCTGCTTGTATGTTGGATTAGCTTTTATGTGTCAGACACTGGGCATTCTACATTTAATGCAGTACAGTGTGCAATTTCTCTGGCATAATAGTTAGGCCCTAAAGCTTTGTTATACTACTGTACACTATCTTGCTAATGCAAATGTAATAAAGAGGAGGGAGTTAGGGCTTGAATAAACAAAAACATTTATATGAGGGTGTTTACTTATCTCCCCCCCCCCCATTATTTAACAGAAAGTAAATTATGTTATCCTCTGATCAGTTTCAGGTGGAACCTGAGCATATTACTGTACAGTAGCCTGGAAAAAAAAATTTAGATTTTTTCTGCATCTACAGTAGCTATCAGAAAGACTTCAAGAAATAGAAAGCTATTTTAAGAGTACAGTATAATTTAGTTCTATTTTTTCTTTTTTTTATATCCATTTTATGAAAACATGATAAGAAAAATAGTACAGAAGAATTTGAGGCAGTTTGGTCTACTTTTTAGAGAACTAGCTTATAAACTATGTGATCACAGGTTCAAACCTGGCTAGAGCCAAATCATCACTGTGTGACCTTAGGCAAGTCACTTAACCTCTCTGTGCTTCAGTCTTCCCAGCTATAAAATGGGTAGAAGCTGGACCGTACTTGAAACAAGATGCATCTCAGCTGGGCTATCCCGGCTAAATACATTGAAAAAATATAGAATAGTTATGAAATTTTTATTACTGAAGTTATGTCCATACACTAGTTGAAGAAGGGTATACTTAAATTAAACCTTTTTTATTTACAGATGAATTTAAAAATCAGAAGTATTATGAAGGGGTGGATAATCAACCTTATATTTACTTGTGGGACTTAATGATCAAATAGCATATAATACAGTATTAAACAAGCCAATTTCACTTTGCTATAAACTAGAGGATTATTTAGGTATCAGATATTAAATCCATACAATAAAATAAGCTATTGAATTAACACAATCACTCCCAATTATCAACAATTTTCTGGCAAACAGAAGAGGCTCTGTTTCATTAGACATACGCAATACAGAAAATTAACACATCAGGGGTGGGTTTACTGTATTGTAAAGATAATAAGTACATAATAAGTAATTCAGAGTAGCATATGTAAAATGAGTTAACAGACTTAGAAGTCTGATAGTAAACTTTGTTTCAGCAATATTACAACATTATAGGAGAGCACAGTCCTTTTACTGCTGACAGTAGGTGTTCACAGGGGTATAAATTGCTACAATGGAATTCACCGAACAATCCACAGCAGCTGACCTATTTGGGGAACCAGAACCTGAACTGACCTTGGTAAAGTTAAATTAGTATTTACTTTACAGTCCAAATTTTTTATATTCCTGTACATAACTTTGATCTAAAAATCTTTGTGCAGCATCATAATCAGAAAATATAAATGCATTATTTTCATAGACAACCATTAATTCAGCTGCATGGGGGCATTAACAAAAAAAAATTCTGAAAACCAAGTTTTCAAAGTAATCATTCTCTTTTTTTTACTCTGATGAATTTCCTGAGTTAAATATGGATGGACATCAGTGTTATTGTCCTTTCAGTTCAAGCCTTAAGTTTTCCTTGTTAGCAGCCACACTGTCAGTTACAGAAACAAAAGTAGCTTCAATAGCAGATTTTCCTAATGTAGGGCTAGAAGTAACATTTACAATGGTTTAATTTACTGCACAGCCTGTGTCTTTCCAGTTAGTTCTTCACCTCTTGTAAAAGCGAAATTCTTTGTGAGGCTGCTCCAAGATGATGGTTTACCGTAAGTATGTCACAAATGAAAAAGGAATTTGCCACACACTCACCATACAGTATCAGACTAGAACTTTTTGATACATTTAACTATCACCTCACACCCTATGTTTCATGGTCTTGATCCTTCATCAAAGGAATGGTGGTTTTCTACAATTTGAGACTCCATTCACTATCCCATAATGTGATGTCCTTACGGCATGGATTTGTTTTTTGTGCATAAAAAGAGGTATTAAAACATTTACTGTATCTGCTGTTCTGAGTCTTACTGTATTCCATTTCTTATAAATGCTGTACACAAAATAGGTTTCCTAAATAATATTAATGCCCTTGCTGAAGTAACAGGGGTGGAGGTGGATTGTATTTAGAGCAACCATATTGTAATTCATTCACATAGCTCAACGGTTACACCATACCTCCGTTCATGGACTCCAGCAAACCCTAGATTTATTTCCTGTTGCAACTTTTTAAGTCATCATTCTTAGCATTCACATATTAAAAGTCCCAAATGCTAGCACCTTAGATTGTGTTTACAATGTGGATATGTTTGATCTGGGCAGTTTCTTAATCAGTTTTCTCAAGTCATTCTGTTACCTGCTGCAAGGCCCTTGCTGAACAAGTTACCACAGCAGTATGTTCAACAAACTTGTTATCTGTCTCCTCTTTATCTTGCACTCTAGAACTGTGTACGTTTTGTATTTTTTGTGGTATTGTCTCCAGATAATCTCTATTGTTGAGATGTCTTTGGCCCCCCCTCCTTTTTTTTTTACTTCTATGCCATTTGGACACTGTTGCATACAGAGGGTTCATCTGAGCCTGAAAACTTAGTCTTCAGCTCCCTGTTACACTGTTATCTGTCTTTAGTGTGCTTCATGAACCGAACCATAGATTGTAGTTTTTTTTTTCAGTTTTCTTTTTTTTTTTAATATAAAGTTTATTAACATTTTACATTTTACAATGGACAGGATCATGATTATGCAGGAAAACATATAGCCAAAACGAATCAACATACATGATCCCATCCCCCCACCCTCCCACCTCCCCTCCCCAGTCCGGTATACTAATAGTACAAAATTCTATGTTTAAGACACCTCTTACATGTTAGGTAGTATATAGCATATGTAAAGGAGCCCATATCTTTTGGTATTTCACATTATTGTTATTGAAACTAGAAATAACCTTTTCTGTTCTAAGATTAGCTAAAAACTCATTAAGCCATTCAGAGCAGAGGACCGACTGAGCATTTTTCCAATATTTAAGGACCAACTTTTTCACAGACATAGAAATCATAGCTATATGATATTTACGGATATTCACTGTTATCGGAGAATAGTCCCCGAGAAGGCATATCTCAGGCGAGAATAAGTCGGACAATCCCAACAATGGATCTGCTCTGTCCTGTATCATTCTCCAGAGAGGAGCTATCTTGGGACAGTCCCAGAAAATGTGTAGCAATGTACCTTCACTCTGTGAACACCTGGTACATAGATTGGAGGTTATTACTCCCCAAGCTGCCAATTTTTGCGGGGAATAATAAAGATTATGCAATATATTAAATTGCATCAACCGTAACCTGTCTTGAGCTACAAAATGGTAACAATTACTCCATAGGACTGGCCAATCTATATTCCAATGTGGAAAAAGTTCATACCAGTAACTTGAAGGTCCAAAAGCCTCAGGAAAATGCCAGTCATATAAAAAAGTGTATACTTTGGAAATTACCTTTGTGGAAGTAATTAGGGGACATAGGTCATAGTGGAAAGAATACTTTGATAATATGGGAGCTATCCTTTCGAATTTTTTAACCAAAAGATGTCTTAATTGAAGAATTCTAAAGTGATCCTTTGGCTGTAAACTGAATTTCAGTACAAGCTCTTCTAAAGATAACCATGTTCCATCATCTTTCACAAACAAGGACAGTTTCCCTTCCCCTAGTCGTGACAACCATGTTGATGAGAGTAATTTATTGTCTATTCTAAAGGCTGGAGAATTCCAAATCGATTGAGAGAGAGATCTGCATATTGTTTGTATTTTAAAAACCCGCATAACTGTGAATGAATTCTGATGGACATTTCTATGGTAGTACCTTTTAGCTTTTTTGGCAAATCTGATACCTTTAAGAATAATAATGTGGAAGGATCCATGTTACATGAACAAATCATTTCCAATTCAATTTTCAACCATGGAGAAAGAGCAAGCGGTGGGTTTGGAACCAACCACTGAAGATATTTGGAAGCTTGACTAGCCCAATAACACAAGCTGAAATGAGGTAGTCATAATCCCCCTTGAGTTTAGAAGCCACTAGTTTATGATATGCTAATCTTGGCTGTTTTTTGGCCCAGATAAATTTCATTATTAGGGTTTGCACCTTTTTAAACCATGATCCAGGTAGATAAATATTCAATAAGTGAAGAGGGTAAAGCAATCTGGGGAGTACGTTCATTTTGACTAAATTTATTCTTCCCCACAAGGAAATGGGAAGAACTGCCCAGCATTCTCAATCCTGCGAGATTATCATTAACAATGAGTCCAGGTTCTTCTTGATGGAAAGCTGTGTAGTTCTAGTTAATTCAATACTGAGATAGCGTAAAGATTCTTTTGCCCATGACAGGCCCAAAGCAGTAATACTATGCTTAAAAACTCTGTGATTTAAAGGGAATACAATGGACTTATCAATATTAAGCTTGTAATTAGAAAGCTTACTGTATTCCTCTATGAGATCTAACATGACAGGAATAGAGGCCTCTGGGTATGAAAGCTGCAACAGTAAATCATCGGCATAGGTAGACACTTTCATATCAGTATCTAGGATTGTAATACCTTGTATCTGTGGACATAAAGACAATTTGTGGATTAATGGCTTTAAGTAGAGGTTAAAAAGCAGGGGGGAAAGAGGACAGCCCTGCCTAGTACCAGAATGTAAGGAAAAAGAATCCGAAATAACACCATTGCCTGAAATTTTGGCAGAAGGGTTTTGATAGAGCGCCTTGACCCAGTCCAAAAATTGTTGTGGAAAGCCAAAGGCGTTCAAAGTTTGAATCAAAAAATTCCAATTAACTCTACTGAAGGCTTTTTCAGTGTCCAGGAACACCAATGCTTCCGGAAAGGAGGCATCCCTGGACACAGAGAGAACATGAGAAAGGGTGCGGAGGTGATCTATGGAGGATCTTCCCCTCATAAATCCTACCTGTTGTGGGCCTATCAGATCTGGAAGGATTAAACTAAGCCTGTCTGCCAAAATCTTAGTTAGTATCTTAATATCCTGATTTAGTAGAGAAATGGGTCTGTAGCTTTCCACTAATTCTAAATTCTTACCGGGCTTTGGTAAAAGAACTATGAGAGCCTCAAATATTGTAGGATCCACTCACGTACCGGATAATATGAAATGATATAGAGAGAGAGTAGATGTGGGATAATCAGTTCCTTAAAGTGTTTATAGAAATTAGACGAGAACCCATCAGGTCCCGGAGTTTTATCTGTAGGTAACCCCTGAATTACTTCCTCTATTTCTAATGATGAGATTGGCGCCACTAAGTTCATTTGCTGGGTTTCAGAGAGTGCAGGCAATTGAGACTCTTTTAAATAAAGAAAGAGAATTGAATTAGAGGGAGGATTTTCCATAACACTGTACAATTGCTTGTAATACCTGGTAAATTCCAAGATTATTTCCTGAGGCGAGGATTTTAAGGATCCATCCAAACTAGAACGGATTGGGGGAATAAAACAGGCTGATTCCTGCTGTTTAATTCATTAAGCCAGTAGCTTCCCTGCTTTTTCTCCATGATCTACATATGAGGCTCTTGCACATAAAATTGCAAACTCCGCCTTCTCATTGAGAATGCCAATGTAAGAATCTTTCAGTTTTGCTAATTTTTGTTTGATCTCATCTGTTGATTGCGGATGTATATCAGCTTCTAGTAGTCTAATCTGGGATAACACAGCCTTCTGTTTTAACTCCTGTTTTTTTTTCCTGCTGGATGCCAAACCGATTAAGATACCACGTAGATAGGCTTTAAAGGCACACCACACAATATCAGGTTTAATGTCCTGTGTAGAATTTATTTCAAAAAATTGTGTGATATGCTCCTTAATGCACTCAGCAGTTTTGGAATCCTTGAGTAATTGATCATTCAACTTCCATCGAGTTTGACGCTTGGGGATAAAAGGGAAAGACAACCCAACCTGCACCATTGAATGATCTGAAGGGGGCCCCAGTTGAATAGAAGAGGATATTACCCCAAGTAGGATTTGTTGTGACAACGATAAATCAATACGAGATGAGGATCTATGGACTGGGGATATGAAGGTATACTCCCCAGCTTCTGGATGTAATACTCTCCATACATCACAAAGCCCCAGATGGTCCATTAAATCATGTATAGCACACTGGGCAGGAGAAGGTCTTCCTGAAGTACTGCTAGTGTGGTCTTTACCTGAGTCCAACACCAAGTTAAGATCTCCCCCCAAAATTATGGATGCAGTTAATAATGTGAACACAATATTTAACAGTTGCATATAAAAAAGTGGATCTTCCTTATTAGGACCATAAATGCTCCCTAGTAATAATTCCTTGGAATAAAGAGTACCTTTAACTAATACAAATCTACCCTGTGGATCCTTAATCACCTGAGTGGGAGTAAATGGGATATTCCTATTAAGGAGAATTAAAACTCCACAACTATTAGAAGTACCTTGAGCAGAGAAAACCTGCCCTATTTGAAGTCTTCTCATCTGAATGGCCTCGGATTTTGATAAATGAGTTTCTTGAATAAAAGAGATATTACAATTTAAGATGTTTAAATGTTTCAAAACTTTGTATTGTTTCATTTTCTGTCGGACACTTTTAACATTCCATGTGGAAATATACACATCATTAGCCATCCTTCCTAATCACAAATCGAACCTATTCCGAAGTTGAACCCTGTTAATTTTGAACCCTTAAGAAGTTTTGTTGCACTGGACTGTAGAACCCCTGAACCCCGCTCTGACTCTCCTCTACCCCAATCCCATCTCCTATACCCTGTTAAACAAATAAGAAAAAAATCGCACAAAAAAACCCCAAACCACTAATCCCTTGAATATCCCCATCCCCCAGCCCTCCCTCCCTACCTCCTTTATCCTGCGAATCATTTTGCAGCACACCACCTCCTCGCCTTTCCCTCCCGCCCACTCACCACATTTTCCTCTCCCCAAATGCCCCATGTTATGTAAACTCCAACCATCCCACTAGCAAGGTACAGTATATATAACCTCTGTTGAATCATTCATACTATATAATAAGTCTTAAGTTCAAACTTTGACCCTCACTATCAAATACGAAGCTTATGAGGGTTCCTATAAAATAGAAATCTCTCCTTATATCGTATTATCCATTTATATGTGATCTAGCACAAAATCCGGAAACAGGTGATAGAAAAGAAGGGAAAACAAACCAAGTATTAACTATAAGGCTTAAAGCCTTTGCTATGCTCGAGATAATTCCCCCCACTGAAAAAATATCACAGACCAGTTCTTCCTGGGTACTACTAAGGCTTTCTGACTTGATGATTTCTTTTCGCTAAGTGTCTCGAAACTTGAACACGGTAAGCAACCAGATCAACTAACCCACGTCTTCAAAAGGAACATGTGTCCTATTACTGCTACATTGTTAAACCCCTTAGCTATAGTAGCCTTATAGCACAACTCAGTAAGTTAGTTAACTAGTGAATAAACAAAGGCAACACCTCCCTCCTGTGGAAACACAACGTTACTGCATCCCTTCCTAGGGATTTCAGTAACTACATTAAACTGGCTGAAAATGTGGGGAGGAAGACCAGCAAGAGAAGGGACAAAGCATCTGAACATTACAAAGAAATGCCCTGTCCTACTTCTTTCCTGACGATTACATAAGCTGTAATGTGGTGTTAACTTTTGAAACAGTTCTTCAGCATAAATCGTATACGTCTCCTCCTCTCTAAAATTAATAATCCTGTGTTAATACATTTTCTTACTGTGTGCTTACTGGGAGCTACAATTTTTTATTCCTAGGTGATATCTTCTTAGTAAACGAAGTTTTTGCATCTCGCCTATGTACTGCTTTCATCCCCACTCCTGTGATCAAAACCACCTTAGTAAATCGCACTTTAGAAGTATGAAAACAAGAATTCTGACTCCGTTATACCTTAACTCCTGTTCCCACCTTACAGTTTTACAATTTCAAAACGTGAGCGTTTCTCTGTAATACACACCTTCTTCAGACCGATTCTTAAATATTTACTAAAAGAAGGAGAATAGATGTTATAACCATCACACAAATCCTCATGAATGAACCGATACTTCGAATCCAACTATTTTCAAACAAAAATAACCAGTCTACATTTCTTTGATCTTTTACTCTGCCAATTTCTCCAACAGTTCACTAGTCATCCATCAGATATTCTTAAATAACTCGGGCATAGCCGCTTTCAAACCTTTGGTCACCATCTCTGAATCTTCATGTGAATGCCATGCTCCGGAGATTAGTACCTGCAATTTGGCTGGATATATCATTTTAAACTTAATTCCAGCTGCAATTATTTTGGTAATAAGAGGATGAAAAGAGGATCTGCGTTGGCGTACTGTTAATGGCAAATCTTGGGCAACACGGATTTTTACCCCTTCCCACTGAAGGTCTTGGATCTCTCTTATTTTAATAAAAAAATGTTGCTTCTCCAAGTAGCTCAAGAAATGAAAGATCAAGGGACGGGGTGGGGGAGCCCCGGACGGGGGAGTTGGTCTAAGTGCCCTGTGGGCACACTCTATAATATACCGTGACCCATAAGGTGAAGGACCGACTATTTTCTCCACAAACTTTTGCACAAATAATACTGAGTCGTGACCTTCTTCAGCTTCAGGAAGGCCAATAATTACTGCGTTGTTTCTGCGGCTACGACCCTCTAAATCCTCTAACTTCAGTTCCATCTTTGCCAACTTTTGCTTGATATTCACCACTTCAGGATCAGTTTTGTCTGCTCTTTTCTCAAGAGATGTGATTTGTACCTCACTGTCAGATGTTCTCAAGGCAATATCTTCTATCGCTTGTGAAATTGCTTTTATTTCAGTGGTAATGTTTTTTAATTCCTCCTTAAAGGGTCAAAATTCAGCCAAAAAGCCAGACAACGTTAATGGGTCTTGCTTGGAGCTCTGCTGTGGCATGGATGGCCCAGGCGCAGTGTTAACCCTTTGTTTTTTGGGAGCTTTTTCGGGCATGGCAGGCGGAGTATGTTTCGGCTGTATTTTCCTCATATCTACCTCCATCTCCTGAATAATGATCAAATGTGATACTCCAGACTTTCGTACACACTTCAGTTACCTTTTTTATACTCAGACAATTAAAATGGAATGTTTAAATTCAGATTCTTGTGGCGGTAGGCAGGAGAGGATGAAAAGGCATTTCTTCAGGCTCGCTGCATGATGTGACCAGCCTTTTTTCAGTTTTCTTCAGTGCATGTTTCTTTGCTTTCAAAATATTTTTCCCATTCTCAAATCTTCTCTAGCAAGTAAATAATGTAGCCTCATTGTTATTTTAAATCAAAAATAAATGAAACAACAAACAGAAGAGTATCTGCAAACCAAGTGACATTACTCTTCGGGTATCTAGCGCAGGCTCCTGGAAATTTACTTTTACAAGTTTGTAGTACTAAAGTCTTTTTAGGCCAAGCATGCCTAGTTGTGTTTTTTCCATATGTGCACATAGTCCTGCTGTCTTTGTGACTATATTCATCAAACCTGATTGATTATAAGAGGAAAGATGGTATGGACAGAGGTAACTTTAGACCTCCAGAACAGAGGGAAGAGAGAGAGAGATAATGGGTATTGCCTGACTAAAAAAGGCAAGACTAATTGGCCCTGGCAGACCATCCCAGAAGGCAGTGGGGGTCGGTTAGTTCAGGGAGAAATGGGGAGGGAGGGGACAGGGGAATGATTGACAAGAAGAAGGGAGGGGTATCAAACAAGGAAGGAAGAGATTGGCTGCCAAGGGAGGGGGGAGGGAATACAGCAAAAACAAAGTTTATATTAGGGGGCACCTAAAAGAAAAGGCCCTCTTTCTATGCCGGATGGTGGTGTTTCAGGTCTACACCTTGCACCATCACCAGCACTTCAGTTGGCTGTTTTGAGTGGTTTTACTCCACATTTTTTTGCGTGGGGGCTCACTGAGAAGCCCAGTGGTGAGAACTCCGAGTTTTGGAAGTTTTTTTTCTTTTTGCATCCCTCGCACAGTAAAAGAGCAGGCTGGAAAAGCAAGGTGACCTGCGGCATCAACAGCATCCTGTGAGTCATCCCAGGGAATGGAGGACGGGTATGTTATGCATACTGGATAGTGGTACCAAAAGAGCACAAACTGCTCTGGTGGCTAGGTCTGTTGACGGTGTGCTCATGGTGCCCCTGTGCAAATAGAAGGCATCATTTTCTCAAACAAGGTCAGGGGCAGGGCACCCGGCAAAACACTGTTTTTTTTTCTGTTACTCACACCTGCAGGATGCACCCAGGTACTGGCCACAGTCTGTTTGGGTGCGGGTTTTTGGCGATCCACAGAAGTGCCCCCGCACCTCACTGCATTCCCTCCATCAAAAGCAAAAATGGGGAGTTGGCTGGGAAGTGCCAGAGCTGGGTCAGAGGGGGAAAAGATGCAGCCCTCCTCAGTTGAAGCCAGTTGGGGCACCTCTAATCCATTGTTGCGGGCCACGGGTGCCATGTGGCTGTCCACTATCTTGTGATCGGGGGGACACCAGGCATTTTCCTGCAACTGGTATTCCGTGGAACTTGGTGTAGTGATAGTATAATATGTTGATTATTGTTACTCCATTTTGTATGCTAGTTTATGTAATGTATGTCATTTTATACTCCATTTTGTATTGTGCGACTCCATTTTACATGCTGCTTCATTTAATTGGTGTTTTGCTCTTTAGATAGCCTCATTATTATGTTTTGCTTCAGACAGTGTATTTTGCTGACTTGAAGGTCGCATATTATCAGGCAACCTGTTTTTGTAGTTTTGTTTAAACTTCTGCTTAGCTCATAGTGTTCTAGGCACCCGGCCAGTGTTTGGAGCACAGTGACCTAGCAGGTGGAATTCTGAGCAGTCCTTATGGTGTGAATTTGCAGCATCTGGGAGCCCGGCCAGCTTCTAGAATGTAGCAAGATAACACTATGAAGGCTGCATGGTTATTTTTAGCATAGAATAAGATATAAATGTAGCTTTCTCAATGCCTGGTTGGAAGCCTCATCTGCAGGGTGGACGCATCGCTGTGGAACTTTTTCCTGGTTCAAGACTCCTAGCCAGGCTGACAAGGGGGCTCCCCAGCTACTGGAAAAAGGCTTGGATGTAGCATAGAATCGGTGATGTATCATGTTTTGCTTAATTGAAGTATATATTAATGCTGAAAGTAATATTGCTAATGAATGAATGCTAAAGTGTAATCATTAATGCTGATAGTGACATTGCTGCTAAATGAAGTGTAATTATCTTTTGCTTGCAATAAATTGTGCTGATGTGTGAATGCCAAGTGTGATTATTCCTTTGTGACTCTCGATTAGGCAAGACAATTTTGCGTAGTCGGCAGGATTCATAAGGAAAGTACACACTAAGGTGAAGTAAAATGTTTAAAGAAAAGAGTCTAATGTTGCATGTGCACAAGTGGAAATTCCTGGTTGGGAAAACCAACCTTATGCTGATTTAGCCACTGAGTGGTCATGTTGTGCAGGTTGAGTGAACACTGGAATCCTGTTTAAAGGATTCTGAGCCTGCAGATGTTGTTACATGTATGAAAAGAGTGCCTGTGGCAAAAGGGAAAGAATGTGCTGCCTTGGGGCGCAGGGGGTGGATTTTATTGTCTGCCTATAGGAAGATGCATGAAAAGGTAGTGGGACTTCTTAGTGAAAAGGCAGAGTTGGAACGAAAGGTTTGTGATTTGGAAAGTAAAGCTGTGATGTTACAATGTCAAAATCATTTGCTGAGTGATAAATTGGATACCTATCGGACAGTTGCAGAAAATGCAGCTGTCTGAGTGGCACAGTACAAGTATAAAGAGGAGGGCCGAGTTAGTAGAAAAAGGTAAGCCTAGCAATAGCTAGGCAGGAGCCCACTGGGATCCTGAAACATGGGATGGAGATATTTGGTTTTCTACAGATGAGGAAAGGTCAGCCTCAGATAAAGAAGAAAAGGCTGAGGGACGTAAGGTTCCAATATTGCATGCACAGCCAGTGTCTAGAAGGCGTACTGAAGTGTTGGATTAGGAAATCTAGGAATCGAGATGTAGTGGAGGATTTTTCTCAACAGGAGGTATCAGACCTCCTGGAGTGGTACACCAGGGGAGAGTTTGTTGAGATGGCTGGTGAGGTTGCATGACTTAACAGGGGCGGATGGAGTAAGCTTAGATGAAACTGATGCCCCTAGGTTTCTGTCACTAAGCTATGACCCTGTGGTGAAGGAGGCGTTTCGGACCCTCCGAATACAGGGGCAGGGCTATTCCACGATGCTGGACGTGGTGGCTATGGCTTGCAAACACAAGTATCCGACGGTGAGTGACTGGCCGGAGGATAGTAAACCATGGTTTACCTTAAAGGACTGTATACAAAACATTAAAATGGAAATGATGAAGGTTGCGGTCTCCACAGAAGACCATGCTGATTTAATGAGTGTTGTTGTGCCAGTGTCTGTACGTAATAAGATTATCAAACTGCACCACCTGCATATAAGGCAGTAATGATGACTTTGTTGATTAATCAGACGGGAAAACAGTAGGTGTAGTGCTAGAGGCAATCACGGCAGTTAGGGGAACTGGGAGATTGGGGCCCAAAGGGTCTAGTTTATATGATTCTTCAGGACAGGATAAACAGCGGTCCAATCCTGAGGGTCGAGTTTCTAGGAGAGATATGTTCCTGGCTCTCTTAAAGGATGGGGTGGCAAGGAAAACATTGATGGGATCAGTACCCTGATATGTGGGAAATGTACAAAAGAGGATTGAACACTAGAAGCGAGTAAATAAGCAGACCAATTCAAAGTTAAAGACAGATGTACATGTCTCTTCAGGGGAGTCTGTAAGTCCAACTGCTCCCTGGCAGAGTTTGATGATGAAAGTATGTCCCGGGGTGGGGGCTCCCACTCAGGGATCCATTGAGTCACCCCGACCGGAGCAGGAATATGCAGATCTGTATCCTAGTGATTTGTACCCGGTTAGGGAGTTGCAGCAACTGAAAAACCTAAAATATGACTGAAATGAAGGCCAAGCCCCAGTAGAAGGGTGGGCTAGGAGGGATTTTAGACCTCATGTAGAATTGGAAATTAATTGGAAAAGTGGCTCACCCCAAAAAGTACGAGCTTTAATTGACACTGGGGCGGAGGCCTCATTAATTTATGGGAACCCAGCAAAACACAAAGGTCAGCGAGTGGTAATTACAGGATTAGGAGGTAAACAAATTGAGGCAGTACAGACCATTTTGGAACTGAAAATAGGTCAGCTGCCCCGGAGAAAATATTGTGTAATGATTGTTCCGATTCCGGAATACATTATAGGAATAGACATACTAAAGGGGATGAAATTGCAATTGTCTGATGGACAATATCAATTTGGGGTAAAACCTTACATTTCAGCAAGACATGTCATATTTATACTGATTCATGGTCTGTAGCCAATGGTTTAACAACCTGGCTGCCCACTTGGACTAAGGATGAGTGGAAAATTTATTCGAAAGAAATATGGGGAAAAGAACTGTGGCAGGAAATATGGACTATGGTGCAAAATACTCAGACCACTGTATTTCATGTTGATGCTCATTGTGCTTCAGATACACTAGAACGATGGTATAATTCTTTGCAGATGAAAAAGCTAAGATTCTTCCAGTGGATATTGAAGAAACTCAAAGTCAGCAGTTATCAGGGCTGGCAAAATGGGCACATCAAAAATGTGGACATTTGGGAGAAAAGCCACTTACAGGTGGGCATATAGTGAGTGTACCCCTAACATTGGATTTAGTTAAAACTGTTATTGCTCAGTGTCCTATATGCCAACATGGGTAACAAAGACCAATCCCTCATATTGTGAAAGGACAATTGGGGAGGGGAAAATTACCAGGACAAATTTGGCAGATTGATTACATTGGACCTCTACCCCTTAGTGGAGGATGTCGATATGCTTGCACAGTTGTAGATACATATTCAGGGTATTTATTGGCATACCCTTGTAAACAAGCTACACAGAAAAACACCATTAAGGCAATTAACTTAATTATGTTGTACTATGGAATACCCTTGCAGATACAAAGTGACAATGGTTCCCATTTTAGGGGGAAAATGGTACAAGCTTATGCTCAAGCCCATAACATACAGTGGGTATTTCACATCCCTTATTAATTACCCGCAGGCAGCAGGGTTAATTGAGAGAATGAATGGATTGCTGAAAGAACAGTTTAGGAAATTGGGGGGGGGAGCCTACAAAAATGGAAAGAGAATTTGCATGAAGCATTACAGATTTTAAATAATAGACCAATTGGAGAATCTGAGACCCCTTAATGCGAATGATAACTCCTAATTTGCAAGTGCAGACTTACTCAACTACAGAAACAGTGTTATATTGGGAAATTACACCAGGAGCTCTGTCTCCTTGCAGAGCAACTCAGAAGCTGCTGGACTTGATTTAATGCCCTTCAAGAATACAGAATAAACAGCAGAAACATTCAAGTGATAGAAACTGGTATTGGAATACAAATTCCACAGAGACATTTTGGTTGGATAGCACCTAAATCAGAACTAGCCCTCAAGGAATACAAATTTTGGGAGGGGTGATTGATTGTGATTACCAAGGAGAAGTGAAAGTAATTTTGTTGAATAGTGAGAACAAAATCTGTTAATTCAACAGTATGACAGAGTGGCTCAATTGTTAATTATTCCAGTTAACAAAGTGACCCTATAAAGGGACAAGCCCCACACTCTTAACAGCAAGGGGATAAAGGTTTTAGATCTACAGGAAGTTTTAACAATGGTGCCAAAATATGGGTTACAAACCCAAATGGCCCTCCTGAACCAGCTGAGGTGATAGCCACCGGACGAGACAACACTGTGCTAGTCATCAGATCAGGGAAAGAAAATGGGAATACGTGCCTGCACATAAATGTTATCTTCGAGAATAATGAAATTTGTGTCTTTCTAGGTCCAGCAATGGATTTTAAAAGGAATGCTGGTGTGTCTTATGGTCCATTTGGCAGAGCTAGTTACCCTGGAGGAAGGATTCAAAGGGTTAACTGTAATGACACTGGTTGTAAAGGAACCTGGAGTTGGAAAAATGATACCAAAGATAGAACCCAGGGGAACTTTAGCTGCCCATCCGGACAGAAGTGTGTGGTACTGAACATGACATTTTCACCAGGGGTCAATCTCTGGATGACAACTGGTGGCCCAGGACAATATGCCGACGAAACAGATGAAATCTCTTTGCAGAATAAGACTGCTATTAAATGATGCAACTTATCAGACATGTGCATGATAACTCCTCACCGAGGACGAGACTGTTGCATGAATCAATCAGACATTTTTAACGAAACCATTGAACTAGTTAATGTAAATACTTTGTTTTGCATGAATGCTACTGCAATAACTAATAGAACTACTTAGGCAGATCACATTACAGTGTTGAAAAATCATCCTGTAATTAGCAATGATAGTATAGTTAAGGTTCCATCCATATGTACATCAGTAGTGCAGCGGTATCAGAAAAATGTAATCCATTTTAACATAACGTTTATGTTTAGTAGAAAATGCAAATATATAAGAGCTTGGTATGATACGCTATTAGGTGGAGCAGGGGCAGGCATGGGAATTTTAAATAGTGTTGATATAGAAACACTGACTAACAGGCTTCAGGCAGTAGGAATTGATGTATTTAGCTTAATTAACTTACAAGCTCAATGGATGCCAACTGTTTTCTTACCCCAAAGATTAACTTTGAATTATGATTTTGAGTTCTTGCAGTTATTTAATGCTTCACAGGTATGGGGAATGGAGTAGCAGAAAATATTTTGCGATTTATTGATTGGACAGAATGCACAATGCGACATATGTATTCTATAATGCAAAGAAATAAGGCCCAGAGTGATTTAATGAGTAATAATGAATATGTGTGGAGGACCGTGTTCAAATCATGGATTCCTAGTAATCATTGGATTGTAATGTCATCCACCACAGTAAAATGCACAGATCCCTGATAATGAGCAGAAGCTTATTTTGTATTGGCAGTCCAATATTTTAGATCAATCAAGATTGTGTATCTCATTAAATAAAATTAAACAGATAATTCAGGAAACAGATGTAATGCAGGCTCATTTGGCAATAAGAAATAAATCATTAGTGCAAAGTCAGGTGCAAACTACGATAGTTCAAAATAAAATGATTGATTTAAGTTCCAAGATTCAACAAGAGACTACTCATTATTGGTGGGATATTTTTACAGGATGGTCTCCATCAGCTACAAAAGTGTTAAATATTCTGATACATCCTATCATAATCATTGCTGTAGTGACAATTATCTTGCTTATTTGGACTTGTTACTTATCATGTTATATTCGTAGTAATTTTGCTATGGTACCAATATCATACAAATCATATTCACAATAATCAAAGGACCGAATGTAGTGATAGTACAATATGTTGATTATTGTTACTCCATTTTGTATGCTATTTCATGTAATGTATGTCATTTTATACTCCATTTTGTATTGTGTGACTCCATTTTACATGCTGCTTCACTTAATTGGTGTTTTGCTCTTTAGATAGCCTCATTATTATGTTTTGCTTCAGACAGTGTATTTTGCTGACTTGAAGGTCGCATATTATCAGGCAACCTGTTTTTGTAGTTTTGTTTAAACTTCTGCTTAGCTTATAGTGTTCTAGGCACCCAGCCAGTGTTTGGAGCACAGTGACCTAGCAGGTGTAGGGAATTCTGAGCAGTCCTTATGGTGTGAATTTGCAGCATCTGGGAGCCCGGCCAGCTTCTAGAATGTAGCAAGATAACACTATGAAGGCTGCATGGTTATTTTTAGCATAGAATAAGATATAAATGTAGCTTTCTTAATGCCTGGTTGGAAGCCTCATCTGCAGGGTGGACGCATCGCTGTGGAACTTTTTCCTGGTTCAAGACTCCTAGCCAGGCTGACAAGGGGGCTCCCCAGCTACTGGAAAAAGGCTTGGATGTAGCATAGAATCGGTGATGTATCATGTTTTGCTTAATTGAAGTATATATTAATGCTGATAGTAATATTGCTAATGAATGAATGCTAAAGTGTAATCATTAATGCTGATAGTGACCTTGCTGCTAAATGAAGTGTAATTATCTTTTGCTTGCAATAAATTGTGCTGATGTGTGAATGCCAAGTGTGATTATTCCTTTGTGACTCTTCGATTAGGCAAGACACTTGGTTAGGGAGGGCACTGGGAAGAAATTTCATCATGGTGGGAAAAGGGGTTTTAAATTTTAGTTTTCACAGTAACACTGGTTTTCTGCTGGATTCGCAGACTAGAGTATGCAGACTGAGGCAGGCAATGGTGCCATGTGGCTGGCATCCATCTTAGTGCCTGGGAGCATTGCCCTGTCATAGGCACGGATCCAGGAAAAATTGTCTGTAGTCTTCAGTTCTGCCACATAAGTCATTGCCCCCCCTTAAGGTATGGAAAATTGTTTTCTGTTCAAATGGCTGAGGCCAAGGAATAACCCTCTGGGATAGCCATATGAAAGGGATAAGTCCTTTTCAAGTATGTCACATCTAACACTAAGGCTACAGCAGACTCAAAATATGAACACAAGCATATGTTAAATACCAGAGAAAAGCACCACATGGGGGAGGTGGGGCTTAGGAAGTGTAGTCCTAAGTACCCCCTGTACAGCATGTATCTTGTTCAAGACTGCATAGTATGCAAGATTTTGGGGCCACACAGGTCCTTTCACCAGGCAGGAGGGATTGCTAGAAACAGCTCAGCAGATGATCTGCTGTAGGGAAAAACCTTCATAGTATGAGGGAGGCAGACTTAAAATTACAGATGGTGCGCCAGATCATCTGGCGAAATGCAGATATCCCATAGTTGGGATTTTATTAAAGGGATTCCAGCATGAAGTCATAGGAGGTGGGCTGCAAACAGAAACAGGGAGTCCACCATCAGCAAGTGCTGTTTCCCGTATGCGCTAGGGTGTCTTATGGAAGGGTCTCCAGATAAGTGTTACCCCGTAAGTACAGACTGCCACATTTATGCATTAATTGTCTCTGTTCCATTTTGCTTCTGGTAAGTTATAATTTACTAGTCTGCTTGGAAGTTATTTAATTACACTAGAGACAGATACGCAGTGTTTTTTAAGGCTCTGAGTTGCAAACCTAGAGACTTGGGTTTGAATCCCTCAGCCTCCACTTGCATATGGTGTACCCTGCACAAGTCACTTAACTTCCTTGTACTCAAGTCACACCTGTAAACAAGCTTTCAGTTTAGGGCGTCTTGCCTGGTATTAAAAAAAAAAAACACAATGAAGTTTTTAGGGTTTAGCTAAGGATATAGCATCAGGCCCTCTTCTGGAGATGCCTTAAAAGCCACCCACAAGGCGCGCTGCTGAAATTAATGGAACATAACTGGAGGAGATTATTCTATTTCAGGTAACCTGTTTTTGGCACCACACAAGAAAGCTATGGGCATTCTTAAAAAATTGTGCTGAAGCAGTGGTGTTAGCCAGGTATTTTAAGGGACTAGGAAAGGAGCCTGCTTAAAACTTCTCCATGTGTATGCAGATGTTTTGTACAAGAGTAACAAAATTTATATGACCTGTTTTGAGATCAATCTATGATACATGTAATTCCTGCTTACTGGAAACACTTGTTAACCACCCTTCCCCTTGGATATTTCAGCAGGTTGTGCTATACCAGCAAGATGTAATTTCTGCTCTGGTAGCAAAATGGAGGCCAAAGCCCCTTTTGCGGCTGGGACAATGGCACCACGTGGCTTTCTGCCATCTTGGAGTCGGCCCTCTCATAGGCAGGGCAACCAGATTATTTTCCTTAGTCTCCCTTCTGCACGCTGCGTGGGGAGAACAGCAAGGGAGGGCCCACGAGGGATTTCATTGGGGGGGAGGCAAAGGGCCTTTTAAGGTGCTTAATGGGAAAAACCTCCAGATATCCAGAAGATAGAAAACTTAAAGTGTATGACGCTTTTAGAGAGATTCTTCAAGAGGAAAGACGTTTTCATTTCAGAATGAAGCTAATCCAGGTGGGTTTCTCTATCATTTCATGACAAAGAACTACAGCATCTAGAACCACACCCAGCTGCATAACACAAGGCGTCCCTTTATTTATTTATTTATTTATGCCTTGCAGTCTAGTGTGTTTTGGGAAGTGATTTTAATGACTAGTAGCTGGCAGTTTGAGTAATGAATTGTTATTACAACTTGGTTGGCTCATTGCAATGTGGGTGTACAAAATAATGGTTAAATATGAAAATGTGCAACAATTGAAATTTACATTTTTCTCAAGTTTGCCTCATTGCAATTTAAGCACACAAAACAAAGTTTAGACATGGAAATATTCAACACCTTAAGCTGACATGTTTCGCTTTTCCTTTATGGAAAGTAAATTTATGCATGTTGCATTTTATGCCTTGTCACAGTTTTGAAGGCTCCCTCTAGGCAGTATGGTATACTGTTGGGGGGGAACCAAGAAGTACCTGTCTGGTTTTTATGCTGGCTCGCGCTTGAGCATGAGTCAACATATTACAGTAGTGGCAGATTTGGAGGTGCGGTCACTGTGGGCGAATGCAGGGGATGCATCAGTAGGTACGTCCCTCATTCCTCAATCTGCCAGCATGCAGGCGCCACACCAGCAATTCAGAATGTGGCCACCAGATCTAAGAAAAGGTCCGCTGCAATGAGAAGCAAGCTTCTCATTGCAGCAGCACCATAACATGCCTCCCGATGTAAACATGGCCACACTGACTACCGCCGCCCAACTTCAAGGGTGCCCAATCCCTCTGTCACATGCCCCAACCCACTTCATTTACCGATGGGGAAGCCCACTTCCTGTCATCATAATGACCCCCCCAAGTGCGTGCTGAGGGGGTGCCCAATCCCCCGCATCATCATGCGCTCCCCCCAACAGTCTTTCTTTGCTGATGGGGGGCCCAATCCTCATCAGCTACAGTCCCCCCTTCCTGTCTATTTTGCCGATGGGGAACCCACTCCCCATTGGCATAATGTCTCCCCCCATCTGTTGTGTGCTGATGGGGGTGCCCAATCCCCTATTGGCTACAGCCCCCTTCCCCAAAACAATCAGGTGGCACGCTGGGAGCCCAACCCCAGCATGCCAAATGCCCCTGAAAAAAAAAGTCCCACAATGTTCCCTTTTTTTCACCTGTAAAAGCTGGTTTCAATCTTTCCTTACGGGCTGGTCACAGGAGGTGATCACTAGAATTTATTCCTCTGATGATCTCTGCCTGTCCTGTGGGGTGCTGCAGGGCTCCATATTGGCACCCATGTTGTTTGCAGTGTATATACTGCCATTAGGAGATATCATTAGGTGATACACTTTGGGTTTTCACTGCTATGCAGATGATACCCAAGTGTATATGTCCTTTATTCCCGGAGAGGATGATGTGATCTCCGTGCTTAACAACTGTCTAGCCGAGATCAGGAATTGGATGAGCACTTGCTGGCTGAGGTTAAATCCGGATAAGACCAAGGTGTTGGTTGTGGACCCAGGTCGCCCAGAGGTGGATCTTGGGGCTGGGCTTCCTTCAGGCCTATGGCTTGATGGTGTCCAGCTCATGACCTCAGACCAGGTGCATAACCTGGGCGTTATTTTTGACAGCAGTTTGACTCTGAAATCACAGGTGTCTGCCGTTGTCAAATCTTCCTTTTACCATCTTAGGAATATCACCCGGGTGAAACACCTGTTTCCTCCTGCTGACCTTCCCATACTGGTCCACACTTTCATAACCACCCGCCTTGATTACTGCAATGCCCTCTACCTAGGGATTCCTGGAGCTGATATCTGCCACTTGCAGCTAGTGCAGAATGCAGTGGCCAGGCTTTTGACTGGCACATCTAGGAATAGTCATATTATGCCTATGCTGCGTGAACTGCACTGGCTGCCATTACAGTGGCGGATCACCTTTAAGGTCGGGTTACTGACCTACAAAGTCCTACATGAACAGGGACCCCAGTATCTGCAAGATCTCCTTATTCCCTACTGCCCTTCCCGCTCACTCCGATCCTCTGACGAGGGATTGCTAGAGATTCACAGGGTTCGGTTAAAAACATCTGGGGCATGTGCTTTTTCTTATGCTGCCTCTACCCTGTGAAATTCTCTACCTCGTCGGTTAAGGGAATGCCTGACCATCTTGTGTTTTAAATTAGAGTTTAAAACGTATTTATTCTGTCTGGCTTTTCCATAAGGCTTTTTAAATTTTATGTATGTTGATCTGATTATATTCTTTGTCCATCTAACTGTACAGCACCTTGGTATTTGAAAGGTGCTTAAGAAATAAAGTTTTACTTACTTTACTTACTTAAAACAGAAAACGGTCCATCGCGGTCTCCCTGTCCCCTCTGCCAACCTGCACCCACACTCTGTGCACCCGCCTCCCCACACCCCCCCTCACCCCATACTTACCTCTGGAGTCCAGTGCGATGATCTTCGGTGGACCAGGAACACGTCTGCACTCTTCAAAGCCGACCGCAAACTGAAGAAATGCCAGTAAGCTGTATAATGGCATAAATAGGGTTTTTTCAACTTTGATGCATATCTTGGGCATTTTTGAGAATTTTTACATCAAATTTTCAACATGGGGTTATTAGGACACCTCCTCATGAATTCAGTCACTGTCATGGTGTTATTCAGTCCCAAAAGGTGATTTCGCAGTCACTGTGGAGAATCACCTTTTGGGACTGATTAATGAAACGACACTGCCACTGTTCATGAAGGGGGCTCTCAAAAAGCCTATGTTGCAAATTTGTTGGAAAAAATAAAAAAAAATGACTGTTTTACGAGTGTGCATTGCACGGTTTCAACGCACGCTCATAATTTTGTGAATTTGTAATATTTTCACTCCAGATTTTCAAAAATTAGCATTTTTCCATACCTCCTTTTGAACAGTACAGCCATCATTTTACATATCCTGGCCAAAATGTGTTTTCACATGTGCAGCACAACATAGCTTGGTTGCTGCACTAAATCAGTTTTCAGGACAGTTTGAGGAAATGACGGTGTCAATATTCATGAGCAGAGGTCCTAAAATGCCTATGTTGAAAATTTGGTGATAAAAGTCTATAAAATGACTGTGCTACAAGGGTACATTGCGCAGTTCCCATGCGCCCTTGTAACTTCACAAATTTGCAATATTTTCATGCTACATTTTCAACACTGGCATTTTTTCACACCTCCTTTTGAACAGTACAGCTGTCATTTTTCACATCCTGCCCAAAATGTGTTTTTGCACCTGTGGCATACAATGGCGTGGTCGCTGTGGAAAATCAACTTTTGGGACAAATTAACAAAATCACAGTGCCACTGTTCATAAGGGCAAGTCCCAAAATGCCTATGTTGAAAATGTGGTTGAAAAAATCCTCAAATAATTGGTTATGGACGTGTGTTGCACAGTTTCTACGCATGGTCATAACCTCGTCAATTTTTCATATTTTCACTCCAGATTTTCAACGTTGCCATTTTTTTACACCTCCTCATGAACAATACAGTTCTCATTTTTTACATACTGCCCAACATGTGTTTTCAGACCTGTGTCGCCAAATGGCATAGCTGCTGTGCAAAACCACCTTCCGGCTAACAAACTGATAGTGCCGCTCTTCATGTGGTGGGGTCACAAAATGCCCATGTTGAAAATTTGGAGTGAAAATACCAACACACCTATGGCATTAGGGTTTCTAACTGTAACACCCCACCCTGTGCAGACTGACAGGCATCAGGGGTGTGACTTGGGATCATCGGCTGTAATGCTCCCTATTTCACCCCCACCCTGCAGCCAGTGACACACATCATGGTGTGACTTGCAGTGTTCGGCCACAAAGTTCACTCCATTCTCCTATACTACACCCACTTCAGCGTATTTCCTTATGGAATGGAGTAAGTATAATGCCCAAAGACCCCAAAGCACACCACGACACTTGTCAGTGTCTACAGGGTAGGGTGAGGTAAAATGGCATGAGCGTTATAGCTGATGACCCAAAGGCATACCCCAATGCCTGTCAGGCTCTGCAGGGTGGGGGTGGGGTTGGCATCACTTCAATACTTTACTGCCATTCCTATTATGTGTCTCTAACTCTGGCACTACCAATGCCAATGCCAGCGAGACAACATTCAGCATTGACAAATGCTTGTTGTTGATTTCAGTAGACTATGTTGACTGCTACAGTACCTCATACAGGTCATTAGCCACAATGGAGGCTAAAAGGGTTTTTACATACCTCATTCCCCTAATCAGATGTACCTCATAAGCTCCACAGGCAGAGTAATATCCTCAAAAAAAAAAAAAAAAGCAGCACAAGAATCAACCAGAATGTCCTTCATAGAATATATTCTCCTCCAAAATAAACGTAGTAAAGGAAGTTTAATAATTCAGCTAAATGTCCACATGGTGATTTGCCAAGGCAATTGTCATGCATTTGCTTACAGTCTGACATAAAATTAAACTCAGTTTGTGACAATTTTTAAGAGGGGGATTCACCAGCACAGGCTAATACTGCACCTATCCTCCGAGGACATAATAGACGGGATACCCATACAGTAGCACAGTCAGGATATGGATAATGTAGCTTAGTTACTGTGAGCAGATGCAATTCTTATTTCAGGTGAAGATATCCCCCCCCCAAGCTTGGCCTTCTTGGGAAAATTGTACAGGCCAACCTGTTTCGGCTTGGCCTAATACCACAATACTCCACTCAGGTTAAACTGCCTTCTGGCCTCGGAAGATCTCTTCTGATATGCATCGTCAGTGCTGACAGGAGTCACAGCCATTGGGTAGGTGGAAAACCTTTAATTCGTGGTTCTACCTTTGATTCTTGCCCAGCTAAGATGTGGATCAGGTTTCATTCATTTCTGCAGAGCCAGATAACCTTATGCATATACGGCAGAAGCGAAACCTCCAGCACAAGTTCCTTGGTCCCTCATTTATGCTACCCTGTGTTGGGGGCTAGGTTTTACATTACCCTCCCTTGTTTCACTATTTTGGTTGTCTCCCACCTCGGGCAATGCCATTCTGGGAGGATCGCTTTGTCCTACATCATTGCCGGTACAACGGGAGCCAGGGGCAACAGTCAATACACTACAATAATGTGTGGAGGAATTAAATCAATTTAATATCTGAGAAAGAAATGGATAAATGTCAAAAAAAAATATGTATACATATATATATATATATATATATATATACACACACACACACACCAGGGTTGGTAAGGTAGGTAGATAGATAGACAGACCCCCAAAAAAACCCAAAAAACACTGAACTAGTTCTGTATTAATTATGGTTTTCATTTCTGTGAGGAGGTCACTAACAGCACTGCAAGAGGATCTAAGGAGAGTGATCTCATTTGTCCTTCATGGTTTTTGGTATTAGTTATTTCAATCAGGGCAGTGGTAGGTGTAGCCACAAACACAGGATGGGCCATGACAGGCAGGCTAAATTCCGGTAGATGACGTCTGCACAGAACTCCCCCCACCCCCAAATGAAACCAGTCACAGAAAGGAACTGAAAGGGTGGTTATCACTGCTTTAGCATTTAATGTTCTATTGTTAGACTCTGCGGCATTCAGGCAGCCAGGAAAATATTGAATAGAACGGCCACAATCATAAACCATGCCGCTACTGACCACTTAATGGGGTAGTGGTTGTAGCCCTCCAGATAACAAAAACAGGGCATAATGCGGCCGGGGGATTGGGGCTTTGGGGCAGGGGTAGTCAGTGGTAGGGGCTGAGGGACACTGCACCAGCTCCAATGTTTGGGTGCAAGGGGGCGGGATGTCGCCACTACTCTGCTTTGAGGCAGTGGGTGGTCTCGGAATAGTCTTTGGGTCCGAGTCTCCAGTGTCGGGTGGTGACCACCTTCTGGCTAGATTGGTTTTCCTGCCTGATGAGTTTAACATAGTCCATTTCAGATTTGGCCAGGGTGCCCAATTCTTATAAGAGGTAGCAGAAAAGAAGTGCATTTGACTAGTCTTTAAGGTATGCAAGGGTTCAGCTATTCGGGAACAGCTGGACATTGAGGTGGCATGATGGATGCGAAAGGCTCCCCACAATGCTTAGGTTAGCCTGCAAAAGAAAAACATCAGTGTAACATCATCCTGTTCGCCTCAAAGGGCGGATCTCCTGACCCGGTCTGTCCTTAGTTATCACTTACAGTATCGATGCATGGTACCTTGCTCTAGGAAGCATCCTACCAGCCTACACTCCTTGCAGAGTAGCCAAAGTAATCATGCTGTGACACTGGGGGAACACTACAGCATATGTACTATGCTCAGGCTGGGGGTCTACATACTAACCAACCTTAGTACAAGAAATTAGGGAATAGTTTGAAATGCACTGGGTACACATGAGTTTGGTTGTGGGACTAGGGCCCAAACAGGGATGCTAAGGGTGGATCCTGGAACTTGGTTGAATAAATATACCACCTTAGAGGACAGTGGGACAGACACAACAGCCAGTAGGCTATAATTGGGCTATAACGGAAAGATGCCTACAATACGTTGGGTACACAGGGTTAAAAAAAAAAAAATGAAGTTTTACAGGCACTAGCCAGCAGGGCTAGTGACTGGGGGAAATCTACTAGCCCCAAGACTTTTCATGGGCTCGGCAGTTTGTACTTACTGAATGTCACCTCCTCCAGTTCAAGCCCACAGGGCTAGTTAGAAGAAATTCTTACTAGCCAGACGCAAATTCTACCAGCATTTGGCTACTGGCCCAGTGCCAGTTTCGGCCCCTGGTGCAGCAACTTCCTGGTATGAGCCCTATAACAAGAGGCACAATCGCACAATAGGGCACATTACATCAAAAGGAAATGAAAAAGGAACAGCAACATCATGTTTTAAAACATGTCTGTTCTTTTCTTCTGAGCAGGTCACCACGGCTATAAATGGAGATGCAGGGTGGTGCCACTCCTTTGAGCATGTGGCAGAATGGAGAGTGACAATATGAACATGTGGTCGCCAGCTAGTCCAGGAAGGGCATAAGAGGCAGCTGCAATGGACTGAGGAGAGGGGGCTGAGGTGGGCTCAGCTACTGGCAACACTCCAGAACAGGCAAGGGACCCAACCCGCAGGGGACCTCTACACTCATTTGGGAAAGGACAATGGTCTGGGGTCATGCCCTCTTTGAATGGACATTTACTTGATGGAACTCAAGGGAATATGAGCACGATAAAGGGCAGGTGGCATAGGTCCACCTTAATAGGGGCAGGTGGTCACCTGAATAGTGGATGCAGACACGGGGCATCAGACCAGAGATGAGCCACACAAGGGGCCATGGCAAAGGGAGGTGGGGGACTGCCATCTACAGAGGTAGGTAGGGGAGATGATGGTACAAGGGGTGCAGTTGGGGAATAAGAAACAAGGGGAAGACTACCATTCAGCACTTAAGCTGGAGGTGGACTAGTGGCCCAGCAGAGTTTACACTAGGGCTGGAGGGTAGGGGAGCCCCAGGGAGGGTACACCTGGAGGCCCCGATGAAAGACAAAACCCGTGTCTGCACACGGGATAGAACAGATACAAATAAAAGAGAGTGGGCCTGGGATGTACATCCAGGTCTTTGCTTATGATTTTATGAAGTGGTATGAACAGAATGGGTGGACAAAGGTATATACCTGGGCTAAACAAATGGATTGTTAATTATCAACAACTAAAATAAATGGTGATTTACTGGATGTTTATTATGATTGAAAAGGAATGATCTGGACATATGTAAAACAGAAGGTTTTAATAAACATAGCTGCCATATGAGCACCCAAGTAAAGTGTGTGGTGTGAATTTCTGGGGGGAATGATCAGGGGACAAGGGGCACTGCCTGACTAAAAAAGGCAAGACTAATTGTCCCTGGCAGACCACCCCAGAAGGCAGTGGGGTTCAGCTAGCTCAGGAAGAAAGGAGGAGGGAGGGGACAGGGGAATGACTGACAAGAAGAAGGGAGGGGTGTCAAACAAGGAAGGGAGAGATTGGCTGCTAAGGGAGGGGGGATGGAATACAGCAAAAACAGGGGATATATCAGAGGGCACCTAAAAGAAAAGGCCCTCTTTCTATGCTGGATGGTGGTGCTTCACCTGCCCACCCACCCTGATTGAGGTAAGGGAGAAAAACAACTGGGAAGAAAAGGGGGTCAGTAAGGGTGACCCATACGGTCCTGCCGAAGGTGGATGGCAGTGAGTTGAGGAAGGACCTGCCAAAGGTGGATGGCAGGGATCAAGGAAAGATAGAGAAACATGGGGGAAAAGGGGGAAAGGCCCCGTACAGAGCCCTGGGGCTGGGGGCAGGGAAAGATACACCTGGAGGCCCTTGACGAAGACAAGGCCCATGTCTACACACAGGATCGAACAAATACAAACAAAAGAGGGTGGGGGCCTGGGATGCACATCCAGGTCATTGCTTATGATTTTATGAAGTGGTATGAACAGAATGGGTGGACCCAGGTATACACCTGGGCCAAACAAATGGATTGTTAATTATCAACATCTAAAATAAATGGTGATTTACTGGATGTTTATTATGAATGAAAAGGAATGATCTGGACATATGTAAAACAGAAGGTTTTAATAAACTTAGCTGCCGATTGAGCACACAATAAAGTGTGTGGTGTGAATTTCTGAGGGGAATGGTCAGGGGACAAGGAGCTAGGGGTTGAACTAGAAATATAAGGGTTGTAGACCTAAATGTGCCAGATATTGATTGAGATATTACAGCAACCAGAAGCTCCAGAAGTCAGGCCCTGCTGGATACATTGCAGGACTGTCTGCTGGTGCAGCTGGTTAAGGAACCCACTTGGAAGGCTGCCATTCTTGATGTGGTGCTCAGCAAATCAAAAGTGGTAGGAGGCGTGAGGGTCAGGGAACAACTACTATTCAGCGAATATAACTCTGTGTGGTTCAGTCTGGTTCTTGGGATCAGAAAGCCCTCATCAAAGGCTGAAGTCCTATATTTCAAAAGGGCAGACTTCAAACAGATGAGGGAGCTCACTTGGGATAAGTTAGTCAGAGTGGATAGCATCAGGGATGTAGAGGAAAGATGGAGGCAATCAAAGGGGCTATTCTCAAGGAAAGAACGTCTAGCATGAGAATGACAATCGTAAGTAACAGTTTCTAGAGACCGGTATAGTTCTCTGGAAAGGTGTGTGAAGAAATGAGAAGTAAAAAGAAGGCCTTCACCAGGTACAAGAAAAAACAAGGTGAGGAAGAGTGGGGAAGAGAACCAAATGAGAACAAGGGAAATCAAGAGGGCAGTCAGAGAAAGAAAGGCAGACACAGAACTACATATTAAAGAGGATGTCAAGGAAGGGGAAAACCAGTTCTTTAGATATATTATTTAAAACAGAAAAAATGGAGGAGGAATTGTTAGGCTAACAGAGGGAGGTAGGGTAATTGAAGAGGATGTGCAGAAAGCAGTCATTCTTAATGACTACTGGTGCTCTTTATTCACAAGGTGAGGCAACAAGTATTTGCCAGAGAAAGGGTTTGGAAAAGGGCTAGCAACCCCAAAGGAAGAAAAGGACCCAGGACAAGATGGCAGGCATCCAAGGGTACTCATGGACTTGGCAAAGGAACTAACTGAACCTCTGGAGGGAATATTCAATAGCTCAGTTCAGAGAGGGTAGTTCGAAAAGACTGGAGGGTTGCAGATATAGACCCACTTTATAAGGGAGGGTCCGGGAGTTACTGGATAACTACAGATCTGTCAGTCCTACCTCTATTGTGGGAAAACTGATGGAAGCACTTGTCAAGGAGGACCACATAAACTACCTGGAGGGCATTGGACTCCAAGATAGTGAACCACATGGGTTCATGGCAAGACCAACCAGATAGCATTCTTTGACTGGGCAATGAAAGTAGTGGATAAGGGCCATGCTATGGATTTACTCTACTTCAATTTCAGCAAGGCTTTCAATTTATTTATTTTTATTTATTTTTTATTTTAGCTTTTGTTGACCGGGTAAGTGCACTAGACAATTTCTGACTATTTTCAGGCACGACCGGGGGAGGGGGGATACAGATGAATGCCAACTGACCTTGAACCAGATTAAGCTGTTGGTGGTATTTTTAGTGAATGAGGGAAATTTGGCCAGGACACCGAGGAAATTCCCCTACTCTTTTCGAGAAGTGCCATGGGATCTTTAACATCCACCTGAACTACCACCAATCCAGGCAGATGGGACCTCGGTTTAACGTCTCATCCGAAAGGCGGCACTTCAACAGTGCAGCACCCCTCTCATGCTGCACTGCAGTGTCAGTACTGGGATATTAACCCAAGTGCCAGATGTGGGAACTGAACCCACAGCCCTCTGATCTCCCGGCCTCAGAGGCGAGTGTGCTACCTACTGAGCCACTGACATTTGGTACCTAACAGAATATTACTGAAGAAGTTAGAGGATCTGGGTGCAGTGAAGGACACAGTTGGATGGGTGAAAAAATGGTGAGAAGTGAGTCAGCAGAGGGTTGTGGTTAATGGAGTCAAATCAGTAGAGGGAGGTCACAAGTGCAGTGCAGTGCCACAAGGATTGGTCCTGGGTCCATTCCTTTTCAATACATTCCTCAGTGACATAGGAGAAGGAATCCAGGGCAAGGTGTACCTCTTCACAGATGACACTTAGCTCTGCGGTAGGGTAGATAGTGAGGAGGAGTTGGGGAGCTGCAGAGGGACTTGCAAAGGCTAGAGAGGTGGTCAAAAGTCTGGCAGTTGAAATTCAACATCAAAAAGTTCAAGGTGATAGAAACATAGAAACATACGATTTGACGGCAGATAAGGACCGCTTGGCCCACCCAGTCTGCCCATTTCCCTGCCTACTGGATAAGCTGCAGATCCTAGTTCACCAGCAGCCTACTTTTTCCTACCCCCATCCCCTAGAATTGCCTTATGACTGTCCCATGCATGCTTGAATTCCACCACTGTTTTTGACTCCACAACCTCCTTCGGAAGGCCGTTCCATGCATCCACAACCCTCTCTGTGAAAAAATACTTCCTTAAATTACCTCTGAGCCGCCCCCTCTATCTTCAAATTGTGCCCCTTGTTCTTGCACACCTCTTTTTTTGAAAGATGCTACCCTCTTGGACTTTGTTGATTCCCTTGAGGTACTTGAAAGTTTCTATCATGTCCCCCCTCTCCCTCCTTTCCTCGAGGCTATACATATTAAGCTTCTTTAGTCTCTCTACATATGTCTTCCGGTGTAGACCCTGCACCATTTTAGTTGCCCTCCTCTGGACAGCTTCCATCCTGTCTATGTCTTTGCGAAGACTGGGTCTCCAGAACTGCACGCAGTACTCCAGATGGGGTCTGACCAGCTGTCTGTACAGAGGGATAATAACTTCCTGTTTTCTACTGGTGATGCCTCTCCCTATGCATCCCAATATTCCCCCAGCCCTCATTGCTGCCCTCTCACATTGCTTGCCCACCTTTAGGTCATCTGATATGACTACCCCCAGGTCCCTTTCCATTTTTGTTGTCGTTAGTATCTCACCCCCCATTGTGTACTCTTCCCCTGGGTTTTTGTTTCCCAGGTGCATTACCTTGCACTTCTTAGCATTGATTCTAAGCTGCCATACATTTGACCATTCTTCTAACCTTGCCAAGTCCCTTTTCATCCTTTCCACCCCACCTTGTGCATCAACTCTGTTGCAGATCTTTGTGTCATCTGCAAAGAGACATACTTTTCCTTCCAGTCCCTCTGCAATGTCGCTTATAAAGACATTGAAGAGGACTGGTCCTAATACTGAACCCTGTGGTACCCCACTAAGTAACCCCCTTTCATCAGAGTGGACTCCATTTACTATTACTCTCTGTGTCCTATTTTCCAGCCAATTTTTGCAGGCTGTTATCTTGGGACCCACTCCCAGGCTAGCTAACTTGTATATTAATCTTTTGTGTGGGACTGTGTCAAATGCCTTGCTAAAGTCTAGGTAGGCCATGTCCACAGCCCCTCCCTGATCTACTACTTTGGTCACCCAGTCAAAGAAATCTATCAGATTTGTCTGGCATGACCTTCCTGCTGTGAATCCATGCTGCCTTGGGTCCTGTGCCCCTCTGGTCTCTAGATACTCAACAATTCTTTCCTTCAGAAGTGATTCCATCGTTTTCCCTACCACTGAGGTTAAACTAACAGGTCTGTAGTTTCCTGCTTCTGCCTTGCTCCCACTTTTGTGAAGGGGAATCACATCTGCCCTCCTCCAGTCCTCAGGTACCACCCCATCCTCCCATGATTTGTTAAACAGGGTAGTCAGTGGTGTCACTAATTCTACCCTTAGTTCTTTTAGAATTCTGGGATGAATCCCATCAGGCCCCATTGCTTTGTCCACCTTCAGTTTTAAGAGTTCTTTCAGAACCCTTTCTTCCGTAAATGGGCTGGTATCAACTTCTGTATCCAGTGTGTTTCTACTGTTTGTTCTAGGTAACCCCCTCTTCCTTTGTAAATACTGAGCAAAAATATTTGTTTAGTATCTCTGCCTTTTCACAGTCTCCCTCTGCCCCCCCTCCCCCCTTATTAAGCCTCACTATCCCTCCCTTGGTCTTCCTTCGCTCCCTGATGTACCTATAAAAGGTTTTATCCCCCTTCTTAACTGAGTTGGCTATCTTTTCCTCAGTTTGGGCCTTTGCTGTTCTGACTGCCTTCCCAGCTTCCTTTTGCTTTAACTGATACAGTTCTCTGTCCTGCTCCTTCTACGATTCCTTGTACTTCCTGAAAGCTTTCTTTTTCTCTTGAACCTTCACTGCCACTTCCTTTGAGAACCATAGTGGTTTCTTACATCGTTTAGTTTTGTTTATTTGCTTCACACAAAGGCTTGTTGCCTCTGTAATGGCAGTTTTATTATTCCCATTGTTCTTCCACCCTCCTTCCTGCCTATGTGCTAGTGCATTCCTTAGGCACTTACCCATTTTAGCAAAGTCAGCCCTCCTAAAGTCCAGTACCTTGCTTTGTATGGCTTGGACTCTATTGCTGTGTTTATTGTGAACCATACTGTTCGATGGTCGCTAGTTCTTAGATGGCTACCCACTTCTACATCTGTGATCCTCTCTTCATCTCCATTTGAGAGAACCAGGTCTAAGATTGCTCCCTCTCAAGTGGGCTCCAATACTAGTTGTCTAAGGCATGCCCCCTGTAGGGCATCTAGAATAACCCCACTCTTCCAAGTGGTTGTGGCAACTGCACTCCAGTTAACATCTGGCATTCAGATCACCCATCAGCAATATCTCCCTTTTTGCCATACTAAGTATACTTTCTATCATTTCCTTGTCCATTTCCTCCCTAAGAAGGGGTCTGTATACAACCCTGTGGATTGTGGTGCCATTGCCGGTCTCCAAATTGACCCACAGTGCTTCTTCTCCTCCTGTTTTCTCTTTTGTTCTGTTACTTTGATTCCTTCCCTTATGTAAGAGCTACTCCTCCTCCTCTTTACCCTCCCTGTCCCTCCTGTAGATAGTGTATCCTGGTATGTTTATGTCCCAGTCATGGTTTTGTGTGAACCATGTTTCTGTGACTCCCACGATATCAGATGTTCCTCCTCCATCAAGGCCACTAATTCAGGAAGTTTGTTACTCAGACTACGTGCATTGGTACTCATTGCTCTCCATTTTTTGATGGCTTTACTTTCTGTTGCAGCATCCCCCACTGACCTTTCTACCTCAGTCTTTTTCTCATTTAGTACCCTGTTTTGTAGGGAGAGGCTGGGATTTTCCTGCTGCTCATCAGTGCCTCCCCCCTTGACTAGTTTAAAAGCTTGCCAATGAAGCATTTAAACCAATTGCTCAAAAGACTTGTTCCCTTCCTGGACAGATGCAGACCATCCTGCCAGTATAGGCTGGTGTCCCTCCAGGTGGAACCCCAGTCCCCAATGAAGCCAAACCCCTGTGCTCCACACCATTTTTTCAACCACTCATTAAACTGCATGGTGCATAGTACCTTTGCCTCACTCATGCCATTTACAGGCAACACCTCTGAGAAGGTTACTGTGTGTGCTACTTGCCTTAGGCCCCTCCCCAGTTCTAAAAAGTCCTTCTGCACTGCTCTAATCTCATGTTGAGCCAAGTCATTTGTTCCTAGGTGGACAATGACATCCAGCTCAGACTCCCGTGCAGCTGTTCTCGTGATCCTGAGGATGCGCTTCCTGTCCCTAGAAGCCATGGCACCAGGCAGGCACCTTATTTCAGTTTTTCCTGCTCCCCCCAGTTCTATCCCCCTAATAATTGAGTCCCCCACCAGGAGATGCACATAGGGAATGAAAACCCCAGGGAAGGTTATTGGTTGGGGTGTAAAGCTGGGCATGACCTTTGAGGAAAGAGACCATGGGTCATCATCAGTGACTCCCCTAAAATAACCAAGCAAGTGTAACAAGGCCTACAGTAAGGCAAACAGGATGCTTGGGTGTATAGGAAGAGGTATTGACAGCAGAAGGAAGGAGGTATTTCTAACTCTGTATATCTCACCGGTGAGGCACCACCTAGAGAACTGAGCCCAGTTTTGGAGTCCTCACTTGAGGAAAGATAATGACTGGCTGGTGACAGTACAACATAGGGTGACCAAAAACTGATTCAGGGCTAGGAGAGCAGATCTTAAGAGGATCGGCTCAAGGCACTGAACAAGTACTCACTGGAGGCCATATGAAAGTGAAGAGATATAAGAGAGACCGTCAAGTTCCTGATGGAAATGAACAAGGTAAACTGTGAGGAACTATTTTAGCTGGCCCAGTGGCCCTGAGGGCTGAGGAACTGGATGCCTTACCTCGTGCTGCGCCGGTGACCCAGGCTTAGGAACGATCTTGGACCACCGGGGTGCTGACACGGGGGAGGGTGGGAGCAGGATTGAGCAATTGCTCTCCTCTCCCGGGTGGGGGGGTCACCTACCCTTAGTCCCACCATCACCGAATGGAGGTTCGGTGATGAGCACAGGTGGTACCGGGTGACCGGTAGGGTGGGGCATCCCGCAAAGTGTGCATGCACATGCCTCCACGTGCATATGTCACATCGGGGACATGTGGAAGTGGGACAGGAGAAAACCTGGAAAAAAACAGAAATTACAAATTAAAAAAAAAAACTGTGAGGAACTATTTAGCATGAGTAGTGGATACAGAACACAAGAGCATTAGGAGAAATTGACGGAAAAGGTTTAAGAGGGATGTGAGAAAGTTTCATTTTCCAGAAAGGGTGGTGGAGCCGTGGAACAATGTGTCAGCTATTGTGATGGGTGCCAAAACCATCAATCATTTCAAACAAGGCTGGGACAGAGAGAAGGGCTTAGTGGTTTCTTCAGAGTGGTAGTGGTAGGGCAGGGAGCATTGGGGTGGACAGTGTGGGTTAGAACCCTGTAAGGAAAATATGTCCCGGGTTTGTTGGGGTTTTATGGGCAGGATGGATGGATCAATGGTCTTTTTCTACCATCATTGTCTATGTTTCTATTGTTTTGTACGTTCATCCCAGGGATACAACTGGGCAGGAACTTACAAGAATGCAGTGTCTCCAATGCTTACAAATGTGTATAACAGTGGCTTCTCCTTACTTTTCAGTATTATATAAGAGTTCTATTTCCTTGAGATAACAGTTCCTCTTTCAACAAACATTTTCAATGTAACTACTTTTTGCTGCGCAGTTAGTTCACACTATACTGTGTATACTGCACATTACATTGTAATAAATACTTTCTGAGAAAGCCTGGAAATTAGAATTTACCCACCAAAGCTGAGAGACATAGGTCAATATATATATATATATATATATATATATATATACATAACTGTACATTTAGGAATAAATTGAAAGAAAACGTATTCATTATTCCAATCATCTCTTTCTTATTTTGCTTGACCTTCCCAGATGAAGGTGATTGACCAGCACTAATTTAATTTTAGAGTTTTAGTTTAATTTTACACACATTGGTATGTTATTTATTGTTTTTAAAATGTGTATGTTGTATGTGTTATGTATATATCTGTATTACCCTACCTATTTTATATAAGGTGCCCAGAGCTTTAGGCATTGGGTGCCAGATAAATAAACTTGCATTGCCTTGCCTTATATATTGTGGCATCATTTATTAAACATGTATTAAAATACAATGGGTTTTAAATAATTGATTAGCAGTTTTTTTCTTGGGACAATACTAGCGGTACAGAAAGCATTTATATAGGTTTCCTAGAAGTGTTATGTTTGTTAAACACAGTGAGGCAAGTGCTATGCATTTTCACAATGTTTTAGAACTTTTATGAGCAAAACGCTAATCAATTTTTAGAGTTAAATAAAACCCTGCAATAAAACTGTGAAAGACTGATGTGATTTAGTTAACAGTGAAATTAATAGTCCAGCTGACTACCAGATTCTCAAACCTACATCCAACATTTGGAGCCAATTCAAACCATTCAAAAGTCCTTCCATTCAGTTCAATTCAAGATGAAGCTGGGAAGCAGTAGGGTGCATGCATCACAACACATTTTAATGTACTTTTGGAAAGGCAAGGAATTTAGATCTGGAACCAGCAGTTGGGAAGTAGGATTGGGGACCTTAAGATGTGTAAGAATGTGGGTGCCAGCACCTGAGTAGGAGACAAGATCAAGAGATGAGGCCTCCCCCCTCCACACACACACACTCAAAGTTTTGTCATATGCAGTAGATAATCAGTGTGCTAAAATGAGTGACAAGGATAACAGAAAAAGATGGACAATCCTCTTCCCCCAGTAGCCAGCAAATGGATCATTCCTGTCACTGAAAGCTGCTGAAAGCCTTCCCTGCTGATTTCTTGGAATGTTTCGAGATTCCCACAGAGCTAGTTCTAAAAGGGTAAATTTTACCTGTGAGTAGTCACTTTCTATTTTTGTGTTTTACATGATGTCAGATGTATTATGGTGGTCCAGTGGCACCCCCCACCCAGACAGGACCCTCTTCCCACCCAGCTCCCCCCTCCGTCATCGACGGGCAGCTGTTGAAATATTCCCTGATAGTCTAGTGGTCCTCCCACCATGCCCGTATGTGGGTGGGTTTACTGCTGCTCGCCAATGATGGGGGGAAGATGGGTGGGCAAGGGGTCCTGTATAGGTGGGGGGTGGGGGTCCCACTGGACCACCAGGGAATTATTCACATCACTTTTATGGGTGACTGGGGATATGGATGGGGTGGGAGTTACCACTAGACTACCAGGGAATAATTGAGATGTTATTTTATGGGGATCACAGCTACGGGAGGGGTGGGGGGTTCTACTAGACTACCAGGGAATATTTCAACAGTTCTTTTACAGGGATCAGAGCTATGGGCGCTGTGGGGGGACCACTAGACTACCAGGGAATTTTTTTTATGTGCCTCCCCACAAACCCCGACCAGCCACTCCTTCGGACCACCAGCTCTCTACTGCCCCCTTCCGACCTCCTGCCACCTTCTTTCAGCCCCAACTGCAGCCTACTTTGGATAACCCGGCTTATCCCTATGCCGGGAGGGTCCCCCTCTTCCAGGAGGGAATGGTCTTGCAGCCAACGTTGCATCCCAGGTGCTGTGGGGTTGGATCCGGGTTGGCTCCAGGGCTTCGGGTGACAGAGGCCAAGGCGCTCATCATCCAGGTGGATCAGGGAATATTTCAGCAGTTATTTTTCAGTGATCAGACTACGGGGTGCCACTAGATTACCAGAGAATATTTAAAACATTATTTTACAGCAGTTGAGCTATGGAGAGGGAGGAGGGTGCTACTTGACTATGAGGGAATATTTAAAATGTTATTTTTCGGTGATCAGGCTACAGGGAGGAAGGGAGGTACCAGTAGACTCCCTTTGGCAGCACCACATGCTGTGCAGGGCGCCATGCACATTACGCTGGCCAGCCCTGCACAACTCATGCAAATGGGGCAATAATGACATAAAAATGACCCCATTTGCACCTTGCATACATAATGGCCCATTTGTATACTGCCAGCTGAATATCAGGAAGTTGCGCAGAGTGTAACTCTGTTGCACTGGTGCAGTCGCCATTGCTGGTATTCAGCCTGTCTGGGTGGGCTGCGCCAGTGCATTGTATTTGTGCAGTGCACATTACCTGATATATTCAGAGGAGATGTGCCATTGCTCATCTCTTTTGAATATATCCTTGAATTGCACCAGAGCAGCACAGTTGTGTGGCGCCACCACATGTGCCATTGCCGGGCACAACTCTGAATATTGGGGCCCTGGTATACAACTCTTACACTTCTCTATGATGCTAAGCTAAGCAATTCAGACAAATGGTAGAGATGTCACAAAATAAAGGAGATCTGTATCATACTTTATGGTCTTGCCCCATGCTCCACACTTTTTGGAACCAAATATGTCAAACAGGAAGTTGAGTACTTCATGAAAGAATACCCCAGTCAGCCCTCCTGCCACTATGAAGAATGAAGTCTGTAGCCCCACATCTGACCTCCCAGGAACATAGATAGATGGCCTTACTAAGTATGCAAGCCAAATGATTACTTTTCTGTAACTGGCGCAGTACTCAGGTGCCTGCCACAGGGGAAATCCTTAGCTCACTAGCTAAGCTTGCAGAACTTGACAGGCTCACACGTGCAGTAGTGAATAATCTCTATACATTTTACAGTTGTTGGGAACCATTTATGGCCATTAAAAAAAAAGCAAGGGACCATTGGTTGAAATGTAAAGGATCCACGACAGGGAAGCGACGACAAGTTTTAAATCGAATGCCCGTCAGCAACACTGGCAGGTTGACAGCATTCTGCAATCGGCTGCTTGTTCACACTGTCCATCCTTGTTTTAAAGGGATTCGCCCCCGAACCCCCCATATGGGGGGCTGCACCCCCTTACTTAAATATTATCAACTCCAAGTTGGAACTGACTGGGGGGGGTGCAGGACCCCCAACAGACAGCGTCGTGTTCCACCGGGTTTCCACAGTGGCATAGTGCTTTAGTCACTGTGGGGGACCTCACTGGTAAAATATTACTGTCGGGGGGGTAACTGCTCTGAAAGCACTCTTCTACCCCTCCACTACTTCAACAAGGTTGGAAAGGTACCACTGATTCTGTTACTTCTGATCCTATCTCATTATGATGGTATATACTGTAGCTGCTTGTTACATTTTGGTTCTTTGTGGTTGTATGTTTTTTCCCTTTTAGGGCAGGAAGACATTTGTTCACCAGTGCATAAGGTATTACATATTTGACTATACCAGATGCCATGCTACCACATGGTCTGAATCAGAAGCCCCCCATCTGCACTATAGACAATGTACTCTTCAACTGGCATGTATAGTATGATTACCGTACTTGTGGTGTATAGTACTGTTTCCTGTAACTCCTGCATACCCTGATGTATGTTAACTTGAAATTTAAAATCAATAAAGAAAATTAACGACAAAAAAAGAAGTGTAACTAAAACTATCTAAACTTCAGAAGATGTCACTTGCTTGTCCATACTTTGCACTGCATACTTGTTTAAGAAAAATATAAACCTTGTTTTACCTTTTTTAATATACTATAACTGGAAATGTTTATATGTGTTTAGCATTTTAATCTCCACACTCTACTTGGTCTTTTGTTTATTTTGAAAAAATATTATGTTTCCTTTTTGGGGTCTTGTGTTGGTTTTGCCTTTTCCTCAACTGATATATCTCTTTTTTAATTAATGATCAGTTGTCCCGGGATTGGGAATACGGTAAGCCTGCAGGGGGGAGGATAGCAGAACATCCCACAGGATGCTCTTTTCCTCTATTGGGAAGACAGACATTCTCAGCTGCATGAGTGCCACCTGAGGGTGTCCAGGAGGTGCAGCCTAGACTGGAATGACAGTGGGAGAGGAAATACAGTGGCTTCAAGACATGCATTACCATTGCATCAGTTCACCACATGTCTGCAGAAAGTGTCTTAGTTAAGGGAAAAAATGGAAAGCACAGTGCACAGTCCCCTAAATGTGGCAGGTGGCAGTGTGTGTCACTTGTAGGGTGCATTTGGGGCTGCGGACATGCCCTAGGCACCATGACATTTCCCAGCTACACAGCCCTCCCGTGACAGCCAGGGGCTGCCTGACTACACTGCTTGGGACTGTGGGTTCTGTGGGGCTGGTGGCAGGGCTGCTGTCAAATGGGGTCCAGGTCATGCTGGTCTGGCCATGCCCCCTCACCACCCAGCCTAATCCACTGTGTGCCAACTTGCAAGGCACTACTGCTGGGGGGCCTCTGCATGTCTCTCCACTGCTGCCATGCCCCCTCACCCTCCATGGCACCAATAGGGCTACATCAGCCCCTGGTCTCCACCTTCCATGCATAGTTACCCCCCCCAACCTCTGTGGGTCATCTAAGGTTGCAGAGGGAGGGTGTGACAGATCCCTCCATCAAACCCCGCAGATGCACCCAATCTTTGGCATAACCCTACAGCTGTGGCAGCTCTCTAATTTTAGGCACAAGGACCCCCTGTTTTATAAAATAGGGTGCAGGGTCCCTGATGCACCTGGAGGTTGCTACAGCTATAGATCTGCACAAATTGTAGTGATCTATGGCCACTTTGAAAAGCAAGCCTATAGAATCTGTCAACAGAAAGAAACTGATGATCCATCAAATCTGTCCATTGCTATGCTACCTCACCCAGCTAACCTATTGTTCTGGTTGGTTGTCTCCTACTTCCCCCTTTCCCTACCCCTCATTCCCTCGGTCCCCACCCCTACAGGATTATGAGTCCTTTTACCCTGTCTAAGTCTTGTTTAAACCAGTTTAGGGTACCTGTCCCACACCATTTCCACCCATAGTTTGTTTCATGACTCTACCACCCTCTCTGTGTAGTTAAACATCCTTACATCCCCCTGAATGCACCCTCTGGTGGCTTCATCCCTATTTCTAACAAACAGATTCTCACTATTCATCTTGTTTCAGACCCGTTAGAAAATTAAATATTTCTTTCACCTACAAAAAGTAAAGAAAGGTTTGTGTTCCTTTACAATTGTACTTTAGATTTTAGTAGAATCTCTTTTCTAAAAATTGTTCCAGTTAAATGTCACTTAGCAGGTGAAAGATGTATTTGATAGAATATATTCTCTGCAGTCTTAGGTAATGAGAAATTGTCTTTATTTCTGAGTGATGAAGTACATCTCACATATATAAAGGACTACTGAAATTTTGTTTTGCATACTATGAACATACAGTAGTTCCCAGCACCAGGCTCCATCATGACTAAAGATATCCTGATGCTGCTGTCAAAGTCTGAAGTCACTAGTTGTAGTGCTTGGTGTCATTTGGCATCATTCTTTTCAAATGCTCTAAGTAAGCATTATTGTCTGAATGCTTGCAAAAGAGTCAGCAAGTGAAATTGTACAGAAGCACTTGCCTGCACGAGCCGTTTAGTCTATGGGATCTAGTGGTCAGCTGCCAAATTGCAAGAAAACAGGCAAGTGCAAAGTGGTGGCCTTGACTATGTTTGATGATTCTTCACTCAAGATATTGACTGATATAACTATACTCTTGGGAACCTGACACTGGGTACCACTGTAGATGATGAGGACAAAGGAAATAACTTCTAACTACCTGTGGCTGGATTTTCAAACATCCAATAATACAGCAAGCCCCTGGTGCACCAACAAATGGCGCACTGGACTTGCGGCATTCACTGTCCGGCATTTAGGATTTTCCATCCCTTGTACCCAGCACTGCACCTTAGACCACAATTTTGTGGTCTAGCATGCACCACTCCTAGGGGCAAAGTATTGGTGCTTGTGCCACATATGGCTAAGCCAGAAAAGGAATAATGAAACTGCACCCGATTTTGGAAAATCGGGTGCAATTGCAGCACATGGGTTCAGTGAACTACTGAAGTTTAAGTCCTATGGCACAGGGAAGGATGCAAGCCTTGCACCACCATTTGAAAATCCTGCCCCTGGAGTGCTTTTTGAAGTCTGATCTTTCCATTGCTTAACCTTGAGAAAAAAATGGCCATCACCGCAAACTTGAGTTAAAAAAAAACACAACATCCGAGATAAAGAAACATGAGGTAGGATGTAATGATGATTTTGTGGTGTTAAAACTAAAACAGAAACCTGGCCCAGTGGCGCTGAGGGTTGAGGCGCTGGACGCCACACCTTGTGCTATGCCAGTGACACGAGTTTAGGAGCGAGCCAGGGCGCTGGGGGTCGGCAGGGGAGGGAGATGGATCAAGCATCCATAAGACAGCTCTCCTCCCCTGGGGAGGGATCCAGGGGTCTTCTGGGTGCAGTAGTGACCCACGGTGGAGACCGGGGGTACCACTTGCATGGGAACACGTATCGGGGACAAGCACGGCAGGCGTCTATGGGGCAGCTGCATGCTGACACCAGTGCACGACTGTGCTCAGGGGAAAAACTAAGAAAAAGGCCTTCAAGACCACTGGTGAGATGATGGTGGCCCCAGTGGAACACTCACATCCCAATCGCCGGCTCAGATGCGCCCGGATCTCTCTCCATGGCTGACCCATCGGCCGCAGGTAAGGCACCTTACACTTAGGAATTGACTGCCAGTGGAGGGTGGAACCAGCCCCAGAGGTGATACCGTGGGTTGGGCCTGCCTGGGGTCATTCAGGGGAAGAGATCCATGGGAGATGTGGGGGTTCAGGCTGGGAGTTAGGGCTGTATTCAAGTGGGCACTCCTGAAGGATGGCCGGGGTCTAGGAGTATAAATAGAATTTAAAAAAAAACAGAAATGCTTGACTTTGCATTAAGTACCTTGGGATTTCTATACAGTACATGTTGGATATTCTTTTGTGTGTAGTTTCCATATGATAAACAGAAGAAAAACAGCAGTCAAAGAGGCTATTGGTAAATGCAAAATTAACATATACATATATAAAATATATATATACATAGATATGGATATGTTCAAATATATATGGTTATCACAAGTAGTGGTACTGCACATTTTAAATTGACACACATATTGCAGTGAATTTGGCCATTATGCACTATGCATAGCATTGTGTAGTGCACACAATGTAATTTACCACAATTGTGGTGAATTTTACTATGCAAATTGATGCAATTCACACTTTGCCACAAATGTTTGCTGTGAGTTGCATAGCAAAATATGTCACAGCTGTGCAGTTTGTGCATAGTGCAGTAACTCACAAAGAAAAAATCACACAATTGCGGCTATATGTTCCATGCTATGCGAATTGCAAAGTTTTTTTAACTTCTGATGTAGCAAGTTACAAGTCAAAGTTTTCATCAGGCCTTAAGTTAGATAAACAATTTGTAAATGTTTCTGAAATCAAATATTCCTTCCTCACACAGAAACAAATGCAGTATGTTGCCACTGTACTTGTTAGCCCGCTCAGTCATTAAGTAGCTCATGATAGCCATATTGGCTATTACTTCTACATATCAATGGTTATTATTGATTAAGCTATTCTCTAAAACAATCTGTGAAGCTAATCACTTTCTTGAGACTGATTAATGGTCACATCATCACCTCAAGAATCATATTCTTTATCATATACTACACGTTTCTACCTGCTGTGCATGATGAACAAGCTCCTTTCTCTCCCGTAGTATCTGGGCATCCCTCTCTCGAAGCTCACTCATAACTTGGCGCTTCCACTGCTCCACTGCATTTTTCAACTTTTCCCTTTCTTCTTCTGAGAGAATCTCTGACATTTTGGCTCCAGCCTCCTGCTGCAGGGCATCATAAAGCATTGCTTCCAGCTCCAGAATTCGCTGTTGCAATATTAATATTGAGATATTGATCTAAAACTCCACTGTCATTGTTTCTTGTTAATACACACCATTGTTCCTTTCTAGAGCTCTAGAACCATTATCAATACATTCTGTTTTCTTGTTTATGTCATTTGAATCTGATGTGGATTATCCCAACAGAGTAATATGTGCAAATGTCTTGCAGGAAAGAGTAGCAAATGCAAAAACCATGGTGTTTCTAGTCCAGAGACTTTGGGTTAAAATGGAAATGACAAGTGTGCATTGCAGGGATGAAAAAAAGAAACTTATACTGGCTATACAATTCCACTTTATCTTCTAAATATCATTAGGAAACACTTTTTAGCTATAGCATTCTAACTTAATTGTCCAACTAAAGGTACAGTCACGGGTGTTATACAGACCAAGTTATAATGCGCATGAAGATGTAGGTATAGCAAATTATCATTCTACACTGATACTTTTCAGATAATTTTAATATTTAGTAAAGAAAGGGAGTATGCTGGGGGTGGCAATAAAATTTGTAAAGGAAGGCATATGAGCGTTAGAGGAAAATTAAAAAAGAAAGTGGTGCGCACACTGAAGCTTGTAACTTTGAACTATTTATTAAAGTGAAGTGTGTAACGTCTCTTTCTGAGGTCCCCAGACAAAGCCTCAGAAGGATGCACTACATAGGGGTTTTATCTACTATGGTTTGGTATCCTTGCACTTCATACTTTATTAAATGGTTTAAAGTTACCAGCTTCAGTGTGTGCATCAGTTTTCTTTTCATTTTTCCTAGTACCAGTTGATTAGTGGCAGCATCTTCAGGAGACAGTGGTATGTGTGGTTCTTTAAGATTGTGCAGAGTATTAGAGGACAACTCAGTCTTTCTGGATGAAGGAGTATAGTCACTTTGGCTGTAGGTGGTGTGCACCAAGAGAAGAAATTTGTGACTGGGGCAATCTCTTGGTCGCCAAATCAGGATGTAGACAGGAATGAGACAATGCAGAGGGAGATTAATATAAAGCAGCTAGCCAGGCAAGAATGATATTCATGGTGAACATTGACCTCCCTGACATAAAATGGAACTATGTAGCAGTCAGCCAAAAAATGCATGCATTCCTAGCATTGGTACAGAAAAACATCTTCACACCGTGGATGCACAATCTACAAGAGGGAAAGCAGTATTAATCATGGTATTGTGCAACTAGGGTATTATGAAAAACATCACTAAAGAAGGCCCAGTGATTCAAAATGACCATAATGGAACAAATTCAAAATAGTGCTTGGTGCTCAGCAGACAACATTCAGAGCCATGGTCTCTGACTCTGAAAAGGTAGATTTCAATAAAATTAGAACAATCATATAATCAATTGGAGGACATGCACACAATAGAAGGGTACAGATTAAGTGGTCCAAAAATAAAAATGCAGTATCGAAGATCACCCAGTACTGTGTAAACTGTTTCAAAATAACCAAGAAGAAAAACTTTCTCACTGTAGAAATATTTCTTGTAGAGGGTGCATTTGTGAGTCATACAAATAGCAACATCTCAGTCTAGAGGTGTAGCCCCAGTGAGAGAACTTTAGAACATATGGGCTTAATTTTCTATCAGCCCTTAGATCAGCGCTAGGTGCACCAATCTATGACTGTGGCAAACTCAAGGTGTGTCAGAACCCTGCACCCTATTCTAGAAAAATTGGGGTCCCTGTACCAAAGTCCCAAGAGTTGCTTCAGCTGCAAGGTTGTGCCAAACCCCCCAGCCCAGTGCAACCCTAAGGGAGCCACCAAATGTGGGGGAGAATATGCCTACAAGGTTTGGGCTGAGGGCAGAGGTATCAGTGGGTGTGCCATAGGGGGTGAAGGGGGAATGGTGGCAGTGGGAGAATTTAGAGGTGGTGCCTGGCAAAGAGACAGAGCCAATAGCCTCGAGTACACGGGTTGGCATGGATGGACTCTGTCCAAGAACCCAGGTGGCAATAGCCCTGGCATCTGCCCCAGAGGTGACACAATCTCTGACAGTTTAGTCAGGCATCAGTCTGCCTCCAAACAGTGGGGTGTGTACCAGAGGAATGCTGCAGTGCATGGGGAACATTCCTGACCACCAACTGCACCCTCTAACCTGCAGATAATGCCACCTGCCACAAGTAGGACACTGTGGCACTTCAGGGGCAGATGTCAGGGCTGTTGCCAGCTGCGGACTGGGACAGGGTCTGTCTCTGTCATCTCCCATGTACTTGGGCTGATTGGCTGTGTTGCTGTGGGCATGGCACCTCCACCAGGTGCCACCTGTTGAATCCTCCTACTGCCACCAATCCCCCATCACCCGCATGGCAACCCCACTGGTCCCTCTGCCCCCAGCCCCAACCTTGCAGCCCCACCTACTCACCTCCCTCTGAGGCAGTGGTGCAGGGCCCTTAGACAAGCTTATGACTAGTCTAAACACAGCCACCTCTTGTGACCACTGTGGGGCTTCGAAAATCCCAAATATGGGGATGCTGCAGCCCCGCCATGGCACAAGCTCCTTTGTGACCTGGCATACCAGCACTTCTGCTGCAAGGATAGTGAAGGGTATCTTTGGCACAAGGCATCCCAATTTGGACACAGCCTGTGTTTGAAAATTGGGATTGCTGAAAAGTTTGGTGCAAGGTGCTACTTATGTAAAATCCTTTCAGTGCAGGCACCTTGTGCCAAATTTCAGGCTCTTAAAATTGAGTCCTTAGTGTTCAAACTCTGTGGTATGATTGAAACATAGAAACATAGACTTTGATGGCAGATAAGGACCACTTGGCCCACCTAGTCTGCCCATTTCCCTACCTATTGAACAAGCTGCAGATCCTAATTAAGCAACAGCCTACTTCTTCCTATCCCTCACCAGAATTGCCTTATGTCTGTCCCATGCATTCTTGAATTCCCCCACTGTTTTAGACCCCACGACCTCCTCAGGAAGGCCATTCCATGTGTCCACCACCATCTCTGTGAAAAAATACTTCCTCACATTGCCCCTGAGCCATTCCCCCTCTATCATCAAACTGGGTCCCCTTGTTTTGCACATCTCTTTTTCTCAAAGATGCTACCCTCTTGGACTTTGCTGATTCTCTTGAGGTACTTGAAGTTTTATATCATGTCCCCCCTCTCCCCCTTTTCCTCAATGGTGTACAGTACATATCAAGCTCCTTTAGTCTCTCTTCATATGACTTCTCCTCCTTGGCTTTCTGATGTTGGATTTATGGCTGAAAAGCAGAAGAGAGCAGTAACCACTCAATTAACCTATGCTATGAATTCACAAAACTGCAAATTATTCATTTCATTTTTATTGGTTATACTGTAAAGGCATGTGAGCATTGCTGCCCATTTACACAAGCATCCAGTTACATACAACAATTATGAGACATGGCATAGGCTAAAACATTTAACTTACAGTGAGGGTTAATACAATGGTACATAAAAACAGGATAATATAGACTAAAGGGCAAACCATGAACTAACCTCGGTGAATTACCAAATGCAAGGTGACATTAAGCATTCATTGAGGGTTTAATGATAATATGACAGTGGGAAACAAAAAATTTAAGTGCAATCTAAAAACTAGCCTAGATGGATTAACAGTACTACACGTGCTAGAAAGAGAGGGTAAGTGCCAGAGGTGGATAACCAGATGGTGAGGGGAAAAGAGTGCAGAAGAGAAGCCAGATTAGGGCTGTGAGCAGGTGCAGGTGCAGGTGAGGGAGAAATGTCTCCTGATATTGTGTTTGAAGGCATTTGTGGAGGGACAGAGTTTTAGTTCCAGAGGAAGAGAGTTAAAGAGCTTGAGTCCCATAAAGGAGAGTGTTTTCTGGCCTTGAGTGATCTTGCAAAAAGGAACAGTGAAAAAAAGAGTGGAAGACAGTCTAGTGGTCCTGGTGGTGGCAGCTGTCTGGAAGAGAGAGGTGAGACAATCAGGGAGCAGTTCATGGGAGAGTCTGAAGAAGAAGGTGGCCATCTTGCAGTTGAGGCGGGCCTCAAGGGAAGGACGACTAGTGAGCATATAAAGGTCACAGTGGTGTGCGTTTAAGGAGACCAGAGGCAAACTGGATAGCGTTGTGGTGGGAGCTTTGAAATCTGGAGAAATTTTTGATGGAGGGGTGTGGGAAGGAGACAAGACAAGTAGCTGGAGACTAAGAGGGATTTGAATTCCCTGTTAAGGTAATGCTTGGTTCTGTGGTGGATACCTTAGGCATTGGTGGGCTTTTTTGATTGTGAGGCTAGTGTGAGCATTGAAATTGAGGTGGCTAGCCAGGAGTAAGCCAATGTATTTGAATTCACCGACTCTTTTAATGGAGTTACCAAGGTTGTCAAAGAGGGAGAGCTCAAAGCCAAGAGGTTTGTGGGGGCTGGCGAAAACCATGAACTTAGTTTTTTTTGGAAATGAGTACAAGACCTTTGGACGTGAACCAGGTGTGAAGTCTGCTGAAATCTAATTGGAGTTTGTTAATGAGAGCGTTGGGGGCAATAAAAAAAGTCACAGTATGACAAACTGTAAAAACTTCAGTTTGAAACTGTAAACTGCTCAAGCAAAGCCATTTTAAAACATTTAGTTTACCTTAAGCTGATGAATCCTTTGTCATTTAGGTTCTAGATGGGGAGGTAGGGATGGTTTGTATGGCTACCCAAAACATCCTCTAGAAGAAACATCATTACTATGGTGATTATTGTTTTCTTCTAGCAAAAAGTACATACAGTATTTGTGATGCCATATGTATGCTATTGTATTTACAAATAATCAATATTGTTTGGTTCTATGAACTATGCTACAAACTGTCTTGTCTTCATCTTTGTCTTCCACATCTGGATCTTACCTGCAGAAGGGTCATGTGACCCAGTGTACTCAATTAGTTACCAGATGTTAAGTAACAAACAAATAAATAAATAAAATAAAATAGCAGACTCCAAGTAGCACATTGGGATGCAGGGTCTAGAACCTATTCAGAAAAAAGGTTCTGAAGCACAGAAGCACCAAATCTGGAATCCCTTCTAGCCTGGATGCACAGGCAATAGTGGGATTGAAGGTGCATACTGTAGACCAAGTGGCTGCCTTACAGACTTCTAACAGGGGTATACCCCTTAATGCTGCTACAGTGGCAGATGTAGCTCTTGTGTTATGTGCCTATAAACCCTTTGGTGGCTAGCTGTCAGACCTTTAATAACAGAACTCAATACAAGAAGCAATCCAATGAGAAACTGTCTTTGTACTGCAGGTTTACCTTTCCCCACCTCACCATAACTGACACAGAATTGATCAGTTTCACTTCTGGGCTTTACTGCCCCTTACATGTAGAATCTCAAAGCTTTTTTCATATCCAGGCCATTAAGTTCCTCCTCTTCTTCACTGAAGTGAAGTTTTGAAGAAAAAAACACAGTTAATGTTACAGATTGATTAATGCAAAAGAAGTCCATCTTGCACAAAAAAATTGCATCTGTTCTTTGCATCACCTTTTCCCTATGAAACCTATAAAATTTCAGTCTGTACGGAGCCACATTTGCAAAAGTAATATATTCCAGAAACACAGTTTTCCAGGTTACAAATTTGATCTCTGATGAAAACATTGGTTCAAAAGGAGGATTCATCAACTCTGACAGAACCAGGTTTAAATCCAGTGATGAGACTGGTTCTTGTATATGCCAATATAGTTGGTTCATGTCCTAGAAATATCTCCTGAGCACTCAGTAAGATACAAAGGAATGTTTGCTGCCCACAGATCTGAAAGCAGAAATGGCTGCCAAATGCACCTTCAGAGTGGAAGAGTTCAGGATGTTTGCCTGTAAATCTACCAGGTAATCCAGTACCACTGACCAGCCCACAGTTTTTGAAGTGACATGGTGAAAGCCATGGCAAATTCTAAATAATTTCTATTTTGAATTGTTATTTTTCCTAGTTGCTGGCTTTCTAACACCTTTTGAAACATCCAGGACCTGGTTTCAAAGATTTAGGTTAGAATATTGTAACTTCTCAAGAATAATGCTCTCCAATAAAGAGATGTGAGGCTTGAGTTAGTCACCTTGACTTCGGACAGTGTCAGCAGGTCTTGTCTCAGTGGCAGATCAATTGGTTTTCTTTGTGCTCCTTTTTTTCTTGAGGATTCCAAATTCATTTAAAGTTCTTCCCCCAAGATGTCCTTCCCATCTAGTAGTGATGCTATGTGGTCAGAAACCTTGTAGGTGAGGACTTAAAGAAGGGAATAGACAATGAAAGCAGAAAAAACATTGGTCCATCCATGCTGCACATAAACCCTAACAGACCTGGAATCTATTATCCTTACAGGGTTCAAACCAACACTATCCATCCCCTGCTCTCTGTCCTTCTGCTACAACAATCGGAGGTTGCCTACTGCTTTCTCCATTCCAGTATTTGTATAAATAGGTTTGATATTGGTGCTTGCTAGTTTAGTGGGGCACTTTTCTGATGCCAGCATATTTCTGAGTTAGCACTAGACACCCCTCATTTGCAATCTTGTCCATGGTGGTACCATTACTGTGGTAGATGCCATGTGAGGAAGTCTCAAAAATTCTTGTGCAGTCCTTTTCTGACATGCCTTGAATGTGTGTATAAACTGAATGAGCCCTTTTGCCCTTTGCAGAGGAAGGAAAGCCATTTCCAGTTCCGTGTACAACTGTGTACCTTTAAATACTAGAGTTTATCTGTGTTCCAGCTGTCTTTTCTAAGTTTTGAAGGAAAACTAACCCATGCAGGGTGCGTGCCACTGTTTGCATTGAGCACATAGTCTACTCTTCTGTTTTTCCACACACTATCCAGTCATGCAGGTAAAAAAACACAGCCTACGCAGGTAAGCTGCAACAACTGACAAACCCTTTCTGAACACTTTGGGTGCTGTGATTGGACAAAAAAGCATTGCTTTGAACTGAAACAGAACACGGCCTGCAGTAGAGCCTGACAGAAAAGTGGAAATGTGCATCTCTGATTTCCAGTGACTTCAGACAGTCCCCTTGTTGTACTGTGGGGATAGAATAATTTATTTTCAAGTGCTTTTCAGCAGTCTCAGGTCCAGAATGAGGAGGAGGCAGTATAGCACAGTGGTTTAAGGCTCTGATCTGCAAACATGCAGACCTGTGTTTGAATCTCACTGCCCCCACTTGAATACTGTGTGACCCTGAGCAAGTCACTTAATTTCCTTGTGCTCCCAGGTCGCACTAGTAAACAAGCTTTCAGTGTAGTGTGTCTCATCTGGTAAAAAAAAAAAGAATGGGCTGCCATTCCCCTTTTTTCTTCAGAGTGAGAAAGTATCTGGAGAAGAATCCCATCCCCATGTAAGAAACAAGGATAAACTCCACAGCATTTAACTCTAACAGTGTTATCATCTCCAATTCCAGTAGGAGTTTTTGTTCTGAGGTTTGAGCTGAAAGCATTCTAAATATGTTTAACATGGGGTATTTCATGAACTGAACAGACACTAGCGAGGCCCCACCTGGAGTACAGTGTACAGTTCTGGAGACCTTACCTACGTAAGGACATAGACAGGGTAGAGAAGGTTCAGAGGAGGGCAACAAAGATGGTATATGGATTGCATCACAAGTCATATGAGGACAGGTTGAAGGAACTGAATATGTACTCCCTGGAGGAGAGGAGGGAGAGAGGGGATATGATAGAGACATACAAGTATCTTAAAGGGAGGAACAGGGTGCAGGAATACACTATTTTTAAGCAAAAAAGATGTTCCAGGACTAGAGGGCATGGGATGAAGTTGGAGGGAGGACGATTCAGAGGAAACGTGAGGAAGAATTTCTTCACAGAACGGGTGGTGGACAAGTGGAACACCCTGCCAGAGGAAGTGGTGGGGGCTGAAACAATCACGGGATTTAAGAATGCATGGGATAGACATAAAGGAATTCTGGAGGTCAGGGGAAAGGGGCAACAGACTTCTAGGAAAACATAAACTGAACTTACAAGCTCAAATGGGCCGACTGGGTGGGCCACAGGCCCTTATCTGCTGACACTGTCTATGTATCTATGTATCTATGTAGTTAACCCTGTCTTATTACCTCCAAACACCACTTATCTGTATTACTTCCCTTCCATACTTGCAGGTAATAAGACAGGCATCTTTCTATGGTGATGAGTCTATGGTGATAAGGGTAACGTTGTCAAGAGTTGGGCTTTGCCTGGGCTTGAGATGCTGAGGCAAATTTCTGCTTGGTTCCCATTCTACCTCAGCCTCTCCCTATGCCTCTCTGAACTGTGTATTCATGGTGTATACATGGTGCACATAGGTTCTGCTGTAAAAAACTGTTTCCATACATCCCCTTCTACAAGGTCCATTATGCATTAAGGACCTCTCTTTCTCAGTCACATTTCTTATAGTTGCTTTTTGTTCATGAACATTTTTATGTATGCTTCTTTGCTGTCACAGAATAAGGAGATATCTTCAAATGGGAAATCATTTGTTGTTTTGCATGTCCTGTTACAGCCCTGTTTTGAGCCTTGCAACTCTCCAACCAGACAACAAATTTGCCATAGATGCAGTGCTATTCATATCGACAACAATCTGAAACTGGTATATAGTGTATAGTGGGCTCTTATTCAGCATGGATTTCCATCCTTGCTGAAATGTTGTTGTACCACAGTTCAAAGGTCATGAAACTTGGCTGTATTCTTCTGTGGTGCAACAACGTATCAGCTGATCTGAAATCTGTGGCTGCTAGCCAATTATAGTAGGTGAATTCTTCTTGAATACTTTTCAGGAAATACTGATGAGAAATTTATTTTTGCTTTCTCACAAGAAACTGTCTGAATAAATGCCCTCATGGTCAGATTGAGTATGTATGAACTCAATGGCTTCCCTGGTTACCACATTTTTTCTCAATCTTCTTGTCTATTGCCATTGAGGTTGAAGGCAAACAGTAGTAATAATCTTTTAGGTGGCATTCTGAAAAGCCTTATGGCTATGTATGGATAATTTTTGTTGAGGACAGACACAGCATATTCAAATTCTGTTTCCTCTATGTCCACTTCTGTCTCAGTAGATAAAAAATTCTGAATCACAGTTATTTGACTGACAAATGCAGTATATGATAAGTCTTCATTCACCCTTGACAGGAAATGGAATTCTCCTCTGCAGTATCCTCTGGGAAAATCAGTCCCTTCTCTTTTTTATCCTCAAAGCCCTCCCCTAATGGAATACTAGGAGGGACATCAGAGACAAATATTGCAAAGTGTATCTTTGTTATAAAAATTACTACTTTTGTTTAATGTCCTCCAGGGAGGGCATATTTTTCCCATTCACTGATACCTCCATTTGCTTTTCAGGCATAGGAACGTCAAGATGCTTTTCTTACTGCTTTATTTTGCCAGCTGTAGTACTTGCCAGATATTCTGAAAATGCGCATTCTTTTTAATGGCTGTGTTCAGAAGCATCAGAGTGTTCCTGGGTGGGAACCCTGTGCTCTTTACAGGAAGATGGCTTAATAGTCATGTGTTTCCTTGGGTGCCAGAAGAGGAACTATAAGAAGCTTACATTCTGCCTGCAGTGATACCTTTCTCCATGTTTCTATATGTCTTTTTAACAGGCAAACACTCTTATGAAGCTGTTGTGAAAATAGGTGCAAACAGCAAATGCCATTTAGCCTGTTTTTCTTTGTTTTCAGGGCAGAAAACTTTGCAGAGTTCTCAGTTTTCAAAACTATGATTGGGGCAAAAAGAATCAAGGCAAAGGCTGTGGCCATCTGCTTTTGACAACTGATGCATGTAGAGTCTACACTGTTTCAGTACTGTAGGCCCCATTATCTTTTTAGGCCTTCTTGTCATGCCAATTGGAGAAGAAGTAACACAAAAATAAATTCTTAGCAATTGTATTTGAGAAAAATATATAACAGTTTTAAAAATAAAGTCCAATTTAAACAAAATTATTTTTGTTTGAATTACAACATAGACCCAAACAGGTATCTGGTAAAAACAGTTTTCCTACAGTAGTTCTGTGAACCACAATGAACCACTACAAATCTGCTAAAATATGAAAAACTAAACTGCAGTAAACTAACGAGAGTCAGATAAACATAAACTTTACAAAATAATAAAACAGTTGTCAAAATTATGAAACTTAGCCACTGGAACAGGACTTTGGGGGCATTGATCTTTTCAGTGTAGAAATAAATCTGTCATTAGAACACCATGGGGAGTGTGACCTCACTCCAGAGTTTGAAGCTTAACATTCTAAAGTTCTGTCTCCAGTGTAACACCTAGGCAGTGAAATGCTGCCTTTTGTATAACACAGAAATATGCACTCATTGCTAGAAATAAAGGAAAACACTTTGATTTAATAAACAAGTGATGTAGTGTAGGACATAAGAAAAGCTATACTCCCCAGGGTACTGAAGGAGATGAGTTAGTAACTGGCAGCACCACCCCTCAACAGACCATTTTACAAAACTGATAGCTTTAGGAGAGTTGTCTGAGGAATGGAGGGTGGCAAATGTGGTCCTCCTACATATGAGTGGGGATAAGGAAAACCCGCTGAACTATACAGTGGTGCTCAGTGTTAGGTTCCTTCTTAGCTAGTCATCTCAATGAGAATCTTCAGTGAAGAACTAGCCAGAATAGACAGAGCAATCAATTGCTAATTGCTTAATTGCTTAGAATTACCTAGTGTTTCCAATCATTATGACTAGTCATCACTGAGGGCATTGTGATAGTAGTGCCATAAGATCTTATGACATTTGGGAAGCTGACACTGGGCAACACTGTAGGTCAGTACATTTGACTTTGATAGTGGGACAGCTGCTGGAGTTATTGATCAAAGAGCAGATAGTGGACTTCTTGGAAGAAAATAGATTTATGGATGATAAGCATCATAGTTTTACAAGGGAATGTTCATATCAAACAAGCCTGACTGCCTTCCACAATATAGTAACACAAATGGTGGAGAGGTACCCAGCAGCTCACAGTCTATAATTAGATTTCAGCAAGACCTTTGATTCAGTGCCTCACAGGCCCCTTATCCAGACGACAGGTGAAACTGGAATAGAAAAAAGATTATCTAGGTGAATTGGTAACTGGTGGTCAGACAAGGCGCAGAAAGTGGTCCTAAGGGGCAAATTCTCTAATGTCAGGGAGGTTACATATTTGCCCCAGCCTGGAATGAGTGCTGGGACTGGTGCTATTCAATATGTTATCGACATTATATGGGTGAGACTGCACAGCAAAGTGAGTCCATTCACAGAAGACATGAAACTCAGCAAGACTGGAGACATGGACAAAGAGATTAACAACATGAAAATGTTATTTATTTATTTCTAGGTTGTACCTTTGAGCCAAAGGCTCTTTTACAGAGGTTTCACGTCATAGTAATACATGGGCATTACATCATTTACAATGGTTACAAGTACATAAGCAGATACAAGGAGGTTCCATGCCTAGAAAGACATGAGTACATCAGGTTATAGAGGTTACATAATCATAATAACAGGGAGTACATAAGTAAAAATATACAGACACATAATTTAAAGCAGGCTAGGCTGATAGGTTGTTAAGTGAACAACTTGAGATTCTACAGGATATAGAGTGAATCATGTAGGGAACAGAGGATGATATAGTCTGTAAAATAATAAACTAATACTATACGCAAGGAGGCGAGAACTTGTTGAGCAGCAGTTCTTTTGTCATAAGTGCTAAAGACTGTAGTCATAAGGAGGGCTAGACTCACTGGGGAAGTGCTGAGGCAGGGACCTGGAGCCTACTAGGGGTGTTAGTTAGCAAGAAGAGAGGAGAGGCAGGGTGCAGGTTAGAATAAGGGTAGCAGGAAGAGGAGGGAGAGTGGGGGAGTTCAGGTCCATCAGTCACAGTTCCTGTTTGTGGTGAGGGCCACTCAGAGTTTATCTTTAAAGGGGCCTATTTTGACTTCTTTTGTTATGTCTAGGTCAAGCGCATTAAGCCAAAGTGGTGCCCAGTATTCAAAGGACCGTTGGCCTTGTGTGGTTCTACGGAAAGGGATGCAGAGAGCCGAGTTGTCTGTACCCCTAGTGCATCTGATGTAATTAGGTCAGCTAAGGAGGCTTTGCAGGCCTGGGTGGTAAGTCCTAGCATAGACTTCTTGGAGAGCATGCATAATTGATACTGGAGGTGACTGTCAAGGTTGAGCTATTTTGTTTGAGTGTACAACTCACAGGTGTGAGTGAGATGGGGTACACCTAAAACTAAACGACACGCTTTAGTGAGTGTTGTTTTGATACATTTCAAAGCAGTTTGGGAGGCAGCCCCATATACTGCTAGACCATAGTCTATCACTGAGAGGATTGAGCTATTTACAGCAGTTTTGAGTGCCTCAGAAGTCAGGCCTTTTCGGTGTATGTACAGTAATCCTAGTTTTGCATTTGACGACTTTGCGACTGCGTCTATGTGTTGGTTAAATGAGGGGGTGCTGTCCAGTGTCAATCCTAGGTATTTAAATGTCTGAACCACCTCCAGGGAAGTATTCTGATTGTTATGAATGCAAAGTTGGTGAGTGTGATATTTGTTATGTGATGATGCGAATAACATAGTCTTAGTTTTTTTATAATTAAGGAGCAGTTTTGATTGTAGGAACCAGTGCTCAGCCACAGTGAAATTAGCCTTCATTTACTTTTCCAGTTTGTAGGGGTCCGAATTACATGAATATAGGACCGCATTGTCTGCATACAGTAGTAGCTGGTCATTTACCAACTGAGGGAGGTTGTTTAAGAACAGGCTGAACAGTAGAGGGTCAAGGATAGAGCCTTGAGGAACGCCTGTGTTAACACTAAGGATGTCAGAGAAGGTGTCCAGGATTTTCACTTTTTGGACCCTCCCAGAGAGGTAGCTTCTACAATAGATGTGGAAAGTCTGAGGCAGTGATCAGAAATATGGCAATTAAAATTCAAAACAAGGAACTGAAAGGTGAAGCATATAGGCAGCAAAACTCCACAGACTACAGCATTAAGGGAGTTACTGTCTAACCCTCAAGATATGGGACCTGGGTATTAAAATAAACAGCAGTATGACATCTTCATCCCTGCATGGATACACTAGAATGTATGCAGCAGGGAAAATATCTAATTTTATGGAAGGTTCTGTGCACCAATAAAAAAATCATTTGCACAGAAATAAACTAGATGCAAAAATAACAGCAGACAAAACACTAGGGCAAATCAGAATAGATGTCACAGGCTATATTTTATTTAGAGCAGACAGGGAAACTGCCAGCAGGGTCAGGTGGCAGTTTATGTAGAAGAAGACATAAGAGTAACCAGAACAAACTGTGAACTGTTGCACTCATTTAAACTAAAAGATGAGGCACCAAACCAAAATGGTGCAGTGCTAAAGTCTTTCTTGTTAAAAATTCAGCAGCCGCGTGCTGCAGACTACTCACAAGAGAAAACCAGCAATGTTTTGTGCAGGTGCACTGCCTTTTGGCAAGAGGAAGTACAGTGAGCCTGCGAGAAATATTAAGGGCTTCCTCTTGCTGGGTCAGCAAGTGGTCTGCAGCATGTGGCTGCTGAATTTTTAACAATAAAGACTTTAGCACTACACCATTCTTATTTAATGTCTCATCTCTTAGTGTAAATGAGTGCAGCAGTTTGCTATTCATTCTGGTTACTACTGTTCTGTTTGTACCATGCTCTGTGCAGCAGCTCTGGATTGCCTGCTTAAAACATAAGAGTAATTGAGGAAATGTCAGTTGCATGAGATGAGGTGTGGAGTCACCATACAATGGTGGCAACTAACATGAAGAATCATTGTGCACCACAGCATGGACATCATTCCTATCAATACCAGAAAAGCTACAGTAGGATAAATGTGGCTTTTCTAATCAATATTTGAATTGTGTCACAACACCAGTAATGCCACAGTATCTCATGACAATGGCTAGAACTGTAAATACAGTTAACAGAAAATGAGAGAAGAAATATACAATCAGGGTACTCTGTAGGCTGCTAAACTGGGGATGGGGTGATAGAAAGGGAAATATCAAATGCTGCAGAAAAGCCAGAATAGTGCCAATTGGGGGACTTTAACTCCCCAGATATAAAATACAAATGTATTCAGCATGCAATCAAAAAGGTCATAGATTCCTGGATACAGTGTAAGAAAACTTTCTCACACCATGAATGTACAGTTCCAACATAACTGAGGCAATATTGTGCATTCAGGACATATTCATAAACATTACTAATGACAATCCACTAGATCAGAGTGTCAATGATATCATCAGATTAATCACAGTGTTGTGGAGGTAGCAGAATAGTAACACAGAAACATAGAATTTGTCAGCAGATAAGGACCACTTGGCCCACCACTCAGTCTGCCCATAAATCTAGTAGTGTTGTGCGAAATTGGAATATTTTGCCAAGCAAAATATTTTGCATGATTAATGCATTAGGTGAAATATTTCATTATTGTGAGTCGGCAAAAGTTTGCTTGTGGGTGAAATTTTGCACACAGTGGGTAAAATTTCAACCCCCATGGTGAAATTTCACCACCTGCGAGAGTAATTTAATCTCACGTAGCAAAACTGTGTTCAAATTTCTTCCTGGTGTCTAGTGGCCACTCCTGCCATCACTGGCCATAAATATTAATAAGCACTCCCCCCCAAAGTTACCCTGCCTCCTCTGTTGTTTGTTTTTTTAAAAATATATACCCATCACTCCCTGGTGTCTAGTGGGACCCCCACCCCATCAGTATATAGCAGCACCCACCCAGCTGCCCCCCAATACGCCGAACAGCCCTCCACTCACCTCCACAGCTGGCAGCCCGACTGAGCGCCACTGAATGCTTGAATGAATGAATGAGCACAGGAGTGAAGGGTATATTTAAAAAAAAAACAGAGGAAGCAGGGTAACTTTGAGGGGGGGTAGTGCTTATTAATATTCTGACAGTGACCCGAGGGGACCACTAGACACCAGAAAATGGAAGGATGGTGATTGTTTTTTTAAATAAAACAAATGGGGGGTGCAGGGCAACTTGTGTGTTTGGGGGGGTCAATTTACGTTGTGGCCAGTGGCAATGGGTGAAATTGCAGGTGAAATTGTGAAATTTCACTGCAATTTCATGAAATATTTCGCCCGCCGAGATAGCCGATTTCGCAGCAGTTTCACTGGCGAAATTTTATTTCGCTGCATCTCTAAAATCTAGTACAGTGTTTTTTGATTTTAGAAAAGTAGACTATAATAAAAAGAATTTGATAATAGATAGGAAGTTGGTAGACCTGCACATTTAGTAGTAGTAATTTTTTTTTGTTTAGTTGTTTAACCAGGAGTAGCACACTAAGCTGAAAACTTTTTTACAGGAGCAACCTGGGAGCACAGGGAAGTTAAGTGACTTGCTCAGGGTCACACAGTATGCAAGTGGAAGCCATGGGATTCAAACCCAAGCCTGGTCTGCTGGATGTCACCAGATTTGCAGCTCAGAGCCTTAAACCACTGCGCTATACTGCCTCCCATTAGAACCGGTAGGTAAAAATAAAGGATTAGATATTGGAGGCCACCCAGTCTTACGGATGATTTAAAAAAATGCCAAGAAAAGAAAAGCACTTTGGTTCACTAAACAAGTAAGTGAAGCAGCAAAGGACAAAAGAAAGGCATTAAAGGTATATAAGATGGAACCAATGATATTAACATGACTGCATACAAAGAAAAACTGGCTATTAGTAAGGAGTCCATAAGGAGGACCAAAGCAAGCACTGGGAATAGCTGTGGGAGTTAAAAAAAATAATGACAAGACCTTCTACAGATAAATACAGAAAAATATTAATACAAACAAAAACATTGAGAGGATCAGAAATGATGCGATCAGCAGTGAGGATGTATGGAAAGGCCCAACATCCTGTATTGAACAACAGTTCCACAATGGTGTACCCAATGGAAAGTACAGAGCCACTGGCAAAAGCAAAATCAACTTCCAGGATTGCATAAATGAAGGAGCCACTGCCGAAAGCAAAAGTCAAGTTCCATGATTGCAAAAGTAAAGGATAAGGGATAGAGATAGTTCCTATGGACAGGGTTTTGAAGGGTCTGCAAGAACTATTTCTGATGAGAGCTCCAGGGTTAAATGCATTGCACCTTAGGTTAATGAAGTAGATGAGCTAATCTCTTGTAGTCCTTTTGGCAGACCTAGTTATGTAATCACTAGTATCAGGGGAGGGTGCACTAGGACTGGAAGGTGGTAAATATGGTACTCCTGCATAAGTGGGGGGATAGGAGCAAGCTGTGCAATTGGGTGCCTACATGTTTGACATCAATAGTAGGAAAGTTGCTGGAGATGAGAAGATAGTGGGTTTCCTGGAAGAAAATGGACTCATGGATAGAAATCAGTGCTGGTTTACAAAGAGAAGGTTGTGTCAAACCAATATGACTGACTTTCTCTGACACAGATGGTAGACAGGAAGAAAAATTACTCATTATAGTAATGTTATTTCTTTTGAGGGATCCATCAGTATGTTTACACATTCTGCATCTCTTCCCCAGCCAGAGATGCCCCAGAGCTAGAACCCATACAAATTAGTAGAATTTGGAACTCAGATTCAGACTGCCTGGTGCTACAAGTCACTTAATGTAGTTGCTCAGATCTGTTTCCATAGCTAGAGGGGAGCTGTGACTATCAAAATTAGCTAAATGGTTACCACAAATTTTCAAAAAGATTTTTAAAAACAAAATTTTGAAAAACACAAAACAAATTGAATGCAAACATGTTTAAAACATTGGAAAACAATGAAAAACAATTAATGATCACATTTTATGATTGTAGAGTAACTGAAATAGTAACACTCAAGCAACTTCAATGAAAAAAACTGATTCCTGAGTGAACCTATTTTCAGATACTGGAAGGGGAGGCAGAGTGAGGGAGTGTAAACATAGTGGGGGATCCATGAGAAGAAACATTACTATGGTGAGTAATTTTTTCTTCTAACCCAATGAATCCCTTGTTGAATGTTCATACATTCTGCAGAGTCTGCAGCAGTACCTTGGGAGGATGAGTCCAGAACCTACTAAGGAAAAAAAATGTGCTGCTAGACAAAAGTTCCAGAACTGGCATTCCTTCTGGACTGTATATCCAGACAATAGTGCTTTGTGAAGGTGTGCACTGTTTTCCAGGCAGCTGCTTTGCAAATGTCTATTAGTGGGATGCCCTATATGGATGCCACAGTGGCAGAGGTACACATGTGGAATGTGCCATTAGGCCTCTGGGTGGTATTTTTTCCAGTGTTTTCATAACAGAACTGTATGAAAGGGACTAAAAGTGAGGGATAATCCCCTTGGATGCTGGTTCACCTTTGCTCACTGTGGGGATAAAACCCTTGATAGAAAAACTTATTTTATTTTTATCAAAAATTGATTTTTAATTATTATTTTATATTATTTTATGTGGGCTCAATTATGGGAAGTTTTACTATAATTTCTGGTTAAGATTACTGTTTGCATAAATTGTTAAACACAAAACAAAAGAGCTAATTAAATCTTAAAACCAAAAAAATTGCTTTTATGGTTAAAGGGGAAAAAATATCTCTCTGTTTCCTGGTTATCTCTTTGCCCATATATGACAGATGAGTTTTGCTTGAAACTAAGAGATTCTAGAGTTCTTTTAAGAAAGAATATTAGTGGACTTTCTAAGTTGCAGTTAGAGAAATGAGGGGCCTACTTGCATTTTTAACATTTTGTAATGGGATCAAGAGGAGTATCTCTGTGATCTCAGCTGATTTATAGGCATATTTTTTGAATCCTAGGCTAGCTACAATCAGATAAAAGGTCATGTGACTGGTGCAGGCTGGAATCAAAAGCCTCTTAGGAAAATGAGTTTTAAATTTCTTTAGACTTTGTATAGGAATACAATTTTTTATTCATAACTTAAAAATGCAATATGGTGCCGGTCTAAAAATTTCACAGATAATAAATAGTGTTACAATTAATAAAATCTTCAGATTTTGTGGGTGTATTCAAAAGAGAAAAAAAGTTATGTATAAAAGTATTTTAAATAGCAGCCTTTATTGATAAATACACAAATCTAGACTCTCATGATAGCTGACATCCTGATGAGTTTAAAAAAGTAATTTTTAAGTGTGTAACTTGCTTTTGAAAGAGAAAATCCATCTAAAAAGAATCTTTTGAAAGTTTAAAATTAATTGCTTCTTTACAGAACAAAAAAAAGCATGCATTTGAATAGAATTAATGTTTAAGAGACTTTAATAACAGATTTTCTAAACAAATCTTATATTATTTTGTAGCCTGAAATATTTAGAGCAAGACTAATACTTTGTTTTAAGAGATTTTATTAAAATTATAAAGTTATAGCCTTTAATAGCTCAATTCAGAAAATATTAATGCTGGGAACATAAAAAACATATCAAAAGATTCCATTTAATAAGAGAAATTCAAAAATGTTGGTTAAAATTTATATTATTTTGCAATATAAAGTTATATAAGAAAAATAGTTTTGAGAATAAAATGGATTTGGAGTTAGTGGGCAGTGCTTGCAGGGGTATGGCCAATGTCACCATTTGTCATCTGCAAGGACCAATCAGAGTCTGGTAATGACATATCCTGACATGGGAATAGATATGCAAAACTCAGAGCCCAACCATCAGTCTTGCCTGAAACACCATACAGTGAGAAGCTATGTCAGTCTAATTAATAATTTTAATGGCTTCATAACTTTTGCTAGGCCAAAAAACCTTACATCACACCTGTATTTAAAATGTTGGGAACCAGTCTTTGGTTAACCAGTGATGTATCCAAAGGGAGTGCTAAGGATAAGCTTAAAAGTCTGCGTAATGTTGTAACAAAGCCCAGCTGCTAGAAACTGTTAGAAAGGACTCTTTCCAATACTGGATAAAGCAAGACCTATGTTTTACATACTGATAATGTAGACTAAAGTAATGTTTTGGAATTTCTGCTAAAAGCCTGGACAAGAGACTAACTTTGAAATTTACCAGCCAGCAAGACCGCAGTGCTGTTGGACAGCAGTGATTTGGAGTTGCTGGTTCAAGAGCAGAAAGGAACCAAAACAGGAAAAAGTTGCAGAGTCCAGTTACCAAAAAAACTTTGCTGTCCACAGGAAAATATCTTCCTACAAACTGTTGTGCTGCTGAACTGTGAAAATTTTCTGTCTGATTTGTCCCACCAAATCCTAGTAAGTGACTTTTTCATGATTTGTGACATGAAGCAAGAAGGATCCAGCCTGCATTGCTTCATTAATGTCAAAACATTCTGCAGTTCAAGCTTCGGAGGGGAAAGGACAGAAGACAACAAGTTGACTGCTAAAGATACTCTCATTCAAAGCAAGCCTCACCAAGATTTATTTTTTATTTATTTATTTAGTTTTTGTTGACCAAGTAAGTGCACTAGACAAATCCAGCCTATTTTTAGGCACTACCTGGGGAAGGGGGATACAGATGAATGCCAACTGACCTTGAACCAGATTGAGCTGTTGGTGGTATTTTTAGTAAATGAGGGAAATCTGGCCAGGACACCGGGGAAATTCCCCTACTCTGCCTGCAGGGGGCTTTACCGTCTGCTGCAGAGAATCAGTGTCTGCCTAGTTGGTCATGGAGCAGGATGTGGCAGAGCATTGTGTGCCTGCTGAGCTGCCTGAGTCAGCTGGAGTTACTTTGGGAGTGCTGCATGTTCGGGACTCTGATTCTCATTTTCCTGACGTACCTTTTGTGCCTGCTTCTGATGTCATGGATGTCTCTACATTGCCAGATGTGGATTCAGGACCAGTTTTCTTACCTACAAGTCCTGCTGAAAGTAAGACTGTCTCCTCTCTGCTCTCTCCCGACGTGGTTTCGGTTGGGCATATTGCATCAAGTCCTCTCTTTTCCTCACCGCTCCTGAGTGCGCCGGAAGGGAATGTGGAATCTGCTGGGAGTTGTCCGGTTCCGCTGCACCCTCAGAATGCTCCCGAGTCGGGTGTAGAAGGGGAACTCGCGGGGTCTGCTTCTGGTCCACACCGGTGATATTTCAAATGGAACCCCTTAGACAGGATGGGGTTTCCACTTTTTCCTTTCCTGCTTCTACACGGCATGATTGCACAGATGGCCCCGACAAAAGAACAGACGGCTCTGAAACAAGATTGGGCACACTCGGTGCCTGACTCTATGGACAGGTGGTCTGTGGATACTTCTCTCCGGGCAGCGGGCTGGGTGCGCTCGCCTGTCTCACGGCAATGGACTTCGGGTTTTGCACCAATTCGGATTCCAGGAGTGCAACTAAATCCAATGTCCTCAATATCCTCTTCTATGCCTTTGCAGACTTTACAGACCTCTTCGGGTGAAGTATCGACTTTTTCTTTAGACTCTGATTTAGAGCTTACCCCCAGTCCTAAACTGGTTTTTCCTTTACAACCCGTTCTACCACCCCTGGACTCTAAACATGAGGTGTCTAACCCTCCTGTTCTTTCAGATGATGGTCTTTTGGAGCCTCCCCCCCCACACTATTCAGTCAGAGGTTTCTTCTGCCAGGTCTTTAGGGGTGAAACTGTGACTATTCAGGGGAGTGATATTGCTGATGCCTCTAAATCATATGCTTCCTTTTTTAAGAAAAAGGTGGTGCCAGCTAAAAGACATAATGCTGTTCGTATTGTGTATAAAGAGGGTCTTGAATTGTTCCTGGATAGGGAATATGTGGGGAAAACTTTAATGAAACACAGTTTACATTTTTTGGCTACTGAATTATATGCTCTTATTCATGTATCTGGAGAACGTTCTTTTGATGTTAGCTTTAAATTACATGCGGGGTTGGAGGCCTTTTGGAACAGGTATGGGAAGGTAAAGAATACTCCACTGTGGGCCCTGTTTGAAGTCATTCCTCTTACAAGACCTGCTCAGAAGTCTGTTACAGTTCTTTTTCGTAATGAAGGTGTCAGTGTGACTGACTTACTTTTTTGGCTTCAGCAGCGATGTACTGTTTTGGGGTCCCCTGAGGCTATTTTTGATGGCGAGGGCATATGGACGGGGGGCTGGAAGTTTAGGGTCATTCTTCAGGAACTAAATGGTTCTTTACAACATTTGCCGAATTCTTTTTTTTTTGGGGGGGTGACCGTGGTGTTTTGTTTTATCCAGGCCAACCTAAATCGTGTTATAAATGTGGTGCTCCTGGACACCTTGGTGGTGTTTGTGACAAAATCCGTTGCTCTCTGTGTGGTAAGCTGGGTCATGTGTCCCAGCATTGCTCTGAACCTGTCTGTTGTAACCTATGTGGTTTATTAGGTCATACCTATGGGGAATGTACCCAGGCTGCTTCTTCTAAATCTGGATCTGGGGATTTGGAGGAGCAGAGATTGATGGTTGCGATTGCTCAACGGACGCACGTCCAGATGGGGGACACTCCCTTGCCTTTAGACCCTCAGCTTTCTTCTACCCTGTTAATGGTGCCTCCTCCCCCTGAATTCTGTTCTGATCTCCCTTTGGTAGTTCAGAGGCCTCAGGAGGTTCCTATGGTGGTAGAGCCTGCAGAACCCCCTCCTGTAGCGTTGGGTCCTCCTTTGCAAGACCCAAGGCCTGTGCTGGTTGCTTCTTCTCCCGATATGCCACCTCCACCTCCTCCTCCAGTCCTGGCCGTTGATCTTGAACAATGGGTAACACGCCGCCGGAGCTGGAGACAGCCAGCCCCCAAGGTTCACAAAATTTCAGAAACTCAGACTTCTAATCATTTTCAACCTCTTCTTTTAGACACTGAATTTTTGGAAAAAAACTCCGAAGTTTCTTCGGAGAGTTCCCAGTGTGCTGATCCTGGCTCTGATTCTGACACCAATGTGTTGAGTGAGCAGGCAGTGGGCCCCCGAAAGACAAACCTACCTCTAAAGGATGGAAGACTGGGGCCTCTGGTAGGAATAAATTATTTAAACCCCCTTAATTTTTCCCCCCACATGTCTCTTTTTGCCCAGCTAACTTTTTTAACGATTAATGTTAATAGCATTAAAAATCCAAAGAAGCGTGGTGGTGTCTTTTCTCACCTAATGTCCATCCCTGTAGATGTTCTTTTTTTACAGGACATGAGATTACATACTGCCTTGGAGGTTCGCCATGATAAATGTGGCTGGTATATCGCTTTTCCCTGACTCTTGGTCTATTGGTCAGGGTGCTTGCACGGGGGTAGGAATTTTGTTTAACTTACCTTTCCAGCTCATAAAGCTGATTGATTTAGTGCCAGGAAGGGTTCTTTTGTTGGACGTTAAACTACGTAATACTTATTTTCACCTTATTAATATTTATGCCCCACAAAAGAAAGCAGACAGGGTGGACATTTTTTTCCAGCTTCGACCTTTCCTTTTTTCGGCACAACCTGTGCTTTGGGGTGGTGACTTCAATTGCGGTCTTATGCTTCATGATCGTGGTGGTGGCACCTCTACTAAAAAAATATTTTGTGATATGTCGGCTTTACAGCCTACAGTTTGATTAGCTCATTTAAAAGATGTGTATAAATCATTTCACTCTAAGGGGCTCCCTACTTTTCAGCGGGGTACACATGCCACTCGCATTGATTTCTTTTTTCTCAGTAATTGGGTTCCTGTACTTAATTCACAAGTAGATTCAGTAGCATACTCTGACCATAATGCCCTTTCAGCGGTGGTAGGGGCGTGGGATTCTCCTTCTGGTCCCGGTCTTTGGAAGTTCAATACACTTTTGCTCTCTGGGGGTTTCCTGTCCCAACAAATATTATATTTTATAGATGGTAAGAAAACTTTATTCCAGTTATTTGATAATCCTTTTCTTTGGTGGGATAGTTTGAAGTCAGTTGCACTGTTTTTATTAAGTGAGAGCAAATATTTATCGGATTGGAGAAAGTGAAATATCAGACACTCAGACAGCAGTTGCAACAATTGATGAGTTTGGCATATACTACTACACATGATTATGGAGCTCAGATTCGTTCCATTAAACAACACATGCAAGACTTTCATGAGAAAAATTGGCATCTTTGACTATGCAACAACGTTTTAGGACACAGGGATCTTTTGCGGAAGTCTGTCCTTTTCTGAGCTGTTCTTCCCACATTCAGCATAAAACCATGTCTGCTGTCTGGGATTCTGATATGGTGACTATTACAAAACAATCAGATATTATGTCAGTTGTGTCTAGCTATTTAGGACGACAGTTTGATACGCAGTGTACTAACACTGCTGCTTTTTCCCATTGGTTGCCTTTTTTGAATATTCCTGCCCTCTCTAGTTCTGCGCTCACTGTCCTTACCTCTGTTATTTCCCCTGCAGAGGTTCTGGCAGCTGTGGCTGCATTACCCAAACGGTCTAGATGGTCTCCCATCTGAATTATATACTCTACTGATCCAGCATATTTCTAAAGAATTGGCACAGGTTTATACTTTTATGTTACAGGAGAGTTATTTTCCCATTCATACGACTTTCGGGGTTGTAACCCTGTTGTATATTGTTCACTTGGGAGTTTAAGCAGCAGGCAGGGAGGAAAGAGAGCTGGAGTTATAATCTGTTTTAACTGAAATATTTGAATAGTTTGTAAGTGAAATTAGTTTTATGTGGTAAAAATTATTACCTTGAATTAGAATTGTTACATTGTAATTTGGTGGCTTGGGGATAGTTGTCTAGCAGGGATATTTAGAGGGAAATTTAAAAGTGTTGTTTGCCTGGTGTTTGGGGGAAGGGACATTAGCTGCAATTACCTTGTCTCTAAACAGGAATTAACTTAGCTTTCATTGTTCACTTGGGAGCTTAAGCAGCAGGCAGGGAGGAAGAGAGCTGGAGTTATAATCTGTTTTAACTGAAATATTTGAATAGTTTGTAAGTGAAATTAGTTTTATGTGGTAAAAGTGTACCTTGAATTAAATTGTTACATTGTAATTTGGTGGCTTAGGGATAGTTGTCTAGGGGATATTTAGAGGAAATTTAAAAGTGTTGTTTGCCTGGTGTTTGGTAGAGCCCTCACCCCACCCTGTTTTGTATGCCTTCTTAAATACTGAAAAGCCACTGGGGTTGGGATTGAAGGCTGAGTGTTTCTGTTTGGGACTGAAATTCGAAGCAACAGGGCTGGTGGGCCTGTGACATCTTATGGTACCTGATGTCTGCTTACATACACTGTAGTGTGACCGAACACACTGGACTGAATGTGTTTGTGAGACTTGGGAGCAATATTGGTGGGGCTGAAATTGGGTTTGTAAATAACTACAGTCAGTATAGAGAGAAACTGCACTTCAGGAAAGGGACTGAGAAAAGGGTGTGCTATTATAAACAGAGGATAATCAAGGTGGCCATATTCCACCATGGCGAGCATCTTGGGAAGGTTGTAGGCTGCACAGGCTGTGGGATGTAATCTAAATTGGGCCTGGAGAGAGGCTGCCCACTCTGTAGACAGCTATCTTGTATCAGGAGTAGGTATATTGGTTGAGGAGTAAGCTGTGAGGGAGCTGGGGGTGTCCAGGATAAGGGGTGTGGATATGGGCAGCAGAAGGGTGGGGCTGAGGGATGCTGAGACAGCTCTGAAATTACAGGGCGTTATGTTACACGGCAAGCAGGAGGGGATATTAGGACGGAGGACCCTTAGATAGGAGATTGATGCTAAGGGGAAGCGTGCAGGGTGAACATTCTGAATACAAAGAGACTGGAAAAAGAGTCAGGAAGGGCTGTTGTGCGGAGCCTAAAACAACAGAACTGTGGAAGGAGCTCTAAGGTGAATAGTGCAAGGAGGAAGAAGAGGTCAGTTTAGAGATGCAGTCAGGAAACTCAGGTTACTTGATGGAGGCTGACATAGACTGTCACAATAAATTTGAGCTACTAAGCAACCTAGAGGGAAGGAAGTTGGTGGAAATGAGAAACTTATAAAGAGGCCGGGGAGGGAGTTGGATACCCAAGGGCATCACAGACCAGCTATGGAAAGGATAGACATAGTCCCAGAGGAGAGAAACATATATGTTAAGCAAATGGGGAGATGCAACATATTCCAGACATGAGGAGGAGAGCATGATTGGAAGAAACTGGGAGACAAGGAGGTGGGAGAAAGCCCCGCTTCAGCTGGGAGGTCAGTACCAAGGATGGGGCCCTAGCTAAAGGGACCCACAAAGAGCCTCTGGAAGCAGGGGTACTATTACAAGGGGGGAGGATGGTGGTGTGGGGGAAGGGGAAACCATCAGGGCCAGGATAAATGGTTCAGATATGAGAGGGTTAAAGGGACACCTATTCAGAGGGGTTTGAGTTAAGTGGGAAAAACAGCAAGGAAGGCAGAATGGGGAGGGTGACAAGGGGTCTCTAATAAGGCAGGAGACTCCCAGAAATTCAGATCATGAATAAAGGGGGCTGAGAGGGCATAGTGAGGTAACCATAAGGATGATGGAGGTGTTAAGGTTCTGTTACTGGGAGACTCGATGATTAGGGGTATCCATTGGGAGGGACAGGGGTGGATGCCATAGCCAAGTGAAGGTAGTGAGTATCTCTGGGCTGACAGTGCACAGAGCAAAGTTCATGGTGTATGAAATGGTTAGGGATTGTGGAGGAAACTGGATTTCCTGGTGCATTTGGGAACTAATGATCTAGATGGAAATAGCATTTGAAATCCAAGCAAGGTTCCAAGAACTTGCCAGAGTCTGTCGGGATAATGGATGCAACATTTCCTTTTCAGAGATATTGCCAGTACCAAAGGCCTCAGTGGACAAAAAAAAGCTTACAGAGGTTAATGACTGGCTCAGGAAGTGGGTGAAGAGAATGGGTTGGGAGTGTTAGGGAACTGGAATGGAGTTTGGGAGGATAAGGGACTATATGCCAGGACAGGTTTCATCTTGCCCCATTGGGAAGGAAGTCCTTAAACAGGGGATGGCTGACTACATACAAGAAAGGTGGGGTTTAAACTTGTAAGGGGGAAGGGATGAGGAGGGGCTGACAGAAGCCCTCTCCTCCAGATGAGGGTAGCCGTCAAGCCCAAGAGGGGAGGAAACAGACTGGAGGTGGAGGTTTCAGGAGGAGCAGGGGGATGGAAGTATAAGGAATCTGGATGGGGTTCGAGAAGAGGATCAGGCAAAAGGGTTGGGGGTTGGTGTTAGTAAATGCCAGGAGCTTGGGAAACAAGTTGCCAGAGTTCCAGGCCATGCTATTTGGGGGGGGTGGATGTGTCGGCGGTCACGGAGACGTGGGCCAACAAAAACTAGGACTGGGACCTAAATGTACAGGGTACACTATGCTTAGGAAGGATAGAAAAGGAGGTCAGAGGGGTGGAGTGGCTATGTTCATTAGAGATGATATAGAAATTACTATGGTGAAGAGGCAGAAGGAAGCGTGGAGGCCTTATGGGTCATACGATCCCCAACAGGAGATAAGGTCAAGCTGGGAGTAGCATATAGGCCCCGGGATGAGTGATGTTCTAGAGGATGGTTTGCTGGACAACATCATTGCCCAGTGTGGTCAAAGGGAAGGAGTGGTGTTGATGGGGGACCTTAATATGCCAGGTACAAACTGGGGAACCACGTCCTCTAGGGTGGCCAAGGAGCAGAGGCTGCTAGATGGCTTCCAGGATGTGTTCTTAACACAGCATGTGATGGAGCCCACAAGGGAGGGGCATGTCCTGGATGTGGTTCTGGCAGATGGGGATCTGGTAAGGGACATAGTTGTACAGGACCCCCTGACTGGGAGTGACCACAATACTGTCTGGTTTCAAATAAGCATGGGGGGAGTGGGGGTGAGATCTAGGACACTGGCAGTGGACTTCAGGGGGGCAGACTTTATGGGCATGGAAATATTCTCAAGGATCACTTGAAGGGATTACCTCAGCGACAAGTGTGGAAAGGAGATGGGAGGTCATAAGCAGAGGGACTTCATGAGGCAGTCAGGATCTGCGCTAAGTTGAAGCGTGAGGGCAAGGTCACGTAAACCATGCTGGTGGTCCAGTGAGGTACAGGTAGCAGTCAGAGAAAAGAAGGCGGCTACAAAAATATAAAACAACAAGAGGGATAGGGATAGAAATGTACCAGCTTGCATCTAGAAAAGTCACCCGTATGGTGAGGGAGCAAAGTCAGTAAAAACAGCGGCTGGCACAGGGGATACAGGGAGGGGAAAGGGTTCTTCCGGTACATTGGGGAGCGGAGAAAAACTAAGGGCCATCTCAGCAGATTGAGATCAGAAGGAGGGTGGGTGGAAGAGGCGAGGGACCAGGCAGAGGTATTTAACGAGTACTTTGCCTCTGTGTTCGCTAGGGAGGGGGATGGGATATCTACAAAGCAAGGCATGAAGGGGATAGAAGTGGCAGGGAGTGGGATCAGGGGAGCAACAGAAATGGAGCAAGAGGGAGGGAAAGGTACCCCAGGGGTGTCACATCTGGATAAGGATAAAAAGACCAGTAAGGGGGAGGGGACGGATGATGCTATCTCCACCAAAAGGGTGTGGTTAGCCCTCAAGGCCCTAAAGAAAAACAAATCTCCAGGGCCGGATGGCATTCATCCCAGAGTACTATGGGAACTGGCGGACATACTGGCTGCACCCCTGGCGGAGCTTTTCAGCAGGTCACTTGAGACAGGGAGGGTACCTAGTGATTGGCGAGAGGCACATGTGGTACCAATCCATAAAGGGGGGTCAAGGGAAGTACCAGGTAACTATAGACCCATCAGTTTGACCTCGGTGGTGGGAAAATTAATGGAGAGTATACTAAAGGAATGATTGGGGGTGTACTTGGAGGAGGTGGGAGGTCTGGATGAGTCGGCAACATGGGTTTGTGCAGGTAGATCATGTCAAACCAACCTTGGGAGTTCTATGAATAGGTAACATCAGAACTGGACAGGGTAAGCCTGTGGATGTATTATTCTTGGACTTCAGCAGGCGTTGACTCTGTCCCCACAATGGTCTGGTGGAGAAACTGATGGGGTTAGGAGTAGGCCCTTTGATGGTCAGATGGATTGAAAACTGGCTAGCTGGACGCACTGAGAGAGTAGTGGTCTGTGGGGAGCTCTCAAACCCTAGAGAGGTTGGTAGTGGGGTACCACAGGGCTCAGTCCTGGGTCCGATCCTGTTTAATGCATACATATGGGACATCAGGGAGGTATAGGGTGTGAAATGAGTCTCTTCACGGATGACTCCAAGATGGGAGCAGTAGTTGAGGATAAGGAGGGTGGCCTGCAAGAGACCTGGACACCCTGAAGCTGGGCTCACACATGGAAATTAAATTTCAATATCACCAAGTGCAAGGTGTTGCATCTTGGTGGGAAAACCTAAACACAGGTACACCCTGGGAGGAGGCGCTGGAGGCCCTCGATAGGGGAAAAAGACCTAGGGGTCATGGTGGATACATGTATGAATAACTCTGAGCATGCAGGAGAGCAGCTAGCAAGGCAAACAGGATGTTGGGATGCATTGTAAGGGGATCACCTCTAGGAGCAGGAAGTGATTCTGCCTCTGTACAATGGACTGGTTAGACCACACCTTGAGTACTGTGTACAGTACTGGAGACCACATTTGAAGAGGGACATACAGCTCCTGGAGAGGGTACAGAGGAGGGCAACAAAGATGATACGAGGGCTAGGGATTTGACTTATGAGGACAGACTTGAGGAGCTCTGCCTGTTTTCATTGGAGGAGAGGAGAGACAGTGGGGACATGATTGAGGTCTTCAAGTACCTCAAGGAATAAATAGGAGTAAACATGGAGGATCTTTGGCTAAAGCAGGGAGGTATCACCAGGGGCATGGTTTGAGTTGGAAGGTGGAAGGGTGAGGGAAAAGAGGAGGAGGTTTTTCACGAGAGGGTTGGTGGACCCTTGGAATGCACTGCCTGGTGAGCTGGTTCAGAGATCCACAGTGGAGGGCTTCAAGAGAGGGTGGGACAGACACAGAAAGTGGATGTATCAGATGATGGCCTGTCCCGAGGTGGTGGGGATGGATGATAGGGGTTTCTAGAGAACAAGGGATGGGAGGGTCTCGGCACCCAATTAACGATCTAGGTTCAAGCAGACTCGATAGACCGTAAGGCCTAATCTGCTGGCAAATAGTATGTTAGTATGTTAGTATAAGAAAGGGGATAGGGAAAATTTGGATATTTGGAGACTGATTTGCTTGTTAAATGTGGATTTTAAAATTCTTATGAAGATATTAGCCCTACGTTTATCTACAGCTGCGTCGTGTGTTATTTCCTGTACACAATCTTGTGCTGTTCCAGGCAGGGTAATTACGGACCAGCTCATTGTTTTATGGGAAATTTTTGAATCTGGCTCCTTTTCTTCTACTTCTGGATTGGTGGTGTCTTTGGATCAATGGAAAGCATTTGACTTTGTGGAATTTGACTTTTTATAGCAAACTCTTTACAGATATGGTATTCCGGTTTTATTTATTACTTGGTTACAGGCTATTTATAGTTGTCTTTTTGTTAAACCTCTGGTGAATGGCTTTTTAGGGCCTTTGGTTCCAGTAAAACATGGTGTACGTCAGGGGTGTCCATTGAGCCCTTTGTTATTTGTTTTTTGTATTGACCCTTTACTTCGGTTATTGAATGATGTCCACTTTTTCACTCCAGTTAGGCTTTCAGGTCATCCTGCCCCTTGGACTGTATGCGGATGATGTTTGTCTATTCTTAAAGTCAGAGATGGATTTAGATAGGGCTTTAGAGTTTTGTACTTTTTATGGTACTGCTTCTGGCATACACCTGAATAAAGATAAATGTGTTCTCAGATGCTTAGGGTTAGCCATTTCTACCACTCATATGGCTGGTATACCAGTGACGCATGGTCCTATCTCTATTTTAGGGATTGTCTTTGATACTGGTAGGCAGGATTTAGTTAATTGGGATTTAAAACTTACACGGGGGGAAAGCTTTAGTGGATGGATGGAATAAGTGTATTATGGGTAAGCTTAAATGGGTATACATGATTAGGACTTATTTGTTGCCTTTATTTTTATATGTGAGTGTGATTTTTCCCCCTCCAAAAGAACGTGATGCTACTCTTTCTGGTTTATTTTTTCAAGCACTATGGTGTAGTAGATTGAATCCCATTAAACGCAATGTTTTATATCTTAAGGTGGTGGATGGTGGATTGAATATGGTAAATCCAATTCTATTTTTGTTTATTCCATTTTTGTTTGCTAATTTTTTTCCCATTTGTAGGGTGGACTACTAGTTGGTCACCTTTTTTTACATCCCATATACAGGCATGGTATGATGGTTGGGTTTTTGATTCTCTGAAAGTTTTTAAATCGATTTCTTTTTCCTCTGATTATTATAGGGTTTTTTTTTTGCGCCTTAAACGTTGGGGCATTACCTCTCACTTTATTTTGCATTATTCCAAGAAATTGCTGTATTTCATGGTACAGGATAAACATTTTATGGACCCATTACTTTACCATGCACTCTCTGACACCTGATGTTATCGCGATTGTTTAAGTAATACACGGTGCCTTACAAATTTCAGGATGTTTTGTGGCTTTGTTGCCACGAAAAGTTGACTGTTAAGTCTAATCAAAAACATAAAGCTTTAGATGACAGATTTTGTAGCAGGCCTCAATGTGTGACACAATATGAAACTATGTCTCATTTGTTTTTTATGTGTTCCTTTATTCAGTCCTTTTGGTCCTATATGGTTCCTTTTCAGAATTTTTCTTATGAATCTTTGATTTATGGTACTTATGGTAGGGAGTGGTCTTCTTGGGACTCTAGTACCTTATCTGTGTTGTTTTCTATTCTTAAATGGTATATTTGGAATGCTCGTTGTTTGTTCACACTGCAACAAAAACTTTTGACATATGATGATATTGTGGGGAATGTTTGTAAGGAAATACGCTGTTTATACCATAAGGAAAAGACTTTCCAAACTGCTCAATATATTCAAACTGTATGGCATAATCTTCCTTGGATCACTGATTCTGATGTTCCAGTGACGTGATTTGTGATTTTGTTTGTTTTTCTCTTGTTTCTGTTTATATTTTTTTAAGTGATGTTGTACAATACTTAATAAAAACAAAATTCCCCTACTCTTTTCGATAAATGCCATGAGATCTTTAACATCCACCTGAACTACCACCAATCCAGGCAGATGGGACCTCGGTTTAACATCTCGTCTGAAAGACGGCACCTCAGAAGTGCAGCACCCCTCTCATGCTGCACTACAGTGTCAGTACTGGGATATTAACCCAAGTGCCAGATGTGGGAACTGAACTCACAGCCCTCTGATCTCCCGGCTTCAGAGGCAAGTGTGCTACCTACTGAGCCACTGACATTGGTGATTCCTAAGTTAAAAGAGAAAAAAAAAACACTTGTACTATAACTAGAAATTTAAGTATTATTTTTAATTATTCAATTTTTAATACTTTAATTTGGTATTTGGGGAGGTAACATAGTAAACTTTTAACTACGAAACCTTGGGCATACAGTTAAGCTAAAATCTAGACATAAAGAAATGCCTTCTTTCATGCTATAAAGTTATAAAAACAAGTCTTATACAAAAATGTGATCTGAGACACTTGTGTAATACGTTGCAAGTTCTCATACAAAAAGGGTTATAATACTAAGTATAATAAAAGCCTAGTATATAGCCAATGCAATTTATTATGCTGAATATTGCTTATTTATTTGCATTGTTTATTTGCTAAAATGTGTTTGTTTGTTTTATTTCTTTGTGGTTTGTTTGATTTTCTAAAAATGTTCTTGTTTATGTTCACAGTGTTTTTACATTACTTTTATTATGCTTAATATTTATGCTTATTAGAAATCTTTATAATTATTGTACAGGCAATTATATATACATATATATATTTTTTTCATATTTCAAAGTGTGGCAAAGTGCTATTGCCATTATCCAGAACCTGGAGAACAGGAATAATATTTAAATTTTGTAATTATTTTGGGGAATTTTTAAAAATATGTTTTGGGCAAGGCCCAAGGTAAATCCAAGTGCTGCATTATGAAAAGTAATATAGCCCTTTGTTCCAACATCACCTAACCATAGGTAACAAAACACTGAGTGATCTGAGACCTGACATCCCTTGTTTGGTCCAGGTAGATGCCCATACTCACTTCAGATCTGGGCTGTGCAGTGTCTGCTCACCTTGGCTGGAGAAATCAGAATGGAGTAAAGGAAGTGCAACTGACTGGTTCAGGTAAAAGTCTGATACCACCTTAGGTAGGAACTTCTTAGTAGTTCCACAGACTACTTTATCCAAGTGGCCGATTATGTAGTTTGATTCCATGCATAGGGCTTGCAGCTGACTTACCATTCTCCCAGATGTCATAGTGATCAGGAAAATGGTTTTCCATGTGACATATTTTAGGTTAGCAGTAGTCATAGGCTCAAAGAGGGCCTCCATCAGTAGTGCAAGGCAGATATTCAGGTTCCACGGAGGGGGGGGGGACTGGCTCTTGTGTGTACAGGTGGCTGAGACCTTTAATAAAAGTTTAAAAAAACAGGTTGAGTGGTCAGAGACTTGTTCTTACCTGTTGATGTGCAGGCTGAAACTGCTTCTAGATGTACCTTTAGTGTGGATGGCCTCAGGCCTAAGGACTGCAAGTGCAGTAGGTAGTCCAGGACTGTGGGCAACCCTGCCTACACTAGGATTGTCTTTCGGAGGGGGCACACAACTATGGAAATCTCTTCCACTTAGAGCTGTATGCTTTCCTGGTTGCTGGCTTCCTGGACACTTTAAGCACTCTTAGGACCACCGCTGATAGATTTAATCCAGAATACTCTAATTCTTCAAGAACCATGCTCTCAGGTGTAATGTCCTTGGGTCTGGGAATGCTCTTCTGTCCTGAGATAGGGTGAGAAGGTTGTAACTCAGTGGCAGGCTGATTGGCTTCTTGCTAAACAAGGCCAGGAGCAGTGAAGACCAGATCTGCCTTGCGCAGTCTGAGGCTATCAGGATCATTATTGCAGGCTCACTCCAGAGCTTCAGGAGCTCTTTCTGTATCAGTGGAAATGGTGGGAAGGCATAGAGAAACCCCCTTGTCAAGTTCAGAGCTGAGGGGTCTTCTGGGTCTGTGCCCTTTGCTGGAGGTCTGCAGCAAAACATTGGAAGCTGATTTTTCTCCCAGGAGGCAAACAGGTATATTTCTGGTTTGCCCTATCTTCTGAAAATCATGGCCAGAACTTGATGGTTCAGAGTCCATTTGTGGTTTCCCTTGCTGAATCTGCCTAGGGAGTCTACCAGGACATTGTCTTTGCCTGGCAGGTATGCTGAAGACATCTTTGCATCTAGGGATTAGGCCAGGTCCCACATCCTCATTGTCTCTGTTTTGAGGATATTGTTCCTCCCTGCTTGTTTATGTAATAAATTGTTGTGGTGTTGTCTGTTCTGACCTGGATATACTGAGTTTGTAACTGGAAGAAGAACGCTTGTTTTGCCAGAAATACTGACCTGAGTTCCAGGAGACTGATGTGTTCCTGGGTCTCTTGCAGACTCCAAATGCCACTCACTGTGAGATCCTCCAGGTGGTCACCCCACAATAGGAGTGAGTCATCTATTTTGAGTACACTGGTTGAGGATTGCTGAAGGAAGGGAATGCCCTCCCAGAAGTTGTTTTCTTCCTTTCATCAATCTAGTGCCCTGAAAAATGCATTTGTCACTGGCACTAGCTTTGAAAGGGAGTCCCATCTTTATCACAAAAGTTTGTTCAGGTTGCCCAAAGTTTCAGTGCTTGGTTTTTGTCAAAACTTGGTCATCCAAAATACCAGTCAACTCAAAATAGAAAGAAACAGATGAACTCAATACTATGTCCAAAAATACTTTTTTTTCTTTTTTTTAGTAATTCCACACATCAGGCCCAACACCGTATTTTTTTTATTGAAAATACATAAAACCATAGTAAATTGTCTCAGTTTCTTATACATGTCCTTTAACACCTGACTCTTGCTCCCCTCCACCAAAAACCTTCTCTCTTGTGTTTAAAATTTACACTGTGACTATGCACTCCACTGTAAAGATCAATAAACCTTACAATAAGTATGGTGAAAAAAGTGCAAATCCCCAATGGTGTACTCAGATCTATAACCCTTCCTTCATGTTCATACATTTCAATTCTGGTCTTCTTTCAGAATATATATACAGTATATACACACACACACACACACACACAGTGATTTACTGGAAACTCTGACCATTCCTTATTGTTTGTACATTTCAATTCTGGTCTTCTTTCAAACAAATCAACTTGAAACAATATCCTTCAACTTTTTCTTTTACCTCATTTCCTAACTCCTTTTTTTTGTGGAGGGGAGCATGAGTCAGGTGTTAAAGGATATGTATAAGAAACTTAGAAAAACAGACAATTTACTATGGTTTTATGAATGTATTTTCTGTTTTTTTATTATGTATTTATTCGCCTTGCTGTGGCACACTCCGGCTTGAGGCATCCAGCTGCCGGCTCCACCTGCCCGGAGAGCTGGATAGCTCAAACTGCACCCAGGAGGATCTGGGATGGCCGTCTTGCTGTCCTGATGGAGGGCTCCCCTCTGCCTCTGCCAGCCAGGACAGCCCCGGACCCTCCCCAACAGGACTCTGCCAAAGTCCTCTGGGTGGCTCGGAGCACGGCCATCAAGCTGCATGGTCACACTCAGCCATTTTTTCCTCTTTACTTGGCCCATTGGAGTACAGATGTGCAATGACATCCAGACACACCATGCTGATGTCCACCGCACTCCCCCTCTACTGTCTCCAATGCCTGTAGTGCCCCTAGGCATCCCCAGGCTCAGCTACAGTGTGGTGAAGATCCCCCAGCACACCCCAGGACTAGTAGAGCAGTCTGCAGATGCTCAATCCCAGTCTTCCCCTGCCGATCCCCAATGGCCCGGGTTCGTTCCCGAACCCAGGTTGCTGGCGTGGCGTGAGGTGTGGTGTCCAGCACCTCAACCCTCAGTGCCACTGGGCTGGGCTTACATATGTATTTTCAATATAAAAACACAGTGTTGGGCCTGAGGAAGTGGCAATTCCACAAAACTGTCACCCAAGAATTGAGGTGTAGAGTTACTAAATAAAAGAAAACAAGTATTTTTGGACATACTATGGAGTTCATCCATTTCTTTCTGTTTTGAGTCCCATCTTTGACACCAGTGGTCCCTTGAGGGGTACTGAATGTCCTTCATCTGAAATCTAGCTCATGGGACTTCAGCTGTGAAAGCTGCCATGTGGCCCAGTTGTTGTGGGAAATCATTCACAGGCATTGGGTGGCCCAATGTGAAGAAATTTGCTGTGGCAATCAGAGATATCACCCTCCCCTGAGGGAGGCAGTCTTTCCTCTGTAGTGTATCCAGTTCTGTGCCTATGAAGTCCAGCTCCTGAAAAGGTTCCGTCTAGGACTTTTGCAGATTTATCAGGAACTTCAATTTTTTCAAGATGCCTTTTACCTTCTGAATAAAGCACCTTGTCTCTTGTTCTGATTTCCTTGAGACTATCCAGTAATACATGTAGAAAAAAAACACAGCACACCTTGCCTTCTCAGATGTGCTGCCACCATTTCTAAACACTTTGTAAAAAACATTGGTGCTGAAGTGAGGCCAAAGGGAAGGGCTACAAACTGGTACTGGCAGTTTTCTAGCCCGCACCCGAGATATTTTCTGTGAGCAAGTCTGACTGGAATATAAAAGCAGGAAACTTTCAGTCAGTGACCCTAGGTAGTGTTCTGATTGTAAGGATGGCATCACTGTGTCCAGTGAGACCATTTTGAACCTCTCTTTTTATGTGTTTGTTCAGTTATCTGAAGTCTAAAATGGGTTGCCACTCCCCAGTCTTTTTGTGTGACAGGAAGAATCTTGAAAACAGGCCTTGCACCACAGAGAGGTGGTCAGGTTTTCCACTGCTTTTGCTCATAATAGCTTATTTACTTCCAGTTCCAGCAGAATTCTTTCTCTGGCAGAGTGGGCTGGAAAACTTCTGTGTTTCTGCAGTGCTGGAATTTTTTTTGAACTGCAGGGACAATCCCTGGAAGCCTACGTCCAGGACCTACTTGTCTGTGGTAATGTTTTCTCATTCCTGGAAGTAGAGAGCCTGCCTTCCCCTCACTGGCAATGGTTGGACTACCTGGGCAGAATTGTCAGGGTTTTTGTTTTGGCTGAGACTTGGGGGCTGGTGCAGCAGCAGCAGGTGGAGACCCTCCTGCCTCTGCACCTTTGGCTGATACTCACAGGGGCATATGGTCTTGGGAAGTAGCCCCTGCCCCTGCCTCCCCTACTGTAAGGCCTGTAGGACATACAGGCTTTTTCCTTTTCACTGCTGTTCTTGTAAGTCATTTTGAATTCAACCATTTTTAATGCAGGCCTCTGTTTTAGCTGTCACCAAAAAGAGAATCTCCTTCAAACTGAAAAGCCATGGCTTTTGTTTAAATGTCCTGGGAAAGGATGGCTGTCTTTAACAAGGTGAATCGCCTCAAAGAAACTGCCTGTGCTAGGACTATTGAGGCAGTGTCATTACTATCCACAGCTGTGTGGAATATCTGCAGTATTTAAATAGAAGAGAATCCTAGTGATAAGGAAGAGAGAGTAATTCACAGAGCAATTAGGGTCTGCGGTGTATGCAGTAGGTAGAGAAAATGGGCAGACCAGGTGGGCCAAGTGGTGCTTATCTGCCAGCAAATTCTATGTTTCAGTGTTTAGTGGCATCCAGAGCTGATTGTGCTGTGGCAATTAGGTCCCCTGACAATTCACCATTAGCCTTTTCAGTAAGTGCAGTAGAAACATAGACACATAGAGAGTGACAACAAAAGGAGACCATACCGTCCATCTAGTCTTCCCATAGGCCTGCCCCCTCCCTTAACTGCTAGTCAGTGTGGTGGTGCCTTTGTACCTGTCCCAAGTATTCTTGAAACCTACCACTGTTTTTGCCCTCACCACTACCTAAGGAAGGCTGTTCCATTCATCCACCATCCTCTTGGTAAAGAAAAACTTGTATGTGTTACCACTGAATTTGCCCCCTTCCAGCTTCATGTTGTGCCCCCTAGTTCTTGTGTGCTTTCTGATTTGGAACAGTTCCTGAACCTGCACCTTGTTTATTCCATTTAGGAACTCACAGGTCTCAATCATGTCTCCCTTCTCCCTGCACTGCTCCAGAGAGTACATGTTCAGGTTTTGCAGATGCTCTTCATAGTTTTTGTTCTGTAGGCCGAGCATCATTTTTGAAGCTGTCCTTTGCACTATCCCCAGTCTGCTGATATCCTTTATTAGGTGTGGTGTCCAGAACTATATGCTATACTTCAGGTGTGGCCTCACCAGAGATCTATAGATTGGCAGGATGACCTCCTTTTTTTGCTGGTGATCCCCCTGCCTATGCAGCCCAATATGCCATTTGTCCATAGTGCAACTTTGTCGCACTGTTTGGACATCTTTATGTCTTCCATTATAATTATTCCCAGATCCCTTTCCTGTTTGGAAGATTCCAGTTGTACTCCTTCCAGGTTGTAGTCCTCTCATGTATTGGCCCTTCCTAGGTGCATGGCCTTGCATTTTTGTGCATTAAACTTTAGTTGCCATATTTCTGACCATTTTTCCAGAGCCTTAAGGTTGTCCTTCATCTTTTCTACCCCACCTGGAGTGTCTACCCTATTGCTCATTCTTCTGTCTTCTGTGAATAAGCGCACCTTACCCTCTAGTCCCTCAGTTATGTCACTAATAAAAATATTGAATAGGATCAGACCAAGTACTGATCCTTGTGGCACTCCACTATCTATACCTCTTTCTTCTCAAAGTGAGCCGTTTATGAGTACCTTCTGTGTCCTTTCAGTGAGCCAGTTCCTTACCCATTTCACTACTTGCTGTCCTACTCCCATTTTGTCCAGTTTGTTGAGTAGCCTTCTGTGTGGGATTGAGTCGAAGACTTTGCTGAAATCCAGGTATAGTATGTCTACTGCTCCTCCCTGGTCTATTATTTTAGTCACCCAGTTAAAGAAGTCTATCAAATTGGTTTGGCATGACCTTCCTGTTGTAAAGTCATGCTGTTTTGAGTCTATGTTGTTTTCCTCAAGAAAGGATATAATCCTCTCCTTGAGCAGGGTTTCCATTATTTAGCCCACAACTGAGGTTAGGTTTATTGGTCTGTAGTTGTTTGCACTTTCCCTGCTTCCGCTTTAGTGCAGAGGAATAACTGTTGCTTTCTTCCAGTCTTGGGGGACCTTCCCCAGCTTGAATGATAGGTTGAAAAGATCAGTCAGGGGCACTGCCAGCTCGTCCCTTAGTTCTCTTAGAAATCTAGGGTGAAGTTCATCTGGTCCCATGGCCTTGTTTGTATTGAGTTTCTCTAGTTCTTTTAGGACCCTTTCTTTTCTAAAGGGACCCGAGTGTATTCTGACTCCTTCCTTGTTGTGTGTTGCATTGCTGGGTCAGCATCATTCCTCCTCCTTGGTGAATACAGAGCAGAAGCAACTGTTGAGTATTTCAGCCTTGTCCTTGTCATTTTCTGTGATCTCCTCATCCACCCTTGTGAGTCTAACATTACCTCCTGATGTCTTTCTCTTCTCACTGACATATCTGTAGAACGTCTTGTCACTCTTTTTGACCTCCTTGGCTATCCTGTCCTCAGTTTCTGCCTTTGCTGTCTTGATAACTTTGTTTTCTTCCTTCTGTGTCTCCTTGTATTCTTCTCTGTCCTTGTCGGAACCGGTTTGTTTGTATTTCCTGAAAGCCATTCTTTACTCCCTGACCTTAGAGGCTGTTTCTCTAGAAAACCAGAGTGGTTTTCTTTTCTTTTTAGCTTTGCTCACCCTTCTTATGTAATGGTTTGCAGTATTTAGTATAGCCCTTTTGAGCTGTGTCCAGTAGTCTTCAACATCTATCCCCGTGTAATGTTAGCCAGACTCAGCTTAAGACTTTGCTTCATTTTTATGAAGTATGCTCATCTAAAGTCCATGACTTTTGTTTTTGAGTGCTTTGTGTCTTTTTTTGTCTTGACCTGGAAACACACCATACAGTGGTCACTGGTGCCCAGATGGCTCCCAACCTCTACCTCTGTGATATTGACCCTGTTTGTTAGTAGCAGGTCAAAGACTGCTTCCCCCCCCCTTGTTTTGTCATTTACAAGCTGTTTCAGGCCCATTACATGTAGGGTCTCTAGAAGGTCCTTGCTTCTGGTTGAACTCTCTGTATGTGTATCCCAGTTTATGTCAGGTAAATTGAAGCCACCCAGTTCAATCACATCCCCTTTGTCACTTATTTTGTGTATGTGTTCCAATATTTCCTTGTTCCTCTCCACATTTGTTGCTGGGCGCCAGTAAAACACTCCTATCCAAGTTGCTGCTCCATTGTTTGCCTCTAGAGTGACCCAAAGTGACTCTGTTTCGGTATTGTCGTTTTGAGTCATAGTAGCTTTTATTCCCTCTCTTACATACATAGCTATGCCCCCCCCCCACTTCTACCAGTTCTGTCTTTCTGAAAAAACAATCTCCTGGTATAGTCGTATCCCAGCCATGGTATTGTTGAACCATGTTGCTGTGATGGTGACCCAGTCCAGATCAGCTTCGGTGATGATGGCAGTTAGGTCCATTAATTTATTCATCAGTACTGTATTCCACAGTGCTTTCTGGTACTGGGTTATATGGGCTGAGTGAATTGCCTGCCTAATAAGCAGTGAAGCTGCTGGGTAAATATCTTTGGCCATGGTATCCAATTTTCTAGATTCCTTTTCAGGAGGTTGTGCAGAGAAAGAAAGGTGCCTTAACTTTCTTTCATGCAGCCACCTGGGTGACCATACAGGTATTCAGCCCACCCCCATTTGTCTACCTGATACTTCTTTTCAATCTTTTATCTATGACTGCAGCCAAGTAGGTGAAGACAAGATTTTTAAAGTGGCCTTTCATAATGATCTGTGAATGGAGACCATCAACCTTTTTGTGGGAGCTAGCCTCATCAGGCCTGATTCACAAAGGTGGATGCATGGCTTGAATCAAGCCTGCATCCACCCTGGTGCTGCACCTACCACTTTGGTGCACCGTGCACCCAATTCATGAAGGTCACTTGCATTTGTGACACTTCATCCTGTTTATGGTGGCTTGCACCAGGCATGTGGCTCAAACCCCATAATAAGGGCGGCAGCGGTAGATCAGCAAAAAGCTGGTCGAACATCAGGCCTGGGGCACACTGGCTATGAATCCTGACTTTCGGAAGGGGACCACCACAAGCCCCATGTGCCCTGTGTTCAGCGCACCCGGGGCTTGCACTGGTCCAAATGTTTTGTGAATCGAGCCCATCATGTCCATAAATTCCAAATCCTTTTCTTTCTCCTCAGTTTCTTGAGTGAGGATGTTGAGGATATTGACCATTTGCCTGACAAAGGAAGAAAAAGATAGCAGTGTTTTGTAGGTCTTGGAGGGAAGTCAAATTTTTGCTCAGGTGAACCATCTGATTTAATAGATTCACCTTCCTCCTCCTCCTCTTCATAGTACATTTGTTCCTCCGCCACCACAGGCAGATAGGTTGGAGCCTGAGCAGGGGTGGGGGGTATTCACAAAATTTCCCATGACTTGGAAGGCTTCAAAAAATCTGCCACATTTTTTTATATCCTCGAATGTGGGCATTTGTCTTTGGTCCAAAGCCTGCTCCTTTCATTTTTTCAGAAGGAGTAGTAAGGGTCTTTTTTTTTTGTTTGCTTTTTCTTAGAAGACACTGTTTCCAGTGCATGCTCTGATGCTGTCGTATTTGTATTTTTGCCATCACTGGACTCAGAGTTCCTCCTTTTAGACACCCTGGTAGGTCTTTACCATCTTTACCATGATTATCTGATGGCTGAGCAGCTTTATTTTTTTCCTGTCCCCTGTGATGGGGACTGCTGCTGTATTTCTGAAGAAGAACCCTCTGGTTAGTGCTTTCCGCCATCATTAGGAACTCCCTCAGAGCCATTATTATTTTTTGGCAATATGGAGTCACACTGAGAAGTTATAAACCCTTCTCTTTTTTAGCCCCTTTCTTTTCAGTTTTCGGGCAAAACTTAATACAGAGTTCTCAATTAGCAAAATTGTTATCTGGTGCCAGGCATCATAAACAAAGCTTGTGGCAGTCTGTCTTTGCCAGGAGCAGAAAAAAAGTTACAATTTTTATTCTGCCTGAAAAAAAATGATCAGATATCAGATTAAAAGGAATGCAGTCATTTTTAATAAGAACTGCTAAATAATTAACAATAAAATGCCAGTAGTGATTGTAACTGAGTTGGGGAGAAAAACATTGGTCCGGCTTCCCTCAAAAACAGGAACCACGACTGTAAACCAAGGAGGACCACTAATAGCAGTTGTAATTTAGTCAAATTGAACTAAAATAAATGAAAATAGTAGCAGTTCCCCACAGGTGGGAACTACACTTTCAGTGTCTTTCTCCAGTTCCTGGGAATTGAAACTGGACCCGGCGAAAGCACAAAAATGAGTCAAAATATTAGAACCCTAAACTAATGTAGAGTTACTGAGAACATTAACCAAACAGCATTTTAAAGTAATAAAAGCACTTTCTGGAGACCAGAATACTGGAGCTGAACTTTGAGGTGACTGCTCTCTTGAAGTGCAGAAACAAATTTGAGCAAAGAGTAGAGTGTGACACCCGGCAGAGTTAGAGCCTAAATTCTATTAATATGAATAGGCTCTATCTATGGTGCATCTCTCTACATGGGGAAATAGTTCAGAATATGCAAATATTCAGTGGAGGATTCCTGGGGTTAGAACCAGGCAATTATATCCTATAACTTGACTGTAATAAATACTTCAATCCAGTGTCTCACAGAAGACTAATCCCCCAAATAGGGGATTTAGGACTTGCAAATACACTAACTACTCTAGGTAGATTGTTCCAGTAGCTGGTTGTTTGACAGGACCCAGAAAATGTCAGAAAGGTTTTGAGTGGTGTGCCTCAGGGGTCCTTGCTATGACTGTTACTATTCAATATGTTTATAAGTGACATAGAAATGGGAGTACATGGCAAAGTGAGTATATCTGAAGACAACATAAAGCTTTGTGGAAGAAGAAGCACTACTATGGAAAGACTTGAACTGTGGAAGGGTTATTGGACAATGACTCACTCACCACAGTATTACAAGGTTAAATTACTTATTATGGACTGTATGCCAGACAGACAATCTTCACCTACACTAATCCCAAAGTTTCAAGGCACTCCTCTTTTTGGCTCCTGAGATTTGGCATGTAGGGCACCATGCCTCACCATTTTGGACATCAGGGCTGCATTAAAGAAAACAAGATCATATCTAACTGAGCAATGCCAAACAGGCAGAGCATTTAAAAATATATATATTTTTAAAGTCTTTTGACTGCTTGAAAAAGTGGATTGTGAGTAATTTTACACCAACCATCATGGTCACTGTGAGCCCTGAGGAAGAGGAGTACCTCAAAACACTGGCATCAGTCACTGTTTAAAATGGTTTGGTGTACACTTCTTAATCAATAATTTAACCTTTAAATAGCATGGTGATGGTGAATGAGCTATTGTCCAATAATACTTCAGCATAGAATTTGGAGCAGATTCCAACCTGTTATTTCTTTTGTAGGGGCTTCCATACTGGATTTTTCTTGAGACTTGTACAGTGGTCATGAGCATGGCAGTCTAAGTTCAATGCCATGAAATACAATGTAATGCATATTGGCAAAAATAAAATCCGCAAGCAGATCATAGATCCAGTGCGGCCATGGTGGAAATGGAAATAGAAGTGATAATAATAAAAAGCAATACAAATTTTTCATCTCAGTGTGAGAAACATAGAAACAGACCATGATGGCAGAAAAAGACCAGAGGTCTATCCAGTCTGCCCATATTTCCTATAATCTCTTGAACCTTCCCTGGAACCTATTGTTCCTTCAGGGTACTAACCCTCCCCCTCTTATCCCCATTCTCCTCCCTGGTCTTGTCACCCCGGGTGACTACTAGTCTCTTCATTCTATCCGATGCCCATTTGAATCCCCTGACTGTGTTTGCATCCACCACCTTGGCAAACAGACTGTTGCAAGGTTCCACCACCCTTTCCGTAAAGAAGTACTTCCTCACCTTCCTCCTGAACCTCCCTCCTGTTAATTTCCACTCATGACCACTTGACCTCGAGTTGGTATTCAGGGTATATACAGTAGTTCCCCCACAGTTTACCTTGTTAATTCCTGTAAGGAACTTGAAAGTCTCTATCATATCTTCTACCTCCATTCTGGTTTGCAGTAAGTACATATTTAGTGCCTTGAGGCACTCCTCATAGGATCTGCCCTGCTGGCCCTGAATCATTTTTGTTACTCTGTGCTGCACTGTTTTCAACCTATCCCTGTCCTTTCTGAGGTGAGGATCCCAGAACTGGACATAGCACTCCAGGTGAGGCCCCATCAGGGATCTGTATAAGGGAAGTATTACCTCTTTTTTTCTGCTATCAATACCCCTCCTGATACATCCCAGCATCCTGTTACAGAAGCCTTGCTATAGGCTTTGTTGCTCTGGCTCATTTGTTTAAGGGAGTTACTACTGATAACTCCTAGATCCCATTCCTCTTCTGTAGTGCTAAGCCTCATCCCACCCATCCAGTACTCTGTCTTGGGATTTCTTTTCCTTAAGTGAATGACCTTTGACCACCCCTCTAGTTTTGGTAGGTCCCTCTGCATATCCCTTATTCCCTCATCACTATCCACCGTCTCACATAGTTTTATGCCATCTGCGAAGAGACATAGCTTGCCCTAGAGTCTCTCACCAATGTCGCTAATGAACATGTTGAAGAGGACCAGACCCAGGACAGATCTCTGTGGAACCCCACTCATAACCTCCCTTTCCTTTGATTTAACCCTGCTGACCACCACCCTCTGCTGCATCCCTTCTAGCCAACTACCCACCCATTTCACTATGGTTTAAGCTGCACCCAAGTCTTCCATCTTTTTGAGCAACCTTTTGTGCAGTACTGAATCAAACTCCTTGCTGATGATAAAGTACAGCAGATCCACAGTGTGGCCCTTGTCTACTTCCTTGTTCACCCAGTCATATAACAAAAAAATCAGGTTAGTCTAACAAGACCTTCCTGTCATGAAACCATGTTGTATTCTATCCTAGAGCCTATTGCTCTCTAGGTAGTCTGAGGTCCTCTTTGATTAGCAATTCCATCTGCTTCCCCATGATGGAGGTCAGACTGATGGGCCTGTAGTTCCTTGGTTGCTCTCCATCCACCCACTTATGAAGTGGTAAATGTCTGCCATTCTCCAATCCTTTGGAACTTCCCCGGACCTAAGTGAGCTGTTGAACAGCCCAGCCAGTGGTTCAGTCAGTTCTGCTGCTAATTACCTAAGTATCCTCAGAAGTAGCTCATCTCGTCCTGGGGTGTTTTTTGTCTTGGAGGCCACCAGCCCTTTCAGGACCCTCTCGTTAGTAAGTATTGGCTGCCTTATTTCCAGGACTCCATTAGTGGCTGCTTTGATGCCGCTTTCTGGCATGGACCTGCAGTCCTCCTTAGTGAATATGTGACAAAAGTAGTCATTCAGGACAGTGGCCTTTTGCTCATCCTCCTCTATCACTCTGTCTCCTTCAACTAGCCATGCGATGCCCCCCATTGTTTCCTTTTTTTACTGATATATCTAAAAACTGTTTTCCATTCTTGACCCCTCTGTGATATGCAGCTCCATGTCTGTGTTCACCTCCCCAATGACCCTCTCTGCCTCCCAATTTTTCTGTAGCTAATTCTCCCTTTCTTCATCCCACTGCTTTTCCTTGTATTTATAGAATGACTTATTTTTGGCCCTAACCACCTCACTGACCCTAGCTAAGAACCGTAGTGGTCTCTTAAACTTGTTTCTTTTTTTAGATACTGTTCTTATGCTTGCCTTTGATGCTTTCAGTATAGCTCAGTTTATTGCCTCCTATTTCTCCTCTACAGCCCTTGCATCCTCCACCCCTACTAATTTATCCCATACCAGTTCCCTCAACCAATAAAAGTCTGCTCTTTTAAAGTCAAGGACTTCAGTCCTTGATTGTGGGTTGCTGGACCCCAAGGACCAATTTAAACCACCCGGATTTGTCGCCGCTGTTCCCTAGTGGCTCCCCTACTCCTACAGTACCCACCAATTCTGAGATGGTATGCACCACAACATAGATTACATTTTGCCTGGTAGGTTCCTTAACAAGCTGCACTAGTAGACAGTTTTGGAAGGCATCCAGTAATGTCTGACTCCTGGCACTCTTGGCCACCAGGACCTCCCAGTCAATGTCAGGCAGGTTGAGGTCGCTAACCACCATTACTTCCCCCTTTGCTGTCCCTCTTTTAAATTCCTCCTTTAGTTCTCTGTTCCTTCCCTCCCCTTGCCCTGGAGGCCTACAGATCACCTATAAGTGCACTTTCCTGCCTGAGGCTGCCATGAGTTGCACCCATTCTGACTCAGCCTCACCACTGCTACCCATAATAATTCCATCTTCTGCCACTTTAACAGACTCCTTGATAAAAAGGGCAACTTCTTTCCCCTACCAGTTCTTCTATCCCACCTGAACAATGAATACCCAGGGACCATCAACTCACAGTCATTTTTATCTGTGGCCCACATTTTTGGGATGGCCACCAGATCCACTTCAGTGTCTGCCATCAGCACCTGAAGCTAGCCAAGTTTGTTGCCCAGGCTCCTGGCATTAAGGCATACCCTCTCCATTTTACCCCTGCTCTAACTCTGCTACTGTCCTTTTGTTTTTTGTGTTTTCTTCCCTCCTTGTTTGTGCTTATACCTTTTAATTTCCTACTTACTGGTATTCTTGCCCTTGTTCCTGTGAACCATACTGCATTCCCTGTACCCTCTTTGCAGTTACTGTCCCCTGGATGTGGGGGAGATCTATCTCGGATCCACTTCTGTTCACCATCCACAATGGATCCCTTAGACCCAAATTCCCCTGTAGACAGTTCAAATATCTGATGTCCGATGCAGACATCAAACTTCTACCCTAGTGTGCTAGTCCCCTCTTTTGTCAGGTGAAGTCCATCACCTTTGAAGAGTCTCATGTTCCAGAAATCCCCCCAATCGGTATCCCATGTCCTGACATCACCCTTTAAGCCAACTATTAAACTGCTCTATTTAATTACTCCTAATTCTGTCCTGCTTCTGCTCCATGCCACACACAGGGAGGACATCAGAAAAGACCCGGGAGGCTGAGTGTGTCACCAATCTGTGCCCCGGTCTCTGCAAGTTCCTCTTCATGGTCTCTACAAACTGGTTGGCCAGATCATTGGTACCCAGGTGTTCCAGCACACCCAACTCCTCCCCTCCGCCATCCTCCCTATTCTGTCTAAATCCCAGTGTGTTGACACTCCAGGTAAGCATCAGACCATCCCCCTCCCATCCAACCTCTCCGCTATCACCCTATCTATCCCCCTGATCATTGAGTCCCCAAGCACTAAGTCCTTTCTGTTAGCTTTGCTCTACTTGGGTGTCAATGTAATGTCCTGCCCTTTCACCTCAACTGACCCAGAATCCCCACTGGTGGAGTCAAGAGTCTGAACCTCCTCCAAGGATGCAAAGCGAGTCACCATCTGGATGATACAGGGCCAGACAACCTCCTCATGGCTGCCCCAGACCTCCGCACCCTGCCAGCCTCTACCCCCCTGGACCAGTGGGTCTCTGGGGGAGTGGGGTTGAGCTCCTGCTGAGCTGAGTGTATAACAGAGACATCTTTATCATTGCTGCTACTAACTGAGCATGGAGCTCAGCTATGGTCCTGCAGAAGGGGTAGTACCACCTCCTCCAGAGCACAAGAGAAAGAATGTGAAAAGGCAAATACGATACTGGAGTGTGTTACATTATATTATAGTCTCATTGCTTAATTAGGTACTGCAGATACTTCCCTCTCAAGGATCCAGATAGGCTTTAACAGGGCATGTTAATTTGTTCTAAGCATAGTCTCTTACCCACATCATTGTACATTTTATAGTACTCCCGGATGGCTAACACTGAAACACAGAACCTCCTTTAACCAACTGCTTTTGTGCTTAAAAAAATGGAAATGCAATTACCCAGTGACATCTTTTGAAACTTTAAGGTCACTTTCTAATTAATAGGGAACAAGATCTATGTTTTTGGGCTCATACGCACATACATACATGTGGACATGTGAAGAAGTCAGCAGAAGAAGGCCATTTGGTCTAGCAAGCCTGCTCATATTGCAGGGTCCACAGCTTGAGCTAATGTCCCTGGCCTCCCTCCCCCACTCCTCCCATCCTCCCTACCCATGATCCTCACCTTCCCCCTATGTTTATCCCAGCCTCTCATAAAGCTGCCCACTGTCTTCAATGAGATGACCTTTTCCAGCAATGCATTCCAAATGTCCACCACCCTGTCTATGAAGAAGTGCTTCCTGACTTCCCTCCTAAACCTCCCACCCTCCAGCTTAAGACTGTGCTCCCTCATGTTATGGTTGCCACTCGGCTTAAAGAAATTCTCCTTATCAACCTTATTTATCCCTTTTAAGTACTTGAAGGTCCCAATCATGTCCTCTCTTTCTCTCCTGTCTTCCAGGGAGCAGATGTTCAGTGCCCTCAGCCTCTCCTTGTATGCCTTACCCTGCTGACCCGCTATCATCTTTGTAGCCCTCCTCTGGACCTTCTCCAGCAGATTAATGTCCTTTTTGAGGTGTGGGCACCAGTACTGAACTCCATACTCAAGATGCGGCCTTACCAGTGACCTGTACAAGGGCAGTATACCCTCCCCTCTCCTACTACTGATCCCTCTAGATATGCATCCCAGCATCTTGTTTGCCTTTGCTGCTGCTTTCTCACACTGTGTGGAGTGCTTCAGGTCACTAGTGATCATCTCTCCCAGGTCCTTCTCCTCCTCTGATGCAGATACTTCAACTCCACCCAGGTAATACCTGTCCTGGAATTCTTGGCTCCAATATGCATAACTTTGCATTTATTGGCATTGAAACCAAGCTGCCAGATTCTGGACCACCTCCCCAGCTTTTCTAGCTCTTCCTATAAGTCCTGTATCCCTTCAGCTGTGTCCGGTCTCCCACAGAGCTTGGTGTCATCTGTGAATAGGCACATTTTGTTATTAATGCCATCCCCAATGTCATTGATGAAGACATTGAACAACACCAGCCCCAGCAATGAGCCCTACGGGACCCCACTGGCTACCTCTCTGGTGCCAGATAACTCTCACCCAACAACCACCCTCTGGGTTCTGTCCCTCAGCCAGTTTTCCACCCATTGGGCCATCTTTTCTCCATCCCTGAGATCCATCAACTTCTTGATCAACCTTTTGTGGGGCACAGAGTCAAAGGCCTTGCTGAAATCAAGATAGAGGATGTCAACCACTTGCCCTCTGTCTACTGTTTTAGTGACACAGTCAAAGAATTCAATCAGATTCATTTGACACGATCCCCCCCCAATAAACCCATGCCACCTCCCATCCTGGAGACCATGCTCCTCTAGATATTCCACCAACCTTTCCTTTAGTATGGTCTCCATGAGCTTGTCCACAATGGAGGTCGGACTGACTGGTCTGTAATTCCCTGGGTCATCCTTGGGACCGCTTTTGTGGAGGGGCACTACATGTGCTGTTCTCCAGTCCTGCGGCACCATGTCTGACTCTAGTGAACTATTAAATAGGTCTTCCAGTGGCCCTGCCAGCTCCTCAGCCAGTTTGTTTAGTACCCTTGGATGTACTCTGTCCAGGTCTGGTGATTTGTTCACCTTCAGTGCCAGCAGTCCCTCCCTCACTCTATCCTACTTTATCACTACATCTGTGTTCCCCTCCCCCTGCTCCTCTTTTCCCTCCTAAAGGCACTGGTCCATCCTTCTCCTTGGAGAAGACGGAACAGAAGTATTCATTTAATATCTCTGCTTTTCCCCTATTATCCTCCACCCACTCCACCCATTTCTTAAGCCTAATAAACCCTTCCTTCGTGTCCCTTTTCTTGCTTATATAGTGAAAGAAAGCTTTCTCCCCTTCTTAATTCCTTCAATTATTTGCAGCTCCTTCTGTGCCTTTGCTCGCTGAACTTTCTTACTTGCCTCTCTAGTCAACCGTAGGAAGTTTTCCCTATCCACCTCGCTCTTGGTCTTCCTGAATTCTCTAAAAGCCAACCTATTTTTCCTTACTGCCTAGGTGACCCTAGAACTGAACCAGCTGGGCACTTTGGCCCTTGTGTTCTTCTCCCTGAGCCTAATGCATTCATCTGTGGCAACCAATATTCCTTCCTTAATGATGGACCACCTTTGGTCCACCCCCATATCTGCTCTGATGACCGCCAGAGGCTCCTTAGCACTTCACCCATTTTCCTGAAGACTGCCATCCTGAAAGATTTTGGTCTTAGTCGGGATGTTTCCCTGCCCGTATGCAACTGGAACCACAGTGTAGAATGGTCACTACCACCCAGTGGCTCCCTGGTCATTATTTCTGTACATTCTCCCCATTTGTGAGTACCAGATCAAGAATTGTCTCAGATCTTATTGGTTCAGTGACACCCTGAGTCAGGGACCCACTCTGCAGTCCTTCCAGGATCACCTGACACCTAGCACATGTTATGGAGGGTATGCTCCAGTCCACCTTGGGCAGGTTGAAGTCCCCCCACGATTACCACCTCTCCTTTCCCTGCAGCATCCAATATTTGTGAGCTCAGTTCCCTGTCCTTCTCCTCATCCTGTTTGGGTGGTCTGTAAACACCCCCAACCTCACTTTTCTCCCTCTATCGGACCTTAACTGAACCCATAATGCCTTCGCCTCCCCTTCCTCAGATTTCTACCTCAAATTACTCCTGTGTGAAACAGCAGTGGGTCAAAGGTCATCCATTTTTCAGATTATAAAACTCTAGAATGGGCTGCCTTTGGATCTCACAGCTATTGTGAAATTCACAAATTGCAAATCTGCATTTACATAATATTTTAACAAGTTTTTGGAACTGTAATTGTTGTTTAAAGAGCTGTTGACATGTTCAGAAAAACTTTAACAAAACCTAAAATTTAGACACAGTCCAGCTTGTATTTCCTATTAGTACTGTATTCCTCATCCCCATTATTTATTACTGAGGTCATCTGTATGAAAACAGGATCTTTGCTCCTGAAGAGTTTATCTATTCTTGTTGTTGTCTCCCTTCCTGAAGTCATAGAGTACTGCTTGTGATATCACAGTTACTCCCATGGCAACAGACTGTGATTTCACAACTGAGAATTATGACTTCCAGTGGGAAGTAAGCTGTAGAGGCAGATGGACTCTATAGGAACACTAAGGGATAAAGATCATATATTCATTCAAATTTCCTTATTAATAAATAAAGGGGAGAAGAAATATATAAAATATAAATGGAATGCAGGCCGAATTGTAGCTATTTTTTTTTTAAGTTTTCTTTGAGGTGTCAGTAGCTCCTTAAAGCAGCAGTGCAACAATATTGGGCAAAAAAAATAAACTCTACAATTTTTTCACTATAAAATATTCCAGTCATTTTATAGTTTTATTTTGTGGTAAAATTTTCTAATTTGACCAGAGTTTGAGTATTTTATAAATGTTTGAATTGAACTTTTTTTTCAAGAAAAAAAAGATGATCTCTACTTTTTCCATAGAAATAGCATTGTAGATCTGGAGCGGGTTAGGTTTGAAAAATTAAAAAAAGTCACATGCTGCATAGCACAGGAGGCACTGAGATAAGTACATTTAACAGATATGCAAATATTTTACTTAATCATAGCTGAAACTAGATTTTTTGTAATAATATTTTTCATTGCACTGCTGCTTTAAGATATTTTATTGACAAGTATGGTTGTATGATACTGTGTCTGTTATTGCAATTTATTGACCCATGTCACCTTAAACAAGGGCACTTGTTTGCCCAGAAGTGTGTTTGTTAAAAAATACATTAAATAAAATTAAACTACACAGGACTTCACTGGCCAAAAGAAGGAGGCGATCAATGGTTCTTTGGATGCACTTTTAAATATGGAGCTCTTTCCACTAACAATATATTAATAGAAACAAAAATAGTTTTGCTCTACTGTACATGTATATATTCCTTTGAAAACTGAGTATATAAGGAAGGAAGTGATCCACATGGGCTGTATTCCCCGAAGAAGTGCTAGATCAGCACAAAATGTTGGGGCATCTATACCAGAGTCCCCGCTATCATGATTTTGTTTATGTACTGCCCCCTCTTTTTTGCACTTAGCACTTACAAAAATCAGCAGCAGTTCAAATACACTTCAGTGTGCTGTCTTTTGTTATTGTTCAATAGTTGGTCTACCACCTAGAGTACTATATACAGTTGTTGAGCCTATATCGGAAAAAGGATAAGGACAGGCTTGAAAATATCCAGTGCAGGGCGACACCAAAGAGTCATGGTTCAACAGGGAAGAACATATCAGAAAAGACTCATGAGCTTAAAACTGCACTCATTAGAGGATAGGAGAGAGAAGGTGGCAGAAAATAAATTTACAAATACATACTGTACAAGGGCATAACATGGTACATACCTAAGATTAATTTAAGATCAAAGGGCAAACAACTACTAGGGGTCAGAACCTCCAAACGAGGGAGGGATTTCATGAAAGACATAAATCCAGAAGCATATGATTTGATACCTTTAAATGGACCAACATAGATGTAACAACAAGAACAAAGTGCTCTAGCTTTCAAACCAACCAGTCCTTCTTCAGAAGCTCATGACAATTGTCATGAGCTTCGAAGAAGAATCTGGTCAACTAGAGCACTTTGTTCTGTTAATCTATGTTGGTCCATTAAAATATCAAATCATTTGCTTCTGGATCTATTCTTGCAAGGACCAATACGGCAACTACTAAATCTAGATGAAAGACATAAGGAAGCATTTCTTTATGTATAGGGTTGTAGTTAATGGAACAAGATACCCAAGGACATAGTCAATGCCAATACATCATCTAAGTTCAAAATCCAGTAGAAAAGCTAATAGGCAGGAACAGATAATCAGATCAAAGGGAGCACTGGGAGATTCAAAATTACTGAGTAGGCCTAGGTAGGTAAAACAGGCCAGACTGAATGGACTTTTCTCTTTCTCTGCCCATGACCATCTCTGTATGTGAGAAAGAGTATAAGGATTGAAGTTATAAAAATAAATAAGTTACTGAGATGTATGAGACAGGATGTCACTAACTAAAAAAAAAAAAGAGGTGATCTTGCAACTGTGCAGCTCACTAGTTAGATTACACCTGCAGTACTGTGTGCAGTTCTGGTACCCACATCTGAAAAAGAATAAAGAGAAGCTGGTAACTATTGTGGAAGGCACCAATTATGATTCAGGGTCAAAAAGGGAGGACCTACCAGGAGAGGATAGACAGCCTAAACATGCACTCATTAGAAGGCATGAAAGAAACTTTTTATTACAGGCGGAGATATAACAGGGCAGACACCATTGAATTATTTAGACTAAAAGGTCATATGACCACACAGGGACACAGTCTCAAACTAGCAGAGGAAAACTTCAAGAATGAAATAAGGAAATATTTATTTACAGAAAGGGTTGTGGATAAATGAAACAGACTACCCAGTGATGTGACGAATGCAAACACTGCCTTCAGGTTCAAAACCTAATGGAATAACTACATGGGAGTCATAGGAAACAGATGGGAGGACAGGAATTCTGGGAGCTCATAAGCGATTAAGTAATCTTAGGTAGGAATAATAGGGCAGATTGCCAGATATTCTGTCTTTATAGGTCCAACATCTATGTATCTACCGTATGCATCTAAAAATAAGTTGTTAAATACATTGGGCAGGATTCATGAAGTGTTTTGGGACTAAGTCCCCCACTCTGCAACCCCAGTTGCTCTTTGAAATTGCTGTAGCTATGGTGCAGCCAATCCACAGCCACAGCAGTTGCAGAGGGTGTTACAGTGGGTCCCAATGGCCGTAGCAGCCTCCCGCAGCTGCGGTGCTGTCCCTGGCAACAGCACCCACAAGCTGCCATAATCCATGGAGCCAGTCGTACTCCGGCTCCACCTTAGTGAATACCCGCAGCTGCGGGTGACCTGCGGATTCGCAAGTGGCAACCCACTAGCACCAAGGTTTTCCCACAGCTGTGGGACCCTTGCTGATGTTCATGAATCCAGCCCATTCTTTTTAAGTTTTGTTGTTTAAAGAACAAATGGACACCACTGAAGCACAGAATGCATCAGTTCACACTGATAGAAGGTGATGCATTTTAGATTCCACTACATATGAAACCTAGGGCATTATAAGCCTATAGATCCATTTGGTGCTGCAAAAATATGCTGATGTAAATTCTGAAAAAACTGAAATGCACAAAAATGCACATATGTGTATTAACACACTTTAGAGTGTTTAAGATTGGTGGTGGGGTGCCGGGGCTAGGCTAGTGACACCACTTCTCTGGAGCATGAAGTGAAGTGAATGTATATATCTTTAGTCATTATGGCTCCAAGGGAGCATTGAAGTACACCTTGACATTCCCTCATTATGGAAAATCCATGAAGGTACATGAATGCAGTGTATTTTTTAGGGCTGCAAGTTTGCTTCTACCAAAGAACATAACAAAGCAAAATTGACCCTTTCGTTTCTGTGGACCAAAATCATACTTTGGGCTGAAATCAGGATTGTAGTTTGCATCTATCTGCATCATATGAACCACTGAACAAAATGACCTGGACAGAGAGTGAAACTGGTTTGATTCTCATTAGTTTGTCCACATCACGTTATCAAGAACGGTTCTCCACATGAGGATGCTGCCATCATTTGCATGTCTACTGCCATTGAGAATAGCTCATAGCAGGGAGTTAGGAAGAATTGTTCCTGAATTAGAGAGGATGTAGGCAGGATTGTTCCTGAATTAGAGAGGATGTAGTCAGCATTGTTCCTGAATTAGAGAGGATGTAGGCAGCGTTGTTCCTGAATTAACAGGTTAGAGAAGTCTATTCCAGTTATTACGTAACATCTACTTTACTGAGGGGATCCTGCTTCTATCAATTTTTCCAGCTGGTAGGAATGAAGCACGGGGTAATCACATGACTTGTTCAGGTGAGGAAGTATGTGGCTATGGTAGGATTTTAATTGGTTTAGTTATATGATAAGGGTGTTGTTTACAGTGTTGACTGGTGCATACAGAAAAACAACATTGTGAACCTGGAGAACAGGTTTAAAATGAACAGCAATTTTCAAACTTCGTATTTTTTTTGTTGCATTCATATTTATCTATCCATCTATCAATATACAGTGTGTATATATATATATATATGTCAAACTGCTCAAGTGCAGATAAATCATTTATTCTATGAGTTTTCCATTACATATTCCATTTATGCAACAGGGATGCAATTTTTTTTCTTCTTTTTTTTCTATTTATTCTTTTTGCGCCACTCCTCTCTCTCTGTCTCTGCCAGGCCATCCACCTGGTCACAGACCCCTCAGCTGCGGCATCCCCATATGAGCCATTCTCCCGGGATCCTCTGGATTACCCCCCAGGGGTGGAGATGTGGCACGCACCCCTTAAGGTGCCACGAACAATGGGATAGGGTGGGAGTTGGCCTGGGGAGCTGCTTGCAGCTGAGGAAAGGGTGTCATATAGGCAGAGAGGAGGCAGGCTTGGTTTTTCTCCCTCTGGAGGGGTGGGAACATGCAATGACACCAGTATCCATCCCACCCCCTAGTTACCTTGTTGGCGCCATATGCTTGTGGCACTCCTGGCTTCCACCAGGGGTCCCTCTTGCACCGGCGGCATCCCAAACCCTCCCCCTGGAGAAGGAGAGCAGTCATGGGATGCTCGATCCTTCTCCCCCCAGCCGGCCCTCTGACGACCTGAGTCTGTTCCAGAACCTAGGTCGCTGGCATCGCAAGCAGAAATCCAACTGCTGTGCTGGCGGGCCAGCCAGAGATACAATTTTTTTGGGGGGGACTTGTGTCTTGTTTAGTTTTGATTGCATTTTTTTAAATAAAATAAATTGGATTTTTTATGCTCCTGTGTGTTACTGTGCTTTAGACCTTGTTGCTAGGGAAGCTACCATGGTTAATAGGAAGACAATGTCAGAAGGTTTGCAGCGCATGATGTGGTTGGTTACTGCTTATGTGTGGGAGGGCCAGACAGTTTCAAAAACATGGTGGCTCCTTTTGTCGCTTAGCGAGATACTGCTATTGTTTTATTGTGCCATGTCTTTATTTTATGTTAGTATTTAGAATGAGTTAAACATTTGGTTGATACTCTGTCTACCAGCATTTATCTGGTTGAGCCTACATTCCACAGTTTTATTTTGAATCGGTCCGGGGCAAGGAGTGGAGCTGCTGGAGAGAGAGAGAGGCAAGATGCGAGCACTGTGGGCAGCGGGAGACCTGAAAAGAAATTGAGAGACTGCAGGAGAGTCAATCACAGGAGAACTGGCCAGTGGAGAAACTTTTGAATTAAAGAAAGATACTGTTCTTGTGAAAATTGCTAGTGATGGGACAGGATATTATGAGAAGTGGCTGGAGCTGGAAACTTAGGTGTGCATGCAGGTGGGAGGGTAGGGGGGTGACAGCCAAGGAGACACTCCTGTAAGTTGGAGTGGCTTGCAAAAAGGAGATTTAAGAGAGAGAAGGTAAGACAAGCTGCTAAGAGTCTGATCATTGCTGGATAAAAATTAATTGCTTGTGGTCAGGCTATGGTTTCTGGTGGCAGCAGTTGTCATTTCTGGTGGAAACATGTAGGGGGAACCACATGTAAAAGAACATGATGGTGGACAGCTTCGGGATCTGCTGCAGTGTGGAGGAATGAAAAAAAAGCCAAGCTTCCTGTTTTAAAATGGAAAAAACAGTTTTTGGAATTAACTGTACCTGTTGAACTGGTGGCTTTTTTATGCTGGTGATATATGGTATTCGAAATGTGCATCTGGTATGAGAGATGTGGGTGACTGATTATAATGAAATTGAAAGTAAGTGTAAGTAGTGTCAGCAGGAGGAAGAATGATTAATGTTAGGATGTAAAAAAATTGTGGTTGATTGACGTTAGGGTATTAAATAAATAGTGGTTCTGAGATTTATTTAACACCAGTGAGAATAAACAAATTTATTTAATTGCTTTTGTGCCCACACCTATTGCACAATTTATACATATGCACACACACACACCCACACCCACACACACACATATATAGACATAGAAATATATATATTATACTGCTGCAGTAGCACCAGTATAGCTAGGGTTTACAGAGTTTCTATGATAAACACCTAACTTTGCACCTTAATAGCTTTGGAGGCATCCAGTGAAATTGCCCCAAATTTGTCTGGGAGGCATAGCATCACTATGTGAATGGTGTCATGATGGTAGATAGTGTGGTTTCTGAGATATATATACAGTATATACATTAATGTCTATATTTTTTCCTATACTTAATGCACTTTTTTGTTCTCACCTTCAGCCTAGATGGAACAGATTTTTTTTCTGAAACTTTCAGGGTAGAAGTGATCTGTGTGAAATTATTGCTTTTCAAAGGATTCGTGAAAAAATATTAAGCGGTTCCAGAGTTATGAGGATTTAAATATTTTTTCTGAGCATGCTCAGGAGGGGTTTTCGGTAACTTTCTGATATGACCCCCAAAAATTGGGGTTGCAGGAGCTTTTTGTTTTCTCACAACCTGAAAAAAAAGGTTCTTTGGGTTATGATGGCTGCCATCTTGTTTCTTTTCTCCCAAACAAAAAAACATGGAAAATACATACAAATGATGTATTTAAAAACAAACACCTGAATCTAGCAAAGCAGCATCCATTTGGCTATATTCTGGTGGTTGTTTGTTTTTAAAAATACAGCCATAAATGCCTTTCCTGGTCACCCAAAAATACAGGGTTCCCAGCTTAGCGAGAGGAGCTGTTCACCCACCTTCTTTATATGAGAACAGTAGGACTTTCCTGACATCTGCAGCCACAGATGGAGGTGTCCTGCTGGCAGAAGTGCCAACACTGATCAAGTGATCACTCGAGAGCTCTCTCTTGCATCTCTAGCTATCCTTCCTATTTGTTTGTCTGTGTCTCTGTAGCTATCCTTCTATCTATCATATAAACATAGACATTTGTCAGCAGATAAGGGCCTTCAGACCACCTAGTCTGCCCCAATACCTCCACTAACTGTGCTCTTTTATGCTTTGCCTCTATTAGGCTGCCCCCCCCACACACACTCACACACACTTACCAGTAGTCCCCTATGCCTATCTCAAGCATTTTTAAATACCTTTATTGTTTCTGGCCCTACCACCTCTGCTGGCAGGCTGTTCCACTTGTCCACCACCCTCTCTGTGAAGAAGTGCTTCCTCACTTTTCCCCTGAATTTCCCTCCTGCCAATTTCATGTTGTGGCCCCTGGTCTTTGAGCAATTTTTTCTCTGAAAAATTGTATTCTCCTGTACCCTATTTCTCCCTGTGAGGTACTTAAATGTTTTAATCATATCCTCCCCTTCTGTCATCTGCAGAGTACATATTCAATTCCTTCAGCCTAGCTTCGTAGGGTTTATGATGTAGTCCCTGTGCAAGGTAGTGATTTTTGAAGGATTTTTGAAAAAATATTAAACGGTTCCAGAATTCATTAATTTTCTCTATCTCTCTATCTATCTATCTATCTATCTATCTATCTATCTATCTATCTATCTATCTATCTATCGATCTATCTATCTTTTTTATTTCTCTGCCCCTCCAAGCTCTGCCAGCCCTCCCACATCCTTCTCATATAGATTTTTATTTTATATCTCATCCCGAAGGTTGACCAAAGAACCCACTGCTAGTACTGCTTCCCCAGCCCCCTCCACTCCATGACACCCTCCATTCATAGGTAGTGGCACCAGGATGCCCACCCCCTGGTGTTGCCCAAGACTAGAATCCAACACTGGGGTGCTCTATCACCATTGTCTGATCACTACAACATTAAAGATGCAGAAAAGAAAATAGTCCCTCATTGTCTTGTTTTGTTTACCAGAACCTGTAAAAAGTGAAAAAGATCCCTTGCCATTCTAACCCCACACTCACACCTATCCCACCCTGACCCCCCACTCAACACCCAACACATCACACACCCTCCACACACGACACTCACCTGAACATGTCCCACAGCATACATCCACTCTCTGATGGAAGACACATCTTGCTACTGGTACTGGAAACTGCTATATGAGAAAATAAGGCAAGTTTAGTTTGATGTATTACAATGAGTTTTGAATGTTTACTCATAACCTTGCCATGTTTTAATATTTTCACACCACATTTTCAGCATGGTCTTTTGGGGAATCAACCTCATGAACAAGGTAGGTAGAATTTTGAAAGTCATCCCAAAAGATGATTTTGCAGTGTCTGTGTGAAATCACCTTTCTCATGGGATGTTAACATTTTCACTCATTAGGTTCATGAGGTGGGGTCATAAGCAGGCTATCTTGAAAATTCTTTGGAAAAATATGATAAAATTACCAAGTTTTGAGTGAATATTGAAACAATTCAATGCTCACTCACAACTTTAACAATTTTTAACATTTTCCACCAAACATTCAACATGGCCTTTTTGGGATCCCACCTTATGAATAAGGCAGGTGCAATTTTTCAAATCCATCCTGTAAAACGATTTCACAGTCACTCCATAAAATCATGTTTGGGGTGGGATTTGAAAATGCTCACCTACTGGATTCATGAGGTTGGGTCATAAGAAGACTATGATGAAAATTTTGTGAACAAATATGGACAAATGATCATATTATGAGGGAATGCTGAACTATTTCACCACCCCCACAGGCCTGGGAAAGGTAGGTGCAGGGTTGCACACATGGGCCCAATTAGAATTTAATAAGGATAACTCTTGTCTTGGCATAGGACCCTACTGCTCTGTACCCATGGGTACCACAGGGTCCTGTTCTTTGACTGTGATATGGACACTTTGCGCTTTGCATCAGTATGTGCATCCACATGGAAATGCATGACCCACAGATCCCTGCACTTCTGCAGTCCACCAGACAGCACCATGAGTTCTTGACATCTGTTGCTGTAAGAAAGTGCAGGGCTCATGGGGCTCTGCACATCCATAGGTGGACAGAATCTTCCCTTGGTGCCTGTTCATATAGGTCCCCAAGTGACCTTCATGAACGAGGCTGTGTTTCCACTATCTCAAAAAGAAAATAAAATCTTTTGAAAAAAAATACGTTAATACACCATTTAGGGTTCAGCTTAATGCTACAAAAGTAAGAAATATGGTGTTAGGGTTGGATACACACCCTTCCCCAAGCAGTAAGAGGAAAAACCATTAGGGTTTTTGGGCTTTGGAATCTTGGTGATTCAGTGGTGGTGTCTTCCTTGGGGCTATAAACTCTAAAGTGCCCTCACCTTCCCCTGAGCAAACAAGGTCAGATATGATTTCTTTTCTGGGGCCCTGCATGAAGAAAGATACAACAGTTTCTATTAGCAACATATAGGGAGACATACTTTGTACCTTTGAAGAGTATATCACTATGAGGCACTGGTTAGGAGCTGTACCTTATGCTTCAGGCAGGAGGCTATGGGCAGTGGGAGTAGTGAGCATTAGGGTTGACAACCCCAAGGTATATCTCACCACTGATTCACCAAGACTCCAGAGGTCCAAAACCTTAATGTTTTTTTTTTTCTCTAGCTGCTTGCTGGTGTGGGGGTTGGGAGTTGGTGTTGGAAACCTTAGCCCCACATTTCCCTACTTTTGTGATATTAAGTTGAACCCTACCTGGCACATTAACACAGTTTTTGTTTTCCAAAGAAAATATATACAATACATACATAGATATGGGATATGACATGGCCTGACTGAAGTTATCATATTTATCTTTGAGAGAGGCAGGCCAATGATATTGTGATATCTCTTGAGTAGCAAAGCCACGAGTGAGATATCTTGATGTCATTGGCCTTGAGTGAAGATAAATATGATATCTTCAGTCAGATCATGTCATGTTCCATTTATACCACACATGTTTTGGGCTACATGCAACAAAACCCCCAAACATAATCCTCAATAGCCACCACCAACACAACAGATGACATATGTTATTTGAAAAAAAATTATTTGGTTGATCCTTCCAGTTTAAAGTTATCTGATTAATCCTGCCATTATTTTTACATAAATAATAATTTAAAAATGTATCTGGTTGATCCTGCCCTTTTGAGGTTCAGTAGCCCTAACAGTAGTTTCACTTTCCCCCCTGAATTATCCCCCAGCAGCACAACAGGTGACATATTTTATTTAAAAATGAGGTGCTGGATGTCACACCTTGTGCCACGCCGGTGACCCAGGTTCAGGAACGACCTCGGGTCATTGGGGTGCCAGCACAGGGGAGAGGGCAGAGCAGGATCGAGCACCTAACAGCAGGTCTCCTCTCCTGGGGTGGTTGCCCCCCCCCCCGTAGTTCTGCTACCACCGGGTGGAGGTCCAGTGGCAGTGCAGCAGGAAGGGGCAGCAAGTCAGGAGGGTATCTCGAAATGTGGTGCATGCGTGCCTCCACATGCACATGTGTGCACATTCAGGACTGGGGGTGGGCGAAAATGGGAAAAAAAACACTAAACAAAAAATATATCTGTTTGATCCTGCCAGTTTAAAGATATTTAAAGTGTTATCCAGTTGATCCTGCCATTATTTTTATGTAAATAATCATTTAAAAACTTATCTAGTTGATCCTGCCACTCTGAGGTTTGGTAATCAAGTTTCACTTTCCCCCTGAAATGTAGCGTGACTGGACGGTATCAACACAGACCCATAAGGCACTCTCAGACCTTCATGGTAAAGCAGTCTGTATCAGACAAGTTAGGAAAATATGTATTTTGATAAGGTAACTGAATTTCTTTAAAAGAAACTGCCAACTGTACTGTACCTAGAAGACAGCGAGAGACTTGGCAGTTTCAGAACAGCAGAGGAAAGCATGAGTGTGCGTTGCTATAGCATTGCACACTCCCACGTCCTTCTGCTGTTCTAAAGCTGACAACTCACTCACTCTTCTCTCGGTATAATTGGCAGCTTCTTTTAAAGAAATTCAGTCAACCTTAGCAAAAGTACAGAGTTTTCCTAACTTGTCTGATACAGACTGCCTTACTGCGAAGGCTTGGGAGCGCCTTATGGGTCTGTGTTGATACCGCTCGGTCACGTTACATTTCAGGGGGAAAGTGTAGCTAATGTTATGATTACCAAACTTCAACCAGATCAACCAGATAAGTTTTTAAATGATTATTTATGTAAAAATAATGACAGGATCAATCAGATGACAGAGGCATGCATGTGTGTGTGTGTGTGTGGGGGGGGGTACAGGTCCTAGAGAGAGAGTTGCATAACGAAAAGTGAAATACTTTCACTTTCCTGTCTATGACCTATAGGAATATAAAGATATCACCATGACATACAGGAACATGGAGCTATCAATGATCTCTCCACTGCCTGACTTGGATATTAGTGTTTTTCTCTGCATTTATCCCAAAACATGTTATACTGTATATATATATATATATATATATATATATATATATATATATATATATATATATATATATATATATATATACACTATATATATATATATATATATATATATATATATATATATATATATATGTAAAACATTGTTAATTCACCAGTTGGGGTTCAACTCACTGCCACAAAAATAAGAAAATGTGGCTTTAGGGTTTTCAACCCTAACTTCCACCCCACCCCCACCCCAAGCAGCAAAAGGAAAAAAATAGGGTTTTGATCTCTGCAGTCTTGTCAAATAAGTGGTGGAGTTTTCCTTGTGGTTGCCCCTGCACTTCCTTGTGGCCATAGATACAGGCACATAGGGCAAAGACTCCATCTGTTAGCCAGTGCACAGGCTCCTCTGCCACCCACAGGTGCAGAGGTACAGGGCCCTATACCAAGAGGACAGTTGTCTTCACTATATGGTACCCAGGCTCATGCGAACAGGTCTGCAGCTTTCACTCCTTGGTGGGGGGGTCACATAATAGCACCATTTCCCACCCTCAACTCATGCAGCTGGGTCACTGGGCTTGCCCCCAAACTCAGCTCACCTTCATGGGATCACAAAGCATACCACCTAGGGTCAAGACTGGTAATACACTTAAAGTTTTGTAAGAATTATATATATATATATATATGTATGTATTTAATTTTGAACCCAGAGTTTTAACCCTTAGGCTGCTGACAGAATTCAAACATATAGGGATTCTGGATTGATATATCAGTCTGCAGCACAGCAAGGGTTAAAACAGTCATTTTATAACTCCCCTTATAAACATGACCGATACCATTAATAGTATACTAGCCAGAATGTAATTTTGCACTAGAGGTGTGAAAATACATCTGATCCAGGAGTTGAAAAATTTCACCTGTCACAGTTATGAGACGGTATGGAAAAATGACAATGTTGAATGTTTGGAGTCAAATTTTTTCCAATTAGCAAAGTTATGAGTGAACTTTGAAATATTGCAATGTTCACTCTTAACCTGAACATTTTACCATATTTGCACACAAAATTTTCACCATAGCCTTCTTATTACTCCACCTCATGAACTCAGTAGGTGAACATTTTCAAATCCCCAGCAAAAACATCAGTTTGTGCCACGGGTGCAATAACACATTTCTGCCATGATTTGAAAAATGACAGCTATCGCATTTATGAGGTGGTGTGACAAAATGGCTGTGTTTAAAATTTGTGGTCAGGATATTTCAAATTACCATAGTTATGAGCAAGTGTAGAAAATCTTGAATGTGCACTCATAACTTTGTCATTTTTTCACATTTTGACCCCAAATTCTCCACATAGCCTTCTTATGACCCCACCTCATGAACACAGGCAGTAAAATGTTCAAATCCTGCCCAAGAGGTGATTTCACAAGGTGATCACAAAAGTGCCTTTTGGGCCAGATTTGGATAATTGCACCACCATTGGTCATGAGGGGGCATCCCAAAAAGGCCATGATGAAAATCTGGGGTTAAAATATGTAAAAATAGCAAAGTTATGAATAATAGTTGAAACCCCACTGAAACATATTAAATTGCACTTACCTGATTTTCTCATATTGCAATCACTGGTTACAGCAGTAAGATGTGTCTTTGATCAGAGAATGGATCTATGGGAAATGTTCAGGTGAGTGATGGTGTGTGGGGAGAATGGAGGGTCTGGGGTGGTGAGTGCTGACTGGGAGTTCAGGGTGGGGTGGTCAGATAAGCAAGGTACCATTTTCTTTTTGCAGATAAAAAAAATCAGTGAACGATGGCTTTCTTTATTTCATTGGACTTAGCTGACACTGGTGATGGGGCACGCTAGTGATGGGGAGGGCACCCCTGTGCTGCTATGTACATACTGAGAATGGGGTGGGTGACCTGGAGGGGAAGGGGTCAAGAGAAGAGGTAACGAGGGTTGGCATTCCAGTTTGCCTAAACACTATACAAGAAAACATTGAGAAGGGCAGGTGGGCAACCTGGAGGGAAGGGGTAAGAATGAAGCAGTACTGGGGGTGGGCACCCCAGTCTGCTTAAGAAATAAATAGATAGCTAGACAGACAGACAGAGAGACAGGCAGAGAGAACAATGGTTCGGTGGCTCAAGCTTGAACTGAAGCTGGCAGCATGACTCCAGGTGCAGCTTCTGCATTCAAGAATGTCCGAAATGTTCTCATACAGAGAACATGGGTGAATGGTTCCTGTCACTAAGCTGAGCACCCTGGAGTTACGGGTGTCCAGAAAAAGTATTTCTGATATTTTTTTTTTTAAGTAAACGCAAGAATGTAGCTAAACAGGTCTTGTTTAGCTGGGTCCAGGTGTTTCTTTTTTCTGTGTATTTTCAATGTTTGTGAGTTTTAAAAAAAAGGGCAGCCATCATGATCTGCATTTTTTTCCACACAAGAAAATAAATCATGAAAATAAGCACTGACAACAGTTTTATTTTTTTTTTTTACCATTCGCATTTCCTGGTTATCTCAAAAATCCTTGTAACTCTGGAACCCTATAATATTTGTTCTCAAAACCTTCAAAAAGCACACCCTTGGCACAGGCCCCTTCAACTCTGAAAATTTCATGACAAAATTCCACACCATGCCAGCTGTAGGTGAGAACAAATAATATGCAATGTTAAGTATAGGGAAACCAAACATGCTTTTTTTTTCCCATTTTTTGGCAGTCCATGTCTCAAAAACCAAACAAGATGCCATCACAAAACTTTTCACACCTTGAGAGTCTGATAGTCTGACTGTGCATTTTAAATTTTGACAAATGTCAAATGACACCAAATTTATTAAGGTACAAAAGTTGGGGTTTAGCGTTAAACAGCCTACACAACCCTAACTATAAGGGAACAACTACGCCCCTTTAATAGAGAGAGAGACAGCTATTTATATACTGTATATTGTTTGTGATTACACAGAAAGTTACCTTTTTTTACTTACAGTGAGACTAGGTCATGCTGGATTGCTGTGCAGGCAGCAGGAACTGAGGGAGATTTGACTTCTATGGGGATGAGCCCAGACAGTATGAAGGAGGGAGGCTAAGGGAAGTCTTGGCCAAGAGTTTCAGGAGTATTTTTTTAAGTCTGCCCATTCAAGTTCAGTGCTACTGGTTAACCCCTGGTGTTGTCCTTTGCAGTACTAGCCCATTAAGCATGTAGTGTGCTTAATATGATTTGTGTGCAATGGTGGGTATGTGCATAAGCTTTTATAAACAATTAAGCTTTTTATCATGTGTTTTTGTTTTGCACCTGGCTGGGCATCCCCTTTCATCCTTAGCCTTCACCTAGCCCAATGTCTACCTACTTGCTCCTGGGGCCCACCATGGCTTGCCTCCCATGGCTGGTCAAGTAAGAAAGACACCTCCTTTCCACTGGAGCACAATCAGGCACTGGAGCAGGCAGCAGTGGACAGGGGAAGCAGGTGTATGAGGGTTATCATCCTGATAGCCACCCTTCTCATCTTACTTTCATTCCCTTCATACCACAGGGATGCACATGTGTCAGCTGACACCAGTATGAGAGCCAGCTCCATAGCCCAACAAATGTGTCACTGCAGCAACAGTCACCTTGGCACAAGTGACCAGAAGCCGAACCCAGATCACCCGCACAAAAGCAGGTAGAACATATTCTAAGCCTGAAAGCAGACCCACAATTAGACTTTGTGACAGTATTTCTGTATCAGCCTTCCTGCTGCCATTATCAGTTTGACACATCCATACTCAGTGAGTGAGGATTTGCCTGCCCTTACCAAAAATTAAATACATTGTTTTGTTAGGCATTTCTGTATTGGTAAGGTAGCTGCCAGTGCAGTTTCATGTACCCATACCCACTGTTGGTGGAGCTTTTCCACATTTGTCATCCCTAACCAAATGCTATATTGTGAATTTTGTCAGGCATTTTTTCCTTAGTGAGGTGTCTGTCAGTATCAATTATATTTTCTATGCCTATGTCCTGTATTAGTGGGACTTTTCTAAACTTGTTAGCCTTATAAGAAACTCCATGCTGAATTTTTGCAAATATTTTTGAACAAAAATTAAAGAATAGTGTTCGGCATGTTTTTCCTTAGAAAGCTTCTTGCCAGGGCTAGTTATGAACACTAGTATGCAGTGTTAGTGGAGCTGGAACATTGTCAATATAAAGTATTTATAAAAAAAAAAAGTCTCGTGCAAGTATTAAGGCCAGAGGTTTACCACTGGGAAAACACTTTTTTACCTTGTGAGCTTGATCCAAACATTGTTTCCTATAGTCAAGTTCTTCATCCAGATAGCCTTTCTGTTTACTAAATAGTGCCTGAGAATGGAATGATGCTCGTTACTTGCTGGCTTCTGCATGACAACTTGCACATCAGTGAAATAAAAATATTGGTTGCTCTCTGTTTAGGGTCTCTGATGACTCCTACCTTTTCATTTTCAAGATCTAGCATCTTTTGCTGTAATGCAGATTCAGTGACCTCAATTTTCTGTAGCCACTAAAATGTGGAGAATAATCAGAAGTTATTGAAGCAGTAAATCCTGTTCCATTTACAGGTTTACATGAAAAGCAAAATGATCTGTAGGATTTAATCAATTTGATACCACAATGTATCTTAGGATATGAGTTTTTCTATTGATAATACTGAATGAAAATAAAAAGAGGCAATTGAAAAAAAACATAGAATGTGGCCTGCATACATTCTATTGTAGCTTAAGCCCCAGATAATACCCAGGCAGTTGGTTAAAGGAAATTAATTTCACATTCTTCAGATCATGAAGTAACAGGTGCAATGTCTGTCTGTATTATGCCTGATCATAGCTAATGTTTTATTTTATACTATTGGCTTTATTGAATTGACATTTTTAGATATTGTTAGAAAGTATTTAGCAAGTGAAACAGCAGTTTTACAGCCATTCTAATTAAATAGAGAAAAACTAGTTTACATGTTTAAGCTCATCATTACATATGTTTTTCTAAAATAACATAGTATTACTTCACCTTGGTACTATGAGGAGATAATCTGATGTGTACTGTTACCTTTTCAGCCAAAGTCAGAACTGTTCTTGCTTGTATGACAACTACTTGCTCTTCATTGGTCAAGTTCTGCACCCAAAAGTCAATTTAAGAAACAACATATTTCAAAATCATATACATTTTCTGTGAAATGATACTTATTTCAACTATGCACAATCATGGAAAAGGTTGCCAGTTTTACTGGACACAGTCGTCCCCAAATTGCACCGTTATTTTGTGAAGTGGGTTTCTGTTTCCCAGGAATCAAACTGACACAAACTAATTTCTACCATGCCAAGAGTCAATATTCAAGTCCAGCCCTCTAATTATAAATGGACGGTACCATAACCACCAGGCATCCTAGCTACAAGGTTTCTCTGTAAGGTTATTCATATGATCTGAGCAAAAGAAGAACAGCTGAGGAGGATTGAAAGGCTCAAAGGGAAGGAAGGAGAGTGTAAGGAGGGAGACCTAGAAAAGACATAAATACTGAATATATACTTCTGTTTAGTATTTACTAAAGAGGGAGAGGGGCAGGGCCCACAGTTTGGTGACAGATACAAAGAGGGGAGGAGGTGGACACCAGGCCATTCACAGTGGAGAGAGTCCTGGAGGAGCTCACAAAACTGAAGGTGGACAAAGCAATGGGGCCAGATGGCATATACCTGAGGATGCTAAGGGAGCTGCACAGAGAGCTAGCAGCACCTCTGGCAACCTTGTTCACTGACTCACTCAACACAGGAGTGGTTCCAGAGGACTAGAGGAGGGCACATGTAGTCTACCTACACAAAAGCGGCAGTAGGGAGGAGGCAGGCAACTATAGGCCAGTCAGCCTCATGTCAGTACTGGGTAAGATCATGGAGACACTGCTTAAGGAAAGAATAGTGGCACACTAGGAATCCAACTGGTCCAAGGATCCAAGGCAACATGGATTCACAGCACATAGGTCATGTCAGATGAATCTGATAGATTTTTTTGACTGGACGACGAAGGAAGTAAATCAAGGGGGTGCAGTGGATATTGCCTACCTTGATTTCAACAAGGCCTTCAACACCGTCCCACACAAGAGGCTGGTTAACAAGATGGGTAGTCTGGGCATGGGGCAAAAGGTGGCAAACTGGGAGAGGAACTGGTTAATGGACAGCAGACAGAGGGTGTTGATAAATGGAATCCAATCTGGGGAGAGGAGATGACCAGTGGGGTACCTCAGGGATCAGTCCTGGTGCCAGTCCTGTTTAATGTCTTAATTAACGACATTGTGGAAGGGTGGAGGGAAAGGTCTTCCTGTTTGCAGATGACACCAAGATCTGCAACAGGGTGGATACTCTGGATGGGGTGGAGAGAATGAGGAGGGATCTGAAGAAGCTAGAAAAATCATCAGAGGTGTGACATCTGAGGTTTAATTCAAAGAAGTGCAAAATAATGCACCTGGGATGACGGAACCCTGGGGAGACCTACAGGATGGTGGGGAGGTGCTGATGATCACCAAGGAAGAACGTGATCTGGGGGTTTTCATTTCAGATGACCTAAAGGTGTCTAAGAAGACTACAAAGGCTGCATGGAGGGCCAGTGACATGCTGGGGTGTATAGGCAGAGGTATCACTAGCAGAAGGTGGGAAGTATTGATGCCATTGTATAAAACACTAGTGAGGCCTCATCTAGAGTACTGTGTGCAGTTCTGAAGGCTGCACCTTTGTAAGGACATTGACATGGTGGAGGCGATCCAGAGAAGGGTGACTAAGATGGTACAGGGCGTGCATCAGAAGACATATGAGGAGAGATGAAAGGACCTCAATATGTACTCACTGGAGGAGAGGAGGGATCAGGGGGACATGATTGAAACTTTTGAGTAACTTAAGGGCATAAGCAAGGTGCAGAGGGGAGACATCTTCCAGTATAGGGGAGTGCAAGAATGAGAGGGCATGATATGAAACTGGAAGGTGGTAGGTTAAGGGGATATGTGAGGAAGTTTTTATTCACAGAGAGGGTGGTGGACAAATGGAACAGTCTACCATGGGAGGTGATGCGAACGAGCATAGTGGAGGGATTTAAACATGCCTGGGACAGGCATAAGGGAACATTAAAGGTGGAAAGAAGGGGGGGAAAGCCAGCGGCCAGATAGGACCAGAGGATGCAGTAAGGCTTAAGATTTATGGGCAGACTGGATGGGCCAAGCAGTCCTTATCTGCCAACAATTTCTGTTTCTACGTGTATCTATTCATCTCAGACCATTTCAAGAACACAGCACTAATGGTGTTAAACTGTGTATTCTTTATGTTATTGACTATTATCTGCTGTGAACTAAACTGAAATGACCAACTATATTTCACTCCTGACCTGAACAAATATTTGAATCCAGGTCTCCAGTGGTGGCATATAAAACTGCTGCCTGATTCAACAGAGCCACCACCCAGTCTATCTGTTGCCCCTACAAAAAAATCTTAAGTGTTAAATAGATTATTTGATCTTAGCCATTGTTGAACTGCTTCTTTTATATTCCAAAAGTATTAAAAGAACAACAACAACATGTATTAGTTATTAAAGGAACATACACTTACGGCGTTATCTCCCAAAATGTCCAACTTTTTCATTAGTTCTGACACGACAATATCCTAGAAGACAAAGAAAAGCAAAAGAAAAGTAATCACTTTTTTTTTATTCTAAAATTCCTATGTAGCATTTTAGGAACAGTAAAACAGTGTAGCCGCTTGCAGTATAGCCTAGCAGTTAGAGTAATGTGCTGTGAATGAGCTTGGTACATCCAGTAGACCTGGATTTAAATCCCACAACCACCACTTCCATACTGTATGACTCAAAGCAATTCACTTAACCTTCCAAGTGCTCCAGGATAACCCCTGAACACAGGCACTTGTGCCTAGTGGTCTTTCCCAGTTAGTAAAGGTTAAAAAAAAGTAACATCACTTACTGTTACACCTTCTGCTTCACAATATATCTGGAGAGGGCTTTTCCCCTCTGTAAATGGAATGTAATGGAAGTTGATAGAAGGTGACCTTCTCTCTCGCTCCTACAATAAAAATAGAGATATAAAAACATACATTCCTTTCATGTCATGTTCATAAGTATGTTACAGCTACAAATGTAATCCAAAATCCACATATAGTACTGTTAATAATCCCATATAGCAGGCCCAATCATCCTTACATTTCAGAATGGTGGCTTGTTTTACAGAAATTGCTGTTTACAGAAGTTAGTGTTTCTTGCAGCATTTTGTTTTTACAAAGATGGAACTACACTTGCAAATTTGTATATGATTTCTTTAACAAGAGACCAAACTAGAAATGTTTACGCTTGATGGTAAAAAGTTAGAACAATTGCTCAGTTATGAGTATTTGGGAATACGGCTTGGTGCTAATCTAAAATGGGAGGACCATATACTAAAGCATTTGGTTGGCAAGTCAGACCCAGACTAGCCTGCCTACTTAAACACTGAGACAGTTTGCCTTAGGAGGTGATGCTGTAGGTACTAAGTGCCAGCATTCTGGTCCTTATTTTGTCATCTCATTGCCCTGGATCTCTCCCAAGATTCCTCATAAGCCATCCCCAGTTACACCGCAAGCAGGCAGTATTGCCAAAAGAGGGGAGATGGTGTAGCAATTTATCTCTCCACCAGTATTCATTTTCCACCAGTGATATCTGTCTCCTTTGCTTCTAGAAACATAGACACATAACATTTGATGGCAGATAAGGACCGCTTGGCCCACCTCGTCTGCTCATTTTCCCTACCTACTGTTACACCACAAATATTCTTGATCTCAGGCTTTAACCCCCCCTCCCTTTCCTTACCACTAAGGCTCCCTTATGCATATCCCATTCATTACTGAATCCTGTTACTACTTTTTCCCCCACCAACTCTGCTAGAAGGCTGTTCCAGGCATCTACCACGCCTTCTGTGAAGAAGTACTTCCTCACATCTCCCCTGAGTCTAACTGCCCCTAGCTTCATAGCATGTCCCCTTGTTCTTTAGCATCTATTTTTCTGAAAAAAATACTTCCTTCTTGAAACTTATTTATACCCCTGAGGTATTTGAAAGTGTCTATCATACCCCCCACCCCTTTCCTCCAGGGTGTATATATTGAGGTGCTTTAGTCTCTCCTAAAAGGGCTTTGATGCAGACCCTGCTCCATTTTAGTTGCTCTCCTCTGGACCACCTCTGCTCCATGTCTTTCCATGGATGTGGACTTGATTCTCAAAAATGTTGGAATGCCACAAGCCCCAGGTGTGCCGAACACACATCGCATGGGCTTGTGGAATTCCCTGGCAAGCAATCAGGATTCTTGATCCCGTACGCCACATGTTGCGAGTTAGACCAGCTTCTGCTAGTCTTTTATTTATTTGTTAACTGAGTGGGTACACTGGTTCTAGGGACCATTTTCATGCATGGCTCGGGCCATTAAGATGGCACATATACATAGTCACAGAAAAAGTACATACATACAATGAAAGTACAAGGATTCATAGTAAAACAAAATATATACAAAGATAATCGGAGATTAACATTTGCTGTTGCAGTTTAGGTACAGGACAATATGATCTAGCGATATGGTGGTATTGCAACAAAAGAAATAAGTGTAACTTTGCAGACCTTTTTACAGGGTTTGTACCAAATATGTGGTGCAAGCTGCCATAAAGGGGGTACAGTGTCACAAATGCGCGTGATCTTTGTGAATCAGGCGCAAGGTACAGCAATGTGTTCGGCGCAATGCAAGGTTTGACCCAGGACTTGTGCAAGCCCTGCATCAACCTTTGAGAATCCCACCTGTGGTCTCCAGAACTGGATACAGTACCCTAGGTGAGGCCTTACCAGTGATCTATACAGTGGTAACAACAACTGTCTCTTTCTGCTGGTAATACCACTCCCTATGCACCCTAGCATCCTACTAGCTCTCCCCATTGCTTTGTTACATTGTCTGTCCACCTGTAGGTCATCAGATATGATTACCCCCAGATATCTTTCCTTTTTGTGGTTGTTAATACTACACCACCCCATTTTGTATTCTGTTCCTGGGTTTCTGTGTCCCAAATGAATGATTTTGCACTTCTTTTCATTGAAACTTAGCTGCCATACCCTTAACCATTCCTCTAGCTTTCTTAGATCTCTAATAATTTTTTCCACCACCATCCCCCCCAGGAGTGTTTACCCTACTGCAGATTTTAGTGTCATCAGCAAAAAGGCATACCTTCCCTTATAGCCCCTCTGCAATGTTGCTAATAAGGACATTAATGAGGACTGATCACAGTACAGATCCCTATGGCATCCCACTGGTCACCCTCCCTTCCTCAGAGTGAACTCCATTTACCACCACCCTCTGTCTCCAGTCCCCTAAACAATTCTTTACTGAGTTTACCACCTTTGGACTGGTACCAGGTCAATATGTTGAAGCAACAAGCACTCGGGACAAACAGCATGGTCAAGACAGCTAAAGGCATAATAGCTGCAGGGACAGTATAGCAAAGGTAAATTACAGCTATCCCTGTAGCTACAGTATATTGCCTTTAGGGAAGAGGTGAAAGTTGCTGGCTGATGGTGTGTTGGCTGAGCAACTGCTATGGCTCAATGGATAGAGTCACAGCCAGCAGAGGGTGGTGGAGTGGTGATAGACTAGGACTTGATTCCCGGTCTCAGGACAATTGTTTTTTTTTTGTTGATTGGGTTGTCTCCCCCAAATGTTGCCCCTGTCACTGAGTTTCATCCCCCCTGGAGTTAGTTATTTAAATATGGGGGGGTTCAGTGGCACAGCCCCCTATAACAGGGGGCACAGGGGTTAATGCCCCCCGCAAACACAATTTCTGTGTTTTAGGTCATGGAATGGGATCTATGATGCCGGTTCAACAACACTTTTGTCAACTGGCATCACAGCGACTGGATTTATGTCGACCGCAGGTTGCGATAGACATAAATCTCAAATCTTCGGTCGACTTTTTCTATCAGGGGCTTTGCCCTAAACCTCCTATGTGGGGGCTCTGCCCCACACTTCCACTATACCCACCTAGCTGAGTTTACTTGGGGAAGGGGTGCAGGACCGGGAGACGGTGTGCCCCTGTCTCGAGTGCACCAACACAGCGAGCTGTCGGCAAAGTGTTGATTTTGCTGACAGTGAGATATGTTGCTGTGTTGGTGTCGCCATCAGATCAGCATACCACGGAATGTAGTGCTTGCTGTTTTGCTGAGTGCTACCTTCATTTTCGTCAATATGCTTGAGCGTTTTTGACCATGCTTTTGTTGTCCATGTCATATTGACCCTGTGCCCTTTTGACCTATTCCTAGGGGAAGTGTGGGGGAAAAAAAGTGCAGACTAGATAGGCCAGATGTTCCTTTTCTGCTGTAAAGCTTCTATGATTCTATGATAGGCTTCCCAGCTTGTTTACGAGTTTCCTATGTGGAACGGTGTTAAAGGCCTTACTGAAATCTAGGTATGCCACATCCATGACTCCACTCTAATCGAATTCCTCGGTCACCCAGTCAAAGAAATCTAACAGATTTGTTTCGCATGACCTCTCCACATGAATCCATGTTGCCTCAGATCTTCTAAGCCATTGGATTCAGTTCTTTCTATTGATTACTCATTCTTGAGCCCTCCATCTCCTTCTAAGTCACTATTTTTATTGCGGTGGTCTACCGCTGTACTGGAGTGACACCTGCATCAGTCACCAAACTCCTCTCACCATCTATTCCCGCTCCTCCACTGGTGAGTTGCTCATCCATGGCAACTTTAATATTACTTGGCTCTCCCCCATGCACATAAACTTTGGCAACATGTTAAATCCCTCCAATTATCTCAATTGATTTCACCCACACATCTTAATCACAAATCACTAAACCACTCCTTTCTCGACTGGGTCCTCTCCTCCCACCCCCATTGTATTGTTTATTCTTTGGTAACCAGGTAACATTCAGGTATTATGGATGCAAATATCCTCCCAAATGCCCCAAGTGACTAATGTATGGTTTACTGTGTGCTCAAGATCCACTGCTGAAAAGCTCCCCCCAAAATCATTCTTCACTGGTCCTTCAGGTCACTGAACTTCCATCCATGCTGACCTGTCTACCACCAAATTGTCCCTCATCTCACAAGCCACCAACATCAATTTTTCCCCCCAATCCCTAAAAGTTTATCGACTCCCTCTTCTTCTGCCCGACACAGTCTCCCCTCATCTTTATGATTGACAGCTTACATGGCTCAGACCGTACAGCAATTGCTTATTCCTTTAACCCCTCTTTACAACCTGTGCCCAATCCCTCCTCATCTCCGCCCCTCCATCTGCTTTCCTCTTATGCACTCTTTTTTCTTCTCCCCAACCACTCCTTTGGCCCCTTCAAAGCCTTCTTTTTTTTTTAACAGTAAAGGTTTATTGTTCAACCATAATATACAACTGAATACACAGTCATTACACTGACTGCATTACAAATATTCATATCACATGAATAATACATATGCATATTACAAAAATCTGTATTTCAATCACCTGAGCAAGGTGCATAGTCACATAGTAGCTATGATTAAAGTGCATTATCTTTATACAAAAATTTACATAGTGGGGACAGTGCAGTCACATTAGCTAATGCCTAATTTTCTTTGGGCATTTAAATCTGTCAGCAAGGCAAGAGGGACTAGGGGCCTCACCTCAGTGGCCTTACATTAGAAGATAATCTCTACACAGAGTAAAGCTATTTACTGTCATAAAATGTGTCCTTTCACTATGCCCCACTATCAGTCTCTCAATCTGTTACTTTTTTTTCATTTTTTAGCAGGGCATTGGAACATTTTGCAATACCTGAAGCATCATTGGTTGTCATAGGATGTAATAATATAATCAGGAGATCATACAATCAATCAGTTTTAGTTTGCAAATGAGTACCAATGTAACAATTTTTTCATTGCTTGTATAGTATACATTGAATGGCTACACCGGGCAAACAGCTTAGCTCCGTGCTAATCCCGCTCAAACTCGTTAGCTCCACGTAAACAGTTCGGGGAATATTATACTGTTTTGCACACTGTACTTTCCCATAGGCTGCTCCCTGCAGCTGTACTGGGTCCACACATTTGCTGGAACACACATTGGTCACATAGGTCACCTGTACCTACCTTCACATCACTATGCACTGTGTTGCTGTTGCGGTCTGCACTTCCTGGTTGCTATATTCAGAGCTGTCTTATTCCAGGACTACGTTTTCCCTGCACTCCCAGCCCAGTCTTTCTGGCCTCATTCCCATGCTATATTCAGAGACTGTTTGCCCATGGCTATTCCTTTTGAATATAGCTTGCTTTGTGCTCCGGGCTAACTTTGCCCACTGGGCAGTGCTACTTTAGCCCCGGAGCAAAGTTTTGAATATCTGGCCCATCCTGTCTAATACCAGGACATAATGGCAGAATAAGATGTTCCTCTATTTCATGAGATATCTGTTTTGTTCTAAACCAAAATGCATATTTCAAGCACCTTACTTTTTCCATATCCATTATCTGAGCCTTCTGGTACAATTTAATTTTTATTAAATTCGTCACCAAAGAATGCTCTATTATCCCTTGAGTCAGTCCTAAAGGACATTGGCGAGGAGGTCTCCTCTGAACTACTCATCTTGGGGGACTTTAACCTGAATTGGGCCCTGAATGCAAACCAGTCTCTTAAAGGAATGGTACAAGAAGCAAATCTTGTGCAGGTTATCTCAGGACCTACAAGACTGAACCACAAAACTGGGAATCACTCCATCCTCGACTGGGCACTGATGACCAGCCCTTGTAATATCCAGGCTGCAGGCACCCTACCTGATGCCCTGAGTGACCACTCCCTTATATTCTGTATCTGGAAAAATAGGGCTCCCAGGTTCCGTCCAAGAATCCTGGCTGCGCAGGATTACACCCATCTATTGCCCAAACAACTCTCCAACTACCTTAGCAGCATAGACTGGAGCCCAATCAAGCTCCTCCCCTCTCTGGTCAAGGCGGTTGCCTTCTTCCAGAGAACACTCAACACAGCACCCAACCTATTTACCCCCATGAAGAAACTCCGTACCAAGGGAAGTTGCTATAAGTGGATCACCCCTCCATTGAAGGTCCTAATGATAAACTGTAACAAGGTCTGGAAAAAATACAATCTCTCCACCCTACCTGCTGACCTGGTGAGCTACAAAACTCTCAGAAATAGGTGTAAGCTGGCCATCAAAATGGCCAAAAGGGAGTACGTCATGCAACTTCAGAAAAAGAATCTAGGGAACCCTAGACTTTTTTGGGCCCACATTAGTGGGTTACTAAAGGGGAATGGCAAGTCCAAACTTGGCCCCATCGAGGTCAACGGACAACTAATACATGACAACCCCCACATCACCATGTCACTCAACCACCACTTCACTAACCTAGACTCTTACAAGGTTGGACTACCTCCCCTCTACTCTGACCCTAACACGTGGTCACTTCCTAACCTTGACCGCCCAACCTTCCATTTCAGACTGGTCAAAAAGAAGTTCTCTCACTATTAAGGACACTTAAAACTTCTGGCTCTGGGGGACCCAATGGGATTCACCCCAGGCTGCTGAAGGAAGGGGTCCCGTCCCTGGTCAGACCCCTGACCTGGCTGTTTAATCGATTCCTAAAAGAGGGTGCAGTCCCTGAGCAGTGGAAACAGGCCCATGTGGTCCCTATCCACAAGGGAGGCCATCGGGTGACTATCAGCAATTACAGGCCAATCTCCCTGCTCTGCATCCTGGCAAAGGTACAAGGCAGGCTGATCTATGGGCAACTCCGAGATTACCTGGAGTACCATCAACTTCTGGCACCTTCCCAGCACGGCTTCAGAACCCGACATGGGATGGACACTGCCCTTACCAAATTCTCGACAGACGCAATCAGAGAACTTGATAAGGGGACCCCTTCTGGTGCAGTCTTCATTGACCTATCCAAGGCCTTCGATCTGGTCAATCACAATCTGCTTCTGACCAAGTTGGGCAATGTAGGTCTTGGACAACCATTATCTAAGGTGGCTCGAAAGCTGTCTAACCGGTCGCACACAGAGGGTAAAATGGAAAGACTGCATTTCAGAGCTTCTCCCATTAATAGAGGGTGTGCCACAAGGGTCGATACTCAGCCCCCTCCTCTTTTCCCTTTTCACCAATGAACTGAGCGACCACTGTGGCAGGAGCTCTGTGGTCCAGTATGCGGATGATGCCATCATCTATCGACCTTCCACTAATCTGGGAGACCTCAGCCCCTTGCTCCAAGGTGACCTGAGTTCCCTTGAGAACTGGCATGTTAACAATAGAATGGTCCTTAACATGGAAAAGACCAAGGCCATGCTGTTTAGTCCAAGATCCCTGGGACACAATAGAAAACAACACCTACACCTGACCTCCACGTCGGGTAGCAGCCTAGAGGTAGTGGCGTTACTAAAATACCTTGGCCTCACCCTGGACCAGGGTTTCACCCTCAAGAACCACATGGACCAAGTTACTAAAACCTTACATGGGAAACTAGGCACCCTCTACCGACTGAAAGACCAGTTGATACCTGAAGCAAGGGTCTCCATCACCACCAGTGTCCTCCTCCCGACAGTTACCTATGCAGCTCCAGAAGTCCATGTAGTAGCTAGGCTTGACATGAACAGACTCCAAGCCCTGTACAATAAGGTGGCATGGTACACCCAGTCAAAGCCCAGGAACCACCACTGTGACAAACTATCCCAACTAAATTGGCCCTCTTTGGACGCCCGTCTCTAGTACCCTCTCCTGTGCCACACCTTCAAATTAATTAGTCCAACTCCCCCTCCCAGCCTCTCTGGACTTATTGTGCTAAAGGCTAATCCCCGGCTCCTCCGCACAACAGATCGCACTCTCCTAGCTGTCCCCAGAGTAAGAACCAAGGTGGGAGGCAAGTCTTTCGCTCACACTGCACCCACCCTGTGGAACTCCTTCCCTACTGGGGTGCAGGAAGCACCTTCTATCAAAAGTTTCTACACTAGGTTTAAGGCTCACATGATGGCAACTTCCAAATGCTGCTGCAAGGGCTCCTGGGACCACCACACAGTCGACTGAATCTCACAGTCCTATACTACCCTCAGAGTGTAAGTCATATTCTGTAATGTGGCTCACACCCTCCTCTTTCATTTTTTTTTGTGCCTATTCACATACTCTGCTAAACTCCTGCACCCGCCACAATTGAATGTTGTTCTCAGCACATGTAACCAGCTGACTGTATAATACTGTATGACTTGTATCATACTGTATAATCTCATTATCATACTGTGATATTTACTAATGCTATGTAATCCCGGGTCGCCCCAGAAAAAGGGACCTCCAGGGCCCAGTGGGCTTACCTGGTCACCAAAATTTAATAAATAAATAAATAATGCTATATTTTTAATAATCTATCCTTACATGATTTAAATTAATGTTACTCAAGTATTGCATAACAGCTAATAACCAGACTGAGTATATTTTCAGGTTTGACCACGTTTTCTTTTAGACATTCTTTTGGTCATGTATTTTAGTTATTATTTATAATTCTGAACTTGTACAATATAACTCAGAGTTTATCTTGAGAATGAAGACCCAACCTGCCTAATTCTGCCCTTACCATGACTGTGGAGGCTGACAAAGGTACCCTTAAAAGTTCTTTATAATTGTATAATGGGGGTTCCAAACCTTTGAAATATTTTAATCCCCAGTATTCTGCTTCATATAACAAAAATTGTTTTGGTTTTTTATATCACCTGCAGTTAAAGCCACATTCAAATATTATTTTTCCTTGGTAATTATAAATGAATTTTAGTAATGCTTTTTTTTCTGTATGTTTGACATTGATGATTTGTGATTTGATACTGTATATTGCTTTCATTTCCCACTATTTGTGAACTTTATCCCTAAATACATATTCCCTTATTACCACAATTTTCTCTTCACCCAAGAGCAGTATTTTTTATTAGAACCAAATATATGTTTTGTTTTTGACAAGTTCATTTTCAGTTGAAAATCACCACACCTATTTTTGAAGATCAAAATTTTTTTGAAGACCTTTTCACAGAAAATATGAGTAATGCCGTATCATCAACGTAAGTTAATATGAGACATTGCCATTTATTTATTTTAGGAGCATCCCATACTTGGTCAGTATCAAACTGTAATAAAGAATTTACATAAATGTGAAACAATGTGGGGGCTAGCAGGCAGCCTTGTTTGACCCCCACCTTGATAGCAACAAATAAATCAGAGAAGTTCCCTACATTATTATATCTAATTACTGTTTTGTTATCCATATATAATTGAAATATGGGAATTAATTTTGCAAGTTCTATACCCATATCTATCACAATTTTCCATAATATGTCCCTATTAAGGGAATCAAAAATGGATGAGAAATCAACAAAAAGAGCATACAGTTTTATTTGTTTTATTATTATGTGTTAGAATGAAAACATTGCTTACTGTAGAGGATCTCATCCTAAAACCTTTTTAAAACTATGAGAGTAATTTATTGCTTTCCAACCATTTGGGTAACCTGACAAGTAGAATTTTGGAAATTATTTTTGACATCAAGTCAAGAAGGCTAATAGAATGAAAATGATTATGGTCAGACACTGAATCCTTCTAATGCATAGGTACAATAATATTTCCTTTTCAAGAGGAGGGAATACATCTTTGTCTCAGACACTGAAGAATATTGTTAACATTGGTGCCCATAAAATCATTTTGTTTTTGTATAATTCACAGGACATAGCATCAGGATCAGGTGCTTTATTAGAGGCAAAGGTTAAAATAGCATCCTGTACCTGAGACATGATGAAAATTTAACAATCTCTAGTGTAATCCAGCCCAAACTCTAATTCAGGATTTCCTTTGATTGAAAACTCCAATTTAGAAAAAACTTAGTTCTGTAATGCTTAATCTCAGTTTCATCAGGAATGTATACAGATTGACACGGTTGATATGTATTGGCACATTTAGCAACTAATTTACAGAAACATTTTTTGTCATTTTAATTTATTGCTGTGAACATTTCCTGTCACCTTTCCATCTGCTCCTAGAGATTCTTTGCTTCATATGCCATGTGCATGCATGGCATTAACATGGTATGTAGGTAAAGTCTGTAAAGCTAAAGCAAAACATGGCAGATACGGAGATTATTAAATATTTGTACATAAGGGCACAGTATAGGAAGGGGTAAAGGTGCATCATCATCTTGTGTGGTTAAGGCAAGATCTCTGGGGGTGTGCGCTATGGGAATTACAAAATGCTGGCTGGTATGGAGCTTCATACCAGTTTTATGAGTGGTAAGATGAGAAAAGCCTTAGATTAATATTGAGCCTTTTGGGGAAATCAGGGTACTGAAGCCCTGATCTGTGCAGTGGTCAGGGCTTCACATATCCCTGTAGATCTCCTTTAAGATATAGCATACTGAAATGTAATCTGGAAGGGTGCTTTTTCATCCACCTTTTGTATTCATTAAGCTACTTTTTGCTATTTTCAATGTGTTATTGAATCAGCTGTGAAATTTATCTACTAACCCTTTTCTATTGACATATATGATTGGGTATATTAACTTGAATAAATGTTCAAAAATTTAAAAGGCTTTCCTTGCCTGAGTGGAATAAAAGGATCTGTTTAATGTGTTTTCTTCTTCACTATATAATTTGCAGTTGATTTTCTCCAAAACTAAGCCCCCCATAAGTAACCTTCTGGTATATCTAACATTTAACAGAATATGTACAGATTAATTTTCACTAATAATGCCTCCCATAGCTGTAATACATTCTAACAGCAATGGAGCATTGTCACTTTCAGCTCTCATTTCTGTACTTCATGACTTAAAGATAGTGAAATATTCTGAACTACATAATAACAATTCAATGGTGCTTTGACCATTGGGTCTGAAATATGTAACATTGCTCATTTTGTTCCCACAAAGCCTTCCATTTAATATGAGAAGTGAATTATCAATTATCATTTCAAGTAGATGTTTACCATTTTCAGTTTTATAATTATCTGAGTTTTTCCTCACTGGTATGTTTGTTTCCAAGAGATCAGTGTTGTCAAAATTAATTATTCTGACATTAAAGTCACTTATAATTTAAATAATGGCCAGAAGAAATCAAGGCCATCTAAGTCTTTATCCCACACAAGGGAATGAACACTGATGGTCTTGACACAAAGCTTCTTCATCTTTCTGTTCCTGCCATTGCCATACCTATGACCCACCTCCTCAATCCCTCCTTCTTCTCAGTTACTGTCCTGCCACCAGGAAACAGGTGAATGTCATCCTACTTCATAAAGGGGACTATCTTTTCACTGGTAACTATTAACCTATCTCTCTCCCTCCCACACAGGCATAGCTACTGGATCACCTTGTTCTCTAACAGCTTTCCCCATCCTCATCTGCTTCTTCTCCTTCACTAACTTACAGACTGTTTTTTGGAAATCCCACACCATGTACACTTTTATCCTCCTGCTCAATGACTACATCTTTACTGGTATGAACTAGGGACAGATCACCTCCACCATCATTGTTGATTTAGCCAAGCCTTCAGCACTGTTGCTCATCTCCTGCCCCTGGACAAGTTTAAGGCAGTAGAGCTGTCTGCTTACTCAATAAATTGATTCAACTCCTGTGTTAAGGGCAGGTCTCAAGCTGTTCATATTGATGACACCCTATTCCCCCTACTCCCCATCTGTTCAAGCATGCCCCAAGGGTCTATCCCTGACCCCATTCTCTTTTCCATCTTCCTAAAGTACCTCCATGTTTCCTATTCCTCTGTGTCCATTCAGATGAAGGCAGATGATACTGTGCAGTTTGCCTCTGACTCCTCTACCCTGGACCTCACTGCCTGGCTCTAACCAGAATTTTACAACATCCAGCATTGGTTCAGGACCAAACAGCCACCCCTCAACATCAAGAAAATGGTATCCATGATCACTGCATCCTGGAAGAGGATCACCAGATGCACCCCTCTCCTCACTCCTCCATCCTCCTTTCATTCCCTAGATGGTACTGTAATTGAGCATTTCTCCTCACTTAAACACCTGGGGTTTGGCTGGACTCTAATCTCAATTTCCCAGTGCACTCAAATGCCAATCACCACAAGTTTCACCCCAAACTGGGTGCACTATATGGGAACAGAGCAAGTATCCCTCTTCTTGCTCACAGTGAGATAGTCATGAAGATGATCCTTACTGACTTTGACTAAGGCAATATCATCTACAATCCCGCTCCCAAGTCCACCCTTGCCAGACTGGACACCCTCTTTCACTCCTTCTGCCATTTTGGCTTGAACTGCTCTCCCCATACCCACCATTGCTCTCTTTACTCCCATTCTCCCTTCCACCCCTTCATTAATGCTTGTTACCTTGCCCACTTTGCCTCACTTATATTAAAATTCTTGCTTTGCCCCTTCTTTCACTACCTTTCTTCTCTCCTCTCCTTCCCATTCCTTCATCTCACCCTCCCTGTAATACTGTTTCCTGATTCCCTTTCCCTACCCCCAGGAAATAAACTGCAGGCAAAGCTGCCTTCTCATATCAGTTCCCTAAGCTTGGGCCTCTCGTCCCATCAATCCACTCAGCCTCATCCTCCTTCTCCCTTAAGTCTCTTCTTTGTGATTTTACTTCTCTCTCCTGCAGTTGTCCTGACCACTGACCTTAGTGTCACCCCTCCCACCCATGGCTTGCACAATTGCACTGCTGTCCTCTAGGAGTCCCCCCCCAAATATGAGATTGCTCATTGCTACTTATCAAGTGCAATTCTATCTCAGGCAACTTGTTGAATGGGTTTACTTTCCACTGAATATTGGTTTTGCACATCTGTTATGTACTGCACTTTCCACATTATTTTATTGTACAGTTTTACTTGGTACTGAAATTTGTAGCCACTTAACCATTAATGTATTTTCTTTACTCTTGCACCTACTGTATTGTCTTTTTACTACCACCACCACCACCCCTCCCACTCCTGATGCATCTGGGAACAACTACTAACAGCTCAATATGCCTTTCCTAGTAAAACTTTTGAACTCAATCAATTAATAAATAAATACATTAATGTTTTATTTAATGAAAATTTGTAACCCAGGAAAACACACTGAGTCAAGTTTTGATTCAAGGTTTGACCTGGGGGAATGGGGCAGGGTTTAAAACACATCTATCAGAGGCTATTGCATACAAAAAGAGTGCAGTGAGATATACAATTGTGCAGGAAAATATTGTGAGGCTGTTAAAACTAAAATATAATAAACTGCAATTGCACCAACTGAATGAAATCAAGAGGGATAAATAATGAACACAAGATAGACAGTGAGATTAGAAATGGAACAAAACTATGGGGACTATGTATATGGTAATACACTTAATTTGCATCTTACAAAGCTGGACACAGTCAGTAACAGGTTGGCATAATTCCTATATGGTCAGCATCCATGGATATTGTACAAAATGTTGACAGACTTGGATGTACAACCAAACATAAGCATAGATGCCAGCATTTTGCATATATTGGGCACTATGCTCTAAGGCAAGCTGAGTATGTATGATACACACATACCCAGCCTGTGTACCTACACACCTGTGGACATGCTGCCTGTCCATGGTTCCACCCCACTGGCACTCAGCTGAGTGGGGGCAGATCATGGGACACAGGTGGGCATCCAATTGGATACCCATCCAATGCCCCAAAGTGGATCCCCTGTTGTGTATGAGCAGGGGATCTCAGGAAGGCACAGAACACTACTGTGAAACACAATGGCTATGGTTATGTTATCAGAAGAATCTCAAAATCACAATCAGAAATCATCAGAGTGAAGCTGAAGTAGTTTGATGCCATCAACAGACTCAGGAAAGGGGGATAACTGGGCTTGCTGTGTTGTGGCTAGCAACCAGTGGTTTTATAGTATAGTTTAGTAAGGAATACATGTAAAACACCATTACACAGCTACTGAATAATCACACTGACTACAGCCCAAACACAGGTCATAAATGTGTCACACAATAGAGCACAGAGCTCAGTTTGGGGCCAGTACAGAGTTTTTTTTTACTGAGACCTCCCATTCGCCAAGGGGCTATGGTGACACACTGCCATATTGTAGTTGTGGTTGGGCAGCCCTTTAGCATTCCTGACTGTTTTATAGTCTGCCTTTTTAAAGGCAGACTATTTGCAGAGTGTTTTGTTTAAGTACTGTAAGCACTAGTGGTTGCCATACCAACCGGCAGGTGTCACTTCTGTCGCTGGGGTATTTCAGTCTTGCCTCATCGAGCAGAGGCAAGCTCAGGGTGGAGGCACCACAGGCAGAGGCAAGTTGCATCTGCCTGTGTCCACCAGTGAATGTGGAGAAAGGGGCCTGTAAGTTTGTTAAGGTAAATATACAATACCTCCTAAGTAGGAAGGCTAACTACTCAACACTGTTGTATTATAACATTGAGTTTTCACTCCATTACTGATATATAAAAGATATAGAGAATCAGACTGGAGCAATTGTGGATCATGCAAAATGTATTTGGCTGGAAAAACTCAGCCTGAGTTTGTCTGCAAGAAATGCACCATGATCTTTGAACAGTAGAAGGAAACTGATGAGCTTAGGAAGAGGCTAGACTGCTGTGGGTCATTGGTTAGTAATAAGGAGCAGACACTTCCCACACTTAACAAAGGCACAGGAAGAGAAATAAGGGAGCTTGAAAGATTTATTGACCATATACTTCTTTCAACGATGGAGGAAAACAATGGACAAGTACACATTGAGCAGTATACACATGAGGGGGGTACGATAAACGAAAGAGGGATTTTAACACTAAATGTGATATGGAGGATGGAGAAGGTGGAGATGATTGGTACAAAATATCAGGAATAAGGAAAAAGAGAAGGAGACAATCAGTAAGGGCAGAAGATGTAGAACTGAGTAATAGATATGCACCATTAACCACTGAGAGGGACAATGGTAATAGTATCTGTAAGTACAGGTCGGTGGTCAGGAGCGTATAGTATTATTGACTGAAAATACTAGTGTTAATGGAACTATGCAGGGTGCTGGCTTCTATTTCCAAACTGGGAGTGGAGACAAACGCAGTGGAACATCCACCATGGACTCATCATCACCTCAGAATGGATCTGCAGCATCAACCAAGTCCCCTCAGTTAGATCTAGGGATGGAGCACAGTGTTTCATCACCGGAAATCACTGACAAGAACCCAGGAATTTTATTGTTATTGGGGATTTTATTTTAAAATTCATGGATTCTGTGATTTGTGAAGGAAGAGAGGCCAATACACATGTAACATCATTGTCTGGAGCTAAAGTATCGAACATCAAGAACATCATTGAAGGCTATTTACATAACACATCTAGACCTATGTTAGTTATACAAGTGGGGATGAATGACCAGGGGAGAAGGCATCTTTCTGACATCCAAAATGACTTTGAGGAATTATGAAAAAATTACAAAACAGAAAAGGTGTGATGTTTTTATTTAAGAAATTATTCCAGTGCCAAGGGCAGGGATGGTAAAATCTAGGGCTATTTTGCAACTTAATGAATGGCTCAGACACTGGTGTGCAAAAGAAGGGTTTACCTTCATCAGACATTGGGAGACTTTCAGAAATAAGGGCTTATGTAGACATGACGGGCTACATCTCAATAAAGTGGGTATGAGACCTCTGGGCAATTGAATAAGAAAAAACAATTGACACCCATTTAAACTTAATACCTTGGGAAAAGTAGTACTCCAAGATTAACTATCAGCACCCCTGAACTAAAAAGGATTACTAGAATCTCACATGAATGGAAATGTTTACTGGTCAACACATGTAGCCTCGTTAAAAAGAAGAGTGAATTGGAGATGGTACTAGTGAAGAAAATATAATTATACTGTATGTGCCATCACAGAAACATGGTAGAAGCAGGGTGATAACTGAGACAGAAATATCACTGGATTTAATTTATATTGTAGAGACAGGACAAATATGATGGGTGGAGGGATAGCCATATATGTATCAGACAATATTGAGATGGAAACCGCATTCAATATGAAGGATGATAATTCCATAGAAGAACTATGGCTGAAGATTACTCCAGATCATAGGAAACAAATTATACTTGGACTAATATATATACCACCCTCACAAACTCAAGAGCTAGAAAAAGTGTTAATAGAACGCTTAAATAAACTGGATTTGGACAGGAGAATCCTAATTTTAGGAGACTTAAATTTTCCATCTATAGATTGGAACAATAGCTCAAGTAAAACACAAGTAGAAAGGGAATTTGTTACTGCCATCAGGGACATGGGATTAGATCAACATGTGATGATGCCCACTAGATGTGGCCATATATTGGACCTGGTAATCAGTAATTTAGGAGATCCCATATGTAGTTATTTTATTACCTGTCCCCATCGAAGCAGTGACCATGATATGGTTAAGGTTATAATCAGGGATTTTAAATGTCATGTGAAAGGTAAAACTACTTTGAAGGTGTACAGGGAAGCTGACTTTGATGCTATGAAGATATACCTATTAAATTGGGACTGGGAGGCAGCACTGAAGGATAAAAGCCTGGAGGAAATGTTGGAAATTCTGGTAACTAAACTTGACCAACTAATTAAGTATTATGTCCCAGTCAGGGAGAAGTGTAATATCAAGGGCAGAATCCCATCCTGGTGTAACAGGAAGGTAAGAAGGATCACTAATAGGAAAAATAAACAGTATAAGACTGCAAAGGAAAAGAATAATGAACATCACTTGGAAACTTATTATAAGGTAGCCAGAGAATGCAGAAAAATAATAAAAAATGAAAAACGACTTTATGAACTAGGCCTGGTGCAAAGAGTCAAATACAATTATAAGTCCTTCTATTCTTATGTTAATTTCACTAGGAGTGGCAACTTGAGAGTGGGTCCCTTATTTGATAATGATGGTCAACTAATTTTGGCTGACAGGTAGGTTGTAGTACTATTAAACAACTATTTTGGTGCAGTTTTTTTAGCAAAAGCACACAAGCAGGGGATTTGCCAGGCAGCAACTATAATACACCAATCTGGGAACTTCAGATATCTGATTTAAAGAACAGACTGAAGAAATTGGATGTGAACAAATCATCTGGCCCTGATGGTATCCATCCTAGGGTCCTGCATGAATTAACTGACAACATGGCAGGCCCTATAAAAATGATTTTTCAGTAATCCCTTAACTAGGGGAAGTAGTGGACTCATGAAGAGAGGCATCAGTAGTCTCCATATATAAAAGTGCAAAAGTGAGATTTGTAGCAACTATAAGTCAATCAGCTTGACATCCACCTTGTGTAAGATTCTGGAGGGAATAATCAAGAAGTTAGTTGAGGAAAATCCGGATACAATCAATGGTTGGGACACAACACAGCACAGCAAGGCTTTATCATTGGCAGATCATGCCAGACAAATCTGCTGCAGTTTTATGATAAGGTCTGCAGAGAAATGCATAGGGGACTGCCTGTTGATGTTGGGGTTTTATTTTGGACTTGAGTAAGGCTTTTGACAAGGTCCCCCACCAGGGGCTTGTAGATAAAATTGACTGCAGTCGAGCTTAACATGAATATTATCAGGTGGATAAATATCTGGCTTACAGCAAAGAAACAGAGGGTTGTCCTCAGAGGATGCACATCTGACTGGAAATGCATTACCAGTGGGGTACCACAGGGGTCGGTGTTGGGGCCAACCTTATTCAATATATATACGTCTCTACAATGGTATGTGGGGAGAAGGTCTGGTCATCTAAGTTTGCCGATGATAGCCAATTGAAGTGTGTAGTTTGGGATACCGAACAATTACAAAATTTACAAGGTGAATTATCACACTTGGAGAATTGGGAAAAGAACATGAGCTGGCTTTTAACCTGGACAAATGCGTTGTAATGCACCTGGGACATTCAAGCAATAAGACCAAGTATTTCTTGGGGGGAGGTAGGATCCTAAGGGAAACAACTGAGGAAAGGGATGCTAAGCTGTGCATGACAGACACAAGGTAAGTGCAATAGTCCTTTAATGTTTGCCATTTATTATGTTGCAACCATTACTACACTCATGTGATTGCACCCAGCTCTCCCTGTTAGACAGGTGGGCTGCAGCAACAATGTATCAGAAGGTCCCGTACTGCCACAGCTGGTGAGTGTCTGTTGAGGGGGTGCATAACATTTAGAGCAGGGTCCTCCTTGGTATGTCTTGTGCCCCCCCACATGGCACTTTGTACCTTAGAGAATGGTGTGGAGTGAGGGCATGCCCCTGGAATGCTTGTGGCACATAGCTTCATGATCAGCCAGTGGATTGTGTACACAAGGGACTTGCACCTGTGCTGTGAATGGCATCAGGCGTCTGCTGGATCTTGGTTGTTTGGCATTCATGCATGCCTCGGATATATGGTGTGTAGACAATCCACCTTAGAGTGCATAGGCCTCATTATGCCCATTGCATAAGAAGTAAGATATTGGTCTATATACAGTATGTTATCTCTTTAAGGTATGGAAAAATAAGGCAGACTTGCAGTCATCAGTTGGTATTGAATCTGCATGTCTTCAGGTCCATAGCAATTCCAAGAGACAAAACTTTTTAGTTACTCAGCTGCACTGCTGGAATTCTCTGTCAATAAATTGGACCTTGCTTGGTCCCTTTATCATCAATGCACCAACTTACTCATCTTATATTAAATGAGGTTATAGTTTCATGTGAAAAATGTCAAAGATGCTAGATTGTTTTAAACTTCTGAATTTTCAGTTTGTTACTTTGCAGGTGTTAAGCATACCTACTTAATTACTTGCAATTTTTTAAGAAAATATTATTTTTTTATGTTCCATGCAACTGTAAGTAGATTGTATATTACTGCAATAAGCAGGACGTATTTTCCTCCATTTTTCATACTTTGGGCAAAAGAATATAAGATATAAATTATAGTTTATTTCCATTAACCTTTTCAGTATTGCATTGAGTAAGAAGTAAAATATCAATTATCAACATCAATGCAAATTAATAAAGTGGTCAAACAAGGGTGTGTATTGGTCCTATTACTATTTATACTTATGGTTCCATTGTAGTGGAAACAAAGGATATGTTTCCCCAAAAAATTAGAACAGTAAATATCTCACTTTCTTGTATGCATATATTGCAGTTTTACATTTTCAAACCCCACTGTTTCTTCAAAGATTTCTCAAAATGTTGAAGCAGAAACTGGATGGCCTAAAGCCAGAAATGAATGTTTCAGAAACTCAAATAGTGGTGTTTTGTAACCATAAAAAGCAGTCATAAAAGTGATACTGTACATAGTGGCACAGCAAATCAAAGAAGTCAATTATGGGTATTTGGAAATATGTTTTGTTCTGAGGGAGACTGGCAAAAACATTTGGAACATTTGGAGGAAACCAAAAAAAGTAACCTAAAGATTGTACCAGGCATCAGGTGATTTATGGGAAAATTGCAAATAACTTAAGATCAATAAAGTGGGTGATCTGAAACCTTATATCGAACCAACAAGAAATTCACAGAACACAAGCTGTCATGCTAGACAAAGCCCTTCTTCGTGTATAGCAGGTTCTACAGAAAACAAACCTTAGTACTTCAGATAGAGCAATCAACTGACAAATAACATTTACACCAGGGTGTGACAGTTGATATTGATAAGGAAGTATCATGTCCACAGAGCAATACATAACTGGATGTGCTGAGAGACAACAAGGCAGCCTTTGAAATATTAGGTGGTTATAAATCAGACTGGGGATGTGGACCCCTATCCCAGGATGGAATGTGACAGCAAGAAGCCTATGAATTGTTAGATGTTTATATTTCATGAGCCTTCCTAAAACAGAATGCGTGTGTTTGGGGGACAAAACATGTGTGTACTGTATATAGCTATGCTGCATAAAAACACATACCCAAAAGAGCATAGAAGACAAAAAGCATGATCAAACATATAAATAGCACCATGTTAATATATCAGATACACTAAAATATATCAAGTTTCTGAGGCAATGTATATAAATATATGGATGGGAAATGTACATGCAGTTGAACCAAGAAAAAGGCAGATGAACGAATATTTCCGCTCAGTATTCACAAAAGAGGAGGGGGGAGTGCCTAATCCAATTAACAGAAGCAGTCTTGATGGGGGGGGGGTCGATCCCAGTCCTTTCACAGAAGAAAGGGTTCTGCAAGAACTCCTAAAACTGAAGGTGAACAAAGCAATGGGGCCTGATGGAATTCACCCCAGAATTCTAAAAGAATTAAGGGGAGAACTAGTGAAACCACTGGCTACTCTTTTAAATCAATCATGGGAGGATGGCGTGGTACCCGAGGACTGGAGGAAAGCGGATGTGATTCCCCTTCACAAAAGTGGGACCAAGACAGAGGCAGGAAACTACAGACCTGTCAGTTTGACCTCTGTGGTGGGGAAAGTGATGGAGTCACTTCTGAAGGAAAGAATAGTTGACTACCTAGAGGCTCGTGGGACACAGGACCCAAGGCAGCATGGGTTCACAGAGGGAAGGTCATGTCAGACGAATCTAATAGATTTCTTTGACTGGGTGACCAAAGTAGTAGACCAGGGAGGGGCTGTGGACATCGTCTACCTAGACTTTAGCAAGGCATTTGACACAGTCCCACACAAAAGATTAATAGTCAAATTAACCAGCCTGGGAGTGGGTCCCAGGGTGGTAGCCTGGGTAAAACATTGGCTGGACAACAGGACACAGAAGGTAATTGTAAATGGAGTCCACTCTGAAGAAAGAGGGGTTACTAGTGGGGTACCGCAGGGTTCAATATTGGGTCCAGTCCTTTTTAATGTCTTCATAAGTGACATTGCAGAGGGACTGAAGGAAAAGTATGCCTCTTTGCAGATGACACAAAGACCTGCAACAGGGTTGATACACAAGGAGGCGTGGAAAGGATGAGAAGGACTTGCAAGGTTAGAGAGAATGGTCAGAAGTATGGGAGCTAGGATTCAATGCAAAGATGTAAATAATGCACCTGGGAAACAAGAACCCAGGGAAGAATACACAAAGGGGTGGAGGTAGTAACAACAACAAAAATGGAAAGGGACCTGGGGGCAATCATATCAGATAACCTTAAGGTTAGCAAGCAATGTGAGAAGGCAGTAGGGAGGGCTGGGGGTATACTGGGATGCATAGGGAGAGGCATCATCAGCAGAAGACAGGTAGTTGTTATCCCTCTGTACAGACAGTTGGTGAGACCCCTTCTGGAGTACTGCGTCCAGTTCTGGAGGCCCCATCTCCGCAAGGACATAGACAGGATAGAGGCAGTCCAGAGGAGGGCAACTAAAATGGTGCAGGGTCTGCAAAAGAAGCCGTATGAGGAGAGACTAAAGGAGCTTAATATGTATACCCTTGAGGAAAGAAGGGAGAGGGGGACATGATAGAAACTTTTAAGTACCTCAGTGGAATCAACAAAGTCCAAGAGGGTAGCATCTTTCAGAAAAAGAGACGTGCAAGAACAAGGGGACACAATTTAAAGATAGAGGGGGGGCGGTTCAGGGGCAATGTAAGGAAGTATTGTTTCACAGAGAGGGTAGTGATGCATGGAACAACCTTCCTGAGGAGGTTGTGGGGTCTAAAACTGTGGGAGAATTCAAGAATGCATGGGACAGACATAAGGCAATTCTTGTGGGGGTTAGGAAGAAATAGGCTGTTGGTTAACTAGGATCTGCGGCCTATCCTGTAGGTAGGGAAATGGGCAAACTAGATGGGCCAAGCGGTCCTTATCTGCCATCAAAGTCTATGTTTCTATGTCATTTAACATTTGTATCAGGTCATGAAACCATGGTCTACAGTCAGTTCATTATTTTTTAGTATCCAGAAGATAAGTAAGTTTGATCTATTATGCTTGCCTTATTTAAATGTTTCATAATACTTTTTGTCTACGGTCTTTTTGTGGGTATGTGTGTTAATTCAGCATAGATTTACACATATGTGCTTTTTGTTCTCTCATTCATCCCCACACCATGGCACATGTGTGCAGGAACCACACACACACACACTCTATTTTAAGGGAGGCTCTTGGAATATAAACATCTAACAATTTAAAAGGCATCCTGCTGTCACACTCTATCCTGGGAGAGGGGTCTGCTTCCATGGTCTGATTTATAACCACCTAGTATTTCAAAGACTGCCTTTTTTGTTTCTGCACATATCCAGTTATTTATTGCTCTGAATATATACTTCCTTATCAAAAGAACTGTCACACCCATGTTTAAAGTTTATTTATCAGTTGATTGCTCTACCCAAAGTATTAAAGTTTTTCCTGTAGAACCAGGTATACTTGAAGAAGTCACCTATTTAGCAAAGAAGGACAACCTGTGTTCTAGTAACTGCAATTAACTCAAGTGGGTATAATTGCCCTGTTTAACATTTTTACTACAGTTCTTCCCAATATATCTTACTATTGTTTAATTGAATGAATTTTAAACTGTATTTTCCATATATTTACTATGATTGATGTATTTTGATACAAATCTGAGAAGGATTGTATTTGATCATGAATATTGTATATGTTTTTTTTAAATATAACACACTGTACTGTGATTTCATCTTTTGTGATTGTTTTTTTGACCCAGGTATAATCAAGGATTGAGTAATTGATTGATTGATGAACTGATTGGTTGTAATATATGGGTGATAAAGGTCACCAGGCAAAAGGTAATGTTTATCTTTTAATACATGTTCTGCTTAAATGAACATTTGGAAATAGGAAGGATAATAGGAAAGCCTGAAGATCTTACTGGTCCATCAAATTATTTTGAGACAATATTATTGTGGGCAGAAAAATTCCTTTCTTTTCTTCCTCTGCATATATATCTAGCCCTAACATAAGGACTAATTATCCAATAAAGGTAAATGTTTACTGCACTTGCATTTAAAGCAGCAATATTTGTCAGGAACTATATAGTTTTCTTTTTTTTTTTCTTTTTTTATTCAGCAATAATGTTTGCCTGGCACAAATATTAAGATGCACATTTTTTTCCTTTTTGTTTTCTTTCATTCCTCAACCAAGATATGGGATTTTGAAGTTCTTAGAAGTTCCCACTCTCATGCCATTTCCACCATAAAAAATAAAACTTCTTGACACAGTGCTGTGCTGTTTACTATCCAAAACATGTGGTAGCGCCATCCTAATGCATCCACAGTATAAATGTAGTATGTACATTCAACATGTAACCTCACCAGAAGAAATGTTTAAATACTCTGAATGGTGGTGATAATTAATGATATGAGTCAGCAATTGCAAAACTAGATGCAAAGGCTGTTCTAACAATATCTGAGAAAATAAAAATAGATTTAGCATAAATCTTAGGATGTCAGAAATGTATAGTTTCTAAAAAATATATGATGTCCTTTCTTGATAACAAATACTGCTGCTTTAATAAAAATATATACTAGGTTTTTCACATTATACAATTATCACTCCTTAAAATAATTTCCTTTTTATAAGTACTGTACAGTACTTATTCAACTGCCTGTTTCATAAACAGCTGATTGTCCTCAACTAACCTGCTTTGTAGAGCCACTGTTATCAGAACCTATTACCATGATGAGCACTGTGATCTTAAACACTGCACTATGAAGTCCCAGAAAATTCTGAGGAAAGCTTTTTTTTTAATGCAGTTCACATTTTAGTCTCTTCTTCAACTCATTGAAACCCATTCAGCTCTTTGGATACCTCTCAGTTTCAACATCTGCATCCCTTTTATGTACCCCCAAGTCTAAATGGCATTTTCCTCCACTTGTAGGAACCTCAGGGATGTGTACCACTTGGAGATACCCATCAACATGTTAGATAATAAGAAGGGTGGGGTCCAAGACTGCCCTAGCATCTTTCAGCTTGTGCTGAGGTTCTTCCTTTGTTTTGCCTTCCCTGCTAGCATGCTAATATCAAGACATCCAAGCACAAGCATGCAGGCATGTTGCTGTTGCAGCAGCGTCCCCCTCCAGCCAGCATTATTCATTGAAAAGCAGATAATATTGTGTTCTTTACCTCTGGCTCCTCTGCCCCAGACCTCACTGTAACCAGACTTTGACAATATCCAGCATTGGCTAAGGGCCCAACAGCTGTCCCTCAACATCAAGAAAATGGTTTCCATGTCAGTTGCATCCTGGAAGAGGATCACCAGGCTCACCACTCTCTCTTCCTTTCATTCCCTTGGTGATACTGTAATTGAGTATGTCACCTCCTTTAAATACCTGGAATTTCACTGGACTGCCATCTCAGTTTATCAGTGCAAATAGATGCCAGTCACCACAAGATTCACCGCAAACTGGGTGCAGTATATAGGAACAGAGCAAGTATCCCACTTCTTGCTCACCATGAGATCATCTTGAAGATTATCCTTTCTATTTTTGACTATGGTGACATCATCTTCAGCCTTGCTCCCAAGTTCACTCTTGCCAGACTGTACCCCATCTCTCACTCCTTCTGCCATTGTGACTTGAACTGTCCTCCCTGTACCCACCACTGCTCTCTTTACTCACCCTCTCCCTCCTCTCCATTAATGCCAGGCTCATTGCCCATTGTAACTCACTTATATCTAAATTCTGGCTTTGCTCCTTCTCACACTACCTTTCATCTATCCTCTCTTCCCCACTCCTTCCTCTCATCCTTACTGTAATACTGTTTCCTGATTTTCTTTCCTTCCCCCCAAGAAATAAACTGCTGACCAAGCTGCCTTCTCATATCCCTTCCCTAAGCTCCTAGTATGTCTTCCTCTACCGATCCACTCAGCCTTGTCCCCCTCCTCCCTTAAGTCTCTTGTTTGTGACTTTACATCTCTGACCTGCAATTGTGCTGACTACTGACCTTAACATCACCCCCCACCACCAATGACTTGCACAATTGCACTGCTGTGCTCTAGGAGCCCCCCCCCCCACTTATGATGTTTCTCATTGCTACTGATTAGTTGTAATTCTGTCTACCTTAGACACTTTGTTGAATGGTTTTACTTACCACTGAATATTGGCTTTGTACATCTGTTATGTGCTGCACGTTTCACATTATTTTGTTGCACATTTTTACTTGGAACTGAATACTGTAGCCACTCAAATATTACTTTTTTTTACTCTTGCACCTACTGTATCATCTATTTACCTTACCTCCCAGCAGGATGCATCTGGAAATAAGCTGCTACCAGCTCAGTATATCTTTCCTGGTAAAACTTTTGAAATCAATCAATTAATAAATGAAGAGATTCATTTTTTTTATTTATTGAAAACTGATAACCCAGGAAGGCACTTTGAGTCAAGGTTTGATTCCAGTGCTGACCCAGAGAAAGGGTGCAGGGTGTAAAATATAACCATAAGAGACTATTGCAGACAGAAATACTGCAATAAAATATAATCTCGTACAGGTGAATATTGTGAGATTGTTAAAACTAAAATATAATATACTGCAATTGTACCAGCTGAAATAAATCAAGAGGGATAAATAAGGAACACAAGGTAGGCAGTGTGATTGGAAATGGAGCATAACTATAGGGATTATGTCTACAGTAATGCACTTAATTTGCATCTTACAAAGTTGGATGCAGTCAATAAGAGGCTGGTGTGATTCTCATATAGCCTGCACCCAGGGAGATTGAACAAAATGCAGCTAGACTGGGATGCACAACCAAGCATGAGGAAACAAGATCGCTCCACAAGTAACTATAACAATGCCTAGTCAGAGTCAATAGCAGCAAGCAAGAAAGAATTGAAGCAGTATAAACTACATAAACATTTTATTATACAAAAGCTTTAAAAAAAATCTCACAGATTGGACAACAATATGTCAAAAAATAGCAGCAACAGCACTGGCAGATGGTGTCCCCTATTCGGTTTCGACCTTAGGCTTTGTCAGATGGGTGTGCATTTTTGGCATATTGTGAGAACAATTTGTCAGTTTTTTTAAAGTTTTTGTATAATAAAATGTTTATGCAGCTTATACTGGTGCTAGTTCTTTTTTGCTTGCTACAACCAAGCATGAGCATAGCTGCCAGCATCTTGCACATATTGGGCACTAAACACTAAGATGGGCTGGCTATGCATGATACATGCATGATACACATGTAGACAGCCAATGTAGCTACATACCCATAGACAGATGGCCAGTGGCCAGCATTTGCTAATGCTGGTCACCTGTCTGTGGCCCTTCCCCCATGACTTGCAGCTGCACAGGGGTGGATTGCAGGACACAGGTGGGCATCCAGTTGGTTGCCCATCCTGGGTCTCAATGTGGATACCCTGCTGCATGCAAGCAGGGTATCCTAGGAAGTCACAGAACACCACTGTGAAACACCATGGCCATAGTCATGTTATCAGCAGACTCTCAAAATTACAGTAGGAAATCATGAGAGTGAAGCTTGTGTGGTCTGATGCTGTCTACAGACTCAGGACAGGGTATTCCAGGGGTTGTTGTGTTACAGCTAGCCACCAGGGGTTTTATAGCGTAGTTTAGTAAGAGTACATGTAAAACATCATTGCCCAGTTGCTGAATAACCACTCCTAGCTATTGCCCTTGTACAGGTAGCAAATGTGCCACTCAACAGTGTAATTAATGTTGTTTGGATGTGTTATAGATTTAATTCAAAAATACCCCACATCCTGCTGCCCAACGTATCTCCGACCCACTGCCTACAGTGGTATATATATTTGTGTCCACAACTGATATACACATCCAACAGTGATCGAGGACTAGCCACAGTTTCTTTCTGTATGCCTGATGGAGCACTTCCCATTTGCATGGATACATAGACAGTGATGTATAGAAAAGCATGTCCAGCCATCCAATCAGCCCTGTTGATGTATCCAGATTAACTAGTTTTATGTTGCTGAAACACACAGTTGGGCATATGTAAAGAGATAGTGAGGCAGCACCATTCGACGTTGGATGAGTGTATCATTTATAGACAAAAGCCCAGTTCAGTACTCTCTGTAGTCTATTGAGCTCAATGGCTAAGAGAAATGTTCAGCAGCACAGTGTGAGGTGTTTGTGTAGTGTACCCAAAAACGGGGTGGCTGCATGGGGTACAAAAGCCATAAAACTTCACCTTCTTCAAGAAGATGTGGCACTGTACCACAATATACAAAGATTATTTCAAACAAAATATGGAAGAGAGTAATAGTGATGCTAAGCTGTGCACAACAGATGCAAGGTAAACATAATAGTCCTTTTAATGTTTGCCATTTATTATTTTGCAACCATTACTTTGCCCATAGGGCTGCCCCAAGCCCTCCCTGTCAGCCCGGTGGGCTGGGGTAGCAATGTGGAAGAAGGTCCCATTCTGGTGCAGCTGATGGGTGTCTGTTGAGGGGACTGCATAACATGTATGGCAGAGTCCTCCCTAGTATATCTCATGCCCACCATGCATGGCACTTCATGACTTCATGAATGGTATGGAGTGTGGGCATATCCCTTGACTGCCCATGGCACATGGCTGCACAACCGGCTAGGGGATCATGTGCAAAAGGGTCTTGCACCTCTGCTGTGAATGCCGCTAGAGGTCCGCTGGACCCCAGCTGCTTGACTTTCTGACTTGGGGCTGCCTAAGCACTTCAGATACACAGTGCATAGACAATCTGCTTTAAAGTGCATAGGACCCATTATGCTCAGTTGCACAAGAAATAAGATATTGGTCTATATGCAGAATATGATCTATTTATGGAACAGAAAAATAAGACAGACTTGCAAAAATCAGTTAGTATTGAATCTTCATGTCTTCAAGTCAATAGTAATTCCAGTAGTAAAAGCTTTTTAATTACTGAGCTTCACTGCTGGAATTATTTGTCAATAAACTAGAGTCCTTGCTTGGGCCCTTTATTATAAATACACCATCTTACCCATCTGATATCAAATGTGGTTCTAATTTCTTATGAAATATGTCAAATATGAAAAATTGTTTTCAACTTCAACATTTTCAATTTTTTTTATTTATAGGTGTTAAGCATGCCTGTTTTACTTTATTATTTGTAATTTTTTAATATTTTTTATGTTCCATGAACTGAAAATAGTTTGTATATTACTGCAATTAGCAGGATGTATTTCCACCATCTTTCATGATTTTGGCAAAAGAATGTAAATAAGAATCATAGCTGGTTTCCACAGAACCTTTTCAGTATTGCATTGGGTAAGAAGTAAAATATCAGTCATCAAGATCAGTGCAAATTAATAATGTGGTCAGACAAGGGTGTTTGTTGGTTTTGTTATTATTTATACATTTGAGCCTGTTGCAGTGGAAACAATGTATATATTCCCCAAAAAATTAGAACAGTAAATATTGTACTTTCTTGTATGCATATGTTGCTGTTTTATTTTCCAAAACCCCACTGTATCTTCCGAGAGTTCTCAAAGTGTTGAAGCACAAACTGGATGGCCTAAAGCCAGAAATAAATGTTTATGAATCTCAGATAATGGTGTTTGGTAACCATAAACGGTAGTCATATAAGTGATACATAGTGACACGGTGAATTGAAGAAGCTGATTGTAGGTATCTGGGAGTTTGTTTTGTTCAGAGGGTGACCAAAGATAAAATTTGGAGGGAACAAAAAAAGTAACCTAAAGGCAGTACAGTACCAGGCACCAGGTGATTTGGGTGAAAAACAGCAAGTAACTTAAGATGAACAAAGTGGTTGATTTGTATCCTTTTATTGGACCAACAAGAAATTCACAGAACACAAGCTTTCAGGATATACAGAGCCCTTCTTCTTCAGGTACAGCAGGTTCTACAGAAAAGAAACGTTAATACTTTGGATAGAGCAATCAACTGATAAATAAAAGTTACACAAGGGTGTGACAGTTCTGTTAATAAGGAAGTATCATTTCTGCAGAGCAATTCATAACTGGATGTGTGGAGAGACAACAAGGCAGCCTTTGAAATACTAGGTGGTTATAAATCAGACTGGGGATGTGGAGGACCCCTCTCCCATGATGGAATGTGACAGCAGGAAGCATATAAATTGCTAGAGAAGGGCAATAAAAATGGTGCAGGGCATGCACCATAAGTCATATGAGGAGAGACTGGAGGACCTCAGTATGTATACCCTGGAGGAGAGGAGGGGAAAGGGGGATATGACAGAGACTTTCAAATATCTTAAAGGCCATAAATAAGGTACAGGAGGGTAACATCTTTCAGTAAAAGACATATTCTAGAACAAGGGGTCATGACATGAGGCTGGAAGAGGGTAGCATAAGGAAGTATTTCTTCACAGAAAAGGTGGTGGATGCAAAGAACAGCCTCTCAGCAGAGATGGTGGGTCAAATTTGGTAGGGGAATTCAAAAATGCATGGGTTAGGCATGGGGGAGCCTTACTGATAGGAAAGAGATCAAAGCGGAGATCAAGTAAGGTCTGTGGGTTCTGCAGCAGATAGAAACAAAATCTAGCAAGAGCCAGTACGGCTGCAAAATAATGATATTGTAGGGAGTGAGAAAAGTGTAAACTAGCAATTTTTGCACTAACCACTGAGCCACCTAACTGCACTTTCTAATTGATGTGATACACATGCTGACTAATACATATACAAATATATGCATATATATTCCAGTATAACATGGCAGTGCACTGTCTACACAGACAGAGCATTGCCACACATACCCTGCCATATATAGCATTTATTTATTTATTTATTAGAATTTTTGTAATGGGGTGAGCCCGCTGAGACCACGCAGTTCCTTTCTCAGGGGTGACCCTGGCAGAAAATACAAAACAGTACAGTACCATGAATGCAATACATAGAGCAGGAATACAACTCATGAGCAACAAAAGTTGAGAGCAACAGATAGATAATAAGTGCAGAGTTGACATGGGCAGCTAAACAGCAACAAGTGAACTAAAAATGCAAGGGGATAGCCAAGGTAACAAAAATTGCAACAATGTATAAATAAAATACATTAGCTGCAGAGTTATGTGCAGTGAGATTTACTAAATTTACATGGGAATATACATATTTACAGAAGTTCAAGGTAGGAGATTCAAAACTGAGATATCTTCAGCAGACTATAGAAAAATAGTAGGAATAGGTTGTGCACAGTAATAGAGCAGAGAGAAAACATACTTTGAAAAATGCACCTGAGAAAAATTAATTTGAGAGAAAATAGGGTACAGTGAAGGCAGTGGTTAGCGAAAACAAATGCAGGATGGAGGTTTAAATAGGTGTGTGGCCAGCACATTTTTGAACAGTGATGGGGAAGGGCAAGAGAGAAGTAGAGGTGGTAGTGAATCCCAGGCTGGGGTGGCAGAGTAGGCAAAAGATCTCCTTCCAACGAGACAGTGAGGATTTGGGGTTACTAGGATAGGTAACATTGCTGACCTGCATGGATGAACAACTTCTTTATGATAGACAATTCCTCATAGACAAGGTGGATTGAAAAGTTTTGCTAGTTTATATACAAAGCATAATGTGAGGTACTGTAGGCTTGAGTCATAATCGAGACAATGTAGGTTAGCCATGATGTCACAGTGGTGTTTTCTAGGATCAGCCCCTAAGGCAAAGTGCCTGATAATAAATTAGAGTTGTTGGAGCCGGCCAATGGAAGAAGGTTGAGCAGAGAGAAGTAGAGGTGCACCATCGGAAAGTATAGGGAGGAGGGATGTGAAAGCAATTTTTGGACAGAAGGAGGTGGACAAAGTGGGGTGGAGATGGTATAACAGGCCTAACTTCTGGTTGATAGTTTTAGTTAGGAAAGAGACATGGGTCTCTAAAAAGAAAGCTGAGTCAAGGTGCAGTCCTAAGTGTTTAAAGGTTTGGACTCCTACCTCACCTCATCCTACTCGGATTGTGTTATGTGAAGCCAGGTCGATGAGGAACAAGACTGCCATCATGGTGGACTTAATATCCTCGGTCAACCTGGCTTGCATCACAGAAACATGGCTGGATCAAAATATTGCTCTCATTTTGGAGGCAGCAGTTCCAGCGAGGCATTCTGTGATACACACCCTGAGAGAGGATCACAGAGGCGGGGGGGGGTGGCCATTTGTTTTAAGTCTAGCCTGAATCTCACAGTGCTAAATGTAGGTCTAACATGGTCTTTTGAATATGTGGCCACCCAGGGAGATAAGGATGTGGGGTTCAGGGTTCTCCTGCTCTATCGTCCTCCAGAAGTGGGTGGGAACTTTTTGAGGGAGATTGAGGAGTCCGTTGCTGGCCTGGTGCTGGAGTCCCCCAGGTGGTTGACTCTGGGAGACTTCAATGCATGGGTCGACGATGGGCTCTCGAAGTTTGGAAGCAGCCTCCTGAAGAGCATGGAGGCCCTGGGCCTGACACAACATGTAACATCAGTAACACACTTGGGCAGCCACACATTGGACTTCGTTTTTTCAATGGGTCTTAACATTATTGACCTTCATGTTGATCCAGTGGTTTGGTCCGATGGTCCGCTACGGTCCGTCAAGAGGAGTTTCCTCTATGGGACTGTTGGCAGTGGTAGACCTAGTGAGAGTGGGGGCAGCTTGTGTGATGGGTCCGGAGGAAGCAGTGGTGGCCTATAATGGGGAGGTGTCTGCAGTCTTCGACGCCATCGCACCCTTTCATGTCCACCCCTTGCCTACTCAGCCGAGATCCCCTTGGTATGATGAGGAACTCCAGAGTTTAAAGAATAAGGGGCAGAAGTTAGAGAGATGCTGGAGGAGATCTGGCCAGATGGAGGACAAACTGGCCCTGAGGTCACATTATGTTGACTATCAGGGGGCAATCTCCTGAAACAAGGCAGAGTTTTTGTCTAGGGAGATCGCTGAGGCAGGGAATAGACCAGCTCAGCTCTTCTATACGGTAGGCAGACTTTTACATCCTGTCTGTCTCCATGTGGGATGAGCAGTTTCTAGCACTTGGTGCAAGGAGTTGGCTCTGTTCTTCGACAACAAGGTGTCCTCTATCTAGGATGGGGTCTCCTCGAGTATCTCTCAAAAGGGATGCAGCGTCCGGCCGGAGTTGTGCCAAAACACTCCTCCTGTCTGGGAAGAGTTTGAGCTAGTTGGGGTGGAAAAGGTGATGGGGATAATCTCAAAGCTGTGACCTACACATTGCAATCTGGACCCAGATCTGACCCGCCTTGTGGTTGGATGTTTGGACCTGATAGGACCTGTGATTGCTGAGGGTTTTCTGGAGTTCATTGAGGGGTGGGATATTTCCGGTGTCCTTAAAAGAGACTCTGGTTAGACCCCTTTTAAAGAAGCCCTCTTTGTACCCAGACTGCCTCAACAACCACAGGCCAGTCTCAAACCTCCCATTTTTAGGGAAGGTTATAGAGAAAGTGGTGGCCATTCAGCTTGAGAGACACCTCACATCTTCATCTACTTATGAGCCTTTCCAGTCTGGGTTCTGGGTGGGGCATAGTACTGAGACTGCCCTGGTAAGGGTGCTTAATGATCTCCTGATGGTGAGGGACAGGAGAGCTCATACCATCTAGGTTCTCCTGGACCTCTCTGCGGTGTTTGACACCATGGACCATGAGGTGCTATTTGATTGCCTGTGGTTCTGGTGTGGCCTGTCCGGCAATGTCATCCACTGGTTCAGGTCATACCTGATGGACAGAGTTCAGAGGGTGAAAATGGGACTTGTCTCATCTAGCCCGAAGCCTCTGAGCTGTGGAGTGGCACAGGGGTCGGTCTTGTCACCCTCATTGTTCATGGCGTACATGCTGCCATTAGGGGACATTATCAGGTGGTACAGGTTGGGTTTTTACTGCTATGTAGATGATACCCAACTGTACTTGTACTGTGCACCTGATGTTTAGGTGTCGGATTCCATATTTAACAACTGCCTCGGGGAAATCCAGCTGTGGATGACTCAAAACTGGCTTAGACTCAACCTAGACAAGACTGAGGTACCGGTGGTGGAGCCTGGTCCATCGTGGAGGGGGGGATGGGGCGGTGTCCCCTAATCTAGTATTGGGGGCATTCCCCTTGTCACTTCAAGAAAGGTGAAGGATTTGGGTGTGATCCTGGGTGACAGTCTGACACTTGATGCACAGGTGTCGGCCATGGTCAAAAGTGTTTTTTATCATCTCAGGAACATTGCCTAAATCCTAGCCCTGGTCCCCCCTGAGGACCTATCCACACTGGTGAATGCTTTTGTAACTTCCAGGCTGGATTACTGTAATGCCCTGTACCTTGGGTTATCTGGAGGCAACCTTTGCAGACTGCAGCTGGTACAGAACACAGTGGAAAGACTATTGACAGGGATGAAGAGGTGTGAGCATATTACCCTGGTCGTCCGTGGACTGCACTGGTTGCCTGTCAGGTGGAGGATTGTCTTCAAGATAGGAATCCTTACCTATAAGACCCTGCATGAAGGGGGTCCCACCTATCTGCAATATCTCCTTGCTCCGTTCCACCGAGGGGGGCCTCCTGGGGGTTCCCAGGGTGAGGTTGTGGCATTCAGAAGATAGAGCATTTACAGAGGCTGCACCAACCCTGTGGAACTCCTTTCCTGATTATCGAAGGGGGGCCCCATCAGCAGAAGCCTTTAAAAGGGGACTGAAAACATTCCTATTTGTATTAGCTTTTATAATGTGATTTTATTGATAGATAGAATGAAATTTTGTATTTACATTGATTTTATTATTTATGTTTGGTAATTTTAAAATATTGAACTGTGTTTTTACCGTTTAGCGTCCAGAGTCCCAGGAATTGGGCGCTCTATAAATAAAAATATCTATCTATCTATCTATCTACTTCTATGGTATCTCCAGTTAGTGAGCAGATTTTGAGAGGGTATTGTGAAGATGTTTTAGAGGTTTTAGTAGAGGGATTGTGGAATACCATAGCGTTGTTGTTTTTTTTTTTGTATAAAGAATAAGATGGTTATATGAGAACCATTGTTCGATTGTTTTGAAATCTGAGTTAAGACTTTGATTAAGCCAATCCATGTTTGTTGATGATCGGACTACAATAGCATCATCAGCGTAAAGTTGCACTGATGCACCACCACAGACATTGGGAAGCTCATTAATGAAGATCGAGAAAAGTAACAGACCTAGGATAGATCCCTATGGTACACCATGTGATATAGGCCTAAGAGAGGATAGTGATCCAGACCACTTCACCCTTTGGATCTGCCAATGAGATAACTCTTTAGCCAGGTTAGTACTAAGCAGTCAAGACCCGGGAGGTTCAGTTTGCTTAGTAGGAGGTGGTGGTTGACAAGGCCAAAGGCCTATGGCAGGTCAACAAACACTGCTCCAATAACAAGGCCTTTGTCACATGCATTGAGAATATCAGCAGAGACCTTAACCAGGGCCATAGTCATACTATAGTTCTTTCTAAAGCCATGCTGGCAATCGGTGAGTAGGTGGTGTTGTCTCCAAATAGGACTGTAACTGGTTATAAAGTATCCTGTCTTGAATTTTTGCTAGTGGACAGAGAACTGAAATCGGTCTATAATTTTTGATGGTGTGTGTGCCTCCCTTAAGAAGGGGGACTACCACAGCCACTTTCCATTTGCTCAGAATGGATTCTGGAAGGAAGGAAGGAAGGAAGGATCTGTTTATTTAATTACAGATAGGTGCAGCAAGTGCGGGTGCCTCTAATTTAAGGAACTTGGGCTCAATAGTATCATGACCAGGGGGAGCTCTCTTCCATGAGTTTTAATAGCAACCTGAGAACTTCCTTTTTGGTTGTGGTTTTTAAGTGGAAGGCTGAGTTTGAGCCTAAGTCAGCATGGGGATGTGCAAGGATGGAGAAATCAGGGGCTAGTGAAAGATGTGGTGTGTATCTATGTAGGTCCATGAAGAACTGATTTATTCCTTCTGCGATAGAAGGGGATTCTTGTAAGAGGTCACCTCCTGACAGAATGGAACTAGGACACTTCACTGATTTACCCTTGATTAAGGAATTAATTTGTTTCCAAAATTCCTTAGGCTTACTAAGGTTTTCTGTTTGTAGTGAGCGGTAGTAGGCTCTTTTGGCTCCTTGGAGTTTGGTCTTGCAAGAGTTTCTCAACTGTCAATAAACTAACCAATCAGTATGAAGATGGCTAATCTTGAAGGATTTCCAGGCAGCATCCTGATTCTTCATGAGGGACCATATTTCCTTGGAAAGCCAAGGGGCTTTGATGCTTTTGGACCTGCGCTTGTTTAGGGGTGTGTTCCTATTGATAATGTTGGTAAAAGTCATAATAAAATAGTTTAGGGCCTGACTGATGGTGGGCAGGTCGATAAGTGGGCCCCAATTAGTATTATTAATTAGGGTCAGAAACTCATTGATTTTAAAGTGTAGCGTAAAGTATTTACTTATACATCTAACCCTAACGTTTACTGCATTTAGGATAAGCACTGCATTTTGCACTAACTCATTATAGTAATGTATGGCATGAATGGGTAAATAAGGTAGTGGACCAGGAGGTGTGGTGGATGTGGCCTATCTGGACTTCAGAAAGGCCTTCAACACTGCCCCGAATAGAAGACTGATTAACAGACTGCAAAACCTAGGGGTGGATCCTAAAATAGTTCTCTGAGTGAAGAACTGGCTGAATGGCAGGAGTCAAAGGCTTTTTGGTAAACAGGGAGTACTCTGGTGAGAGAGAGAGAGAGAGAGGTGATAGAAACATATAAACTTAGAATTTGATGGCAGATAAGGATCGCTTGGCCCACCTAGTCTGCCCATTTTCCTACCTAACAGATAAGCTACAGATACTAGTTAACCAATAGCTTACTTCCTCCTACCCCCCACTAGGACTGCCTTATGTCTGTCCCATGCATTCTTGAATTCCCCCACTGTTCTTGACTCCATGACCTCCTCAGGGAGGCTGTTCCATGCATCCACAACTCTCTCCGTGAAAAAATACTTCCTCACATTATCTCTGAGCTGTCCCCCCCTCTATCTTCAAATTGTGCCCTCTTGTTCTTGCACATCTCTTTTTCATAAAGATGCTACCTTCTTGGACTTTGTTGATTCCCTTGAGGTACTTGAAAGTTTATATCATGTCCCCTCTCTCCCTTCTTTCCTCAAGGGTATACACATTAAGCTCCTTTAGTCTTTCTTTGTATGTCTTCTGGTGCAGACCCTGCACCATTTTGGTTGCACTCCTCTGGACAGCCTCCACTCTGTCTATGTCTTTGCGGAGATGGGGTCTCCAGAACTGCACACAGTACTCCAGATGGGGTCTCACCAACTGACTGTACAGAGGGATAACAACTTCTTGTTTTCTACTATTGATGCCTCTCCCTACGCATCCCAGTATCCCCCCAGCCTTCCTTACTGCCTTCTCATATTGCTTACCCACCTTTAGGTCACCTGATATAATCACCCCCAAGTCTCTTTCCATTTTTACTGTTGTCAGCATCTCACCCCCCCATTGTGCACTCTTCCCCTGGGTTTTTGTTTCCCAGGTGCATTATCTTGCACTTCTTTGCATTGAATCTGAGCTGCCATACATTTGACCATTCCTCCAACCTTGCCAAGTCCCTACTCATCCCTTCCACTCCATCTTGTGTATTAACCATGTTGCAGATCTTTGTGTTGTCTGCAAAGAGACATACTTTTCCATCCAGTTCCTCCGCCATGTCACTTACAAAGACATTAAAAAAGACCGGTCCCAGTACTAAACCCTGCGGTACCCTGCTAGTAACCCTCCTTTCTTCACTGTGGATTCCGTTTACTATTACTCTTTGTGTCCTGTTGTCTAGCCAATTTTTTATCCAGGCTACCACCTTGGTACCCATTCCAAGGCTGGCTAACTTGTGTAGGACTGTATCAAATGCCTTGTAGGTCATGTCCACAGCCCCTCCCTGGTCTACTGCTTTGGTCACCCAGTCAAAGAAATCTATTAGATTCATCTGACACGACCTTCCCATAGTGAATCCATGCTGCCTTGGGTCCTGTGCCCCACTGGCCTCTAATTACTCAACAATTCTTTCCTTCAGTAGTGATTCCATCATTTTCCCTACCATTGAGGTCAAACTAACTGGTCTGTAGTTTCCTGCCTCTGTCCTGCTCCCACTTTTGTGAAGAGGAATCACATCCACCCTCCTCTATTCTTCAGGTACCACCCCATCCTCCTATGATTTTTTAGAGAGAGTAGTCAGCGGTGTAACTAGTTCTACCCTTAGTTCTTTTAGAATTCTTGGGTGAATCCCATCAGGCCCCATTCCTTTGTCCACCTTCAATTTTATTAGTTCTTTCAGAACCCTTTCTTCTGTAAATGGACTGGTATCGACCCCCATCTTCAGTGTTCCTCTTGTTTGGTTCAGGTACCTCTCCCTCCTCTTCCTTTGTGAATACTGAGCAGAAATATTTGTTCAGTATCCCTGTTTTTTCACAGTCACCCTCTGCCCACATTCCCTCCCCTTTATTAAGCCTCAGTATCCCTCCTTTGGTGTTTCTTCACCCCTAATGTATCTATAAAAGGTCTTATCCCTTCTTAACAGAGTTGGCTATTCTTTCCTCAGTTTGGGCCTTTGCTATTCTGACTGCCTTCCTGACTCTTTCTGCTTTAACTGATAAAGTTCTCTGTCCTGCTCCTTCTGTGTTTCCTTATATTTCCTGAATGCAATCCTTTTCTCCTTAACCTTCCCTGCCACCTCTTTTGAGAACCATAGCGTTTTTTTCCTTCTTTGTGTTTTGTTGATTTGCTTTACACAAAGGCTTGTTGCCTCTGTGATGGCTGTTTTGATTACTCCCCATTGTTCCTCCACCCCTCCTTCTTGCCTGTTTGCTAGTGCTTTTCTGAGGCACTCTCTCATTTTCCCAAAGTCAGCCCTCCTAAAGTCCAATACTCTTGCTTTTGTATGGCTTGATTGTATGGCTGTGTTTATCATGAACCACACTGTTTGGTGGTCGCTTGTTCCCAGATGGCTACCCGCTTCTAAATCTGAGATTCTTTCTCCATCCCCATTTGAGAATACCAGGTCTAAGACTGCTCCCTCCTGAGTGGGTTCCAATACTAGCTGCCTGAGGCATGCCCCTTGTAGGGCATCAGGAATGACCCTGCTCTTGGATGTGCTTGCAGCAAAGGTGCTCCAGTTAACATCTGGCATATTCAGGTCTCCCATCAACAATATCTCCCCTTTTTCTGCCATTCTAAGGATTCCTTCTATCATTTCCTTGTCCATTCCCTCCCCCTGAGATGGGGGTCTGTATACAACCCCTGTGCGGATTGTGGTGCCATTTCCTGTCTCCAGGGTGACCCAGAGTGCCTCATCTGCTCCTTGTTTACTCTTTAGTTCTGCTGCTTTGATCCCTTCCTTTACATAGAGAACTACTCCATCTCCTCTTTTACCCTCCCTGTCCCTCCTGTAGATTGTGTGTATCCTGGTATGTTGACATCCCAGTCAGGGTTCTCTGTGTACCATGTTTCTGTGACTGCCACAATATCCAGGCAACCCTCTTCCATCAAGGCCACTAGTTCAGGGAGCTTGTTACACAGACTATGGGTACTGGTACTCATCACCCTCCACTTTTTGATGGCCTTACCCCTTTTAGCCCCATTCCTGTCCTTACTCCCTTTGCCTTTTTTTACATTTACCTCTGTCCTGCTCCCTAATGACTTCTCTACCTTGGTGTTTACCACACTAATTACTGTGTTTTGTGGGGGGAGGCTGGGATTTCCCTGCTCCTTTTCAGTGCATCCCCCTTTAGCTAGTTTAAATGCTTGCCAATGAAGCATTTAAACCTCTCACCTAGGATCCTGGTTCCCCCCCCGGACAGATGCAGAACATTGTGCCAGTATAGGTCTGCATCCCTCCAGGTGGCTCCCCAGTCCCCAATGAAGCCAAAGTCCTGAGCCCCACACCAGTTTTTCAACTATTCATTGAATTCCCTGGTGAGGAGTACCCTAGCATCACCCTTGCCATAGACAGGCAGCACCTCCGAGAAGGTTACCATATGTGCTACTTGTCTAAGGCCCCTCCCCAACTCTACAAACTCCTCTTGCACTGCTCTGATCCCATTCCTAGCCAGGTCATTTGTCCCTAGGTGGACAATGACATCAAGCTCCCTCCCTCGTGCAACTGCTCCTATGATCCTGAGGATTTGCTTTCTGTCCATCCAAGTCATGGCACCAGGCAGGCACCTTACCTCCCTCTCCCTGAACAAGTTGCCACAGGGGGCGGTGTTGGAGCTGGTCCTCTTCAAGGTCTTTATTGGGGACATTACAGAGGGACTGGAGGGGAAGGTATGCCTCTTTGCAGATGTTACAAAGGTATGCAATAGGGTGGATACTCCAGAGGTATAGAAAGAATGAGGAAAGACCTTAAAAAACTGGAGAAATGGTCTGAAATATGGCAACTGGGATTCAATGCAAAGAAGTGCAGGATCATGCACATAAGGCAAAGTAAGAACTAGGTATGGAGGTACTGACAGTCACAAAGCAGGAAAGGGACCTGGGAGTTACCATCTCGGAGGGCCTAAGAGAAACTAGGCAGTGTGATAAGGTGGCTGGAAAGGCTAGTCAGATGCTTGGATGCATAGGGAGGGGTATTACAAGTAGAAAGAGGGAGCTTATCTTGCCCCTGTATAAGAAACTCATGAGACTGCATCTGGAATACTGCATCCAATTCTGGAGGCCCCATCTGAAAAAATAATCTAGACAGGGTGGAGGTGGTATAGTGGAGGGCAACTAGAATGGTGCAGGACCGGTGGGATAAGACCTATGAAGGAAGACTAAAGGAGTTAAATATGTATTTCCTGGAAGTAAGTGGGGGAGGGGGACATGATTGAGACATAGAAATACATCACCAGTATAAACAGAGTATACAAAGGAAGCATCTTCCAAAGTAAGAGATGTTCCAAGTCAAGGGTGCACAACATTAAGTTAGAGAGGGAAAGGCTAAGGGGAAACATGATAAAATATTTTTTAATGGAGAAGGTGGTGGACTCCTGGAATAGCCTACCAGAGGGGGTGGAAGGGGTTAAAGCAATAAAATTTAAGAAGGAGCAGGATAGACACAAGGGTATCCTGGAAGGAAAGGGGGGGCATCAGAGTTCAGTTTGGGCATGGGGCCTCACCCAAGATAGGGATTAATAGGGCAGATTGGGTGGTGATGTGACTCCCACCCCTAGCCTAAACTCCCACTGAGCACCCACCACCCCTCAGTACCAGTCCACCCCACATACCCTCACTCACCTGAACAGGTCCCAGTGTGAAGATCCACTCTCCCACTGAAGACACATCTTGCTGCTGGAACTGGCGACTGCTATATGAGAAGTAAGGTCAGTGTGGTTCATTGTATTTCAATGGGTTTTCAACTGCACTTACCTTATTTCTCATATAGCAGTCACCGGTTCCAGCAACAAGATGTGTCTTCCATGGGACAGTGGATATTCACACTGAGATCTGTTCAGGTGAGTGAGGGTATGTGGGGGGAGATCTGGGGCTGCGGGGTGGCAGGTGCTCAGTACATATGAACATACAAACCTGCCAGCAGATGAAGGCCTTACAGTCTATCAAGTCTGCTCAAATGTGCAGCTAACAGCCCTTATACTGCAGCTACCCCACCCTCCCTCCCTGTCCAGTGACCCTCCACCTTACCCAGTCCCATCCCCTTTTGATGCATCCCACAGTATTACAGGATACCACTTCCTCTTGTAATACGTTTCAACCTGCCACCACCCTATCTGTGGAAAAGTGTCTCCTCATTTCCCTCCTGAACCTCTCTCCCTCCAATCTCAGTCTGTGCCCCCGGGTGTCCCTCCACCTCCTTAATTGGAAAAGCCCTCCTGTGTCAGTCCTATTTACCCACTTCATGTATTTGAAGGTCTCAGTCATGTCCCCCCATCCCTCCTCTCCTCCAGGGAGTGCATGTTCAGCTCCTCCAGCCTACTTTCATAGGGTAAGTCCTCCAACCCATGGATCATTTTTGTTGCCCTGCGCTGCACTGCCTCCAGCAGCCTAAAGTCTTTCTTCAAGGCATGGCCACTAGAACTGCACATAATACTCAAGGTGTGGTCTAACCATTGACCTGTACAGTGGCAGAATCACCTCCCCCATCCTGGAGGATTTGCCTCTGGCAATACAACCCAGCATCTTGTTAGCCTTGGCAACTGCCTTTCTACACTGTGTGGAGTTGTTCATTGCTCCCATTATGATTACCCCTAGATCTTTCTCTTCCTTGGTCTTGGGCAGCTAAATACCCCCTATCTGGTAGCTCCTCCTTGGGTTCCTTGCTCCAAAATGTAACACCTTGCATTTCTAAGCATTGAACCCCAGCTGCAAAGTGTCTGACCAGGTCTCCAATTTTGCCAGATTGTCCTGTAACCCCTGCCACCCCTCTAGGTCATCCACCACTGCTCCCATCTTGGTGTCATCTGCAAACAGACTGATCTTGCTCTTGATGCCTATCGAAATGTCTGCTATAACAATCCCAAATAACACTGTCCCCAGCACAGATCCCTGTGGCACCCTGCTTATCACTGCCCTGTGTGACAAGAGCTCCCCTCTCACCACCACCCTCTGTTGCATCCCCTTCAGCCAGCTCACTACCCATCCCACCAGCTTTGCCCCTGCCTCTGTGCCCTCCAGCTTACTATCTAGCCTCCCATGTGGTATTGAGTCAAATGCCTTGCCGAAGACCAGGTACAGGACATCCACTAGATGGCCCCTGTTCAATTGCCTGATTATACAATCAGTACTCCACCAGGTTAGTCTGAGAGGGTCTGCCCGAGACAAACCCATGCTGCCTGCTGTTCTGCAGCCCATCAGCTTCCAGGTGAAAAGCCAGCTTCTCTTTCAAGATTGTCTCCATCAGCTTACCCATGATGGATGTGATCCTTACTGGTCTGTAATTCCCTGGCTCATCCTTGGGGCCACTTCTGTGGATGGGGCACCACATGTGCCATCCTCCAGTCCTGTGGTACACACCCCAAGTCCAGAGAGGCATTAAACAGGTCTGCAAGAGGTTCAGCCAGGACATCCACCAGCTCCCTTAGTACCCTGGGGTGTATGCCATCCAGACCTGGTGTCTTGTCCAACCTCAGTGCCATTAAGCCCTGCAGTGCCCTGCCCATTGTGATTTCCCTGTCTGTCTGCTCACATCCCCCAAATTGCTCACCTCCCCAAACCCTTTGAGTACCTCCTCCCCTTTCTCTTTGGTATATACAGAGCAGAAGTACTCATTTAATGGTTCTGCCTGTTCTGCCTTAGTGTCTACCCACCCCCCCTTTTTAGTCCTCACAATTTGGTCTCTGCAGTTCCTTTTCTCCCTGATGTACCTAAAGAAATCCTTCTCCCCCTCCTTAATGCCCTATGCTAGCCTGAGTTCCTGGGATGCCATGGCTGCCCTGACTGCCCTCGTCATATCTCTTGACTCCTTTAGGTATATCTCTCTGTCCACCCCTTCCCTATTCCCTTGTGCCTACTAAAGGCAGCTCTTTTTCTTTCTGTTTTCTCCATGAGCCCCCTGCTCACCCAACTAGGCTTCTTTGCCTTCGCCCTCTTACTCTGGATCCTTGTACATGTTGTTATTGCCTCCCTATCCCCCTTTTAATGATCTCCCACCTCTGATTAGTGTCCATATCTGGGATGATCCCTGCTTGAGCCCCCTGCAATATTTCCCTCATTTTCCTGAAGTCGGCTCTTCTGAAGTCTACCACTCTTGTGACTGATCCAACTCCTTCTTTCCCCATGTTTATTCTAAACTACACTGAGTGATGGTTACTCCCTGCCAGTGGTTCCTCCACTCTGAGCTCCCTCACAAACTCATCATTTGCCAGGACAAGGTCAAGGCTGTTCCCTAACCTGGTCAACTCATTGACCATCTGCAATAGGAAGCTATCCTGGGAGGCATCCAGAAGTACTTGCTCCCTCCTATTTGTTGTATCTGGGGTACTCAATCCACCCCTGGCAGGTTGAAGTCACCTACAATCACTGTATTTCCCTTTCTGCAGATACTTCTGACCTGCTCTGCTAGCTCCCTATCTAACTCCTTGATCTGAGAGGGTGGCCTGTAAACCACTCACATTCTGAGGGTCCTATGTTTGGAAACCTGGATCTGCACCCATAAAGCCTCTGTGTTGCCTTCCTCGCCCTCCTTCCTGGTGCATTTCAGTCCTTCCCTCACATACAGTGCCACCCTCCCTCCTTTCCCTTTTACCCTGTCCCTCTGAAATAGCTGCCAGTACTTCCAGGTCCCAATCATGGTAGTGGGTGGCCCATGCCTCAGTTATAGCTGCCATATTCACTTCCCCATCTGCCATGAAGGCCTGTAATTCTGTCACTTTGTTCCCTAGACTCCTAGCATTCAATGTTACCACCCTCCACCCTGCTTCTTCTACCCATCTCCCTACTTGCTGTCCCTTTTTTTCCCCCCCAACTCCTCCCCAAGTCCCCAACCACCAGCATGGGGGATAATCTAATTTGACCTCCCTTCTTGAGCATCCTGCCGGGTTTCTGTTCTCTTGCCACCCCCCCCCCTTACTAGTTTAAATTCATGTTGTTTTCCAAGTAATTCTCCAGCTTCTGTTTTAGGACCCTCCTCACTCAAGTGAAGCCTGTCCTGGCATAGAGCTCCCTGCCCTCTAATGTGCTTGCCCACCCCCCTACCAGTCCATATCCTTTGGATGGGTACCAGTCCCTTAACCATGCATTAAATTCCTCAATCCTCAGTTTCCTTGCCATGCTTGCCCTGGGTACAGGAAGCACCTCTGAGAAGGTTTCGACCCCCCCCGATCTTCACAAATCCGCCCAGCCCACAAATCTCTCCTGGACTACATCAACCATATTACCTGCCAGGTCATTGATTCCCACATGCAGAACTATGTGAGGTTTCTCCCTACCCTACCCTACCTAGCATATTTCAGGATGTATTTCCCCACCCTGTCCACTATCATGCCTGGCATGGCCTCCACCCATATTCTACTATGCCTTTCCCCCCCTGATCTCCCATCTGATCCCCTTCAGATCTGAATTCATCCAGAATCCTGCCCTTGTTTTCTTGTACTGCTTGCCTTGTCTGTTCCTTGTCCTTTCATTCCAGGTCTTCTGTTCCCAAGTGCAACTCAGCTGTTCCCCCTTCCACCCCCATCTCTGCCTCCCCCCACCCCATCCTCCTCTGATATCTCCAACATTCTCCTCTATTTCTCATCTGCCCCCCCTCTCTGGTGCATCCCTCCCTTTATATCCTCATATCCACCACCTCCCTCCTCTTAGCTACTGATGCTCTGTCCAGTTTCCTAGTCTCCACTCCTTACCCACTGAAGCATTGCCTCCTTTAGTCACCCTTCCACTGCTCACTGGGCTACTAGTAATCCCATCCTCTCCAGCCTTGTCTACTTGGTCCTCTAGCCTCTTCTCCTCTAGTGAAGCCAGCACTGAGAATCTGTTTTGTGCCACCCCCCTGCTCAGACTTCTCTGTCATGCTAATGAGATGCCCACATTTGTAACCTACTCTAGGGCCCTTCCTGACCCTGCAGCCTATTGTCCTCCACCTCCCTTCGTCTGTACATGGCAGATCTTGAGGTGGCCCTATTGGTCCATATATCACTTCTGCCCTTTCCCCCCAGGCCTGGGCTGCCAACACTATTCTGGGGCACCCACATGTGCCCTTAGTCTTGGATTATTTCCCCAATCTCTTCCTCTCACTCTATCTATCTCTGCCCTTAACCACATAATCTCTTCCCTGAGTTGTTCCAGCTGTTGACCTACCAGGCAACCCCTTGCTCCCCACGTGACTCCTAACAGGATAGCTGCTCCACAGTTGTTGCAGTTTACTAACCTGCCCATACCCCTACCCAACCACATGCCACCCTTCCAGCTAGTTTCTGCTTTATACTGCCCGCCCCATCCCCTTAGATGCTCCCCCTTACCAGGGCTAACCGTGATATCTGCTGCCCCCTTCCTTCCCTTTGTCCTGTTATGAGTAAACTACTAGTCTTTCAGTGGCAACTGTGGATGGCAACCACCAACCGTGACTGAGCACCTCCCCTATAAAGCCAGATTAGCCGGCGGAGGGAGGGAGGGAGAGAGAGAGGGATGGGGGAGGGTGGGTTGGACCTATCCAGTCCCCTCTCTCAAGTCAGTCAGTTGCAATGTGTTATCACTGCCCTCACCCTTCCAGAGCTCCCTCCATTCCCTCCACCAACAAATATCCCATCAGGGGATTCATAAGTTCAGACTTATAAAGTTGCTCCCGTTGCACTGCCCAGTCAGGTAATTCCAATCCTCCAGCAAGAGCAGAACACACTAAAAAAGAAAGCACACTTTCCTACAGCAATAGTGGAACACAATAATAAAAGAAAAGAAAGCACACTTCCCTCTGGGAGTTTCTTCCTCACCCTACGCCCCGCTCCTCCCTGCGCACTGACTGCTCCTCCGGTCCATGGTTCCACGTCCTCCCACTGCCACTCGCACTGCTCTGGTGCTGATTCCCCTCACCCCCTTCCCTCTCCCACTGCCCCGCTCAATCTGCCTGCAAGAGTCAGGGCCTCAAAATATGTTGTCCCCTCTCCCTTTGTTTAAATGTGTGGTCTTTTCTTACTTACTTACTGATTGTCTCTCCCTCTCCCTCTCTGAGTACCCTCTCAAGAGAGTCAATCAGTCACGATGTGTTCTCACTGTCCTTGTCCTTCCAGCACTCCCTCTGTTCCGCCCACCAACAAATATCCCAGCAGGGGATTCAGAAGTTCAGACTTACAAACTTGCTCCCGCTGCACTCTCCAGTCAGGTAATTTCAACCCTCCAGCAAGAGCAGAACACACTAAAAAAGAAAGCACACTTCCCTACAGCAGTAGTGGAACACAATAATAAAAAAAAAGAAAAGAAAGCACACTTCCCTCAGGGCATTTCTTCCTTGCCCTATGCCCCACTCCTTCCTGAGCACTGGCTGCTCCTCCAGTCCACAGTTCCATGTCCTCCCACTGCTGCTCGAGCTGCTCTGGTACCAATTCCCCTTACCCTCTTTCTTCTCCTGCTGCTCCGCTCGATCTCAATAGGAGATCGGGCTGGGGGTGCAGGGTTGCATCAACGATGGACCTTTTTTTACAGATTAGAAAAAGACATTGACGGACCATGTTCTTCTTTTCAGGCTCCGAGGGACATTGGGGGGAGTTACCACTAGACACCTCATTTAAATCAGCAATGACATGCATAAGGCTGAAATTAATCTAGATGGTGTGGGAATGTAGACCAGCAATTTTTGCACTAACAACTGAGCCACCTGACTGCACTTCCTAATTGTTGTGATACATACACACAAACATTGACTAATACATATACACATACAGTATATGCATATATATTCCAGTATAGCACAGCAGGGCACTATCTACACACATTTTTACAGATTAAAAAAAAAAGACATTGAGGGACCATTTTCTTCTTTACAGGCTCCAAGGGACATTGGAGAGTGAGGGGTTGTCACTATATACCTCATTTAAACCAGCAATGACATGCATAAGGCTGAAACTGATCTCGATAGCGGGGGAATGTAGATTAGCAATTTTTGCACTAACCATTGAGTTACTATTAATATAAAGTGTTTAGTTGAGTTAGCTTTTCGTTGGATTGGAAGTGTTAGTTAGGGGTGGAAATGAAACAGAACTAGGAGCTTATATTTTATTTTTTTTTAGCTAGTGAGAAGTTTAAAGCTGTAAGTAAAGCTGCTCTGAAATACAAGCTTATACTGTAGTTACTTTCATCAGCAGGAGCTGCTGAAGTCTGGAAATCGAGGAGTAGGAGTGGGAGTTGGTAAATTCCCGGAGATAGTGTTGGTGGCCAAGGAGCTTGGAGCTGCTTACCCTGTCCTGAAGGCTGTAGGCTATGGTGGAATGGTGAGATGCTGACAGCCAGCCCTGAATGTTGCGCAGGAAGTGGGGTTAGAGAAGGAAAGAAGATGGGCAAAAACCGGAATGGAATTCAGGCTGTGGTGCACTGTGTCTGGCATCCTGAATCTGCTAGGAGGATTGCAGCAGAGATCACTGCTGAATGCTGCATATCCTGTTCCCTGGAGACTGCTGGCTGGTTTGTAGAGTGTGTGGAGCTTGATCATGGACTTTGCAGAATTCCACATGAAGAAGCTGGACTGTAGTCCTTGGGTGCAGGTACTGTCATATTCCTGTCCTCAAGAAATCTCTACCAGGAGTGGAGACGTGTGGTGAAAGGCCCTGGAGATCCACAGAACCAGAATAGAGTACTGGACTACCTACAAATAATCTGTGAACAGATTATAAACCTCTAAAGGTGAACTGGTTAATATTTGAGTTTTCTGAGACTCTCTGCCGTGAGAGGGCTGTGTAGGAATTGAATAGTTAAACCATTTGTTGTAGCCTAAGGGGGTGAGAGCCCCTTGCCTGGCGATAAAGCCAGAGACTCCCTGTTGACTGTGGAAAATGGTTCAATGAGCACCTTTCTTGAATGATCTTGTATAACTACTTGTTTTCAGACCACCCCTTATTTTAAAATTTTATTTTGTTTAGTTTTGGGGTAAGGGAGGGTTGTTGAGTTGTGTGTGCGTGTGTGTGTGTGTGTGTGTGTGTGTGTGTGTGTGTGTTTGACTGTGTGGATGTGTGTATGGAAATTGTTTTAATTGTTAAGCTAAAGTGTTGATAGCTAGTTCCTGGTGGAGTTAGCCCTTATTTGGGAGTGTTTAGTTAGTTATAATGTGTTAGTCAGCTGCCCATTCAAGAAGGTGCTATTCCCCCTCTAAGCTCCACAACCTTCATCCCTTTGAATGCCGCCCATTAACAGCAGAGGCCTACAGACAGTTTAGGGCATTGGGGATTGCTCATAAGAGAAGGAATTGGGGGTTGGCAGAGCCTACTGTGGGGAAATGGGGATGTGTGGATTGGGGTGGTGGGATTTAGGAGGCATCCTGAGGCAAATTGGGCTCAGGAAATGGGTCCTCCCTGCCTTGTTCCCATATCCAAGGGCCCCACAGTTAGTGGGTAGATGGCCAGACCAGCCTCATCTACCTGTTATTCTCAGGTGGTGCTATGCAATGCCAGATCAATTAAGAACAAGATGGCTATTATTGCCAATCCTGTCTCAACATCTGATCTGGTTTGCATCACCGAGACCTGGCTGGATGAAAATGCCGGTCCAGTATCGGAAATGGCACTTATGGCTAGGTACTCGGTGGTGCATCGCCTGAGAAAGGATTGTAGAGGTGGGGGTGTAGCAATTTGTTTTAAATCTGACCTGAACGTCACAACCCTCACAGTGGGAACAATGAGGTCCTTTGAATGTATAGCAGTACAGGGGGTTGCAGGATCCTTCTCATTTACTGTACATTGAGGGACAAGAGGCAATTCCTACAGGAAGTCACAGACTTTGTTGTCGAACTGGTGTTTGAGTTGCCTAGATGGATTATTCTGGGCAACTTCAATGCCTGGGTTGGTGACAAACTCTTGCAGTTTGGGCAAGACTTCCTCGAACTGATGTGTTCATTGGGCTTGACAGAGGTAGTTACCTCTGCAACCCATGTACATGGCCATTCTCTGGACTTTGTCTTCTCACTGGGATTGGAGGTCACTGGCCTTATGGTGGAACAGGTCATATGGTCAGACCACCATACTGTGAGGTTCTCATCTGAAGTCCCCCCTCTGATAGATACTCCCCTATGGAGATGGTTCAGTACCACCCTTTGAGGGGTTTGACCCCACAGCGTCTGATGGCAGTGCTCAACCTATCAGATATGATGAGTGCTTGCGAGGAGCCAGGGGAGTTGGTTATGACATATAACAGGGTTGTGACTGAAGCCCTTGACTCTATCGCACCTATCCGTGTTCAACCCCTCACTTCACACCAGATATCCCTTTGTTTTGATAGGACTCTCAGGGAGTTGAAGATGTGGGGTCGAAGGTTGGAGCGACATTGGAGGAGATTCTGATCTGGGGAAGACTAGCTTATATTGATGTGTAATTATAGAGACTATCAATCAGTAATCTCTTGTAAGAAGGCAGAGTTCCTGTCCAGAGAGATTGCTGCAGCAACTAATAAACCAGCTCAGCTCTTTTGAACTGTCAATAGGCTGTATAATCCTGCCTGTCTTCAGTTCGGGGAGCTTTTTCACAAAGAAGGTGTGATGAGTTTGCTCTGTTCTTTGCTGATAAGATTGTCTCCATCAGGTCAAGGATCCGGTTAATGCTTTCTAATGGGGCATGCAGTGATGGGCTGGGGGTCACAGGTCTGCAGTCTGTCTTGTTTGTCTTTGACCTGGTGGTGGTTATGGATGTTCTGAAGGTCACCCAGGAGTTGAGGCCAACCTGCTGTATTTTGGAACAGGATCCAAAATGACTTTTAGTGGGCTGTGTTGAGGTCATCGACCTGGTCCTGGCTAGGATAGTCCAGTGTTATCTGGTGACAGGGGTCTTTCTTGGGCCCCTGGAGGAGGCAGTTGTAAGACCACTCCTAAAGAAATCATCACTGGACAAGGACTGCTTGTCTAACTACAGACCGGTCTCTAACCTTCCATTTGTGGGAAACTTTTTTTGAGAAGTTGGTTGCCCTTCAACTAGAGACTCATTTGTCAACTAACAACATCTACAACCCTCTCCAGTTGGGTTTCAGGAAAAGGAACAGCACTGAGACTGCCCTGGTTTGGGTGCTTAATGGACTCCTGGTGGCGAGGGATAGAGGAAGGCATTCCATCCTTGTCCTCCTCTATTTCTTAGCAGCATTTGACACCATGGACCATGGGGTGTTGTTGAAGCACCTGCAGGTTTCTTGCAGTACACAGCTGGTTTCAGTCATTCCTCCCTGGTAGGATGCATCAGGTAGTGTTGTGGATTTTTTCCTCGGCATCTCTGCCCTTTCCATGTGGGGTTCCAGAAGACTCGATTGTATCCCCCATTGTTATTTGCAGTGTATATGCTACCACTAGAGGACATTATAAGATGGTATGGGATGAGTTTTCACTGCTATGTGGATAATACTCAGCTATACCTGTTATTTGCACCTGACCAGCAGGAGACAGTCTCAGTGTTTAATCAGTGCCTTGTTGACATCCAAGACTGGATGAGGGCCAACTGACTGAGGTTGAATCCAGATAAGACTGGAGTACTAGTGGTGGAATCTGGTCACCTGGGGTGAGTGGGCAACCTGGTCAAGTCACCGGGCATAGGCTGGGGGACTTCCAGCTGCTCACATCAGTTGGGTGAGAGACCTTGGTGTTGTTCTGGTCCACGGTCTAACACATAAGTCTCAGGTATCGGTCATGGTTCAGAGTGCCTTTTACCATCTGAGGAACATTGCCAGGATTAAACACCTTTTACCCCCAGGAGATCTGCCATCACTGGTGCATGCTTTCATGAGGTCATGGGTCAATTACTGCAATGCCCATTACCTGGGACTACTGGAGGGTGATCGCCACTGCCTGCAGCTAGTACAGAATGCAGCAGCCAGGTTGCTGACTGCTCTGTCGAGATCATGTCACATTACCCCCTGTGCTTGTGCTCTCTGTATTGGCTGCCTGTTAGGTGGTGGATCACCTTCAAGGTTAGCTTGCTGACCTATAAAGCCTTACACAGTCAGGGGCCCAGCTACCTGCAAGACTTCCTGCTGCCCTACCACCCCTCCCATCCCCTCTGCTCAGCTGACGATGGAATTTTAGAAGTTCCAAGGGTACGCTTAGCAACATCTGGTGCCCATGCCTTTTCTTACATGGCACCAACCCCTTTGGAATGCTCTCCTTATGCGATGAAAGAGATTATAACATTAGAAACCTTCAGGAGGGAACTGAAGATGTTGCTATTTAGGCAAACTTTTCAGCCTGATTAAAGTTAGCTGATCCAATATTAAACTACCAGGAGAGTGTGTTATTGCTTCTTTCACTGCTTATATGCTAATTTTAATTGTTCTCTTTCACTTGTAAAAGACCCTTGAATCACAATGAAAAAGAGTGCTGTATTAAATAAAGATTGAGTGACTGACCTAACTTCACTTTCTAATTGTTGTTATACACACACAGACTAATATCTATACACATATATGTATATATTCCAGTATAACATAGCAGTGCATTGTCTACACACACATGCATTGCCAGACACACACTAACACACATTACACTGCCTTATAAGGCATTTATTTACTTGTACATCTAGCCCTAACTTTTATAGTATTTAGGAGGATAAGCAGGACCAGAGAGGTGAGGTGGATGTGGCCTATCTAGACTTCAGAACTCCTTCAACACCATCCCCCATAGAAGGCTGATTAACAAACTGTGCCGCCTAGGGGTGGATCCTAAAATAGTTCTGTGGGTAGAGATCTGGCTGAATTGTAGGAGTCAGAGGGTTGTGGTAAACAGGTAGTACTCTGGCGAAGGAGTGGTGAAGATCAGGGTTCCGCAGAGGTCAGTGTTGGGGTCGGTCCTCTTCAAAGTCTTTATTGGGGACATTGCAGAGGGACTGAAGGGGAAGGTATGCCTCTTCACAGATGATACAAAAGTATGCAGTAGGATGGACATGCCAGTGGGTGTTGAAAGAATGAGGAAAGACCTTAAAATACTGGAAAAAATGGTCTGAAGGATGGCAACTGGGATTTAACACAAAGAAGTGCTGGATCATGCACATAGGGCTCAAGAACTCAGCAACGAAGTACCAACTAGGTGGGGAGGTGCTGACAGTCACAAAGCAGGAAACTGACATGGGAGTTTTCATCCTGGAAGATCTAAGAGAAACTAGGCAGTGCAATAAGGTGGTTGGAAAGGCTAACCAGATGCTTAGATGCATAGGGAGGGGTATCACGAGTAGAAAGAGGGAGATCATCTTACGTCTGTATAAGACACTCACGAGACCGCACCTGGAACAGTGCATCCAGTTCTGGAGACCCCATCTGAGAAAGAACATAGACAGGATAGAGGAGGTGCAGTGGAGGGCAACTAAAATGATGCAGGGCTTGAAGCATGAGACCTATGAGGAAAGATTAAAGTAGTTAAATATGTATTCCCTGGAGAAAAGGAGGGAGGGGTGTAGGCATGACTGAGACATACAAATACATCACCAGCAGAGATGCAGCGAAGTTTGAATTCACCAGCGAATATACCGAGAAGTCAGCAAATTCACCCCACATTGCACTTTGTGTAATTTTTTAAGTTACCCGAAATTCGCCATTTGTTACTTTGCCTTGCTTTTGGGGGGTTTAATTGCAAACTGCACTTAAAAACCCCAAAGCAAGTAGAGATTACAAATGGGAAATCCCCCAACACCACCCTCAATCTATCCCTGGTGTCTAGTGCCCACCCCAGTTTAAAAAAATATATATGTAATATGCAAGCAATAACACACAACGAGGTGTGGGTTATCTCCTGATAAGAGCACGCCCAGGTGCGTTGTTAGGCATGAAGCGCTTGTGCCGAGTGCCTTATGCACCTGGGCATGCTCTTATCAGGTGATAACCCACACTTCAGAGTGTGTTATTGCGCTTATAAAATGGGTCCCCCCACCAAGGAAAAATGTAAAATATAGAAAGAAAAAGTTGTGAAAGTGAAAAGATGAGGGAAAGAGTTTTTTGGGTTAGAAAGATAAAGTAGTCCCTCTATGTACTGTTAGCTTGTTGAGTAGTAGATCTCACCACCCAACCCCCATCACGTTCTGGCCAGATTAAGTTGCTATTTCACCTCCTCTCCACCCCTCCCCCCAAAAGATGACAGACACACAAACACATACTGTATGTTTCTTTGTTGTGTGCAGAGGTTGCATTTTTTTTCTAATAATTTACTTTGGGCAGCGAGATTCACTTTGACCAAATGTCAGCGATATGTGCCCTATTCTGTGATGTTACTTGGTACTACCTTCATTCCCAATGTACATATTTTGTGTGGATATGTAGACATTTGTTTCAAATTTCTGTTCTTAAGTGATTTTTTTTGTGTTATTGGAAGTAAACGGCTGGCTGCAGTAGAAGCGAGCATGTCCCTCAGCGGCCGCCTTACAGACAGTACTTGCTTCCTGGTTGTGAACAGTGAGGAAGAAGTACAGTAAATTAAGTAAAATAAGTGTTGGTGCAGTTGTTGAAAGTTATGTCGGGAGGCTTATATAACTTTCAGCGTAGGGGAGCGGATCTGTTTTTTTTTTTCTTGAGTCTGTTACTGCGACGGTCGCTGTTTATGAGTGGGATTTGAATGCCACGGGAATCTATTCAGTGGCTTGACTGTGGAGGACTACGTCAGTGAGCAAGCAGCACAGAAGAAGAGAACACAGGTCAGGATGTCGGCAATTAGTGGAAAAAAAATGAGGTGTGTGTGTGTTTGGGGGGGCACAGTGGGATTTATGCCAAGGTGCTGGACATTTGCAGAAACTAGCAGGAGAGCTGTGAAGGATCAAGGCAGCTTCCCGCTGCCACTTCAGTGAGCTCTGCCAGTCAGCGTTTCTGTTTATACTTGGCAGAGGTCACTGATTTGCTGTTGTGATGGGGCATTTTGTTGGCCAGTAGTCCCAGTTGTCTACTATATCATCTGATAAGGACATGGCTCAGATGATGTGTAGCCAATCAGAGACTTCAATTTTTTCAGCCCATTTTATAAACATATATATTACACTGGCACGTTAGCACCAGTGTAGTTAGGACTGAGTAAGCACTTTAATGTTAAACCTCAAAATTTGCACCTTAATAACTTTGCCACCATATGATGGATTTGCCTGAAATTTTGCATGCATGGTTTGGTACCATAGATCTCTGGATCTGGCAAGTTGTGTTATAGTCAGATGTACAGTTGTGGAGCCACAGAATGCCACAAAATGCAAAAAAAAAGGACTTTTTGCACTTTTCTTTGCTCTCGCCCACAGCCCGCATGATTTGATCGTTCAGTCCAAAATCTTCAGGGAAGATGCAGTCTGGGTCACCAATGTGCCTTACAAAGATTTGGTGTAAAAATATTAAACCATTCAAATGTTATTCAAAAAACAAATTTCCCATTATTGTCAGGGGGTAAATATATGTGCATCACGAAAGTTTCGCAAATGCACTCTTACTTTTGCAAATGGCCCTTTTGCTTTCATGAGTCAGCCATCTTGTTTTCAGTTAGTGAGAGAGAAAAATGCCTGGCTGATAAGGACACGGCTCAGATGATGTAGTAGCCAATCAGAGACTTCAATTTTTTCAGCCCTTTTTATAAATATATATATTACACTGGCATGTTAGCACCAGTATAGTTAGGACTGAGTAAGCACTTTAATGTTAAATCTCAAAATTTGCACCTTAATAACTTTGCCACCGTAAGACAGATTTGCCTGAAATTTTGCATGCATGGTTTGGTACCATAGATCTCTGGATCTGGCAAGTTGCATTATAGTCAGATGTACGGTTGCAGAGCCACAGAATGCCACAAAATGCAAAAAAAAGAAAAGGACTTTTTGCGCTTTTCTTTGCTCTCACCCACAGCCCGCACGATTTGACTGTTCAGTCCAAAATCTTCAGGGAAGATGCAGTCTGGGTCACCGATGTGCCTTTCAAAAATTTGGTGTAAAAATATTAAACCATTCAAACGTTATTCAAAAAACTAATTTCCCATTATTGTCAAGGGGGAAATATATGTGCATCATGAAAGTTTTGCAAATGCACTCTCATTTTTGCAAATGGCCCTTTTATTTTCGTGAGTTAGCCATCTTGTTTTCAGTTAGTGAGAGAGAAAAATGCCTGGCATTTAAATTTGGGACCCTCTAGGTAAATACTGACTGCTGGGTTTACCTAGTAGAGTCCTGAGGATGTCAGCTCCATCTTTTTTGGGGGGGTAAAACCCCCCAGAAACGCCTTTTTAAACTTTGGGGAAAAAATACTTTTGCAAATCACAAAAGTAAGTGCAGAAATACTTTCGCAAATATGAAAGTTTTGTTTTACTTTTTTCGAAACTTTCACGATTTGAGAAAGTATTTTAAAAAATAACTGCAAATCTTTGCCATCCTCCTGCAACAAAACAGTTGGATCATTTGGGCTAAAATGTGCAGTGTGGCAAGCCCTGGTCCCACAGATGTGCCTTTTGGTAGTTTGGTGTCAAAATATTGAAAGGGCCTAAAGTTACAGTGTTCTGAAGTTGAGAAATTTCCCATAGGATAACATTGTGGCACCCGTTACATCTTTTGGTGCCTGTATCTCAAAAACAAAGCAAGATACAGAGTTTTCGCTACTGAACTAACCTGCAGAAACAAGTGTGGAAATGGTAGATGACACCTGCAGTGGAATTTTTTGCCTACTTCCTATGGTTACAGAGATATTAGCAAAAACATATTTCAAGGGTTCCAAGGGTGCCTTTTCACTGCCCGTATCTCAGAAACAATGTGAGATATGGATTTGGTCGGCTTATGTTGCATGCCATACTCACTGTCATGATTATAACAACACTTTTTTTCTAGCTGCGATGGTTCCTGAGATATCGGCAAATTAGTGTTACAATGGTTCCTTACCCTATAGGGCTGCTGTATGGCTCTGTAGCGATGTGTAAGTGGGAGCGCAGGGCCCAGAGGGTCTGCACTCCCACAGATGCATATCTTTCTGCAGAAATGGGCAGCTTGGTGGGATGATGATGGATGCCTCTTGTGGTATGTTTACAGAGCTGTATGTTCTTCCTGTTACCTTATGGTATCTGTTTCTGATTGCTTGTGGTGTGCTGTGTTGTACTGTCACCTGCTTGTATGTATGTTGTGTATGTGTGTGTGTGTTGGGATGGATTCTGAGTTAGGGTTGAAAACTCTAATGCTGAATTTCCTTGCTTTTGTCTTTGTGTAAGCAACCCTAACTGATGCATTAACAAAGTTTTTTGCAATGAATCAATGAATATATATATGTGTGTGTGTGTGTGTTAGCTAAAATCCTTGGTGTCTAGTGGACCCCTCACCCCACTGATCGCCAGCTCAAATAATAAAAAAAAAATCCCTGGTGTCTAGTGGACCCCCCACCCCACCAATCTACTGTAATGTACTGACACTGTAGTGTAGCATGAGAGGGTTGCTGCACTTCTGAGGTGCCTTCTTTCAGATGAGACATTAAACCAAGATCCCATCTGCCTGGATTGGTGGTAGTTCAGGTGGATGTTAAAGATCCCATGGCACTTATCGAAAAAGAGTAGGGGGGGTTTATTGAATACAAACAAAAGTAAACAATCAACAATAATATACTGTAGAACTTGAAATTTTCACTGCCAAATAATTTTCACTATTTTCTCTGAAACACCAATCTGCATGAACATAAATTTGCGCTAACTAGCACTTTTAGTATTTTTTCCATCATAGTGGATGTGGTGATTGTGACATAGCACTAAAATAAATTTACTCAATTATGGTTGCATTTGTGTTTGCACCAAATTTACTTTGCGTGAAAATAACTATTTCTACAGTATACAGAATCAGAAAAGAAAGGAACACAAAACAATCATTAAACCAGTCAGAATAAATATGGTCATCTACAAATCTGAAAAATACACTCGAAATTAACCCCATCTCTCAATCTCTTATAAAAAAATTATCAAAAAAAAGGTTAACATTATTATCCCCAACTTATTTAGATTTAATAATAGAATTAAACCCTTTCCACCATCTGGTAACCATTTGAGAGGAATAAATCTGAGAATCACGTAAATAAATATTTTTAATTTCTTTAACAATTACATTACTGAAACATTCATAAGTCATTCTATGTTGATAAATAACCTTTTGACACTGTGCTTGCCATAAATAAAACTGAAAACAACAAAACAAAAGAGATAAAGCGTCTGTGTGAAAATGGGAAAGCCCCTTAGGATATTTCCCCACCACCAGAATCTCATAATTCAGCTTCGTCAACCACTTATATGACCATTTCCCTGCCAAAAATTTCCATAAAGATTAAAAAAAGGAGCACTGTAACAAAAAATATTCCATAATTTCTTCTTGAGCAATACACCCCGGGTATGGGCAATTCCTTTCTTTCTTAACCTTATATTTCGCATTCCCCTCTAACATTAATTCTACCATACATATTAACCAAAGAGTTTCCCACATATGATGAGGAAGTCTGGAATTATTAAGTTGGGCCAAAATCAACTGATTATCCTCAGCTGGACAGTTCTTAAAGGCTGGTTCTAAAGGATAGAGGTTTCTAATAAGTATGTTATATATTTTTTTTCCCAGAGAATTGTTGTATCATATTTTTTGAAACCTTCCATTTATAGAGCTTCTGTACTGCAGGTATAAAATATGATGGCAGACTAATAGTTTTACTCAATTTTGGAGCCAAATCATGCCAAACAGCCAAATATGATACTAAAGTAAGGTGTATCCATTTACTACCCTCATTTTCCACAGACAATAGTCCATACTTAACTGTGTGGGAAAAAAATAAGGAGTAACAAAATACAATTGGATCAACCATACCTATTCCTCCCATTTTTTTCTCTAAATAAGTATTGTGTATTTTTATTGAGTTAAGTCTATTCCCCCACAACATCTGAAAAAACAAACTATAAAGTCTAGTCTCCAAAGTCTGAGGTAAAGGAAAAATGACAGCTTCATACTGTAGACAGGGCATTGTGAACTGTTTCAGAATACAAATTTGTTTATGTTTAGTAAGTTTCCATTTCTTCCAGTGAAGGACTTTAACCTCTATTTTCTGAAGAGCAAATTCCCAATTATCTAACGGTAAATTTTGAGTTCTAAATTGAATGCCTAGAATTAAAAGGGGTATAGTAGTAATGTCAATACCTGCCTGATGCCCGACATCCGGAGTATTTACCCATATCAATAATCCTCTAGTATTAGCAACATTTAGTTTTGCATTAGAAACCATAGCATACCTTTCAAATTTAGACCTAAACAGAGAGATCTGACTAGGATGCGCAAAAAAAAAAAACACATACATCATCTGCATATGCTTGTACCATCAGATCATGTCATATCCCAGGTCCAGCTATCCCAACCCATGTGGGATGATCAGTAATTAATCGCAAAAGGGGATCTAAGAAAAAACATATAATAGGGGGCTCAAGGGGCATTCCTGTCACACTCCATTATGAAGTACTAACCCATTTGCCACTTATCCATATATGAAAGGGTAAATTTGAAAGGAGGAATATAAAAGTTTGACCAAATCAATCATTTCTTTAGGAACATGATATGTTGCTAAAACTTGAAACAAAAAGGGATGATATACCCTGTCAAAAGCTTTTTCTAAATCTGCAGCCACTATACATCCTGAATTACCTGAAAGCGTCAAGTGTTCTATAACATCTCTAATAACCATTAGAGCTGTCTGAATTTTCCTGTCTGGTAAACCACAAAATTGCTGTGGGGAAAGTACTAGTGCAGCATACTGTTAAAAAGACAAAGAACCTCTGTGCGCAAACACTGAGGCAAGGGTTACCCCAAAGGGCATTTGGCTGGGAAGCCAAGTTTCAAGAAAATACAAAATCACACATGCCCCCACAATGCAAAGCATCATAGGCTGCATATGCAAATCACCACAGAATGTTATGCTGGTCCAACTTTAAGCAGAATTGCATGGTGCCGAAAGGCCTCTCACACAGTTTGCAAAGGGTGCTAACAGAAGACATAGACATGTGTTTCGTCCTACCAGGACTCATCAGTATGCCTCGTATGCCTTTGGGGTAACCCTTGCCTCAGTGTTTGCGTGCAGAGGTTCTTTGTCTTTTAAATAGTTTTTTATCTTAATGGGTTCACCACAATATATCCAAGGCACACTGCCTTAAGGGTAGCTGGTCCATTCCACTGGGGTGTCAAACAGAAGAGGCATACTGATGAGTCCTGGTAGGACGAAACACGTGTCTATGTCTTCTGTTAGCACCCTTTGCAAACTGTGTGACAGGCCTTTCGGCACCATGCAATTCTGCTTAAAGTTTGACCAGCATAACATTCTGTAGTGATTTGCATATGCAGCCTATGATGCTTTGCATTGTGGGGGCATGTGTGATACTGTTTAAGTTGAGTATTAATAAGCGAAGTTAAGATTGTATAATCTGAATTTAGCAGGGCAATAGGCCTCCAATTTTTTATGTCATTTTTATCACCTGATTTAAATAAATGTATCATAAGACCATCTGAAAAGGAGGGGTACATTTTATTCATCGTAACAAAATACTGAAAAACTAACTTTAAGCAGAGAACCAGTTCACTTGAAAAGGCCTTATAAAATGCATTCGGCAAACCATCCAAACCTGGAGAAGTGTTATTATTTAAATGTTTAATAGCAGATTCAATCTCTATGTCTAGAAAAGGAACCGGTAAGTCAGCCACAGCAGCTGGTAAAAGGGGAATATGTATGTGATTCAAAAATTCACTTATCTCATTCTGAAAAATAGGTCCATTAGGAGGCAATGAAGAAAAATGCTGCCCTTTAATTTGGTCTATTCCATCAATTGTCTCAATTTTAACACCATTCTGATCTCGTCATGAGTCTAAAGCAGTGGAATCATGAAATGATTTACATGCTTCAAAGGGGTCTCCAACCAGGGATTTCCAAGTACCATTACTTAGCATCACCTGTATTGTGTGGGCCCTGTCATATTGAAATAATTTCATGTGAGTCTTAAGAATCTCTATTTGATCTGAATAGTCATATTGTGTTACATAAGTCAAAGAATAAAGGTGCTGTAATTGTGTTCTAAGAGTTAAATATGTTAAAAATGTTCTATTACCAGCACGCTTCCCAAATTTAATAAACCAAGTCTTAATGTCTGTTTTAGTGTCCAACCACCATTCTCCCAAATCAGGGTACAAAAAGGCCACTGACAAATGGGCAATAAGTAAAAGGAGACACTAGTTCTCACAAATTTATCTGTTAAAATAGAGGTATTCAGTTTCCATCTATTACACCTTTTAGAATGGTAAGGCCCAGGCCCAATGGAGTAGATCATGAAAAAATGGTCCGAAAATTCTACTGGTTGTATACTGAATCTCCCCTCTGGGACGTTAACGGAGACAAACAGATGATCTATTGTAGTTTTAAATTTACTACACTTATATGTGAACTGTGGCCCATAAGTCTGAAATTTTGCACAATTAATAAGGCCTGCCACTTTAATCAACTGTGAAAGGGCATTAGAATCACAATATATTTTCTTCTTATCTGTCTGTGTGGAAGCTGCCATATTATGAGCAATATTACAATTAAAATCTCCCCCAAACAAAATATGGTAAGAGGTAACCAGATAGGGCTGTATGGACTTTAATACAGCCATTCTTTCAGCTTTGACCTGGGGGTTATAGATGGTAATAAATCAGCAAGCCATGACATCCCATTTACCATCCAAGACCAACACACAACCTGGACGTAAATCCATTAATTTATATAGGGTAAATTTGTATGAATTAAAAAGAATACCAACTCCATCCACCCTTTCAGGCCCAAATGACCAATAGGATGGTCCCCAAGGCCAATCTCTTTGAAATATATAAATTTGTTCTGCAGAGAACATCCAGATTTCTTGCAAAAAATAAATATTAATCTTCCTTTCATGAATATATTGAAAAACTGCGTGTCGCTTTACAGTATTCAGGATATTATGAGTGCTTAAGGTTGGTTTGCTAACCTTCAAAGCCCTACATGATCAGGGACCCGGTTACCTGCAAGACCTCTTGATACTCTACTGCCCCTCCCATCTTCTCCAATCCACTGATGATGGATTGCTAGAGATTCCCAGGGTACATTTAAAAACATCAGGTTCCCATTCTTTTTGCTTTTTCGGCTTCAACCCTGTGGAATTCTCTACCTCGTTGGCTAAGAGAATGCCTGACCATTGACAGATTTAAGAACGAGTTGAAAACATATTTATTTAATTTAGCCTTCCCTAATGATTAATGTATTTTAGCTTCTTGTTTTAATGTTTTATCTGTATGTGGTTTTTATGTGCAGCGCCTAGGTTTCTGAAAGGTGCTAAAGAAATAAAGTTTGATTGATTTGATTTGATTTAAAGATCCCCATGTATAACCTGCCATCAGTATGAATTACAGAATAAACTATTTTTTTCTCTTTTTCTTTTTCTTCCCTTTTATAATCCTCCGTGGTCAGGGTGGAAGGATCGACATTTGATTTTTGTGAATCTGAATCCCCCTGATCCATTTCTGAATCACCCCAAAACAAAGCAGCACAGGAATTTTCAGTTTCAAATTTGGGTGGGGGGGGAATAAGGTTTACCGAATCTTGTGGACCTTCTACAGGGCAGTGGGGTAACCACCTGAGGGATAAAGACATCTTTCCTTTTCTCCTCAGGGTCCTCATAGCACACCAGAGGAAGCATCACTGGGTCAATGGTGGTTATCTAATCAAGGTTTTCAGAGAGAGAGAGGTGGAGGAAGAGCAAGGGAAGGAACAACCATCAAAGGGTCACCAATATCTTTAGCCAGAGGGGAAATAGTATGAACCACCTCAATTTAAGCTTCTCCTGAAGGAGCATTCTGTGAAGAAGAAGGAGGAGGAGGAGGGGATGGAGGAGGAGGAACATCAGCACTATCCTGAGCTTTCTGTATGAGTAACTCCGGACTCACACAAGAGGCCTTATTCTTGGCAGCCCAACGGCATTCACCAAACACGTGACTGTATTCCTCACAAAGGTCACAATGAGTGTGACTACAGCACTGCATAGCTATATGACCAATGTCCCCACAATTATCACAGCGGAGTTTGTCACATGAATTAGACAAATGTATTCGGGAGCCACATATATAGCATGCCCTAGGCTGCCCCCCATAAAAACATACACCTCTGTCCCTTCCTAACATAAAGGAATTGGGAATATGTTCTACTCCTGAGTCAGTTTGTCTCAATTTAACTTTATATTTCCAACTGCCAGTCCAGAACAGTTCAGTGTCCAAAATTGCCTCAGGATCGCTAAGCACCTCACATTTTTGAGAGAGCCAGTAAGTAATGTCCTCCACATGTACCCCTTCATTATGAAACATAGCAGTGTAATGTTTTATCAAAAGTTTGGAAAGTGGAATCACTAAAAAAGGGGTCCATGTGGGGGGAAATTTAACTTGCCCGTATCATTCCCAAAATAAGTCCAATGCATGTGCAGTTCTAAAACTGACATCGAAGGTATCTTCCCCAGAAATATTTATGAAAGCAAAAACTTCTTTAGGTGTAAAATGTAAAGAATCTTTTAAGAGATATTTTCCTACATAATATCTATCAGGCCTATCAACCAATCCCCCTTTAGATCTAATGCAGACGGCATTCCTTCTGGGAGACGCCTCTTTTCTAATTTTAGTAAACAAATCTGATAAACAATAAAGGTGTCTGCTTAGATTTATCAGGTAATTCAGTTTGTCCAAATCAGTTCCTTGTCTGTTTCCCACTGGAACTGGGTCCTGAGGCCCATAAGTACATTTAGGTAGTTCTGTATCATGGCCTGGCGTTGAATCCTACCTTTTCGGCCCTGCCTGTTGGGAGTCTTCCAAAGGCAAAGGAGCCTTGGGAGACTGTAATACTTCAAGTTTATCACCATGACCTGGTCGCCAAGCAGGAAGTGATTGTGAAAAATTAAATGTAGAATCCCAAGCAGGGTCTGGGAGCCAGGTATCACCCGACCGCTGTTTCCAGCCAGCTGCCATCAATGCATTTTGTGGGGACCAAGAATAACCCAAGTCCGGTTCTCGAGATACTGCATCTGAGTCCAGTGTATTTAAATCAGACAGTCCACAATGTTTAATATCAACTGTATGACAAGTTAGTGTCATAGAGTCCTTTTTTAATATGGTTCCATCGGTATTTGTTATTTGCTTACAATGTCCCCCTTGTTTGGGGAAGAAAAAGAGGTAGTATCCTCCTGAATAGGTTTAGATTGAAATTTAGTAGTTGTTTCCCCATCATCTAAACCAGGTACACATAACCCTGGTTGCTTAAACACAAATCCTGCAGATTTTGATAGTCGGGATCCAGTAAGTGAAATTTCATGCCCTAGTAAATCCGTACTACGCTGTTCTATCTGTTCAGCGCTAATAACAGGAATTCCATCAGAGTGCTTCACATTTAATTCTACAGCAGGGGAAAAGGACTTAGGCTGTCGGCACATGTTTTGCACAACGTTACAACTGTCAGCCTGCATATTATCCTTAGTATTGAAGTCAGTAAAAAAAGATCCCTCAGCTGATGATGACTCACCCCGCCCCCACAGGGCCTTTGATGTTGCTACATCAGGTCGGCTGCTGACAGGCAACTCCGAATCCCTGACAGAAGGAGGATTCTTCAGTTTCTCATTACTGCTTGTCCGCAGTAGCTGAGAGGTATACTCACATAGCTCTGTGCTTTCTCCTTGCTTAAACCGTGATTGTGCATTCTGCACACCAGTTTGCAGTGGAACTTCATTAGGGCGCGATTTTCTGAAGTCCTGTGGCTGGGTCGACACACCTTCCTCCAAACCCATCGCAACCCTCAAATCTTCAGTGGATTGAAAAATCTCTGAATATTCTTCCATCAGGTTAGTTTGCATTGCTAAATCACCAGCAGTATTTACAGCCTCTGCCAAATTTCAGGTGTTGGAGGAGGACTGCTCTCCCACCAGTCCTGCATCCACACTTGCCGAGTGCTCCGTCCGAGTGGCCATCTGCAAAGTCAAACAGCAGCTCCCCCTACTGACAGCAATTCAGTAGGGGAATTTCCCCAGTGTCCTGGCCAAATTTCACTCATTCACCAAAAACACCACCAACAGCTTAATCTGGTTCAAGGTCAGTTGGCATTCATCTGTATCCCCCTCCCTCGGGGTCGTGCCTGAAAATAGGCAGGATTTGTCTAGTGCACTTACCCGGTCAACAAAAACTAACTAAATAAAACAAATAAATAAAAATCTCCAGCTCAAATAAAAAATAATCAAAATCCCTGGTGTCTGTGGATTCCCCCACCCGTAATCGCCAGCCCCAATAATAATAAAAAAAGAACTGGTGATTACTAGGACCCTATGCCCCCACCCATTCATGTAGTGCCCAGCCCCTGCCACCACTCTGCTCACCCATAAACACACCCCGACCCAGAGTGAGCCATCAGCACAGCCCTCCACTCACCTACACGTCAGGAAGCCCGACTGACTTCTTCTTTAATGAAATGAATGCACACATGCTTGTACAAGCATGCACTCATTCATTCAATCAGTAAGTCAGCTTGTCAGTGCCAGGGATGTTTTTTGAGGGGCTAGAAAAGGGAACGGAGCTCCTCTGGTGATCCTCCGGGGGGGTGAGATGGGGGGAATGGCATTGTGGACCACAAATTCCCCCCATCCAGCCACCCCCATGGATGACCGGAGAAGCCCCCTTCCCTTCTCTAGCCCCTTGAAAAACATCCCTGACACTGATGATATGGCTGACTGATTGAATGAAAGAGTGCATGCTTGTACAAGCATGCGCTCATTCATTTCATTACCGAAGAAGTCAGTTGAGCTGCTGGCTGTGGAGGTGAATGGAGGACTGTGCCGATGGCCCGCTCAGGGTTGGGGCCGTGGTGGACCAGAGTGGTGGTGGTGGGAGGGCACTACCTAAATGGATAGGTGGGGCAGGGGGTCCACTAGACACCAGGAATTTTGATTATTATTTTACTATTGTTGGGGCCTGCGATCGCGGGGTGGGGGTGGGGTCCACTAGACACCAGGGATTTAGATTATTTTTGTATATTTGGACAGCAATAAGCGGGGAGAAGGCAAACAGTAGTTTTTGTGTTCTGACTCTGCAAATTGGTGAATTTCACGAATTGCACTCTGCGAATTGAGCGCGATCCCTGGACTATTTCATAGAACACATTTTATTGACTTCACCCATCCCTAATCACCGGTATAAACAGAGTACAGGAAGGAAGCATCTTCCAAAGTAAGAAATGCTCCAAGTCAAGAGGGTGCAAAATGAAGTTAGAGGTGGGAAGGCTTGGGGGAAACATGCAAAAATATTTTTTCACAGAGAAGGTGAAGGATGCCTGGAATAGCCTACCAGAGGGGGTGGTTGAGGCTAAAATGGTCACAGAATTTAAAAAGGAGTGGGACAGACACAAGAATATCCTGAAGGCAATTAGAACAAAGTGCCATATACACACACACAAAGTAACGCACATGCACTGATTCATATTCTGAACATATAGCATTACAGCCATTTTCAAGCTGAATAGGAAAAGGTTAATGTACCATGAATGGGTCAACAGAGTGGCACAGGCAGACACACAAGCACACATGCACGCACAAGTGCACACACACACACACACACACACACACACACACACACACACACACACATTAACTCTTGTAGATCTCCCTCCTGAACTGATAACAAAACACAGCTGTTAATACACTGAGCGCATCCACTGACTGTATTTTAAGCTGGCATGAGTATGCTCTATGTAGAAGGGATTTATGAATGAATCAAACAATTTCAGCCAAAATATAGGGTTGCCACCTTTGAGTGAGGAGAAAATTGGACAATAAACTACACCCGTAACCCTGCCCCAAGCTCCACTCCTTTTTATAACCAATAATAATTCCAGTTCTCAGTTTTCTTATCTTTCAAATGGTTATATTCAGCTTTTGTCTACAGTGCCCAGTGTCATTATTTTGTCACACATCCTTGGATTCCTCCCATTATGGCTATAACAAATTGTACTGTATGGGGGGGGGGTTATGATTCATTTATCCAGTGGTGTCTTGCTGCCACCCATTTACTGCATGGACCAGAGCACAAAGAGGTTAAGAGATTTTCCTAAGGTCACACACTGAATATTTTGCTCTAGCAGGGTTTGAACCTGCAATTTCCTGGTCTCCAAGTCAGTGCTCTAACTGCTACACCACAGGTATGTTACAATGCACAGGCTTTAAGACCACAAATATTACTGAATCAGGTGCCTGGGATTATTGTCCCAAAAGCTTGAATTCTATGTACAGTCTCTATTATGTTGGTACAATAAATTGTGTCACATTTCTCAAGTACAGTATATATACAGCAGTTTATCAAATACCACTACTGCCACACAAATTCTAACACAATTTCACTATATATGAAGTTTATTCAATTGTTTCTCCAATGTAATGACTAACTGTAACCACGAACAGGATTTCAAGTCAGGAATTTAAAGCAGCTTCTGTATGTAATAAATCAATAGAGAGAGGGGTGGTTAAAGGGGACTGGAGGGGGGAAAATGTAGTCCCTTTCCACAAAAGCGGGAACAGGGAAGAGGATAGCAACTATAGGCCAGTCAACTTGACATTGGTGGTGGGGAAATTAAAGGAGTCACTGCTAATGGAAAGGATTGTGATATTTCTTGAATCCAGCAGAGCACAGGATTGGAGGCAGCATGGATTCATGATGGGAAGGTCTTGTTAAACAAATCTGATGGATTTCTTTGACTGGATAACCAGGGGAGTAGATCAGGGAGGGGCGGTGGATGTGACCTACCTAGATTTCAGCAAGGCCTTTGATACCGTCCCACATAGGAGGTTGGTAAATAGGTTGGGCAGCCTGAGAGTGGGCCTCAAGGTGGTAAACTGGGTCAGAAACTGGTTGAGTGACAGGACATAGAGGGTGGTGGTAAATGGCATTCAATCTGAGGAGAGGGGGCTGACCAGTGGGGAGCCACAGGGATCAGTGCTGGGGACAGTCCTCTTTAATGTTTTCATAAGTGACATGGCAGAGGGACTGGAGGGGAAGGTATGCCTCTTTGCAGATGACACTAAGATCTGCAACAGAGTCGACACTCCAAGGGGGAGTGGAAAAAAATTAGAAAGGATCTAAACATGCTTGAGGAGTGGTCGTGAGTGTGGCAACTAAGATGCAATGTAAAGAACTGCAAATAAACAGATGCCTTATACACTTGGAGGACAAATATTGAGTATTGTGGAACAACACAGTGACTTGGGTATTATGGTTACAAACGATTTGTCATTTAAAATACATTGTAATTCAGTTATTAAGAAATCAAGTAGTATACTACATTGCATAAATAAACATATTACATCTAGAAGTAGGATGAGAAGGATGTTCTCCTGACCCTCTATACATCATTGGTTAGGCCGCACTGGGATTACTGTGCACAATTCTAGTCACCTAATGGAAAAGCCGAGATAATAGCATTTGAGAAAGTCCAGAGGATAGCTACTCGATACATACAGGAGGTAAAAGGTCAAGATTATCAAAGGAGGTTAAACATTCTGGGATTATACTCTTTGGAGTATAGGCGTTTAAGGGGGGACATGTGTTTGATCTATAAATCAAACATTGATCCAGATTTATGGGAACTCCTAGGTTTGCGATACAGGAAATTATTGTATAATACCAGCGCACACCCTCTACAACTACTTGTGGACTGTCCAAAAACAAATAAAAGAAAATCCTGGCTCACATTGAGGGTTATTAATATTTGGAACAAATTGCCATTAGAAGTGGTAGCTAGTGATACTGTGAATACTTTCAAGAATAGATTGGATAGTTTTCTACTTAAGCATAATATCCAGGGGTATTAATAAAATGGCGAGCAAAAGGACTAATGTCTATATAGCTCTGTACTTACCTATGAGACCTATGAGACCTATAAAATCATGCATTTGGGGCACAGAAATCCAAGGGAGGAGTACACGATGGGGGGAGAGATACTAATGGCCACCAATGAAGAAAGGGAGCAGGGTATAATCATATCAGATGACCTACAAGTACCCAAACAATGTGAGAAGGCTATGGGGAACCAGTGGGATGCTAAGGTACATAGGGAGAGATATTACCAGCAGAAAAAAGAAGGTGGTCATGCCACTATACAGATCACTAGTGGGACCTCATCTGGAGTACTGCATCCAGTTTTGAAGGCTGCATCTCTGGAAGCACAAAAATAAAATAGAGGCAGTCCAGAGAAAGGCAACATAAATCGTGGAAGGACTGCACCAAAAGTCATATAAGGAAAGACTAGAGGACCTCAATATGTATTCCACGGAGGAGAGGAAAGGGGGATATGATAGAAACATTCAAGTATCTTAGGGGTATAAACAAGGTACAGGAAGGTAACATCTTTCAAAAAAGGTGTACAAGAACAAGGGGGCATGAAATGAGGCTAGAGGGGTGTAGGCTTAGGGGCAACATGAGGAAGTACTTTTTCACAGAAAGAGTAGTGGATGCTTGGAACAGCCTCCCTGCAGAGGTAGTGGGGCCAAAAATGGTAGGGGAATTCAAGAATGCATGGGATAGACATAACAGTACTCTCACAGTAGGGAAGAGAGGATAAGCCACAGATCACCGAGGGTCTGAGGTATTGCATTAAGTTGGAAAAAGGGGCAGACTAGGTGGGCCACACAGTCCCTATCTAGTCATCACATTCTATGTTTCTATGCGCTAAAAGTTCTGTTTGCTTTTATGCTTTGAATAAATACATTTTTAAAGATACTTCCAGATTGTCTTAAAAGGTACACTAGATGGCAGCATACTGTAGTTCTTGGGTATTCCAAACAGTGTAGGGAGGTCCCCCCTTTTTAAATACAGCCCCATTCCTTGCCACACACATTAAAAGCTCCATTATTATCTGACCCCTTCAGTTCCACTGCTGCTGTTGCTATGTGTACGTACAGGTCATCATTCATGGGGCAGGGGGATGTCACTGCTTTAGAAATTTGAAATACCTTTAGGTAACAAAACAGGCAATAAACTCTAGTCTCAGACTCAGAAGGCTACAATGTGTGTGTGTGGGATAGTGTATCTGATATAAGTTACAGGGAAAGCTGCTGGTTTCTCAGGCTGAGCTGTGTGATTGTGTGAGCTGTGTGAGCTGAGAAGAGTTAAGTAGTGCATCTCCAACCCTGTTTATCTGCCTCTACAAAAGTGGGATATTTGATGTCCCACTGATACTTACAAACATATGAACATATGAAGAAGCCAGCAGAAGAAGGCCATTTGGTCTATCAAGTCTGCTTGTATTGCAGGGTCCACAGCTTGAGCTAATATCCCTGCCTTCCCTCCCCACTCCTCCCATCCTCTCTACCCATGATCCTTACCATCCTCCTATGCCTATCCCAGCCTTGCTTAAAGCTGCCCACTGTCTTCAATGAGATGACCTCTTCTGGCAGCACATTCCAAGTGTCCACCACTCTCTCTGTGAAGAAGTGCTTCCTGACCTCCTTCCTAAACCTCCCATCCTCTAGCTTAAGACTGTGCCCCCTCATGTTATGGTTGTCACTCAGCTTAAAGAGACTCTCCTTATCAACCTTATTTATTCCTTTCAAGTACTTGAAGGTCCCAATCATGTCCCCTATCTCTCTCCTGTTTTCCAGGGAGAATATGTTCAATGCCCTCAATCTCTCCTCACATGCCATACACTGCTGACTGGCTATCATCTTTGTAGCCCTCCTCTGGACCTTCTCCAGCAGGTTAATGTCCTTAGTAGGTGTGGGCACCAGTACTGAACTCCATACTCTAGATGCAGCCTTACCAGTGACCTGTACAAGGGCAGTATAACCTCCTCTCTCCTACTACTGATCCCCCTAGATATGCATCCCAGCATCTTGTTTGCCTTTGCTGCTACTTTCTTGCTCTGCATAGCGTGCTTCATGTCACTAGTTATCATCACTCCCAGGTCCTTCTCCTCTTCTGATGCAGCTACTTGGACTCCACCCAGATAGTACTCTGTCCTGGGGTTCTTGACTCCATTATGCATAACTTTGCATTTCTTGGCATTGAAACCAAGCTGCCAGATCCTGGACAATGTCCCCAGGTTTTCCAGATCTTCCTGTAGGTTCTGTAAACCTTCAGTTGTCCCCACTCTTCCACAGAACTTGGTGTCATCCACAAATAGGCACATTTTGCCCTTAATGCCATTTCCAATGTCATTTATGAAGTCATTGAACAACACCGGCCCAAGCACTAAACCCTGCGGATCCCCACTGGTTACCTCTCTCATGCCAGTTAATTATCCCCCCACAACCACACTCGAGGTTCTGTCCCTCAGCCAGTTTTTCATCCATCTGGCCATATTTTCCCCAATCCCGAGATCCACCAACTTCCTGATCAACCTTTTGTGGGGCACAGAGTCAAAGGCCTTGCTGAAATCCAGATAGAGGATGTCTACTGCTTGGCCCCTGTCCTTTACTACTATTTGATATGGGTAATGGGATGGGAGGGCAAAAAATGGGATAGTCCCACATGAAATGGGACTGATAGTAATCCTACCAAAACAGTGTGGAGCAGGGAGACACTAAAGCCAAAATGCTCTAGCATAGTAATTTTTAGAACACATCAATTTTATGAAGTCCATTAGGAATCTTGAGAGCTCCCTCTCTCTACAGTGATAGCAAAATGTCTGCAGGACTCTGCCTGCTGCAGCCCTAAAAAATGAGCAGACTGGGTGTGCCTAGTGGTCCATATCCATCATCATTTTTATGTTTCTATATTCAAGAGCCTCCACCAAAACAGTCTGCGTTTGTGGGGGGTTCAGAGAACAAAAAACATGTATGTATGTATGTATCTATGCTGCATAAACACACAAACCCACAAGAACATAGTAGAAAAAAAGTATGATTAAACATATAAATAAAACCATATTAATAAATAAGCCACACTAAAGTAGATCAAATGTAAGAGGCAATGTTTATAAATATATGCACAGGAAATGTACATGCACCTGAACCAAGAAAATGGCAGATGTCATTTAACATTTGTAATAGGTCATGAAACCATGGTCTGTAGTCAGTTCATTATTTTTTATTATCCAGAAGATGAATAGGTTTGAGCTCATACGCTTGCCTTATTTAAATGTTTGACAATACTTTTTGTCTACCGTCTTCTTGTGGGCATGTGTGTTTATCCAGCATAGATTTATACATACAGTATATGCTTTTTGTTCTTTCCCTCTGCCTCCCCCAACACACATGCACACATGCGTGCACACGCACACACACACACTCTGTTTTTTGGGAGGCTCTTGGAATACAAACATCTAACAATTTAAAGGCCTCCTGATGTCAGACTCTCTGGAGAAATTTGTAATTGGTCATGAAACCAAGGTCTATATTCAGTTCATTAGTTTTTTCGTATCCAGAAATACATAAGTCTGAGCCTATAAGCTTGTACTTCTTGTGTACTGTGTATAAAGGAGGCAAAGACTAAAACACCAGTGGGGCACCTTTTTTCTCAATCTGATCACTTCATCTTGGACCTCACTGTCCTGGTTCTCAAAGACACTTCAAAACTATACAAGAAGAATGAGCTTATGAGCTCAAACTATTCATCATCTGACTACTAAAAATAATAGACTGAATATAGACCTTGGTTTCATGACTCATTACACATTTTAACAGACAACTGTCTTTTTCTTGGTTCTGGTACATATGCATTCCCTGTGCATATATTTATATACATTATCTCTTACATTTGATATGTTTTAGTATGCCTCATATAGTAACACAGTTTTATTTATATGTTTGATAATACTTTTTGTCTATTGTCTTCTTGTGGGTATGTGTGTATTTATACAGCATAGATTTATACAAATGAGCTTATTGTTTCTCCCACCCCACACACACACATATGCATATGCTCATGAGAGCTCTCACACGCGCACGCACGCACACACACACACACACACACTCACACACAGTCCTTTTTAGTGAGGCTCTTGGAATATAAACATCTAAGAATTTATAGACCTCCTGATGTTACATTCTACCCTGCGAAAGGGGTCTGCTTCCCTGATTCTTAACCACCTAGTATTTCAAAGACTGCCTTTTTTTTGTATCTGCACACATCTGATTATTTATTGCTCTGTAGGTATGCTTCCTTATCAAAAGAACTGTCACACCCATGTGTAAAATTTATCAGTTGATTGCTCTATCCAAACTATTAAAGTCTGTTTCTGTAGAAACTACTACTTCTGAAGAAGGGGTCTGTCTAGCCTGAAACCTTGTGTTCTGTAAATATTTTGTTGGTCCAACAAAAGGTATCAAATCACTCCCTTTGTTCAATTTTTTGTACAAGGAGCAGTACAGCTGCAAATAATTTTCTAAATAACTTAAGGAAAACTTTTGAAGCAAAAGTGAGAGTCCAGTTACTCTACAGAGCTAAAGTGCGGGGATGAGAAAATGTTACTTTACTAGAAAATGTTACCATTAGATCTGCCTTGGGCATGACACAAAATATTCCACATGAAACACCTAGAGCAGAAAGAGTTAATGCTTATCTGTAGTGAGTTTAGCCACGATACATGCAGACAAATTGTGTTTAAAATGCTTAGTTATGCCTCATACTAAATATCCAAAAATGTGTTGGAATCAGTCATTAATAGCACCACAAAAGCATGCATGGTTTAATAAATTAAGCACATGCTTTAGGGCACTTGGACTCCTTTTAATTTGTGGATGACAGGACACTGAAATAGTTTTTGAAAACATTATATGATGCAAAACAGCACATTAAAGTACTCCCCATACAACAGCAAAGCAAAAGTATCTCACTCTCAAGAACTGTGTTTGGGAATTCATGAAAGCAGAGATAATTTACAATAATTAGCTCAGTTGTATTTTCAGATACTTGGTGTACTAATGGAGGGATAGATATGAATTTAAATGATCAAAATAAGTTTTTCTGTGGGTTCAGTGATGGCAACATTCAGATTCATCATTGTATCCACTGTACTATGTAGGAGTCTACTAGTAAAAAAATGGTTATATCCACTGCAGGTGGGGGGTGGGGCAGATGAATAAAAATTGCAATGATTTCTGTCCTCACAGATTTTCTTAACTACTGTGTATATGGAATAGCATCAGTCACCTGTTGTGCAAAGAAGGAAAACCTGTGCTCTATTAACTGCAATTAACTCAAGTAGGTATAACTGCCTGTTTAACATTTTCGCTACAGTCCTTCCCTATATTTCTTACTATTATTAATTTAAAATGTTGTGTTTTATCAATAAAATCTGAGATGATGGATGACATTTGATTATGAATATTGTATGTGAAATCTTTTTTTTAGTATAATGTATTGTATCGTGAGTTTATCTTTTGTGATTTTTTTTTTTGACCCAAGTATAATCAAAAGTTGATTGATTGGTTGTAAAATATGGGTGATAAAGGTCACCAGACAAACATTAATATTTATATTTTAACATATGTTAGCTTATTAGCATATTAGCTTAACCTTCCTTTGACCGAGTTTTAACATGTGAATTCACTGTACATCACTGTGTTATAAACATTATTTTTCTCTGTATGTATAACTGTCTTATAAAGCATATGATGTATTTGCTGTGTATCAACTATTGAACCTTGACCTTATCAGATCCATCTTGTAAATGAGCCTTGCTCAATGATGTTCGCCTAAATAAATAAAGATTTGATTGATTGAATGGTTGATATGTTCTGTTTAAATGTATGTATGAAAATAGGAAGGATAATAGGAAAGCTTAAAGATCACACTGGTCCATCAAATTATTTTCTGCCACTAATTTAATGAGAAGAACAATTTCTTCCTTTTTTCTCTACATGTAAGTCATGTCTCAACATAATGAGTAATTATCTAGTGAAGGTAAATGCAGTGTTGGGTAAGTTACTTTTTCTATTACTTTCTATTACTTTTGGAAACTTGTTCCAGAAAGCTATGTGCAGTCACTAGCAAGGATGGAGAAGTACTAGAAAAAGTAATACACCTTACAGTTACAATTACTTATGTCACTTTATACAAAACAAATATGTAACTATAACAGATTACATTTATTTGAAAGTAACTAGTAACTAACCTATTACTTTCAAAAAATTTAATTTGTTATAATTATTTGTTGTTTTTGTATTGCTTTTGTATAAAAAGAAATAAGTAACTATAATTGTAAGGTGTATTACTTTTTCTAGTACGTCTCCATCCTTGCTAATGACTGCACAGAGCTTTCTGGAACAAGTTTCCAAACGTAATAGAAAAAGTAATTTACCCAACACTGAGTAAATGTTCACAGCACTTGCATTTAGGGCAGCAGTACTTGTTAGGAACTTATAGGTTGTTTTTCAGCAATGATGTTTGTCTGGCAAAAATATCAAGATACACACTTTTCTTTTTGTTTTCTTTCCTTCCTGAATCAAAATATGGGATTTTGAGGCTTTTAGAAGTTTCCACTTTCTGCCATGCCCACCATTAAAAACAAATATCTTGGCATGGTACTGTACTGTTTACCATTTTAAACATGTGGCAGCACCATCCTAATGCATACACACTATAACTGTAGCATGCACATTCTACAGGTAACCTCAGCAGAAGAGATTTATAAATACTGAGAGTGGTGGCTATCTTTAATGATGTGAGTCATTAATCACAAAACAAGCTGTAAGAGCAGTTCTAACAATATCTGAGAAAATACAAATACACTGAGTATAACTCTTAGGATGTCAGAAATACATAATTTCTAAAAAAATATATGATGACATATTTTGCCAACTAACAAATACTGCTGCTTTAATAATAAACAGAACATTTTCTATGTTTTCACTTCATGCAATTATCATTCTTTTAAACAATTTCCTTTTAATAAGTATATGACTTATTCCACTGTCTGTTTCATAATTAGCTGATTGTCCTCAACTGACCTCACCTTTGTAGAGTAGCTGTTATCAGAGTCTGTTGCCATGGTAAGTATTGTGATGTCTTCAAAAGTGCACTATGAAGTCCCAGAAAATTATGAGGAAAGATTTTTTTTTCATATACAGTATATATACAGTTCACATTTTAGTCTGCCCTTCCACCCTTTGAAACCTATTCCACTGTTTGGATACCTCCCAGTTCCAACATCTCCATCTCTTTTATGTACCCCCAGTCTATATGGCATTTTGTCTGTGTCCTACTTGAGGATACCCATCAACACAGTAGATAATCAGAAGGGTGGGCTCCAAGAGTGCCCTGGCACCTTCCTGCTTGTGCTGTGGTTCTTCCTGTGTTATGTCTTCCCTGCTAGTATGCTGATATTGAGGCTTCCAAGCACAAGCATAGAGGCATACTACTGCAGCAGCAGACTCCCAGCATTATTCATTGAAATACCACTTGTGAAGCCTGCCAGGTGGTGCTGAGGGTTGAGGCACTGGATGCCACATCTTGCACCATACTGGTGACCCGTGTTCAGGTATGAGCGTGAGCCACCGGGGTTTGGCAGGGACAGAGAAGGACTGAGCATCCCAAGGACTGTTCTCTTTCTCCAGAGAGGGGGGATTTCAGCAGTTGGTGAATGCCTGTCCCCTAGTAGAGACTGGGGGACAGCACACCGATGCTGCAGACAAGGGCAGGGATGGAGCAGATACCTGGAGGAGGATGCACTGAAGCGTGTGCACTTCCCCCACTGATGTCACTGCATGCTCTGTCACTGAGGGGAGGAAAAACAGAAAAAACAGGGATGTCTGCTGATCCATGATGATTGTCACCCACAGCACTGCCCCGGAAAGACACCTCTCCAAAGCTGTATCCAGTCTGGTGGGTTGAGGTACTCCACACCCCCTGCTACAAAGGTTAAGTCATGAAGGCACAATGAAGGTAGTCTAATACCAGGGGGCTGGCATGAGGTTACACCAGATACAACAGCAGAGTCCCTGAGAAGAAAAAGGATAAACAACAAAAAAGGAAATATCACTTGTGTGTCACACTGGAGGCAGTGGTGCTAGCTACCCTAACTGCTGGAAAGAGGACAGCAACCTCTGAGATGCTCAGTCCTCCAAACCTTCCCCATTCCCCTCCACCATATGTCCCTCTGGGCTCATCCCTGAACTTGGATGGCTGGCATTGTGAGCGGCACTTCTGCCACTGCCTGATGGGCAGCTACAGATGAAAGCTTTTCATGCAGACTTCATGGATAGGTTGGCAAAAATGTCCTGCAAAACCTGTGAAGAACAAATAGTTTTCAAAGGTGTTCTTCAGTTGTGGTGCTACAAAAGTACCACTGTAGTCTGAGCTGAGTAGGCATTTTAATGTTAATCTGTGATTTTCAGCCGTATATGTCTTGGCTGTTTCTTGTTAGATTTTCATATCATTAAAAGTGTGATCTCTGGCTCAGACTCTCCTGACATTCAAAGTCTGGTGACATTTGCTACAGTGTTCTTTTTCTTTTGTTTTGTTTTTGCTAGAGATGAGCAAAAAACATGAAATGTATTTATTGTTGGCTGTGATATGGGGAATTCATACACCACTCTAACTATCACTTAACTACCAGTCTTGCAAATACAGTTTGATACTTTCTTAGATGCTCTTTTTCATAAACCCATCTATGATCATGCATGTGCAAAACTGGAAGTTACTCATAGACAAACTGGGCAGAGAAGTTAAAAACTGAAAGTAGGGTGGTTGTGAGGGGAGGGTGTAATTAGACTATCAGTGGAATTTGAAAGAAAACCATTAAATAAAAAAAGCTATGATTGAAAATGTTCTCACTTAGTTTAAGTTGGCATAGCTGTGTCATTCATTCATTTTGGTAAGCTGGCATCTGCATCAACTTGAACTGCATGAAAACAGCTCCCCTACCAACCCCTCCCCAATTATGGCATTGGGGGCCCAACCCCAAAGTTGGGTATGTTTATTAAAAAAAAATAAACTTGTTCAGCCATTAGTTGCCCAACTCTGATGGCATGCCCCCTCCCCCCACAGGCTGGGTGCCCAACCCTGAAAGTGGGTCTATCTACTGTATAAAAAAGAATGCAGTGTTCTTTAGCCACCAAGTGCCCAGCTCCAATGGCTAATTGTCTCCTCCCCAGTCAGTACCAGGTGGCCAACCCTGGCGTCAGTTCTGTATTAAAAATATAAACAGTTTCCCCCACCTACTTTGAAATAATCACCCCCTCAAAAAAAAATTATTCTCCACACCCAGTTCAGGAAATGTTATTACCCCCCCAACACACACACACAAACACACTAGTTGGGGGACTTAGTATTTTAAAGCTGTTTATTTCAAGAAAAGAAGAGAAGGAAGGGAAGGAGGCATAGAGCCAAAGTGGAGGGTGGTGTTGCTGACTGTGCAATCTTGGGAACAAGATGGAAGACCTGCAGGTGCTATTAGCTATGGGGAAGGTGGACATAGCAGCTGTACCCAAGACTTCATCCACAACACGCCATGACTGGGACCTCTTGATCCCTGGATATAAATTATACAGGAGGGACAGGGTGATAGGTAAAAGGGGTGGCAGTTTATGTCAGGGAGGGTATAACATGCATGATGGAAAAGTTGGAGAAGGGGAGGGTGGAAACATTGTTGGTTTAGTTACAGTCCAATAGAGGTAGAATGGTGAGATTGGGAGTGATCTACAGACCAACCAACCAGGAAAAGGAAAGGAACAGGGAATAGAACTCACAAATGGAAGCTGCAGGTAAGGGAGAGGTGGTAATAGTGGAGGACTTTCATATGCCTAAGGTCTGGAGTGTACCATCCACAACTTATGCTAGGAATCAGTTGAACCTAGAAGAGTTGCAGAGTGAGTTCCCACTCAAGACACCACATAGCCTATGAGGGAGGGAGCATTTCTTGATCTAGTGCTCATGAAAGGGGTGCACATACTATACAAGATATAAAGGTCAAGAAGCCCCAGATGGTAATGACAATCATGCAGTGTGGTTCAGGTTGGATATGGGCAGGGAAGGCATCCCCACTAAGAACAAAATTCTGGATTTTAGATAGGCAGACTTCAGGAGGATGGATGAGGTGCTAAAGAGACACCTGATGGGCATCAGAGTGGTTATGGGGATGGACCAAAAATGGTCCATCATAAGGGATGGAATAATGGTTGCCACAGAGGAGTATGTCATGCTCATGGAGAAGAACTCTAGGGCCAAAGCACCTAGCTGGTTAAGCTCTTATGTTGCCCAGGCCATGAGGGACAAGAATAAGTAAGTAAGTTTGTATTTATAAAACACCCTGTCCTTGTGGCTCAGAACCCTGTACATTGTACAGACAGTGAGTAATAAGTTAGGATAAAAGCATAAATAACCAAATTAAGAGCTGTAGATTGAGAAAAACAAAACAACAGCATGGTAACCCAGCACAATACCAGTATCAATACTAGGTTCCAAAGACTTCCCTAAAGAGCTGTGCTTTCAGTCACCACTTAAAGGCCTCCAGCAAGGGGTCCTCCCTCAAGACCTTGGAAGCAAATTCCACAGGGCTGACCTAGGCACCATAAATGTATGATCACCAGATGTCTTTAGCCAGGCCCAAGGATTTCCTAGGACCTTTCTTGGAGGAGCAGAGAGAGAGAGTGCTGGGGAGTGGTGGGGAGTTGGGAGATCACTCAGATAGCTAGGACCCAGAATGTATAGGACATTGTAGGTGAGAAGACCCACCTTGAAGGAGATTCTCCACCTCACCAGCAGCCAGTGCAGATCACACAATACTGGGGTCACATGCCAAGACCTCAGAAGGACTATCAGCAACCTGGATGCTGTTTTCGGCATTAGCTGGAAGTGAGCAGTGGCTTTCTTTTGTCAACATCGGCACTCAAAAGAAATTTTCAAAAGGCCTTTAAAAACTGCCCCTATTATAGTCTATGGAGTGTGCCTCCATGCTCTTCCTTTACCGACAGCACAAAATATGCTAGCATGGGGCTATTTCTCTGAATAAGGAAGTAGGACCATTTTAGCTGGGAGCTCCACAGGGCATTTTTATGAGAGTTTTTTATTTGAATACAGCCAGCAAAAAATGAAACTTTATGTACCAATCCATTTGGGGACAGGTAAGCTGCCTTATATATTTTTTTGGGGAGAACTTAATAATTAAGAACCTGTTTTGTAAGTGTTTCAAGCCTGACTCAACTGCATTTCCTCTGGGACTTCTTACTGTACTGGTAAGGTCTAAGCGCTCCTGCGCCTAACCCGCTTCTCTTTTTATGATTACTTACAGTATACAGTATGCTTCTTAGCTATTTTTATGTTGGCTCACACATGCACAGCCAACATATTGGGGTAGTAGAACATTTGGAGGAGCGGTCACTGTTGGCCGAATGCAGGGCATGCAACAGTAGGTGCGTCCCTCATTCCCCAATCAGCCTGCATGCCGGCGCCACACCATGCGGGCAAGCGCATCTAAGAAAAGGTCTGCTGCAATGCGAGCAAAACTCATCAAATGCAGCGGACATCCTGACGTGCTTACCCTGCTGAGACAGAAAAAAAAACATGGTGGCACACTGCCAACCATAATGCCAACTTCGGTGGTGCCCAATCCCCTGTCGAATGCCCTACCCCCAATGTATGTGTGCCGATGGGGAGCCCACTCCCGGCATAAGACTTGCCCCATTTGTTATATGCAGAAGGGCACCCAACCCCTCGGCTCTTGCCCCCACTTTCCTTGTGTACAACGGGTGCCCAATACCTGTCAGCTAAAGCGTTCCCCCAAAAAAAACACTTTAGTGGCATGCTGGGAGCACACCCCAGCATGCCAAATGCCCTGAAAAATAAAAACAGTCCCGTAATGTTTCTTTTTGTTAACCTATGAAAAAAGAAAACAGTCCCTCACCGTCTCCCTGCCCCCCTCCCACAACCCGTGATCACCCTCTGTCCTCCCTGCCTCCCCACACCCCCCACCCCATACTTATCTATGGAGTCTGGTGCAACAATCTTCGGTGGACTGGAAACACGTCTGCTCTCTTCAATGCCGACCACGAACTGAAGAAATGCTGGTAAGCTGTATAATGGCATAAATAGGGTTTTTTCAACTTTGGTGCATATCGCAGGCATTTTTTGGAATTTATGCACCAAATTTTCAACATGGGGTTATTGGGACCCCTCCTCATGGCATTATTCAGTCCCCAAAAGGTGATTTCATAGTCACTGCACAGAATCACCTTTCAGGACTGAGTAACGAAATGACAGTGCCACTGTTCATGAAGAGGGCTCTCACAAATCCTATGGTGCAAATTTGGTGGAAAAATTCCCCCAAATGACTGTTTTACGAGCATGTGTTGCGCTGTTTCCACTCATGCTCGTAACATTGTGCATTTGTAATATTTTCACTCCAGATTTTCATAATTGGCATTTTTCCACATCTCCTGATGAGCAGTACAGCTGTCATTTTACATATCCTGGCCGAAATGTGTTTTTGCACGTCTGGAGCAGAATAGCTCGGTCGCTGTGCAAAATCAGTTTTCAGGACAGTTTAAGGAAATGACAGTGCCACTGTTCATGAGCAGAGGTCCAAAAAGGCCTATGTTGAAAATTTGGTGCTGAAAGTCTATAAAATGACTGTTACAAGTGTGCATTGCGCAGTTTCCACACACCCTTGTAACTTGGCAAATTTGCAATATTTCCATGCCAGATTTTCAACACTGGCATTTTTTCACACATCCTTATGAACAGTACAGCTGTCATTTTTAAAAGCCTGCCCAAAATGTGTTTCTGCACCTGTGGCGCACAATGGTGTGGTAGCTGTGGGAAATCAACTTTTGGGACAGATTAACAAAATTACAGTGCCACTGTTCATAAGGGGAGGTCCTAAAATGCCTATATCAAAAATATGCCTAACAAACACCCTAAAATAATTGGGTTATGGACGTGTGTTGTGCAGTTTCTATTCATGCTCATGACTTCACCAATTTTTCATATTTTCACTCCAGATTATCAATGTTGCCATTTTTTATGCCTCCTCATGAACAATACAGTTGTCATTTTCCACATCCTGCCCAAAATGTGTTTTCATCCCTGTGTCACCAAATAACATAGCTGCTGTTCAAAACCACCTTTCAGCTAACAAACTGTGCCACTTTTCATGAGGTGGGCTCACAAAAAGCCCATGTTGGAAATTTGGAGTGAAAATACCAACACACGCCTATGGCGTTAGGGTTCCCAACTGTAGCACCCCACCCTGTAGAGACTGACAGGCATCAGGGGTGTGACTTGGGATCATCGGCTGTAATGCTCACACCATTCCAACCCCATCCCCACCCTGCAGCCAGTGACAGGCATCATGGTGTGCCTTGCACTGTTCGGCCACACAGTTCACCCCATTCTCCTATACTGCACCCACCTCAGTGTATTTCCTCATGGAATGGGGTACATATAATGCCCAAAGACCACAAAGCACACCATCAAACTTGTCAGTGTCTACAGGGTAGGGTGAGGTACAATGGCATGAGCATTATAGCTGATGACCCAAAGGCACACCCTAATGCCTGTCAGTCTCTACAGGGTGGGGTTGGGGTTAGCGTCACTTCAATACTTCACTGCCATTCCTATTATGCTTCTCTAACTCTGGCACTACCAATGCCAATGCCAGCGAGACAACATTCAGCATTGACAAATGCTTGTTCTCTATCTAGTTTTCTAAACTTGGATGTGTATATATTAATTGTATTTACTTTTATATCCATATGTCCTCTTATTACTTATCACCTGCATTTTACACTGTCTCCACATATTGTTTTTATTGTGATAATGTCTCAACTTGTCAGAACTGGCATTGCCTTGAATTAAATCTCTGTAATGTTTTGTATATTTTACTCTCAAGGCCATGCCTGAAAATAGGCATTTGTTTGTCTAGTGCACCCACCCAGTCAACAAAAACTAAATAAATAAAATGTTTTTTGTGGCTATGTATTTGATGTGGAATCTTTATAAATGAGCACTTGTGCTCAAAGGTAATTTCCAAAGTTGTCAGTAATTAAATACATGTCTACTGCTCTTTTTATTAATTCTGAGGTTTTTTTTTTTCAAATTGAGACTATACTGCTCTGAAACTGAATGTAATAGTTTGTGAAAGTTATTATTTCTGCTCCACAAAAAGGTGACACTCAGTAACCATTGTACAGAAACAGAATCCATATACCAAATGTGGACAAAGACTACAACAGTAAAAACAGAGCATAGTATTAAACAGTAGCCTTCCTAATAATGTCAAGAAAAGAGCAGTGAACTCCAAGGATTAGTGCTCACAATTTTAATTATATTCATCTATGACCTAAATGCAAGGGGTAAGTAACTGAGTTTCTAAATTTGCAGATGATGCCAAATTTGAAAGAGTGGTAAGTTCGCAAGAAGGCAAAACCTGGCTTCAGAATGACTGCAGCAAATTAAGTGACTGGACAAGTAAATTGCAAATAAGTATTCATAATGTAACACATCCTGACTATGCATCTTAGTAAAACAAATAATAATAGATTCAATTACTTCTTAAAATGGTAAAAAAATTACTGCTAGTGGCCAAATAAAGGAGTTTCCCTATAAGCAGCAAACTAAAGAGGGAGCCATGATGCAGAACTGCAATAAATAAAAGCAAATAAAACATTTGCCTGCATAAATATATAACTTTTTTATTTTGATTACAAAATGAAACAACATAAAAATAAATATTACGTTTTATTACAAAATCAAACAAAATAAAAATAAATGATAAGGTAAGCTTAATACGTATATTTATTTATTCATTCATTCATTCTTTCATTCGGAAATTGGTAACTGGGAAAACAGCAGTTATCACCAAGGCTTTTTTCCAGGTGTGACTCAGGGTGTGTGTGTTATGAGAGGGGGGATATAAAAAGTATGGACATGCAACCCAAAAGTAAAAAATTACAAAGTGACCTGAGTGATTACTGAAAAACAAATATACAGAATTCCACATATGTAAAAACAAAATACTGGTTGTACATACTAGAAACGTATTTCTAAACTAGGTTATTCAGTATGAGTTCAATAAATATAGACAATACAATATAAACAATTAAAAAATAAAAAAAAATCAGTAAACATACAAATCCTGATCAACAACAGTGGATAATTATGAGCAGGCAACTGGTGGGAAGATGAGACTCAGACTGTGCAAACGACAGAAGTGTCTATGGGATTGGAAGAGAGAGAGATGGAGGGAAGCCTTACAGGAAAAAAAGTAGAGGAGGTGGTGGAGGAGAAGAATTTGTGATGGAATGGAAAAGGACTGCTGATAGAAGGAGGGTGAGATGCATGGTCAGGTAGAGAGGAAAATATACAAACATATGAATGTTCCAGCAGAAAAGGCCATAAAGGTCTATCTAGTCTGCTTGAGTGCGCAGCTCAATTAATTACCTGGAGCATCCCCCCTTCCCCTACTCCCCCTGGAGTCTTCCCCCATCCTAATCTTCTTCTTCACCTTGTCCTACCCCCCTTGAAACTGGCTACGCTCTTCGCCACCATCACTTGTTCCAGCAAACTCATTCCACCCCTTCACCACCCTTTCAGTGAATAAGTGCCTTCTCATTTCCTTCCTGAATCTACCCCCATTAACTTCAGGCTGTGCCCCCTTGTTGTACCCTCATTCCTTAACTTAAAGATGACTTCAGTACCAACAGGAGCAGAGGCAGACATGAAGAACCAGTTTAAGTCTTAAAGTGGAGATGGAATGGGAGAGGCAAATGGTGGAGGTAGGCTATTCCAGAGGTGAGTAAGGTGAACTGAGAAAGAAGATTAACCAGCAGAAGTTTTACAGAGGAGGATGAGACAAGAGCTGGCATCAGAAGAGCTCAGGGAGGAGAGAAGAGCAGGAGCGAGTAGTGATGATAGGTACTATAGTTTGTGTAGATCAAGAGATGCAGTAAATTAAATCAACAGTACAAAACAACTGGGCAAAATGTTTGACCCCACAGTACCTTTGTTTTGCTACAAATTATTAAAAACATCATCCAGTTTTATTTGGTGGTAAGGTGTTCTAGTTTCACCACAATAAGAATATTTTGTATATAATTTAGTTTTTTTCTCAAGAAAAAAGATGGTTGTCACATTTGGCTTAGAAATATCTCACTCTACTCTGCTATTTAGCTGGTCAACTTATGTCAATCAGTATAATCATGTCTTGCCTTGTTACCCTGTACCAATTGATGAACAATGTGCAATTCCATTTGTGAAGGAAGCACCAACAAACCAATGTACAGTAGTTCCCTGATGAAGTGCACATGCATGAAACCTGTCGGGGAATCTGAGTTTGGGTTTTCACTCTGCAGCAGGCATGTGTATGCCGGATTTGCATTTTGCTTGACTAAAGCCTATTATGGAACTATATTCTTTTGTTGGTGCTTCCTTCACATTGTGCTGTTGACATTTCTTGGAATTGCACAGCTAGCACCTGAGATGTTTTCTATTGGAGCAATTACCTAATTATTGTATACTGTTATTACATGAAACTGTTTGCATTATGTTGTTTCTCGTATTTTTCTCTTCTCCCCTTCTTCACACCAGGAAACGAGTCTCAGATCAGTGTGCCTTTCCCGGCTACCAATATTTAAATAAATAAATAAAATAAATACGATTGTAGATCTGGTAAAGAGTAAAACTGGGAATATAAAAAAAGCATGGTGCACAACATAGGAGGTACCTAGTAAAGTAGAGTTGACATGTATGCTAATATTGTTAATTGTAGCTGAAACTAGCTTTTTGGAAAGATGCCATTGTATCGCCATTGATTAGGCTCCATCTAGGGTATAGTACACAGTTCTGATTGTCATGCTGTAGTACATTGATAAATATACCCAGAATGTTCAGTGGAGAACATAAAGGATAGGGTATGGTTGCTCATACACTGTCTTTTATAGTTTATGGGTCATCATAAATTCCATTCTGTGTCCTTACTTTTGTATCTTTTCACTGGTGCTTGCTGCCGCGTACATTTCCTGGAATGTGGCAGTTAGAGATGCATGATTGGATGAAGACAGAACCAATTTGCTGTGCTGCAATAGCAACGTATCTAGTGCAGCACAACAACAATAATGTTGTAACTACTGCAGCACAACAACACTGTTCTAGGCATGGATTTCCATGCAGAACAGCATTCTACCATATACTATAAAAAGTAATAAATGATATGAAGGATTTAAAATGAGGAGAGACTGTTTCTTTTTAACATACTATATTGCATTTTATACTCCTGTGGCACCAAAATCCCACAGTATTTCTTAAACTGGTGTAATTCCTTGTTTCCCCACCACTGCACTCCAATCCAAGTGTGCTCCCCAGTCACAATCACTCTCAAGTAACCCAGAACCTAATTAAATCTGCACTTAGTGCTGGGCAAAAACTGCAAATTTCAAAACAACTTCTGAAATTCTGACTTTGGCAAAATCTGAATCCTTCAAATGTGTTTAGTAAATTTTCATCCTGTTCTATGACATTTTCTGGCTGAACTGGGAAATGACACACATGAAATATGGAATGATCATTCTGCAGAATTCCATTCTGCAGATTAATATATCAATTTGCAATACATGCAATCATTCAGCAGTTTAGTGTTCAGTTCTGCAGATTTTCTTTCTGCAGTTTTTTTTTCCAAGTAGGATTTTATTGAAAAGTTGTTTCTTTTAGACACACAGTATTAGCATTTTCATGCATAAGCACTGTGCTTCTGCCTGTCTCTTTAGGTTACATTTTATGTATTTCACTCTTAGCTGTACAGTAACAAACATGCTGTGTGTGCATGGTACAAACAATGCCATATAATAGCCGATAATGAAACATTAACTAAATTCAGACTTGGTGGTGCAGTTACAATTGTTCAGGAGAGTTGATCCCTCAGTTCATTTCATAAATATGAATGCTTTCTTGTCCACCTGTCAGTGTGGTACTGGTTTATCATCTGTCCTACGAATTTAAATTTGGTGATGAGGGCTCCATTGGCCTCTACATTTCCTGATGGATTGAGCCCTTATGTCTCAAACTGTGTCTAGCTACTATCAAACATATGCTTTCTGCCTCTTGCTTTATATACAAGCCTTTCCATATTCACATTTTCTTTCATTTTGTTCAGCCAGGCTGAATAAGTTGGAAGGTATGGCTACTTCCATTGTGTTAAAATGTCTAACCTGGCTGTGGTGGCTATTAAATATGCAAATCGTCTCTGATCCTGCTTAAGGTCTTCTGGTTCATTCCAGTCTCCCAACAGAACCACCCTTGGTGTGATTGTAATCTGCATGGCCAGGACTCTTACATTGCATGTTCTGTTGCCATCCAATAACCCTATAATGTATGACAGTGATACATCATGTTTGCTGTTTCAGCATTGTCCTAGCCACATCCGGGGCAGTTCCCATTAGAATAGTCCCCAAATTCTTGTAGTCTTGATGGGGTGTAGTATGACCTTTGCAGTGACATGTAGGGTATCACTTTATATTTTGTCTGGATGGCCACCACCACCCTTCATCAATAATGTCAGCCCAGTTTTCTTCCATTATCTCTGTATCTAATGTTTCTTCTCACTTTACCATGTTTGTGTCTCCTGTATAGGGAACATATGTAATAATGTTAGAATATATGTTAGAGGCCAGCCCTTTTGTATTGTCTACTGAATCCAGCACTTTGGGGATCTCTGATGGCTCTTGTAATACATAGGTTCTCCATAGCCTATCCTGATGGTAGTCTTTGAGCTAAAGATATCTAAACCTATGTGACTGGGGTATCTCAAAGGTTTGTCTAAAATGTTCAAATGACATCAGTCTGTCTTCTATACGCAGGTGCCCCAAGACTGAAATGCCTTCATCTACCCAGATTTTATATTCTGTTTCCTAATGAAATATGGGCAGCAAATTGTTTTCCCATAGTGGTGTTATCATTGTCAGCTGAGATTCCATTTTCTTAAATTTTTGCATTTTGTGCCACATCTGTAATAAATTTCTGATAATGGGGTTTATTTTTGGCACAGTCTAGATTACTAATTGTGGACCCATATATTAAATCTGTCAACCTAGTTTTGCCCATCCAGGTCCATTCCATCCCATTGCCAGTGTAAGAAGACTTTGGATTATGCCAGTCTTTAACCCTGATAGCTGGGCCACCTAATAAATAATGCCAGAAATAGGGACCCCTATACCTCCCTTATTTAGAGGTTGGGTCAACTGCTCATATCTTATTCTTGGTGCTTTTTTATTTCACATCCAGGTCAAGGCAAAAGTTTTGAGTTGTTGGAAGAAGTTATTAAGTATATGTAGCAGTAAAACCTGAAAGAGCTATAGAAATGTGGGCAGAATTGCCATTGTCATCACATTGGATCTGCTTATCAATGTCAAAGGTAGCATGCACTATTTATTACAGAACTGTTTAACTGTGTCGAGTACCAAGAGATATTTGGCTTCATAAATTGTATTTATTTATTTCTGGATATTTACTCGGAGATATTTTTATTTATTTATTTTTTATTTATTTCAAAGTTTGGAAACACATCTCTGAGCAGAAATGCTAATTTACAAAGGTTCTTCATCAGAATAACAATTTGTTTATACCATGTCACAGACAGTATTAAAAACTGATTTATAACAAAACAGAATGAGTAACATAAGCACCATTTCGGCAACGCAGAGTAAACAAAAGTTAACATTCAACAGTTCAAATAATACAAAGCATAACATAGGCACTAGGAGCTATACAAAGGTAGCAGCCCATCTGGGCTTTGTCAGAGGTTATGTCTGTGTACTTTTATTGCACATTAGAATGGAGGAGAGGCACATGTGTGAGGAGACCATGTGGTGGGTAAGGTGCTGGCATCATGTGCACATGTAAGAGGGGACCTTAAGGGGCAGAAGCACCATGATCAGATAGTGCAAGGGTTGGGTTGAGTGGGGTTGCAGCTGGCAAGAGACAGTGCATGGGATGAGGTTTCATTAGGAGAAGCAGCTGCATTTAGAGCTAGGTAGGAGTAAATTTAGAAGTTCCTGTTTGAAAGGACCCAGTTTGGTTGGGGTCTTTTATATTACTTGAAGTTCATTAAGCCAGCTTGGTGCCCTGGTTGCAAAGGAATGTTTGGCTAGAGCTCTTTGGTTCAATGGAATAGCCAATGTACTGATAGTCATGCCTCTGGTAGATATCAAAAGCCCTCACCTGTCCATTGAAATGGTAGCACCTGTGTTATCATTTGGTGGCCACATTCATAAATGGATATGACTATGGTTTTAGAGAGATTAATCTTGTATCCAGACTGAGCTCTGTAGGCAGTCAGAAGAGTTACTAATTGTGACAATGGCTCTTCTGGGTTCATGATGCACTCTAAAAGGTCAACCGTGTATTGAGAAACCTTGGCTGTTATATCGGTTGTACCCTTTATGAGCGTGCATTATTGAGCACATCAATTTGAGCCACTCAATAATATTGCTCATACTAACAGCGAGTGGTGAAAAACATCGCTTTATCCTGTGGAACAAGTATAGCAAGGAGCTACACTGGCTACCATAGGATACGAGATTTTGTGTGGCTGATTCCTGCTGAGCTGGCTGTTTAGTGTAGCGGTGTGAGACATCGCTTGCAATGCCAGGAGACCCAAATTCAGGTCTGGTTACCAAAGATAGACCTTTTTTGTTTTCAGAAAGATTAACTTTTCCTGAGGTCCACATCCCCCGTGGAGTTGATTATTTTAGTTTGGAGTGTGCGGGAAGGCATAACCCCTCCACATAAAAATACTTATTTTCTTGTTTGTGTAAAGTTAATGTAGCGGCCATTGCTATTTGCTAAGGACATTACAATTTTAGTCGCCCTTTAGACTATGGGCTTTTTGTTACTCACTTAATATGATCGGTAGTCTTTCAGACTCACCGTTATCACATAAAATCATTACATCTCCTAGTGTGATTCCCACTATGCCTTCATCATCCCATATTGCCTGTGGTAATGGTTCCAGAGCCAGATGGAATAACAGTGGCAATAGGGGGAACCCCCTGCCATATCCCCCTGTTCAATTCAAACTGGTCTGACACCCATGCATTGGTTTGCACAGCATCAGTGGGTCCTGTGTATATAACCTGAACCCATTTTATAAATTTTTCTTGGAATCCCATGTGTCTCATTTTGCACCAGAGGTGGTCCCATTCAATGTGATCAAAGCTTTTTCTGCATCCAATGAGACCATCACTGGGTGGTCATCTGAGTTTATGTGGCCTCTCACTAGTACTTCTATTAGAATTCTTATATTTGCCTGTGCAATCTTCCCTTTACAAACTACGCCTGATTCTTAAGTACCAATCCTTTCTGTAATCTTTGGGCTTGCCTGGTTTGGGAAGCACTGATATTCTGGCTTCTGTGATGTACTTAGGTAGTACTCACATCTTGAAAGCTTCTGATAGTCTGTCAAAGAGTGGACCCAGCAGTTCCAGGGTGAGCTTCTTATACAAATCTATTACCAGGCTGTCTAGTCCAGATGCTTTCCCTGTGTTTGGCTGCCCTATTGCACTAAGCATATTCTGCTTAGTAAGGTCTGCTTCCAGACCCACTAAGTCCTCTTCCTCAACTTGTTAAGATTGTTAAAAAAGTTGGTATTTCCCAGTCATGGTTCCGGTTTTGAGTTCCCATCCCACTCCATGTAAAGTTTCTTATAAAAATGTACAAATCTGCCTTTCTTGCTTGTCTGATTTTAGGACCTCCCTCCTCCTGCTGTTTGTGAATGCTCAGTGTGTCTTTTTCCACTTCCTTGTTTCATTTGGTAAGTGAGCAACTTCCCACACTTTTTGCCTGCCTCATAACATTTTGCTTTCTGGTACCCTTCACCTCTTTCTATATTTCTGGTGACAATTTCACTATGCTTGGCCCTTATATGCATCAATTCTCTAGGGAGTTTGGATTTCCTGATCTGCTTAAACCTTTTGTCTGTTTCTTGGGTTTCTTTTTCCAGATTCTCTATCTCTGTCTTACTGTCTTTTTTCAAATTACTAGCATGCATAATAGCTTTCCCACAATTAAATGCCATTAGGGAATCCCACACCACCCCTCTTTTTCAACTGATGGCTTGTTTAGCTCCTAGCACTCTGATGTCTTTCCCAGTTTGTTCTACAAATTCTTGTCTTTGTAATACCAAGGTGTCCAACCTATACACTCTTTTATTTTTGATTTCTGGTTCCTGCACTTCTATGACCATTTCAAGTGGTGCATGATTGGATATGGAAATGGGTAAATATTCACAATTCATCACCCCTTGCAACACCTCTGAGATGCACAAAAAATACATCTATTTTGGTATGGGATAGGTGCACTGTGGAATAGAATGGCCATACTTTTAATGCTGAGTGGGTTGCTCTCCAAATACCATGTAGTCTCAGATCCCCATCTGGGCCTTTAGCACCTCAGATGCCTTTGTTAATATATTGTATGGCCTAGTGGAGTATCTGTCTGTGACCCCATTCAATATTATGTTGAAGTCCCACCCCTTAGTACATGCCACCTCTTGCCTGGCCCAGCTTAAGTAGTAACTCTTGAAAAAATGAGCAGTCGTCAAAGATTGGGGCATAACCATTAAGGAGAACCACTTGTCTGCCATATAACATACCCTATACCTTAATCCACCTTCTCATGGGATCAGCACAGAGCTGTAGACTTGTAGGGGGATGTTCCTGTGTGCTAAAATTACTACCCCTCTGGCATGCGATGCGAAAGAAGGAAGGAAGGATGAGGAAATTCAGGGAGTGGCCAGACCCCTGGCAGTTGAAGTTCAATGCCAAAAAGTGCAAGGTCATGCACTTAGGCAAGGGAAATCCCAAGGTGGGATACTACCTGGGAGGGGAGCAACTGGCATACACCAACCAGGAGAGAGACCTAGGAGTCATTATATCAGATGACTTAAAGGTGAGGAAGCAGTGCAAAAATGTGGCCCTAAATGCCAGTGGTATGTGCAGCTGCATTGGGAGGGGAATCATAAGTTGCAGAAGGGAAGTGATGCTGCCACTTTAAAGGGTGCTGGTAAGTCCCCAGCTGGAGTATTGTGTACAGTTCTGGAGGCCGCACCTTAGGAAAGACATCGATAGGATTGGGACAGTGCAGAGGACAGCCACAAAAATGATTCAGTTTGGCATATGGCATATGAGGATAGGTTGAGGGAGCTCAAAATGTACTCCTTGGAGCAGAGGAGGGAGAGGGGTGACAAGATTGAGACATTCAAGTATATCTAAGGTATAAATAAGCTAGAGGTTCAGGAGCTCCTTCAGGAGAAGAAAAGCATCTGAACTAGAGAACACGATATGAGGCTCAAGGGTGGGCAATTTAGGAACAATGTTAGAAAATTCTTCTTCACTGAGAGGGTAGTCGACCCATGGAATTGCCTACCCAGGGAAGTGGTGGAGGCCAAAACGGTAAACAGTTTCAAAAATGCCACAGACAGGCACAAAGATATAATTTCACTGAAAGGATGGCGGGGGGTGATGGTAGTTATCCATATCGAGCAGACTAGATGGATCTTGCTGTCAGTTTCTATGTTTCTATGTAAGAAGCATAGTGACCTGCCCCACTCAGTCCCTCTTCAGTTTAGTTTGCCAGATTAGTGAGGTGGGTCTCCAAATGATAAGCTATGTCACTCTGTTGCTTCTTCAGCTATGGCAACACTTTTTTACATTTGATTGGATGGTTCATGCCCTTCTTATTCCATGTCACCATTATTAGATTTACCCTCATTTATGAATGACTAGACATCATTCTCTGCTAGGTCTCAGTGCACACTCATAATTTGAAGGCCTCTGTGCTGCTGAAATTGCAGATTATACAAATCCTCTCTAAATAACAGTTTTATCACTGGCTCAGCAGCACAACAGTAGAGCTACCACTTGCAATGCTGATACCCCGGGTTCAGGAGTGAGCCTAGGATATCGAAGGGTCCACTTGGGGAAGGAGGCTCAAGCATCTGATGGACTACTAACCTCCTCTGGGGTGGGTGGGTGAAGGGGGTCTGGTAACAGGATGCTTCCTGGAGGTAGCCAGGAGGTCTTGAGCCAACAACCCTCAAACTAGGGGATTGATGGGTGGTAACAGACGTCAGTGTGACACGTGCTGGAGTGTGGATGCCACCCCTAGACATCATTGTGTTTCTGCTCCCATTAGTGACACAGGAACAAGAAAACCCCCCACTGACTGGACAGGCAACGTCACTCTGCAGGTACCATGTCCAATGCCAGATCCTGCCTTCCAGGGCCCCGACTTTCCCCCAATCTTCACCTCTGCCTGGGGCCATTGGATTGAATTAAGGAACCACTGAGGAGCTGAAGACAGCCCTGCTTCAGGGGGTACAAGCCGGGGGATTGCCCTTCAGGTGAATCATGGATGGATTTGGTGACTGAGGTTTCAGGCAGGGAGGATCTCAGGCAGAATGGGATCAGACTGGTAGATGATTGAGAGAGGTCCAGTCAGTGGTGATAGGAGAGAAAAAGAGTTGGAAAAAAAAGAACAGTTTTATCAAAGTCTGGGGTGAATAACATGTGAATTCAACATTTAGAAACAAACACAAACATGCAGGTGGTCCACCAATACAAATGTATTAACCTGTAGATCCACTGCAACCGATGCAACTGAAGATGATCTGTGGAAAATTGGTGATGTAGGTCTCATCAACATAACCCAAATGTAAAAGAAATAGCCTCTATCAGAGTCTACAGGCTAATATTCCTGGTGTTTGTGGTATATGGGACGCAGTGCATAGTGTGGTTCTCTTTTATGATCACAGCCATGATCAGTTATAGAGGATTACCCTGTTAACCTCTGTAGTGCTTACTTGTCTATTAAAAGGAGGACTGACTGTTGCACTCAGACTGTAGAGTGTGGAGTGTAAACCATGTCTTCTCATGATTTTCTTGCCTTGGCTTCTTATTAATAGGCTGGGTTGGTGGGCATCATGACTCATCACCTGGTTTCCCAGTCTGAGTGGTCCCCTTCAGCCCCCTGTCCTGCCTGCTCATGCTCGTGGACAGACAAGTTGCTTTATTGCAATGGTGCCTAGTCTGACACTTTCAGTGAATGAAGGTCCCTCTTCAAATGCACTTCTTACCCATGTTAACATGGTTGGACTATTTAATCATTTGAGTTTCCCTGTTGGTTTTGTCACCTCAAAGAGTGAACAACCTTGGCTGTCTGACTGTACCCTTTGGAATTTGCTTAATCTGTCACATTCCAATAGGACTAAAAGTAGAAGAAAAATATGATTGAGCTGAGTTTTTAACATGCATTTGGCTCATTTTCATTGCAGTTCTATGAGTTGGTGTAGTGCAGCAGGCACAGCGTCAAGTTTACTCTTGCTGTTAACATTTTGCACATTCGAACAGCAGTGGTGAGGTATGGCAGTATCAACAACAGCTACCATTTGTCTGCACCAATTAGCTTTCTCCCCCCTTTCTCAGCTCCACACCACTCAATTACTGGTTGCTATCACACTGCAACTGCATTTGGGTATTTGTAGTCCCAGTATCAATCAAAAAATCTTTATTTAATCAGGCGAACATCATTGAGCGTAGCTCATTTACAAGATGGACCTAAGTGGTCAAGAAGTGCAAGTATTATTACATAGACAATAATAACTTAAACAGTAGTACAATGACATAAAGTGCTAATATATAACAATATACATATATACAAGGCACATTCAAACCTTTTAACCTGTAAGAAAAGGAGGCAATGGGTATAGCAGGCATAATATATAAATTATAGGTCCTAACTGGCTTTTATGAAAATGAGTATAGTGAAGAAGAATAACAAAAAATGTTCACTGTTCAGTTTTACCCTACATGTTACAGCCACAAGTTCAAATCATGAGGATCTTTAAATTGCTTATGCCATCAAAATGCACAGCTACCACAATATTTTGTTAATAATGGCCACTCTGCTCTAAAGTTCCAATAGGCCATTCTGAAATGCCAAAAACGGTATTGTTAGAAATTTGGTCAATCTTGCTCTTCGGGAGGGAAATAAAAATACATTTCCAATCAAGCAATGCACTTATTTGAGAAAAGGAATGCCCCCTTTGAAAATAAACCTGATCCCTTCATAATTTGAGGGAGACCCCCCCCCCCACATTGGGTGGCAAATTATCAAACTGTTAGGCATACCTCATTTCAAGCTTTATACCTAGTCCAAGGCTCTTCTCGGCTTGATGAAGAATATGGGCTTGCTGTCCTTTATGATTTATAATTTCGCTGGCATTAACAATGAGAAGGGCAAGCCATTTTGCTTTAATTTGTCTTTCACATCCAAAAATTCCCTCTGATGAGAAAAAAAGGCTCTGTGCCAATGTGGTGGTATAATTGAACCATTATGTTCTTGTAGGGAATACCTCTTTCCTCCGTACCCTCCTCATAATCCTCTCTTTATTGGTGTATCTGTGAAGCTTCATCAGTAAGAAACGTGGCTTCTTCCGAGGTGCTGGCTGGCCACTTAATACTCTATGGGCTCTGTCAACCTCCACCAGCCCCTTGTAGGCCTCCAGTAATAGAAACTTCATGAAGATGTTGATGAAAAATTCCTCTGGTTTTTCCTTCTCCATCCCTTTAAGGCAGACCAACAATTTTCAGGTTATCTCTCGGGCTCTGAATTTCAAGTTAGCCTATTTTCTGCTGCAGGTAAGTGATCATATGTCTGTGCTAGAAAACTAATAGCTCCAAGGTGGCCATGCTGTCCTTGTTTGTACTCACTCTCTGCTCCAGATTAATGAGGTGCCTGTCCAGATCTGAGATTTTAGAGGTGAATTGTGAGATATTCGTTTGTATGCTGCAGGGCTTCTTGTTCAGCCCCATTAACTTCTGTCTCATTTCAGCTCTCAGAATGTCCTCCTCTTGCTGCCACCCTGTGCCACCCAGTGCTGCTGCCTCTGCCAGCCTGGCTGCTTGGTGAGTTCCCTGTTGTTTGGCCTAACTTGCTGCATTTTCAAGTGGCATATTTAATAGCAATTTACAGAAGGTGACAATGTCCTTCGAGGTAACCTTTTTCTTCTTTGGTTTGTCACTATTTTTAACTTTTCTTTGCCAGTTTGTTCATCATGCATGTTGATTTTAGGGTAAATAGGCCTTACTGACTTGGAGCTGTTCAGTACTGCTGCAGTCTAGATGGTGGCCATCTTCCTGACAGCTTCTTTCCATAGTTTAAAACATTACTCTGCAATTCATGCATTTATTCCACTGTTTTAAGTCTTTGTTTTGTGAAAGTTGCTAAAGTGCATTCTGAAATTTTGTAGAAGCAAAATTCCAACATTCATACTAATTCCTATTGCAGAATTTTATTTTCACACAGCACTATCTGTACTTCAAACTTGGCCCCCCACCATCCAGCATCATGGCAGAAATTTCTCCTCTATCTGGCCTGGGAATGCATGAAATCCATGTACCAGATGTCCAGCACATAGCCCTTGTCCACCACCTGGGACACAGCAGCGATGAATTCAATGAGATTCATTTGACTGGACCTCCCCTTCACAAAGCTATGCTGTGGGTTTCTAGGAAGTCAACCAGCTGGTCTTTGATTATAACCACCAACAGCTTAATCTGGTTACATTTTAGTTGGTTTCCATCTGTATCTCCCACCTTGCCGTCCCCTGAGACAATGCTGAAAATAGGCAGAATTGCCTAGCCCTCATTTCCTAGTTAACAAAAAGCAAAATAAACAGTCTGAAGAAGGATCCATAAAAATGGTGGCCTGGCTGCTCTGTCTGGATTTCCCCAGGTCTCCCTGTCCCCACTCTCATGCTAAGGCATGATTTCCACCACCCTTCAATCCTTTGGCATGATGTCCATCTCAATTAAGCAGCTGAACAGATCAGCTGGGGGGCTGTCAGAAATATCTCCACCTTTCTGGGTGCCCATAAATGCAGCACATCTAGTCCCAAAGACTTCTCACCTTTATCCTTCTCAATCATATGAGCACCCTGTCTTCAGTGATGGTCCCCATTACCATGTTTTTCCTCCCGACTTTGATGCTGCACTTCAGCAATGGCCTTCCCTCCTCAACTATTCACAGTGATCAGATTTATGCATTTAAAATGGCTACTTTTTGCCCATTATCTTGCACCCATGACACCCCTTTTAATCTCTCAGTTCTGCTTTGTCCTTCCTCCTTTCCCTGATCAACATTAAAAGGACCTTAGGATTTTTCCTCAACCCTTCTGCTATTTTAAGCTCCACTTCTGCTTTGACTCTCCTGATTGCCTTGCTGTCCTCCTTCAATTTGTTGTGGTAGATGCTACATGCTTCCTTCTGACTGGTCAGCCTTATACCATCAAAAGGCAGACTTGTTGGCCAGCACTACTTTCCCTACATCCAAGAGAAACTATATATCTCTTGTGCCTCCTCACCTTCCATACTATTCTGTGGTATGCCTTTGATACCTCAAGGATCCTCTGTTTGATAGTTCTCACTTGTACTCTAACCTTTCTAGTTAGCAACCCTCCTTAAACCTGTCCCTTAGTTTTTTCTTGCTATTCCCAAGGTCCACCATCATAATATCCATGACCAGCAACTGGGACTTCTGTCACTGAGCTTCCAGCACTATGTTGCACCTCACTGTATTGTGGTCACTAACCAAAAAAGTTCCTCCACTGCCACCCAGTGCAGTCCTGGTTTGATAGAACTAGGCTGAGTATGACAGCATCCCAAGTCTGATCCCCCATGTGCTGAGTTAGGAAACAGTCCTGGAGAGTATCCAGCAGTGCCTGGTTCCTGGTGCTCCCTGGTGCAGGAATGCCTCAGTCTATGTCAGGCATGTTAAAATCCATTAGCAGGATGACCTCCCCCTCAGCTGCTGCCCTTCTGATCTTCTTGGCAAGTGCCCTGTCTACATCTTCAGACTTATTTAGATGCCAGTAGACCACCCCATGCAGACATTCCTTCCCCAAACTCCACCATCAGCTGAGCCTATTGTGATTCCACCTCATCCCTTAATCCCCACCCACTGGGCCCAATTTTCAGAACCAACCTGTGATTGATGCAAGCTGTGGCAAACAGCAGTTTGCATCAAATGCTGGTGCACCAGAGACCCTTCACCAGATTTTCGTATGAGAGAGGTCCTGGTGCCTAAGTCCATGGATTTGCAGCATCAGCGACTGTGCGCCTGTAGGAACACAAGATTTAATTGAAAAGAGACCAACTGGTCCATTTGTTTTTTCCCCCCTGCCTTCTTGGCTGATGTAGTCATCATGAAAATTAACTATAGCTTCAATGTGCCTGTAGAAAAGCAGTATTGCAGTTTTATTGTGATCCAGGCTCAGAGATGAAAAAAAAAACACCTTTGGTAGAAATCCCACAGCCGCTCCATCTGATCTGTCCATTCCAGTTCCAGGCACAGAAATTAGACTATTTCATTTACTTTATAGAAAAGTTACATAGAAACACAGAAACATAGACAAATGACTGCAGAACAAGACCAGAGGTCCATCCAATCTGCCCAAGTTCCCTATAATCCCAGGAACCTACTGTTCTTCCAGGGTACTAACCTTCCCCATTCTCTCTCTGTTCTCCTCCTTGGGCCTGTCATCCCTGGTAACCACTATTTACTTCATTATGTCCCAGCTTTGCTTGGATCCTCTGACTGTTTTTGCACCCACCACTTCAGCCGACAGACTGTTCCAAGGTTCCACCACCCTCTCCGGGAAGCAGTACTTCCTCACATCTCTCCTGGAAATACCACCTGTTAATATCCATTTTTGTTCATGTGGCTGCGAATTGAGGGAAGTATTACCACTTTTTTTCTGCTATCAATACCTCTCCCAATACATCCCAGCATCACTAACAGTTTTATTCTTCAAAATGTCGTGTTCAAAGTGTGTAGTATTATGTTATAATAACTGGGTTTTGTTTTCTCCCATAGGGAAACCTGGTTTGTCATTTGCCAGTATAAAGGAGTGTTTATAATGGCAAATATGTGTCAGGTTTCCTTAGTTCTGTGCATGCCCCAGCTGCAGTTCTTCCCTTCCTGACCACTGGCCACCTTGCCTTGCCACTGGAGACTTCACTGCCACTCAGACTCTATGGTAAGTTCTTTAAAAAAATAAAATAAATCACTGCTGAAAAATGTTTTAAACCAAGAACCATGAAAAAAAAAAAAGAACAAATGTTAACTTTCAGCAGCCAACAGTGGATCGCACTGAAATCCAACAGGACCATGGCAGCACAGGGATGTCTTTTATTTTATATAATTGCTGTGGGGGGAAAAAATTAAACCAAACAATTACATAAAATAAAACCACCCCACGCTTTAGTCTATATGTAATACATGGATATGCCATTTAATACATTAGAAAGCCATACAAAAAAATTCCTTATAATACTATTGGCTGAAAGTGATAATGCTATCAATGGAGAGCCACAATACTATAATTCAGATCCTGTAATACTATTAATGGGAGCAATGAATGATAGCATTATCAATTAAGGAAAACGGTCAACCACACAACTGTCTCCCACTATGGAGCAGGTTGCTATGCTGCTACTGTTGTGATATCTCATTTTCAATGCATGCATTACTATTGGCCAGTTGTTCTCTGGGGTGGGCAGAAGAATTTATAAAACACAGTGTCCATCTCTCACTTAGTGAAAGTAATTCTGTTTTTTTTTTATTTAATATACTTTTACATTTTAAGCAGAACATAGTCAAACATCAACCAGAACAGTTACATGGTAACAATGTCTGCTAAAACATATTAATCCCCATTATAATAACTCAAAACACCCCCATCCCCTACCTCCCACTCCCCTGTCTTTGATCATGTCAAAGAGAAATTAAAGGGCCTTCTGGCATGTCATAAAGGCTATGTTCTCCAAAGGTAGAGTAAGGTATACAGTGGCTCCCAGTTATGCGGAAGGAGTGTGGTCTGTTTTGCATGGCCCGCAATATGTTTCTCTAGTTGGATAGCTAGTAGAATTTTGCAAAACCACTCTAACACTGTGGGAAGGGAGTCCTCCTTCCAATGCCACAACATAACCAGTTTTGCAATGGTGGCAACTACAGTCAGATGGGCTTTTGTAATATGGGGGGTACCGGGGGGGAGCACTAATAATCAACTTTCGGGAGTAAGTAGAGTCTCCAACATGGATCCAGAGCTTGTTGGATGGAGTTCCAAAATGACTGGGTCTTAGGATATGTCCACAATAGGTGGTAGAGAGATCCAGTAGCTTCATTGCATCAGGAACATAAAGAGATGCAAATTTGCCTATTCTGTGCCATTTTACTGTGGTAAAAATAAAGATTATGCATTATGTTAAATTGTACAAGTCGAAGTCTGTCTTGCTTGATAAATTTATATATAATGCCATGCAGTATTCCATAACTCCTCATTAGCTGGGATAAGGATTTCTTGGACCCAGTAGTACCAGATCCCTGAAGGGAGGTGTGGATCCATGGACTGAAAGTGCTTATAAAACATAGAGACTACAGGCGGTTACACTGCTACGGCCGATAAGGGGGCTATATCCTCTATAATTGGTATGGTCCACAGTTTATGCCCTAAAAAGGAGAGGACTACTTTTTTAATCAGGAGGAACTTAAAAATATCCTGATTTTTGAGCTGAAAATGGACCTGTAAATTAGGAAAGGAGACTATGTCTTCTCCTTGGATTAGGTCAGTGAGTGTGCAGTCCTTTAAGTCGGGACAAAAGATTTATGGGATGGGATGGTGATCTATTTGGAAGTGGGGGTTATTAAATATAGGCTGGGTAGTGGATCTATGCCAAGACAAGGACAAGTATGTCTGGATTTGATGCCATTCCCTAAGGGACCATTCTATTGGTATGTTATGCAAAGGTTGGGGAAGATGAGAAGGCTGCAGGTATAGCTAACTAGACAAAGAGCAGCCCAATCTGGCTGCTTGTTCCCTTTCAATGCCTAACCAGAGTGGGGTGTATGTAACGGGGCCAGTTTGAGCACACTTCTTGTCCCAATGAAGTAATTTACTAGTGTGCTGGGCTCCAGAATACAGAAATATGGAAGAGAGGGATAAACCTCCATGTAATTTTACTATAGGCTCTTTGGACACTTGTGTTTTTCCAAAGGAACATGTTAGACATCCTTTGGAGGCAGGAAAACCAGCTCTTAGGGAGAAAAAAACCTAACGTGCCTAATGGGTATAACAGATGGGGTAAAACATTCATCTTAAGGGTGCTAATCTGACCCAATAGGGATAAGGAAATTGCTAACCATCTATCCAACTCTAATTTAAGAGTATGTAGTAACTTGGTTAAATTTTCCTTGATCATATTCGGGAAGGAGCAGGAAATTCTAATTCCCAGATACAGCAAGGCTCTGGGTTCCCATGCTAAACCCAATTCAAGGATATCCACTTTAGTAACTCTATTGTTTAGTGGAAATATTTTGGTCTTGGAGGGATTCAGTTTGTAAAAGGAGACCCTGGAAAAAGTATCAATCTCGCGAAGCAAAATAAGAAGGGAAACTGTGGGTTTTCCAAGTGGAGGAGCAGGTCATCTGCATAGGCCGAGAGGGTGTACCTCTGGTCCCCCACTTGGATACCCTGAAAGGTAGGTGTATTAGCCAATTTATGTATCAGCAGCTCTAAGTAGAAATTGAAGACAAGGGGGGAGAGCGAGCTCCGTGTCTAGTACCCCATTGTAAGGAGACGGGGTTAGATAAACAGCAATTACACCAGACCTTCGCCATGGGGGGAGGAGTGCAACAACTGGACCCACTTAATAAAATCAACAGGGATGCCAAAGCATCATAATGAGGCAAACAAGAAATCCCAGGAAACTGGGTCAAAAGCTTTCTCCGTGTCCAGGGAGACCAGACTCACTGGGACTCTGGACTCCCTGGACACCAAGAGCAGATGAAGGAGCTTCCTTATGTGGTCTCCTGAGAATCGACCTGACATAAAACCGACTTGCTGTTGACCAATGGCCGCCTCCATTACCGAAGCCAAACGAGTGGCTAGGATTTTAGACAGGATTTTCACATCCAAATTTAATAAGGATATTGGTCGATAGCTCTTGGCCTGAAGAGGGTCTTTGTCAGGCTTTGGAATGAGCGTAATCAATTCTTCCAAAAAGGATGGGTCCCCAATTCTTTCAGCAAACCAAAAATTAAATACATCCACTAGGAGGGGTGCCAGCTAATGAATGCAAGCCTTATAAAGATTATTAGTTAGACCATCCAGCCCCAGCGCCTTGTCAGGAGGCATTTGACCAATCATCTTTACCATTTCAGTTAGTGTAATTGGTGCTCCCAGGTGAGATACAGAAGGGGGGTAGTGAGGGAGGTAGTGTTGGGAGTGGGGTAGAATTTAAATAAGCTGAAACTGAGCCTGCAGGAGGGTTTACTGACTTGTCTATAGAGCAAAGTTTTTGGAAGTAGGCTCCAAAAATTGAAGCCATCTCTCTGGGGTTAGTTACTGCTGTGGCATCTGGGTCAGGCTGCAGCCCTGCGATAAACTTAACAGTTTCCACCTGTCTCAAGCAGAGAGCCGGAAGCTTCCCATCCTTTTCCCTGGTTTCTAAATATTTCAATTTAGTATGATAGTATGTAGGTGAGTTTGGCTTTTTGCGCCAAAATATCTGCATATTGGGTTTGCAATAGGTGTAGTTTAGCCAATTCTGAGTTTGGGGAAGAGTGAGTTAGGGAATGTTCCAAGCAGCAGATGTTGTTCAACAGAGTTTCAAGTTGCACTTTGCTCTTATGGGCCCGGACAGCTGAGAGATGAATAAACTCACTTCTTAGCGTGCATTTGAGTGCTGTATAGACTGTGCCCACTCTGTCCACTGTACCCTTGTCAGAATCCAAAAAAGAAGAGATAAAATCTTGTATATGGGATAGGGAGTTGGATGCTTGTAACAGTTGTGCATTGAGACACCATAGTGTATCTCGATGCACCCCTGGCCCAAGTAAATAGGAAAGACTGACAGGTGAATGGTCTGAGAGCACTCTTGGGTGGCTATTTGCAATTAGTATGACAGGCAAATAAAGTGCACTTACTAGGAAGTAGTTGATCCTGGATAGGGTATTGTGGGGTGGGGAGTAGAAGGTGTACTGTCAAACTGTGTGGTTAAGGATAATGCCATACATCTATTGTTCCCATCCCACTCATTAAATCATGAAGGGGACAAACCAACTTTTTTGGTATCCAACCGATCAAGATCTGACTGCAGAGCCAAATTCCAGTCTCCACCCACTATAGTAAGTAAAGAAGGAGGGTCGGAGGTCAGTAAGAGGATAAATTGAGAGAAAAATTGTGTTGAATCAGTGTTTGGGCCGTATATTGATCCCATTATGTCTGGGCAAGTACCCAGTATGCCCCAAACAATGACATAACGCCCTGAGGGGTCCCACCACTCTTGTGTCAGGCTGAAAGAATAGACTTGGCAACCAGTATCATGGATCCCCCTCATTTAGAGGAAATACCGGAACTGAAAACTTGCCCTACCCAACTCTGTCGAAGAGGGATATCTCCTCCCTGAGTAGATGGGTCTCTTACAAATACACTATTCCTGCCTGAAGTTGTTGGAGGTGATGCAGAATCATTACACGCTTATGCTTATCCTGGGCACCCTTGGCGTTCCAACTAACGAAATTATAGGGCCCACTCATTGGAACTGGGACTTCTAGGTATAGAGTGGAGGAATAAATACCACAGGTGTATTCACCCTATTGACCATACTCTCCACAAAATAGAACAAAATACTACATGGTATAGACATCCCGACCCCACCCACCCTCCCTCTCCCTTTTGTACATCCCCAAAAATTAATCCTTGATCCAGAAGCCCAGAAACCCCCCTTCCATACCCACATTCCCTAAACATCCCACAATAACCCATCAGATCTTTAAAACTAAGTAACGCTACCCCAGTTCTAATAACTGCACTACCAATTACACCATGTCAAGTGATTACTCTTCCCAGCCACCCACTTGAGAACCACTGTCTCAATCCCCCCCCGCCGCCCCACACTAGTTCAGCAACAATTTCAACAAATAATTCAATTAACCTAGTAAATGTATGCCAGACGATATTCATGCTGGGAACCACAGAATTTAAGAAAGTTGCTGGAAAGAACAAACAGAAAAGGAAGCATAAATTGCTAAACGCCTTATTCTTTCACCATTGTTTATTATCTACAGAGTACCCACTTAATAAGGTAACTTTAGTAAGCAACATTGAAAAGAGTAACCCAGATTTCCAGAAGCTGTTTAAGACAGAAGTAGTATAACCACAAGCATCCAAGTCATTTTTAACTCCCATCCCCCCCCTTATGAACTGACAGCAGATCAATGTGGAATTAGGCCCTTTGGAGTTATGTGCAGTTAATAAGGTTCAAGGCCATAGTCCAGTGAAGCATTTAACTGGATCAGTGCACCATCAGCTGGGTCAGGGAGACAGAGTCCACCTTTTGGACGAATATGGACAGGAGAGCCAGAACAAACCTTTGTACATCCCTGGATAAATACAGCAGAGCCCAGGAGCAAAGATATGCTGTAACTTGATGCACACCGAAGAAGACTCCTGAGCTGCCTACAGAGTGTAGCACAAATCCATCAGGGGGTAATTAGAGAGGGGTTGAGATCTGACCTGGGATACTCGTCAAGACATCCCCCATTTTGATGAAGCTGGGAAGGGGATAAGATCATGAGGGTTAAACAGCTAGCGTGACTCACAGTCACTTCTTTGGTGCACAAACCATCTCTTCAAGCATAGTTACTGAGAGGATTGCCATGATGCCCAGTCTAGACACCGTACCCAGCAAAAAGTCTGGTAAACAAGTTACAAAGGTATCATTTACTGCATCATCCTTAAACTCAGTTGGCAATCGCAAGGGCAAAACACAGAGTAGGCTTCACTTGAAAATCTCTATAAAGTAGGATCTTGAGCTCTGAGGCCATTTGCACCAGAGTCTCAAAGGATTTCTACTGGTCAGCATGTTTAACTTGTAGGACAGCAGGTTATCTAACTCTGTAAGGCTTCTCTGCAGTGATCAGTTTGGAGACAATGGGATGCAGTTCCTGTCTCTCTTGGTTCACACAGAATGTGGTAGATCCTGAACCAGTCTCAATCAGTACCCTTCCCAGCTTAACTCCTCAGGTCCCTTGTTTTGGCAAGTATGTGTTGCTTGTCCTGAAAATTAAGGAGCTTGAAGATAAGAGGATATGGGGGAGATCCTGGGAGGTGGGGGGGCGCAGTGAAAGGTGCACCCACTCTACAACATATATAGCATTGTTAGGAGAGGGGCCTGCTACTCTTTCACACAGTTTCTGGATTAAAGTTACAGTATTATTCCCCTCTTCTTTTTTCTGGTAGCCCAGACAGGATTAAATTATTATGCCGACTACATCCCTCAAGATCCTCCAGTTTGTCCTCTAGTCAGCGAATTTTGTGGCACATGGCCGTCATGTCTGGGTCTACTTTCCTCCTCTAGTTTTCCACTGAGACCAGCCTGGCTTCTGAGTCACTCACTCTGGTAGAGAGGGAATCCACCGAAGAGTGCAATTTTTGCAGGTCCCATGATATTGCGGAGATGGCCTCCTGCATCGGTTACATGATTTCCAAAAAGTGCTCTTCTGATAATGCTGTACTTGTAGCTGAGGGCTTAGTCGAACTGGCGGCCTGGTGTTTGGGCCTTTTGGAGGCCTTGTCTTTCTCCGACATCAGTGGTGGTGTGTTGCATGGTGGCGGGTTCCTCATCTCTGCATCCATTCCCAATAGGTAAATGTTATACTAGCAGAATCTCAGCAGTGTAAATAAGCCTCTTCCTTTGAGTAAAGAGTGTTTAGCAGCCAAAAAAGGTTTAATTTGAGTGAGAGTGGCAGGGAGTAATGAGGGGATGCTGCTCTCTCCTAGGCAGCCATCACATGACCCCAGCGAGAGTAATTCTTACCTTTCACACTTTTGCCTATATGTTTTTTTTTTACATTAAAAGAATTATCTGGTGCATCCAGCATTCAAACAGTCCTCAAAACAACTAAATAGTAGGACTGTGAGTACAATCCTAAATGAGCACAAGTTCTCAGAGACTACTTGGGGGGGATACAGTAAGCGAGTCATCAGTGTGGTGGTTGGCCAGCCATTGTCACACCATCTCGAAACAAAATTCAGAGTCACAGAATTTGGAATCATATCCATATATTACAAAAAATAATGGACAGGAGAGTTTGTATTACAGGGGAGAAATACCATCTCGAGGTTCTGGGGACATGGGAACCTCTCAATGGTATTACTCCCTTGTAATACACACTGTCCTATCCATTATTCTATTTATAATAACTGGCCATCAATTTTTTTTTCAATGGAGATGGCCAGTTATTATTTGCTATAATAATTGGCTGGTTATTACAGCAAACACGTGCACACTAAGTAGCAGGTCCTGTCTCAAGGCTCACTAGAGTGTTTCATTCATTCCTTCAAGATTTCAGTTGGAACAATTTGGAGACCTTAAAGGAGTTTGAACCCCATCACCTTTGTGACTAGTTGAGTAAGAGGGACATTAATACAGTGTATTTTGAACTTGTTATCAATGTTAATGTGAAAAGAAACAAGTTATATCTTCGCAAATTGTGGTCTTAAAGTGTATAATGAGTTCCACTGAATTTTGAAATTACATATTTTGATTCTTTACATAACATCTCAGTGCTGGTATCAGCTCCATTATTTCCATTTCTAAATCTGCACCCCCACCCCACCACAGCACTACCTACTACCTTCACACTGCTGTCTTTTCTATATCTATGGGGAGTAGTGTTGTGTGAAATTAGCACATTTCATTATGTGGACTATTTCATGAAATTTGCACTTTTCATGAAAAATTTTGCAGTAGTGAAATACAAAATTTCGCACTCCATGGGTGAAATTTCACCAACAAAATGACTAAATTCACTGCTCGCAGGTGAAATTTCACTATTTTAAGTATCAATTAAATCATCCCTTGTGGCTAGTGGTCCCCCCTAGCTGATTGCCAACCCAAATTTAAGATAAAGAATCTCCCTGGTGTCTAGTGGCCCCCCTCCACCGGCCGATCACCGGCCCAAATTTAAGATAAAGAATCTCCCTGGTGTCTAGTGGTCCACCCTGGGTGATCACTGGCCCAAATTGAAGAAAGCCCCCCTACTGAGATTTACCCTCATTATTTTCCCATCCACCAATCTGTAAAAATCCAATCCCTACTCCCTGGTATCTAGTGGACTCCCACCCCACCCTGTCATCAGATAGTGGCCTCGCCTCCTGAAGCTGCACAGTTTCACTTCACCTCCATGAGCAGAAGCTTGACTCAGCATTTCAATGAATGAGCACATGCTTACATGCACTCATTCATTGAAGTGCTCACCAGGCTGACAGCCACAGAGGTAAGTGTAGGGCGCTGCCGGTGGCCCAGTTAGGGTACTGGGGGTGAGCACTATCTGATGACAGGGTGGGGGGTCCACTAGACACCAGGGAGTGTGGATTGGAATATTTTTTTTACAGATTTGTGGATGGGGAGATAATGAGGGTAAATCTCAGTGAGGGGGTTTTCTTCAGTTTGGGCCATTGATCAGCCAGGGGAGACCACTACACACCAGGGAGATTCTTTATCTTAAATTTGGACCAGTGATCACTAGACACCAGCGATATGATCATAATGATGCCCATTTGTGGGAGAAATAGAGGGTGAAATTTCTCAATTTTGCAAAATATTTTACATGTCAAAATTGCTGATTTCACAGCAGTTTCACAGGCAAAATTTTATTTCACAACATCTCTAATCAGGAGGTACTTTTTTGCTTGTGTTTGTAGATATATAACATGCTCATGTATGCAGTAAACATAAACAAGTTAGAATACTTTTTGGATATTTGTACTGTGGCTTTAAATATTATGTGTACTTAAGGGCAGGTGATAGCTGACACACCCATTGATGAAGCCCTTTTGTTTGGACGAAGCGTTGGAGCCCTCCCAGCCATCCAGCTCATTCAAAACTTTTCTGCTTGGATATTATTAAAATACTCTTATTTTTGCACCGATGCAGCCTTACATCATGCTCTTTTGAATGCAGGATTAAAGGATACCTAAACAACATTTTGACATCAAACTATTCAAAAATCTGACTCCATAAGTGACTAAAGGAAAGACTGCTGTATTCATTAATGCTAAAACTACATTTACATAATTTACCTAAATGTGGTTCCAGAGCATTTGAAAATTGTAAAATCAGCCTTCCAATTTCAAAAAAACTGTCTTACCTGCTTCCTAAAATGGCCGCCAAATCTGTTACGTGATGACATAATTGGAGCCAAAGTCAGAGAGATATATATGGCTCTCTATAGTGCTAACTAGCTATTTTTTCCCTTTGTATAGAATTGCTTCACCCAAATGGTCAAAACCATATGCATTATTTTGCATAATTCACATGTTAGGCTATGGTTCTGTTCATTTTGTTTACTTTAACATGCTGAAAACGTGTTTTAATCCAACCGACTTTGTCTGTGGCAAACCACAGTGCAGTACAAATTTTGAATAACCTGGTAGTCTAGTGGTTATGGTGGATCCAGGATGTTACAATGGGGGTGCTGGGGTAGTGTGCATGCTTAATATGTACTTTTTAACATTTTTATTAAACCTTTATATTTTCTGCTATTATTCTTGTCTAGTACATTTTTGACAGAACCTACAAATGTAATCCATAGTTTGAATGTAAACATTTGTACAATCAATAAATCAGACTTCTTCAACAAAGTGAAATATAGCAGCAGCAAGCAAGTACGTTACTATGGGGGGGGGAGGTTGCAGCCACACCCTTCACCGCCCCCAAGAGCCACCACTTTTTTGTAGCAAAGTTCTTGTGCAGTCCAATGTTAGAGTTCATACTTTCTTGAAACTCAAATATATGCTTGTCTCAACTTCTTTTTCCATGGGAAATAAGAAGAAGAAGAAGAATCAGCATTTATGTAGTGGTTTTCATACACATTGCGTCCCAAAGTGTTTTACAAGCAATACTAAACTGGTAGTGGAGTGACTGAATGTGAGTGGCAGCCATTTCATACATTAATATCCACACACAGCCTTGGACAATTGCATGAACTGGTTTTATGGGAAGGGGAATGTTGGTCAGGACAATGAGGTCAGGTAGTGATCAAGGTCCTAGCAGTCCCACATCTTATTTCTCACAGTAATCTGTTCATATTTCTCTCCTTCTGTCTTCCTCCTTCCCTGAATATAGCAGTGCCTTGCAAGAGTGGCCTTCTCAGTCCCTCTCTGGTATTCATTCTTCACTATTCCTCCTCACACTAAAAACTGGTGAGCTCATCACCCTTCTGCATCATGAATGGAAGTAGTACAGTCCCTGTTTTATTTTGGCATACCAAATATAAACATATCTTTCCAGTAAGTCAGGCTCATAGCAGCAGGGAAAAAGGGGAAATGATTGGCTGTCCTATCCTTAAAAGATCTAAGCTACCTTTGATTAGGCACTATTAAATGATGGGTGTACACATCATTATGCACGTCATTTAATAGTGCCTAATCATAGGTGGCTTAGATCTTATATGGGTCAGAAAGCCTATTTTTCCACTTGTGCCATGCTGCTATCAGCCTGGCTTACCAGAAGATCATGTTTATTATTAATATGTAAATATAACATGGGAGACTATACTAAACACATTCATGATGCGGAAGGGTAGTGAACTCACCAGTTTTGGGTGTGGGGAGCAGGTGAGAAGAATAAATGCCAGAGAGGGACTGAAGAGGCCATTCCAGCAGGGTACAGCTATATTCAGGTTAGTTGAAGACATGAAGGAGGACGCTGAGCAGATCACTGTGAGATCTGAAATGTGGGGCTGTCAGCATCATGATCACTTCCTGACTGTGGATGAGAGTAGCCAGTGATGACAAATACTCAGAGTGGCAGGGCTGCATCTAAACTGTTACTTGAATTCAGTGTAGGGAGATTACCCTCGGGTGGGGGGATGTTGATGTTTGTTAGGACAGTATTGAGGGAGTTGTGTATAGCTCATTCAAGATTTGGAAGGGTGGTAGCCAGCCAACTCGCATTGTGGAATAGAGCACAGAAAAGTACTGGAGAAGAATTGTTGGGAACTGTCTTGCAGGGTTCTGCAAATCACAGGTAAAGGAGTAGACTGACACTGGAAGTCAGGTGAATTCACTCAAGGTATTAGTATTCCTCTCCTGCTAATAACATTGTTATCCATTGTAAGTGCAGCCCTTATGAGGGCATGAGCAGCAGTTTTTCTGGTGGGTCATGATGCTTATTGCTTGCCCCTCCAGGAAGACCTAGTTGTTGGTTAGTGAGGTGGGGAAAAAAACACAACAGGGAACTGTACATACTACCTTCACTGTGCAGAAAGGTGGTGATCTACTCTGTTTACTGTGGGAGCAGAAGTCAAACACTGAGAATGTGGACAGGAGAGTGATTTGGGAGGCATTTTTAACAGTGCCAGCTGATGATGTGTATTAGTATAGGTGTGAAAAACTCTCTGAGGTACAAGATTACAATCTGAGATGTGATAATTCTCTTCTTGAGACCGCAAGCTCATATGCAGCCCCAGGCAGTACTAAGGACAGACTATTGATGGTGGGGTGTGCAACAGAAGGCAGGCTAGGTGCAGGGGTTCACATGGAAAAAGAAAGCCTTATTTGTGGATTAACAAGAGAGTATGAGCTTTGGAACTGAACAAGACAGGTACTTTGCTGTGTTACCCTGAGCAAGTCACTAAACTTCCTTGTGCTCCAAGGCCACACCTGTAAACAAGCTTTCAGCTTAGTGAATCTCTCCTGGTTAACAAAAAACAAAATTCAGTGCATCATATAACTACTAGACCATCAGGCGTTTGAAGTGTTGTACTGTAATGCAGTTTGTCAAAGAAAAAGTCAGCTGGATTGCAAAACATTTTCCGCAAATTAAAGTAAACAAAATGAACAAAATCATAGCCTAACGTGTACTGATCAAAATAATCCACCAGTTGATACATAGTGATGATCATTCTGGTACAACAATTCAAAATAAAGAGGGAAAGAAGAACTAGTTAACATTACAGATACATATATGTGGATCTCTGTCTCTGGCTCCTATGAGGTCATCATGACTTATCACTTAACACACTTTGCCTTTACTTTACCTCGATATAAAGCCAGATTCTGGAGTTTGCAGTTTTAAAAAACTGCTTGTTTAGGTACCCTTTAATGCATTTTACATCTGTATTGAGGCTGGTGCTCTTTCCTGGCACACTCAGTATATCTAGAGTTGCACTGCATCCAAGTTACTCCTAGAACAGTATTATTGTATTTTTGTTATGATCCAGGCTTTGAGATGAAAATAAAAACACTTGTGAAAGAAATCCCACAGCTGCTCCAGCTGATCAGTCCATTCCAGTTTCAAAGGCAGAGAAATCAAACTATTTGTTTTATAGAAAAGTTGCACACTAACAGTTTTATTCTTCAAAATGTTGTGTCCAAAGTGTTTTGTATTATTATGTTATAAGAACTGGCCATCATTTTTTTGGGGGAGATGACCAGTTATTATTTACCATAATAACCAGCTGGTTATTATGGCAAACATGTGCACACTAAGCAGCAAGTCCTGTCCGGAGGCACACTTGAGTGTTGTGCTCAATATCAGATCCAAAACAGATAGTTTTCAGCTGCAAAACACTGCAGCCACTCCACAAAAACCATCTTTACCAACTCACTAACAACCTTGTTATCAGAGCGGATCCTCTCTTTGCATAGTTCATAGTGCTGCCTGTAACCAGTGCTACTCACAGCATGCAGCATCGGACACCAATTGTTTACAGTACTAAAAAATCATTTACTTTCAACTACTGGCACCATTTGAGACAGCCACTGGTAGATCTTCCTATCCTGCTTGCTCATGCTTTCTGTCTCACTATCAGACCCTACCTTTGCTACAGTCCCTTTGTCACTGAGTTGGCTGTATCAATCATTCTCTCCCCTCTTGTAACTAACATCATAGTGGCGCGAGGAAAAAATTGATGGCCTGTGATTATAAAAAAATAAAACATGGCATGGTGTGCCTCACTTGAATTTAATAACACCCCCCCCCTCGCCGGTGTGTGATACTTGAATAAACTCCTCAAGTTTTTCTCAAGGGGCTTATGTGGCATCACATACCTTGGGTGTGTATTAAATTCTCTTAATGCACACCACCCCATGTATTATTCTCTATATAATGTTGCAATGTTTACTCATGTTTCAAAGTTCTTTGGAAAATTTGTTAGTTCACCCCTGTACCTGCTTGGACTAAATTCATTATCCTGCAAATCATTTAGAGTTATATGTAACCTGAAACTATTTGTTAATGCTAAAATCTGTATGTCTAAATTGTGGTACCAATCTAAGCATGTTACTAAAATAACTTGTATTGTATGTATGTAAATGTGTGCAAATATTGTATTTCATTGTACCAAGATGACTACTGAAAATAGAGTCATCCCTAATCTGTATGATCCTAGTTAAAAATACATTTTAATCATCATCATTATCAATATGATAACTTAAGAAAAGAAATGATACTGTAAAATGTGTGGTACTGTATATGTGTCACTGTTAAAAATCTTTTTGATATTTTTATTGATGTACTTACTGTATTTTTATTGGTGTGTTCATTGCTCTGAGCCTCTTTGGTAAGGACACTATACGAGTAAAGATAATTGATTGGTTTCCCTCCTGTGCTCTTTTGCCATAACACTCCCTTTCATAAATGTGTGGCTCTGCTATCCAAAAGATAGTGAATGGTTGTAGTGCTGCATTATTTCAACTTTGTTTGTTTTATGCAGGGGAAAACCTTATAACAGCAATGTATCAAGGATATCCAATACACTGCAACTGATAAACTCTACAAAATTAGTGTCTGGCAGTAACATATGAAAATACTATGAGAAAGGGATCTCTGTCTGACTCAGGCTATGACACAACTTATTATTGCATGGGGGCTTTAGAAACCTCAATAGAATGTCACAGCAGGCACTGCTGAACTCTGCCCAGAGTCATACCTCTCAGTTGTCACACATTATGAAGAATTCACTCATTTTGCCTCTCAGAAATCCTTTGTCCCACATGGGAAAAGTCATATTCCATGTTTCCCACTGAGACTTTAAAGCTCAAATTCATAATAATCTGTTATGCTTTTGCCAGCAGACATTATGAGCATTAGTGCAGTGATAGCCATAATGTTCTGGCCTTGCAGTGCCATGTTTGATGATATGTCACACATTTTGTTAATTTGTCACACATCTTGTCAAACATTTTCAGGAAGAAAGGTTGATAGGTATGCCCAGAGTAGTGAGCACATGGAGAGCCAGTAGCATAACCAACACTGCTGATATGTCTGTCAATAGCAGGGCATCCAGAAGCTGACTTGCTAAAGTAAGAGCCTCATATCTGTGGCCACCTCTTGTATGCCTTGCCCATCCAGAAGAAAAAGATTTTCACACAGGAATTAGAAATTATTTTCAGTATTCTGGAAGGGCAAAGTTTAAGAGTATTTTAATTTGTCTGTGTTTTGATACCATTTCTGTTGCCTGAAGCAGTAAGGCACATTTGGAAGAAGTAGCTACACTGAAGTAATCCCACCCCATTCCCCTCATGATTGACTCCACAAGCAATTGGCAACCCTCCTCACAGAATTGCCTTTCCATGATTATAAACTTCAATAAGTAATTTCTGCTCATCCATATTTAAAATGAAAAAAAAACCAACATGTTCCACTATGTGCATGCCCTGACTTCACACAATGGCAGGGCACATATCACCCATGTACATTTGGTATGGTATTAACAAAGTTAAGATCCATGAGAAATCTGGATTTGGCTGTTCAGTTTTATATTTTGTTTCTTGTGAAACCACAGCAAAAGGCAAACCACTTACCTTATATGCATAAGTACTGACCTCATTAGCTAAAACCAAGAAATAAAAGTACCAAGTCAAGTATAATTGGTAGAGTTTTCCAACAAGAAGTAAAGGTACTTGTTCAAGGACTAAGGATCAAGGGTTGTAGAATGATAGCTGGCATTCCTACTTGATCTTCTGTTGCATATTGAATGAAAGCCTTTTGATAGTCTTAATAATCAGTTGCCACCCAGATGCTCCCAGAAAAATAACTGGCAAAATGTATTGCAAAGAAATATTTGTTACACACACACACACACACACACACACACACACACACACACACACACACACACACACACTATAACCTAGGGCAATTGCATGGATACACAAATGCAGGTGTAACCAGTATTATAGGAGGCTGTATGGCTTACTTCAAGTTCTAAGATCCGGAACTCTAAAAGTTCATTTTGGTCCTTGACATCTTGTATATCATGCCTAAGACGTGCTTCTTCAGCTTCCATTTGTTTAATCTAAAAAGCAAAAATAAAAATTCAGTTTTTTATATTACCATATTTAGTGGCTCTTACAATGTCACCAACAATCCTTGGATGCTTAATTTGATTGCTACCGCAATCCTCAACATCTGTTCCACTTGCTCCTCCCTTTCTTTAAGAGAATGGTAGGCATCGTCTATAAAGTAGATCTGACCTAAAGGAACTTTGTCCAAGTGGCACCACTTGGAGGGGTAACCTGCACAAGAGGGTTTGTGATCCTTCATGGTACCTTGAATGAGTGGTAATCCCTACAGTAGGGAAACAGAGAGTAAAAGGCCAAGCCTGTGCTTCAGAAGCATTCACCCTACCCACTGTTGCAGCCAGGGATTAGTAGTGGTATATTCTGGACATGTTTATTATTGTGACATCCCCATTGATTTCAATGGCATTGTATGTGATATATCTAAATGCATAGTTCTACTCATTACTGGCTGAAGCTGTGCATACATTCACTATACTCTTACCGTAACCTATTTCAGAAGAAATGTACTCAGTACCTACAGTAACATTCTACAAATCATTGCAAGCATTCTAATAATCATTACAGCTATGTTGCCTGAGTCTTTGAAAAAAAACACTGCACAAAGTGCAGACCTTCTACCAAACCAGAAAGAAATGCAGACACACCAAACCTTGCTGCTTCCTTTGCTGCATCGGAGTGCTCCACCTGCTTGGATCGCATCATTTGACACACAGTTAACATTCCAAGCATTTTACTAATCATTATAACTATGCCGCCTAAGACTTTGAAAAAACACTGCACAAAGTGCAGACCTTCTACTGAAGCAGAAAGAAACACAGGCACACCAAATCTTGTTGCTTGCTTTGCTGCCTCTGAGTGCTCTACCTGCTTGGATTGCATCATTTGACACACAGTTAACATTTCAGTGTACTACAGTATGTACAGTATGCCTTCCTCAGAACATCTTATATCTGATAAATCTAGTGATGATGTTTTGACATTTTCTTGTTTAGTCTGGTTGATCATGTTTATTTGTACAAAGCAAGCAGCAAGAGTTGGTGTGTTTGTATTTCCTTAGATTTCAGCAAGAGGTTTGTACTTGGTGCAGTGTTTTCTCCATGTTTTGGGCCTTGGGCAGTGCACTGGACCTGCAAGAGCACAGTTGCAAATGATATGCTTCTATGCTGCATTTCCTGCATAATTCTTCTGATGTACAAGTAAGCATTCTGAACTGGTCCTACTTTAACCAACGTTCTTTAAAAGCCGAAAAACAACTATCTATATGCCTTTTGGTAGCAAACCAAGACTCAGTCAGTTACAATCAACTCAGGTCTTTAAAACTTTGAATGATTCCCTCCTTGATCAATGCAATTGTACTTGAAGTATGGAAATATGTTGATTGCCTAATTGGTTTTCCCCTGTGTGTTTATTGATTGTTATTGTTGTCTATTTGTAATACATTTCTGCTGTAAGTTTATGCAATATGATCCTAGAAATGGGCCTTGGGCCAAGTGATCTGTATTTTGCTGAATTACAATAAATTTGATTCAGTGAGGAAGTCTCAACCTTCAAATATCACAGTATGTTTGAATTGTCACCTTTACCTTTTAAGCCATATTGACGATAGCCACAAAATGATGCTTCCCAAGCATGATTCTCTGTATAATAACTAACCCTCCTCCCCCCTTACAGTCCACATTGTGGTCATCCTCAAAATGATCCTTTTGGTTTTTAACAACATAGGCATTGTTTATTACAGTTCCCAAGTCCACCCTAGCCAGATTGGAACCACTTTTAACTACTTTTCTGCTGCTTCTCATTAAATAGTCCTTCTATTCATCACTTTACCCTCTATGCAACCTGTCCTTTCCTTCAGTGGAAGATAGACACCTATCCCTCTGTGCTGTCCATATTTATGCATTTTGTTTAGCTGCTTCCCTTGCTGTCTCTTCTTTCTTCTCACCTTCTCTTCCCTACTCATACTTTGTCCATCTTTATGCCTCTCACACCTTCCATGGTCCTTGCTGTAAGTCCTCTACTGGGCAAACATTCTTATCCTCCCATCTTCCCTCCTCTGGAATCACCCCCCCCCACTCTGATCCTGTTGACTTCCTTGTCCTTCAATTCTTTCCCCAGGAAATCTCCTTACTCTTACTCTTACAAATAGCTATCCCTTCTCCCTATACCCTTGATTCAGCACTAGTTCCTGCATGTAACCACTCCACTTCTCCTTATACCCTACATTTAGCTCTGTTATTTGCTACTGTTGGTACTACAGTTACTAGAAAAGTACAAAGGTGACACACTGTGCTACAGATGCTGCTGGTCAGAGCTTGACAACAGCAACCAAACAAAAGAAAAATGTCAGTGCACACATGGGCATGAAAAAGCAGCATCAGTTGAAATGGTAGTCTCAAACAATAGATTTATTGCAGCTCATAAAATAAAGAAGACCAAAAGTGTCAGCTCTAGTTAAGTAAACTCCCCAGCCTTTAACAAATTGCATAGGTTTCTGTTTTATTGAGGCTACAGTTCCATTTCAACCAGTACACAGAAGTCTTTTTATACCCCTGTGTGCACTGAATCTTTTCCTTTTGTTTAGAATTAACACCCCTGCCTTGCTACTGTAAAAAATAGTTCTTTACCATAACAGTAAATTGAGAAACTCTCCCCCATTAAGCCAAATCATGGAACTGTAAGTCACTGATGTCAGGACAACCAGGATATTTTTTGATGGCTGGGGCTAACCACATTGACATCCATCATCTATATAATGTGTACCTAAATAATGTGGACATCCCCAGCATGCCTCAGTTCCCTACCAGAGACAAGCTCACAGGATCATCATTCCAGCAGGGACCAAAGCAACCAGGACCAAACCAGGCACATAGGACAGGATATGAAAACCTGAGTAAAGATGCTGAAGGAGGCATCAAATGAGAACCAGCTTGAGAGAGAAGGCAGTATAATCACCCAACAAGGGGGAAAGGCAGAATGGAGAGCTGTGGCTTAGTGGAGGAGATTCTCTCAAAGATCTACTGTTATGGTGAGTAACTGTTCTATCTTCTTTGAAGACATCTCCCTCCATTGAGCCACCTCATGGAATGATTCCCAAGCAGTACCAAGTACTGAGGGAGGATGGCAGGACCTATGGATCTTGAGTAAGGAGGCCGTGCAGACCTGTGAGGCCAAAGCTAGCATGTCTATGAGAGAAAATGTCCAGACTGTAATGTTTAGTAAATGTATGAACAGTACTCCAAGAGGCATCATATGCCATCAGCGGACACACTGTGGAAACAGGCCACTGAAGTAGCCACCTCACTGGTGGAGTTAGCACAGACTTGATAAGGAAGCTGCTTACTAAACTTCTAGTAACAGAAAGTCATACAGCAGGCCAACCAATTGGATAGGCTGTGCTTAGAAATGGGGAAACCCACCATCGGGGGGGGGCAAAAGACATAAACAGTTGTATTTTCTGCAATTCTTAGTACAAGTACCAATGCAACATCCTGCAGACATCCAATGTATGTACATGGCATTCCTCACTATCCATGAAGTGAGCCAAGGTTTTGGTGGTGGTAGAAGTAGAAAAAGATAGAGAGAGATTGCAATGGTAAGGCAGTTCTTTTCCTATTTAGCTACAAGATGTAATTCTTCACCAAAATGGAGAGGCAGGAAGCACAATTAGAGAAAAGGAATTAGTTTATTAGCAATTGATCATAGGGTAGAGACACAAAAGAGGGACAATAATATGTACACAAACTACTATTCTTATCTTGTGCCCGGAGGCTTATATTTCACTATATGCAAGATTATATTTCACTATATGCAAGCAGAACAGTGGAATAATCAGCTGTAACAGCTATGCTGTAAGAGCGTCTTATTTCTATTTTCCTACCTCCCTATAAGAGGGGAAACTCTACAGCATAAAATACCAGAATGGATCAATCAACTGTAACAGCTACACTGTAATAGCATCTTTCTTATCCTCAGATATCTACTTCCACCCCAAGGTACACCTCTCCCTAAACTTAGGTTTTAAATATATAGCCACTCTAATACTACAAGGAGAATCTATACAGTTGATGGTTGTCGGTTGGTGCACATAAGATTTCTCTGTCGATGACAAGGAATGTGGAAATGCTCCACTGCTTTTCCAGTGAAGTACAGAACCTTGGTGGGAAAACTAAGGATGTAGACAGGATTTAACAGACCATGGGGTTCTCAGCCACACCGCACCTCTCTAGGGATGCCAGAAAGAAACACAAGATCTGGCTGCAGTCTGCTTCTGGACTGTCCGAAAAGAAGAAGCAATGCAAACCAGCTGACCACAATCTGCTTCTGGATTGCTGAGGGGAGGAGGAGGAGGAGGAGGAGGAAGAAGAAGAAGAAGAGGAAGTAGAAGAAGAAGAACAACAACAACCACCACCACAACCAACAATCCACTTCTGGACTGAAGATACACTCTGGACTGATGAACACACTGGATCGGGAGGATCGGAACCTCTGGACCACTCTTGGACTCCAGGCAAGCACTCCCTCTGGACTGAAGACACACACCGGCTGACGTTCCTACTGGAGAAGAACCTGTGGACCACTCTTGGACTCCAGGCAACCACTTTCTCTGGGTGAAGTGCATCGGTCTTCTGAGTTCCACGGCTGGACAAGCCAAGGCACTTGCCAAAACAATAAATCATACGTCGAACTGTGACCAAACTTCGAGTCCATGGCTGGACGAGCTAGGACACACCAAAACCAACAAATCGAATATTACTTGGAGAACTGACTCTGACGGGTCGAACGGTACTCCGCTGCAGATGTGAAAACAAGAAATGGACGTCAGACTTCTGCACGGGGCCAAGCTGTACTGGGAAACTGTAAGAGGAAAATAACAAATGGGACAATGCAACTTTGAGACGACTGCGTTATGGCTCTTTGTTGATTGGCTGTTGTCTGCTTCTGGATACACTGGAGTATGATTCATGAAGGACAGGTGAAGACTGATAGGGTTACACCGAGGTGAAGTGACTCCGAAGACAGTTGAAGACTGATTCAGATGGTGGTCCAGAACCAAAATGCTGGCACAAAGCAATACAAGAAAGTTCTGACACACGATAATGTTCGTAGTCTGAATAATAATTCAGGAAAATGCAAACAAAGTCTCAATTCCTACTGTAGTGGTCGATAAATATACAGTCTCGAAGCCCAGACCACAGCAAATATACAGACAATTTATTGTACTGATTCAAGCCTAGCTCTGGTAGACCTAACTATAATGGGGTCCCTTAGCTAAATCGGGTTCTCCTGTTGCTGTGGAAACACTGCAGTGAAGAATAGGATCTCTGCAAGGCTATACAAAAAAAGTGTGACCAGGCCCTATTAACAATGGCGGGCTTATGTGGCTAGCTAGGCTTCTATCATATCTGGGGGTCGCTTCTATCGCTGGGCCCCTATCACATCTGTGGGCCTAAATAGCTAGCTATGGGTCCTGGGCTTTGTGTTGCCCCTTTAAATGTTGTGACCTTCCCTTGGAACAGGCCACTTGGAAACAGGTGGGCCTGAATTGAATTAGTAGACCTGGGCCTAATCTGCCCTATTTAGATCTATGGGAGCAGGGGCCTAAGCGTGCCCTTACTTTATTACTACAGGGCCTGGTGCCTTAATTACTACAGGGCCTGGTGCCCTTATTACTACAGGGCTTGGTGCCCTTATTACTACAGAGCCTGGTGCCCTTAGTACCATTGGGTCTTATACCCTAACTACTACAGGGCCTGGTGCCCTTTGCTTTAGTGGGCCTAGTGCCCTTCGCTTTACTGGGCCTGGTGCCCTTATTACCATGGGCCTTGTGCCCTTTATCAAACTGGGCCTGGATTGCCCCTTTAATTCTTGTATGGCCAGAATGTGGTTGGGCCCCTTTAATTCTTTTGGACTACTTAGAACTAAGCCCCTTTAAAATCTCTCGAGTGGACTGTCTGGCTGGGCCCTTTTAACAATCACAGGCTCTGTTTCAGTCTCCTGCCACTCAGTTTCTTTTATCCCACCCTATTCCAGCCCCTCATAAATATTTAGCAGGCATTTTCCTTGGCTGTGTCTGCCGACTCCTTCCCGTGGGTGTCGCTAATTTGCGACTACTTAATATTTAAATTTGAGCCTCTTGGGTCCTTTTCCCCATGTCCTTGCACTGTCCTGAATCCCTGCATAAAATGCAAAATTTTTAAATATTTAATACATTTTTTTCTCCTGCTTATCTATGGCTGGCAGCACTTTGCCATGTGCTGCTGCCAACTCACCACACAGGAACAGGGTGTGAGGAGGCTGGATCTGGAGGTGGGAGGGTTTTCTGCAGTGGGAGGACTTCAGGCGCTCTCGGGACCACTCGGGGGCCTCACCGGGACTTCGCAACAGCCGGTTCTGTTACAGACTGCGGCTCTGGCAAAGCCACCAACGTGAGACTGGGAAACTTAAGAAAATAAATAAATAAATAAATAAATAAATGGGGCTCTAAGCGCAATGGCCACACTGGATGCCTTTTTTCTTCTTGTGATGCCCTGATGGCACCACTGACCGCATTGTACAGCTTCTGAGCAGTCTTCAGCAGCTGGAGAAGGAGCAGGCAGGCAAGCAAGCCTGAAGGGATGGCTTCAACACCAAGTAAGTCTTTTTCTGGTCCCCCCAGACCTGCTGCAACCTCTCCCCTCCACAGCTACTAGGATTTCTCTCAAACTGAACTAATTTTTCAAAACTAAACCTTCTCCTTCTGGAATGGCTGGAGTGGAATGCTGTGCATGAGCAGCTCAGCACAACATTCCATCCAGGCCATTGTTGCTTGTGCTGAATACCAAGTCTATTTTTTTTACAAGCTTTTAGTGCACTGGACACTTTACTTGGTACCTGGGAAAAACTGGAGACTACTGGTGAACTGCAGGGGGTACCTCTAACTTTGGCATATTACATCCATAGGAGTCAAAAAATGAACAGGAAGATACAGAATATGGTCTGATTTAGTGTTCTCTCGGACACAACCTTCAGAAAACAATCAGTATTAGTGCACAGTGTAACTCTATCCTTGCGGAACACAAAAGAGGGAAGGTCTGAAAATAGAGTCTGCAATTCAGATATGTATTTAGCAGATGCCATAACTTCTAGAAACAGTGTCTTCAATGAGAGAAAGCACAGATCTCAAGTAGGAGCAGGCTTGAAGGAAGGCACTGTAAGGATCTCTAGGACGAAAGGTCCCATACCAGAACTGGGTCATAGACTGGGATTGTAAAAGGAGGATACCTCTGAGGAACCCTATGGGAAATGTCAAGCTGGGCCACCATCTCTTTCTGTGAGGGCATGAAAAGTTGACATCACTGCAAAGTGGGCCTTAACAGAGGAATACCCAAGGTCCAAGTCCATAAAGGACAAGAGATAGTCCAGCACTAGATTAATTGGACACGTAATGGGATCCAGGGCATGAGCAGCACACCAAACTTTAAAACATTTCCATTTTCTTTGGTAAGTGCACTATGTAGACAGCTTTCTAGTCACCAGTAGAACAGCAGCAACCACCAGGAAAAACCTGAAGTGGCAGAGCTCTACTTCCCCAGGAACCAGACACTGAGGTGTTGGGACTGCAGATCTGAATGCACCAGAACACACTGCATGTGTGTCAAATGTCTACCAACAGAGGGAAAAGGACAAGGGTTTCCACTTCCAATTCTGGAGCAGAAGGAACCAAATTTGTCTGTGCCAGTATGGGGCCACCAGAATAAGGGTGGCTGACTTGGCTGTCAGCTTAACCAGAACCCTCTGTATTAGAGAGAATGGGGGAAAGGCATACATACATTTCCATTTTCAGGAGAGGGACAATGCACCTCACCAGAAAACTCCAGGGCCTGGGTTTAGCAAGCAGAAGCATAGCAGTTTTGCATTCTATGGATACAAACAGGTATATGTCTGGGTGACCCCATTTTATGAAGAGATTGTCCATGGTTGAGTTTAAGAGCTCCTATTCATGGCAGGGTGCCCTGGACCAGCTTAGGTGATCTGCTAGGGCATTGATGGTGATGAGCAGTACCACTACAGACAGAAACAATTTGCATTCCACCACCCAGTGCTAAACTCACATTGCCTCTCTGCAGAGAGTATACGATTCGACTTCACCCTGTCAGTTGATGTAGTACTTCACCAAAATAGAAATAGAGTCTGTATAAATCTGCAGCTGATGACCCTGAAGGAGGGTGGAGAAGGCCTGTAGGCAATGCAAAACAGCCCCGATGTCCAGAGTGCTGCTGTGCAGAGCCATATGGGGCTGGCAGTATAGCCTAGAGGTCAGAGTAACGAGCTGGGAATGAGCTTGGTACATCCAGAAAACCTGGATTAGATTCCCACAGCCTCCACTTGCATACTGTGTGACTCTGAGCAAGTCACTTAACCTCCCAGTGCTCCCAGGGCACCCCTGAAAACAGGGACTTGTGCCTATGGGCCTTACCCAGTTACCAAAAACTAAAATAAAATAAAAATAAAAATATTCAAAGGGGTCCACTGAACCTGAGTTCTGAAGGGATAAAATGGGCACCCCAGCCAGAGCCCAAGGTATCTGTCATCATCACAGGGAGTGGGGATGGACAAAGAAATGGGGACCCTATCTCAAGGCTGGAGTGGTCAAACCACCAGAGCAGGGAGCGATGGAAAGCAGTCACTAGTATGAGACTCTGCAACTCATTGGAATACTCTACCCACTGTGCCTTGAGGAACCATTGTGGGATCCTGATGTGCAAACATGCCAGAGGGACAGTAAGTATGGCAGCAGTCATGAGACTGATAAGCCATAGCAGCATCTAGCTGAGACAAAGTCGATGGAGGAGGCCAACTGAGTCTGGACCTCCAGTGCCATAAAAATAGTCTGAGGACAGAAACACCCAACCCAGCTCCTAGTCAAAGACACTCCCTATGTACTGTAGGTGCTAGCATGGAGTAAGGACTAATTTCTGCTCATTGGCCAGAATACCCAACTAGTCCAACAGCTGTTTGGTCTGAAACAGTGTATAGACAATGGCCATCCAAGACCTGGCCTTCTGAAGCCAGTCATTGATACATGAGAAGAAACAGAGACCCTCCCTTTGGAGAGCAGCTGCTATCATGGCAAAACACTTGGTAAGGACATACGATGTAGAAGACAAACCAAAGGGCAAGACACAAAACTGATAATGCAAGCCCTGGAGCAGGAAATGCAGATACTTTTGATGAGACTTGTGTATCTTGACTTGAAGGTGTTCATCCTTCAAATTCAGATCAACCATCCAATCCCCTTTTAGTAAAAGGAGAGGAAGAACTGCAGAGATATCACTGAAAACTTTTTGTATTCCGTGATTAGACTCAGTCCTCAAAGGTCTAGTACTGGCCTTAAATTTCCAGTGTATTTTGGTATCCAGAATAATAGGCCAGGTTTTGTTCAGGAACTGGGATGTGCTCTACAGCCCTCTTGCAGAACAGGGTTTGAACCTCCTTCAGCAGGAGAGTAAGATGTCCCAGAGAGTATCAGTTCAGCAAAAGGGGAGGTCACTGGAGGAATAAAAGTAGCTCTAGGGCATGTCCTAGCTGAACCACTTCCAGGACTCAAGCATTGGCTGTAATCTCCCTCCACTTTCATATGAAGAGGGAGATTCGGCCTTCCACCACACCTTCCTGAGGCAGTGAGACCAGAGGAACAGGAGTGTACTCAGAAAGTGCCAGGGGTGGCAGGGGTGCCAGTAATGCTCTGATCTTTTGTAAGTCTGGCACGGGCACTGGGAGGCAGGTTTGCAGCCTGGAATTGGGAAGTCTATGGGTGCTGGGAACCATATCCCTGACCTCTCAAATAGCAATAGCCTGGACATGCATTGGGATTGCAAAAAGATCCTCTCCCTACCATGTAGCTTAGGGTTTAAAGTATGTAGGGACCTTAGGGTCATCTTTGAAGTAAGTGCTGGAGAGCATTCTCCACATCAGCTCCAAACAGTTGTTTCCCTCTGAATGGAGCACTGCTGACTGACTGTTGTACATCAGAGGCAGACCTGTGACATGCAGCCAGGAATGGCAGTGCAGACAAATACCAGAAGCAAAAGCATAGGCAGCTGCATCTGAGGCATCATAGGCAGATCTGACCAGATGTTTTACAGCCTCCAGGCCATTATCAGTTGACTGTTGAGCTATAATGTTGTCAGAGCCAGCCAGCAACTTATCAGCTTGGAGACACTGATTTGCACAGGCAACTTTGATTCCTGATCAGGTATGCCTGATAGTTAGCAATCCTTAGCCCAAGGTAAACAGAAGCTAAGGTCCTCTTCCAAGTTACATCCAATTTCCTTGACTCCTTATCAGGAGGAAGAAACTCAAATGTTTAGGTGTTGTTGACCTATCATGAGCAGTTATTATGACTACTGAGTCTGTTTCAGGCTGAGATGAATAGTAAGGCTTAGCAAAACAGTTGGCCATGAAGCAAGTCGATGCCAGGCAGCCAAAGTCACATCCTCTAGAGTTAAGTTGACGGGAGAGATGATGACAGTCAAGAAGGCAGACACCTCCAAGAAAGCATAAAGGTTATTCTTGAAGGAATCCTCCTCAGTATTTAAACCTAGTTTTGACTGTACCTGCCTGAGAAAAACCTGGAATGAGGCATCCTCTGTAGGTGATCTAGGAGAGTTCTTTGCACTCCTTTCTGACAGAGAAACAGACTACAGTAGGAGCCTACTACATCTAGAACCTCCTCTAACTCTTCATCCATGGCCTCCTCCTCTTCTTCTTCCTGATATTCTTGATTGTATTCCTCTTCATCATTGACTGTCAGTGGCAGAGGATCAACTGGATAGAGATAGAGGAGGAGGAACCATTGATGGGTGCAGCATGAACTGAGGCTGTTTTGGGCCTGGCACGATGGGGGCAAATGAGAACTGCTATGTCAACCATGATGTTAATTGTGGTAATTCCAAAGAAGCAAGTGGGGGTGGTGACAATGGAAGCAACTGCATATGTCATTGAAAAAGCCTGGACTTCATTCGATAAAGGAGCTGTACATTGACAGACCCTGAAGGGGTTGACAATGGTGGAACCATCAACGTGACACTGGTTGACAGTGGTACAGGGTGTGAATTCCCCAGTGGGGGAGGTGAGACTTTGCCAGACTCCAAACCTCAGTGTCTGCAAGACAGTCAGGGTGGGGCAGCATGACTGGAGACCTTGGCCTGGGACCGGTCTGTTTTGGTTGATTTACCTCTTTTCAGAAGAGATCATGAGTAGTCTGAAGAAGCAGTCTTATCTCTGTGATGCTTCTCCTTTTCAGAGTGGTGGTGTTTCTCTGCTGACTTTGTGAACCTGTCCTTATTTTTAGTGGAATCTACAATGGATGCCATCGAACTGGTTGAGTGGTGGGTTAATGACCAACATAGAAGTGAGGTGGTTGACAACGGTGAAAGCATCTTTAAAGCAGCCTGTTTATCCTCCATTGCTTTTATCTTTAAATGAAGCTCTAAAGCTTTCTTACAATGTCTCCTGGTGGCCTGGTCAAAACCTTGGCAGACAGTCCAAGTGTTAACATTGTTTTCGAGGCCTAGGCAATGAATACACATGAAGTGGTTATCATCTTTGTAAATCTTAATGTCACCACATAAGCAGTATCAGAACAGTGGTTCCTTATATTTTGGCAGTGGCATACAAGTTTAAGTTTAAAATAAAACATTTTGAAAAGTAGCAGCATTAGTGAAAACTTTTCAGAGTTCAACGTCTTTCTTAAACAGTGGTGGACCAATGAGTGGTTGACAATGGGAGGAAGAAGTGAGGCATGTCCATTTTACATAGGTGCCAATGAGATGCATCAAAGTGGGCAGCCCCAGCCAGCAAAAAAAGTTCTGGGTGGTTTTGACGCTGACAGTTTACAGTACAATGATGTGGCTCAGTGCAGGGCGATGTCCTCAAAGAAGATCTCAGGTGATATTGTGTGTTACACTGTATTTATTCTGCTCTATTTCCCTGTTTGTACCCCTCACCCCCAGGTTGCACCTGCAAATGGGATTCTGCTTGGCATGCTTTTCAGGCACAAACATAAATAAATGCATTTGGTAATAGTGCAATCACTTATGACAAGTTAAATAAGCTTGCTAACAGCTATGTAATCATTTTGCACAGCTTATTTACACTTAAATGACCATGACAGTGGTGTCACACAAATTATTTTAACTATATTTAGGCTTGGCAGGATTTGATTTTTTCCGACTGAAATTATTGATTTTTCTTTAAGCCATTGTCCCAATTTTTTTGATGAAATCTGTCACAGATGCATGAAATTCTGAGTTTTTAATCAAATCTTTCAATTTATTTTGATGTATAAAAGTTAAAAGTACATGTCAACATAGTGATAAATGACAATGTTAAATAAGAATAAAAACACAAGCAATATAGCAGTAAATGGCAATGCAGGGCAATACATGGCAATACCATTTGGGCTTTACAGGTATTTGAATGTGTGAAAGAGGTTATTTACTAGTGCAATATTCATCTGTTGTTTTTCTTTTGTGACCAATAGTAGAAAATACAAATGTGGCAGCAACTACTGAGTGCTATTAACCCCCCCGCCACACACTCACACACACACACACACATACAAAGTTACTGCATTTATGTGCTTTATCTAATTAACTAATTATCTAATTACTGTGTAATCATCACAAAATCTGGAAATTGCAGTGTGCTGTGAGGAATGCTTCCTTTGACAATCACTTTTAATTATCTGTTCCCACCGAAATTATCTGTAGCTACATGTCTACTAATGCCAGAGTGTGCACTTGTACCAGAGAGACATTAATTTCCAATGATCAGACTATCTGGAACATGCATTTTCCTTTGAGGAATGCTCACCCTCACAATCACTTGTAATTATCATTGGCTCACGTTGTTAAACCTTTTTCATGAACTGCGACACAAACACAAAGACTGCTAGCCAACACATTTACACAACACGCGTAATGATATAAATTGCAGCCTGTAATAAACAAGATATGTGAATGACAGACAGTATGTCTGGTAAAATGTCAGTCTGGTAGAAAAGTCAGAATATCTTCTTTATTATACCGATACGCAGTTGTGTTGGAGGTAGCTGTGTTTGTGTCCCAGTTAAAAAAAATATATATCAATATCGATGTAAATTTTTTTTGTCAGTTTCAAGATTTCTTCTGAAATTGATGTTTATCAACTTTTACAGATTTCTATTGAATACTGCCAACCCTAAATATATTATAGTGGCACCGTAGTGCCATTATAGTTAGGACTGAGTAGGCTGTTTAATGTTAAACCCCTAACTTTGCACTTTAATAGCTTTGCCCCCATTCAACAGATTGGTACAATATTTTGCATGGTCTTGGGGACAAGGTCTCTTAATGTACCAAGTTCTGTTCTGGTCAGATATGTGGATTCTGAAATTCACATAGTGAAAAAAGTGAAAAACATAGTTTTTTTCTGTACTTTTTTTATCACCTACCACCGAGATCATTTGGAATTTTTGTCTGACATTTTCAGGGTAGAAAGGGCTTGGCCCACAGTTGGTACCATTAATTGGTTTGGTGAAAAAATATCAATCCATTCCAGAGGTATAAAGATTTTAAATTTCAGTTATGAGCATGCTCAGTATGCTCTTTTGGATAGCTGTTTCATATGAAAAAAGAATTTTGTCATATATAAAAGGATTCTGTTTTGTATGGGGGTTAATCCAGTTTAGTGAGAAAAAAATATATATTTTTTCGTATGACTGCTATCTTTCTTCTGTTTTAGCAAAAAACATTTTTTTGAAAACCCATAAAAATCATATCACGGAAAGACACCAACACATGTATCTTGTGAACTAGGACTTCATTAGCTGGATTCTGCAATTCATTTTTGGAAAACTGACCCAAGAATCTTGTGTTTTTAAGACATTTTAAAATTCTTTTTTGTGAGACAATTTTCTTTATTTGTGTGTCCATATGAAAGAAGAATAGGGCCATACAGAAAAAAAAAATACCTTCATACAAAAAATAATTTGGACAAAGGTTTTTTTTTACATTCTTTTTTTTGTATGAAGGAATCTTTTTTGTGAGAATGGGACAATCTCACGAAAAGGACTCCTTCATACAAAAAAAATGTGGACTTTTTTTCATATTCTTTTTTTTTGTATAAAGGAATCCTTTTTCAAGAGAACTTCATACGAAAAAAGAATATGGACTTAGTTTTGCCCCAACATTTCAACTTTAACAAGCCATAACTCCATCAATATTTGCAGTTAAGGGGCACTCTATACATCAAATGAAAGGTCATAATGAGTACTACAACACTAACACATATATCCAACAAAAGAATTCAGGGGCCATATAAAAAGTATAACATTTTAATAATTACAATCCCCATAGGACAACATCACAACTTTAACAAGCTGCACATCTGCCAATCTTTGGAGTTAAGGGACAATCTATATAAGGAAAATGGTCTCAATAAGTACTGAAACAGTAACACATAATAATAACCCACCCCCCCAAAAAAAAAAAGAAATAGGGGCCATTTTAAAAAACAGAAAAATAAAAAAATTAAAATTCCTGTATGATAACACTGCAACTTTAGTATGACATAACTCCTCCACTCTGTGGAGTTAAGGGAGAGTCTATGTATCACAAAAAGGTCTCAATGTACTACAGCACTAACACATAATATTCCACAAAGAAAACAATTAAAAACATGAACATTTTCAAAGGATAACATTACAAGTTTAGCAACCCATAACTCTGCCACTCTGTGGAGTTAAGGAATAATACATTATCAAACAAAGGTAGCAATGAGTACTACAACACTAACACATAATACCCTCAGACATTTAGTGGCCATATATTAACAAAAAAAAACACATAAAAATTAAGAAATGAAAATTCCCATAGGGTTACATTACAACTTTAATAAGCCATACCACCATCACTCTGTGGAGTTAAGGGAAAATCTATCTATTAAAAAAGGTCTCAATGAGTACTACAACAGTAACACATAATACCCCCCACCCAAAAAAAAAATCAGGGGCCATATAAACAAAAATAAACATAAAATTTAAAACATGAAAATCTCCATAGGATAACATTAATTTAACAAGCCATAAAGCTAAGGGTCAATGTATATATCAAAGGAATGTGTCAATGAGTAGTATGACACTAACATATAACCCCCCAAAGAAACACTCATGGGGTATGCACTGCACCCCAAAATTGCCTCCAATTTTCATCATGGTGCCAAATCCACAATGAAAGTGCAATCATCAAAAATGCACCAACGGTGTTTCTTATCTTCCACTACAACCATAGCAAATTTCAGAGAAAACCAACAAACATTTACTGATTTATGGGTAGCAAAGCGGAAATCACATTTTGGCCCATATACAAGGAACTGCTGGCAGTTAAGAGGGGCACTTGAAATACTGTAAAATTTGAAATTTTAACTTTCAAATAATTTTCGCTATATTTGTTGAAGTGTTAACTTGCACTAATATTAATTTACACTAATTTGTTTATTTAGCATTTTTCCGTTATAGTGTATGTGGTCCTAATGACTTGGTGCCAGATTTAATTTATGCAGTTCAGGTTACATTTGTGTTTGACCTAAAATTATTTTGCATGAAAATAACTATTTTTTACAGTATTACATCCTTTGATGTGAGCACCACAAAAAACACTTACAACCAAACACATTCATTGGTTTTCTGGATACATGGAAGTGCAGGGCACAGAGGGTCATGCACTTCCACAGTCAGATGGATGTGTGCATCTATCGAGGGATGGAAGCACAGGGCACTGTGGGATTTGCATTTCCCTAACCTGATGGATGTGTTCATGTAGGTCCCAAAGGGATCAGCGTGAAATAGGATACAATTCTACTATCTCAAAAAGTAAGGAAATTCTTGGCAAAAAACTGCATTAATGCATCAGTTAGGGCTCAGATTAAACTGGAAAGGTAGGAAAATGTGGAATTAGGGTTTCCAACCCTAGCTCCCCCCCCCCACAAGCAGGAAAAGGAAAAAACAGTATGGTTTTCACTGCCCTGACTCTTGGCGAATCAGGGGTGGGGTCTTCCTTGGGATTCTCAGTGCTGTTGCTCACTCCATTCCATGACCAAATAAGGTGATGTGATATGGTTCCTTCATGCAGGGCCTACAGGTTCTTGGCAACATGTGGGGAGACAGAGTTCTGAATGTTTGAAGGCTATATCACAATAGGGTGAGCGTTAGGGTTAAGAACACAAAGGAAGATGCCACCCCTGATTTGCAAAGAGTCAGGACAATGAAACTCATAATTGTTTTGCCTTTTTCTGCTTGGGGCTGGGGTGGGGACATAGGGTTGGAAACCCTAATGCCACATTTCCCTGCTTTTGCCATTTTAATCTGAACCCTAACAGACGCATTAACACAGTTTTTTTTGCAATCAATGTATGATGATGTTTTCCTTTGAGAGCCAGGAACGCAAAGATAGGATGCTGAAAAAATGGAATGATTGTTGTGGCTGGAATACCTTCCTCTTTAACATGAATTCCAACTTTTGTGATGCTGTTAGTTGTAACAAAATTTTCTACAAAGTCATAACCATTTTGCTTCTTCTGATTAAATTGTCATATACTCATTACACATTTAAGAAGAATGACATGTAATAGCTTAAACAATTGTAAATAAGGTGAACAATGCATGAACACTCAAGTAAGTGCTCTAGAAAAAGTAAGATGTGATGAAATCATTGTATTTGAAAAGAAAATACATTGCATGCAATGACTACCTTCTCTATAAGTTCTTGATTCCTGTGGTATAGCGCTTGTTTTTCTTCAATCAGCTTCATGTCCTTTAATAAAAACAGTAGAGTAGTCCAACATTATTTTTTGTTTGTTTGTTCTGTTCTTCTTTTTTTTCCCTTTCCACCTCACCTCTCCTGTTGTCCTCCTACTTGCTCAGTTCACCACTCTGGCTCTAGGGCTGTGTAAATACCTTTTTTTCAAATATTCAGCTGAATATTTGTTATTCGGTGCCAAAATATTCAGGTATTTATTATTCGGTGGGGGGGGGTTTAAAAAAAAGCCTCCCCCCCCAGCCACCATCCTAGCTGTTTTTAAAATTAAATCCCCCTTTCCCTGTATTTAATTTTAAAAATTGGCATTACTAGTTATTGCCAGCTCCACCGGGAGCTGACACTGACACTGGGCATCTTCAAGTTCAAGCTAATATAATTCCCCCACCCTAGCCCAAAGCCTCACATTATTACTGAAATGCTGCCCTCCCATTTGCCAAGACTGATGAACTGGGGGTGAACTCGGGTCTCGTACTTCAATTCCCAGCTTGCTCAGTTGGACCCCCCCATAGTGCTAACTCTTCCCTTGCTAGCTGCCACCTGATGCTTGCTCCCTAATGCTATAGTCAGTGTTATAAGAGAGTGAGTGGGAGGTGCGCGATCATGAGGAAGGGTGTGGGTCAGTAGCATCATAGTGATGCACTATGATGCTACTGATCCACCCCCTCCCTCGGGATCATGCACCCCTTACTCACTGTCTTATAACACTTGCTATAGCACTAGGGAATGAGTAGCAGGTGGCGGCTGGCAAGAGAAGAGTCTGCACTACGAGTGGGGGGGTTCCAACTGAGCTTGTCAGGAATTGAAGTACGAGACATGAGCTCCCCCCCCAGTTCATCAGTCTTGGCAAATGAGGAGGGGGGTATTTCAGTAATACTGTGAGGCTTTGAGCAAGGGTAGGGGAATTAGATTAGTTTGAACCTGGAGACACCCAATGTCAGTGTCAGCTCCTGGTGGAGCTAGCAATAAAATAACCCATAATGCCAATTTGTTTTATAATTAGACCCAGGGAAAGGGGGATTTAATGTTAGAAACAGCTAGGATGGTGGCAAGGAGAGGGAACAGGCTTTTTTTTTTAACACCAGCAGCCAAATACCGACTATCACTCAAATAGTGGGCTATTCGGTATTCAGTCCTGAATATTCAGATAGCCCATTATTCATGGTATTTGGAAAATAATGTTCATCCCTTGCACAGCCCTATCTAGTTCCCCCTCTGTTGCACCTACTTGGACTGCTGCCTCTCTTTCTGATCCTCATCTTTCCTCCTGACAGCTCAGCTTGTTACTCCCATGGCTGGAACATCTCTTTCAGCTGAGGTGGCATTATTCAGCCAGCTGGAGGCAAGATTTCAACTACTTATCCAGCCTGGAGACAGGGTGGAGGGGCCCAGTCCATTCAGTGTCTCCCAAGGTGGATGGGCAGGCAGCAAGTAGTTCATGCATGAAAGTGTTTTACACCCCCTGAAGTCCCTCTTAACACCCTATGACTTTAGCCAAAGCCCCCATTACAAACTCATATTGGCAGGGGATGGCAGATATCCTGTGGTCACCTTTAAAATCAACATTATCCTTAACCTTGCCAAAGGAGTCACTCTTGCAAAGAGCTGACTTACCCTTCCTCTAGAGCCAGCAACCAATGCCTCGACATCATGCCCTGGTCCCACTGGCCTTGGTGAGAGAGTCATATTTGATTCTAGATTATGAGTCTACCAAGTAGTGTTGCATTGCACCATCAGCTGGTTCTACTGGGATGGGCATTCCAGCTTTATAATAGACATAGAACAATAGAATTTGTGAGCAGATAAGAACTGCTTTGCCACCTAGCTTGCCTAGTTTTCCCTGCTGTATTGCACACCAGAACCTACCTGATCTCCAGTTATTCCCCTCACTATTCTACTAAGAACCCTCTGTGCCTATTCCACGCATGCAAACTGTTTATCCACGACTGATTTCACTCCCACCACCTCCACCGGTAGACTGTTCCATGTGCCCACCACTCTTCAGTGAAGAAGTACTTCCTCACATCCATCCTAAGTCACCTTCTTTTCAGTTTTATTGCATGCCCTCTTGTCCAGAACCATCTCCTCTGAAATATACTCAACTCCTGTACCTTGTTCACCCCCATGAGCTACTTATAGGTATCATGTCCCTCCTCTTCTGCCTCTCTTCCAGGGTATAGCTATTGCGATCCCTCAGACTATCATCATTGGGCTCTTTATGCAACCCCTGGACCATTTTAGTTGCCTTCCTCTTGACTGCCTTTATCCTGTCTATGTCCTTTCTGAGATGTTGTCTCCAGAACTGGCCACAGTTCTCCAGGTGGGTCTCACCAACAGTCAGTACAGTGGTAACACCACCTCTCTCCTTCTGTTGGTGATTCACCTCCACATGGTGCATCCCACCATCCCTGCCTACTGCCTTGTCATACTGACCCACCACCTTGATGTCATCAGATATGATACCTCAAGGTCACTGTCCTTCTTTGTGACTGTCAATACCCCCATTTTATACTCTGCCCTGGGATTCTGTGCCCTAGGTGCACAATTTTGCACTTTTTTGCACTGAAACCTGCCATACCCTCGACCACTCTTCAAGTTTTCTGAGGTCTTTACTCATTTTCTCCACCTGCTCTGGAGTATCTACTCTATTGTAGAGTTTGCTGTCATCTGTAAAGAGGTATACCATTCCTTTCAGCTCTTTTGCAATATTGCATATGAATACATTGAAGTGGACTGGTCCCAGCATTGAGCCATGAAACACCCCACTGGTCATTCATCCCTCATTAGACTGACTACCATTTACCACTACCCTCTGTAGCCTAGCCATCAACCAGTTCCTTACCCAGTTTACCACCTTGGGTGCCACCCCTAAACTGCCAAGTTTCCTAATAAGCCTCCTATTTGGTGTGGTGTTAAAGGCCTTGCTGATGTCTATGTAGGCCACATCCATCACTCCACCTTGATATATTTCTCTGGTTACTCAACTGAAGAAATCAACCAGGTTCATCTTACATGACCTCTCCCCTTGGAACCATGCTGCCTCAAGACTTGTAACCTACTGAATTCAAGATACTCCACTAGCACTTTTAATAGTGTTTCCATTAACTTCCCCACTACTGACATTAGACTCACACACCTATAATTGCCAGCTTTCTCTGAGCTGCCACTCTTATGGAGCAGGACTACCTCTGCCCACTTTCAGTCCTTTTGAACCACTCCTATTTCCAGTGAGTTGTTCAACAGAGCTGTCAGAGGCACAGCCAGTACCTCACTCAGCTCTCTCTGTACCCTCGGATATATTCCATTTGGCCCCATAGCCTTGTCCACTTTCAGATATGCAAGTCCTCACAGGACTCTTCCTCTGTGAATGGACATGTGTCTATCTGCCTCATGCTGTATTCCTGCTGCTTTTATGAGGCTTTTACCCCACTTCCTCCACTGTGAAGACTAAGCAGAGTACCTTTGCAGGTTATATGCTTTTTCCTGATCCTCCTCTACACAATCTCACTAGAAATAAACCATTAATACTGTGCTTGGGGGAAAAAGAGGGATTACTTCTGACACTCATATTATAAGGTCAATTAACTGGCAACACCTTCATCTTTAACTATGAAAAGTAGCTCATTACTTTTGTAGAATTAGACACAATTAAAAAATGTTAATTGAAGAAGGTGATACAAATTTACTCATGTGCAATATTGACAAACCACCTAGTAATTATTTTTTTTTTGAGATGCTTGCATAACTGGGCAAGACCAGTTTGGATTCTGCTTTGATCTAGTACTCAAACAATGTGTGTCCCCCCCCCTTCCCCCAAAATATGTCCCAAATGCTTACGAATGTTATGATTATGAGTTGAGAGATTTTGCAACAAGTTGGAAATGGGAATCCTAGGGCCATTAGTATAAAAGTTTGTCATATTTCATTTCATTTATTTTATTTTACAAGGAAGAAACTCCACTGAGCGTGGTTCATTTGCAAAGAGGTCTTGGGTAGGGCAGAAAATGAACTGAAGGAAACAATACGTACATACAGGGATATTACAGCTTTCAAAACACATTGTAATCTGGTAGTGCATGTTACATAGCATGCAATTATACATGAGCATACATTGAAAGGCAGTTGTTCATGAACATGGAAAAAAGAAAATCATAAAATTAAAGAAACATTACAGCAAAATTGATTCTAGACATGATAAAAATTAGTGAGCATATTCCATATAATTTTATTTATTTATTGAATTGTCTCACCAGGAAAGGCACACTGAGCAAACGATGCTTGTCTCCTGGTGCGACCCTGTGGGGGGGGGGTTACAGTGGTAGGATAACACGCAGGTTATCAATCGACAAGCATAAACTGGTGGACAGTGGGATGAGGTTACATTGTGCTACACATTGGCTACAGTCAATCACAGGAAGGAGGAATGCAAATAATGCATAGCAACTGATTTCTAAATAGGACAGGACAGGAAGACAGGAACTAAGACTAGACAAGTAAGTGTCATGGTTGGTAAGAAATAAGCCAGCTTCCAAGATGTGAAGGTGCTGCTGGTCAGGCAATTAGGTATTTGGGATGGGGAAGGGTACATGAAGGCATCAAGTGCAGGAGCAATTTACAGTGAGGTAGTTCACCAGTGCAGTTGATCGGGAGTGGGAGGAGGAGGAGGAGGAGTGGCAGATTTGAGGGGGGAGATCATTCCAGAGCTTCGGGAAGTGGTGCAAGAAGGCTGTTTAGCCAGCAGAGGTCTTATGTCTGGGGGTTAGCAGTTCCCAGGAGTCAAAGGATCTAAGGGTTTGGGGGCAAGAGGGGGCAGAAAGAAGTAAGGAGGAGAGGTAGGAAGAGAGGGCATCAAGCCAGAACTTAGAGACACATTTGGAGCAGTGAAGTAGGTGGCAGTATTCAAGGGATTGGAGGGTAAGGGAGCAGTAGAGGTCCCAGTGATGGGTGTGGGGGGGAGATTGAGAGAAAAACAACAGAAGGGGTTGAAAAGGGGATCTAGTTTAGATAAAGTAGCTTTAGGTGCGGCGCTGTAGACTATGTCGCAGTAATCTAAGGAAGGAAGGATTATCTTCTGTACTAGTTCCCACCTTACGGTTAAAGGGAGGCTACAGCGGTTCCTATACAGGGCACTGAGTTTTGGGCACAGTTTTTTTATGATTGCGTCAATGTGGTCAGTGAAGGTAAGGTGACTGACAAATCATACCCCTAGATACTGTAAGGAGGTGAAGTCCTCCAGAGTTGTCCCATCCTGCGTGTGGAAGGGGGGAGGGGAGCCTGGATAGCCGCTGCCTTGTGCCGAAGGTCATGGTGACCATTTTTTTAGCTTTGAGGGAGAGCTGGTGCAAACTGAACCAGTGTTATACTTTATTGAAATCAGACTGGAAATTGGATGCTACTTCTTCTGGGGAAGAGCCGGAGGTGAAAAGGATGGTGTCATCTGTGTACATGTGGATAGATGTAGTAGAGCAGACTTGTGGCAGGTTGTTAAGGAAGAAGGAGAACAGAATGGGGCAGAGTACCAACCCTTGAGGGACACCAGTAGTCATGGGGAGGGGGGAGGATGTTGCATTTACAATTCTTACTGATTATGTTCTACCTGTGAGGTAGGCACTGAACCAGTTAGTGGCTGAGTTCATGAGGCCTGCTTCCGACAGACTTGTTAACAGCAGGGGGTAGGAGACAGTGTTAAATGCTTTAGCAAGGTTGATGAATATAGCTGAGGTGATCTGTCCTCTATCCATTCCAGACAGGATGGTGTCAGTGAGTCTTATCAGGCAGGATGCAGTGGAGTGACCCTTCCTGAATCCAGACTTGAATGGTGTGAAGAAGTTGGAGTCAGAAAGAAAGGAGGTAAGTTGGGCGAGCACAAGGCGTCCTTGTAGTTTTGCAAGGGCTGGGAGGAGAGAGATAGGGAGGTAATTTGAAGTGGAGGAGGGGATACCCCCTTTAGGTAGGGGGATGACAATGGCGTGTTTCCAAGTCTGGGGACAGCAGCAGTGGCAAAGGAGAGGTTTAGGAGGTTGGCTAGGGGGGTTTCTATGGCAGGGGCAGAGAGGTGGAGGAGTTTGGTATCCATCCGGTCAGGGAATTTGCCTTTCAATGGGTTGAGAGCCAGTAGGGACTCGAGGGCTTCGGCTGGTGAGATATCTTTGAAGGCGAAGCTGCAATGCCCAAGTGATTTATTAGTTCCTGTGGTAGGGTCGAGTGGGGCAGTGGTGGGCAGGGTGGAGAGGAGAGTTGCAGTATATGAGGAGAAATATATGTGTTGAACTCGGTGGCAACCGCACGTGGATCTGAGAGAAGTGTGTTGTTTATTTTTAGGAGAGGGGTGGGATTAGAAGCTGGGGAGAGAAGAGGGAGTGAATGACCTTCCAGAATTTGGATGGGCTCTTTAAGTTGGACTGGAGGGAGGAGCTGAAGTATTCTGCTTTAGCAAGGTGAGTTGCTCTGATGCACCTGTTTCATAGCATACGGTATCTGATGAAGTTTTGTGGGAGGTGGGAGGATTTGTGTGCTCTCCATGCTTTGTTGCAGGCATTTTGGCATGCTATAAGTTCTTAGGTGATCTGGGGGTAGGTGGTTTCCATGTACCCTTGAGCGACGCAGTGGGGCATGCATATTGCAGACATTGAGGAACGTGGGTTAGAAATGTAGGAGGGTGTTATCCATGGGGCAGAATGTTGTGGGTGGGTTCCAGTTTGCAAGGGCTAAGTCTTCAAGCACAGGTGCAAGGTTAAGGGATTTGTAGGAACATTGGACTAGAAACCTGGGGCCGTATTTTTAGTGGTGGATTTTCTGGACCAGGTATATAATATGGTGGACACTCAGGGAGTCAGGAAGTAGTCTTGCATTGATGACACGGGGGGGGAGTGATGAGTGCCCAGTCTATTAGCGAATGGTTGCCAGATTTGAGGTTTAGGTGGGTGGGCTCAGTGACGGTCTGCAACAGATTTAGTGCCGATATTTCAGAACAGGCTTTACATAGAGATGTGGCTAGCCAGTTGTGGTTTAAATCTCCCATAATATATAATTCTCCAGCTGAGGTTCTGGAGGAGATTTGCATGAGGAGGTCAGTGACAGATGTTGCTGGTGTGCCCGGCCAACAGTATATTCCAGTGATGTAAATTGGCAGTAAAAAGGGTACAGCCAGTTGAACCAGTAGTACTTCATGGGCTTTAGGTTTGACTTTGTCTAGGACCACGGAGAAATGTAAGTCAGTGTTTACATACACGGCCACACCGCCACCTCTGGTCATCCTGTCCTGACGGACCATAGCGTAACCTGGGATTGCTACTGAGGGATCAGATTTATTTTTGTTTAGCCATGTTTCAGGAAGGATGATGATGTCTGGGGCATAGTGGGCCATGAGTACTTAAAGGGAGTCGAGTTTGAAGGCTAGACTTCTTATATTTAGGTGCAGGAGATGCAGGCCATGTGGGAGGGGGCCTCCAGTGAGGTTTGTGGCAGTGGTCGAGTTAGGGGAGGGACCCGCTGTTTTTAGTGGGGTTGGGGTATAGTGGGGACCAGGGTTCGGGTGTATGTCACCTAGTGCAAGGAGCAGGAGGGCAATCATTAGGTAGTGTGCTAACAGATATAGGCACCAAGATGCGATCGAGCACCATCTTGTTTGAGGGCGTGAATAACTATAAGTGGTTGGCCAGGAGGTAAGTAGATGTAGAATTATCCAGGAGTGCGAGGGGGCAAAAAGGAAGGAGCAGGGCCGCGAATTTGAGTTGAATCAAGTTTGGCTGAGTGTGGGTGTGGTCATCGAGTCTGAGGGGTTGTGGTACCTTACAGGGCCTGGCAGGATAGGGGGTGGAAGATTAGGGGATGTTGGTGGTATACTGGAGAGGAGTAGTGGGTGGCAGATAATTAGGGTAGCAAGGAGGGGCAGAAATCCAGGTAGTAGAGACATGGCTTCTGAGCTAAAGGAGTGGCAGCACACTAGCTAGTCAGGCTGCACTGGGAGCTTGAGGTAGTAGCTAATGGGTTGGCAGCCCACAATATGATTGGTTGTTGGCAGTACTTAAGCTTCCAAAGAGAGGAAGGGCTTCTGTAGCCAATGGGGAGAGGACTGGTGTAGGGATGGGAAGATAGTGTATTTAAAGAGTGGTGGGGCGGTGGCAGTGAGAGGTCCGAAAAAAGCAGGTTTGAGAGAGATCCCTGTGGTAGTGTGCATACAAATAATTTTTTTGTTTTCGTGGGTTGTTTAGCAGGAGCCAATGAGGATGATGGAGGAGCAAGTAGTGTCCAATGGGAGGCTATCCAAGTGCTCCAATTGGTCCTGAAGTGGTTCCTGGGCTGTGTTTTGTAGCTCACCTGGGTTGGAAGGCTTGGCACAGCGATGGAGATCTGTTAGTGGTTCGGTGGCTCAACAGGAGCCAGCAGTCAGGCGAGGTTTGCCCATGGGGCTGCCTGTGGAGGGAAGGAGGGTAGAGATTTTTAGTAGTTCTGAAGAGATAGGAGTGAGATTATTGAGGAGTAGGGATTTACAGCAAGCAGGTGTGTGCGCACAACCTGCTTACTGTAAATCCTACTCCTCTGTGCAATCTCCCCTCCCCCCTAATTTGACTAATCCTGCTTTTGTGTTCAGGCTGTGCCAAGGCTATAGTTCAAGCAAGTGCTAGCCTATCACCATTTACAAGTTCTTAATAGGTAACTATAAACTGCCAGCATTAAAGGCTACCGTAAGATTGGCTGGCAAGTGTACATCAAACTCACAACACACCTCTAGTTAGCAATATTTGAGCACATGTAGTGTCTGATGCAAAGACCTTCATAAACTATTCACACTCACTCAGAGATGTACTGTTGTTATAAAGTAACTGAAAATCCTGGGTAACTAAAAGCATGTGGCACAGAAATGTAACCAAAGTGCATTGGTATCACATGACATAGCATTGCTTGTTGTTATGTAAAGAGCAGCTGAAATCTCTTTTACCTTGGCGCAGGCAACTCATACCAAGGATTTGCATTCTAAGGGGCTACATTAGTCAGGCTGCAAACTTTTTGGTAAGTACTGTAACTCACTAATAATTATATTAATACCCAGCAATTGTAACTTGTGATTATGAACCTAGATGCTACCAACCTCTGCAGCTCTGCCTTCAGCAACAGCATTTCGATGACGCAAAGTGGAGAATAGGGCTGCAGGGTTCCCAATAGTAAGTTAACAGTGTCAGTGGCTCAGTAGGTAGCACACTCTCCTCTGAGGCTGGGAGATCAGAGGGCTGTGGGTTCAGTTTCCCCATCTGGCACTTGGGTTAATATCCCAGTACTGACACTGTAGTGCAGCATGAGAGGGGTGCTGCACTTCTGAGGTGCCGTCTTTCGGATGAGACGTTAAACCGAGGTCCCATCTGCCTGGATTGATGGTAGTTCAGGTGGATGTTAAAGATCCCATGGCACTTGTCGAAAAGTGTAGGGGAATTTTTTATTATAACAACATCAAAACAAATAACAAACCGTGTTAATGCACACCAAACCAAACAGAAATAAAAGGAAAAATTAGTACAAACAGCGGGCAAGGTTTACAGAAATTTCAGAAAAGAAATATAATCATCCTAACCTCATAACTGTGGTTAAAATACATATATAAAAAAACTAATATAATCTATTTATATTTAATAAAGAAAGTCTGACCTTGCCACCAAAGCCTAACTTGCATGGGAGATGCAAACTTCACATCATGCAGATAAACCCGTTTCATAGCCCCTTGAATCAATAAAGTCACAGTCTCAAATGGCATATGTTTCTGATATAAAACCCATTGACAGCGGGCTTGCCATAAATAATAGATCAATGCACAACATAATACACAGCGATATCAACACAATAGCACTTGTGCAACTGAGCAAATTTCCCAAAATCAAGATATCATAATCAAGGTTACATAACCACAACAAACTCCATGTTTTAGCCAAAACTTCCAAAGAGAAGAAGCGAAGAGCAACGGAAAAAAATGTTCCATGGTTTCTTCCTTATCAATACAACCTAGATAAGGACAATTCTTTCAGTCCTAGCCTTACATTTTAGCATTACCCCACACCCCCAATCTGCCATAACAGGTCAACCAGATCACTTCCCACATGTAGATCGGTAAAAGTGAATTGTTTAGTCATTGCAACACCAAATGAACATCTCCAGACGGACAGTTCTTAAAAGCAGGATCAGTAGGATAGAGCTCCAACATGACTATGGCATACAGGCGCCGCCCTGAACCTGCACACACTAAAGGTGCAGACAATTTCCATCGAAATAGTCTCTTCACAATTGGAAGGAATAAACTAGGTATAAATAAAGTAGGAATGGGTTTTGGGGGATCGGTAATCCAAACCGAAACACAGTGCGCATAGAAGATCGCTCACTTGTGGATGACTCCGTCCATCCTCCTTTAAAATTAAATGCTATAAACAAGGTAGAAAACCAACCGGTCAATCATCCCCAAACCACCACGGGCCTTCGCTAAATAAGTATAATGTCGTTTAATGGGATTAAGTCTGTTTCCCCATACCATCTGAAAGAACAGGCTATACAATTTAGTCTCCAGAGAAATGGGAAGTGGAAAAATATGTGCAATAAATAACAAAATAGGTACCACAAATTTCTTCAACACCATAACCCTCTTAATTTTGGACAACTTCCAATGTTTCCAAATGTTAATTTTATAGGCCACCAATTGCAGACCTTTTTCCCAGTTAAGGCCAGGTAAATTTTGGGAACCATACCAAAGCCCTAAAATCTTAATAGGGTCTGACAAAATCCTCAAACCTTGAACAACTAAAGACTCTGGGAAATTAACCCCAATAAACAAACCTCGACTTTTAGTGGTATTCAATTGAGCATTAGAAAACCTCGCAAAGTCCTTCATACAATCTAAAAACACCGGCACCTTATGATCCTGAGTGAAGAATAGACACAAATCGTCTGCATACGCCTGAACTCTGACATCCTGCAATAAGGGAGGTGCCGTAATACCTTCCCAGAAAGGCCAACATGTCAAATACTGAATTAAAGCATCAATTGTAAAAACATACAATAAAGCACTAAGCTGGCAGCCCTGCCGAACTCCCGTAGTAACATGAAAGCTGGCCCCGAACCGGAACCGAACAACAGGAAAAGTCAGAGAATTCTCATATAGAGCTTCAATCCAAGAAACAAAAATCGCTGGGACTCCATAATGACGTAACACACAGAAAACAGAAAGGGATGATATACCCTGTCAAACGCTTTCTGCTGGTCCACTGACACAATGCAACCTGATAATTTATGGAGATTAATATATTCAATCCAATCCCAAATCATTTTATGAGCTTGAAAAATCGACTTCCCTTGTATTGCACAATATTGGTTGGGAGAGATGACAAGCCGAGCCATGTTTTTCAACCTTGTATTCAGAATACCAGTCAATAACTTGTAATCGGAATTCAACAAAGAAATAGGTCTCCACTTCTCCAACAATAAACTATCCCCACTTTTGAACAAAAAAATCAGTATCCCATCAGTAAACCATCGGGGGAAGGTACCAGCGTCCAAAAGGAAATTAAATATCAATTCCAATCCCACCGCAAAATCGTCCGGAAATATTTTATATAATTCAATCTTAAGACCATCCAAACCAGGGGAAGTGCCAGCTTTCATATTCTTTATTGCTTCCTTAATTTCCAAGCGAGTGACAGGTACTATTAAGGGCCCACCCGGAACCCCAACATCAGCCGGCTTAACATGGTTCAAAAAATCCCGAATCTCACAAAGAGACAGAGAGAATTTAGGTACATGGGAGAGCATAAATTGTTTGATCAAGGACTGCAAGTCCTCAGGATCCAAAACTATAGACCCATCTGCCCTCTTCAATGCCACAATCGAAGTATTCTTCTTATAAGTTTTAAAGGCTTCATAAGGATCCCCTACTGGGCTCTTCTTATCACCATAGAGAAACAAAGCCTGTAGGGTACTAGCCCTATCATATTGCCAATCCTTAAGTTGTGATTTAGAGTAGTCTATAAGAAGGGAAGAGTTATTATGGGAAGTGTTGGCCGAAGAAATCAAAGTATGTAACTGCTGACGCTAAGACAAATACCTAAGAAACTTCTCATTCCCCTTAGTCCGACCTATATTTTTAAAAAATGCACTGAAGTCACGTTTAGAATCAACCCACCAATCTCCCAAATCATCATACAAAAAAGCCACAGACAGCCTAGCTTGAAGTAAAACTTTAAATTTAGCCTCCACATCAGGACAGTCCAACAATAAAGCATTAAACTTCCACCTAGGTTTTGTCGTAGAAGGTAAGTGGTCGGGACTTATAATGCATTGAAGTAGTAAATGGTCAGAAAAAGAAACCGGAAATGATGAAAACTTAAACAACAAAATATCCAATAAAAAAATATAATCTATAGTCGAAGTATAGGAATTCTTTCTATAAGTAAAGTGCATCCTTCCTGGTTGTTGAAAATTTGCAACAACCAGGCCAGAAGACTCAAGTAATTCCACCAACGCATTGGAATCACAATAAACCTTCTTAGCCCCACCCGGGACCTGTGCCCCCAATTTATGTTTAATATCACAATTGAAATCCCCACACAAAAAAATGGAATGTGTAGTACATAAAAAAGGTTTAATCAATCGAAGAGTTTCTACCTTTCTGCTTTTAGCTGGGAACAATAAACATTTATGAATCTACATGTTATTGAATCCAGAACCCCATCCAAAATCATTAATCTGCCGGAATCAAATCCATTAATTTAATCAAGGAGAAGCGAAGGAGTTAAACAGAAATCAATCCCGTCTGCCGTTTATCGACCAAAGCGACCAGTATGATGAGCCCTAACACCATTCTCTTTGGAAGAATCTAGCCTGATCCAGCGAATACATCCATGTTTCTTGTAAGAAACAAACATCAAAGGCCTGAGAATGAACATAATCATAAATAATACTACGCCTTTTAAAGTTCAACAGACTATGAACATTCACAGAGCCTAATGTGAACACCATTAGCTAAGCCCAAATCCAATCAACCATCTTTTTTCCTCCTTTTCTTCTTCTTACCCTTATAACCCTCCTGTAGATGCGATGGGGATAGTGGGCTATCTGGAACAGACTGGGAATCTAATTCTTGGCTATCCATTTCGGACTCCCCCCAAGTGGTAGCCAAGACAGAAAAGGGGTTAGTAGATTCCAACACCAACGGACTCGGCCCAGAACTAGCCTTGGTGTTTCTGGAGGAACGCTGTACAGGGATCAACATCACAGGTTTAACAGCCTTCTTACCCCCATCAGTAGTCGGGGAGACACGTCCCTCCGAACTCTTCACCGGAACATCCAGAAGAGAGCCCTCAGGAACCGCATTATGATGTATACCATCAGAACCGGTAGACCCTAAAACCTCACTCCCCTCCACAGTAATACCCTCAGACACTTCCTGCTGGACAATTTTATCCTGAGCCACCTGAATCAACATTTCCGGGTTTCTGATCAAGGTTTTATTTTTAGCCGCCCAAACACAGTCTGAAAAAACATGCCCCACCCCGTCACACAAGTCACATTTCATAGGATTAGAACACTGAAACGCCCCGTGGCCTACCTCCCCACAATTATCACACCGTGGCTTGTCACATGAGCTCGACAAATGTGTCCTTACCCCACACCTGTAACAAGCTCTAGGCTGACCTGCATAAAAACACACCCCTCTATCCCTCCCCAAAAGGAAGGAATTAGGGATATGTTCAATCCCTTGATCTGTCTGTCGCAATTTAACTTGAATTTCCATCCTCCAGTCCAAAACTGTTCTGAGTCCAGAATGGCCTCCGGAGCACCCAAGACGTCACACCTCTGAGCAAGCCAGTAAGAAATGTCATCCACATGGACACCCTCATTCCGAAACATGACCGTCACAAACCGAATTAAAGGTTTAGTCAAGGGGATGACAAAAAAGGTATCCAAATGGGTGAAAACTTAACCTGACTATATCTTTCCCAAAATAAATCCAGTGCTGAAGCAGAACAGAAATATTAATGAATGCAAACACCTCCCGAGGGGAAAAATGCAAGGAATCCTTTAATAATCGTCTCCCCTCATACACCCTGTCAGGTCAAACATCCAGTCCCCCTTTATAACGGATACAAACAGCATTCCTACGAGGGGCTGCCTCTCTTTTCTGAGAGTTAAATAAATCAGACATAAGAGGACGTCTGATAGTGGTAAGAGCTTCTGTGCCAACCCCTGGGGGCTGCAACCCCACCTCCAGATTAGGCCCTGGACTACAGTCTGGAATCCCCTTAGCTTCACACCCAAATACCACACCCTGTGCCATGCTCCCCCCAACACTGCCAGACTTTGTAGAGACAATAGGTAAAACAGGTTGCCAACCAAGCACATTTTGTGAAAAGTTCAACATAGGATCCCAGTCCGGGGTGGGATGCCAGGAACCCTGATTGAGAGTCCAGCCAGCATCCTGCAAGGCTTTTTCAGGTGACCAAGTCCCAGATTCAGAAGCTGTAGAGCAGGTATTTAAAACTGGAATACTTGCAACATGCTTACATTGTTCAGTCACTAGTCCCACATCAGCAGAGAGTGTTCAATGTTACGTTTGGCAAATACCACCACCGCCCGCTTCTCCTTCCCGTCTTCCCCAGATTTCTCCTTACCAGAGACCACATGTTTCATGAAGGTGAACTCCGAAACCCCCTCCTGTTGATCCGGGCTCATTTGGAAAATGCAGGGGACGGCGTTAGTACACCGCAGTTCCGACCTCCGAAGCACAAAACCAGAGTCCTTCAAAAAAACTGTAGAGCTTACTCCAGACATACCAGCACCAGAAACCACTTCCGCAGAGCTAGAGAGGACAGCACCAGCAGTCCCTGATGCCTCATCGCATACTGAACACGTCACTCCTCCGACCGACCCCAAACCAGGAACAGCCTCCACCACGGCAGCGCCGGTCACTGTAACCGACGATTCCATCTGGTCTCCACGGAAACCAACACCAGACTGCACACCACGAAGGATAGGGGTAGAATGTCTCTTCTCCTGCTCCTCAACCACGTCCACCTCGTGAACGGGAGAAGGAGCGGCCGCAGCAGACTCCAAAAAAGTGATCTCCTCCAATACCCTAGCCTGCTCACGTCGCAAAGCCTCGAGTTTCACAGAATCCCCCTGAAGCAGGTGAGGACTTGTAATTGCAACTGCACACGATAAAGGTGGACAAACATTGTCCTGCAAATCCACCAGGTCAGTAGCCATAGCTTCCTCGGTTGAGAATCCCATCGAGACCGGTACAGGCAGCACTCGAACGGTGTCCCCAGACATTTCCTCCACAACAGCAGTAACCTGCTCGTCCAGCGCTCCGCCGTCCATCCTCTCTAGGAACAGACCTCAACTAACGCAGTGAGACATACCGCTAGCCCTCTACTGGCCACAGAGTGCCAGCAGAGTAGGGGAATTTCCTCTGTGTCCTGGCCAAATTCCCCTCATTCACTAAAAATATCACCAACAGCTTAATCTGGTTCAAGGTCAGTTGGCATTCATCTGTATCCCCCTCCCCCGGGTCGTGCCTGAAAATAGGCAGGATTTGTCTAGTACACTTACCTGGTCAACAAAAAAAAATAAAAATAAAAATAAAAAAAGTTGCACCAAAAATTAGGCCGGCTTTATTGGATAAACAAATTTCTCACAAATGATGCCAGACTTAGTAGAGCAAATCAACATTTACTCCCTTTATTAGATTACAGCTCTCTGGTTTGCATTGCCTTGCCTTGTAGATGTGGCACCTAAAGTTAATTTTCATTCAAAGAAAGTGTTATATCATAAAATTGTAACATTTGCATGTCACTGTAATAATAGAGCGCACCATGTTCAATCTTGGATGGTTTGGGTTCGCTCCCTTTTGATATGAAATTAAAATTAACTCTAGCTAATTTTAGCTTCAAATTGTTGAGCGAGAAGTAACCTGCTGGCTTAGCATGTTTGCTTCAATCAGTTACACTGAATTTTAACTCGAGATCTAACAATAATTTTTTGTTTGCCTGTTCCTTGTATACAAACAAATATGGGTAAACAATCTTTCAGGTTCTGGGCTTCTTCTCTGTGGAACAACATTTTGGTATCAATTACTGTATGTTATTAACCAGTTTTACTACATTTTCTAAATAATTGAAGCTGCATTATTCAACAATGAAGAATTATGTGTGTTCTGCTTTAACTGTTGTATCCTCATTAATGTTTTATTTTATATTAAAATGTACTGCATTTTTATAACCTATGTTATGTATATTTTATTGTACCTTTATATACTGGGTCGAACCTGTAAAAGGTACCTTAAGGCACCAGTGTATCTTACCTGGTTAACAAAATGAAAACAAACAATAGAACAACAGTTGATTGACGAGAGGCTTTAAATCATAAGATCTATAAACTTTGCAGGCCACTGTAGATGTATATGTGAGTGGGTGACTGCAAAGGTTATAAATATTATGTTGTGAGAGCCTCCATCACCCATCAGCACTGTCATTTTATTAAGAGTCCAGTAGTGAAATATACCACTTCACGTCAACATTTTGTTTTGGGGAAAGGCAGTAGAGGTTATCAAGGGCTCAGCTTGTAAACAGATGTTATGAGTTATGGCTATTATGGTAATTATTTAATTAAATACTTCCCCCAAATAATTTGCAGTCTGGGTAATGTAGTCCCTGGGGCAGACCGCTCCATGGTACAAGTTGTCTGTTACAAGGTTATTGAAAGTTCTTTAAAAAAAAATATTAAATCTAACAGTACAAATTATAAATGCACTCTGGGGCTTAATTTTATATACAGGTAGATGCAAGGATATTTAATGCAAGTACTATGTAGTCATTAGCAGAAACAAGATTTTCAGCATTTTCAAACAGCTTATGTGAACTGAGGTATTTATTAAAGCATGTGTGGACTGAAATGTGTATTTAGTAATTTATTTATTTTTTACTTATGTATTCATTTTTGTTTACTAGTCAAGGAGAGCTAGGAGATACTTCCTGTTTTCAGCCTTGTCCTGTGGTAAGGTGATACAAATGCAAACTGACTGATAATGAATGATGATGACCCAGATTAGGCTGGTGGTAAGTTTTAGTGAACAGACAAATAGGACCTCAGTTTAATATCTCATGCCAAAGTATATCACCTCAGACAGCACAGTGTCTCCCAAAGACCATGCTGGGAATCAGTATGGTTGCTTTAAACCAATGGAAGAGTGCCACTTGCAGAGCTATCAAACCACTTCTTGCAGTGCCTCATGTTCACTGGAGGTCTCACCCGCTACTACTGGCCAGGTTCAACCTTGTTTAGCTTCTGAGATCTGACAGGATCAGGATCTGAGGTGGTAAAGCAGCAGTCAATGGGTAGACCACCCCCTATAATGAACAGGTATGCCCTTTAGTGAAGAAGTCTTAGTGTCTCATTAATCCTGTAAGTTTTAAGTCAAAAAGTGATTTTGTCACTTTTAGGAAACTTTGGAAAACAAAATATTTGGACACAGTTCGCCTTATACAGTACGTTATAGATTCAGTGTATTTTTTCCATTTATTCTTTTATTACTAGTTTTGGTTATATGGAAAAATTATCGTTGTTCCTAGCAGCTGATCTACTCATAAAATTTAATGATTTGCTGAGTCACAATCCCCACTCTCACCCTCCGTTGGCCTGCAGAGCACAGAGGATGGCTGCCAGCTTATCCCCAGGCTGCATGTCCCACTCTCACCATCCTTTTGCCTGCGGAGCACAGAGGATGGCAGCCAGCTCAACCCCAGGCTGCAAGTCCCACTCTCACCATCCCTTGGCCTGCGGAGCACAGAGGATGTCAGCCAGCTCAACCCTAGGTGGCAAGTCCCACTCTCACCCTCCCTTGGCCTGCGCAGCACAGAGGATGGCAGTCAGCTCAACCCTAGGCTGCAAGCCCCACTCTCACCCTCCCTTGGCCTGCGGAGCACAGAGGATGGCAGTCAGCTCAACCCTAGGCTGCAAGCCTCACTCTCACCATCCCTTGGCCTGTGGAGCACAGAGGATGGCAGCCAGCTCAACCCTAGGCTGCAAGCCCCACTCTCATCCTCCCTTGGCCTGCGGAGTACAGAGGATGGCAACCAGCTGAACTCTAGGCTGCAAGCCCCACTCTCACCATCCCTTGGCCTGTGGAGCACAGAGGATGGCAGCCAGCTCAACCCTAGGCTGCAAGCCCCACTCTCATCCTCCCTTGGCCTGCAGAGCACAGAGGATGGCAACCAGCTCAACTCCAAGAACAGTAGACCTCAGAAATGTTGGCAGACACCAAAAGATTGCTTTTATGCACTGCTGTAATACTCTAAGTGCCTTGTTATTGTGTTATTGCTCCACTGTTCTGCGTCAACTTAAGACACCTGCTTATATTCTTATTTTAGCAGTTTTGAGATATTTGTGTAATTTGCCCCATCTCTAAGGCTGTTCTGTTAGATGCTTCCCTATATCTGCTCCGAGATGTCTGATTTTATTGTTAGCTGAATTTGTACAGTTTATTTTGTGTTTTATGCTAATGCCTTATTGTATTGTACTAAGCTCCAGATGAAGGTCTCCACAGTTTCCTCCTTTGCTCCTGGACCTGCTCCCATCTTCAGTGAACTGTACTGTGGATGCGCAGTTCACCAAGATCAGGAGCAGGACTCCCCCCCTCCCTTTCCGCCCTGGTTTTGAATTTCTTTGTTCCCTTTGTCTCCTGCCTTGGAATTCCCCTCCCTGCCTAACCCTCTGTATTTTATTCCCTCCCCACAGGCAGCAAGTCCCACTCTCACCCTCCCTTGGCCTACAAAACACAGTGGACATCAGCCAGCTCAACCCCACATGTGTTAGCCCATCACCTCTTACAAGGCGAATGCCCCACCCAGCCTGGGTGAACGCTACTCTTATAGGTACTCTAGGTCATGTGACTTGTCATATGACCCATCACTCCTCTGACAATCTTCCCTGTTTCTCTAATGCTGGTTATACAGCATGGCCATTATGAGTCACTGCTGCGCCTAAGTATCCTTACCTCCTCAGCAAAATTAACCCTTTCTATAAATCTCAGAGTCCCTTATCTATGCTTGCGCTTTCTGATCTACCCCACTCCTAGCAAATTCCCTTCCCCACTCCGACTAGAGCCCTCCCTGGGATTTGAACCCCTGACCTTTTGCACTTGAGTCACTGACTCTCACTGCTAGGCCATCTCTCTGGTAATGATTAATCCAAGTCTTTTTGTCCAGTCTATTTTTATTAGCTCCATATCCACTGCTCTCCTTCATTTGGGACAACCCCCCCTTCTTTTGTACTCATTGCCTTTCCAGTGTCCTGTTGGAGATAAATTAAGCCCTCCTCCACCCTCTGCAGGCACATTGCAGTAGTTGCTCCTTACCTCTCTTCCTCTCTCTATCACTCGGGTCTGCCATTTCTGTAACCTAAACACTGTTCTACCTTCTTTTCTCAACGTATTGCCTAGGAGCACTGAATCCACCTGCCCCCCCACCACGCTCCTCTGCTATCCGGGGCCATGCAGGACATTAAAGACATAGCACTCCAGTCCTGCTAATAGCAGCAAAAACTCCTGCAAACCCAAAAAAGTGCCAGCCCAATAGGAACTACCGCCCTCAATACTATGCTCCATCCAGACCCTGCCACTATGAGCAGCACAACTAAAAACAGCCCCAGACCAACTAACAAGCTTAGTTATTTGACCAATTCATTGAACTCTCCCTCCCCCTCTCTGCTACCCCACCTCACCCTGCTACCATATTATAAAATGCATGGGTGGAACAGTGGGTGCAAACCACCAAATAATCCTAAATTATTTAAATACTTTCTGTTGAGGATTACCTTGTTACCTCTCCTCCTGTCAGGCAACATCCATTCCAACCCTGGCCCTGTGCAACAGATGCACTGCTGCGGAGCTAACCCTGGAACTTTAAAGCAAGCATCCATCAATATATGTAGGTCATTGTCCAAATATGGTGACCTCCAAGTCTGGGTAACCCAGCACAGACCTGACATGCTATCTGTGGTGGAGAACTCACTTACCCCAAAGACCCCTGATAATGCTATTTCCCTGGCCAGTTACACCCTTTTTAGACTATATAGGCTAAGCAAAAGAGGAGGGGTGTGTGCAATCTACCTCAGCGATACCCTATGGGGACATGCCCATCCCAAACTGGACACCGGAAACAACATACAAACCCTGCCCATCAGGCTACTGTTAGGTCCTCATGGTAAGTGAATCACAGTAGTCTCTGTCTACATCACCCCACAAAATCAGGTCAATGGTCTCAACTTGGTTACTGAATACCTGTCCACCCTGCAGCAAAACACCAAAGTGGTGCTTCTGGGGGACTTTAATGTAAGTTGGCTGGCTTCTGAAGCTGACCCCTACAAGGACGCTATCTCTGTCATCAACTCGGCACAAATGGTTGACTCCCCCACCAGGATAAACTACCGGACTGGCTCCAGTATTCTGATAGACTGGATAATTACCAATCTCCCTGGCAGAATCTCTGGTACCACCATCCTCCCTGATGCTATTAACAACCATGCCCCTGTTGTCTGCCTTTGGTTGAACAAAGCCCCTAAACTACCTGCCAAAACGGTAATACACCATGTCCTAAAGAAAGAGCAGCTCAAGCACCTTAAGACTTCCCATTAGCAAACTGACCGGTCACCTACTGACATGGCACAGAATGTAGACCAAGCCCTGGAATATTTGATCTCCAATTTCAATGCAGCCTGTGACATTTATGACCCTATCAAAAAGCGTAAAATAAAGGGCACAATTAACCCATGGATTACCCCGTCCTTCCTTAATCACATGTCTATTAGAGATAATCTTTGGCACTGTGCTCAGGCCACTGGTAAGCAAGCAGATTATCAGCAATACAGAGCTGCTAGGAATGCTTGCTCTCGTGAGGTCTGCCTCACTAAAATCCACCATTTCAAGGAGGAGCTCTCGCACTCTTGGGGGGAATGGCAGGCAATTTTGGAATAGCATCAAAGACCTCAAGGGCAAAACCTGTAAGTCTTCACTCTCAGTGTTAGATGTCAATGGTGTAATCACCCAGGCCCCAAACATATTGCTGACACCTTCAACATGCCCTTGTCTGACCTTAGCGGTATTCTTCCCCCTGACTTTTTCAATGTACCTGCCAGCACTGCTGAGCCCAGTAGTGGTAACACCTCTCAGGGCCTCCCCCTTTCTATTTAAGAGTCACCCTGTTGGAGGCCAAAAAAGTACCTGCAATGGGTGCTCAGAAAAGCTAGATTCAGTGGTGACTGTCTTGACCTTAAACTTATTAATCTAACTCTCAATGAGGTCCTATTGCCGTCACAAAACTGATAAATCTGCCACTATGCCTTGGCCAGATCCCCCAGTGGTGGAAAGCAGCTGTGGTCATGCCCATCCACAAAAATGTCAACCGAGTCCAGCACTCAAACTACTGACTGATATCAATCCTCCCCCCAAAGGTGCTGGAACACATCGTGGCAGATCAACTAACCGAGTACCTCGATAAATACCAAATCTAATGCACACAACAACATGGGTTCCACAAGGAACTCGAATATACCTTGCTCAAATATACCAGCTACATACATAATGTGCTTGACCATGGTCAGCAAGTGGGTCGATATATATAGACCTCATTAAAGCATTTGACATGGTCAGCCATACCAACCTGCTAAACTTTCTCCATGTTTTTGAGGTGTCTATCTTATGATGCGGTAGGGTGATTCAGAAGCTACCTCGGTTACATGACCCAGGAAGTCAAAATAAGTGGTATTCTACCTGACAGCAGGCAAGTGCTATCCAGTGTCCCACAAGGCTCAATCCTGGGCCCCTTACTCTTCAGTCTCTTCCTCAACACCTTCCCCCTGGCATGCACCAATAACATACTTCTATATGTTGAGGATGCCACCCACCGCAATCCCATCTCCCTTCAGGACACCCTGCAGCAGTCTTTCAATAATGCAGAAGCTTGGTTTAAGGAGCGCAGACTCGTCATCAATCTTAAAAAAAACAAAGCTATGCTCTTTTCCCACCCCCAAAACAAAGCTAGCAACCACCCACTCTATATCCTTCCTAGTACCAAACAGCCACTGGAACAAGTCTGCTCCTACAAATACCTTGGGGTTACCTTCGACTCAGCCCTCACATTTCACAACCACATTGATGCCCTAACATCCGCCACTAACACACAGCTTGGCATCCTCTTCCGCCATAGAACCTGCCTTCCCCCAAATGCACTCCAGCTAGCTGTTACGTCCTCCATTTTGTCCCTTGTAGACTATGGTCTACCAGTCTATGGTGCTGCCGACACGACTGCACTCAAAAAAATTCACTTAACCCTGAATAAAGCCTGCAGATTGATTACTGGTGCCCCCAGGCTCACACACACCTGTCAGCTGTATGACGAGGCTAAACTCCTTACCCTGGATGAATGGCTCCGATATCAAACCTGCCTCCTCACAAAAAAAACCCTACTCGGGCTCTCCCCTCCTGGGGTTACGGCATCCATCCACAAGATCCCACCCACTATTGCAACACGGTCATCCAACAAGACCACTCTAATGGTCCCCAGATCAAGAACCAGCCATGGCCAGAGGTCCTTCTGCTACAGAGCCCCATCCTGGTTTAACTCTCTCCCTGCCCCCATCACCAATGCCACCACCATCTCCAAGTTCAAAACCACCCTTCGAAACCAACTCCTCAACACCCGTAGCTGCTCCTGTCTCTGAAAGTAGCCTCCACCTCGACTTCTCATGACAACGCCCACCGGGCGGCTCTCCACCTAGCCAACCCCACCACCGCTTCCCGGTACACCATACCTATGTCTAACCTGGCCAGTGCCAGCTGTTTCATTGTATACCTATTAGATTGCTCAATTGTTGATACCAACTTGTGTAACACCTGTTCTCAATTACATGTACCCTGTAATCTAAATGTATTTTATCTGACCTCAGTGTGACGTGGCGCCTCTGTTGTATGCCTATTGTTTTGCAAACCTATGCTATGTAACCTAAAACCAATGCTATGTAACCTAAAACTCTATGTATGTCTTTAATGTGACAAGGCACCTTTGGAAACGAGCCTCTGGCTCAAAGGTTGTAAACTGATTTCACAAATAAATAAACAAATAAATAAAATAAATAAATTTTAAATAGTCAACCTGACCTCCTCCCCTTTGAATCACAACTCAAGAATGGTTTCTCTGCTATCGAGGCTGGTTCACCAAGCATAAGCTCCGAATGGATTACAAGAAGACTAAAGCCATGATTTTCTCAAGCCCGCTCAACAAATACAAATCTCACCAGTTAACCGTACTAAACAACACTGGTGCCCACCTTGAACAAGTTCAAAACTTCAACTATCTCAGGATCACACTTGACAGCTCTCTATCCTTTGGTATACATGCTGATCTTGTTGCAAGGGCAGTTAATACCAGTATAGGACTGCTATATAGACACAGGCACTGATTGACCCCATGATGCACCCTGGCTCATGGTAAATTGTTCAGTCTTATCTATTATAGACTACAGCCTAGTAGTTTACAGAGCAGCTACGGACACCACACTCAAAAGGATAGGTACTGCACTAAACGAGGCATGCAGGCTGATCACGGTAGTGCACAGACTAACACACATACATGCGACCTGTATGAGCAGTCTGGCTGGTTAAACCTTAAGAGCAGAATAAACTACCAGATTTGCCTCTTGGCAAAAAAGATTATTCAGGCCAGCCCCCACCCCCCCTGCTGCCCAGAAATTCTAATCCCCACGTCTAACCCTCATGGAACTCAGGGCATGTCAAAACAGACTTATCAAGTCCCTTTCTACCACACCACCCAGGCACAGCGATCCTTTTCATATAGGGCACCTTGCTGGCTAAATAACCTCCCTTCAGTCATCCTGAATGAGACCAGGATAGGCCCTTTTAAGAGTAAACTCAGTGAGCACCTCACTGCACCTAGTAGGTGTGACAGCAGCCTGCCTATAGAGTGCCTCCCTGCCCATCACAACCCACATCCCTCCCTCTCCCCTTCCATCCCTTTGTCCCCTGTTACAGTTTTGACTACTCCCACTAATAACCCACCCTTTTGTACTCCCTCCTTTTTCTCCCATTCTTGTGTTTCAGCTTCTGCCTCCCCCTCCCCCTGCAACCAGTTACAATTGTCACTCTCGCTATAACCCCTCCTCTCCCCCCTTGTGCTATTGCTACTGCCTCTCCCTCCCTAATCACAGCCCTACCTGCTCCTATCCCCTCCTCTTTGCTGTTATTATCACTCCCTTTTCTTAACCCACCCCCACCTACTCACTTTCCATATCACCCAACAACCGCCTCACCTGCCCCTACCCTTCCTCTTATGCCCCTCTGCTTACCCCACCCCCCACCTAATCACTTCCCACATCACCCCCTAACAAATCCTACTCAGCTGTTTTTTACCCACCAATTGTATTTGTTGATTCCCTTCTGGCCTGCTAATTTTTGCCTCGATTTGTATTCACTACTGTTTATTAAGAATGTATTGACATTTCTGTTTCAAGCTGCCTTAATTGTATTTATTTTTTGCTAGCAAATGTTCTTGAATGTATTGTAATGACTGGTTCTACAGTAACTGCAGTAATTGTAGTGATTGTTTGATATATAATGTCTGTCTAATTTTGTTTTGTATGCCTTTATGTCAACCTTCTGACATGGAACCTTTGTAAATGAGCCTCTGGCTCAAAGGTATTGTAATCTTAGATTCAAAATAAATAAATAAAAATATATAAACAATCCCTTGTTTATGACATCATGATTATTTCCACAGCAACAGTACTGGAGTGATCATTTCCACAGTGTATATCCTGCACAGCAGCATAGTTTTCCAGTAATGTAAATTTTAGAATTACATTTTAAATTATTCCAGGCAATTATTACTTGACAAGAGTATGGTGTTGCTGTGAAAAGGAACTGTACTATTAATTTGTTTCTGTACTGTAAACTTATAAAGCAAATGTTGTAATTACACTCTAATATATAGCTAATAAGTGTTTCTAACCTAATTAAGTACCACTATTGGTAAAGTCCTTGTCATAATGGGCTGTATGCACAAAAGTGCGTAGTGCCCACACGCCACGTAACTGAGGTGCGCAGGCAGCCTTACGAGACAATCTCACACAGCTGGGCTTTGGCAGGATGCACCAACGGTATCCCTGCTAGTTGTGCAACAGATCCACTGGCCTATTGTGCCGCTCTGCACCAGAGGCAGTCTGGGGGTGTGCCCACACTATATGCCATTCACTAATGTGCAGAGTACTGGGCCAGGACAGAAACTGTTATGCCATGGCGGACCTTGCCATAAGTGTCTATGTGCCCTCCAATGGTTACCAGCAGGGCTTGGTGGCAAGGGGATCCCCCTGCACACTGTTGCCCAAGTCCACTGGGCTGACAGGGTGGGCTGGGGGGAGCTGTTTGGGTGAGTGCCCATACTTTGTCAAACAATGGACCTACACCTTCCCACACTCTACTGCTCCCATGGTGCAAGGGATCCACTCTGGGACCTGGGATGGGAATCTGATTGGATACCCACCTGGGTCCACTGTTCTGCACCCATCTGCCCCCCATGAACCTGCATGCTGTGGGGGCCAGAGGCATAGACAGGTGCCCTGCAGATGCTTGTGGCCATCAATCCACATACCCTACACCTGTCTGTGGATGGGTAGGTAAACAGGCAATTTATTTGTGAATCGCACATAAATTGCACATATTTGTGTATAGCCCCAAATATGCTTGGAAATGTTCTGTATTTTACACAAGACCACTATGTCTCCCAGATTTTAATTAACAGTATTTCACAGAACATGCTACCATAACTTAATAAACACAGGAAGTAATATTTGTACTGTATAGCAGCTCTGCACCTGGCCTTGTTCTGCAAGTGCCTTCTCCAGATCTTCAATTCTAGCTTGGCATCTCTGGACTTCTGCTTGTAACTGCTCACGAGTCTAAGGAAAATAAATCAAAATAGAACATTGTATTAGAAAGCCTGAAGCTGATATAAAAAGCTTTCCGTTTTCCATTACTCATCCCTGAAATTGATGCCATTCAGTTTAAGGAAGCTTTAAAATAAATGATAATGCCAAATGGGTAGACATAGACAAAAGCCACATACTATACTTTTCAAGATTTCCAAATTGGACTGCTTAACAACTTATAGCAAACCACGGTCACTGATAAGGGTTTTCTAGTTCCGTTTTGTATCACAAGCCAGTAAGAAGACTCAACACCATCCTATTTGGTGGACAGTGTATAGTAGATGTAGCCCTGGTGATTTTCGAAAACTGGCAGTTACAGATAATTATGTATAGTAGATGTAGTTCCACATTCATTATTTACAGGTACTTTCCAAAATATCATACACTTACAGAGCAATGGTCCACTGGTAACTGCTATGGAACATTGACCACATACTGATGGGATAACCTTAGAAATGCAGCTGCTGAGGCATTGCTTACCACCTGGAACCCTTTTACAAGCTAGAAGCTGCACCTAAATAAGTTATCCAGAAGCATCAACACTAAAAGAAATAATTATGCATACAATTAATATAAAACTTCTATTTTTCTCATTTGTTACTCGGACAACCATAAACAGTTCAAGCTGACTTTTCAGTTGGGGGGGATTCTAGATGGTGCAGCTGTCAACAAACCTTGCAAATGTCAGCCTTATCTATTTATAGTTCACGGAGTCAGTTGGCAACTTAGTGTATGTGTCATGCGCATACTTAAGTAACATGGATTTTGACTGTCTTCTGTCCAACAGCAGGAACAACTACTCTTATAGGGCGCCACTGAGCTAGGACAAAAGGTCCACTAGAATTCATATCCTGGTAAGCATTCCACCTCTAGGGAACTCACAGGGACATGGTCCCCTAAGACAACAGATACCTTAAGAAAGATTCCCAACATATTACAGACAAAGCCATGATGAAGCATGATTAGGACATGCTACTTTCCGTGATGAGATATGGAATGGTGCTGAGAGTGAATGAAGTTGTAACGACTTACTAAAAAAATGAACCATATACACAAAGCTACCATACAGACACCAACTTATGGTGGAATGTTTTATGACCTTTGCCAAAGTAGACCAGAAATCCCCCTGTGAAAGCAACATCCAGGGAACCAAGGCCTTAAGTCACAACCCTCCAGGCATTAGTTTATTATTTTTTTATTTTGAGAGAAAACACAATTATGGCTTACACTGGTGATAGCTTGACACTGCATGGAACTGGATATCAAACAGCATAATCAAAGCAATTAAAAGATGAGCTGCGGAGTTCTCACAGTGCAGCAAGAAGAACTCCACCTTGAAGATGTCACAGGGCTTAGTCAGTAAGACTAAATGAGCCCCATCAAATCACTAAAGATCCCAGCTCTAGATGGCCAAGATGCATAGTCTTGGAAAGCTCAGGAATGCAGAGCCCCTTGAGCAGAGTAGAAACAGCTAGTGCATTTCAGATATACCTAGCCACTGGCTCACAAGGAGACCAACCTACAACAGATGTCATAGAACCTGGCCATATGACCAAAGGAACTCCTGCTCATGAGGGTTCTAGCCAATTAATGAATGAATGCAGTGGCATTGCTAAAAGAAGGGAAGAATGGAACATTACTAGGCATAGCTATGGGCAGACTGCTGGAAAAAAAAAACTGTTTCAGGGCCATGGCAGTTAAGTGACCAACGAACATGGAAAATGGTGGCAGTGATAGAGCACATTAATGGTTGAGACCATAGCTCATTTGATCAGAGGATACAGGGCACTAATCCTGGGAGCAAGTATTAACCTAGCCACTGCCCCCACAGGATTCTTACCTATGCAGTGTGCCACAGAACTCAACTACATGGCTGAAGGACCCCCCACCTCCCTCAGACAGACCATGCCAGGTAACAGTCAAATTGAAGGAAAGGGAAATGGGCTGAGGGAGGGCCAAAAATGTGGTTGAAGGCAATCATTATGTCTTGTGAAGCTCAGCTGTGAGAGGGTTTTAATGACAGTAGAGTCCATTGGTTGCAGGTCACCAAATGGTTGTGGCCTACGAGCACATGGCATCATAGCAGCTGGGCACCACCTGTAGTCATCCTAGGGTGCAGAACCATTGTGTTTGGGGACCCAAAAATGTTTTTCTGCGAGAAGCACAGATCCCTTACAGTGTGGAGCCCTTTCTGCAGGAGGGACATAAAGCCTTTGTTGTAAATGGGACATGGAGCCTCAGGGACATGATGCTCCCCAAAAACCAGAAGAGAAGACATGAGCACCCCAATGCAGATAGATGCAGAGGGTCTGCAAAATGAAAACCAGATGAACAGCAAGGGAAAGGAAAGAACCCAGAAGTAGAGCCACATATTGTAACAGCACCAGATTGAGATCCACAGCTGACTACAGCAGTGCCAGAGAAAAGGCACTAAGGCACATAATCAACTCAATTCAGCAGGATGAGGAGATGCAGAAGGGCAAGTGGCTGCAAAAACAGTTGCTGGGCAAACAGCAGTGGGAAAGACATCACCAGAGGACTCTGAAGAGGGGTCTGGCAGAAGGAGCAGTGGAGCTATTAGGATGTCAGGTATACAGCAGAAAGACAGATGGGTAAGCCAGTAGTGGGAATTAATGAATGTTAAGTATTGCATGGATGACAAACATGGCATTAAATAGCTCTTGGTGGGGTGGGGTCTGTGTCACCCCCTGCCCCACAGAACCCCATACATATCTTATCATGTATCTGAGATGCAGACATCACTGGACCCACGAGGCCAGTTCTCAAAGGCATGGTGCAAGTTGCGTCGAAGACGACTTGCCCTGAATGCCGATGTGCTAGGGACCCTGCACCCGATTCTGTATTGGGCAGGGTCCCAGTGGCTAAGTCCCATGGCTTGCAGCAACCCAAGCTGTGCACCAAATGGAGGGTGCACCTGGACAGGTTGCCACAAGCCTACAGCATTGCACAGTAAAAGGGTGCAAGTACTCCCCCCCAGCCCCGCTCCCCGACAGTAGTAATAATGTAGCCCAGGTGGGCTAGTGCACACCACAGGCCCGATCCCCAATAATAATTGTGATATAGCCCAGGAGGGCTATCGAACCCCCTAAGCCCTGATCCCCAATAATAATATTAATTAATCCCTGGTGAGCTAGTGCCCTCCTGGCCCCAATCCCCAACAGTATTAATTGAACAGCCATATTGTGCTAGTGGCCGCCCCAAACTCTGATCCCCCTGTTTTGATATATTAACATTTCATTGGTGGTCCAGTGGATCCCCTAGCCTGATCCCCTGTGACGCCCATCTGAAACATACCTGGTGGTCTAGTGGCCCCCACTCGACAGCGCCAGACCACCCTGCTGCCCCCCAACTTGTACTCAGCTGATGACTGGCACAGCTCACCTCTTGCCACCTCGGCCAGCCACTGACTGAGCTCAGCATCAGTCTGTACTGTATATAGTACACGTTCAGTGAATGACAGCTGCTGTCATTCACTGAGCGCGTCCTACTTATAGTACACACTCATGCAGAGCTCAGTCGGCAGCTGACCACGGTGGTGAGAGGAGGACTGTGCCATTAACCAGCTGGGTATGGGTTGGTGGGGAAGCTGGGTGGTCTGGCACTGTCAGGTGGGGATCACTGAACCACCAGGTATGTTTGGGATGGGTGTCATGGGGGATCAGGGTGGGGGATCCACTGGACCACCAATGACATGTTAATATATCAAAATGGGGGGCTCGGGGCTCATGGAGGGGCACTAACCCAACATGGCTATTCAATTAATACTGTCAGGGATCGGGGCTTGGGGGGTGCTAGCCTATGAGGGATTAATTTAAATTACTATTGAGGGTCAGGGCTTGGGGTGGGGTCCGATTGCCAGGGCTATATAATAAATATTATTGGTGATAGGTTGGGGCACCAGCCCAACAGGGCTGTGTTATTAGTCATTTTGGGGATCAGAGCTGGGAGGGGCTGCCTGACTGCGGGATATAGGATGGGGCACATTGGCACAACCTCAGAGATGGCAAAGTACACCTCTACACCAGCTCCAAGCTGGGTAAATGTACTTGACGGGGTTGTCTCCGGGGTATTTTAAGAATTACAAATTAGGAGATGTGGCAATGCTTTTGAGAATAGACTCACAAGGCCGTAAACCCTTACCTATGCCGCATCCTAGTTTTTGGCAATAAGGATGGCATATGTCCCCATTGTCACAAGCAGCCTGTGTGTAGTCACAGGCTGCTTTTGAGAATGGCTCTGGGTGAAATTACTGGTGCAAGGTGCTACTTGCATCATTCATGTTTGAGGCAAGTCACCTTGTGCCATGCGAAGTCTTTTGAGAATAGCCCCCTATGTTTCTACAACTTTTTTGCCAGTTTTTAATGGTTTATATCCAAAAAAACAAAATATCAAATCAAACATTGCCTTGGTAACTAAACTTCCTTTTCTGTAGGTGTTTTAGTATTCCCATGTCAAATAATTTGGTACTTTTGATTAACATGGGTTTAAAAATGACATTTCTGGGCATGAAAAGTATGACAAATTCATAAGCAGAGATAATGTATGTCATGCACAGAATGATTCCTGTGAATGTGTTTCACTTGAAGTTCTTCATGGCACATTAATTGATAACATGTTCTGAAGAATACCAGCAGATAGACTAACACATACTGTAGACATTGAAATAAAAATGTCCCACTCCACCACCATCACAGAAACACATACCCTAGTGCCAGGCAAAAAATAGCACCATTACCTCCTGATTGTTAAGTCTGGTACCATGAGCCCATTCCCAGTGGCAACAAACACACCCCTCCTGGCATCACTTAAATTCCATTGTCATTGGTAGTATATGTGACTCCTTTTTTGTACAGGGCCAGCACCTAGAACCGGTCCATGGTACCAGTCATACCCTCCACCAAAAAAAGAAAATGTCTCCCACCCATGTTCATCCAACTCGGTAATGCCACCCCAATAAAGCCCTATGAACTACTCCTGCAGTAAATAGAAATACATTGCCAGGTGCCATACTCTGTGATCCAGAAAGTACTACAAAACTGTACAAGTTCCCCATGCTCCACAGTCAGAATCTTGTAGAAGAAGGAGGAGTTGGTAGCCTAAAATTGCACAAGCAAAGACACGCCAAAATCATGCTAAGGCTCCACAGGATAAATTCAAACCACTCTGGTTTGTCTGATTCAAAAAACACTTTATTAAACAGGTTCTGGCATTGCAGTACTCCCACCACACACTTCCAAGCACTTTTGAACACCATCCTGTGTTCTTTCTCAAGGCATGCTGGTGGCTTTAACCGGTTCCCAACTTAAGATGAACCATTAATTGTAAATTCTTAAATGATGTAAAATGTTCAATTCAAAATTACAAAAACATACACTTTTAACATACATTAACAAAGCAATAAAACAATTTGTTATAAAACATCCTTCCATTTGTACATTTTTATAATTGTTAATTGTACATTTTACATTTGTTATGAACATATGAATGTGCCAGCAGAAACAGACATTCTGGTCTATCAACCTCTGCTTGAGTGTGCAGCTAGTGCCCCTAAGTTCAGCTGCCCCACCCCCTCCCCTTTTGTCTCAGCCTCATCCACCTGTACTCTCCCCTGTTCTCTGTCCCATAGAAACATAGACTTTGATGACAGATAAGACCGCTTGGCCCACCATTTCCCTACCTACTGGATAAGCTGCAGATTCTAATTAACCGACAACCTATTTCTTCCTACCCCTCACAAGAATTGTCTTATGTCTGTCCCATGCTTTCTTGAATTCACCCACTGTTTTTGACCCCACAATCTCCTCAGGAAGGCCTTTCAAAGTGTCCCCTACCCTCTCTGTGAAAAAATACTTCCTCACATTACCCCTGAGCTGTCCCCCCTCTATCTTCAAATTGTGTTCCCTTGTTCTTGCACATCTCTTTTTCTGAAATGTGCTACCCTCTTGGACTTTGTTGATTCCCTTGAGGTATTTAAAAGTTTCTATCATGTCCCCCCTCTCTCTCCTTTCCTCAAGGGTATGCATATTAAGCTCCTTTATTCTCTCCTCGTATGGCTTCTGTTGCAGACCTTGCACCATTTTAGTTGCTCTCCTCTGGACTGTCTCCATCCTGACTATGTCCTTGTCGAGACGGGGTCTCCAGAACTGGACACAGTACTCCAGATGGGGTCTCACCAATTGTCTGTACAGAGGGATAACAACTTCCTGTTTTCTATTGGTGATACCTCTTCCTATACATCCCAGTATACCCCCGGCCATCCCTACTGCCTTCTCACCTTGCTTACTAACCTTTAGGTCATCTGATATGATTACCCCCAGGTTCCTTTCCATTTTTGTTATTGTTACTACCTCCCCTCCCATTGTGTACTCTTCCCCTGGGTTTTTGTCTCCCAGCTGCATTACTTTGTACTTCTTTGCACTGAATCCAAGCTGACATACTTCTGACCATTCCTCCAACTTTGCCAAGTCCCTTCTCATCCTTTCCACCGCCCCCCCCATGTATCAACCCTGTTGCAGATCTTTGTGTCATCTGCAAAGCTGCATATTTTTCCTGCCAGTCCCTCTGCAATGTCACCTATAAAGACATTAAAAAGGACCAAACCCAGTACTGAGCCCTGTGGTACCCCACTAGTAACCCCCCCCCCTTTCTTCAGAGTGGACTCGGTTTACTATTACTTTCTGTGTCCTGTTGTCCAGCCAATGTTTTACCAAGACTACCACCCTGGGACCAACTCCCAAGCTAGCTAATGTGTTTATTAATCTTTTGTGTGGAACTGTGCCAAATACCTTGCTAAAGTCTAGGTAGGCCATGTCAACAGCCCCTCCCTGGTCAACTACTTTGGTCACCCAGTCAAATAAATCTATTACATTCATCTGATGTGACCTTCCCACTGTGAATCCATGCTGCCTTGGGTCCTGTGCCCCACTGGCCTCTAGGTACTCAACAATTCATTCCTTCAGAAGCCATTCCATCATTTTCCCTACCACTGAGGTCAAACTGACAGGTCTGTAGTTTCCTGCCTCTGTCTTCCTCCCACTTTTGTGAAGAGGAATCACATCCACCCTCCTCCAGTCCTCAGGTACCACACCATCCTCCCATGATTTGTTAAAAAGGCTATTCAGTGGTGTCACTAGTTCTCCCCCTAATTCTTTTAGAATTCTGTAGTGAAGCCAGTCAGGCCCCATTGCTTTGTCCACCTTCAGTTTTAGGAGTTCTTTCAGAATCCTTTCTTCTGTGAAAGGACTGGGATCGACCCCCTTATCCAGAGTGCTTCTATTGATTGGATTAGGTACCTCTCCCTCTTCTTCTTTTGTGAATACTGAGCAGAAGTATTCATTCAGTATCCCTGCTTTTTCACTGTCCCTCTCTGCCCACCCACTGTCCCCTTTATTCAGCCTCACTATCCCTCCCTTTGTCTTTCTAAGCTTCCTAATGTACCTATAAAAGCTTTTATCCCCCTTCTTAACCAAGTTGGCTATCTTTTCCTCAGTTTGGGCTTTTGCTATTCTGACTGCCCTCCATGCTTTCTTCTGCTTTAACTGGCACAGTTCTCTATCCTGCTCCTTCTGTGTTTCCTTATACTTCCTAAATGCTATCTTCTTCTCCCTAACCTTCCCCGCCACCTCTTTTGATAACCATGGTGGTCTATTCTTTCGTTTTGATTTGTTTATTTGCTTCACACAAAGGCTTGTTGCCGCTGTGATGGAAGTTTTTATTTTTCCCCACTGTTGCTCCACCCCTCCTTCTTGCCAGTTTGCTAGTGCTTTTCTGAGGCACTCTCCCATTTTGACAAAGTCAGCCCTCCTGAAGTCCAGTACTCTCACTTTCGTATGGCTTGCCTCTGCAGCTGAGTTTATCGTGAACCACACTGTTTGGTGGTCACTTGTTCCCACATGGCTACCCACTTCTAAATCTGAGATCCTCTCTCTGTCCCAATTTGAGAGTACCAGGTCTAAGATTGCTCCCTCCCGAGTGGGTTCCAACACTAGCTGTCTGAGGCATGCCCCTGTAGGGCATCGAAAGTGGCCCTGCTCTTGGATGTGGCTGCAGCAAAGGTGCTCCAGTTAACATCTGGCATATTAAGGTCCCCCATTAACAATATCTCCCCTTTCTCTGCCATCCTAAGGATGCCTTTTATCATTTCCTTGTCCATTTCCTCCCCCTGATATGGGGGTCTGTATACAACCCCTGTGAGGACTGTGGTGCCATTTCCAGTCTCCAGGGTGACCCACAGTGCCTCCTCTCCTCCCTGTTTACCCTTTTGTTCCATTGCTTTGATCCCCTCACTTACATAGAGAGCTACTTCTCCTCCTTCTCCTCCTCCTCTTCTACCCTCCCTGTCTCTCCTGTAGATTGTGTACCCTGGTACATGTTTACATCCCAGTCATGGTTCTCTGTGTACCATGTTTCTGTGACTGCCACCATATCCAGTCGTCCCTCTTCCATCAAGGCCAGTAGTTCAGGGAGATTGAGCCTAGACTGTGGGCATTGGTACTCATTAGCCTTCATTTTTTGATGGCCTTACTCCTTTTTGCCCCATCCCTGTCCTTACTGCCATTGCCTTTTTCTCCATTTACACCTGCCCTTCTCCCTATCAATGTCTCTACCTTGGTGTTTACCTCACTAACTATCCTGATTTTTATTTTGGGGGGGCTAGGATTTTCCTGCTCCTCTTCAGTGCCTCCCCCTTGGCTAGTTTAAATGCTTGCCAATGAAGCATTTAAACCTATCATCTAGGATCCTGGTCCCCCTCCTGGACAGATGCAGACTATCGCGCCAGTATAGGCCTGCATCCCTCCAGATGGACCCCCAGTCCCCAATGAAGCCAAAACCCTGAGCTCTGCACCAGTTTTTCAAACATTGATTGAATCCCATGGTGTGGAGTACCCTAGCCTCACCCATGCCATAGACAGGCAGCACCTTCGAGAAGGTTACCGTGTGTGCTACTTGTCTAAGTCACCTCGCCAACTCCACAAACTCCTCCTCCAATGTTCTGATCCCTTTCTCATGCCCTTTTAAAGTTACCCACAGTTTTGCAGGATATCAACCTCTCTGGTAGGGCATTCCACTTCATCACCACTGTCTCTGTGACATAATGCCTTCTCATCTCCCTCCTAAATCTTCCCCCCTCTATTCTTAGCCCATGCCCTCTGGTGTCCCTTCCCTTCCTCAATTTAAAAACCCCATCAGCTCCACCCTTGTTGATTCCCTTCAGATACTTTAAAGTTTTGATCATGTCCCCCCTAACCTTCCTCTCCTCCAGGGTGAACATATTCAGTTCCCCCAGCCTGTTCTCATAGTCTCTTCCCTCCATTCTCTGTATCATTCTCATTGCCCTCCTCTGCACTCCCTCCAGCAGCTTGATAGCCCGCCTCAGTTATGGCCTCCAGAACTGCACACAGTACTCCAAGTGCAGCCTGACCAGTGACCTGTAGAGGGGCAAGATCACCTCCCTCCACCAGGATGAGAACCCCCTCACTATACACTGCAGCATCTTGTTTGTCTTCACTGTCGCTTTCCTGCACTGGGCAGAATTGTTCATGCTCCCTGTTACCATCACCTGTAGGTCCTTCTCCTCCTTCTCCTCGGTGATCCCCAGTTTCACCCCCAAGCCAGTATTCTCTCCTTGGGTTCTTTGCCCTGAAGTGCATAACCTTACACATCTTCACATTAAACCCCAGCTGCCACTTCTCTGACCACTCCTCCAGTTTGGTTAGGTCCCCCTGCAGTTGCTTCCATCCCTCCTCCTCATCCAATACTGCACCCATTTTGGTATCATCTGTGAACAGACTTATCCTGCTCACCACTCTGTGCATGATGTCTGAAAAGAAGAGCCCAAATAGCACCAGGCCCAGCATCGAGCCCTGCGGCACCCTACTCATCACTGGTCTAGGTGTTGAGAATTCCCCCACCTCCACTACTCATTGTAGCCTCCCATGCAGCCGGTTTGTAATACAGTTTGACTTCTTTGCCCCCACTTCCATACCATGTTAGCTTCTTCCAAGCTACCCATGAGGTACTGAATTGAAGGCATTGTTGAAATCCAAGTAGAGGACATCCGCTGCATGGTCCCTATCCATCTATCTTGTTACCCAGTCATAATATTGTATTAAGTTAGTTTGACAGGACTTCCCCGATACAAACCCATGCTGCCTCCCATCCTGGAAGTAACTGTCCTCTAGAAATGACACCAGCCTCTACTTCAGTATCATCTCCATAAGCTTGCCCACTATGGAACTGAGACTGACTGACTGATAATTGCCCAGTTTGTCCCTAGGGCTGCTCTTGTGTATTGGCAGCACATAGGTCATCCTCCAGTCCTGAGGCACATATTCCGTATCCAGGGTGATGCTGAACAGATCCACTAGTGGTTCCACCAGCATCTCTGCCATCTCCCTCAGCACCTTGGGGTGGATACCATCCGGCCCTGGTACCTTGTCCACTTTTAACATCCTCAATCCCTCAAATACTCTACTTCCCTCAATCATTCCATCCATCACCTCCCCCCATTCCAAGGTGGTAATGGTCCCCCCTTCTCCTGCATGAACACTAAGAAAAAGTATTTATTTAGTGCTTCCGCTTGTTCCTTTTCCTTTTCTGCCCACTCCCCACCCCTCTTTATCCTCACTAGATTATTCCTACACTTCCTTTTCTCTCTGACATATCTGAAAAAGTCATCCCCCCCAATTCCCTGTGCTAACCTTAGCTCCATTGATGCCTTAGCTACCCTCACCTTCTTGGTGACTTCCTTCAACCATCTTGCATACTTCTTCCTGTCCTCCTCCTTCCCCATCCTTCTTAACCTCTGGTACACAGCTCTCTTTGCCCTCACCCCCTCCATCACCTCGCTGTTCAACCAGCATGGTTTCCTTGCTCTGCTCCTCTTACTCTGTAACTTGGTGCAAGTTTCCATCGCCTCTGTAATCCCCCATTTAATAATGTTCCATTTCTGCTCCACTTCCATCCCTGGCCCAATGCCCTCAAGTTTCTCTTTCAGTACCTCCCACATTCTCCAGAAGTCCACCCTGCTGAAGTCCACCACCTTTGCTAGTAAGCCCCCTGACTCACTGCTCATCGTGATAGCAAACTACACTGTTCGGTGATTGCTTTCAGCTAGTGGGCCCTTCACCCTTATTCCCTTCACTGCCACACCATTCAACAGTAACAGATCTAGCATGTTACTTAGCCTAGTAGGTCCAGTGATCAGCTGTGTCAGGAGTCCCTCCTGGATTGCATCCAGCAGCACCTGCTCCCTAGCTCTGGAGGTGACCTGAGTGCTCCAGTCAACCCCCAGCAGATTGAAGTCCCCCACGATGACCACATTCCCCTTCCTATATACCGTCCTGATTTGTTCTGCTAACTCCCTGTCCAGCTCCTCTGCCTGGGATGGCAGCCTGTACACCACCCGGAACCTCAGCTTCCTACCCTTGGATTTTTTTTTTAATTTTATTTAGTTTTTGTTGACCGGGTAAGTGCACTAGACAAATCCTGCCTATTTTCAGGCACGACCCGGGGAAGGGGGATACAGATGAATGCCAACTGACCTTGAACCAGGTTAAGCTGTTGGTGGTATTTTTAAGTGAATGAGGAAATTGCCAGGACACGGGAAATTCCCACTCTTTTGATAAGTGCCATGGGATCTTTAACATCCACCTGAACTACCACCAATCCAGGCAGATGGGACCTCGGTTTAACGTCTCATCCGAAAAATGGCACCTCAGAAGTGCAGCACCCCTCTCATGCTGCACTACAGTGTCAGTACTGGGATATTAATCCAAGTGCCAGATGTGGGAACTGAACCCACAGCCCTCTGATCTCCTGGCCTCAGAGGCGAGTGTGCTACTACTGAGCCACTGACACTATTCCAGGAGCTGCATCCAAATTACCTCCATTCTCCTTTCCTCCCCCTCTTCCCTTGTACATTTGATCTCATCTCTCACATCATAGATTGCCACCCCCACTCCATGGTCCTTCCTGTACAATTTATACCCTTGGATTGCCAGATCCTAGTCCCAGTACTCGGTGGTCCATGTTTTCGTGATGGCTGCAATATCCACCCTCCTCACTGCAAAGAGCACCTGTAACTCAGCTGACTTGTTACCTAAGCTTCTCGCATTCAGTGAGACCACCCTCAATCCTGTCTCCTTCTCTTCCTTTCCGTGCTTCTCCTCCATCCTATTCCCCCCCCCCATGCAACTTCCCCAAATCCTTCCCTGCTAGCTTTGGGTCTAAGCTCGTTTGGCTCCTCTCTTTGGGATCCCCACCTACCAGCTGTCCATTCACCACCCACTAAATAGTTTAAATCCACCTTTGTCACTATATACCCCTCTAACTTCTGCTTTAATACCCCCCTTCCCCTCCCCACTCAAGTGCAGCCTATTCCCCGCTAATAGATAGTTATTGTCCCAGTATCTGCCCCAACCACCCACTACCCCATAGCCCTTGGACTGACATCACTCCCCCAACCATGTGTTGAACTCCCCAGTCCTCCCTTTCCTCACCATACTTGCACAGGGTACTGGGAGCACTTTTGAGAAAGCCACTGACTCCCTTATCACCTCGCACAGCCTTCCCACACACTCAAATCTCTCTCTCACTCTCTCCATCATCTCCCCCCGAGATTGTTCATCCCCACATGCACCACTATATATGGTTTCCTCCTACCCCTTCTTGCTGACTTTAGAATTGTCTGCCCCGCCCTATCTGCTGTTAACCCAAGTATGGACTCCACCCATGTGCGACTATGCCATTCCCCCTTGCTGCCCCATCTGATCCCCTTATGTATGGAGTCCACCAATACCAATACATCCCCTTCTTCATTCCTTGCTCTCATCCCCACACTTCTACTCAGGTTGGCACTTCTAGAGTCACCCATATTAGAAGCTCTACTGTTCGCTCCAGCAGTTACCCCCTTTCCTATCTACTCCCCCCTTTACTGCTCGCTTGCTATCCTCCACCTCCCCCAACTGCCCTGGGCTCCTCCCCCACCCCTGCAATTACCCTCTCACCCCCTCCATCAGTATTGCCCCTCTTCCCCTAATCTTCCCAAGTACCGTCCCTTGTGCAGTCTCCTCCTGTTCCCTCTCCTGCCCCCTGCTGGAGCCCATCCTCCTTTTCTTCCTCCCCAACCAGTGTCAATAGTACAGCAAACCTATTTCCTACCCCTTCTGTCCTGCTATGCATTGTCTCCTTCCTTCTGACTTGAGTCCCCCCTCTGTTGCTAGGCCCAACTCAAGTCCACCCTCCATCGTTAGGGTATCTGTCCAGTTTGCTCCTGCTCCCGCCACCTCCCCTAACCCTTCCCTCAACTTATTGTTCCTCCCATGTGCTGTCCTCATGTTACTCCCTGGTGAATTTCCACCTGTCCTAGAATCCTCCCCTCCCCAGCTCTCTGCTAAACCACCGCACCTCATCCTCAAGCCTCCTCCACCTGCGGCAGCTTGGACACCCTCCCAGCCTCCACAATTTGTTCATCCATATTGTTACCCCACAACCATTGCATCCCACAATCCTACCCATGGCTAGCACTACCTATTAATGAAGCAAATGGTAATACAGTACTAGCTATACTAATTGTACCAGTCCAGCCCCATACTCACTATACCTGCAGAAGGCGCAAGGCAATATTCTCCAAAGGTACCTACAAATACCTATAAATTATATTACCAACTATATCTACACAGTTCTGACTAATAGCTCCTGCCCTTCCTGCTATTGGACTGGAAGTTCCAGTATTCCTCAGTAGAAAGTAGAAGACTGCAGGGTGTTGCAAGGTCACTTTGGGACCTGTCCTACAAATGAAGGCCAAGCCCTGGGGTGGGTGGATGGGAGTAACCTCACAATCTGTGTCCAAAAACAATAAGCCAAGGAGTTCCCTGGCAGTGGCTAGTCCAGCCAAACCCACTTACAAACTGCACCATGCTTACAGAAATTCAGCCCAAACAAAACTGAGTCACAGAAGCCAGAGCCTGCTGAAACCAAACACAAAGCCAGTGAAATTAACTGAAACCTGCCCTTAAATACTTGCAGCAACTGAAAATCCAGCCACACCCACTGACAAAGTGCTCCAAACTTACAGAAATGCAGCCCAAACAAAACTGAGTCACAGAAGCCGGAGCCTGCTGAAACCAAACACAAAGCCAGTGAAATAAATTGAAACCTGCCCTTAAATACCTACAACAACTGAAAATCCAGCCACATCCACTTACAAACTGCTCCAAGTTTACAGAAATTCAGCCCAAACAAAACTGAGTCACAGAAGCCAGAGCCTGCTGAAATCAAACACAAAGCCCCCTTGTTAAGTAACCACAATTAATGGTTCACCGTAAAGTGATATTGGAAGGTTCCCCAAATGCCTTTTTCATGTAGTATGCTATTGCCAGCCATGCTTCAGATGTTGAAGCTGCAATTTGTTTTGTAAAAAAAGCTGTCATAGTAATTTTATTGTTATTTTTTATCAGTGGTTTGTTTCTGTCTACCTTCCAGTTTCTCTGTGTGGCCATACCACCAGAATGTTGTCATACGAGGGAGCTGTCAATGTTTTACATACTGCAACAAGGAATTCCAAGTAATTTATAATGTTGACTTAAATGTGCCTTTCTAAGAAGTACAGTCTCGTATGGTGGTAGTGGTGAGCACCTAATATGTAACTGTCTATAGCAAGGCATTGTGGGTACAATAAGAAGCTGATTTCCAGGTTTCTTACTGTGAGGTGCAGTCTCGTATTTCTATAGTGGCATCAACAATATAAGCTCTTGTATGTTTATTTTCAAAACAAGGAATTGTGCATACTGTATCCACCTATAAGACTTCTTTACTAAGAGATGTAGTCTCCTTTATCTGTAGTAAGAACAGAATAATAGCCTGTATACTAATTTACAAAGTGAGGCATTGTGGGTACAGTAAATAGCAGATTTTTCTATTTCCCTAATCAGAGTGCAGTCTCCTATTTTGGTAGTGTTGACAGCAGTACAATATGTAGCAAAGCTTCTGGAAAATGATTTTGTGATGCAGGTAGGCCACAAAGCTCATTTGCCATTCTGTGTAGATGTTTCACATTTACTGCCTGCTGTCAGAATGTAGGAGTGTGATGATACTTTTCTATGTTTCTGTTATAGGGCTTGAATGGCTGTACATAGTTCAGGAGTGTAATTATGGGTCAATGATTAAATGGCTCTGAGCTGCTTTCAGCCAATCAAATCACTAGACTTTTTCTACACATTATAATGCTAGATACAGCTACTTGCAAACAGTGTAAAGAGGCAGCTAAATACTGACAGTGTCCCTTTTCAAAATTTGTTTCCCTGGTATGATGTCATGGTTGGGGGTTGCAGCACTGAAGAAAAAAAGGGTTGGGTTATGCAAATGATGCAGAGCACTGAAATAAAAGGATTTTTCTTCATGGAAAACAGCACTATTTAGCAGTTTGAATGGTAGAAGGCCGAGTCGTAACTCTTACAGGTTACTACTCCCATTTGCTATGGCAACCTTGCAACATCATTTTAAGTTGAGAACTGGTAACGGCCTCCAGCATGTCTTGAGAAAGAACAAAGAGTGGTGTTTGAAAGTGCCTGGCAGAGCATGGTGGGAGTGCTGCAATGACAGAACCCAATTAATAAAGTATTTTTAGAATCAGACAAACCAGAGTGGTTTGAATTTATCCTGTGGAGCCTTAGCACGACTTGGGTGTGTCTTCTTGAAGAAGTTTCAGACCAGAACTTTGCAGTCTGTCCTGGTAGCCTGTTTTGCTACTTCTAGAATTGCACAATCATTTTACATGCCTGTCGTGCACTTGTTGCATTACAAGCTCTCATCTCTGTGAGGCACTAGACGCTGCTCATGGATCAGGGAGAGCCTGTAGTATATACTAGTATTTACTGGATTGACAAGCATGAGGATAGTGCCTTGTGAGGAATCAGTCTTCAGTATAGTCAATGTACTCTACATGGGACTGGGTTATAGTGGGTTAGATACAGGTGGGGTTTTTTTTTTTTTGGGGGAGAGTGGCTAGCATATGAAATGGGCTACCCAGATTAACCCTGCATATAAAATGGGGCCATATCACCACTGGGGATGGGTTTCCAGTGCCAGATTAATTTGTGGGGAGGGCACATAAACTGGCTTTAGGGAAGGACTCCCAATGCTAGGCTAATATGTCTTTATGTATATTCCATCACTAGGGATGGGTTCCAATACCAGACAAATCTTTGAAGAAGTGGTGTCTGCTGGTACTAGGGATGCGTTCCAGCTTCTGGAGTGATTTGGGTGCACTGGCTGCGAACTGCTAGGTAGTGAAGACTAATGATTAGACCACAGAGTTGTGAACTCAATGACCCAGATTTGAATCCCACTGCTGCTATTTACTCACTGCATAACCTTGAGAAAGTCACTTATAATGCCTATTACTGTGCTTAACCACTTCGCAATCTCTCAAATCTGTCTCTGTGATGTTAGAACCTCCATGTTTGTCTAAAAAGGTAGTAAGACGATCCCCCTTCTCTTACATAGAAACATATAATTTGTTGATAGAAAAGTATCGCTTGGCCCACAGTCTGCCCAGTTGTTCCCTGCGTATTCTGTCCCAGTAGACAATAACTGGTTTCCAGTGACCCTCCCCCATTTTCATTTACCAGTATTCCCCATGCCTATCCCATGTATTTTTGAACCCCCCCCCCACTGTTTTTACCCCTTCTATAGTACCTCTGGTTGCAGGCTGCTCTAGGCATCCACCACTCTTTCAGTGAAGTATTATTTCCTCATATCCCTCCTAAAGTCACCCCTTCTAGTTTTGTTGCCTGCTCTCTTTATCTGCTGCATGTGTTCATTTGAAACAGGCTCCTCACCTGTTTCCTGTTCACTCCTGTGAGGTACTTATAGGTCTCTATCATGTCCCCTCTCTCTCTCCTCTCCTCCAGTGTGTACATGCTGAAATCCCTCAGTTTCTCCTCGTACAGTTTCTCATGTAACCCATATACCATTTTAGTTGTCTTCCTCTGGACTGCCTCTACTCTCTCTATGTCTTTTCTGAGATACGACCTCCAGAACTGTACACAGTATTTCAGGTGTGGTTTCACAAATGATCTTTACAGTGGTAATATCACCTTCCTCTTTCTGCGTGTGATAACTCTCCCCTATGCAGCCCAGCATCTCACTGGCCCTGCCCACTGCCTTGTCTCTCTACCCTGTAACCTTGAGGTCATCAGATATTATAACTCCCAAGGTCCCCTCCCCCATTTTATACTCTGCTCCTAGGTTTCTATGCCCCAGGTGCATGAGTTCACACTTTTTGGCACTGAATCCCAGTTGCCATACCCTTAATCACTCCTTAAGTTTTCTAATTTTTCTAATGACTGAAATACAATCTGAACTCTGAAATCTGAAAACCCTAGTTTTCTAAGGTCCCTACTCATTTTCTCTACCCCTCTGGAGTATCCACCCTATTAAAAATCTTGGTGTCATCTACAAAAAGGCATCCTTTCCTTTTATGTTCTTCTGCGATGTCACTTATGAAAATGTTGAACAAGACTGATCCCAATACTGAACCCAGAGGCACTCCATTGGTCACTCCCCCACATTACAGCATGTGCCATTTACCACCACACTCTTGGACTGCAAAGCATTTTGGTATACACTTTATATGGAATGAGCTATATAAAACCAAATTCCTTTCCTTCCTTCTGGGAGGGTTACGTGCTTGCATTAGGATGGAGTCCTAGTGCCAGACTGATTTCTTTGAGTGGAGGGGCATATAAACTGGCAGTGGGGTTGGGATCCTAGTGAGGAACTTACTTTGGGTGTACTGGCACTGAAGCTAGGATGCCAGTTCTAGACTGATCACTTGGGGGTGGGTTCAGATTTCACTATGGGTGGAATACAGGGTATGGGAGATTACATGGGGGTAAAGGTTGTATTACTGAATGGAAGAGATATGGATAATCAATTTTTTTATTTACATGGCTTGGGATGTGATTGCACATTGGGTGTGAGGTGGGGAATAAGAATGCTATAAGGGTGGGGGAAGGGGATACATTATTTTAAAGTTCTGGTGGAGTTGCAAGAGGAGCATTGAAAAGTGCTATCATGGTACGGGAAGAGAAAAACAAGTATGTATTTTTTTAATTATTAAAAATGACTGCAAAAACAATTTTAAGATAATTTTAGGGTTTACAAAGTGTAAAAAGTATGAAAATCCAAAGTTAGGTTATTTGGCTTCATTACCCTGTCTGCTGGTCTTCTCTAGAAAAATGGTAACAAGGTTTCATTGTTAGCCGGGTGACATGCAATTTCATAAAGTAACCCTACCTGCTTGATTCTACAAAACAGGTGCAGTTAGTGCTATCAGACCTAGAACCCTAACTTTGGCTTTCAATACCTTTTACAATATGATTTTGAACCCTGATGTTTTGATAACATAGCTGTTTTGTAATAAATGATATCCAAGTAAACTTATCATGGAACACTAAGTGTATGTATTCTTCTGGTGTATGGTGGAACATAGTTCTTGTTCGTTGTTTATCTGTGCTGAAAAGCTGTTCAGCACAGACAAAAAAGTTCTTAGAATGCTGTTCAGCCCGTATGTGCAGAACAGCGTTCTAATGATTCAAAAGCTTTATGTAGGTGTACGCGCTGCACTTACCGAAAATCGCAGGATCAATCAAATAATCCATCTTGTTGCTGACTGCACCTCAGATACAAACACTGAACTGGCAGGATCAACCAGATAAGCTGACTAAGCAACAAATAAGTTGGCAGGATCAACCAGATATTTTTTTCTATTAACTGAAAGTTTCTCGCTTAGCGAGAATATGGCCGCCATGTTATTTTTTTTAAAAACCCTCCCTAATTAAACTAATAGCCAATTGAAAGATGTGCTAGCGATGTAGGCTGGTCTGGTTACCTAGCAACAATCAGTGACCCTAGCAACCAACCAGCTACATGGACCAGAGTGAAGCAGCAAAACTTTATTTATATATAAAATAGAAGCATTTAAGCTATATTTTAGGGCACCATACACTATAAAAAATACTATATGGGCAACCCAATGCAGAACCAGTGTGTTCTGCCACCTCAAGGTTCAAATCCCCTGGGACCTCTCCAGCTTTGCTCTTGAGGTCAGCGGGAATCAAAGCCCCTATGTGGCAGAACACACTGGTTCTGCATGGTTGCCCATCCAGTATTCTCTATGTCAAATATGAGGCACAGGACTGTCATTTTTGTTTTAATACTATGTCACAACAGTTAGGACAGAAGAAGCATTTCTGTTTAAATCCAAATTTTTGCTGGTTTATACCATTGACATCCTTAGATATAGGGATCTTAAAACTGATATACAATCCCCTTGGAGGAGGATCTCAAGGCTCTGAAAGTTCTGTATAATTTGGATTAGCAGAGTATGTACCCTACAGTGACACAGTTACATACAAATATACAGACTACAGTAAGTCTTTTTGTTCATCAATAACTAGAAAAGAGCATGGATTTGAAAACTAATACTTTGAGGTTCATTAGACCCTGTCCCAGGGGTGATGCTTTCGATGTTCAAAAAAAAAAAAAGAAAAAGAAACAAGGAAGATAAGTAACATAGTACGGTTGTGAATGTGCACACAAAAAAACATAGCTTACTATGGATAAGACTAGTTCATGACCCATAGAGGAAGCCACTTTTGCACCTGTGAAATTGCAGAAAGCTCACGTATTGTGTGACATTAAGTCTCAACCTCAGTTGATGCTTTAATTAAGTTTTCTGCAATTAATTTAACATAAGATATATAATATATGCAGTGTTTATGTTTCACTCAGGCTATCCTTCACCTTAAAGCTCTGGGCTGTCAACTTGCTTGCCTGCTTGCCACCTCCTCCTCCTATTCCCTACATAATGCTAATTAAGGTGCTCTCCTTACCCCAATGTAAGAATTCCGTCAGGCAGGTAGGTTTCTTGTACAGGATCTCTCACCTATGGACCTCATATTTTCAGCATTTTTGTTTCTGCTTTGTGAGCAAAGAATATCCAGTGCTGCTACTGTATACCTTGGGGGTAGCTTAATATGTTGTCTTCTTATTTACCTCTATTCTTGGGACATTTCAATCTATACTGTACCGATGTACCTGTTCCAGGCCTTGCCCTTGCCTATTTGCAATGCTTGTAAGCTGTTCCTTTGGTTCCCAGTGCCTTGTTGTTTCTAAACATTCACCACCCCATTTCTGTGCTGATTTGCTTTGTTGCTATATATAACTTTGCCTGCTTCTTGCCTTGTGATATACTTTGCATTTTTATGCATTGTATTTATGACATGTTTGCACTGCATTGTACTGTACTTTACTTTACCTCTTTCCCGTGCTCATCTTCCCCTTTATCCCAGGATGCACCTGGAAATAAACTGAGCAGATCAGTGTACCTTCCTGTTCAAATGTTATGTATAAACATAAACAACCAAATAACTCAGTAAATAAATAAGTCATGTTGACCTTAACTTCTCGCTCTGCATCTAGGGTTCCTCCTACTTGTTCCTGTAGAAGAGCATATGCCCGTTGCAAAGCTTGGTACTCCATTGTCAGCTGCCGAAAGCGAAGTTCTGTTTCTTCTTTTGCCATACTCTGAAATACCCAAATCAAAGTTTTCACCTTTAGACTCTTTCAATGTGGGAAAATACCACTTAGAGATGCCTGTTAGGCTGACATGAGTTAAAGAAGGACTTGAAAAGAATACTTAATTTCAAATGACTTGCGTGATATGTTTTATACAACAGTTCATCAGTTAAAACAAAAAAAATAAACATCCCTTGCATGCCACCAATGGTACTTTAAACTATAACAACAGCTGTTTCTTGTCAAGCAAATCTCAAAGCCCCAATTTTTCTCACGTTGGTATAGTCTGGCTCATATGAAGCACTTGTATTTCAGTATGGGACCATTTTAAAGAAGGTCAGTATCCCCATAGCAATTAAATTATTTAAAATATCTCTAGTTCAAACCCAACTTACTTATCTTGTTTCTATTAGATTTAATCACAATTCATATACATTACAAAGCTGCTGTTAGTAAGGCAGACTTTTATTAGCTTGCAAACAGAATCTAATATATCACGCAAATGACTGACAAAGCAGCCTGCAAACCCTTCCAACCAATTAGTGTTATGTACATCTGTATAACTTTAACAAGGTCATTGTGAGCAATGTGGGCTTCCCCAGCCTAAAGAGTTAGATATGGTCTTTTTGGCAAAGAGGGGCTCTTCATGTACAATATATACTCTGCCACAGCCACAGCTACTGTACGTAATTAAAGATCTCCCTCTCAAAATGAAATGAAAGACATATTATAGGGGTAATATTTAAATGAACTGTTAGCTAAACTTTTTAACAGAAACATGACCTTTCTTTGCAATTAAGCTACTGCCAAATAACAGTGGCAGTGGCGTGTCAAGCCTATCATTATATATAGAATAATGTATGGGTGGTTGTGTGTAACCAGAATTTTTCACACACTCATGGTGTGGGATGCTACATAAACTGCAAGGGCGAAGCCCAAGGGGTTTCTACTAGCATCCTGCAGTGAAGGTTTGTGTAAAATTCTGGTTCACACACCCACCCATACATTATTTTATTTAATTAATGGCCAGCATTTGTTATGCACAGATTTCTTAAAAAATAAGACCGTCAGAGAGTATAAAATTGCTGTAAACTTTTTTTATTTCAGTAAACATTACCTTGAAAGTAAAACTTTTAGTTTTTTTACGTGAAGAAGAAGATTCATTTTTAATTTTATTTTTTCTGGCTGTTTTGTCTGTCTGGAGGTCCGTACAGGTGGTTCAGAGTGGGTTGCTTAGCTCATGCGAGATTGACAGGTGCTGATTACAACTTTCCAGTTATAATCGAAAATACCAACTGGGAGTTTGTAATGGGGAAGAAATCAATTGTTTTCTGTGCATAAAAAATGCTGGTCATGAAATTTTAATTATTCACATTCACATCAGCATTGCAGTGCATCAGTAGTTGGGGTTCAACTGTGGAATCACAATTTTTAATTGATTCATGATGCTATGTATGTGCCACCTGATATGAACTGCTGTAGTTTTCCATAAACAAATCCTTAACAGGGCTGCCTGATGGCAACAGAAGTATCCAGGCAGGTCCTCTTTGGATCATTACAGAAACAAGTATTTGCCAGATCATTTAACTTTAACAGATGCAAAGTTGAACTTAAAGGAGAAAAATTAACTATATGGTTCAACTCAATGCCCTTCAAACAAAAAGTGTTGCGATCACCTAATGATATTAAAAACAAAATTGCTAACCACAGGTCCTTGACTGTAATAGTAACAATAGTACTGACTTTGAGGTGCACAGCGTTTTCAAACATACCACTTTGGTTACATAGAAACACAGAATTTGACAGCAGATAAGGACTGCTTGTCCCACCTTGTCGCCTTCTTTTTACCCTGCCTATACTGCCACCACAGACCTTATGTCATCTCTGCCCACCTTCCAGTAAGATTCCCTTATGCCTATCCCATTTATTCTTGAATCTCACCACTGTTTTCACCCCATCATCTCTGCTGCAGGACTGTTTCAGACATTCACCACTCTTTCAGTGAAGAAGTACTTCTTCTCATCTCTCTTGAATGTACCCCTTCCAGCTTCATTGCATGTTTCCTCAATCTTCTGCATCTTTTTTCTGCAAATTACTACCCTCCTGTACCCTATTTATCCCTGTGAGGTATTTATAGGTCTCTATCATATTCCCCTTGCCCCTTCTCTTTTTGCGGGGGTAAATATTGAGGTACTTTAGTCTCACATCATAGGGTTTCTGATGCACTCCCCTGCACCATTTTAGTTGCCCTTCTCTGGACAGCCTCTGCTTTGTCTTTGTCCTTCCTGAGATGTGGTCTCCAGAACTGGACATAGTACTCCAGATGGGGTCGCACCGGTGATCTATGCAATGGCAACACAACCTCCCACCTTCTGCTGGTGAGAGCCCTCCCTGTGCACCTCAAGATCCCACTGGCCCTGCCAACTGCCTTGTTGCACTGCCTCACCCCCTTGAGTTCATCAGATATGATTATTCCCAGGTGCCTTTCTATTTGGTGAATGTCAGTACCTCTTCTCACATTTGCTGCTCCACTTCTGGGTTTCTATGCAATAAGTGCATGATTTTGCACTTTCTGGCACTGAAACCCAGCTGACATACCCATGACCTCTCTTTGAGTTTTTTCAGGTCTCAACACATTCTTTCCAACCCTTCAGGAGTATCCACCCTATTGCAGATGTTGGTATCCACAAGGAGGCAAACCTTTCCTTTTAGTTCATCTGCAATGTTACTTATAAAGACAGTAAGGAGGACCTGACTCACTACTGATCCCTGAGGCACCTCGCTGGTCACCCTCCCTTCCCCAGAGTGAATTCCATTTACCACCAACCTCTGTTGCCTATCCCATAACCAACTTCTTACCTAGTTTACCTCCTTTGGACCCACCCTTAAGCTTCCCAGTTTCCTTATTAGTTTCCAGTGTGGGGTGGTGTTGAAAGCCTTACTGAAATCTAAGAAGAGTAGACAAAGTGTACTGTGCTCACCAGAAAAAAAGTGAGGGGTGCTAGTCTGGGGACTCATTTCACTTTGGAACACCAAAACCAAACAGTTCAGCACTCCACAATTGAAATGGAAGGAACCGGCCTTCCTTGATCAGGGTCAGTAGATCTGTTACCCAGCTGCTCCAGTGGTTCACCCAATCAGAGCTTCATCAGGAAGGCTAGAAATTTGTGTCTTGTACCTTTACCTGCACGAGTGAGTGATGACTAATAAACAGCACAATAACTTAGTCTGGAGAGTTCTCATTATTTCTGTCACCATTTTCATGCTTCCTTCCATTTCAATTGTGGAATGCTGAACTGTTTGGTTTTGGTGAAATCTAAGTAGGCCTCCTCCACTGTTCCACCATGCTCTCTTTCCCTGGTCACCAAGTCAAAGAAATATATCAGATTTGTCTGACATGATCCCTCCTCTGTGAAGCAGCTTTAGATATCTTTATATCAGTTGTGATGTGGTGACTGTGTGAGGCTGCAGTATGGCTACCAATATAGTAGACACCATTTCTTTGCTAGAAAATCTAACAGAAGCAAAGCTGCACAACACCAGAACATCATGCTGCTACCTAGGAGATAAGGGCTGACCTTCACTCCCTAGAATCCCACACTGTGGTCAGCTGGAAACCAGGCAAGTAGCAGAGACAAAGTACTTGGTTCCTTGCCACTGAACACTCATATGCCCCCTGCTGGCCAACCAAATATCATGGTTGGCATAAGCCATGAAAGCAGGTGTTTGCTTGCTCCCCTAACCAGAGGAAAAATGCAGCGGTGGTGGACCAAACATCAGTTTTGAGGAATGGTGGAAAAAAATCAAAACTATTATAAGATAGAAATAAACCAGCAAATGTCAGATCCTCAAATGTATGTAAGGTGGGGAGAAGGAGGGAGCATGTTTTTTTTTTTTAATTTAGTAAACTTCACATAGAAACACAACAAGCTAAATGCATATTAGCAGAACAGATGAAAAAGGATCAGTTACGTACAAAGAACATTTCCCATGGAAGTAAATATACAACACCACCAATAGGACCCCAAAATCCCCACCCCACCCAACCCACCCCTCAGACTGTAAAAAGAATTGAAAACATTATGGAAATAGCCTTACAAAAGAACACAGAGGAGAAGGCAAGGAAAACTAAACTTAAAAGTAGGTAAAGAAAACTGGAAAACTAGAAAAAGAGGTAGCCCCTTTGGCCGTGACCCCCTTTTAATAGTTGTTCCAGTTACTTATCCTCGCTGGAGATTGGGAAGCCAGGAGAGAATACAATGGTTCCCATCTGGAAGCAAAGAGATCAGGATGGTGTCTAAGTGAGGTTATTTGCTTCTCCATTAGCAAGGCTTGAAATATTTCCTGTTGACATTCAGTATGGGATATGGTTTAGGTCTTGTTCCAGTGGTGGAGAATGACAGTCTTAGCCAGCATTGCTATTAAGCCCTTATGGTCCTCACGAGAACCAAAAAGCTGTGGGGGAAACTGTCCAAGTAAACATACTTCTGAAATGAAAAAATCTTCAAAGCCAAGGAGTGTGTCTAGGAATTGTTTGATGGAGTTGCAAAAGGGGATTACCCTAGGGCAATCCCACAAGACAGAAACATAAAAACATATACTTTGACGGCAGATAAGGACCGCTTGGCCCACCTAGTCTGCCCAGATGCATTTGAGGGAACAATCTGATTTGCCCCATCTAAAACATAAGGGGAATACTGGTTTGCCCATCCAAAAAAGTTTAGTTGGGATGTAATACATGGTGTGTAGGACTTTTTATTGAAGCAAGCAGTAACGATCTTGCTTGATAAACTTGTACAATCTCTTTCATACACACTGCCATGTGGCACAGTCCCATTGCAGGTCCACAGCCTGCTGCCAATACTGGCAAACCCCCAAGGAGTTGGCAGGATCCAGGGTTTGAAGAAAATTGTATAAGCCAGAGACAGGGAAGGTTGGACCACAGCCATGATAAAGGTTTCCTGATTGCTGCCTCCTTCTTTGCTTCAGGGGTATGGACCAAAATAGGAAGCAATAACATGGGAGATTTGGAGAAATCTGAAAAAAAATGAAAGGGGAAAATTGAACCATTCCCTGAAGGAAGCAAAAGAAGGTAACCTATCCTCAGCCAAGAGCTCCCCCACCATAATACTGTGCAATTGCTGGCAAAAGGCAACAGGGATAGGGTGAGATGCAATCCAAAAATTGCTATTGCCAAATATAGGTTGCTGTAAAGTTTTTGACCACCAGACGCCTAGATATGAAGCAAGTTGACAGTGTGTCTGAAGTGACCAAAATATTGGGGTTTTCTTTAGGGGAGCTGGAAGCTTTGTGTGATGGTTTAATAAAAAAGAGACTATGGGGAAGGAGTCCTGACCCTCGACAGAGATCACTTTCAATGCGCAACCAAGAGGGGGTATAGCCAATGCCCACATCACCATCTGCAATCAGCCCCCATCTAAGATACTTGCTTGCATGAAGGGAACAGTAATATAAAAAGAAGTTTGGGAGTCACAAGCCCCCCCCCCAACATTTTTTGCATTGTCAGTAGGGAGCATGATTTAATAATCTCTGGTTCAAAAACAAAAAAGTAAGCAGCACACTCTCTCAATACACTTTGTCATTCAAACAACTAACCAACTGCTCCATGAAATGTCAGTTGATAGCAGGACAGGGCAGTGATGACAGAACTAAATCAGCCCTGTTTATTTATTCTTTCATCAGTTGTCGAAACAATTCACATAATTATCATACAATAGGCAAGCCATAGTGAAAACATACACCTTCTGTGGATACAACCCCTTAATCAAAGGAGTACAGTGTAAGGCATTGTAAGTACATCATTGAGGGTTCACTGAAAGTTATTACTAATGTATCAACAAAATACTGTTGATAAAGCAGCATGACTAATTACATGCAACTTAAAATCCCAAAAACACAGTAAGTCCAAAACACGTGCATCATGCCAGGGCTGTTGACATCTTGCTATATACATAAAGATATACACAGTCCCTTATAAGCCTTGTATCAACCCTGCTGAAGATGATTATCATCATGTGGTGGGAGAGATGCTACCCAGAGGGTGCTTTTCAGGGGAACAAAATGGGGGTGGACTTGAGGAGTAGGTAGGGCTCAGGTAGGGGATTGTTCCAAAATATTTAATGTGATCTTGGAAGGTGAAATATGGGTATCTGACACAAGTGAGGGACGGGGGAGGTTTCATTTTTGCTAAACTCTTGGTCTGTGCCCCAATGATAGTCCCCCCCCCCCAGGCTAGAATTGAATATTCCAATGAGTCTTTATCTGCTGTCAGAATCAATGTGCCACTTAGAAAAAAAACTGTTTGTTTGCTTGTTTAGTCATGTATGTGTGTATTTATTATTTGTTTATGTATTTATTGTAATTTTTGACCCGGAGAGGCACACCAAGGTAATATTGCATGCTTCCAGGTATGTCCTGGAGGGTAGGTTGCATAGACCTGTTTTACTGAAAGGGGGAATGTTGGCCATGACACCAGGGAATTTCTCCAACTCTTGGTAGAGGGTACTGCTGGCCATCTAACCAAGATGGAGGATCCTGAGGCTGCAAAGGAGAATGGTGAGCTGCTTTGGAAATGTCCTCCCTCCCACCCGGAGAAAGCTAGGACAGTGGTATATGGAAGCAGACTCCTACTGGTGAAGGAGCTGAGTTGGAATTAGCAGATATAATTTCTGGAAGTGACAATTTACCAGTAGCAGCAATCAGAAACACTGAAGCTGCAGAAGCATAGCTTGAAAGAGTGATGACAGAACATATGAGAATGCTGGTATCAGTGCTCACCGAAGATGAGGAATGTTATTGCAAATGGAGAGTGGCATTGAAACAAAGACAGAGTTTTAATTTGCAGAAGCCCAGAAGAGAAAAGATGAGAGAGCACCAAGGTACAAATGGGAAAGATGGCAGAATGTGACTCAAGTACACAGCATATTTGTGACATGGGTCCAGCTGACACTGACAATCAGCTGACACAGCAAGATCAAAGTACCCCAATGTTAGTCAGAAGGTGGATAATGATAGCTTTTAGAATACAGGAACTGTGGCTGCCAGACACTCCCTGGTCACCTGACAGAAGAAGGGTGGATGGTACATGAAAGGAAAATGGATTCTCAACCAGCTTGGAGTTTTATTATTTAACTCGCAAACACAGCAGAACCTAGACAAACTCGTTGATTTGGGAGAGCAACCAGGACCAAGTTACATGGCAGCAGCCCTAGGTAAAAGAGGCAGCTTCCATTATCAGGTCCCAGACTACTAGGTACTTAAAATGCTGTTGTAATTATTGATACAATGGAAGAAGTAGTTACAGGGGAAGGTAGTGCAGAGGTGATAAACAGTAACAAAAATGGACAAACACTGTTGAGAATGACACAACAAAAGCACTTGTTCTGGAAATATAACCATTAAACAAATAGAGGGCATTTTGGATTTGCAAAAGGACAATGGGGGGGGGGGTTGTACAACAGTTTACTACTATATCAGAGGAAGGAATCAACCATATCATTACCTCAGTTATGGCAGAGACATGAAAAGCATTTGGAAATTTAGAGGTACAGGAGCCAAAAGAAGTTACTGGTAATATATCAGAAATTATAAACCTAAATGAATCTGAACCTCCTGGTACTTCCAGAAAAATCACAAGTGAAAATGTTCATCACTCATAGAAGTCCGCTTCTGAAGGATACTAGCCACTACACCTCTGGATGTAACTGACCAGAATAAGGATGGCTCCAGAAGCTGCATTTTGAAATTTTTAATACTACTAAATGTCAGAATTTAAATTTGAATCAACCAGGACACACAAGGATACATTACAATGGGTTACTGCTATTAGTATTCCTTTTATGATTTTTAGTGTATTTTTAGAGTGCCACTAATTTGTCATCTTTTTGTGCTGCTCATTTGCTTATGACTAATAGAGTGACTAAAGGATTTTAAAAGAAAGAAGTCTGGTATATTGTTATTCATCTGATCTCCCTTGTTTAGGTTAATTAATTAATCAAGGACACTCCAACCAGTAACTTAGACAATATCTATAGGTTTTATTTTTGGGGCTTACCTTTTTAGAGATCACAATGGTCAGCACTAGAGGTGGAAAAACAGTTCTCCGCCATTAATAATCAGTTTTCCTTAAAGTAGTAAAACTCAGAGGAGTGAAAAGCTAAAAAGGTTTAAATCTCAAAGTACTGATAAGCTGCTGGCTAAGGTAAATTCAGCCAAACTAAAGATAATGGATTTCCTAGGGGGGTCTGACTCTCACTCCAGATACCCTCTCAACTCCTATTGTTAATTCACAGGAGTCATTTAATGTCTAAAACGTTAGGTCCCAAATGAACCTCACTAGCTCACTTCCAGTTGATGGAATATCTATATTACCATCTGATTTAGGACTCTCCATGGAGCCCCTTGATTATAACTGTTCTGTATTGGTAGAAAATTCAAACTTAAACTTCATTACTTTTTCTCCTGAAGAACCTTCACCAGATGATTCATAGTTTTACCTTTCTATGAGATGGGTAGATTTTTCCCATCTCTAGGATCAAGGGTGAAGGGGAAATTAGTTACTTTAAAATGATCTTCATATCCAGATAATTTAACTTCAGCAATTCAATTTCTTAGTAACACTGTTGAGGGACTTAAGAAACTGATGCCAGCCAACTTGCTTGATTTAGGAGAATCTGGACCTGAGGACAGAAACAATCTGTCACTAACTCCAGAGCTAGCACCAGCAAGATCAATCCTTACTTCACCTCAGAATTCAGTGGAATATGATAAGAAGCATTTTACAAATGAAGGAGATCTTGTATCACCCTCTTCTTTGTCTAAGCAAATTTTGGAAATAATAAAAAATACATATTATGTTAATGTAGTAATATTGCAGAATATGTGGACTTTGAAGGAGGAAATAGCGAATATCAGAGCAGATGTATTTCATAATCGAGCCCTGTTAACACAATTTAGGAATAAGTCTCAGGCACAAACTAAGAGTTTTACTGAAGATTGCCAGGTATCTCCAACTGTATCTAGAGAAAATAAAGGTATTCAGGCTAAACTTCCTTCTGTGTTTTCAAAGGAAAATGTTATTATTATTTTAGATTCAAAAGCAAGCTAGAATATGACAAAAAATTAAAAAAATCTATTCCTAGGAGGATTAAGAAGAAAAATATAACACAAAAACAAGGCCTAAATCTAAGTATAAATTCCCTGGATCTGTCAAATTTGATTTGGAAGGGGGTGGTAATATACAATCAGTACAACCTCATATGAATTTATCAGCTCATTCAATTATGACCGAAATAAAGAACAATGGTCTCCTTTTTTCTCTGAGGCTAATATGCCAGAAATGATCCAAGGGGAGACTGAGGAGCAATCTCTTCATAGTTGAGGTGTTCCTGATAACCCGGGGAATTATACTCTTACTTTCTTTGGCTTTGATAATGATCAGCCTCAGATAGAGCTAGAGTTTTTAATTGAAATGTATGGCATTAGTTAATTAGATGCCCAAACTCCTGAAAACTGTACAAAATTGATTTGTCATCTATTACATATCCTTTCTACGTCTGATGGTATTTTTGTTACTCGTCCACCTAACAGTAATGTACATTTTCCTGATTGCTTTACTGTTTATCCTTTAGTACAACATCTTGTATTGGTCCTAAGAAGCACTGCTTAAGTTAAATGGCATTAATAGTTCACCCCCCTCAGAAAGTTCTAGTTAAATCTGAAAGCCAGGCATTTATTATATGCAACAGGGACAATGGGGAGGATATTAGAAGGGCAAGAAGAATCTCTGAGGTCATTTCTAAATTTATAGGGACTCAATCACAAACTTGGGAAAATAAAACTCTTTCACTTTTCATTTGGAAAGTCTCTAAAAATGAACTATTTGGTCTGATTAAAACATGATATTGCTTCCTTTTTTGTCTCATACCCTTAGACTAGTCTTAAAATTAAATGGAATTGAGTGGAGCACAATACATAGCAGAATTACGAATAGTCTACAAATTGATATGCCTTTTAGGAACCCTAGGTTGCAGTATCAGTGTTAGATGCCTCCCCAGCATTGAATGGGTATGGGGTCCTTCTAACTGACATAAATACTATGGGGTTTAATAAACAAGCTGGGCTTGAGTCTCAAAATGGGCTTAGACTGGCACAAGCTGCAGCAAACAGTAGCTAGCTCTGATGCCCGGTGCACCAGGGACCCTGCACCTGATTCTCTATTGGGCAGGGTCCTGGTGGGAAAGTCCCATAGCTTGCAGCAACCATGGCCATATGCCTAACAGAAGGTGCATTGGGAGAGCTTGCTGCAAGCTGCAGAGTGGCTGTGAGCCACTCCAGGGTCCCCCCCTCCCCGATCCCTGAAGTGACTCGTAATGAAATAAAATATTATTGCCCACTTCTCTGGTGTTCTAGCAGTCCCCTTCCCCGATCCCTGATGTGACCTGCAAAGAAAATAAATATTCTTGCTCACTTCCTTGGTGTTCTAGCAGTACCCTTCCCCAATCCGCAATATGACCCATGGTGAAAAGAAAAAATATTACCCACTTCCCTGGTGTTCTAGTTGTCCCCCCTCCTCAATCCCCAATGTCCCTGTTATATCTTACCCCTCTGACTCCACCTAGAAACCTTACTCTTTACCCCATTTGTGATTTTGGCTGCTGATCAAAAGATCAGATTCTGATGAAGCCTGGCAGAGTCCAGGTGAAATGTTAACTTATTCGCTTTAGCCACTTTTGTATTCTTTTTGCATGTTTGATATATAAAACGCTATGAAATTCACTTATAATAGCATTTCCGTGTGTTGCTTGTGCTGTGTGGGTGCTTATTTTTTGTATTTAATGAATTGCCTTGAATAATAGCACCACACAGTGCATCCTGGTGCTCCTATTTCTTCAGTTCTAGAGAAAAAAAATCAGAATTTGCCACACCTCTGCTTGCATATTTATTGATAGTTAGGAGCTCATATAAGATGAGGGGGGCACTAATTGGATTCAACATGATGAGATGTTTAGACAATGGATGAGGATGTGAAATGTGACAAGAGGCAGGAGGACATATGGTTTGAATGGTTTGAAACTATGACAGTGGAGGGAGAATGGGAAAGGAAGGTGGGTACTGTACAAAGTGCTACTGGGCTTACAAAAGGGCTTTTGAGCATGCCTTCTCAAAATGTGGGGGATTGTGCCTGGCATCCAGGTGCAGAACCTAAGGGGAGAAGAGCACCGGTGCAGGGTACACAGGCTGGACATGGGGGCCATCAGGGGGATGGTTGGAGCCCAGCAGGGAGGGGGATAGGTTTTACGGGGGTTGAGACTACACCCAGGGCAGCAGATAGAGGTTTTTTGGGGGGACAGGGGGTTTCAAGTTGACTTTGTCACCCATTAAATTGGAGGTCCTAGAACAATGGATGCAGGGCTACCCAGATCGCAGGGAGCAGGGTTTTGGAGCATGGTTTTAGGGATGAGTTTAGCTTACTACTTAAGGGGCACAGGGAGGGAGCTGCGCGGCAAAAATCCTGAGCTCAGTAAATGGGCTGGAGTTCTTGCTGACCCAGAAAATACAAAAAGTGGTCAAAGCAGGGCAGGTTGAAGGCCCATTTCCCCCATTTCAGGTATTTAGGGTGTCACCCCTGGGTTTGGTCCCCAAGAAGCATCTGGGTCATACATCATTTTTCATATCCACAGGGGGACTCAGTGAATGACAGGATCAATGAGAATGATAGTAAAGTCACTTACGCCACCCTTGAAGAGGCTGAGACACTGATATGGGCAAACAGAGGGGCATGGCTGGCAAAGACAGACATAGAGGCTACTTTCCAGCTGCTGCCGGTCCACCCCAAGAATTGGGATGTGTTTTTTTTTTTTTGGGTGGGGGAGCATTACTATTTCGCCAAGGCAATGCCCTTGGGGTGCTCCGTAGCATGCGCTTCTTTTGATCTAGTCTGCTCCTGGCTGCAGTGGGTCTTTCAAACCAGGTACGGGTACAAGGCAATCATCCACTACCTGGATGATTTCCTTTTTATAGGGGCTGACAGAGGGAAGACAGAGCAGATATTGGGGCATTTTCAGAAAATGTGCCAGGAGTTGAGGGTGCCATTGGCGCCAGACAAGATGGAGAGGCCTTGTCAAAAAATCGAATTCCTGAGGGTAGAAATAGACAAGGTGGATGAGGCTTTCCAATCACCAGCGAAAAGGGTGGGGAGACTGAGGGAGCTAATGACCACAGTGCAGGGTAAGAGGCTAGTGCAATTGCAGGTGGTTCAGCAGTTGCTGGGGCACCTCAAGTTTTGCCTGCAGGGCCATTGCGCTGGGGTGTGCATTTACACATTGCCTGGCCATGGCCACGTGTGAGGCCTCCAGACCACATTACTGGGAGTACATGTCGAGAGGTGTCAGGGAGGACATACAGGTATGGGAGACTTTTCTGTGGGATTAAAATGGGGTGACCTTTTGGCAAGATGGTTGGGTATTCTACACTGATATGGACCTGTACATAGATGCAGCAGATGGATTTGGGATGGGCTCATATTTCAGAGCTAAGTGGTTTTCAGAACCCTAGCCAGAGGAATGGGCACATAAATTGCTTGTGTAGGACTTTGGGATACAGTGTATGAAAAGCAGTATGTAAGTAAAAATTCTATACTTTTCCACAGTCCCAACAGTACCAGTATTTAATAAAACTTCCAGTGGTAGTCAGAAGTTTCAAATAAATATTTCCTACTTTGTCTTTCGATTTTCCTTAATGACCTTGGCTCTAACTTTTCTTCCACTATATCCCCTGGACTGAAGGATCACAAGGATTGTCAACATGTTTGCTCAGTAGCAGCCCAGCACAGTACCATATAGACTAACAAGCATGTTTGATCTCTGGCAGCCCCAAGATGACTAAGGCAATAGTGCACACACTGCACTTACTCCTTAAGCAAAACAGTGAGTTGTCCACTACAGACCAGTGGAAGAAACACTTGTTACAGTCCATAGTAACATATCCAAGAAGCAGCACAGAAGCAGTTTGAAAGAAGAGCAGTATAGTGCATAAGCAATAAAAGATGACAGATCATTTCGGGAGGAATTTAAAGCCTGAGGTTTGATGGGCGGAGCTACAACGTCGCTCCCCCATTGGGCTTAAAAGGTCACGTATCCTGGACCCCATTCAGGATTTGTTTTTTGTTGCGGCCGGAGGTGCCACTCTTCCTTGCTCCATTTCTGCATCTAGTCTATCCGTTCTTGTGGTCGCCTCCAGCCGCCATCTTCCTCCCTGTATCACTCATTTCTGTGGCACTTCGTTGCTTGTCGCTGGTGCTTCTATCTAATCTTTGTCCCCCCACCCTTGCACGCCCTGTCTGTTCCATTGCCTCTCTCTCTGCCTCGGCCCCAGACCTTTTCTGTACAATACCTCTTGCACCCTCTCCTGCCTTGCCTTGGCTTCAAGCAGCCTTTCTGATGTCTCACTGCCATTGCATGCCACCTCGCTGTGGCCCTCCTGTGGGATTCTTTGCCACCTTTCATGGTGCTCTCTCTTCCTGTTCATACCTACATGCTGCAGTCATTTCAGTGCTTCCCGTCCAGAAAACCTGGCACTCAGCTCTGCCGCCAATCTGCCGCAGACCCGGGTGTCTCCCATGGGTCTCGTTCAGCTTGCTTATGCAGTTTTGGCAGCTCCCTCTCCTCTCTCTCTGGCCCATCTCTCTGGCTCCTGTCCTCCTCATTATGGTCACCTGTAAGCGCTTTTTCTCCCTCATCAGTGTGACCCTCAAGTCTTCTGTCTCTCTTGCTCTCTATTTGTCTCTCTCCTTGCAATTCTAGCACGAATTCTCTTCTGCTGCGACCTAGGGACTCGTCACCACCGGGAGGCCACTTCTCTTCTTTGACTGCTTTGAGCATGTTCTGATTACGGGTTCAACCCCAGCTCACTCTTGCTTATTTGATTCCATGACTACCTGGGCATGATTGTTGCTTGGTTCATCACAACCTCCCATCATTTTATCTTGCTCTACTGTGCCTGGACTCTCATCTTTCTTCCTCATTTCTGTGGTTCTATTTCTCAGCTTCCTTATTGCCTGTTTGGTTATTTAAACTCTCCCGGCTCTTTGCCTTGTTTTGTATTGCTTGACTTGCATTATTTTGCTACCGCACAATGTACCTGCAGTTCTGCTTGTCTCTTGTTGCTGCCTGCTTCATTTTGTTGCATTTCAGGGGATGTGTGGGTTTGGAGCCCCTCTGATGTATTCTTGCCTGTCATGGATGACTGCAGCATTTCTGAACCTTACGCTTTCCTTTTTATTGGTGACTTTAACTCATTTGCTCCAGGTGGCCATTTTGGGTCAGATCCAGCAATGGATGGTTCCAATGCCATATGGCATGTATGGGAACAAAGGAGTTTTTAATGCCAGAATCAATGTTAATAATCAGATAGAAAACCATTATAGTTAGTTTTTTTCAGAACCTCAACATGATTAACCCTAAAGTAAGTAATATTAGAAACTCCAAGGATAAGAAACTTAATCATCAGGGTAAGCTATTGTATAAAATAATGTCAGACTTGAGTTTATGTTTTGTAAACAGTCATGTGCCTGGTGATCCAGAGGGTAAATATACATTTATTAGGCATATGGGATCTTCTATTATTGATCTAGTCTGGGTTAATCAGGATGCCTTAAAATTTCTGTTTAATTTTGAGGTCCGGGATTATCCTGATTCTTGTTTATTCACTGTTACTTTTAACTTTTCAAACACCAAGAATGGATGGTAACCTTAAAGAATTAGACGGCAAAATGAAGCTATCATTGTATTTTCAGAACTGTTATATGTTGATCCCTTAATATCTTTATGCAATGAAATAGTTTCCGCTTCAGATAATAACCAAATTATCAGTAAATGGGTGGAAATTTATAATTACATTAAACCCTTATTTAGAACCAATATGATAAGGGAGCATTTTTATTCAACATGGTTCGATAAGACCTGCCAGATAGCTAAAAATAAATTAAATAGATACATCAGATACTGTACAAACCATAAATCCAGGAAAAATCTTAGTTCTCTTAATAAAGTAAGGAAGAAACATAAGAAATTATTTGACCTTGAGAAGCAACAATGCCAGAAAAGTATGTGGAACAAAATAAGAAGAACAGTTACAACCAAAGACACCACAGCCTTGTGGTCTTTGGTTAGCCATGGCTATAACCAATATTCAAGGGAAGTGGAAGCATATATGTCACCACCATTACGGGAGGAGCATTTTCAATCTCTTTACTTCTCACACACAGAAGACATTGGAAATGTTAATGTCAATGAACTGAGGGCTGAAACTCTTACATTTCTCGTCAAGGCCTTTCTGTATATATTGGGAGGGAATAAAGCAAGCTTTGTCCTCAATTACATCCAGTAAAGCTCTGGGTCGAGACCAAATTCTATCTGAGGTTCACAAAATGTTTCTTGATTAGTGGCTTTCTGTCTTTTTAGTAGTATTTAATAGACTTGTCCAAGGAGAAAATTTCCAGATAGCCAGAAGTATTATATTTCCTATATATAAAAAAGGGTAAAGCTTCTGATCCTAATATATATACACCCATTAGTCTCATTGATACATCTCAGAAGGTGTTTTGTAAAATAATATTGCAGTGGTTACAGTCCAGGATCCTCGAACATCAGCTGTTGATGAGACACAGAATGGTTTTAGGAGTGAATGTTCTACTTTTCAACACTGCTACATTTTGACACATCTTCTTTATAAATATGCATGTATTAAGAAGTCAGAACTTTATTGTTGTTTCACGGACCTCAGGTCTGCCTTTGACAGTATTAGCCATAAATTATTATGGCAGAAATTTCAAGCTTATAATATACACCCCATCCTGTTGGATATTATAATAAGGTTACATCAAAACACCTGGGCAAGAGTACAACCAGTACAACCAGTCTGGAGGATTAACATCTGTTAGAAGTAATTTCAGAGTCTGACAGGGATGTATTCTTGCCCACACATTAGTTAACTTGTATATTAATACTATAATAGAATGGCTGGATCTTCGTGAATTTCATTCTCCAAGTGTGTAAAATAGGAAGGTAAGCTGTTTAGGTTATGCAGATATATCGTACTGATTTCTACATCATTACTTGGCCTACAAAGGAAAATTAATAATTTTGTTGCATTGTGCAAGGATAGCACATTAATCATTAATATAGATAAAATCCAATAAGTAGTTTTTGGCAATAAAAATAGATGGACTCCAAGGCTATTTATTGAAAATTCAAAGACTGAAACTCAAAATTATTATGACTGCCTGGGAGAAAGATTCTCAGACAATTTTTGCTGGACTAGGCATCTTTCACTTATTGAAGCTATGTAAACAAGCATTTGTCAATGCCAAATGTTGATTGCTTTGCTCCGTTGAGCTCGCTCACTCCCCCTCTGTCACTCGTTCATTCTGTTTGTCTTGGTGCTGCAGGCTGCACTTTTGTACTGGGCTCCTGCCTGTGTTGGCACTTTTGTCTGCCCACAAAGAAATCCACAGCTGTCCCGACAGAGCTCCTTTGAGGTCTCTCAGTCTCCCTCTGTCACATGCTCATTCTGATTCTCCTGGTGCTGCAGGCTGCCCTTTTGTACTGGGCTCCTGCCTCTGTTGGTGCCTTTTTCTGTCCACAAAGAAATATGCAGCAGTCCTGACAGAGCTCTGTTGAGCTCACTCACTCCCCCCTCTCTCACTCGCTCATTTCGTTTCTGCCAGCACTGCAGGCTGCCCTTTTGTACTGGACTCCTGCCTGCATTACTGCCTTTTTCTGCCCACAAAGAAATCTGCAGCAGTCATGATAGAGCTCAGTTGAGCTCGCTTACTCCCCCTCTCTCAGTCGCTCATTCTGTGTCTCCCCGTGCTGCAGGCTGCCCTTTTGTACTGGGCTCCTGCCTGTGTTGGTGCCTTTTTCTGCCCACAAAGAAATTCGCAGCAGTCACAATAGAGTTCAGTTGAGCTCGCTCACTCCCTCTCTCTCTCTCGCTCATTCTGTGTCTCCCTGCACTACAGGCTGCCCTTTTGTACTGGGCTCCTGCCTGCATTGACGCCTTTTTCTGCCCACAAAGAAATCTGCAGTAGTCCTGACAGAGCTCCATTGAGTTCGCTCACTCCCCCTCCCTCACTTGCTCTCAGGTTCTGTTTCTACCAGTGCTGCAGGCTGCCCTTTTGTACTGGGCTCCTGCATTAGGGCCTTTTTCTGCCACAAAGAAATCTGCAGCAGTCCTGACAGAGCTCAGTTGAGCTCGGTCACTCCCCCCAATCACTCACTTGAACTTAATCTGTCCCAAACACTGATTTCCTACAGTGACCATGCTATTCTGCGGCAGGAGTGAAAAAGCATATTTTAGCCATGATGTGAAAAATGACAGCTGTACTGTTCATAAGGAGGTGTGAAAAAATGCCAGTTTTGAAAATGTGGAATGAAAATATTACAAATTTGCAAAGTTACAAGGGTACATGGAAACAGTTCAACACACGCTTGTAACACAGTCATTTGATGAAGTTTCTTCACCAAATTTTCAGCATAGGGATTTTAGGACCTCTGCTCATAAACAGTGTCACAGTCATTTTCTTATTCTGTCCTGAACACTGATTTCCCACAGCGACTGTGCTATTCTGTGCCAGAAGTGCGAAAACACATTTTGGTCAGGATGTGAAAAATGACAGCTGTACTGTTCATAAGGAGGTGTGAAAAAATGCCAGTGTTGAAAATCTGGTGTGACAATATTACAAATCTGCAGTTACAAGGGTGCATGGAAACTGTGCAATGCACACTTGTAACACAGTCATTTGATGGACCATCGTCACCAAATTTTCAGCATAGGCATTTTAGGACCTCTGCTCATGAACAGTATCACTGTGATGTTCTTAATCTGTTCCAAACACTGATTTCCCACAGCGACCGTGCTATTCTGCACCAGAAGTGCGAAAACATATTTTGGCCAGGATGGGAAAAATGACAGCTGTACTGTTCATAAGTAGGTGTGGGAAAATGACAATGCTAAAAATCTGGAGTGAAAATATTATAAATTTGCAAAGTTATGAGCGTGCGTGTAAACTGCGCAATGCAGGCTCGTAACACAGTTATTTTATGGAGTATCATCACCAAATTTTCAACATAGGCATTTTAAGACCTCTGGACATGAACAGTGGCACTGTCACTTTCTTAATGTGTCCCCCGAACACTGATTTCCCACAGCGACTGTGCTATTCTATGCCAGAAGTACAAAAACACATTTTGGCCAGGATGTGAAAAATGACAGCTCTACTGTTTACAAGGAGGTGTGAAAAAATTTCAGTGTTGAAAATCTGGCATGAAAATATTGCAAATTTGCGAAGTTGCGAGCGTGCGTACCAACTGCGCAACGCACGCTTGTAAAACAGTCATTTGTTTGGATTTTTTCCACCAAATTTGCAACATAGGCTTTTTGAGAGCCCACCTCATGAACACTGGCACTGTTATTTCATTAATCAGTCCCAAAAAGTGATTCCATGCACTGACCGTGAAATCACCTTTCAGGGCCGAATAACGCCATGACAGTGGCAGAATTCTTGAGCCGGGGTCCCAAAATCCCCATGTTGAGAATTTGGTGCCAAAATTCAAAAAGAATGTCTGAGATACGCACCTAAGTTGAAAAAACCCTGTTTATGCCATTATACAGCTACTGGCATTTCTTCAGTTCACGGTTGGCTTTGAAGAGTGTAGACATGTTCCCGGTCCACCGAAGATCATCGGGCCGGACCCTGCAGGTAAGTGTGGGGTGAGGGGGAGTGTGGGGAGGCAGGGTGCACGGAAGGTGGGTGTGGGTTGTGAGAGGGAGCAGGGAGACCGCTAGGGACTGCTTCCTTTTTTGACAGGTTAAAAAAAAAATCAATGCAGGACATTTTAATTTTTTTACAGGGCCATTTGGCATGCTGGGGTGGGCTCCCAGCATGCCAACAGAGTGTTTTTGAGGGCAGCTCTAGCCAATGGGGATTGGGCACCCGTCTGCACAAAAAGGGAGGCGCCAAGAGCTGAGGGATTAGGCACCCCTCAGCACAACTGTGCTGTGTGTTGGGGGAATATGCCAATGGGGGTGGGCTCCCCATCGGCAAATGAAACTGGGAGGGACATAATGCCAACAGGGAGTGGGCTCCCCTGGCAAACCTTTCTAAGAACATCAGAGCACTGAAGCCCGTGGGGATTGGGACCCCGTCAGCAAACAAACATGGTGGGGGTGGGGGGAACACATGCTGCCGAGGGGGATTGGGAACCCCTTCAGCAGTGGGGGTGCTTAATATTGTTTGTGAACACTGCGGCAAACCAGCACCATGTTCACAAACAATATCACAGGAACAAGATTCCACCTAGCAAGGACGGGTCACTCCCTCTTTGCAGCGGAATAACTTTTGCTGCAATGACGAGGTGGCCCCTGATTGCAGCGGCTGAAACCTTACAAGGTTGTGGCATGCTGGCTGAACTAGTGTCAGCAGCAGTGTGCCACCCCATTGGGAAAAGCAGGCCAAGCCTCCAAAGGCTGTGGGGGCATTGGCCACAACAGTGCCACTCCTCCACAACCTGCTTCTGCAGTCTGCAGCAAGCTGCTGCAAAATGTTTCTTGCACATGCATGCAATCAACATAAAAATGGCATTTAATGTATTTAAAAGATTTAATTGCAGTTCAGGAAAAGATACAGTTCAGGGTATACTCACAGTTATTGATACCAAAATTAAAACTAGTGCTCTATATGCAGCTGAAATCTGGGCCTTCTCTAATATCAACTTACTAGAGATTGTGTTAAATAAGATATTTTGCTATGTATTGTGTGTCCCTCAGTAAGTTCCTGCAGAGGTTTTAAGATTGGAGCTTGGCCAGTTCTCAGTCTCTACACTCTGTCACAGTACACTCAGCTTTGTAACTGGTTTGCCATGCAGAACTCATCACTGTCATTTATACACACATGTAGGTTGGTCTTCTTTAGCAGATCACAGACAAATGCATTGGTATCTGTTTGTATACAGATTTATAATTAATGTTTTATTATCAGTAAGCAATAATACCCGACAGGGTGGGCGGTATTGTGCTATATTGGACTGCCCAGGGGCGTGGCCAGGCCCGGCCACAGGCGAGAATATACACCTGGAAGGTCCAGTATAGCACAATACCCGCCCACCCTGGAGGGTATTATTACGCTTAGAAAATGGGGAAAATGTGGCATTTTTTTAACTATTTAAAAAAAAAAATAAAATAAACAAATGACTACAAATCTTTTCCAAAGTTTTTTAATGGTAAAGTAGTCCCTCTATTGGTATAATTACCAGGGGTACTGTAGTGTTTAATATCCTTAAGTGTCAGCCCTCCCCCACATGTTGCTTTGCATTTATTTATTTTTATTAAACTGCCAGAAACAGTGGAGTGGCGCGTTGTAACTAAAGGCTGAAGGAGGAGTTGCAGCACTGTGGCGCTGGCCCCACTGCTGAGTGATGAGACCAGCCCGGTATTCTCTGGATTTTAGCCCGCAGATAGAGGTGTGCTGCTGGCTTGTAGCTGGCTAGTGGGCAGGTTGTATGCAGTTCCGGAAGAAAAGAGGTGTGGGGAGCCACGAAGACCAATAAATCAAATCCAGCAACAACAAAAATAACCCATAAATACACGCACATTTCTGTGTCTCCCCTGGTTTTGCCGTTACAATGTCAGCTCATGAACTGACCAGTGTACCATTTCAAAAAATACTGGAGTAGTGGGTGAGGAGTGAAGGAAGCAGGTGGGCAGCTGCAGTATACAGTTCCCCGAGGTGGTACGGGAGGTCCGTAGTAATGCATGTTGACGAACAAGAAGATTAAAGCTGGAAAAAAAAGGTAAACTTCTATAGTATTCTGTGGATTAACAGTTCTGTTTTAGCTGGGGCACTGTGCAGGGCTTATTACAAAACTGTATGGATGGGGCCGAGGAGTGGTCATGGCAGACTTTCTCAAGTTCCACTCCCCATTGATGTAGACACGCTGTTGGGCTAGGAGTGCACAAATGCCAGCTTTTGGGGGAGCGTGGGAAGTGAAAAGCAGCGCTGTGTGTGCACAGAACAGTTTGCTCAGTCTGCTGTGTTTTTTGGTGTGTTCTGTGTAGATACCATTGCTCCACGCATAGGGGTTGGCTTGCTCTGCTGTCCCGCTAGCGAGTAATTAACAATGGTGGCTGTTTCAAATTCAAACATTCTGCCAGCTCTTTGAATTAGAAAGTAATTCGGTCGGTTGAGGCTGGCACTTTTAATGCCCCGGGCTCTGTTGTCTGATAGACACCCACCTTGCCAGGTCTATCAGCCAATCAGAGCCTGGGATTTTCTTAGCCCATTTTCTAATATCTGTTAAATACCCTTCAGTATAGAATGTTAATAAAAAATAGTCTCAGATATGTTAAACATTCAAATCTTTACACACCTAGGAACTAATCTTAATTTGGGGAATTTATTTTAGCTGTTTCTGTCCCCCGCACATGGGAAACAATTCATAAGAAATGTAATTTAAATATTTCATTGCTGATTGCATGTTTCAGGGCTTACCTTGCTAGTCTGATATATAGTCACTGTGATTGCTTTAGGTGAAATTGTACTTATATTTTATTTTTGAAGCTTTTTTACTAATCTGTTTGTACTTCATATGACTCATTAATGTATGTGTGTTTACGTTTGTTTTATATTTATCTTTTGTATTTGGACACAATTGTAAACAAGAGTCTCTTCTCTCAATATGCTAACCAATAAATGGTGATGATGATGATGATAAAAAATGTGAGCTTCACCAGGGTGGGATGGGTTACCAAATGAATTCTATAAAGTGTTTTTGGCAGAGGTGGCAGAGTTATTGACTTTGGTGTTTATATAGTTTTTAACTAGGATGGTAGTTCTTTCATCCTTCAATAGAGGCCTTATCATTTTCTTATTTAAACCAAGGGATAGAACACTTATACATATTTGTTTATTAAACACTGACCTCAAAATTCCGACAACAATATTGTGTAACAGATTTAGGGATCCTGCAAAACATATAATCAACCCAGCCAAGACATGTTCATTACCCTCAAGGAAGATACAAGAAAATCTGTTTATAGTAAGGAAGTGTGGGATTATTGTAAAAAGAGTAACTGCTCTGGTTACTTACTATTACTTGATCAAAATAAAGCTTTTGATAGGGTTAACCATGATTTTTTGTTTCAGATGTTGCTTTGGTATGGTATTTCAGAAGACTTTGTGAACTGGATAAGGACACCGTATGCCAAGGCATCAGTAGTATCTTTACTCTTAGGAAATGAAGGACAAAAAAAATAAAAATAAAAGTAGGGATTTGCCAGGTTTGCCTCCTCAGCCCTTTTTTTTATATATTTTTACCCAATTTATTAAAGACATTATATACAACACACAGACAGAATTCATTTCTTCTCCATAAGGGAATGGGTACTGAAAACAATAGCATACACATTTGACACATTTGTGATCAGAATTTGTTAGAAATTATGTCTCAGTATTCAAAAGTTTCTGGGGCAAGGTTAAATTTAATTAAATGTGCAGGGACTAAATCAGGGGATCAGTTGAATTGTTCAAAGCATGTAGTAGGGATTAAGATTTTGAAAACACCAGAGTACAATGTATTAGGTATTGAAGTCTGGAGACAGGGAAATTGCTCAGATTAAGTGGACAGAAACATTGACATCTATTGAAAAAAAGAGTAGCAAAATGGGAGGGATGGAGATTATTTAAACAAAAATGAGTATATACAGTATTCTGAAGCAATTCCTAGTTCCTAGTTTTTTTTTTCATTTTTTTTAAACATTTGATAACAGGGAGAGGCACACTGAGCCAATGCTCATTTCCAGGTGTGACCTGGGGACAAGGTACAGGGATTACAATAAATGATAATACAAATGGTACTAAATATATACAATTAAATTTAATTTGCACTATGCTAGTTTAGTCTTTCACTTACTGTTAAAGTTGGAAGACAGGCTACTGAGCATATTTTTTAAGATGTTTTGGGGTAGCAGTTTAAACCCCATTAAAAGGCAAATTACTAATTACCTAAGAATAATGGGGTAGTCAATATGGTAAAGCCATATACGTCTTTATATATGGATTGTTTTGCTCCAGAACATTTAAGATAGCTCTAACTACAGGGCATTCAGTAGCCAAATCATGACATGTGGAAACATGAGTACTTCTTTAAAAGTATGGCAGGATAAGCCTTGCCAACGTTTTCTAACACCATCCATACAGAAATTGTTTAAATTGCAGATAATGAAAGGACACATTATTTTGTTACCCAGGAAACAACTAGATTAGTTGGTTACAGATAGAACAGGACCACAAATACCTGAATTTAAAGTTATGTAGACTGGGAGAAACAGTTTAGTAACTAATCACTTGTTCAATACCAGGGTCCCAAATAGAATTTGGGGCATGCTCTGATACAGTTCTTCTGGAGAATTGAATGTATTAATGAATTTCAGGGTCCAAATAGAATGTGGGGCATGCTCTGGCTCAGTTTGTCTTGAAAGTTGAATGTTATTGGTAATAATAAACATAAGGCAGCAGAAGAAAGAGTTTGTCTGTACTCAGAATGTAATGCTGTGGTGGAAACAATGGACCATTTTCTTTTATAAGGGAGCATTTTCTGTTAGAATGTCATTTTTTGATAAACATAGAGGGCTGGATTCACAAAACGCAAATCAGGATGCAAGGCAACTTGCGTCAGAAAAAATGGTGCAAGTAGCACTTGTGTCCTGAGTTGCATCCCGGTGTGATTCACAAAGGTGGCCTGCAACTTGCTGCAGGCTGCCTGTGCTCAACTGCACCAATGCACCATAAACCCCCTTGCAACATGGCATAAGGGGGTTTATGGCAGCATGTGCACCCAATTCAAGTAGGGTGGTTGCTATGTCCACAAATCAGGATTCAGAGAAAAACACCAGTGAACATTAGTCAAAGGCCATTTATGCCAACAAAAAGCTGGTCTAAGTGGTCTTTACTGTTCACTGGAGAGCACCACTGTGCCCCAGCTCTACATCCCTTATGGGCTACAGCCTCCCCATAAGCTCCAGGTCACAGGCATGGCATGCACTGTACCAGGATGGGTGAGTGGAACACCCCCAATGCCCAGACCCCCACACACTCATGTTAGGAGCCCCCCACATGCCCTTGGGCAAGATCCCCCTTCAATCCCCGTAACCCCCTGGTAGTCTAGTGGCCCCCCACCCAACAGTGCGATCCCCACACCCCTCATACCCCACCAGTGACTGGCACTGCCATCCACTCACCACCACAGCCAACCACTGACTGAACTGTGCCAAGCTTGCATACTGTACTAATATGCACTCTGTGTATGACAGCGGCTGTCATTCAGAGCGCATATTATTACAATATGCTAACAACACAATTCAATTGCAGCTGGCCATGGTGGTGAGTGGAGGGCAGTGCCAGTCACTGCAGCTATTGGGGGTGGGAGCCTGCACCATCAGGTGGGGGTGGGAAGCCACTAGACTACCAGGGAGTTACAGGAGTGAGGGGCTGTTCTAATGTGGGGGTTGGGGCTGGAGTCCACACCAAATGAGGGTCAATCAGGGCTGGCATGGGGGGGCACCACAACATCATTCTGTGGGCGCATCAGCCGCCCACCCCATTCTACGGCTTGCGGCATACATGGGGGCTGTGCCTTACCATGCACTGCTACTGCAAGTCACGGGACACAGGCTTCTAGACCCTAGTCCTTTCTGAATCAGGCACAGGGTCCAGGATGCAGTGGCCATTGTCGCAGCTTGTGGTAAATGTCTGTGAATCCGGCCCAGAGATTTCTGGTGGTTAGATGGCTGTTAGTTGTTAGATTTCTTGGGTGGAAAGACTCACCTTGAGTGTCTCATTCTAGGTAACTTTTCCACATGCATTACAGAAGTACAATAATAGCACTTTATCAGTATTTTTGAGCTTGCCTGAAATTCTATATATGGTAAGCAAGATGTAGATTAGTGCTACAACAGCAAAGAATGCCATATCTCATTTGGGAAACTACTGTATGTGAAGCAGCATGTAAAGAGGTTTGTGTAAGGGATTCAATATATTACAATATGAATTAAAACTGTCTTGGAAAAGTTTCTCTTTCATATAGATATCAGTTTGGTCTGTAATAAATGTAGTTATTTTTTCCTTGGAAGGGGATACACAAAATTATTTATTTACTGCCAGTTTAAGTAATAGGTTTATCTGTTCATTCTACACTATCTAGCTATTTATATAGGAATTTGGGTGATCTGTGGGCTGTGTATTTAATGTTAATTAGTGGAAAGGAGGTTCTTTGTGTAACATTATGTAATTGTATTTGTTTAATGTCGATTTCTGTTATTGCCTTTCTTGTTATTTTGTTAAATGAAATTCCCTTGCACTTTATCGATAAGTGCCTTGGGATGTTTTAATTCAACCTGGACAGTGATCAAAGATGGGCAGAAGGGACCATGGTTTAACATCTCATTCACAGGATGGCATCTCACCAGTGCAGCACTCCCCCTTGTACTGCACTATAGCGTCTATTATGGGTATTACTCCAAGTGCTTGGTGTGAGGCTATAACCCATGACCATCTGATCATCTGGCTTCAAAGGTAATTGTGCTGCATACTGAACTACTGAAGCTGAAAAAATTCACATGAGAAGAAAGTCTCATTGTAATGAATGTGATAGCAAATGCAGTATTAACATATGGATAACATGCATGGCTTGCATCCAGAACAGGTGTATGCATAGAACCCAATCTTTTTGATACAGATCAAACAGAAAATAATGGCAGACCATCCAAGCAAGTAAGGAAGCTGGTGTCCAAAATTTAGAATACAAGTGATTCCAATATTCAGAATGAGCTTTGAAAATCTATCCACCTTATATCCTAGAAGTAGGAATTGTTTTGCTAGACCAGTAGTCATCCAAAAGGTATGACTACAGACTTGTGCACCCACTAGTCCACATTTAATTACTATGAACTTCAGGGGAAATGATCTTTAAAGCTATGTAGAAAAAAATAGAGAACAGGAGAAGATCCTGACCTGGTGCAGAATGTAAAAAAACATTAAAAGTTTAAAATCAGTCCAATAAAAGCAGCCTGATGGCATAGCTTTTTAAAGTAAAGAATTGCTCACACAAAATGCAAGTAGTCTATTTCCTATAATTAAATGCACATGAGACAGAGGACTCCCTGTTTAATACACACACTTCTTTAACTACAGCAAAACTGCTCCACTGTTTGATGCACATACCATATTTTGAATATTGGCCCTTTATATTTAGTCATCAAAGTAATGCTGACCAAAATCCTATATTTTTCTGTTTAGATAATAGTGAGGTGTAGCCATTGAATTAATTTGATTATCACAGAGGATGTGAATCTTGATCAAAAATATTTCAACCACAGAGTGTTTCTTCACATATTGATAAAATTAATTTTGTCCACAGGATTTTTCAGTTGAGGTGTCAGTCATTACCTACCATTGTTTTTATGTATTATTTTTGGTAACTCTTCTGTGGCTTCCTAGTTAGAATCTTCTATTCTTTGATCATGCCATTCACTAGCAAACATACAAATGGTAAGGAAATGAAGAAGCTCAGCACTCACCGAATCAAAAGCAGCAGGCAAAAATTGTAATTTTAAAAGTATTTATTCTGGCACCATGGAGTTCCATCTAGCACCCTCAGTCTAATGAATGCCCTGAGAGGGTTGAAGTACTGGGACTGAGGCTGCTAGCTAGAACTCCATGGTGCTGAAATAAATACCTTTAAAATTACTGTTTTGCCTGTTGCCTTTGATTCCATGAGTGCAGTGCTTCCTCATTTCTTTGCTTATTTATCAGGCGAGCTGCCTTGCTCCACACTGCCTTCTGCTGTTCCCTGGAGTATGCTGCTTCTCTGTTTATACATATCAGTAACACTTCCCACAGCAGAGGCTTCAAACAGTACTGCCTTGACTGCAAGTAGTACTTTTTTATCTAACCTTCACAATAAACTTGTTATATGTCCACTGGTATCCCTTCTCATTAATAAAGCAGCATTAACCCTCCTGAACCCTCAGCTATCAGCCACCTGCTATCTGAATATGCATGAATGCTAGGCAGTAATGCAAGGCCTCCCTAGAGGTCAAGAATATCACTGGTCTGAGACAGAAACCTGAACCTGCATGCCATTGGGTCCAGCTGGGTAGAGAAGTAACACTCACTACTTCATTTTGCCAGTTAGTAGCTGTTTTAGCCTAATCTGAGTTTTAAAAATAGACTATTGTTTTAATTTTTCTGTACAAAATATTTCCCCTTTGCAAAAATCCAAGGAAGACATGAAGGTTCACTGGACTGACTACTACACCATCTAAATGTAACGACACTGCATGTTTGAGAGCTAGGATGATATAGTGGCTTGAACACAGGGTTGGTACCTGGAGATGTATGGAATATTATACAATGGCAAGAAAGAATCCTGGCATCTGATTGGTCAGTTGGCTGTCACAGCAGGGATGTTATCCTGGCATAACATCCCTGCTGATTGTTTGGATGATATGGAGCACCAGCATGATGACCTCCTCTTTCTCTTAAGAAACAAAAATATGTTTACACACTAACAAAAACATTCTTTAAAATTATTTTTTTTATTATAAAACAACAAGCCATTGTATAATAGGAATAATGCCCTCCAGGGTGGGAGTTATGCTGGGATAACATCCCTTCTCGGGTGTTGGACGCCCACAGCCGGTGGCCTCGGGCCCAACCACTCGAGGTGGGATCTTATCCCAGCATAACTCCCACCCTGTCAGGCATTATTCCTTTATAAGCTCAGTCCTCACCACACCCACATACTGTACATGATTTGTGACCTTCAGCAAGTCACTTATGCTCTTTGTGCTTTAGTCCACCCAGCTGTAACAAGTTCTGGCCAGAGCAGACAGGACTGCAGGCGAGGAGTTTGGTGAAAAAGCATTGAAAATTAGCAAAGTTATTAGCCTGTGTTAGCAAAATGTAACATAGGCTCATAAATTCGTTGCTTTGTAATATTTGTACTCCAAATGTTCAACATAGCCTTATTATGACCCTGCCTCATGAAGAAGGGCAGAGCAAATGTTCAACTCATGCCCAAAAAGTGATTTTGTGCAGGGACTGCAAAATCAACTTTTGGGACGTAAAAACACATTTTGGGGTGGAGTTGAAAAATGACAGCTATCACATTAATGAGATGTTGTAAAGAAATGGCTATGTTGAAAATTTGGGGTACAAATATTGAATATTAAACTTATGAGGCTGCATTTGCACAGTTCAACATAACCTCATAACTTTTTTGTTTGTAAATATTTTTACACCAAATTTGGAACATAGCCTTCTAATGACCGCACCTCATCAACAATGGCAGAGAAAATGTTCAGCTCCTGGCTGAAAGGTGATTTCACGCAGGGACTACAAAATCACCTTTTGGGATGTAAAAGAAACATATTGACCAGGATTTGAAAAATGACAGCTGTCACATTTATGAGGTTATATAAAGATATGGCTATGTTGTAAATTTGGGGTAAAAATATTGAAAATTACCAAAGTTATGAGCCTGTGTTCACAAAATTCAATGTAGGCTCATAATTTGTTGTTTTTTTAAACGTTTACATCAAATTTTCAACCTTGCCTTCTTATGACCCTACCTCATGAATAAGGGCAGAGACATTTTTCAGCTCCTACCTGAAAGGTGATTTCATGCAGGGACCACAAAATCACCTTTCAGGACAGATTTGCCTAATGTCAATGCAATTGTTCATGAGACTGGTTCCCAAATAAGGCATGTCAAAAATTTGGGCCAAAAATATGTAAAAATGCCCAAGTAATGCCACTAAGTTCAACACACCATAGAAACATAGAAATATGATGGCAGAAAAGGACCCTTTGGCCAAGCAGTCTGCCATTTTAACCCACCCTCATAGGTAACCCTTGAAATACATTGAACCACATACCTGTTTTTTCAGTTTGCATTCCAGCTTTGAAGAATGAAGACATATCTGTGGTCCAGAGATGATTGCGGTGTTCAAACCCCAATGGGTAAGTAAGGGCTTGGGGATGCGAGGTGGTGGGTGCTGAGTGTGAGGATTGGATGGGGGGAAAAGAATGCCCACAAAAGACATTGATGGATGTTTTTCATTTTTACAGGGTTTAAACAAAAAAAACACCCAAAGAGATGATCATTACACTGGGATATTGAGCACCCCCAGTGTCACTCTTATGTTTCTGGGGGGTGGGGTGGAGTGGTGAGCACTGAGAATGAGGATAGGGTGGAGGAATATGAAAATAAAAAAAACAGGGATTCTGCCTTGTAACACTGGGGGATAGTGCAGTGAGACTAGAGACAATGAGTGGAGTGTTTCATGGATGCCAGGGATGCAGAGACAACTGTGGGGCAACTCCAACATGTTTTTCTGTCTGAAGGAATGCACTGCATCCTTTCTGATAGCAAGAGGTTTGCAGGGCTATGCACACTACAGCCCTAAAAATGGATTCAAGCAGAACTCCTTTAAAACAAGATACTGAAAATCAGGCAGGCTATCCACATTCTATGTTCAAGTGACCCTTCCTCCATTTCATTACCTACAGTTTGTACTAAAACTGGGTCCTTGAATTTTTCATTCTCTGTCCTGAAGCCTGACCGCAAAGCCAAATACAAGGTACTTGTTAAACTCAAAACTAAGCTATCCATTTCTCAAATTAATACATTGATTTTTGATGTATTGTACAAACACTTGGACTGCTACAGACTAACTATAATAGGTTACACTCGTTAATGTTGTACTTTTTCCAGTGCATTTACATGTTTTCCTGAATACTGATTTCCTGTCAAGGAAAAATGCATTTGTATTTATACGGTTGCTATTGTAAAACAAGAGCTTCTCCTTAGTTTGCTTACCAATAAACTTGACTAACTATCTTGCATAGATAAGGCAAGGCAAGGCAATTTTATTTAATATCCTTTCACAAAGGCTCAAGGTGTTTTACAATAAGTACAGTAACAAATGCATAGCCCTTTGTAATGCAATGGACAGTGAACAACTTAAAACAGAAACATCAGCAATAATTTAAAAGTCAGGGAAAGGCTTTGCCAAACAGATAAGTTTTTTTTAAATTAGTCTTAAATGCCCCTACTGTGTAGGCAGATCTGATATCTTGTGGTGAGGCATTTCATTAAGTAGGCACCACAACACAAAATGCTCTGCCTCCAGTTTGTCACAACCTAGATACAGGGACTGCCAGCTAGCCCACATTGGAAGAGTGAAGGGAGTGAGTTGGGCAATACTGAACTATGAGGTCTTTAAGTAGTCTGGGCCAAAGCCATGCAGGGCCTTGAATGTTGTCAAGCATATCTTGAAGGTTATGCACCATTGCATAGGCAGCCAGTGTAGCACATGCAGCACTGGCATGATGCGGTCCTTATGAAAGGAGCCCCCAATCAGCCAGGTTACAGCATTCTGAACTAGCTGCAGGCATTTCAACAAACCTTCAGATAATCCTAGGTATGACGTATTGCAACAGTCAAATCTAGAGGTGACAAAGGCATGAACTATCATCCCTAGGTCTGCAGGGGCTATATGCAGTTTGATCCTGGCAATGTTACGGATATGGTAAAGCCAGCCTGGATCACAGCTGACACCAGTCAATTGAGTGTTAGTTTGCAGTACAGGATGACCCCAAGATTCTTAACTGCATCTACAGCTCTGAGTGGTAGACCAACCAAAGAAGCAAGTAAAATCAAGCCACTCATCATTGCTCGGCCCAGCCTGCCTGACTTGACAGTCATGACCTCTGTCTTACCCAGGTTAAGACATAGTCAATTAGAAGTCATCCAGTTGTTTATTTAAGTCAAGCACCTCTCCAGCACAGAAACCGCATCCTGCCCAACAGAAGTGCCAGACAGGTAAAGCTGAGTATCATTTGCATAGCAGTGAAACTCAGTGCTACACTGTCTAACAATCTCACCCAACAGCAACATATACACTGAAACAACATGGGAGCAAGGACTGAGCCTTGAGGAACTCCATAGGAATGCACCAAGACACAAGAAAGAAAACTTTCCAGGGTTATCCACTGTGTTCTCCCAGTTATGTAAGACTCAAACCAGCTCAGTACAGTGGAGGTGAGTCCCACACGGTCCTTCTGGTGATCCAAAAGCACATCATGGTCAACAGTGTTGCATGCCAACAAGAGATCTAATAGGACAAGGGTGGTACAGAGTCCCTGATCCCTTGCCATGAGGATTTCATTCAACATTCTGATGAGGGCAGTTTCAGTGCTGTGGCAACAAGAGAGGTTCATAGATGTTAAACTGCTCAAGGCATACCACAAGTTTCTCAACCACCATCTTCTCAAAATCTTTCCCCGGAAGGGGAGATTAGAGACAGGTCTGTAATTCCCCATTGCATCAGGGTCCAAGGAAGGTTTTTTGAGAAGGGGCCTCACCATTACCCATTAAAAGGCAAACAGGAAAACACCTCCCTTAAAGAACATCCAACAGTCTGGGAAATAACTGAACCCAAAACCTCCTGGCACTCCAAAAGTAGCCAGGTAGGATGAGGAGCCCACGAACAGCTGGTGGGATGCAAACCTACAACCATTCTGAGTACCTTTGCTTTTACAATTAGCTGAAGCTCTCCCTAGGCAGGCACATCAACAATACAACCCCAGCCCTGACCCTCACCAGTCCATGACAGACCACTTGAGCAGATACCCAATCTAATGGCAGACACCTTGTCAGTGAAAACATTTCAAAACCCTTTTCATTTTTCAACAGAAAAAAACCTGAGTGGTTTACAGACAGGATAGGTTTAGTATCCTGTCCACACTGCAAAAGAGTTGAGCTGGGCAATTTCTACCTGTAATAATTATCCATGTGCTCATAAATACCCACTGCAGTAAGTTTTCAACATCAATTTGTTGTCCATAAACAGGGACCTACACCAAAAATGCTCCAATTTCTGTCCCTTACTCTTCAACCGGTGCAGCTCATCACAATACTGAGGAGAGCTGCATAGGAAGGTCAAGGATCAAACATGGTAAGATGCTAAGGAATTCAAGGCACATATAAGAACACCATTATAGTGCTCCATGGCATTCTTGGAACTCTGCAGACAACCGAGCATCACACCTGAGGTGTTCAATACCTCCTGGAGTTTGCGAGTCTCCATATTATATTTCGGTTGGTACCAGATTGTCTCCACAGGAGAAGTAATAAAACAGCGGACCACACAGAGGAACAACATAGCATGATGATCCAACCAAAAGACCAGATTACCCTTGCTCACATTTATGTCAAGACCGAATGAGAAGATCATGTCCAAGGTGTTACCACGCTGATATGTACCAGAGGCAACAGCCTATGCTAGTCGCAATGAGTTCATCAACTGGAGGAGTTGTTCACCAAGGGATGAGGTCTCATCATCATCCTATGCATTGAAGTCCTCCAGCACCAAAAGTCCAGAGGCTTTCAATGCCTAATTGACAATGAAATCCTCAAGCTCCTGCATAAAATCACCCCCATATTCCAGTGGATGTTATATAAGGATGATCATGGAACTAACACCTAGGGCACATCTAGCAGAGACACACACAATGGACTTGAAAGTTCCCAAGGGGCACCCAGAGAGCCCCAATGAGGATTTAAAACAAATGACCACCTTGCCCCCACTGTGATCCAACCTCGGGCAAAGTATCTCCAAATATCCAGGCGGGATACAATAGATGCCTTAAGCACAGGGCTGGAGTCATCCTGCAACCAGGTCTCGGTAATATAATCAAGATCAGCTAAGGAATCAGGAATGGAATCATACATCACTGCAGTTTTATTCCTCAGTGACCTTGTATTACAAAGCTGTTCCTGCTTGTTGACATTAAGCAGAGCCCTAGGAAGGGGAACCAGGCATGGCAGTTCCTGTTCCTGGTTCCATATCCTCCCTGGGCTCCTCCTAAATCCAACCATCCCAATCAACCCATGGATCATTATACCCAGGACCTGCACTATGGTTGCTGCACTGTCTTCTGAGGATCCTCTGTCTCCAGCCCCCTGCAGTGGCTGAGGATCTCTGTAGGGAGGGCCAATGGGGAGCCAATGAAAGGATGCCAATGGTAGTTTCTGGAGTAAGCATACATCACACCTGTATTTACCTTACACATGTTAGCCCTGATAAAACAGTTTTAATGTAAAAACCCTATACAACTACCTAAAATAACCCCTTAGGGCTACCTAAAAAATATCCTCTCTAACCCACCAGTAAAACATAAGAACATAAGAAAAGCGTCGGCAGATGGGGACCGTGTGATCCATCTAGTCTGCCCTAGAAATTACCCCCCCATGCAGCCTTCATCCTAACTTGTCCTTTATGTCTGTGCCATGTGAGTTTGAACTCACTGATTGTCTTTGATGCTACCACCTCCTGGGGCAGGCTGTTCCATGGGTCTGTCACTTTCTCTCTCTCTCTCCTTCTTCAGGTGAGATCTCCAGAACTGAATGCAGTACTCCAAATTTGGCCTCAACAAGGACCTTTAGAGGGGCATGATAACCTCCCTCTTTCTACTAGAAATGCCCCTACTTATACATCCAAGGATGCCTCCTGCTTTCTTTGCTGCTTTCTCACATTGTTTTCCTACTTTTAATTTGTCAGTGATCTCGCTCCATTTTTGACTCCTCAAGTTGATGTCCTCCCAGTGTGTACTTTTTTTCAGGGTTCCTCTTTCCCAAGTGCATTACCTTACACTTATTAACATTAAATTGTAACTGTCAGTTCCTGTACCAATCCTCTAGCCTTCTAAGGTCAGCTTCCATGTTTCTGCTTCTTCCCTTGTGGCCACTCTGTTGCAGAGTTTTGTGTCATCTGCAAACAGGCAAACCTTCCCTGTTAGTCCATTCACTATGTCTGCTATAATTATGATAAATAGGATTGGTCCCAGTACTGATCTCTGTGGGATGCCACTGGTCACCCTACCATCCCTTGACAATGATCCATTTACTAGCACTCTCTGGGGCCTATCATTCAGCCAGTTACTCATCCAGCTGACCATCTTCTGGTCAACTCCTTTATGTTTCATCTTGTTGGTTAGTCTTTTGTGAGGAATAGTGTTAAAGGCCTTGGTGAAATCTAGGTATACAATGCCCTTTGCCCCTCCCTAATCCAATGTTCTGGTGACCCAGTCGAAGAAGTCGATCAAGTTGGTTTGACAAGAGTGTCCTGCTATGAAGCCATGTTGCTTTGGGTCCATTTTTATGTTGTCTTGCACCTGCACAAGAAACATGTTGCGGTAACTTTGGAATAGCAGGTTTTGGAGGCATGGTCCTGTTGTGGCCTGTGGCATCACTGCTCTTTGGGGCTGGGCTTTGTGGCATGAATTAGATTGCATGCTGTTTATGACAGCAGTGCAAAAGCATGTCCACCAGCTTGAAAGGTTTTAGTCGCTGCAATGAGGGAGCTCCACCTCATTGCAGGGCATGCCTTTCCAGGTGTAAGTTTCAGTGCAACATGGTAGCATCTGTGCCATCCACCTCACACAGTCCCCAGAAAAGCTGACTTAGGGGGTGCCCAATACCTCTGTCGGCATCATCATCATGCCCCCTCCCCAGTTCATCTGCCGATGGGGGAGCCCAATTCCTGTCGACATCACCCCCCAACACTCTTTTTTATTTGCCGATGGGGTACCCAATCCCCATCAGCTACAGTTCCCCTTGAAAAAAAACCATGTGACACCCCCCTCCCCAGTTCATTTGTTGACCAGGGAGCCAAATCCCCATCAGCATCATCCCCCCAACCCTCTTTTTTATTTGCTGACAGGGTGCCCAATCCCCAACGGCTTCAGTCCCCCCTCAAAAAAAAAAAACATGCAGGTGACATGTTGGGAGCCCACCCCAGCGTGTCCAATGTACCTGTAAAAAAAAACCTTCCCGTGATGTTTTTTTTCCTGTAAAGTAGAAAACGGTCCCTCGCAGTCTGCAGCCTCCTCCCCCAACCCATGCCCACCCACTGCATGCCCCACCTCCCCACACTCCCCCTCGCCCCATACTAACCTCCGGAGCCCCACACAGCGATCTTCTGTGGACCGGGAAAACATCTGCACTCTTCAAAGCTGACTGCGAACTGAAGAAATGCCGGTAAGCTGTATAATGGCATAAATAAGTTTTTTTCAACTTTGATGCATATCTCAGGCATTTGTGGGAATTTTGCCACCAAATTTTTAACATGGGGTTATTGGGACCTTTTCTCATGAATTTAGTTACTGTCATGGTGTTTTTCAGTCCCGAAAGGTGAATTTGCAGTCACAGTGCAGAATCACCCTTCGGGACCAATTTACGAAATGACAGTGACACTGTTTATAAAGTGGTCTCTCAAAAAGCCTATGTTGCAAATATGGTGAAAAAAATTTAAAAAATGACTGTTTTAAGAGTGTGTGTTGGGCAGTTTCCACGCACGCTTGTAACTTTGCGAAACCGTAATATTTTCACTCCAGATTTTCAACATTTGCATTTTTTCACACCTCCTTATGAACAGTACAGCTGTCATTTTTTACATCCTGGCTGAAATGTGTTTTCGCACTTCTGGCGCAGTATAGCGTAGTTGCTGTGGGAAATCAGTGTAAAGGGCAGAGTAAGAAAATCATAGTGACACTGTCCATGAGCAGAGATCATAAAATGCCTATGTTGAAAATTTGGTGCCGAAAGTCCAATAAATGACTGTTTTTCGAGTGTGCATTGTGCAATTTCCATGCACGCTCGTAACTTCTCGAATCTGTAATATTTTCACTCCAGATTTTCAACATTGCCATTTCTCCACACCTCCTTATGAACAGTACAGCTGTCATTTTTCACATCCTGGCTGAAATGTGCTTTCACACTTCCGTCGCAGAATAGCGTGTTGTGGGAAATGAGTGTTTGGGACAGAGTAAGAAAATTACAGTAACACTGTTAGTGAGCAGAAGTCCTAAAATGCATATGTTGAAAATTTGGTGATGAAAGTGCATTAAATGACTGTGCTATGAGCGTGTGTTGTGCAGTGTTCACTTGCCCTCATTTTTTTTTCACATCCTGGCAGAAATGTGTTTTTGCACTTCCAGCACAGAATAGCGTGGTCACTGTGGGAAATCAGTGTTTGGGACAGATTAGGAAAATCACAGTGACTCTGTTCATGAGCAGAGGTCCTAAAATGCCTATGTTGAAAATTAGGTAGCAAATGTCCATAAAATGACTGTTTTACAAGCGTCCGTTGTGCAGTTTCCACGCACGCTCGTAACTTCGATAATTTTTAGTATTTGTACTCCAGATTTTCACCATTGCCATTTTTTCACACCTCCTTATGAACAGTATGGCTTTCATTTCCCACATCCTACCTGAACTGTGTTTTTGCACATCCGCAGTGGCGCAGTCGCTGTAGAAAAACAATATTCAGAACAGAGTGAGAAAATCATAGTAACAGTCTTCTTGAGCAGAGGTCCCAAAATGTTTATATTGAAAATTTGGTGAAAAAATTCCATAAAATGACTATGTTACAAGCGTGTGTTGCGCAGTGTCCAAGCACAGTCATAAATTTGAGAATTTGTAATATTTTCTCTCCAGATTTTCAACATTGTCATTTTTGCACACCTTCTTATGAACAGTTCAACTGTCATTTGTCACATCCTGCCTAAAATGTAGTTTCGGACATCTGGCACACAATCACACGGTCACTATGGGAAATCAATGTTCAGGTAGATTTAAATAATCATAGTGCCACTGTTCATGAGCAGAGATCCCAAAATGGCTACGTTAAAAATTTGGCAAAATAATTCCACTAAATGACTGTGTTACGAGCGTGCGATGTGCAGTTTTTACACATGCTCGTAACTCCAAATTTCGCACATTGCCATCTCTTCACACCTCCTTATCAATGGTGCAGCTGACATTTTCATGTGGTGCAGAATGGCACTGTCACTGTGGGAAATCAACGTTCGAGACAGATTAACAAAATCACAGGGGCACTGTTAATGAACAGAGGTCACAAATGCTTTCATGAAGTGGGGTCACAAAAAGGCCATGTTTTAAAATTTGGAGTGCAAATGCCAACACACGCCCAGGGCGTTAGGGTTTCTAACTATTACATCTCACCCTGTACAGACTAACAGGCATCAGGGGTGTGTCTTTGGATTGTCTGCTGTACTGCTCATGCCATTGGTCCTCTACCTCCACCCTGCAGCCACTGACAGGTATCTAGATGTGCCTTGGACTCTTCAGCCCCAAAGTTCAACCCATTCTCTTATGCTGCACCCATCTCAATGTACTTCCTTATGAAATGGGGTGAGCATAAGGCCAGATGACCCAAAGGCACAACGCGACACTTGTCAGACTCTGCAGAGTAGGGTGAGGTGAAATAGCATGAGCGTTATGGCCAGCGACCCAAACACACACCCCAATGCCTGTCACTCTCTGCAGGGTGGGGTGGGGTTGATGTTGGTTCCATACTTCCCTGCTACTTCTATTATGTGTCTCTCTAACTCCTGCACTACAAATGCCAAAACCAGCAAGACAACATTCGGCATTGACAAATGCTTGTTCCAGTATCTGTTAGGTACGCCATTATCCTCTCTTTTAGTAGTAACTCCATTATTTTCCCCACAACTGAAGTCAAACTGACAGGGCAGTAATTTCCTGCTTCTTCCTTGTTTCTGCTCTTGTGTAAGGGTACAACGGTTGCCTGTTTCCAGTCCTGAGATATTTTCCCACTGTCTAGTGACTTGTTGAAGAGGTCAGCCAGCAGTGAGGCCAGTTCGTCTCAGAGCTCCTACAATATCCTAGGGTGTATGCTGTCTGGTCCCATGTCTTTTTCCACTTTCAGTTTATTAAGCTCTTTTAGGACCCTATCCCTTGTGAAGGGGCTAGTATCTGCTCCCTGGGTATCATCCTTTGTTCTGCTCAGTATGGGAACTTTGCCACTGTCTTCTATGGTGAAGACAGAGCAAAAGAACTTGTTTAGCTTTTCTGTCTTGTCCTCGTCACTCTCTGCAATCTTACCTTCCTTGGTTACTAGTCGTACCATCTCTCCCTTAGTTTTTCTTTTTTCTCTTATGTATCTATAGAAGGTTTTGTCTCCCTCCTTAACAACCTGTGCTATTTTCTCTTCCATCTGTGCTTTTGCCCTTCTAACAGCTTTCCCTGCCTCCTTTAATTTGTTCTTGTATTTTTCAATGTCTGCTTCATGTTTTTATTGCTTGAATTGTGTAAAAGCCTTTTTTTCCTCTTTGATTTTGGATGTTACTTCATGAGAGAACCAGAGAGGTCTTTTCCTTCTTTTGGACTTGCTGATCTGCTTAGTGCATACAGTTGTTACTGTATGAACAGCAGCCTTTATAGTATTTCAGCAGTCCTCTATAGCTCCTGTGATTCCTCCTTCTAGCATAGATGCAATCATAGTTCTCATTTTGGGGAAGCTGGCTTTTCTGAAATCTAGTACCTTAATTTTGGTGTTACTATTTTCCTCCATATTGTTCACAGTAAACCAGACTGAACTGTGACCACTGGTCCCTAGATTGGCTCCCACCTCTGCTTCTGGGATCCTTGTGCTGTTTGTCAGCACTAGATCCAATACTACTTTGTCTCTGGTGGGTGAGTTCACCAGTTGATGCAAACCTGCTCCCCTTAGTGCAAAAAGGAATGCTGTGTATGAGGATCAATCCACATCCATGAGACTGAAGTCCCCCACAAGCAACAACTTGCCCCTATCTGCCATCATTGAGATGGTTTCCAAGAGTTCCTTGTCTATGTCAGCCTCCTGGGATGGGGATCTGTATATGACTCCTACCGGGATAGGGGCTTTGTCCCCAGCTCCTAGTGTAACCCAAAGGGCCTCTGCTTTACTGTGTTTTCCCTGGATTTCTGTTGTGCATGCCATCTCTGACATACAGTGCCACCTCCCCCTCCTTTCTTTCCCTCACGATCTATCCAGAATAATGCATACCCTGGGATGGTGACATCCCAGTAGTGGTTTCCAGTAATCCATGTTTCTATAACAGCGACCCAGTCTAACTGAGCATTTGCCATTACAGCGCACAAACACTAACACAATAAATGTCTAAACATTCAAATCTCAATATATAAACTGATAGTTAAATATAAGAAAATAATTAAACAAAATCAAAACAAAAAACAACAAAGTCCAAGTTTCTAAGTCCAAACTTTTTTATAACACTACTAAAATTCAGTTTGTAATTTTATCTTCACACCAGCTGTCACCAAGAGGAGAGCAATCCTTAATGTAACTTAAAAACATATTAAGTACAGTTTATAATACTGTAATTCAAATACTTGAACACCATATGAACCAAGCATACAGAAACCAACAAGCAGCATGGTCCTGGAAAAACAATCTGGTAGCGAGACAGAGAGAGAGAGAGGAGGTAAAGAACACTGTCCCACAATGGTCCCAACACCCCAAAGCAAAGTTTTCAATAACTGCTTTTGAGTAACTCACTGCCTCTGAGTGTCCCACAAACTGCAGCAGATTCAACAAGTCAGAGAAAAGGAACAGATACTTTGAGCTGCATTATGTCCCAGTTGAAATAAACTCTTGAGATGCTTATTTGTCCCTGTAACCTGATTTACTGTACACAATCCACTGCTGCCGCTATGCAGGAATGCTCCAGTAGGTAATCACCCAACAGTCTGAAGGTCCACTGGGAAAATGGGATCCAGTGCAGCAACCAATCACTGTGACAGCTCTCTCCAAAATGAAGAATCCAGGACTGATAATTCACCTCAACTCTGATTAATGAAATAATGACACCACCCCTGCTACTGATAAACCACTACAGCAGATAGAAGCAGGAAGATAGCTCACAAGAAGAGGCACCTACACAAATGTCCATAAATAAACAAAGATAGAGCAGCAGCTATATTATAATATGTCATAGCCAGCCTGTTGCAAACAAAATTCAGACTTGGACCAACTGAAAAAAAAACTATGCTGCCAGCATTCCTGTGCTTGCTCACTAACAATTGCCCCAACTCTAAGCCCTACATTTAACTAAATAATAGATGTTTTATCTAAATTTAGCTAAGAATTCCAAAAGAATGCTTTTAATAGCTATAATAACTGAGCTCGGAAACAGAGATTAGAGACAACCACTCAGTGTGGCAGCCATCTTAGTTTATGTTTATATAACAGTATCAACAATAATACAAATGCACCAACCAGACAAATGTTCTACAGCCAGTCCTGAATACTGGAGCAGACCACCTGATTGTAACTGAAAAAAATATATAGTTTTCTTTCCATGGTCAGCAGTTGCAGTCATGTCATTTGCATTAATAGGCGCACTTCTGTCTGTCAGTGTGGTGATAAGTATGTGCCTTAGGTTGAGCAACAGTACAAGAATGGGATTCAACATTTTAACAGTCAGCATTTACAATGTGCTGTGTGGATTACTTAAATTCAAAGGAAAAATGACTGGAAATCAAATGATATGAAAATCAAAAGCCCTACCAACAGGTACAACACCAGAATTAGTCCTATACATCACCCATAGCAGCATCAGGTCAGATGAAGTCAGATGTCTGCCACTAAAGCTACAGTTCATTCATTCCCCACAACTTGATAAAGCAGATATATTTTAGTTTGATAATAATTAATTTCAGCTCATTTTGTGTAGAAGCATGAACCCAGCCCCAAACATTCAGTTCTAGCATTTCTGTATGACACCATTAGGCTTCCTGTACAGATTATATGTGTAGACATACAAGGACATCATCCTGAGAGAATATCAGGAGGCGAATACAACATTAAATTTTCTCCTGGGTGAACATTTGATTGTATTTTACAGCCTTCCTGAGCCAAAGAACCAATGCTTGGAATGGGAATTTGGGTGCCATGAGCCCCTAGACCAAATGAGTACGATGGCCCAGAGATTTACAACTATAATTTGTCTAGGGTAACCGGATAACAGTTTCTGTACAATCTGCTAGTGCCACTATGTTTAGTTTTAAACTTTCCAGTCATTATTTCTTTCCTATTCAAAGTTAAAACCAAAGGAGGGATATTTCTTGCCTCTTCCACATCCTCATCAGGAGTGCAGGGTGTTCGATCTGTCCTATCTGTTTGACACGATACAGATGACCCATCTGAATCCATGGAAGCTTCTTCATCATATCCAAAAACCGTTTCTACAACTGGCTTCTGTGGAAAACATAACGTGTAATTGAATCCAGTGAACTTCAACATAACTCACACTCAAAGCCATCCGAGTCAGGTTTTCACAGAACCGTATATTGGCAATTACAGTCCTATCATTTTTTTTTAATAGAGGTGTTCCTCGGCCAAACTATCCCATTCAACCACACCCCCAGCCCTAACACTCACCTTCTTCAGGAAATACCCTGCCTCCATAATGGTTTGCTACCCCCAAAAGGGTATTTCCTCTGCACCTTCCGGGTTCCAGATTGTAGGGTGAGACAGAAGCCACAATCGGTAGTGTGGGGCCTGTAGGTTTCAGGGTCTTCATCTTGCTGCATTAAAACATTTTTCCTTCAGTTTTATTCTTAAGCCTTCCCCTCCCAGCAGCATGCACAGTGCATGGTGGATGCCTTGGACACACACAGCACACCCCTGTTGGGAAACCAAGTTCCAAAGCCCACCAGCAATGGCAAATGTGCAGCCTTCCTTTCCCTGGCTAGGATGTGCTTCCAGTAGTGCATTACCTAGCCTGGCTACCTGATCACTGGCTTCAGTGTTCACTCACAAACATGAGTCACCAGCATGTAAGTGCAACATGATTCCACTGCTCCATCAGGTGGCCTCAAATCATATTATATTTTAAATGCAATACTCATTTTACTGTAGTTTGTTTAATCAGATAATATTGTGCATGTACAAATTGAAAAAGAGCTATGTTACTGTAGTTTGTTTAATCAGATAATATTGTTCATGTACAAATTGAAAAAGAGCTATGTTACTGCATGTGCAGTACCAGTCCTATTCAATATGTTAATTAGTGACACAAGGGAAGTTATACTGGGCAAGATATGTCTCTTTGTAGAGGACAGTAAACTGATCAACAGGATAGATAGTGAGAAGGGGGTGACAGAATTTCAGAGGGATCATGAAAGACTGGAGAGGTGGTCAAAAATATGGCATTAAACACCAAAAAGCGTAACGTGATGCACGTAGGGAAAAAGATCTCTTGGACAGAGTATTGGATGTTGGGGTTTGGCTGGTCACTTTAACTAAGGAAAAGGACCCGAGAGTCATTATAACTGACACCCTGAAACAAAACTCTAAGTATAAGCAGACTAATTTTCTATGGCCTAGAGCAAGGCACCAAGGATGTTGGGGTATATTGTGAGGTGTTTTGACAGTAGAAGAAAGGAAGTAATATTGCCTTACACAGGTCGCTAATAAGGCCTCACCTGGAATATTGTGCCCAGTGCTGGAGCCCATACCCTAAGAAAGGAAAGGGACAGTCTGGTCAGTGCAGTGAAGGCTCAGCAAGATGATACAGGGCCAACATGGCAGGTCCTATGGGGAATGGATGGAGGCCCTAAACATGTTCTCACTCGAATCCAGACAAGAAAGGGGTGACTTAATAGACATCTGTAAGTTCCTAAAGGGAATAAATAGGGTGAACAGCAAACAGTTATTTACTTGCAGTAAGGATGCAGTCACCATGGGGCAAGAATGGAGGTTCGTAAGGGGCAAATTCAGGATGGATATGAGGAAATCCTACTATATTGAAAGAGTGGCTGAGCCATGAAACAGATTGACAGTGAAAGTGATGGGGGATTGGTGCTATTACTGGATTTAAACATGGCTGGGATGAGTGAGAGGTCAGATAGTTCCACTATGAGGAACTAGGGAGGCAAAGGATTTAGGAAGGGGAGTAGGGGTGGATAACACTCCAGGACACTAGGTTGGGGGTGAGAAGGAATATCTATATGGGCAGACTGGATGGACATTTTGTCTTTATCTACTGGCAATGTTTATGTTTTTACTTTTATTATACTGATTAAAGAAAGCATAAAAAACTGGGAAATAAAACATTAGGCCAAAACGTCCCTGGAGCCTTGTTGAATCTATTGTCCAGTTTGGTGTTTCTTGGGGTTTGAAAAATTATGCAATGCAGTGTTAGCATTACCCTTATTTCAGCACCCTCCATGCAAGCATTGCTGTGTCTCTATTTTACTTTGTCTGACAAGACAGTGCCAAAACTAGAGTAACAGCAGCACTACTGCATGATCATTCAAACCCTGGAGAGACACCACACCACAGACATTGCAAGATTCCAGGTACTTTTTACCTTAATTTCTCATTGTTCCCTTCGTTTTATGCTTTGCTTCAACAATAATGCATGCATTAATGTAGTTTTATGCAATTTATTTCCTAACTTTAAAAAAAAATATGCACCAATTGACACGTGTGGGCCCTGTGTGAAGTAGCAGACCTGTCAGGCATGGTGCTAGACATATAGCCTGTTTTATACAGGACTCTACAGGCCCAATGTGAAGCAGCATACCCATTGAGCATTATCTGGGGACATCAAATTCAACTTAAAAAAAAGCTCCCTGCACATGTGCAGTATTGTTTTGTTTGTTTTTCAGACATAATGTTTTTTTTTGCCATTTTTTTCTTTAAAGTTACTGACTGCTGTTGTGGAACTGGAGCAGAAAACATTGACTGGCTGAGGTGGAGGGAGGCTGTGCTGATCACTCAGTGTTGGAAAATAAGGCAAGTATGTACTGTGCTGGCCATGGGTAGGGGGAAGAGGGTGACATGGGTGGGTCAGGGTGGAGGTAATTGTTTAGGAGTGGTCTGGGAGGGGGAAGGGAATTTTAGCAGAGTCAGTTGGGGAGGAGGTTGGGGGTTACCTTAAATTGTTGGGGGGCAGTGTTATCAAGCCACTGGGATTGGGCACCTACAGGCTGCAAATGCTAAGTAAGCAATAAGACAAGGTGGGGTGTACGTTGTGTTGGCACAACACATGCACAAGAGTGTAGTGAGGCACAAGACAACAGATGTAGTGCCTTCAGCCCCTGGAAGTGCATTGTGCCAGCACAACACTCACCTCAAAGTGTCTTACTGCAGTTAAAAAATGGATAAGCTGAGAACATTAAAAAAATTTGAACTTTTTTTAATACAAACTTCTTTTCATAAAAGTAACTAATACAAACTCATCCCTCTCCAGCTGCCAAGCATCTGTCTAGCTACATATTCAACAAATGGAATATTTGTTATCTTGGAATGCAGGAATTCAAACTTCTGCAGAATTCTACTGGCTGAATATTCACCTCTCCAGACAGACAGACACACACACACACACAGAAGGCCTCTGTAAAGTCAGGGATTCAACTGTACCTGAGACAGGGCAGGCAGCAAAAGATTTCCCTGGTAAGCACATTAGGATAGGAGGGAGCCCGGTTGAGGTGGGTACATGGTCAGAAAATAAGCTCCAAAAAACAAAATACATTGTGAGTAATACTCCATTTTAATTTGCATATGTGTGTAAGGAGGTAAATATAAAGAAAAATAACAGTTAATCCATTTTACTGTTCTTTTTATTTTGAGGGAGTTTAATGTTTAGGGCCTAGATGATTATTTTAGCGAGTAAAGGTGGCAGCCATGCTTGTAATAGAAATCAGAAATAAAAAAAGACAATGATATTGTTAGTGTGTTGTGTCTCAATTGCCAGCACTTTTTTTACACATGTTGTGCACTGTCAATGCACAGATCCTAACCATTAAGGATGCAGTATTTTCTGTACCCACTTAATAAAAAAAAGTAGCATACACCATACACTGGGGTTAGTCATCCAGTGAAGAGAAAGAAATAACAGAGGTTATCCAACACCAGTATTGGGCATCCAGTGTCAGAAAATACAACAAAGGGATGGTGCAGTGGCTCAAAGAAAACACAAGCCTTTTTTTGTGTTATCATTTGTGATTGACTTCCTAAATAGTCAGTTAAAAATGAGTAAAAGGCTTGTTTTTATTCATATGTTTTTTCTTGTGTTACATTTTCTTTTTACTGTTGGTTTCCATGTTTTCCTTCCCCATTTGTTTGTCCAAATCTCAGCATCAAATCCCTAACTATGGGGGGGGGGTGTTAAATGGCAGCCTCCTTCTTAAACCTATGGCACTGTTTTTCTGCCCTGCAACAATGCTGTTGACTGTCGTTAAGCTACTGTACCAGGATCACAAGGTGAGTAGCACTTTATTCTTTGACTCTCTGTCCCCATTGCTGGATGCCTCATTGCCTGCCAGCTGTTGAAACCCCAAAGCTGCTGAGCTCTTCTGGATAGAGATGTAAATTTTCAATTCACTGGTAAAGTTAGTGGGAATCCACCATATTCGCATTCGCAAAAAAATCGTGAATAAGGAGACAGAACTGCCAACATCACTGGTGGATTTTTTTAATTTAAAGGACCTCCCCCTACCCACTGTGCTGTGAAATCAGCCCTTTCCCCACCCAAGAGCACAAATATGATTATTTTACACCCCCCTCCCCCAACATCATGCTGCTACAGCTGCAACTTGCAGGCTGGAGGCAGAAGTTAATCCCTTCCCCCGTGCACACGCCAAATACATTTCACCAACTTCCCCCATCCAAGTCCCACTGTCTTTTGTACAAACACCCAGCATCCCAGACCCCCAACAAACCCCCTCTGGTCCTCTCCTGACCCCACCAGCACCCACAGAATCAATAGTGAAACGGTCCCCCGGTGTAGCAGAGCATCTGCTCTGTTCAATTCTGACTCCCCGTCTGATAATGGCACGAATGAACAAATACTGACATCTTTGCTCCTAGTAAAACCTGATTTTCAACCCATCTAGTTTTACTAGGAGCAAAGATGTCACTATTATTTCATTAAAGCCATTACAAGATAGGAGTTGGCACTGAGCAGAGCAGATGCTCTGCATCAGAGGACCATTTTCTTTATTTGCAAGCTCATTTTGTGAATGCTGGTGGAGAGAGGAGGCTAGTGGGGAACAGAGGGAGGTTGGGTGGGGGTCTGGGTGTTTCTGCACAAAACAGGGGGACCCTGGTAGTCAGGTGGGGGGAGATGGGGGGAGTGTATTTGGCACAAGGGTGAGAAAGGAATAACTTTTCTCAGCAGCAGCATGATGTTTGCTGGGACAGGGAGGGAGGAGGTTGCTAGCAGGGGGTTACAGAGGGGTGGCATCCTCACTTTACACACAATTCATCTTGGTATTCATCAGGCAAATTTGGCCAATCTGCCTGGTGAAAAACAATGTAACTTGCAGTCCCCAGCTCCATGAATTTGCTGAAATTCTTGGATTTCTTTTCATGGAGCAAATTCCGGTAACTTCGCACATCTCTACGTCCGGAGTTCATAACTAATCAGGTGGTTTGTTGGCAAAGTCTAGTGGTGAAGGCACTTTTTTCAAACTGTTCTTAATACTCTGACACTGTTTTGTTGCCCTACAAAAATGCCACTGACAGCCATCAAGCTACTGAACCAGGGTTACTAGGAGAGTAGTATCCTATCCTTTGTTTCTCCCTAACCAGTACAGGATGCCTCACTGTATGTGAGTTATTGCAGCCCAGAAGCTAGGGAGCTTCTGGGCTCCAATGGGCTCCATGATCCCTCCCAGAGTTCACCACCAATTGGGTGCTTTGTGGGCGGAGCCCAAACTTCCACTATTTTTGCTGTACTTCACAAGCGGTTTTCTGCAGTGCAGTCCAGAGTGTTAAGGGCCACACCGCAAAGCGTGTCACACTATGGATATCAGCTGTGGAGACAACTATCAGCAAGCACTGCTGCCTTACCAGCATGTGCCCTTACCTGATTGATGGACCCTACTTGTCACTCCAATCTCTCTACTGTGACTGATGCCAGATTGTGGACTCATGCATTTGATCTTCCTCATACTGCTGTCTATAATACTGTGCATACTACTGCCGTCTTGCCAAAGTACCTGCATGCATTTATTGTTTATGGTATGTTGCTTTGGTCTGCTATCTGCTACAATTATCTACCTGTTGGTTTAACTCATGTAATACTTCTCAAGTGTTTCTAATTAGTGGTTAAGTATGTTACTATCAGGTTGGCTATAATCACTCCCTTATCAGGGCCTATCCTTTATTTGTTTCAGTCTGCCAACAGTTGTTCTTCCTATGCCTTAGTTTTGATTTATGTAGTCATGCTGCTTTTTTTTGCATACCATATCTAGAGTACTAGTAACTCCCTATACAGGGTCTGACTCCATAAGAGTTCTGTAGCAACTAAATTTACTGGTCCCTTGCAGCACTGATCTCTCTTTAGGTTTGCATCTTTACTGGAATGTTTAAAGACTGTCTTCTAAGCTGAGTACCAGCTACCCATATCTGGGGTCTTCCTTCCTTCTTACTGTTTTTTTTTTTTTTTTTTATTTCAGTTTACCAGCAGTTTGTCCCTGCTATATTACTTCCTGCTGTCTGGGTTGACTTCTTATCTGAGGTCTGTCTCACTCAGCCTTACCTGGTGTTGGCTCCCACTAAGCCTCTTAGTGCCTGATTACCTGCAAAATTTATGAGTTTGTTTACTTACCCTCAACCGTCCTAACAGGGGTTACACCTGTAGCTTTGCTAATCTTTACAGACTATGTAACTCCAACTCCTGAGTACCTCTCCAGTCCCATCTTTAACCACATGCATGCCTTCCTGTTCTCAATTATAACTGTAGTGCCTGCTACCTCCCCAAATTTGACCTGCTGCCATAGATCCAAATATTTAGTATTTATAATCAGGCATTTAGCCAAGTATTCCTTCCACTGGTCTCTATGAGGTTCTCTGGCTACTGACCTTTCTTATTTGATGCATCAATTCATGTGCATTACTTTATTGATACAGTAACTTATCCTGGACCCCTCTGTACCCAGAACCCTGCTAACTGCTAGAAAAGGTTCAGCATTAAGGGACTCATAGTGGCCCATCTTAATACTCTTATGGCCAATCACACTGAACTTCAAGCCTGTGTAACTCACTACTGCCCTACTGTGACAGGAAAGGGGACTAGAACCCTTTATTCTTTTGATTCATTTATTCTTTTCTAAATATGCATCTGCTTCAGGTACAAGATGGCTCCCAGATCACATGATCAAGTAGTATATGCCAGCTTATGCTAGAGGTCTGATGTTCTCATGGAAAAGTTAACAGGAAAGCCAGGGAGGAGGCAATAAAGCAATATACCCAGTGGGGGTGTCCTTCCTGGAGATGCTCCCATGCTGAACAAAGGACCCAGGCGGACGTCATTATTGTAGCAAGGAGGTGTTGAAGGGTGGGTAGACACACACACGCAGACACACACTCCTTCCCCACAGAGAGGAGAAATATATTGTGGTGCTATAAGCAAGCTCTTTCTCTTAGTCTGGAACATTGGACAATGCCAGAGCCCCTGCCATACAAAGACTATCTGACTGGTAAGACAGCACAGTAAGGGACATTAATTCTGCAGCTAGGGCAGGTGAAGGATCTTAGATATGGATAGCTTAGAATTTTGCTGTACACCAACTGTCTGTTAACTTGTTTTATTTTCTGTCTCTTAGTAAATGTGCAACCGCTTTAGTCATCTTGTAAATACATCCTGTTGTAAATACTTGTAGTATTTTAGTAAAGATTCTATTGGTATAGAATCAGTGACTGCTTGTTTTATATAGAAGGGTAATTTTACTATTTCTGTTGGACTCTGTTTGCAGTCCATCTCTGAAGGGGCACTCTACCCACAGTTATTGTGTTGACCTTGCTGACCTTGAGCAAGGATGAGGTAAAAAAAACAGGTCTCTGTTGGCAAAATCCTTGTGGTGGCATCGAGCTGGAAATCCCTGGTGAGTGGGATTTCCATTACACCTACCATACTTGGTATTACTGAGTCCTGGCTTAAACCTGCTATCCCTTAGACAACGTGCTCCTCTTCTGGTTGCAAAATGCTCAGACTTGACCACCCTACCTCTAACAGGGGTTGGGGCATTGTGATTTACTTTAAGGAACACTTGAAGCTATCTGCCCTGCCTGTGATTAATATATTCTCATGTGAAGTCTTGCACTTCATATTAGTCTTAGTGAATACCAAGAGGTTACACATTGTATGCATTTATAATCCCCCTAAAAGTGGGAAGGCTGGCTTATCTGATGTTATCCATCACCTGTCCTCTAGAACTGGCACAAACAAAATCCAATTAATGGTTGACTTCAACCTTGATTGGCTTGGTAATAAAACTAAAGAATTCAACTCCTTACTAAGCAAGCTTTTCTTCACTCAGCTTATCTCTGGCCCTACTAGATCAGTGACAAATGGAAACCACCATGCCCTCATAGATTGGATCCTTACAAAAAGAAAGGATAGGATTGTTGCTGCCAGTACTCTACCCAATGTCTTAGTGATCATTTACCGGTTTTCTGTATCTGGAAGTGCACTCTCCATCTTGTTATCCTAAAGAATTAGCTCTTTGTGATTTTTCTGAACTTGACTAGGGGTCTTTTTCTGCTGACTTACTCCACACTGACTGGTCACCTTTATATCTCACTACTGATATTGATGAAGCTTTATGCTACTTTATTTCCAAACTCTAGATTCTGCAGGACAAGCATATATATCAATATGGTTACACAGAAACCTGTTTTCCATACTAAAGGATGGAGAGAAGTGTTGGTCTAAATTTAAAGTTTCATGACTACCTGCTAATTGGTTGGATTATAGGAAACAAGAGGAATGAGTGTAGAAAAACAAACTGAGTTGCATAAAAGTAACTACTGTAAAGATCTTCTGCACACTTATACTGGCGACTTGTGGATTCTGGAGCCACATCAAGGGGGTCATGGGCAAAGGTGCTAATCACATTGTGTATGACATGATGCTAAATGGCATTTATTTAACAACACTAATACAATTGCCTATGCATTCAACTCTCAGTTCTCCAATCTAGCAAGATATTTCAATTTGATGTGTTGTACCCTTGAGAGAAAGTCCCCAACTGATCAACTGACCTCTCCCCATTCTAAGAGTGGTACACATAGAGAGGTTTTACACCTTCTGAAAACTACCACTCCCAACAGCAGTGCTGGCCATGATGTACTCAAACCCAGACTTCAAAGGGTTGCAGCCCCATAACCAGCTTCCCCCCAACACATTTATTTAACATATCTCTAACTTCTGCCACGGTACCTAAGATCTGGAAGATTGCCAAATTGTGCCAGTTTTCAAAAGAAGGTGATCATAAGCACATGAAAAACTATTGACCAATTGCAATCTTATTGGTCCTCAAGTTGCTTGAGAAGCTAGGGACCTCTCAGATAACTGAGCACCTCTGAAAACATAACCTACTATTTCCTGTTTAGCATGGTGTTAGACAGGCCCTCAAAATAACAACAGCTCTCATCCAGTTCACCAGTGACATTAGGGTAGCCATGGATATGGGAATGTACACTGTGGCTGTTTTTCATTGACCTAACAAAAGCATTTGATCTAGTGATCACACCATACTCAAGACTAAATAATTATCATTGGCTCTTCTTCCACTGCTGTAACTCCTCATCTCCCTCCCACCCCCCACCTAGCATTTTACCCTCTCACCTCCCACCTACCATTCCACCCCTCTCCCACTCCTCCTCCTGTCTCCCCTCCTATCACCCTCTATATCTTGTTGGTCCACCCCAGACTACCTAGCATTTATCTTTCTGTTCTTGCACTTACGACAATGTCAAATCCTTGACTACCTACCCCCTTTTCCCACCCTCCCCTCTTATCCCCACCCCTTGCTCCACTTATGTCACCCCTAGTATGGTTTCTATTTGTATCTGTGTCTTGCTATATATACACCCATATTGTTAATTGTGCATTGTTATTTGCCACTGACTGTTTGCTACTGTGCTAGTCTAAACACATGTACTGCCTTTTGCTACTAAGTTAATCTCCTGACCTGTATTGTATCTTACCTCGGCTTACTTCTATGTTAACCTCCTGACCTTGTATTGTATCTTACCATTGTTTTGCTTGCACCCATTGCTGACGCGGAACCTTTGTAAAAGAACCCTTGGTTCAAAGGTATTTGTAATCCTAGTAATAAATAAAAAAATAAATAACTTGGTTTGCTAGCTATCTTGGCAATAGCAATTTGTAAAAGTGACTGAATCCAAATGTAATCTCCTGACTATAAACATTGGTGTCCCTCAAGGATTCATACTGGACCTGTTACTGCTTACTATCTTTATTAATAATACACCAAGGACTGCATCCTCCTGCTCCACCCTACTCTGTGCCAATGATATGGTGTTATATACTAGTTCAAAGAATGTAATAGATATTAACTCATGGCACAGTGCTTACTTCTGTAGGGTTTGGGCATGGCTGTCACATAATAAGCTTCTCCTAAACTCCAGTAACACCCATGTCATGCTGTTTGGGTTAGCACCAAAGCTGTTGACATATACCAATGACTTAGTTAATTTCTGCTCTGATGGCTCCCTCCTTACCACTGTTGACTCCTTCAAATATATAGTCCTTACCCTTGATCCTTCCCCTTGGTTTTACCTTACACATATCAAATGCTTGCTAATCTGTCAATACCAAACTAAGATTAGCTTGTAAATTCAGATATGCCTGGACTCTTGCAGCTAGACATGCTCTGGGAGTCCTGCTGCCAAGCTTTACCTATGGACTCATCCCTTTCTCTCATGCAAGCAAATGTGACTAACCAAATGGAACACTACATATAACAGCATCTGTTGTTTTGCCTTACCTGTGACCCAACTGACCCAGTGCTGCTCTCTTTATTCTAGTTTAGGTTGGCTATCTCCAACCTCATGGTGGCTCTATACCCTAGGCTGTACTATTGACAAGATTATTAGGTCAGCTAAACCTGCTGCCCTGGCACCCATGTTAATACAACCCGATCAGACATGCCTCTAGAGAATTAATGACTGTTACTGAGTGCTTTACAAATATGGGCGAGCAAGCTTTTTCCTTCTTGGCCCTGAAGCTCTGAGACTCACTTCCATCTAACCTTACTGTAGGCTCTCTCAATAACATCTAAATTTCAAGAGTGAGCTACATAAGTTCATACACTCCACAGGTAGGTGCTCCTGTAACTGATGCACGGTAATCTTCATATACTGTAATTGTCTATATGCCACATCCATTGTACTTATTCTATGTTGTTTTTGAGTTGTTATTGCACTGCCTGCTTTGTCAAGCAAATGCTCATTTGTTGTTGCAGTTGTGCTTACTGTTGCCTTTGTCATTATTTAATAGTTGTTTGATGTTTGTACTTCTCCCGGGTTGTGTCTGAAAATAGGCATTGTATTGTTAGTGCACCTACCTAGTAAACACAAACTAACTAAATTAAGATCTTTATAAAATATATTAAAGATCAATGGACTGCTTCCAGCCAACCAGAGTGGTCCTTTCCTCTACATGTGATACACTCTTATTTGGCAAAAAGTGTCTCTCTTACAGGCCCTCTGGAAACCAACTCTTTCAGGGGAGTTTTATATTAAGTTTTAATAAATTATAGATCAGCCTCAACCAATAATATATTAATACTTCTGTAGGGACCATTCGTACATAGTGTATCAGAATTGTTCAGCTTGGTTTGCAGTTTTCATAGCCTAAAAATGCACAAGACCACTCTTACATCCATAATGGTTTGCATGGTAGCATTAACATACACTCATATTTCAGCTACTGGTGTAAGCAAGTGCATCCCCATAGATGGTGCATGCTACCATCACAGTGTGTTCAGTCCTATTAGCCCCCTTAGGCAAGACATCTTAGGGTGTTTTCCAAAGTGAGCTCTTATGCTTGGTTGCAGAGTATTCTGCTACTGTACCACCATGGGTCCCCTAAAAAATATTATATCAATGTCAATAACACTTTGATGATTGAAGCTGCGTAAGATATGCATATTCCTAAAGGTCAGTACCAAGAATAGCACAGCTCCTAGTCCCACCAATATTTTTTCTAACCACACTAAAAAAGTCTTACGAAATGTTCAACATTTTGAATCTCTGAAACATGATTCATCAAGTAGTTATCTTGATTGCCTTCTACACTGCTGTCCCCTTCATTATAATGATGCAGATAGATAGATAGATGATAGATAAAAATGTTTATTTTTTTTTAACAGGAGTTAACCCTTAGGAATGTGACGCCCTGTTTACAAAGTTGTCCTGTATAATCAAATGGTTACAAAGTTAATTTTGTACAAATACAAATTTTAAAACAGTTTCATACATACAAATACAAAACATATAATGTACAAAAGTATAACAAGTTTTGACATAAAGCAAGTACAAAATATGAAACATGATGTGGCAGTATTTTGCTATCTAGAAGCTGCAACTATAAATTAAAACTAGCATAAAGTGCTTATGTAAGCTGAAAAAAATCTCATAACAAGATATAACAACATAAACTTTCCAGACTGTTCACTAATAATGATTTGACAAATACCTCATCAGATAACCCCATGGCCCTAAACACTGACAACTGATTTTCCACACTGGAGTTAGACTTTTCTTAAATTGACCCAAGCTACTAGCATTTCTAGTTTCCAATTTTAATTCATTCCAGATCTTAGGTAAGTAAAACCTCCTTTGCATCTGGCTAAACCGATTCTTAATTAGTGGGATCTTTAGGCCTCTATTTTGTATAACCCTCAGACAGTATTTGTTTACACTCTTGGGTGCATATGATGTCACATTTATATTACCTTCCCTAAATTCAATATATGCCTTTGGCCCCAGCCTTTTCTTTCTCCATGTCTCCAATGTATACCAGTTTAACTTCTGTGGGTATTTACATAGCATGTTAAAACATATCTGGCAATCTTAGTATATACTTTATTTTTTTTTTTCCCTATACATTATCCACCTTGAGCCACCAGACTGCCTACTTTATCTCATCAGGCATCCCCCTCAGATCTCTGGCCACCATCTCCGGGAGTCCACCATCTCCTCCTATTGTGGTCTCATGGTTTACCCCCACGGCTTACCCCCCACAGTGAGGTGGAGGGGAGCTCGTCCTGTAGCTCAACCCCCCAGTACCAGGATCCAGTGTACATCCACTGAGTCAAACCGGTCTCCCTGCTTGAGATGGCCATCAAGCCACCACATCCGATGCTCACCTTTTTCCACTTTTCTCCCCCCCATTCCCTGATGTCTGTAGCATGCAATGACGCTCCAAGGACCTGAACGCATGCACATCCGCATGCCCCCTGATTGTGGCGTCTGCCACAGTACATCCCCACAGATCCTGCCAGTGCACCAGCAATCCCCAGCCATTGCCAGGGGCCGCTCGAGCACCAGCAGCAGTACACCCCCCTCCCCAGACAGGGAGAGCAGTCCTGTGGATGCTCAATCCTTCTCCTCCCCTGCTGACCCCCGGCAACCCTGGCTCACTCCCGAAACCGGGTCACTGGCATACAGCGAGGTGTGGCATCCAGTACTTCAACCCTCAGCGCCACCAGGCTGGCCCTATATACTTTATTTAATTTCTCCAGGATTGTTTTAGTCGCATGCTGGTAAATCAAACTCCCATACTCCAATACCAGCAACAGTAATTGCTGCGCTACTTTATTTCTATCCTTTCTTGCCAAAAATGAAGTTTTCCTTCTAATAATCCCCAATCTAATATTCACTTTCTTTGTAGTGCTCTCTATGTGCTCTCCAAAAGTTAAATTATAGTCCAAAAGTACCCCCAGGTATTTATATTGGGACACTACCTCCAATTTAGACCTATTCAATGTGATTATGTGTAATTCCTGACTTGATAACTTAGCTGCATTTTTTGTTTGAAACAACTTAACAAGTTTTTTTCTTACTTAAGATCATCTTAGAAGCAAGCAGCCAACACTGCAATGTATTAAAATCAGACTGCAGCTTGTTTTGCAGCTCTATTATAGTTTTAACTCTAGCAATCAGAGTCATATCATCGGTGTGCAAAAGAATTTTACATTTATCAATCAGTTGTGGAATTTAATTTATGTAGATTAGGAACAAAAGGGGGCCCAGGACCGAGCCCTGGGGAACACCCCTATAGGTCCCTTCCTTTTCAGATAAAATATCCCCCACACTGACTTGCTGTGTACGCTCTGTCAAGTATGTCAACATCCAAGATTTAACTGGTTCAGACATTCCCACAAGTGTAAGCCTCATCAAGACACTGTAGTCCACCAAATCAAAGGCTTTGGAGAGGTCAATGTACACCACTCCCACAGACTCCCGCATCTCCAATCCATTCGAGACTATATTGAGGAAGTCTGCTAGAGCAGAGTCCATCACTCTCCCTGCTGTAAAACCAGCCTGGCAATCTGTTAGCAAGTTATGGTTTTCTAAAAAGTCATGGATCTGATTACAAATGAATCCCTCAAAAACTTTTGAGACTGTAGAAAGGAGAGCTATCGGTCGATAATTTGTTTCGATGTTTCTGTCACCTCCCTTAAATATAGGTATTATTTTGGAATTTTTCCAATACTCTGGGTAAATATTTTGCTATAAACTGAGATTAAATAAACTAGTTAAAGTTGGAGTTCTCTGTTTAACAGCATCTTTAAGAAATGTTTCCACCTGACCTAGCCCAGTGGCTTTTTGTGAATTTAATTTGTATATTTGCTTTTGAACCTCATATTGTTTAATTTCCCTAAAATAAAACTGTGGTGTTTGCACACTATCTTTTAAAGGAACAGTTTGAGAGGCAACAAGGACATCAGATTTGTTTATAACTTCCAAAACGGGGAGTGTACAAAAATAATGATTTAAATGTCTTGCATTCTGGTGAATATTTGATTCTTTAGCACTTTCATCATGTATTGATATGTCCAAGTCCTGACTTGTTTTCCCTTCTAGCTGCTTTATTAACTTCCAGTATTCGGCTGGATTTTTTGTCAGTTCTATTTTTTGTTTGTAATACCTTTTCCTGGCTTTTTTGATCACAGTTTTACATTTATTTCTTGCTTTGGTGTGCTTCAAATGTGTCACCTATGTTTTAATAAAGGTTGCTCTAATTAAACAACACAAACTGAACTAAAGGGTTTTAGCTCTGGATAATTGCTGCATGGACTATGAAATATATAATATTTTCAAAGGTGAAGCAGAGGGCAATTAACAGAAAAGATGCATGAGCAATTAGAAAGGTCCATTTCTATTACAAACCAGTTTTCATTATTTTTTCTAATTTTGATAAATAAAATACCTTTTTTAAGTTGTATGTGCTATATTACTCCCCCAAGTTGTATGTGCTATTACTCCCACTTGGTACAATTATCAAATTGTACAAGCATGATAGAACATTTGAAAAATATTTGGAATAAAACATTCTGAGTTTCAAATGTGGGTGAACCATAAAACAACCCCCCACACACACACACACAGACGCACACCAGGGGGTACTGTGCCATCTGTTCTCAATATCCCGTTTGCCCTGACAAGGGTAATACAGTATTTCAGACAGAGCCTGCTGCCTGCCATGTGATCTCAGTATAAGAAGGAGGAGTTCAGCACCATTTTAGGAGTTAGTAGTGGGAAGGAGCAGAGAGTGAGTATACATTAAAGAGAAGAAGTATGTAGGAGAAGTGGAAGATGTGGGCCCTCCCTCAAAGGGGAATCCTTGGAGGTCATTGTGGGTCTCATACAGGCCCATGATGGGAAGCATTCCAGTCTGTTAGTAGCCCTAGAGATAGGTTGAAGGAGCACCCTCTTAACATTGCCACAGTGCCCATCATGGAAGGATGGCAGGATCTGATGGAGGCATAGTTTATGCTTGGTGATCCCTCACCAGAAACTGCTGTCAATATAAAATATGTGGACAGAGGGAAGGGGTCATCATATGGAGGTCTCTTAGCTCATGACAGCTCATTATACATATGCCGGGCTCCTATTTCAGAAGCACAAGTCCAGTGACCCCTAGCAATTGAAGCCCAATGGGGACAGGCATATCAGGTCATCTGGTTGAGAGTATGTGGGGAACATGTTAATCAGATATGCCACTCATGTATGCAAGATGTTTATGTAAATAAATTCTGCACTGCTTTGACTTTGATTTCTTGTTAGGGGGAACTTAAATTTGTTCAACCTTGAATTAGGGCCAACTGGGCAAGAGTGTTGCTCACCTTATTTGAAAATAGTCTGAACTGGAATGCACCCGTAACTCAGCCTCTTAGGCACACAGGACAATCTCATAGGGAGGACTGGATTAAAGAAACATTAACTGTAGGAAACTCTTATACACATATGTAATTAGGATCATTTTTGATTTTCCACAAGGTGTAGAAGAGAGTTTTGGAATTAATCCTTTCTCTGGTAACTGTTGGCAAGTAGCCTGTTTTTTGTTCTCTTGTCATCGGCATCATAGATTGACTATGGTCTATGAATTCTCCTTAACACCCAGGGAATGTTTTGCACTACACTAACACCTGATTGGGAGATGGCACTATTGCAGTATACATGAATAACATACTGTATATTATTCTGTGACAGCCCTGAGTTTGATGATTTGTCAGTTAATGATCAGAGCATCATACTGATTTACTTGATTTTGTTATTTGACATTACCTTGCTTGACTTTGTTATTTTCTTTCTCTGCTTTCTGTACCTCAAAAGCTTGTCGTGCTCCTGAAATAAAAAAATACATTTTAAAGCCCCTGGTTTATGTCTGCATTATCTTAATATATTAATTTATTTTGACTTCATAAAAATAAAAAGCATAACAAGATAACCAACAGTAGATCACCATTTCACATAGAAAAGTAAACTAGCTATATTCAGGTGCCCAAGCATAGCCTATAGAACTTAATACTTTGACATGGTTTAAAGTAGTTTTCCAGGTTTCTGTAAAACAATGACAATCTCTTACATTCAAACACTTTAGAATTTCAGAACATTCTGTGCCTAATTATCATTTGAAATCTTATGGTCCACAAAATGAGGAGCAAAGTGCACCCCTTTATGCCAAACCATAATAATGCTACAGTATATTGAGAACATTAGATTTCTGGGCACACATTTTGGAATGCAAATGAGGCTCTCTGGCTACTGCTGTGAGCAAACAGGATTTAAACACAGTAATAGTGCAGATTTGCAGCTAATATGTGTGTGCATATGGTGCAGTGTCATGTGTAGAGAAGCATGAGCATGTTCACCGCTACCTCACATCCCCTACAACTGCCCAACCAATGCTTTTGGCTCATTGGTGAGCCTCCTATTGAAGTCCTCTGTTCTGCTCACCAACATTCTCTGTGGGCTTCACAGGCCCCTTCCCCAAATCCAGACCTCACTTAGTCCCAGATACTCCAGTGGAACCACCCCCGCTATGTTTTCTGATATACATCCATTTTGATGCTTAGTCCCATGACAATCTCGGACTGCTGACATCTGTGCACTACAGGTACATCTGTCTGACATCCCTACCACCAAAAATAAAAGTTCTTAGGCAGGGGACACCTGCTAAAAGTGCTGTGCCCACTGCACAGGTAGTATATACAATAGCTATATGAATGGGACAATGTGCTATTTACATGCCAGCCATGCACCCTGCACACACATCAGCACTCTTTGATGTGTGTTGTCACAGAAGAGCTGCCTGTGTCCCTCTAAATGCTCACACCCCCAACACACACAAACACACACAACAAAAGGCCTCAGTAAAGTAAGGGGCTTAATGTTACCTGGGGCAGAGCAAGCAGCAAAGATTTCCCTCTTATGCTGGTAAAGAAAGGAGGGGGATTTTTCATGGTCGGAAAAAAGTTCCAGAAAATAAAATTGTGAGCAGCAGTACTTAATTTATTTTTTTTAATTTGTGTACTGTATGTGTGTAAGGAGGGGGATTTAAAAGAGAAGGAAATGTAATCAATTTGTTTGTTCTTTTTATTTTTGAGGGAGCTTCATTTTGGGGCCTGAACCATATTTTCAGTGAGTACAGGTTAGCCATCTGTAAGTTCTCCAGTCCAGTAGGCACCACCTGTGCAAAAAACAGGCCTGCACTCAGAATCAGAAGTTATATTTACCAACAAACTGGAGGCTGAGATGTTTGGATTTCCAGGCTGTTCACTCGAGAAAGGGATATTGGGCATGATTTTTGAAAGCACCCATAGGAAAGAGCAGTGTTGGGTAAGTTACTTTTTCTATTACTTTCTATTATGTTTGGAAACTTGTTCCAGGAAGCTCTGTGCAGTCACTAGCAACGATGGAGAAGTACTAGAAAAAGTAATGCACCTTACAATTATAGTTACTTATTTTTTTTATACAAAAACAATGCAAAAATGATAAATAACTATAACAGATTACATTTTTTGAAAGTAATAGGTTAGTTACTAGTTACTTTCAAATAAATGTAATCAGCTACAGTTACGTATTTCTTTTGTATAAAAAGACATATGTAATTGTAACTGTAAGTTGTATTACTTTTTCCAGTACTTCATCCTTGCTAGTGACTGCACAGAGCTTTCTGGAACAAGTTTCCAAAAGTAATAGAAAAAGTAACTTACCCAACACTGGGAAACAGTAGTAGTCAGGATGCAACACCAATTTAAAGAGGATATTTGTATGGTAAGAGAGTTTTGTCACTGTTTTAGAGGCATAGGTCAGGAAACGCAGGCAAACAAGGGGCAGTTATAAAGTTCACAAGTAGTTCTTTACTATTTTCAGTTACAATAAAATAAAATAAAAATTGCACAGGATAGCTCTTATACAGGTAATTCAAACAAACCAAAGCTTTTCATCTGAGGGTATCTCTTAATCTAAATCTCAATCTCTCTCTCTCTCTCACACATACAAAAGATTGCTCTCTTTATGTATAATGTCCCTTTCTAGCAATTAACATCTGCAGCCTGTGCTTGTTAAGATACTTCTCCTGTTTCTCACAAAATCAGAACTCCATAAATTTCTTTCCTGCAGGTAAAACAAAATAGAGCATTGTGTCCCAGAACTGATCTCCTGCAGACAACTCTGCAAACGAGCTTGTGGAGAACAAACTGCATCTCAAGGTTAACCTCCTGAGTTTCAAATAGCATTCTGCAATCATTTCAGCAATATAACTATATACATTTGTAAGTCAAGGGATCCCAGTTTCACAGAAACAGTTTCACAAAAAGATTCACATATACTTTTTTAACCACAGAAAGTAAGGGGCAAAGAAAAGACTGAAACAGCAAGAAACAGTAAATGAAGTCAAAGAGATTGCAGGGGTTGTTGGACCTTCAGAGCGTCCAGTTCCTTGGGTGCCACAGGAAAATTTAATTACACAATCAGATGGGCAAAAGACAAGAGATGAGGCAGAAATAGGAGAGGACAGAACAGATCCTTGCTTTTAACTCTCTGCTTTACAAATGGGACAGTATTTTATTCAACCCTGTCACAGTCACCTATGTTAAAATGCACAACTGTCGAGGTTCTTTTCTGTTTTGCAAGCAACAACATAGGGGTGTAAATTCTAGGGGAAACACAGCTGCTGTATCTATGAGTTACTTGCAAGCAAACAAAAATTAGGAGCTGGTTTCTGGGTTAAACACACCTACTGTATGTCTTACATAAAAATACATGGCTACAGTATTAGGGGTTTTCTTTGAAAGAACAAAATAGGGAGTTACAGAACTGCTGGGAATATAGTTTGCTAATTGAAAACATCAGAAGGGCTTCTTGCAATCCAACACAGTAAATGAATAGTTGCAGGGAATTTTACTGATGGATCCTGGGCAAAGTTGATTTTGGCATGTTTTTTAAGTGTCTAGGAGCACCAGCATGCTGGGTCAATATTTGGGAGGGGTTTTGCTCTTAAGTTTGGAACAAGAGGGATTTAAATAGGAAACAAAACTGAAAGCATTAAAAGCAGGTTTTGGGTGTTACGTTTAAAATCATATCTAAACTAACCTGTTGACCTTGAGTGTTTCAAAGTTGGTCTCCTGAATGAGAGTCAGAGAATAAAGGAAAAGAGAGGAGGGTCACATGGCATGCATGGATCAATTGGAGTCTCTGCAGCAAATCCCACCTGGGGGAAGTCCTAGCTGGAGGATATAAGGAACTTCTAACTTGTCCCATTTATGTCTGTGTCCCAGAGTGTGAGTGGACCAGAGCAAGTGTGGAACAGGATTTTTGTCTTAAGCATTAGCAAGCATCCACAAGTGACAGCAGACTTGCAGGGAACTCTGCCAGTCCACTGTGGTAAGGTAAGATACCTGTATATATTTTGCTGCCTGATAAGGAGGGTAGAGAAGAAGGTAAAAGGGAAATGGCAGGGAGAAAATAGTTCATACAAACATTAACTACCTGTTTTGTGTGACAGGAGGAAATATCCTATTTAGGGTAAGCAAACAAAAGGATAAAGGTAAAGTTGGAAGGGGAAAACTACAATCACATATGGTAAGGGACAAGAAGTAACACCCTATCTAGGGTAAGAGCACAAGGAGGATAAGAGAAGCAAAAAGGAGAAAACTAAAATCACCCTATCTAGGGTCACAGTACAGATGAGTTAAGCAAAACAAAAAAGGGGGAAATTAGAAATACCGTATATAGGGTAAGGGTACAATTTTAATTCCAGTAAAAAGGGAGGTGGCAGGGAACTACAGGCCTGTCAGCCTGACATCGGTGGTGGGCAAGGTGATGGAGGGCATTGTCAAGGAGAGGCTGGGGGGGGATTTGGAAAAGTCAGGGTGCCCGGACGATAGACAGCATGAATTCCTCCTGGGGAAATCATGTCAGACAAACCTTGTGGAGTTCTATGACTGGGTGATGAGTGCCTTGGACCTGGGTAGACCAGTGGATGTCCTCTTTCTAGACTTCAGCAAGGCATTTGACTCTGTTCCTCATGTGGACCTGTTGGATAAGCTGGAAGAAATGGGGGTGGGGAACCAGATGATCAGATGGATAGGCGATTGGCTCCAGGACCGGACCCAGAGGGTTGTAGTTGGTGGGATAGTCTCATCCCCAAGTAGGGTCATTAGTGGGGTCCCACAGGGATCAGTCCTTGGGCCCCTCCTGTTCAGCACCTATGTCTCTGACATAAGGACAGGTATCAGAGTGAGATGAGTCTCTTTATGGATGACTCAAAACTGGGGCTGGTGGATGGGGAGGAGGGAGGGTGGCCCCACAGGGGACCTGGAGGCTCTGGAAAGATGGTCTAGAAAGTGGAAGCTGAGGTTAAATGCAGGGAAATGCAAGGTACTGCACCCGGAGCCAGAAACCTGGGCCAGGTGTACACCCTTGGGGGGGAAACGCTACAAGTCTCGATGGCTGAGAGGGACCTGGGGGTTGTGGTGGATGTCAAGATGAACAACTCAGAGACTTGAAGGAGGGCAGCAGCCAAGGCCAACGGGATGCTGGGATGCATCACTAGGGGATCACCTCCAGAAGGAGGAAGTGATACTCTCTGTATAACTGCTTGGTGAGGCTGCACCTCAAGTACTGCGTGCAGTTTGAGACCACACTTAAGAGGACATTAGACTCTCTGGAGAGGGTCCAGAGGAGGCAACCAAAATGATTTGGGGCTTGGGGACAGGACCTATGAGGAGAGGCTCGAAGAGCTAAATATGTACACATTGGAAGAGAGAACGGACCGGGGGAACATGATAGAGGTCTTCAGGTACATGAAGGGGGTAAATTGCGGAGGAACAGTCAGGGTGCTTAGAAGGAAGAAGGAGGGGGCCACTAGAGGGCATGGGTGGAAGCTGGAGGGGGGAAGATTCAGGGGAGAAAGGAGGAGGTGCTACTTCACTGAGAGGGTGGTGGAGCCATGGAATGCACTGCCTAGGGGGCTGGTGGAGGCAGAGATGGTGGAGGGGTTCAAGAGGGGGTGGGACAGGTACAGGGGAAGGGTTCTGGAAGCAAAATCCAATGCAGCAAGAATATCCAGAACTGGGAAGGGAGAAGCCAGAGAAGGTGAGGAGGGCAGCAAGGTCAGCTCCCAGGGTTGGGGCTGACCAAATGAGCAGACGCGAAAGACCATTAGGCCTATTCTGCTGGCATTTTAGTATGTTAGTAAACATAGTGAGTGTAGTAATGAGACTGTTGGAAGTGGTGCAGTGCAGTGGTTGTGGAGTGGCAGTTTTCAGAGACACCTTCTGGAGACTGAGATGCTGCCCCATCTGCACACACCAGCTGGGCAGAGGGAGGAGGTCTGAGTTGGTTAGAACTTGGGGGATCTCTTCCCCCACCCAGGAGCCACCGAGTCTTCCATCATTTCCCCAGAGGATGCCTAGAAGGAGGGCTTGCTGAAATTTGGTGGGCTTTGGGAAGGTGGAGATGGGTGGGACACATTCCTCACCATGTAACACTACAAAACTCAATCACCACTCTGGTGGGACAGGACTGCAGGACAAGTAACCTGTGGCCAGTGAGAACAGGGAGGTCCTCCATAAGGGAGGCCCCAACTTGGGAGATAAAGGACCCCAGCAGAGGAGGAAGCAACTTTGTAGCATGTCTTTACAGTACACGCTGATACTGAACTCAGTCGGCAGCTGGCCGTGGTGGTGAGAGGTGGGCTGTGCCAGTCAATGGCTGGGGATGGGTGGGGGGATGCTGGGTGGCTGGCACGGCTGGGTGGGGGACCACTAGACTACCAGGGAAGCGAAGGACTTTATTTATTTTATGTTGATCGGGGGGGCCACTAGACTACCAGGGATGTGGGGATCTTGAATTATTTTATACTGATCGGGGGGCCACTAGACTACGAGGGAATTGAAGGACAACTATTTTATGTTGATGGGGGCACTAGACTACCAGGGATGTGGGGATCTTGAATTATGTTATACTGATCGGGGGCCACTTGAATACCAGGGCAGGCTTTTTGCGTTGCAGTGAGCGACCGATGGTTCAGAGCATGGGTGGGAGATGCTTCAACAACGCCCTCTTGTTGTGCCAATGGGTGTTTAAGGGGGGATGGGGTATTGGCATGGGGTGGACATGGTGGCATTTCAGCAGGTGGGTCTACAGGACCCCCCCGGGGGGCAGCCATAGGTTACACCAGCTAAATGATGGTGTAACTTACTTTGCCGGTTCTCCTCCAAGGGTTCTTGTAGAATCCCGATGCTAGGGCTTTGTTGCTGCTCTTCTGGAATGGGGCACAACTGCTGCTGTAAACCCCCTAGCACTATGTCACAGGGGGTTTATGGTGCAACTGGGTGCGTAACCGCTGTTTGGCGCAAGTGGCCTGCGACATGTCGCAAACCACTTTGTAGAATCACGCATGTCGCAACTGCTGGCGTAAGTTGCTACATGTGCCATTCTACCTGGCACAACTGCTATTGCACCAGGCATAACTCTTCTAGAATCTGGCCCCATGTGTGCAAACACAAGTAGTCTAGGAAATAAAATTCCAGACCTAGCGGTCATAATGGCAGAGGCAGACTTGAAAATCATTGTCATTAATGAGTCATGGTGCACAGGAAACCAAGACTGGGACAGGCTATACACAGTTCAGGAAATATAGGGTGGGAAGGAAGGGAGGAGGGGGTGATGCTGTATGTAAAGGGGGTATCAAAGTGGTGGAGTCACAGCCACTCCAGGAGAGAATGGTGGAGCTGGGCACTGTGGGTTTTCCTGGAGACGAGAAACAAAACCACTATTCACACTAGCATGATCTACAGACCTTCAGCAAAGGAGGAGAAACTAGATAAGTCACTGGTGGAAGCCATTAGCACAATGGCAAAAAAAAAGAGAATGTTCTGCTGGTGGAGGACTTCAATCTGCCAGAAGTAGATTGCAGCCTCCTAGCCACCACAGCTTCAGCTGGAAGCAGGGACATCCTGGACTTCCTCCAGGGGGCATTTCTCAGGCAGCTAGTGAGGGAGCTCACTCTTGATGGGGCAATACTAGACCTTATGCTTCATAACAGAGACAGTATTGCAGATGTCAAGGTGGGAGGCCACCTGGGGGTCAGTGATCACAATACAGTGTGGTTTAGCATAAGGGTGGCAGTGGAAGTGAACCACACAAGTATGAGGGTCATGGACTTCAGGAGGGCAGATAAAAAAATGTGTGAATGCCTCAGAGATGACCTAGCTGGAGAGATGACCTGGGTGGAGTGTTAGAACAGTAGGCAAAGTAAAGGGAAGGCATAGTGAAGGCAAAAAACCCCAAACCTTAGCACAAAGGCAGTGAGCAAAAACAAGAGACCACCATGGCTTTTAAAGGAAGTGGCTGAAAAGGCAAAGGCTAACAGGGTAGCATTCAGACAGTACTGCATAAAGAGATGCAGAGAAAAGAGGTCAGGGAGGTGTAGTAGGAGAAGCAGAGGGAGGAAGGGAAAGCTGTGAGGAGCACAAAGGTGCAAACTGAGAAAAGCAGGGGGTAGCAAAAAGGGACAAGACATTTTTACCTGAGCGAACAGAAAAAAAATAGTGGAGGGACTGTGAGGTTAAGAAGGGTAGGTGGGGCTGTCCAGAGGTGGATCAGGAAAAAGCATATATCATGAATAAATACTTTGGTTCAGTCTTCTCTTAGCAAAGGAAAGGGAATGGGAAACAAAAAGGCAACAAGAGCACTGGGGGGAGGGAGATGGACACAAGTCCTTTTATGGAGGAGAGAGGTCTTAAGGGAGTTGCAAATCTGAAAGTGGCTAAAACTATGAGGCCAGACAGGGTACACCAAAGGGTACTGAGGGAGCTCAGAGAGGTACTGGCTAAACCTCTGATGACCCTATTCAAGAACTCACTGGAAACAGGAGTGGTTCTAGAGGACTGGAAAAGGACACATGTAGTCTTGCTTTATAAAATGGCAAAAGGGAGGAAGCTGGTAATTATAAGCCAGTCAGTCTGACAACAGTTTTGGGGAAGTTTCTGAAGTCATTGCTAAAGGAAAGGATTGTGGACTATCTTGAATCCAGCAGATTACAAGACCTGAGGTTGTTTGTGTGTGTGTGTGTGTGTGGGGGGGGTTATGTCTGACAAACTAGATAAGATTTCTTTGATTAGGTGATTGGTGAAATAGATCAGTGCTGGGTGGTGGATGAGGCCTACTTTGATTTCAGTAAGACTTTCAACACCGTTTCACATAGGAGACTCACAACAAAACTGGGCAGCTTAGGGGTGGGTCATAGGGTGGTAAACCGGATAACAAATTAAGGGATTGGCATCAGAGGGTGGTGGTAAATGGAGTTCACTCCAGAGAAGAGAGTGTGACCAGCAGGGTGCCTTAAGGCTCAATACTGGAACCAGACCTCTGCAGATGAGCTGGAAGGGAAGGTCTGCCTCACTGTGCATGACTCCAAAATCTGCAATATTGTAGAAACTCATAGAGGGTAGAAAGAATGTGCAGAGATATGAGAAAACTCAAGGAGTGGTCAAGAGCATGACAGACAGGTTTCAGTGCAAAATCACACACTTAGGGCACAGAAACCCAGAAGCGGAGTTCAAAATGGGAGAAGAGCAGGGGTCGACAAATCCTATAGCCCGACATCCCGGGCTACAAGTTTTCAGTCAAGGACAAGTATTTTGACAAGCACTGCTTGTCCGCGGGCAAGTATGCCTTTAAACAAAAATTACTTGCTGTACCAGCCTTTTACAGCAGGGTGCCTCTTTGCATCTGAGTCCAGCTACTTCCCATGGTCATCTGACCCACAGGACTGTCACTCGTAATGCTGACAAAGGCGCGAGCATAGCAGGAGCAAGCAGCGATTGGGAGGAGCCAGTCAGGACTGGCATGCAAAGCAGCAAATCATCGTATGCAACACCCTATGGTAAGGCACATCCATTGGTGGCAGTGGTGACTTGGCGGGACGTGGGGGACGATCGCAGCAACGCTTGCTCACTTTCTCAATAGCTGAGCAAGAGAAAGGACGTGCGTGCTGCTACTGTGGAGCACAGGAGCATACTTTTGATTTTAATGAGCTGCAAGCTGGGAGGGGAGGGAATCTTCAGTATCAGTAGAACTTTCACTGTAGTGTGTGATTAAGTGTGAGATCGGATGTGAGAGCAGGCCAGTTGACAGTTAGCGAGGAGCGGCTACAGCAGGAACGTGGTGTGTGTGTTGAGAGGGGAATAGAGGTGCCGAGAATCATGAGCACAGTCGCGGTGTTTACTGTGCTGACAGAAGTTGCTGCTGGCTGTGCCCACTTTGCCCAGTGCCTCTGTTTAGCTCCCGTTAAAATAAATATAAATATAAAGGCAAAGGCAAAGGCATACAGGCATAGGGGTGTTGGTGTTGTGTGTGACCAAGCGGTGGGGGGAAGGGAAGAGACAATCTCCCTGCCAGTTGCTACTGCTGAAAGTCCAAAGTATAATTCACTTTGACAGTGACAATAAATACTGGTTATTAAAAGGGGAGTGTGTCTGTCAGTGTGTGGCAGTCTGGCAGAAGTGAATCACTAAATTTTAAGAGGCCAGGCAGTTGAGTTGTGCACCCTAAAGACAAATCAGACTCAGGAGGAGGAAAGAAAAGCCATAAGCATTAAAAAACCCAGCCTAAATCAGAGTAATAAAGCTGAAGAAGGGTACCTCATTTGACCTCTCATTTATGTAAGCTGGGGAAGGGAGGGACTGTGGAGTGTTAAAAAGTAAGAAAGAAAGCAAAGGAAAGGGTTATGGTAACACTAGGTTTCTTTTGTGTTGTTGCCTATAAGTCTGAATAACTGCCTAAGGAAAACATTATAAAAACATAATAAAAACAGCTAATAAAGGAAGAGTTTAACAAAGAAAGATAAGAGGAGCCTTGGCAGCTTTTTGGGAGAAAAGAGATTGTGTGGTGTACAAAAGATATTAAAATAAAAAGAAAAAGTGTTGCAGTTTTTGAGATACTAAAAAGAAAGAAACTCTAATTTAGCTGCAGCACTATATCTGTGTGAGACACTGTTTCAGTGTTTTGCTGAGGGAGAGGAGGGGAGGGGAGAGAGAGGGGCACAGGAGGGGGACAGAGGGGCATACACTGAAAAGGGAACAAGTGTGGTGGTGGGGTGTTGTGTTGTGGTTTATGTACATTGAACCAGTACACAGAAAAATATAAAATATAAAATATAAGAAAGTATAGCAGTGTACTGAAGTAGTGTGTGACTACGTTATATTTTTTCCCAGGCACCCAAGCACGTCATCGTCTAATACACTTAACTACCCCATCCCCCTTCCACCCAGTCAAGAACGGACTTTCACACACAGATATTGTAGAATATATTTTATTTGCTGCAGAGTAAGCAAGTTAAAAAAGTTAATAAACACAACAAACAAAAATATGGCTATGCAAAAGAATAAAAAACAAAAGACTCTTTTTTCTATGTGGTCAGCAGCAGCAGCCACTGGGCCTAGTAGCCAAACACATATACAGTTTTCTCAAGATAAAAGAGACACTGCTGTGGTAATGGATATAACAGCAGCTGATGCTGATGTTCATCAGTCAATTGAATTAAACCGTGAAGCGGAAGCATCTGTTTCCTCTTCCTGTCCTAGTAAGAAACAAACTTTGCTGGATCAGCAACAAAAGAGGGATAGACATAATCTCTAAAGACAAAAAATATGATCGGGAAAAAAGGGGCAGAATGTTTCAATCTCACTGGTTGAACAATTATAAATGGCTGCGATACGATGAAAAAAAGGGACTGATGTATTTTACAGTTTGCGAAAAGTATCCCTCTTTTGCAATACCAGCCTTTTCAAAAAAAACGAATGTGTTTGCCACAGGCTCTAACAATTTTAGAATTGAGTCACTACGTGCACATGAAAAATCTAATCCGATGTGCTGTGCCAGAACCAACATATTCTGGAAAGGGCCAGCGTGCAGTTCAGTGTGATATTATTGAGTCACCACTTTATCAAGCCTTTGCAGTGTTGGAAGAGGCCACAAAGAGAAAGTGAGGGTCTGTTCAACATAGCGTACTCCATTGCAAAAATCTCGTCCTTTTACAACATGGATTGGCTATGTGAATTGCAAGAGAAAAATGGTATTAAGCTTGGTACCAACTACACAAATGATAAGCGAGCCAGGGATTTTTGCAGAGCTATATCTCCTGTTCTGTCCAAAACCCAGATACAGACTCTTAAAAACACAAAATATGTGACAATTCTTGCTGATGGCGGCACAGATACGGGTCTAGTTGAATGGGAAAATGTCTTTCTGCGTTTTGTAGATCCTAACACAAAAGATGTATGTACATATCTGATCCAGGCTGTGCCTTTGGAATTCGCACATGCTGAAGGTGTTTTTAATGCAATAAGAACTGCATTAGATTCACTGTGTCTTCCTCTCACTGACTTATCAAATGTGAGCAGTCCAGGGCCTGTTTTGATTTCTGCCAATTTTGATGGTGCAAGTGTAATGATGGGTGAAAGGAGTGGAACCATCACAAAGTTACGGGAGCACTGTCCTCGCATCATTGCCATGCACTGTGTTGCCCATAAGCTGGAGTTGGCAGTTCTCAATGTAATGAAAACAAACCCCTTCATATCAAAGCTTGAAAATACTCTAAAGGGTATATTTAAATTCTACCACTATAGTCCAAAAAAGATGAGAGAGCTACAAGAAATTGCACAAGTGATTGACAGTGATCTGGCACACTTCAGTGCAATTAAACAGGTGAGATGGCTGGCCAGCAGATCACGGTCATTTCATGCAGTTCAGGTGAATCTACCTATAGTTGCTCAGCACTTGCAACAAAGTGCATCTTCTGCTGATGGTTCAAAAGCAAAGGTGCTGTTAAGAGAGGTACAGTCTGTTCACTTTGTCAAATCTCTTTATATCCTCCAAGATTTTTTGCCCATACTTAGAAATCTTTCACTGCAGTTTCAAAGAGATGACTTAATAATTCTTGAAGTACCAAATCTCATCGAGACCTGCCTTCTCCAGCTGATGGAACTGAAATCAAAGCCAGGGAAGTATATGACAGCTTTCCTAGCTCATTACAAACCTCAAAACAGATGCATGGACTATGTCACTCACAGAAGGAGTTGAGAAGACCGTGCCTTCACATTCAAAGGCAACTGTCCTGAAATAAATTTTGGGACTGATACACAACTGCAGACTTCAGTTGATGCAGCAATAGATTATATTGATGTAAGATTTCAAAATTTCTCAGAGGTGCTCTGAAATGGTTTAAATGTCTGATTTTAAACAGTTTGATCTATCAAGAGAACAACTTATGGACTTCGGGACCAATGAAGTGGCCAATTTGCAGCATACTTTATTTTTTCAATGATGAGCAGCAGGAAAATATTAGATCAGAATATGCTGCATTTAAGGCCATGCTGAAATCTTCAGTTCACAAACCCTATCTGCAGGTGTATACAAGATTGTTGAAAGAAAAAATGCCCCAGATTGCTCACATTCTAGAGTTAGTGGAAATACTACTGGCAATGAGTTTGTCAACTGCAAAGTGCGAACGAGTGTTCTCCATTCAAAACCTGATAAAGACAAAAATAAGAACACGTCTGGCAGATGACACACTACAGTCACTTCTTCAGATAGCAGTAGAGGGTCCAGATCTATGAGACTTCGATCCAGATCAAGCAATAAACCACTGGCTGCTGTCTGGTCCAGGCACTCGACATGTTTATGGGCATGCTACTACTGGTACTACTGAATCTGATGCTTCTGTGTCATGCTAGCACTTGCTGCTACATCATCACTTGATGTTGTTGACAGTTCTGAATCTGAGTTCTTCTAATTATGCTGTGCTAATTATTCTCTGCTTCATTCTGGCATTTGTGGAACTGGGCAGCCAGGACATTCAGAGTATGGCACCTATTCTTCAAATCACCAAACTTAAACTGTATTAACAGAATATTTTTTTTTAAATCTTAATTTATACTGTTTTCTATCACATGCTACTATTAATAATACAGAAGACAACAATTACTTTGTTGCTACATACTTTTTTATAAGTTTTCCTTAAAATACTGTCTTCTGACTGTGGACTACCACTCACGACAGTGGGACTACCATTTTTGGATAGGCCAGTTGTTCTGGACTAGCACATAAATTTAAAATTTGTCGATCCCCGGAGAAGAGGTATCGACAGTGTAGTAACATGGCTGTATTTGCCATTGGACTAGGTTCAGTGTGGGACCGCGTAGTATCGAGGGATTTAATTATACAAGGGGACCCTCTAGTTATGCAGTGCTGGGAAGCCCATGCTGAAGTGGTGAGACTCCAGACCCTCGTGCTGCTTCTGACTAAGTAATCGAGTAAGGGCCTGTTGGAGGAAACTGTTCTGCTTCCAGTTACCAGCTGTGTTGGCTGTACCAGTTGTTCCAGTTAGTTGTTCCAGTACAGTGCACCAGTGTATTTGTTCCTCATCAGCAATTAAAGAAGGAGCATTCAGAAGAAGCCTTAAGGTTTAAACTGTGGGCACATTTCTCAACCAACATTACAAGTTAAGTAGTCACAATCCCTACTATATGCCACATTCCTGAATTTAATGACATAAAAGAAGATTTTGAATCCTATTTAGAAAGATTTGAGAGATGGCTGGTGGCAAATGACATTGATGATGCTAAAAAAGTAGACACTTTTCATGCTACTTTACCAGCAAAAATGTATTGCCTCCTTAAAAGCTTGATTGCCCCCAGAAGCCAACAGAGCAAACTTTCCAGCAGCTGATTGACACACTTAAATCTCATTATAGTCAGGAACCCATTATCACTGCAGAACAATTCAGGTTCTGCCGTTGAAACCAAGAGGTGGGGAAAGCGTTGCAGACTTTACTATTGCTCTTAAAAAGTTGGCTTCCATCTGCAAGTTTGAAGCTTTCCTAGACCAAGGCCTCTGAGACAGATTTTTCTGTGACCTTCAGGATAAATATTATCTTCAGCGTCTCCTCAATGAAAGAGACTTGACTTTTCAGTCAGCCTGCAATATTGCCTTGGGCATGGAACTGGCCAGGGAAGACTCATAGCAGTTCACAGAGCATACAATGGGTTCCCAGGGTGGTGTTCACAAGGTCAGCCACTCTGCGTCTACTAAAGCCATGTCTGATCAGTGCTGAACCCTCGCAGAAGCACAGCCATCAAAATCTATAGCTCTGACTAATCCAGAAGGGTTGGGGGACCACGTCAAACCTAGCAAACCCTGCTATCAGTGTGGGGGCAAATAACTGCAACATACCTGCAGATTTAAACAGGAGGCTTGCCGCAGTTGTGGGAAGAGGGGCCACATTGCTAAAGTCAGCAAGAGTAAGCAACGCTTGTCTCGAGAACAGTATGTGACTGACGGTAGCTTCAGTTCTGTGGATGAAGAATCCCCCTCTGAGAGAGGAATATGGCAGCACTATATACAGTAAACACCACCCAAAGTGGAGAGAATGGAATTTTCATTCCCCTCAAGTTAGTGGGCAACACAGTGAAGATGCTGTTAGACACCAGAGCATCTGTTTTGCTTATTTAAGAGCATGCCTACAGGGACTGTCTGAGCCAATGCCCACTTCAACCATCCAGCCAGTAGCTTACCTCCTATACAGGGGACAAGATTCTGGTATTAGGAGAGATCCTGGTCCCGGTTACCTATGAAAGGAAAACGTCCACATTACTCTTAGTTGTGGTCCAAGACAAACGTCCGGCCCTCCTGGAAAGAAACTGGCTTCACCAGATCCACCTAAATTGGGCCAAGATCTTTGTGCTGAAAGAAGTTTCTGCCACATCCAGAGAGGCCCTTGCAAAGACTGTGGGCAAGCACCATCCTATTTTTCAAGAAGGCTTTGGAACCATACAAGGACTTAAGATGACTATCAGGGTGCGACCAGGCACTACTCCCATATTCCACAAGCCACGTTCTCTGCCCTACACACTTAAGGAACCTGTGGAAAAGGAATTGGAAAGGCTAGAATGTCACGGCATCATATCACAGGTGGAACAGAGTAGCTAGGCAGCTCCAATAGTGGTGATCTCGAAAAAGGACAAAGCTATACAGCTGTGTGGAGACTATAAAGTGACTATAAATCACTGTGTTGAACCAGAGCCATATATTTTACTGAACACAGATGATCTTTTTGCTACCTTAGCTGGGGGCAAGTATTTTAGCATAATTGATTTGTCTTGCATATACCAAGAATTGGAACTGGAGCAGGACTCCAAGCCCTATTTGACTATCAATACTCATAAATATCTTTATCGCTACCATCATCTTGCCTATGGAGTATCAACTGCTCCTGCTATTTTCCAATATGCCATGGACCAAATTCAGCAAGGACTATACCATGTGGTATGTTTTCTGGATGATATTCTGATCACAGCGCCCACCATTGAAGAGCACCTGGTACTGCTAGACCAAGTCCTAGCCAGGTTGGAAAGCTATGGAGTGCCAGTAAAACTTCCTGCAGGATTCTGTAGAATATTTGGGATACTGGAATTACACCTAGGGTCTTCACCCACTGGAGATTAAGGTATCAGCCATTGTAAATTCACCTGCACCCTCCAATGTTTTGGAATTACATTTTTTCATGGGCTTACTGAATTATTAAGGATGTTTCTTAGCAAATTTGTCTACACTATGACAGCCTTTGCATGACTTACTGTACAAGGACACCAGATGGAACTGGACACCAGAGTGCGACACTGCATTCAAGTCTGCCAAGCAGTGACTGTTCAGCAGTAAATGTCTAGCATACTACAACCCAAACAAGCCACTGAGGCTAGCCTGTGATACCTCACCTTATGGAGTAGGTGCAGTGATATCGCATGTATTGCTAAGTGGGGAAGAGCATCCAGTTGCATTTGCCTCAAGGACTCACACTCCCACTGAATTGAAATATGATTAAATAGAATGGGAAGCCCTCAGTATCATTTTTGGGATTAAGAAAATCCACAAATACCTCTATGGGTGCGAGTTCACCCTGATCACTGACAATAAGCCCCTGTTGGCTATCCTAGGTCCAAAGGCTGCATTACCTACATTGACAGCACTTAGGATACAACATTGGGCTCCGCACCTGTTAGCCTATGACTACTACATTGAATACCAGTGGTTGCAAGATCATGGCAATGCCAATGCTTTATCTCATTTTCCCTGTGATGCCAAGCCAGAAGACACCAAGGAAAGCTCAGTTTTTCAGATTTCCTATCTGAAGCATCTACCTCTTGGTAGTAAGGACATTGCTGCTGAAACCAGGCGTGCTCCTGTGCTTACACAAGTTTCGAACTTCACCTTAAAGGGATTGTCCAGCTACATTCAAGACAAATCCCTGCAACCTTACTTTGACAAGCAAGAGCAATTATCAATAGATCAAGGCTATATTCTCTAGAGTCTCAGAGTGCTTATACAACCAAAATTCAGACAGCAACTACTGCATGAGCTTCATGAATGTCACCCGGGTGTAAATCGTATGAAGGCTCAAGCACGAAATTACCTCTGGTGGCTGGCCCTGACTAAGACATTCAAGACCTGGTAATCAGGTGTACTCCTTGTGCTTCTGTACAAAGCCAGCCTCCTACAGCACCCCTTCATCCCTGGTCATGGGCTAAAGTACCATGGGAAAGAATTCATGTAGACTATGCTGAGCCAGACAAGCAATACTCTTTGATAGTTATTGAGTTATTCCAAGTGGCTTGAAGTTTTGCCAACCTCTGTCACCACAGCACACAAGACTATTGCTTTGTTACACAGCTTGTTTGCTTTGTATGAACTTCCTCAAGAATTGGTCTCTGATGATGATCCCTAGTTTATGTCTCATGAATTTCAACATTTTCTCCAGCAAAATGGGGTCACACACATCCTAACTCTGCCTTATCAGCCAGCGTTGAATGGAGCTGCTGAACGGGCAGTCCAGATGTTTAAAAAAGCTTGGAAGAAGAAAGCATCTGATGGCACCTCAGGTGCTACTACTGCTGAACAGAAGTCGTCCAGGTTTCTAGTTACCTACCAGAATACTCCTCATACTGTCACAGAATGTAAACCTGCAGAACCTTTTCTCAATCAGCAACCTTGAACCAAGTTAGACTTATTGAAACTGGATCTTTCTTGTACAGTCCAGAAGAAACATCATCACCAACAACACCATGCACATGACAATTCCACTACAAGACTGAGGGAATTCCAACCAGGAGACAACATTCTGGTTTGTGAGTTCCAAGACTCAAGACATCTGTGGTCCCCAGGTATTGTTTGTGCTAAACATGGTCCCTTAACCTACACTGTGCAAGTGGGGAAACATCTTATTCATGTGCACATAGACCATCTGCTATCCTTGAGAACTATTTCTAATACACCTCCAACTGATTTGCCTGCAGAGGTCTGTGTCCCAGTTTTCGACATGATGCCTCTAATGCCACCAAAGAGTCAGGATGCAATGGTTCTTGCACCATGGCAGCATCTTGCCTCTCTGGGGCCAAGCCAGCAGTCTGCATCTCCAGACTTGCAAAGACAGATTGGTTCATTGGTGCCTTGCCAAGATGTTCCAGACATACGATACCCCCTACATCAACATAGGGTGCCTCAGAGATGAGTTCTATAAGGACTCTTTTTCTAATGTTGTCTGTTGTTTGCTGTGGGAGTTTCTATAGTACAAGTCACATTAAACTGTTCCACCAATGAGTTGGTTTAGCCTTGTTTTTCTACAGTTGGCAATGCATTGGAAACTCATACTGCATTGTTTTTCAATGCTTAACCAGCTCAAGAGCAATGTTTGTAGAATGTTTCTGCACCTCAGTTGACAAGTATCTGCAGTCCGGTCACAATGCAATGCAAGACTGCATTTTAACTCTTAAGGAACAGTTTGTACAGGGCTTTGTCCTGGATCCAGCAACACTTACACAACCCAGTCAGAAATGCCAAAGCAGCTCATTAGAGGAATAGTTTAAAGTGACTTGCACTGCAGCTTAATGGGAAGGGAATTTAGTAATGCGGTTGTATTTCCCTTCGGGCTTGGTTCAGTATGAGACCATGTAAGATTGTAGGATTTCATTATATCAGGGGGTGATCTAGTTATGGAGTGCTGGGAAGCCTGCACTGTAGTGGTGAGCCACCAGACCCTCAATCTGCTGCCGACTAAGTAATTGAGTAAGTGCCTGTTGGGGGAAACTGTTCTTCTAGTTACTAGTTGTGTTAGCTGTATCAGTTGTTCCAGTTAATTGTTCCAGTACAGTACACCATTGTATTTGTTCCTTATCAGCAATTAAAAAAGGAGTATTCAGAAGAAGTCTGCATTAGCCTGTTTGTCCAGTAACCCTGGGGCCCACACTTCAGAACCCCACACAGTAAGCACACCAGAAGCATTCTGGTTCCAGTTTATCACAGATAGTAACCAAACAGGAAAGGGACCTGGAAGTAATCATATCTGATGTCCTCAAGGTGGTGAGACAGTGTGACAAGGCAGTTGGTAGGCCAGTGGGATGAGGTGGTGCACAGGGCAGGGTATCAGCAGTAGCAGGAGGGAGGTGCTGTTGCTACTGCATAAATCACTGCTGAGACCCCACCTGGGGTACTGTGTTCAGTTATCAAATCACATCTCAGAAAGGACATAGACAGACTAGAGGCTGTCCAGAGGAAGGCAATTAGAACAGTGTAAGGTCTGCATCAGAAGCCCTATGAGGAAAAACTGAAGGACCTCAATATGTACACCCTGAAAGAGAGGAAGGAAAGGGGGGAAATGAATGAGACCTATAAATACTTCATAGGGACAAATAAGGTTCAGGAAGGGAGTATTTTTCAGAGGAAAATATACACAAGAACAAAGGGACATGCAATGAAGCTGGAAGGGGTTAAATTCAAGAGAGATGTGAGGAACTACTTCTTCACTGAAAGAGTGGTGGATGCCTGAAACAGTCTTCTAGCGGAGGTGGTGGTATGAAAATGGTGGTGGGATTCAAGAATACATGGGATAGGCATATGGGAATCTTAATGGGAAAGCATGGGGGAGGAGCTGGAGGTCAAGTAGAGTCTCTGCAGTGTCTGTATAGGCAGAGGAAAAAATGGGCAGAGTGGGTGGGCCAAGCAGTCCTTATTTGCCATCAGATTCTATGTTTCTATTTAATGGTAATCAGGAATTTCTGAAAAAGGTACTGGCATTGTTAGTGTCCAGTGTCCTCACTGCCAGCATATGTTTTACCCGTACATTAGACAGATGTTAGACATTGGTGCCAACCAAACAGAATGCAGGATTTTCTCTACCCATTTTGTGTGGGATAAGTCCACAGGCAAAGTACTTTCAACTACTCAGAAAGTGTGTTGATTTAGCTTAATGCACACCTTGGCATGTGTTGTTGCTCTTATAAAATGGGTTTCTTTGTTTTATATATATTAAACAATGTAAACAAAGAGGCTTATACAGTATGTTTAGACATTTTAAGAATTCTCATAAATGTCTGCTAAAATAGTTCTTCCACCTGCTGGATTTTGATACTATTTTCTGTTTTGATTTTGGCTCCCATATTTGTATTTTTTAACTTCCTTCATTTTGTAATTTGTTGGCTTTTAGAGAAAGACTGTCAGATGCACATTTACTGTATATCGTGTTTTTAAAGGAACATTGCCTTTACCTTTACACTGGGAAAACTTTTCAATTATTCAGTATCTGTTTTCCTTCAGAAAAGTGATCAATTCTGAAGTTGCATCATGCTGAGCTGCTCTTCAAATTATTAAGTTTTAAAGCTTGTTATCACTTATACTACAGTATATATATGATTACCTTTTCTGAGTTCTTACCATGATCTTCAGTCTGTCCCACCATTTCTCCCACTGATTTTTCCAGTGTAAATAATTTAACTTCCATCACCTGCATGTCTCCGAATAATTCTTTTAAAGATGCTATCATTTCTACCATTAAAGTTTTCATTGGTCTAGCAACATAATTATTTCGTTGCTAAGATCATTTTGTTTTCTGAGTGAGGGGATTGTTTAAATATTTATGTGTTAATGGATTAATTTATATTTTCCAAGGGAAGAGAATCATAGAGGTAACAAACCTCCTGTACAAATGTGCCATGGGACAGCAGCAAAGCAGTTCAACACAATTAAAAGCAATACGGGTGACCCCCTTTAATGACTGTCTCAAGTTCCTATTTCAAACACCATAATAACTGGGTAGCCAGGTTATTATGGTATTCAGTTGACATTCTGTGCTAGTTCTGAATTCTTACCGGCACTCAGCTGTCTCGAGCTCACAGATGCAGTGCAACCGCCGTTAGCACCACAGAGCATTCCACAATTGCAGCAAGTGTCACTATCTTTTGACTCAATGGCAGCTTCCATTTGTTCTCCCTGTATTTTTTTTTTGCTTCCTCATTGATTAGCACCGGAACCAACACCTCCATGACCCGGACAAGAAGGGACCTCTTGGAAGAAAATGGAAATACCGTTCCAGTATGTCTCTTGTTTTCTCTTCTGCTCTTGTCTAAACTCCTTCCACCAGCAAATTATAAAAAATACTGGCTATGCTGAGTGTGCGTTATGTATTTTTTTATACACCCTCATTGTGTGATGACCAGGTAAACCTCTCAAGCTTCGCTCTCAAGGTTTACAGGGTCATCACACAACTCAGATGTGTAAAAGAAAAAACATAAAGCACACTCACATAGCCATTATTCTCTATATATTAATCTGAACACAGGTTAAAAGTAGTTAGATGCACTGTAAACAACCTTATTATACCATGAGTACTAATAACTGAGTGGTATATTTAACAAGATCTGGCCAGTGCCGACAGGGCAGGGGCAGCAGATGAGAAATTTGGGGTAAAAATACTGAAAATTATTTTTAATATTTTTACCCCAAATTTTCAACATAGCCTTGTTATGACCCTGCCTCATGAAGAATGGCAGAGAAAATTGTTAACTCCTGACCTAAAGGTGATTTTGCAAAGGAACTGTGAAATCGACTTTCAGGCTGCAAAAACACATTTTGAGCAGAAGCTGAAAAATGACAGCTGTCACATTCATGAGGTGCTGTAAAGAAATGGCTATGTTGAAAATTTTGGGTAAAAATATTGGATATTACCAAAGTTATGAGCCTGCATTTGCAAAATTCAACATAGCCTCATAAGTTTTTTTTTTTTAAATATGTTTACACCAAATTTAAATCATAGCCTTCTTCTGACCCCACCTTATGAATAAGGTCAGAGAAAATTTTGAACTCCTGTCCAAATGGTGATTTCATGCATGGACCACAAAATCACCTTTTGGGGTGTTAAAAAAATTTGGCCAGGATATAAAAAATGACAGCTGTCACATTCATGAGGTGATGTAAAGATATGGTTATGCGGTAAATTTGGGGTAAAAATATTGAAAATTACCAAAGTTTCAAGCCTGTATTCGCAAAATTCAATGTAGGCTTGTAACTTTATTGTTTTTTTTTTACTATTTTTACACCAAAGTTTCAACATACCCTTCTTATGACCCCACGTCATTAACAAGGCAGAGAAAATGTTCAACTCCTGCCTGAAAGGTAATTTTGCACAGAGACCACAAAATCATCTTTCGGGATGTAAAAAAAAAAAAACATTTTGGCCAGGATTTGAAAAATGACAGCTGTCAAAATCATGAGGTGCTGCACAGATATGGCTAAGTTGTGAATTTAGGGGAAAAATATTGAAAATTACCAAAGTTACGAGCCTCCATTCACAAAATTTAATGTAGGCTCAAAACATTGTTGTTTTGTAATATTTTTACTCCAAGTTGTCAACATAGCCTTCTTATGACCCCACCTCATGAACAAGGGCAGAGAAAATGTTCAACTTCTGCCCAAAAGGTGATTTTGTGCAGGGAATGTGAAATCACCTTTCGGCACAGATCTGCCTAATGACAGTGTAATTGTTCATGAGGTGGAGTCCCAAAGAAGGCATGTTGAAAATTTGGGGCAAAAATGTGAAACAAATGCCAAGTCATGGCACAAAGTTCAAAACCCCACTGAAATTCATTGAACCACATGCCTGTTTTTATGGCTGTGGTTGGAGCCTACAGCCATATTGCTTTAGTTTGAAAAAAGGTTTCCCAGGAACACATTTTTAAGTAATTTTCAGTGTATCATTCCATAACACTGCAAATCCCTATGGCAGTTAAAAAATACACCCTTCTTTCTTTTTAGAATGATGGACACAGAACTCCAAGCTGCTTTTCTCTGAGAGCAAATGTGCACACCTCCAAACAAATCTAAATATCCAAAAGAAAATGCCAAAGGGGTCAGCACTTAATAAACTTTTTAATAAAGAGCAGTTTAAAAAGCACAGCAATAATTACGCACAACATTTGGCACAGATCTCACCCATAGAAACAAAGTAGCGGTGTAGACTGTAGTGTCTAAAATTACATGCAGCCAAAGAAATCCATGGGTCTTAAATAAGTGCATATTCGGCATTTCTCTGTAAACTGACAGCAATATGGTGCGTAGAGAATATATGCTGGATCACCTACATAAGAAATGGATGGCCAAGCAAACTGGCAAACTAATGCTAGGTGAAACGCAGGCTCAAAATGCTACCATGCAGGGAATACAAACGACAAAATGCAAAATTCCTAATCGCACAACCACGACCCTCGGCATGCATACACAACACTTCCGGGTAAGATCTGTGCCAAATGTTGTGTGTAATTATTGCTGTGCTTTTCAAGCTGCTCTTTATTAAAAAGTTTATTAAGTGCTGACCCCTTTGGCATGTTTTTGGATTCACAAGTATGTTCAGCTCTGTGGTATTGTGCACTCCCCTGTAAGAGTCCCCTTATCCTCTTAGAAATAGTCTAGAGGTATTTTTTTGGTTCTCTATAAATCTAAATATCATTAAAACTGTTCAAGGTGCACAAAAACAACCAATGTGAAAGTTCTTTAGGACAGAAAGACCTGTCAAATGAGGGTAGTCACTAATCTGAATTCTTTATATTTTGTAAAATATGGTCTTCCAAACATCCTATTTTTTTTCTAAGTGAACACAGTAGGAGTCATGCCAAACAAATGTAAATATCTTTTAAAGTATGCAAGTTACCAATATACATCCAACCTAAAAGTTGTCCAGGACAAAATGACCTTTCAAATGAGGGTAGTCACTAATCTGAATTCATTAGATTTTTTTAAATATAGCCATCCAAAAGGTGAACATTGTGAAGAAAAATGACAATTCAGGTAATCAGATAGCCATAGTTTAACATATTTAATTAGTGCAGCTTAATGAATAAGCTCATTGGAAAGGTATTCTTGTCCTGAACAACTTTCATACTGACAGTTTGTGTGTAATGTGTATACTTATAGAGATATTTACATTTGCTTGGCATAACTTCTATGAAAAATGAAAATTGAGATAATCAGATGGCCATAGTTTAAAAAAATATAATTAGTATAGCTTAATGAATAGGCTCATTTGAAAGGTATTTTTGTCCTGAACAACTTTCATAATTGTGTTATCTGTAACTTGTAAACATTTTGAGATAGTTACAGTGAATCCCACCAGGATGAAGCACAGTGTCACAGGTTTACTGCATGACAAAAGGGATTAACTCCCATTGAAATTGCATTGTTTGCTGCAGTAACTCTATTGCAGAATTCTGCAGTGCTGCACTTCATCCTGGTGGGCTTCACTGTACATCGGTTTGGCATAATTCCTACTGTACTTCTAAACAGCCTCAATTTTGCAAATTACTATGCCAGATGCCACTCAAGTGAAATTCTAAACAAGGCCACCTTGTTCATCTCTTGTCATGCCTAGTTTAAAGTGGACAGGAATTGATTACTTATATGCAGCCATTTGAAAGGTCTCTATTTTCATAAATTACATTTATGCCTCTAAAGGTTCCCTATTTAACTGTGCCTGAATAAAAGCTGAAGCTGTCAGTTGTGTTTTGTATTGTTTTCTTTGTATGGACAATATTCTGTGCAGTTCCTTTCATGGAACCAATAATTTGGAGTTTTGACTATGTCACTTCATGGTTTCAGAACTGTGGGTACTGTACTGATAAGTTCCTGCTGACATTTCTGAAACCATGAAGCTACAGAAAAACTTGTTGCCGTATTTGTCCTTGTAACACAATATCCACAGAAACAGATGATTTGATACCTTTTATTGGACCAACAGAGCTGTTACAAAAGAACACAGGTGCTTTTAGATTTTTGATTACACAGAATCCTTCATCAGGAACACTGGCAGTTGTTTTAGAAGAACATACTTTCCCAAAACCCAGATCATACAAAAAAAAAACAGATGAAAAGTTAAGGACCCCATTGGTTAAAACTGCATTCAAAAAAACAACATACCCATATAAAGACAGCAAAAGTTTAATCAAAAGAAAGCTGTCCCAAGGCCAAATGACACCGACTTGAAAGTTCACTCCCTGACACAAGCTATAAACTAACTTAAGCTTCATTTTAAAACCCTCTGTGTGTGTCTGTACTAGCATTAGTAAATGACAATGATTAAAAAACACAAAGAAAAATAAGCTTAAAGAGCAGCTGACAACTTCAGGAGAACTTTAATAAAACATAATATTTAGATAAAGTTGAGCTTGTATTTCACATTAGTTCTTTATTCCTCCTCCCCAATATTTATTGCTAAGGTCATTTGCATGAAAACAGGATTTTTGCTCCTGAAGAGTTCATCTATTTTTGTTGCTGTCTCCCTACCTGAGGTCATAATGCACTGCTTGTGACATCACAGTTACTCTCATAGCAACATATTGTGATGTCACAACAGAGCATTATGACTTGAAGTAGGGTGTAAGCTACAGAGACAAATTAACTTTAAAGTAACTGTAAGGGATAACAATCATGTATTCAAGCACATTTCTTCAGTAATAAATAATGGGGAGGAGAAATCTAGAATATATATGGAATACAAGCAGAATTTTACCTACTTATTATGTTTTTCAAAAGTTTTCTTTTGGGCATCAGTAGCTTTTTCAGCAATACATAGTAAATAATGTTAAAAGTCTTATACATATGAAAATATTTATGTGCTAAGTAAAAAATAGGTTAGAAGACAATCTACCCGAGTGTAAATTAAGCATTCACCAGCTGTTTCACACAGTGGTCTCAATCACATTTTACACAGTGTACTCTTCAGATACATTTTTTCTTAAACTCTGGCCCAGATATTCAAAAGGGTTGCTCATGGAGCAACAGTGTGCACCATGCGCAACCCACTGATGTGGCCCAGTGGGATATTCAAAAGGGGAAAGTGCTCCGCACAAATCCTGATGTGCCGGAGCACATCAGTAATGTATGCAGGCACAGGTGGGGGGGGCGTGCCCATGCATACTCTGCACAGCTCGATATTCAGCCCGGGATATGCGGAGCCATGCATGCGCAACCCCTACCTGCGCCAGCACAAAGTTATGCCAAAAAAAAAAAGAAGCAAGAGCTGGCCACCCACAGGTGAGCTGCCGTACTGCAGGGTGCAACACGGCAGCTGCCACCTGTGGGTGGCCACCCAAGCTCTGGCTGCACCTCCGTGGTGGTGGCCCCCTGTGCCTGATTGTGGGCATCAGTAGTAAAAGAGAACTCCAAAATCCCTGGTGGTTCAGTGGACTGCTGCCCACCCGATTGTGGGCTGAAGTAGAATTAAATAAAATCCCTATTATCCCTGGTGGTCCAGTGGACTGCTGCCCACCTGATCGCAGGCTGAAGTAGAATTAAATAAAATCCCTATTATCCCTGGTTGTCCAGTGGATCTGTATGCCTGATCACGGGCTGAAGTAGAATTAAATAAAATCCCTATCATCCCTGGTGGTCCAGTGGCCTGCATGCTCATAGCCGAAGTAGAATAAGAAATCGATTATCCCTGAAATTCAGTGACCTCTCACCACTGATCCTCACCACCGGCCTCAGGAGGCGGTCCACCACTCAGCCGCCCCCATCGGCCGCCGACTGACACCACTGGTGGGTCTACCGGGTCCGCCGCATGAGCCGGCGTGGTTTACGGTTGCATTGACATCTGTAGATATGAATGGATCATTCACATATCTGAATGTGTAGTACGGTATGGCTGCTGCATGCCCATTGGCTCACGCTGTGGACCAATGGGCATACAGCCCTACCGACGGTGTCAGTCGGTGGGCGGTGGGGTGGCAGGTGGGTGGGGTGCTGCCACCTGCTGCTGATGGAGGGGAGCAGGGCAGTGGAGATCAGTGGGCAGGTGGGGAGAGGGGTCCACTGGACCACCAGGGATGATGGGTTTCTTCTATTTCTACTTCAGCCTGTGATCGGGCATACAGGTCCACTGGACCACCAGGGATAATAGGGATTTTATTCAATTCAACTTCAGACCTTGATTGGGCAGTCAGGTCCACTGGACCATCAGGGATAGCAGTTTATGTTGTTTGGATTCAGCCCCCGATCAGGCTGTGGGGTGCAGTGCTGTGCTGCAGGGGGTGTCGGTCCCAAAGGCTGCTGCCTGGCAGGGTGCCAGGTGCAAGTCATCGGGGATCGGTGCACCTGCATGCAAATGGGGCCATAATGACATGCAAATGGCCCCTGTGCATCTTGCATACATTATGGCCCCATTTGCATGTCAACCTTTGAATATCATGGTTGCTGTGCCTTGCGCAATGGAACTTGCGCTAGCTCATCCCCATGCTCCACCCTGGCCACTGGTGCTGGCGCAGTGCCACTGCACCATGCACAATGTGGGTGGCTAGGGGTGCGATATTCAAGGCTGCTGAGCCATGGTGCAGCTCCGTTGAATATCGCCCAGTCCACACCCCTGCGCATCCAAGTTGCACTGCACCCAGGCTTGCACCACAGCCTGGTGCACTTTGAATATCTGGGCCCATGTGTACAAGTCCATATTACTCATGAATAGTCAAACTTATACTGTCTTAAACATGATATATCTGCAATTCTGTAACAAGTGACTAGTGTATGTGTATATTCAAAACCCAAACCTAACACAGACCCCCTTGTAACTGAGATACTGTTACCCCTAATATGTACATGTATCAACATGTGTCCATATGTACCTAATCTGTTGTTGTATTAAATAACAGTTCTATAAATCTAAAACCAAAACAAAACACAACTGACAGCTTCAGGCACATCTGAATAGGGATCCTTTAGAGGTATGAATATAATTTATGAAAATAGAGACATTTCAAACACCTGCACATAAGTAATCAATTCCTGTCCCCATTGTGTGTTTAGAACGTTGGCAGCAGAACTCCAAACTGCTTTTCGTTGAGAATCTTCCTAAGGCACTGCGCAGAATTCTTAGTAAATGTGCACACATTCCAAACAAATCTAAATATCTTTACAACTATTCCAGGTGCACAAAAACAACCAGTCTGAAAGTTGTTCAGGACAAAAAGACCTTTCAAGTGAGGGTAGTCAATAATCTGAATTCCTTATATTCTGTAAAATATGGTCATCTTATTACCTGTATTTCCATTTTTGTTTTTTCAAAATTCACATTTCTGATGACAATTAAAAAAAAAAACTATATAAAGAATTTAGATTAGTGACTCCACTTATTTGAAAGGCATTTTTCTCCTGAACATAAAATGTAAAATAATTCATGCTGGGCACAGAAATCCAGGGGCAGAGTACAACATGGGTTGAGTTGTATTGACAACATTAAGAAAGCACACAAACAAAAAAAAAACTTGCATACAGTTGATTACTGTATAACAATATTATACATCTATGGCTGCCACTGTACATCTGATGCAAACCCATAATCATGCTCCTCACTTGAAGTGAAACCGGGTGGGGGTGGAGGCCATAACTGACTCTTTGTTTTTGTGTTAAAGGGGTCAGTTTTGTAATAGCAAAAACAAGGAAAGGGGTAATTTCTAAAATGTACACACAAGCATAGGGACCACTTTTTTCAGAGCATGCCACCACCGTCAGCTACCACTTCAAGACTGCTACTACCTCCGCCTAATACAATCAGGGGAAAACCAGGAGTAGTCTACCAGCACTGAGATCAATATGGTAAGGCATATTTACCAGAAATTACTGCTTAGAAAAGAATGAGAAAGTGACTGTGATGATGAGCAAATCCCAGACCAGACCTCTAGTTTGTTAATAGTCTCCTACAGAGTCTGATTTTTATAGCTGTGTGGACTAAGCTCCACAGCTGTTATGCCATCATCAGAGTTGCATAAGAACACTGTGGATGTACATAACTGGACCGCTGTCTGATATTCTGCCACAGTGCTCCAGAATGGTTTCCAGTGTTTCTGTGTATGCAGCCCTTCCCCTCTGTGGGCTGCATAAACATACTCACTTCCTGGTGCACTACTTTTCCTTTCTGCAACTGTGGACATGACAGCCACCATGTGCAACATGGTGGTGCTGACTTAAAGTGTGCATGAACGAGTATTGTGCATACATATGCAACCCCCACACCACCTTTGGCTAGGTGCCACCTCCCCCTTAAAAGAACTACTGCCAACTACATGGCATACAACTTTCTTTTTCCAGAACCACACTCACGATACCACTCCTAGTGTTGGCGTGTATACCAGGCTCATTATCTAGAGGATGGGGGGGTGGAGGTACATACTAAAATGAACCTTTTTATTTACAACCAGGTCCAGGGGAGAGGATGCTAGGCATATGCTAGACCTTACTGCTGAGGGGCCCCAATAACATTTACACTAGAAGCAACAAGCGGAATGTCCAAAGCAGTAACTGAGATTTTGCAGTATGGCTTTATTTACTGATGTTACTTAAAGCAACGGTGGTCCCCCAAATGTTTGTCATTGCAATATAGGCACACTGTCTTTTGCAGGACACTTTGCTAGGCAGCACTGTTTTCCACAAAAACATCTCTGTCTCTCTTCCAAAGTGTGTATTTGTGGGATGTGCCACACACTCTAAATATTTTCTACACATTTCCATCTCCAAAGTGTATATCTGTGGAATGTGCCTTACACTTTAAAATCCTCCTGGTGCATGGTCTTTGCCCAGGTAACAATGGTGCCCATCCATGAACCATTTAGCCCTGCCTGAAACTCCAGATGACATTCCTCCCACCCTTTGCCCCAAACAGCCTCTGCCATGTCTTCATGGTTACACCAAATGAGTCACCAATCCCAATGAATTGCTAAAGACTCCAAACTTTAACTTTAAATTCAGTACAGTCATGGTGAAAGGAATCCTGACCGGTGTGATTTAACCTTATCTAGGGCACACCTCAGACAATTCTCTCAGAGAACAGTCTCAAATTCTGTACTCACAGATTAGTTGTTCCTTCCTCCCAGTCATGGAAAGAACAAAAGGCACCTTTCTTTCTCTAGTAGCTGTCAGATGCTACTCATTGTGCTTCCTTAAGGCAGCTGTGAACTTCAGGAACTTCAGGGGATTGTCCCTTAGATCCACAAGAATTGCATTCCCTCTCACTCCACCAGAGTGAAACTAAAGATTCCTGCAGGCAAATTGAAGATTTTACCAAACTAGGGTGAGAAATATTAGGGTTCCCTTTGACAGAGCCCCAATGGCAGACCTACTGCCACTCTGACTGCTAAACTTGAACTTACTGATGAACATTCTAAACTCCTCAAGAGCAACTGACTGTAAAATGGTTATGCTGCTATGAAAGTTCTAAATGACATAATCATCCTTTTCTCAGGCTAGCTAAATAAACAATGATGTCATTATGTAGAAATCCCCCAATGAGCTCCCCAAAATCAGCTGCCTTTTTCCTAGCTGCCTAAGACTAGTACTAATAGGATTCTAGTAACCTGAGGAGACAGGGTTGTTACACATAGTTATGTCAGCACCGCCATGTTGCGCAAGGCTAACTCTGGGGCAAACTGCACATGTGTGAGTATCATGCACTGATACTGACAGCAAGATCTCCTGACACTTAAGGTGACACTTTGACGACACATAATTTTTAGACTCATTTCAGCTTATTTCATGTATTTTTGTGTTTTGCTTCCCCATTATTCTGAATGACTGTGTACATTGCCATGGCAACATGATCATATCCTCTAGGCTGCATCTGCTCTGGTTGCTTGTTTACACCAGATATAGCAATCCCCTGCTTATGACATCAGAGTTTGATGCTGTGGAAATGATGATGGTGATATCACAAGAAGAGAATTGTGATGTCTGGTATTGGCAAGCAACCAGAGCAGAAAATAACTAATGGACAGTAATCCCATGTTCATGTAAATGTGCATAGTAATACTAAACTACCACTGGGCAGTGCCAATCATGTTTGCTATGTTGTTGTTTGGCATAGATAGCATAGCAGTTAAAATAACAACAATTCAAATATGAGTTTTTATAGGGAAATTGTCGTTATTGGGAAATAAAGAGATTCACACATGTGACCCAGAATTTTCAAGACAGTAGTTTTACTAACCCAGCATATGAACAATACAGGTAGCATTTATTAAATCCCACACAGAACATCATTTTGCTGAATGACCACTAAAACAGATTTAAGAGAGGGATTTCAAAAATAACATCTGCTACATTCATGAGGGGGAGTAAAAATGATTATGTTAAAAATGTGGGTTCAAAATGTGATCACACTGCAGCCATATGAGTAAATGTTGAAAATCTCAAAGTTTCTTCATAATTCTGATTTTTTTGTGTGATTCTGACCACAAAATTTCAACATAGTCTGTTTTAGTATTCCCATTGTAAGAACATGGCAGATGTCAGTTACATGATCCTGCACAAGACATCACTTTGTAGCACAATCGTGAACACATATTTTGGGTGGAATTTAAAAAATGACACCTGTCATGTTCATGAGGTAGATTAAAAAAACTCTATGTTGAAAATGTGGGGTTGAAATCTTAAAGCTGTAGCATTTGTCAGGCGGCAAAAAATGTTTGTCATATAGTTTCTTGGCAAATATGTATTTTAGACAGCCATAGAGTCATCCTCATTGTATTTTTAATTTTCTCAGATATTTTCAAAACAGCTTTTATAGCAAATGTTGTAATTAATGACTCACATCATTAAGGATGGCTGCCACTAACAATTTTTAAAAAGCTCTTCCAGTTTGACTACCTATTAACAGTACATACTAAATGTGTATTGTGGAAGTATCTGGATAGTGGTACCACATGTTTCTGATTGCAAACAAGATAGCACTTTATCAGGATATTTAATTGTTCATGGTGGGCAAGGCATGGGAGTATAAACTTTTAAAAACTTCAAAATGTCATAGCAACATTCAGGAATGAAAGAAAGCAAAAAGAAAATGGGTAATTTTATGTTTTTGCCAGGAAAAAATAATTGCTGGTGGATAAAACTTAGATGGTGACTAACAAAAATTGGTGCTTTAAAGTCATTAGGAAACTTTGAAAAATGTCAGCTTTTCTGAGATTTTGACACCAACTTTTTTACAGTCTTCATTACCCCACTTTATGATCAAGACAGGTTTGAATTTTTTAAATTCTGACTGAAAGGCAATTTTGCAGAGTGACTGCAAAAACATGCTTAGATAGGATTTGAAAAATTACACATCTTGTTCACGAGGATGGTAAAAAATGCTGAAAATTTGGGGCACAAATCTTGAAAAAGACGAAGTTATGAGAAAAAGTTCAAAATCCACAAAAAAAAAAACACTGGACTTAGATTGCTTTCAGTCAGTTTGCAGTTGGGCACAGTAGCAAAAGCATCAGTGGTGATGTTTAGAGGACTACTTCACTAATTGAGGTAATCGAGGGCTGTGGGGTATTGGATGCTGAGAGGGATTTGAGGGGGCTGTAGTGTCAAGAGGGAACTAGGCAAAATCAATGAACAGTTTCCTTTTTTCAGGTTTTAACAACAAAGACAAACAACAATGGATGGTTTTCATTATTTCAGGGACCCAAATGAGGACTGAGATTCTATATACTGACAGGGCAGTCCACATATACAGAAGGAACAACTTGTAATAGTTCTGTAACATCTTTGCCATTGACTTGGGTTACAGCTGGAAAACAGCCTTGGCTCAGTGTGCTTTTCCCAGTTACCAATTTTCAAATAAATAAATAATAATTTATTAATTTATATTTATTTATTAGATTATTTAGAAAGTATCTTTGAACACAAGTGCTCATTTATAGATGTTCCATGTCGGGGTCAAGGCAATACAGTAAAACAGGAACTTATAACATAGAGATATAATTAAACAGGACAGAATTGTTCATCAAGCAATAAGTTACTGGAAGTATTATTTACAGTTACAACAGTATTATGCAGAGTGATGACTGAAGTGATCTTTTAAATTAAGCAATGTTGGAAAGATTAAACTGCAGGTCTGCAGTTCATTCAGCCATCCAGCAGCCCTTACAACAAAGAAACAAAGAAACATAGAAACTGATGGCAGATAAGGGCTGCTTAGCCTATCCAGTCTGCCATTGCCTTTGCTGCAGATCCTGCTTGGTCTATGGCACTGTCTCTTCCACCCCTTCCTTTCCTTTATGAGTCCCTTGTGCCTATCCCAGGCTTTTAAAATCCCACCACTGTTTTCACCCCCACTACCCCTTCTGGATGGCTGTTCCAGGCATCCATCACCCTTTCTGTAAAAAAGTATTTCCTCACATCTCTCCCAAATTTACCACCTCCCACTTCATATCATGACCCCTTGTTCTAGATCACAAATGAGCACCGACCCTGTTAAGTTCTGTGAAAGGGTAGTGCTAGAGTGTTCCTTGTCATACTCCAGGTGTTGTATTTGTTAACAATGAGGTAGAAGCAGCTCTTTAGTGTGAGGGGTGAACTGAAGTAATGTATTTTTTCCTAACAGACAAATTTGGTATTTGACACTGAAGGAAAGCATAGCCAGTTGGTTTGGGTGTACAACATACAGCTGTGAGTTAGTTTATTAGCCCCTAGGAAGAATCAGCAGGCCTTGATGAATATCACATTTATTCTGTTCATCATGGTGTCATTTGCAACTGAGTAGATAGTGAGGCCAAAGTCAATGAGTGACAGAATAGAGCTAGGCACAATAAAAGATTTTGCTTCAGCAGTGAGGTTATGATTCCTGTAAAGAGCTCCCAATCTCCTGTTAAATGTCAGCACAAGATTGCAAGCATGTGGGGCAAAGGATATGGTATCATGTAGTATTAGCCAAAGATGTTTAAAAACTTTGACTTGCTCAGTCTTTAAACCTTTGGCCTTAAGATGTCAAAAGCGAGTACCCCATTCTTCCACATATTCAAAGTTGTGTAGCAGGTCAAAGGCTACTTGGCCAATATCAGGGTTTTTTTATATTTTTTTTTATTTTTATTTTTATTTTAGCTTTTGTTGACCGGGTAAGTGCACTAGACAAATCCTGCCTATTTTCAGGCACGACCCGGGGGAGGGGGATACAGATGAATGCCAACTGACCTTGAACCAGATTAAGCTGTTGGTGGCATTTTTAGTGAATGAGGGAAATTTGGCCAGGACACCGGGGAAATTCCCCTACTCTTTTCAATAAGTGCCATGGGATCTTTAACATCCACTTGAACTACCACCAATCCAGGCAGATGGGACCTCAGTTTAACATCTCATCCGAAAGATGGCACCTCAGAAGTGTAGCACCCCCATCTCATGCTGCACTAGTGTCAGTACTGGGATATTAACCCAAGTGCCAGATGTGGGAACTGAACCCACAGCTCTGTGATCTCCTGGCCTCAGAGGTGGGTGTGCTATCTACTGAGCCACTGACACTGCTTTTTAGTGTAGCTTACCACATCATCTGCATACAAGAGTGCTTTGGTAGACTAGCAGACATCCAGCAAGCAATTGATAAATAGATTAAATAGAGGAAGGTTTAAAATAGAACCTTGGTGCACAGCCATGGACACTCTTCTGTCATCAGTGGATAAGCCCTCAATATTTAATTGCTGGGTATAAATAGTTATGGAACCAAGCTACATACTGTCCAGAGACAGACACAGGGCTATGTAGCTTGCTAAGCAAGTGTTGTGGTTGACAAGGTCAAAGGTCTTTGTCAGGTCTATGTAGATAGCCCTGACCATGTCACTGCTGACCAGGGCCTCATGAATATAGTTAGTATGCCCCATTAAGCAGTATGGGTATTGGTGCTGGTGAAGACTCCTGAATCCATGGTGCAATGGACACTGGATGTCATAATTTTCCAAGTAAGAGAGGATCTGGTCAGATACAGTACAATTCTCTCAAGGGCCTTGGACAGATTGGAAAGGATAGAAATTGGCTTGACATTTGCTAGGTTTGATGGGTCACCACTCTTGACTACAGGTGTGACCAGTGAAGATTTCTATTTCTCTGGGAGCTAAGAGTACTACAGGGAAAAGTTGAAAATTTTTCATGTAGGGTATGTTAGCTCGTCCAGTGCCATGGCTATGAGTTTCAAGTCTAAGGTCCCCCTCCCATTCTGGTTTTGCCTAGCAACTTTTTGACATATTTTAGGGTATCTCTTTCAGACATTGACCTGAAACTGGATCATATCAACACCAAAACTATTACAGGGTTGCTGTGCAGGGCCCTGTGGGATAAAGGAGCTTAAAACAGTAACGGCTACACAAAATGTGTTATCAATTCCAGTTAGGTCTAAGATCTCTATGTTATCTATCATAAGCATTTTTGGAGACTTTTATCCCTACCCAAGTGGAGCTGTGAGACATTTTCCCAAAACATTTTACTGTTATTCCAGTTATGAGTTTGTTGGGCTTTGTAGAATTCAAATTGTTTTCCATTTAATCATCCTTGTGCATCTGTTGCAAAATTTCTTGAATTTCTGAAGGTGTACTGGAGACACTGTTTCTCTGGTCCCATCCCACCAATTGTTTCTTTCTTTCATGAGGGATTTCAGCAGAGATCAGGCTTGTGGGGATAGTACTTACCTTGTATATTTTTGGGAAGACACAAAATGATCATAGACATTGTTGAACTCTGTGATTAGGAACTCTAGAGCCACAATGATGTCTGCAATGTTGTCCAGGTAGCTCCAGTCAATTTGAGCCACTTTGGTCTCAAAGTCACATACTGTACCTTTGCTTTACATAGAACATAAATAAGGATTAACCTTGGGGAGGGGGGTGTTGCCTTGGCTGTTTAACAGCCCACTTCCACTGCACAAGTGAGTGATACTAAGGTGTACAGTAGGACCTTGGCATCTTAGACTCTGTCTGGATGGGTTGCAAGTAATCACTCTTTCAGGGCCCTAGTACCCATTTTATAGTTGATTCTTGTGCTGCGAGAGACCATTTGGGTTTGGAACAGGCATGTGATTGTGTCTCTGTGGCCAGTACTGGTCTTTAAAGTCCAGGATTGTTTGGCCTCCTTGTGGGTCTGGATCCCCCCCTGCCCTGTCACCTGACATCTCATAGGCTAACATCATCTTCCTCCTGTCTTTCTCCATGGATTGTCCCAAACTGCTGCTACAATGATCTGATTCTTGAGAGAAGCTGCCATGTTGCCAATGCTGAGCTTGTGAAGAGTCAGTCCCTCAGTGTGTCCTGGGCCCAACACATTCCTCTGTTCCATTTTCACTCTGTCTCTGAGACACTGACCAAGGGGAATGATACAACCACACAAGCAAGTGTAGTGCATGTCATGTGTCAGATTCTCTCCACCCGCTGAGTTGCACTAGGATGCACTGCCACCTGTAGTTACCCAAGTGGCAGTTTAGCACTGGAGTAGGCTGCCCTCTTTCCCTGAAGGAAGAGATTGTCCTCTGGGGCACTTAATCCACCTCCCTCCTGCTGGCTCCCAATGACTTGGGCTCACTACTTAACCTGGGTTGCTGGTGTTACAAGCAATAATGCTACTGCTGTGTCAACAGGCTGGCACAGAAGTCCAGTTGATGCTGAAATCACCCGTGACTATGGTTTCCCAGTTTTTACTGATTTGTTTGTAGTAGACGGTAAAGGACTCAAGGCCCATACGCTGTTTATGTATATAAACAACTGGAAAACTCAAGCACTCACCACAACATCAAAAATACAAGGGCACAGGTCTATTTCAAAATGTGGAGAATTGTATTACATAAAAACACACCTGACATGTTTCGGATGGCTCACCACCCTTTCTCAAAGGCTGAATATCCAAATTACTCAAGCAATTAAATAACAAAGTCAAGAAACATCATATAAGAACCTCCCATATGATTGGTTATCAATTTCATATTATTAAAGGTACATGCCTTAATTAAAACACCGAATACTGTGGTACCTTATTCGCAATCCATAATGAAGTATCACAACTTTTTCAAATAATTTATACATTATACTATAAACATATGAGATGAAACACATGTAAAAACTCACAAGCAATAAAAGAAAGGGAGAGGAATGGGGGGAGGGGAAGAGAGAAGAGAGAAGGGGAAAAAGGAAGAAAAAACAATAAAAAACAGCATTCACAAAGAAAGAGCAGAGGAATAACATCTACAAACAGTTGGAAATTCATAATATCCATATTCCTCTGTACAGTGTGCAAGTAATCCTACATAAAACAGCAGTGAAGGGCAGAGGGATCTATTTCTTTTTCTTCCTTGTATTTTTGAGGTTATGGTGAGTGCTCAAGTTTTTCAGTTGTTTATTTTCATTTGCTTTGTAGGACCACCATTCCGTGTGCAGCCCCGAGTCAGTTGTTGCTTCTGTTTATGTATATGTAATCATGAAGACAAGAGATTTATGATCTCTACCCAGCAGTGGTTTAACAGCCAGGCATTCACAGTCACTAGTCATTCCTTTAAATTCAATTTAGAGCCCTACAAATCTAATTTAATATATATTAAGCAGCACCAGCATGCTTACCCAGGATATCCTCTCTATGGAGATTAATCAAGGAAGGAAGACAGGGTGCTAGGTCAAAATTGCAAATGTCAGCACAGTGCCATCAAGAAAAGCGCAGTACAAACAGTGCTGTCAAAAACAGTGGCTGGTAAAAACAGGTAAAAAGCAGGTAAAAACACTGTCACTCCAAACAGTGCCAATGGTAGCAGTTGTAAACCATACTGACAACCGTTACCATTGCTACAGATCATACACTTTTGTTTTGTGGGGGGCTCTGCCCCCAATAATTTAAAAAACAAACTCTGAGGGGGGGCATGGATCTCAAGGAGAATAAAAAACTTGGGGGGGGTGGAATTTTTACCTTAAGTGGTAGACAAAAAATTTACACTTCAGGTGGGGAGAAAAGTGAAATTGCATGTGTCAGGAAACCAGGAACAAAACCCTCATCTGCCACTCTGTGTTGCCCTAGAAGCTGCTGTCTTAATCTTCTCTGCCATGGGAGCAGCTCAGCCAGCTTGTGCACTTTTCTGTTACTTATATACCCGCACCATTGCCTGAATAGCTACAGGGGTAGAGGTACTTGACATACGCTATTCTACCCCTGTTGCTATTCATGCATTACGCAGTACTGAGAACATGGATTAGACGGCACTCTTCAGGCAACGCTATTTTAACTGGGTAGGGGAAGATAGCAGTGTCTGGTGTATGCAGGTAAGCCTGGATTCAGTTAAGGATATTGTGTCAGGTTACACTGACACCACCCAGGCTTCAGATTGTTCAAATTTGACAAGTAGACCATCAGTGTTAAATGAGAAAATATTTAGATTCTTTTGGCTCCTTATGCCAGTTCCAGGGTTGCCAGCTTGACTGGGGTTAGGGTGAGCATTGCCATATAAGAGAAGTAGAATAAAAGTAAGCCCTCTAGTATCCCAAAAGTAATATTTTAGACCCTTTATTTTTTTCTGGATTGTTTCTGCTTGAAGGCAGTCCTGTGAACCTGGAGACTACGGGTAATAGGAGATCTTTGAAGCCAGCAACAGGAATCACAATGCTAGGTTCACCCAGATAGGGTGTAGCTAGGGTTGGTCCTAGTGGTGCACAACATTAGATTCCCCAGAATAGGTGTCTTCAGAGGCAAAACCAAGCATCAATTAAGCATGGTATAACTATAACTGCTCACCTCCTCTCTCTGTCTGTCCTTCTGAACCCTCTTGCCTCTCCCTTAAGCACCAGCTAAAACTTCTCCCCATCCCTCCTGTTCCTGCCAGCCCTCGACATGTCCTTCCTCAAGGAGGCCCTTATAACCTCTGATGCTGGGCCCCCTTGTGGGTTCTACCTCTGTCTGAATTAGTCTAATCCCAACAACTACTGCACTGCCATTTTTCTACCTGCTGTGGTAACTATTTGTATACCAAATCTGCTAATTGCACCATTGTTTGACTCCTTTTATTGTTACTGAACTTGCACCATGTAAACCTGTACACTTTTCACACTTTACTTTATACTGTCTCATTGATGCTGTATATGATATATTATTTTATTCCTTCCCCCTCCCCACGGTTGCACTTGGAAATGAGCCTTGACTCAGTATACGTTTTCTGGTTTTCCTATTTTCAAATAGATAGATAAACAAATATATACATACATACGTACATACATACATACATAAAAGACAGAGCCAAGCAACATTTAAGCATGTTATAACTTATATAACCCTGTTACTACTATGTATGGTTCCCAGCTAAGTTGGGATAGAACATGAGAAGCATTAGACATGATTAACAGACAGGCAGAGTTGCCCAGCCCCCTGGAGTTCAACTGGCATGGATGAAACAAAGATCATACTCAGGCAGCACTAGGCTCAAGGTTCACCCAGATAATATGAAAATTGAGTCCACTCCAGATAACACTATTTATTTATTATTTGAAAACTGATAACCAGGAAAGGTACACTGAGCCAAAGCTCATTCCCAGGTGCAACCTGGGGAGAGGGGAAAGTGTAACAAGCAAAGGAAATACAGTAACAAAGCACTAGAGCAACAATATTTTACAGAACTTAGAATAAATGATGCCCAAGTTACATGTAAAGAAATAAAGTGCTGCAAATGTCCAGCAGTGCATTAATGGGCAACAATAATCAAGAAAGGACAGTACCCTAGCGTGAAAAAGGTTCAACCATCAGGCTATCAGGAGGGAAGCAGGAACAGGTGGGAAGTGGGTTGAAGTTTCAGCTAGTGCCTGAAGGAGCCAGATGATATGGAGTGCCAGAAAGTGGAAGGAAATTTGTTCCAGAGTGAGTGAAGGTGATAGGAGAATGCAGATTGCCCAGCAGAGGAACAGGGAAGAGGACTGGCAAAATTGTGATGGTCCCTGGAATGGAGAGAGAAAGACGCAGGGAGAAGTTGAGATACGAGAGCGGAGAGGTAAGAAGGTAGGGAACCAAACCAGAATTTGGAAAGGAAAGAAGCACAGTGAGCCTGGTGGTGAGAGGGCAGGGGAAGGATGGCTAGGGAAAAATACAGTGTGCAGTGGGGGGGGGGTGCATGGGGGGAGTTAGTAGCAAAGCGTCAGAAGGAGTTAAAGATGGTGTCCAGTCTGGCAAGAGAAGTGGAAGATGCAGTGCCATAGATGATATCCATGTAGATGAAGACAGAGAGCACCATTTTGACAATAAGTTCCCTGCAGACCAGCAGAGACATGCAGTCTTCATTGCAATATAGAGTATCAAGCCTGCAACAGAGTGCAGTGTGGATGGCATCAATGTGGGCTTAGAAGTGAAGCTTGCTGTCAAGCCACACTCGCAGGTACTTGAAAGACCACATCAAGGGGGAGCCATCCAGAGTGATGAAGACTTGGGGGGACAGTGAGTCTGGCCAGTTTCAGACTGGAACCAAAGGTCATGGACACTGTCTTCTTAGTATTGCCTCATAATTGGTTAGATTGAAACTAGTATAGAACATTGCACAAATCCTTCTGGAGTATGTCTGCCACAGTCTCAGCAGAGGGATGAGAGATGAAGATTTATTTATTTTTTGGTAACTGGGTAGATGCACTAGACAAAGACGTGACTATTTTCAGGCATGACCAGGGAGGTCACAACACTGAGAGATACAGGTACATGGAAAACACTATCAAGAAATATACAATACATCACATATCAAAAGTGAAATGAGATTTAGACAATAGTGGGACCAAGGCACATAGTGTGTATTATACAGATAGAAGATAAGTGCCCGTGGGTAACAATTATGGTAATATCACATTTAATATCACATTTAAAGTGCAGAAATGTCACAGGGTATCATAATGGTGTAATAGTATTATACAATCAGCTGACAGAAAAAAACAGTTTTATTTTGGGAGGGGTTAGGGAGAAAGGTAAGCAAGAGAGGGGAGGAGAGAGGGAAAGGGAATGGGAAAAAGGAGGTAGGATAGAAATTGTGAGGGGAAAAAACAGCAAGGGGCAGGGTGCCAGCTCACATCACAGAAGACAGAGGGTAAGATACGAGGCAGCATGATGGCTGTATTATCTGCATACGCGTTAATATGCTAGTTGATACAGGCAATGGTGAGGTCATTGAGGAAGATGGAAAAAAAAGAATGGGGCCTAGCATAAGGGCCCCAGCCCAGATAGGGAAGGGAGGAGACAGGTCACCTCCTACCTGAAAGAATTATTGTTGGCCCACTAGGTATCAATGGAACCAAGCAACATCAGTAGCAGAGAGGAAAGCTGAGCTCAGTTTGCCCAGGAGGAGATTATGGGACAGTGAGTCAAAGGCTTTGGCCAGATCAATCAATTAATCAAGCAACCTTGATGAGCCCCTGATCCATTGCAGAGATGATGGTATCAGTGACATGAACAGGGAAAAGATGATAGAATGGTGCTTCCAGAAACCCAGACTGAAAGGATAAGATGAAACAGGAGGATGAGAGGAAGTCATGGAGTCTAGAGTGGACCAGATTCTCTTGTAACTTAGAGATGGAAGGGAAGGGAGAGATGCAGTAGAAGTTACCATTGGAGGAGGAGATTCTACCTTTGTGAAGTGGAATAACTTCAGCCAAATTCCAGGACTAAGGAAGGACACAGAGGGTGAAGGAGAGGTTGAGCAGGTGAGTAAGGGGAGCTGCAATGGCAGGAGTGGAGAGGTGGAGGAGCTTGAGATTCAGTCCATCTGGGCTTGACTTAGGCGGATCAAAAGAAGAAAGGGAGAGCAAGGTTTTCTGGATGGTGACTGGGGGGAAGTGGTAACCCAGAGACAGATGGGGGGACAGAGGAGAGGAAGGAGAGGAGCCAAAGGGGTGAGGAGGAAAAGGTACAGGTTGTGAATAACTCACTGAAGAGAGCAATGGTGGAAGAGGGGTCAGACACAGGTGAACCATCTACCACAAGAATTAAGGTAACAGACTGAGCATGGGGATCAAAGAGGAAGTGGATAACCTTTCAGAATTTAAATGGTGAATTAAAGTTAGTGCAAAGGTTGGCATTGAAATAATGTGATTTTGCAGTCTGGACAGCCTTAGAACATTTATTTCTTTTTGTCATATAAATGTTATTAAGATTTCAGATTTAAACATGAACAATAGAGATCCAGTGCATCAAGAACAAGAATAATATCAATAACGGATTATTTCAAAAGGTAAAATTGACACATATTAGGGTGTAAAGTGAAAACAGGAAGAAGATATAATAAAAAATAATAAATGAAGATAGTCAGTGCAAATATCTCAGAGTATCTATCAGGCAAAAGTGAGGTGATTTAAGCAAATACAAAGAGAAAAGGGTTTAACATGAACAACACTGCAAGTTACATTCCACTAATTAAGACCAACTTATACAATCATTACATAGTCTTAAAATTAACATCAGTCACTAACAAGAAGATTATAACTATTGAGGAGTGGGTAGGGGGAGGTGGACAGAAAGGGGGAAAGGGGGAGAAGGGAAAAGGACAGATCGGGGACCAAATGTATGAGGCAGAGAATCACAAGATCAAAATCATGAGACAGAACTTGTTAAGAGTGGACTGGACCAAGTCTTATGAAAGAAAATATTCAGCCATTAGGAAGGGACACAGCAAAGTATCCCAGGGGAATTTGTTAACAAAGTGTTGCCAGATCTGCTGATACACTGATAGCTTACCCAAAATGTGATGAGAGATTTTCTTATAGTGGGCTGAGAGGGACAGTAGGTTAAACCACTCCTCATAAGGAGGGGGGGATCTGGCTCCCTCCAGTGAAGTATCAATACGTGTTTGGCTGCTATCAGGGCACAGCTTAACCAAAGGATTTGGTGGTAAGTTAAAAACAAGTTCACCTGAGGAAAGCCTAAAAGGGCCAGGCATAGGTCCCTAATCCCAAAATTCGGAATGACCAAAGAGCAGGTAGCCCATATTCTATTCCAAAAATGGTCTATAGTGTCGCAGAACCAAAGAATATGGGTTAGAGAGGCCTGTGGGGAGGAGCAATCACTGTTACCAAGGAATCCAGCTCAGCATAACTAACAAGACATTCTGTAGGCCCGGTGGAGAATCTTAAATTGTATGGACTGTGCTTGCAACTTCCTAACAGAGTAAAGGACAGTAGACCATACTTGATTCCAATCAGAGGGTGAAATCAATGTGTCCAATTCCAGTTCCCATTTTTATTTTGGGCCATCAAGAGGAGCGGGGGATAAGTAAGTGTCCAGTAGGCTTTCAGTTTAGCCGTTAGGTGCTGTGGACCCTCCAGCACAGTAATCCATTGATCCAGGGAAAGCAATGGAGGGAGGAAAATGGCCCTGGTGAATTTTTGTTTTAACAGTGCATGAATCTGTAGGTAATGCCAAAAATTGGTCTGAGGTAAGCCATATTTCAATTGGAGGTCAGTGAAGATGAGCAGGCAACCCATCGCTGAATCAAAGAAATCTCAAACTATGGAGATGCCCCTCACCTCAGTCCCTCCAGTGGATAGGCTGGCCATCAATGACAAAGGTAGGATTAGACCAAAGTGGTTTAACAGGCAAAGAGTTAGCTACCCAGCCCAGTTGTCTGGAATAACAGCTTCAAATATGTCTCATAAAGCGGGCACAGGGTGATACGCCTGTATGGAGGGACACATCTGGAAAAATAAGTGCCTGGGGAGCAGGGAGCTGCCCCTGAGACAACTCCACTAAGATCCAACTAGGTCTAGGAGAAGTTAAATGGGGAGCATAGCAAAAGACCACTTGGTGAAGAATAGTAAGAGCATCAAACTGGTTTAGATCAGGAAGCCCTAGTCCTCCCCCTCTTCAGAAACACTGCAAAGTTTTAAGCTTAACTTTGGATGATTTCCCCTTTCCATGTAAAGGCAGAAATTTAGGTGAAAGATGCTTAAAAAAGTTACTGGGCAACACCAAAGGGAAATTAGTCAATACGTATTGAAGCTTGGGGAGGGCCACCAATTTCAATGCATTAATGCAACCCTATAGAGCAAGAGAGAGAGTCAAGTGCCTCCAACAAAGTAATTCAGCATCGAGGGTTTCTAACATCTTCTGGATGTTGGCTGACAAAGTGTCCAACAAGGTTGATTTAAGGATAATGCCCAGGCAAACACCCCTGTCCGGGGACCACTGATAAGGGTAGGTTCTAAATAGTTCCTCTGTACAGTTAGAATTCAGGGGTAACACTTGACACTTAGTACTATTCAATTTATAGCCAGACAAAGAAGAATATTGAGAGACAATGTCTTGTAGGGCTGGGAGTGCAATTAAAAAATCTGAAAGGTACAGGGTTACATCATCCATGAAGAGCGAAATTTTATTTATTTATTTATTTAGTTTTTGTTGACCAGGTAAGTGCACTAGACAAATCCTGCCTATTTTGAGGCACGACCCGGGGGAGGGAGATACAGATGAATGCCAACTGACCTTGAACCATATTAAGCTGTTGGTGGTATTTTTTAGTGAATGAGGGAAATTTGGCCAGGACACCGGGGAAATTCCCCTACTCTTTTCAATAAGTGCCATGGGATCTTTAACATCCACCTGAACTACCACCAATCCAGGCAGATGGGACCTCGGTTTAATGTCTCATCCAAAAGACGGCACCTCAGAAGTACAGCACCCCTCTCATGCTGCATTATAGTGTCAGTACTGGGATATTAACCCAAGTGCCAGATGTGGGAACTGAACCCACAGCCCTCTGATCTCCCGGCCTCAGAGGCAAGTGTGCTACCTGCTGAGCCACTGACACTGATACTTATTGGGGATACCACCCACCACTATTCCTGGGAATCAAGGATCAAATCTAACTTTAATGGCCGGTGCTTCTATCGCAAGGAGGAACAAAAAGGGGGAGAGAGGATACCCCTGTCGTGTGCCTCTATAGAAGGGTAAGTAGGGGGGAAGAGCCATATTTGTAAGGATGGCAGCCTTTGAGGAAATATATAAAAGCTGAATCAGTGAAATTAAAGAGAGGGGAAGCCAAATCTGGCTAGAACATCAAATAAGTATGCCCACTCTACCCTGTCAAAAGCCTTTTCAGTATCAAGAGACAGGGTGGCAGTGGGCTGAACAGACTTGCTGGCTTCCCAAATTAAATCAAAGGTATGCTGGATGTTGTCAGATCCCAATCATTCAGGAACAACCCCCCCCCCAGTCCAGATGTATACGGAAAGGAATAAGTGGCTCCATATGCTCGTCATGGCTTTAGCAAAGATTTTTATGTTAACGTTAAGTAAAGATATTGATCTAAACTAAGAACATAAGACCCTATCCTTGCCTTTTTTAGGAAGTAAAGTGATGATCGCTTCCAAAAAAGTTGGAGGATGAGTCCCAGATTTCCAAGCCTCATTAAAAACAAGTGTTAATTTAGGAGCAAGTAAATCAAAGAAAGCTACATAAAATTCCAAAGGAAACCATCTGGACCGGCATGCAGAAATAGGTTAGTTGCCGTGTTGGTCCTTGTAGGAACAAATCCAGAAGCAAATGATTTGATACCTTTTAATGGACCAACATAGATGTTACAAAAAGAAAACAGCTTAGACACTTAAGCTTATATGTTGGTCCATTAGAAGGTATCAAACCATTTGCTTCTGCATCTGGACCGGGGAATTTGCCCTGTGCCATATTTTGAATAGCTTGCAATACTTCAGATGTTTGGATAGGGGCAACGAGGGAGCTGATATATTGTTCGGGAACCTGGGGAAGAGTTAGGCCCATATAGAAAAAGGTATATTGGTCCAAAGAAAGGTCAACTTCCGAGTAGTACAGGGTCTTATAGTACTCTTGAAAAGCCATGTTAATATCAACTGGAGCTGTCAACTGCACACCAGTAGAGTCTTTAAAAAGAAGGATTTATTTTTATGCAACATAGGTGTGAAGCTGAGAAGCCAGCAATTTGTCTGGGTGTTCCCCTGCCTCCCAGTATTTGTGATTTAGTCTGTAGAGGGTATACTCAGTTTTGTGTTGCAAAAGGTCTTCAATCTCCATTTCTACTTGAGAAAGTAGGGACTGGAGGAGACAGTTGCTATGGGTTTTTTTGGGCAAGGGAGAGTTCTATGGCTTTCAGGTCAGCTTCTTATGTTTTAAGAAGGGAATCCCTTGATTTCTTATAATGGGACACCTGTGCTATAAACTTCTCTCGAACTACGGTCTAAATGCCTCCCACAAAGTAGCTTGGGAGCAACCAGAAGACTCATTAAAGTGGTAGTACTCTTGAATAGTCTGGCGAAGGCAAGTTTGAATGTCTTTCTGGAGTATTACAGAGGTATTATGATTCCAGGCATTATGCCTACTTGCTGTCACATCCCAGACAAGGGTTGACACAAGCAGTGCATGATCTGAAATCAAAATGTTTCCGATGGAAACATTCTGTACCTTAGAAAGCACATCTGAGGAAGTTAGAATAGCATCAGTATGACTAAAGGAGTCGTGGGATGTGGAGTGATTTGTAAAGTCAATAGTAGATGGATAAAACACTCTCCAGATGTCATAAAGACCATGGTCCTGGAATAGGGCAGACACTTGGTTGGACAGGGTAGCCTCATAATGGGGGCCCAGGGCCTGTGTGGTCCAAGGGGGGGGTCTAAGGCCAAATTAAGGTCCACACCTAGCATGATGGAAGCGGAGGTGTCCAGAAGTTCAATCAGAATGGTGTGGAAAAACGGAAAGTTAGGATCATTGGGAGCGTATATACTACCCAAAACTATAGGGGAGCCTAAATAACTACCATGGACTAACACCATCTGGGTCTTTAAATTCCTATGATATGCCAAGCTGTAGATTTTTCTTGCAGAGAATAGCGACCTCTCTATGCTTTGAAGTATAGGCACTATAGAAGTATTGTCCCACCCGCATGTGGCCAAACAACTTAGAGTTGGTCTCCACCAGGTGGGTTTCCTGGAGGAGGGCTATGTCACAAGGCATATTACGAAGAAATTGGAAAATGGTTCTACATTTTTGGGGGTCATTTAGGCCCTTCACATTCCAAGATGCAACTCAAAGAAAATGTGGGCTAGACATAATGACAAACAATGCTGGTGAAGGAATTAGGGAAAAAGTCCAGAGAAAAACACACCCCTTATAATTGCCCTCCTTCCCACCCATTCTACCCAAGACTTTAACAGTAATAAATAAAACATTAACTGTAAGATTAACTGTAAGAAACCAGTAAAAATGCATTGTTAAGTCTAACAGGAAAAAAAAGTATCTATAAAGAGCACAATCAACAAATAACAAACCCAAGCTGGAGATGCACTAGAAATATAAACAACAAACAACAAAAAGAAAAACCAAAAGGATGACCATAAATGATCCCACACCCAGTAGAGGCACAGTGGTCATTTCCTTAAGGGAAGGTGCTGGGAGGCTATTAAGCCATTGCTTACAAGGAGCCTGGAGAGGAGAAACAACAGTGAAAGTCTCCCACTGAGCCCCCACCCCAGGCTTCCTTCTTTGTCTAGCCTATAAGGGTACACAAAACACCAATTGTGAGTATGGGATATTAAAGGATAGGGAGTCATTACATAAAAATGGAGTTCTGAATTCTAGAGGAAGGCATAACAGTTAACTGCCCACATGCAGAAGATGACAAAAAGGGATCCAATAGGGAAAAGGGTGTATTGTTCTGTGCAGTAGCCAAGGAATAGGATACAAAGTTATTGCTCCATTATAATATAGTAGGCTGGTCAATTTAATAGACACCGGGCAAAGGTAGGAATTTTCACTATATAGATAATTAAATCATGCTTGATGACAGAAATTGTGTGGAGGGGAGGGCATCAAATAGCAAATGGGAGAATAGTAAAGAAGCATTATAAACCTGCAAAAAAGCAGGAAATGCACCAGTACCCCTTGAACAAACCTTAAAAGGAAGGTAATGACCAGGGAGGTCATAATGGTCCAAAGGAAGACACATAAACAGGGCTCCCCCCAACCCACCCAGTCCCCTTAAAAATAAGTAGTAACTTCACCATCAAAAAGGCATCAGAAAGTGCTCTGTAAGCAATTACAACAGAACAAGAAGCACTGTAACGATACCAGCAGGAATACGGCAACCTGTGGAACAAAGAATTCAGCAAACTAACATATATAAACTTGGATAGCAATGAGAGCCTGAAAGCTAAATCATAACAGCCACTAGTCACACTTAAACAGGCAGCTTTCCACCAAAACTCACAGAAGGCACTTGAAAACTGCAGTCAGTAATTATCAACAAATGCTCCGTCATATCCGTAAAGTGGGCAAAAGTAATCAAAGTGCAGAGCATCAGAAAAGGCTAATAAAAACACATTAAAGCAAAGACTCTAGCAAAGATACTGCCCAACAAAACGTCTTATTTGAAAGGTCCGATGTTAGAAAAACACAAAGTTCAGGTTCTTGTTAGAGAGCAGCATTCTGTCTGCTAGCCAGCGTTGAAGTAAACAAATTAAAAAAAAAAGTACAAATGGCTCCTCGCTCAAGTTCTGAAAACTCAGCGTTGTCCAGAATAAACACAGGTTACCTGGGTAGAACAGCCCAGGAAGAAATTTGTGGATCCAAACAGTGCTGAGGTAAAAAGTAAGGCAACGTAGCCTGCGTTAGCTCAAAGTAGAGAGAGGAGCTCCTGATGACAGCAGCTCGAAGGATCAGTCCCCCCAGTCCAAGCAGGGAGAGAGATGAAGTGAAAGCTTGCACAAATAGAAGGCTGTATATTGGAGCCCTGTTACACCAAGTAGCTTGTTCTGCCAAGGAGCCAACCCCTTCAGTCAGGCCGAGTTCCATCTGGTCTCCCACAGCAGCAGTCTGAGCTCCTCTAGCAGTAGTGGACGATGAAGGTCCCAGATTCAGCTGGAGAAAGCAATCAGATTCTTTAGGGGACTGAAACTGATGAACGTGGCCATGGAAAATGAAGAGCAGAGTAGCAGGATACATAAGAGCATATGTTATACCCCAATTACGTAAGCCTTGCTTCACTTTAATAAATGCTTGCCTTATCTCCAGAATACTCTTGGGATAGTCAGGGTAAAATAAAATGAATACCAGTGACCAAGGCATCTTTCAGGTCACAAGCTTTGGCCACTATAAGCTCTATGTTCTGAAAGCGCGGTCATTTAAAAATAAGCAGTTTGGGTTTCGAGGAGGAGTGAGACGTCTGTGAGTGGTGAATTCTATGAGCTCACTCTATCTTAAAATGATATTCTGCAGACAAAAGCTGGAGCCATTGGGGTAGGTGATCTCTCAAGAATTGAACTGGATTTTGACCCTTGATGCCCTCCGGGAGACCAATTATATGCAAGGTTTTTTGCCATCCTCTGCCCTCCAAGTCTTCGTGTTTTGTGGTGAGCCAGGAGATGTGGGCCTTGGCTGCTTGGAGATGGCAATCTGGTGAGGAGGCACCACTTCAGTCAGGGACTTTTCTGCCTTTTCCACTCTGCCGGTAGGTGTTAGTAGACTGGATTGAGTATCAGTAATGGTAACATGAATGGTTTCAACTTTGGTAGCTATTTGTTCCAGGAGCAAGGCTTGCATTGTCGGGTACAGTGGCTAAGCATTGCATTCTCTAGTAGCCGCCATCTTAGGGTCTAGGAACTGGCTACAAGGCAGTGATTTATCTATGGATTTTTTTCTGTTTCTGAAGTGTAGATAATTCAGAAGAAATTCTGTCTCTGTGTTGCATAATAAATCCATTTCCCATTAATGTTGAGAATGGAAGGGAGAAACAGGAGGCAGATCAGAGCTAAAGATTTTATTTATTTTATTTTATTTAGTTTTTGTTGACCGGGTAAGTGCACTAGACAAATCCAGCCTATTTTCAGGCATGACCCGGGGAAGGGGGATACAGATGAATGCCAACTGACCTTGAACCAGATTAAGCTGTTGGTGGTATTTTTTAGTGAATGAGGGAAATTTGGTCAGGACACCGGGGAAAGTCCCCTACTCTTGCTGCACATCGTGCAGTCGTGCTGCAGGAGAACCACATGGAGGTTAGTGTGCCTCTGGCTGTGGAAGGGGTAGGTCGTGCTGTGGAGCAGCCCCAGTTGGTGATGGAATATCGGGATGGTTCGGTTGTGCTACCTACTTCTGAGACTGCGGTCTTATTACCTACAGAACCTTCTGCCTCTAGTGATTCATTTATGGAAATACCAGACCCGGAAGAAGAGAACTTGAAACAGGACTTGGAAAAAAAAAAGCAACAATTGTTGGATTTAATTTCTGTGGCTGAACGAGAATTTTTAGCGAGTAAACTCTCATTAGAAGAACGGAAACGTAAATGGTCAGGGCAAAGCCCTTTACCTGGAGGTAGTAAACGGCTACCTTTGGAGACTAACCAGGATCAATATTCCTTTAGCTCGGAGTTATCTACTACGGCGGACCAAGACCAGATTGCTGACGTCATACCTAAAGCACCTAGTTCTGCTACTGAATGGACCCTGGGGCTGGCGCTGCAAAATGCCGGCTGGATTTGGGAAGGAGATAGATGGATCCCTGACCCTGTTACTCCGTTACCGGGATCTTTAGCACCGATAGCTGATTCTAACCTGGCTGGTTTTCCTGGGTGCATTTCACCAAAGCCGGTGAGTCAGACACCTGAGGTTTAGATTGCGATGGAGGCAGTTTCCTTAGTCCTTCAGGGTGAGGTACGCGACCAAGGATTTGAAGGCCCACAAGGGTCTAGTGTGTTGTCTGAATCAGTTCCTTTTGGTATGCCTCTCATTGCTCAAGGTAAGACAGTTTCTCCTTCTTTAGGACACAATATTGTTGATTCTGAGACACATGCTGCAAACAAGGTACTGCCTAAAACATTCACAGGATTGTTCCACAAGCCTGCAGAAACGGCGAAGAGATGTTTTCTGGTCCACCTGAAGTATACAGGGACTGCTCCTATAGTCCCAGATAGGATCTGGGTGGGCAAGACATTGATAAAGGACTCCCTGGGCTTTGCACCTTCTGAAGTGTATGCCTTTATACATGCACCTGTAGACCATATGTATGATCTCAGTTTCTGTTCTGTGCAACTACTGGATAAATTTTGGAAGTTATATTATTCTCTTAAGTATTTTGGTGCTTGGCATGACTTTATAGCTATTCCGATTACAAAACCAACCATTAAAACTGTTACTGTTTTGTTTAGGAATGAGGGGGTTTGTATAAACGATATTATGTTTTGGTTAGAAAAAAAATGTAATGTTATGGAACAGCCCAAACCTATTATTGATGAAAATGGGTTTTGGAATGGGGGATGGTTGTTTCGGGTTCAGCTAAACCAAACCAAGGTTGGGATTTCACATTTGCCCAGCTCCTTTTTTTTGGGTTGGGATCGGGGGGTCCTGTTCTATGCTGGACAGCCCAAGAGCTGTTACAAATGTGGGGCCCTTGATCACCTTAATGTTGATTGTGATCAGATTCGCTGTTTTCATTGTGGGATGCTTGGTCATATGGCCCCTCAGTGTACTGCCCGTCCCTTTTGTAATTTATGTGGGGAAGAGGAACCTTCATTTCACGATTGCCCTTGGGCTGCACATAATTTAGAAGGGGATTCAGATCATGATTATTTACTTGACAAAGCTAAGCAACATTTTTCTGTACCTATGCAGTCCTCTGAGGGTCCCTTTTTCAGCTGAGGTAGAGGCTGTGGTCGTGCCTCATGGCCTGGGCCCCGGGGTAGTGGTTCTTCCCCCTCCTTTTCACATGCGGATATGGAAGTTATGGGGATACCTCCTTCTACCTCCTGTAAACAACACAGACAGTTACAATCCAAACCGGTGGATTCAGTAACTCCGTTTGTTACTCCACATGACTCCTCTATATGTACAGTGTCCTTAGCTGAATTTAAGGTGAACCAACATGTAGACCGATCAGTTTTGCCTCCCCTGAGTCCTTCTGGGGCTACTGTTGCTGTTGAGGTTTCCCCTTGCCTTGCTACCAGACCTGAACTTGGTATTTCTGTATTGAAGATGGGTTTGTGCTCCCTTTACAGTCCCAAACTCGGGCACGGACTGAGGAGGTGACTCCCCTTTCTCCATTGCCCTTGTCAAATTGGTTTTCAGTTTTTTCCTGGAGTGAACAAGTAGATTCGGAATAACCAATGACGGGCATTGATCCTGACCCATTTCCTCTTCTTGTTGCTAGTTCTGCCACGTCCAAAAAAAATCACTCTAAAGCCCAACCAAAATGGGTAACTCGATCTAGTGGTAAGCTAGCAGCTGTTCCTCCCTGATGGGTTTGGTTTAAAAATTGCTAGTTTAAATGTAAATAGTGTGCTTTCCAGTAAAAAACATCTCATTACCTTTGGGATCCTTCATCAGTTAGCCTTTGACTTTTTTTCTACAGGGTACTAGGATACATTCGTTAATGGACATTAGTCAAATTACGAAAGACTGGACGGGAGGTTTATCCTTTTGGTCAGTGGGTCTGGATCCTTGTAGTGGGGTGGGGTTTTGTTTTAAAATGGACGTTCATTGTTTTCGACTGGTGGATATAGAACCTGGTCGTGCTTTTTGGCTGGACATTGAAATTAAAAATGTATCGTGTAGATTGATTAATATTTATGGATATCAATCCAAAGCCCTTAGGATTTCCTTATTAAAAAAAAAATTGTCCCTTTTTATATACTAGCAGACTTATTTTTTTTAGCTGGGGATTTTAATATTAACATACTGAAGGATGATCCTTTACACAAAGTTTACTGTGATAAAGCATTTTTGAGGGATTTAATATCTCAAATGGGGTTGAAGCAAGTGTCCGCCAAGCATTCTTAGTTGGCTAAACCTACTTATTATAGGGGTAGGTTGGCCTCCTGCATTGATATGATTTTTATTACCAAATCTTTATCATATGAGAATATGTTCTTTATCCCAGTTGAATCATCAGATCACATTTTGACTGGGGTATGTATGGATTCTCCTTCTCATAGAATAGCAGGCCCAGGATATTGGAAGTTGAATTCCTCACTTTTAAAGGACCCTGTAGTCTTGTTTTCTTTGTCCGAGATTACCCATGATAAATTGTCTACGAAGTTTTTTTATGTTAATGTGGGGCTATGGTGGGAAGACCTAAAGGACTGTATACGTGCATTTTTTAAGGCAGTGGGTAAGTATCAACAGTATTCAAAATACTCGAGCTATCTACAATTAAGGGAATATTTGGGTATCTTACTTACTAAACACCATTTGGGAAGGGAAGATGTTTCTTTAGATATCCAAGAGGTAAGATTTAAGATGGAGTTATATCAATATCTGTTCCTGCTATCCTTACAGCAGGAACAGAGTTTTGGCACCCAAGGGAAATTAGATCAAGGTAACCCCTTTTTGAATTGTCACAAACGGACGGAGAAGAAATTGTTTCAGGGTTTACTTACGTCATGGGTGATTTTGTTTTGGATAATAAAGGTATTATGTCTACCCTGGAAGAATACATCAAACTAGTATTTGGGACTTCAGATATTGATGTGGGCTATAGTAACCGCATTTTGAAATCTGCTGCTTTGCCCTATTTATCTTCCTTTTCACAGGATGAATTACATCTTCCATTTTCGCCTTTAGAAATGGAGATGGTTATTCACTCCTTGAAGGGAGATACTGCACCTGGTTCGGATGGTTTAATTGCTGAACTTTATAAAATACTCTGGTACATTGTTCCGAATGATTTTCTAGAGGTGTTTAATTTCATGTGGACTGACTTTTATTTACCTTCCTCTACGTATGTGGGATTAATGATTTTTCTGTATAAATCGGGTAATCGGGCTGAGATTAAGAATTGGCGTCCTATTACTTTACTAAATGTGGATTTTAAAATTTTTGCTAAATCGCTTGGTAACAGAATGACATCGGTAATGGCTCAACTCATTATTCCCACACAGTTTTGTTCAGTGCCTGGGCGCCGTATCACTGAGGCCTTATTATTAATACGAGAAATATTGGACAGTAGGACTTCATTGGCAGAGCAGGTCGGTGATGGGTATATAGTCAATTTGGATCAGGCTAAAGCTTTTAACGGGGTTTCACATGCTTTTCTTTGGAGTTGTTTGGCATCATATGGGTTTCGGGATTTATTTATACAACGGATTAAATTGTGTTATGGTTTGGCTTGTGTTAAACCATATGAAAACGGATGGATGGGGAAGACCATTTTGATGGAAAGAGGAGTTAGACAAGGTTGTCCTTTAAGCCCCATTCTTTCTGTGTTTACTTTGGACCCATTATTACATATTCTCCAAAATTCACCGAACATTCATCCTTTGGGTATGGGTGTTACATTACGAACTAAAGTAATTGCCTATGCGGATGATATTTGTTTATTGGTTTATGATGCGACTTCTGTTCGGCTGGCCTGTGCTTTACTACAAGAATTGGGTAGAATTTCTGGAGCCCGACTAAATGTAGCCAAATCTTATTGTTTGAATGTTAGGGGGTTTAATGACTGTGAGGATTTTGTGGGTGATATTCCCATTTCAAAGGTGCCTTGTCATATTCTCGGTATCTATTTTGGTGGGGAGGATATGGCACCTACAAATTGGACTCAGGTATTGGATGTGGGGCATTCTAAGGTTAAGTTGTGGAAATGGTGGAAGCTGTCAAAAAAACGTCGGATTTTTCTCTTGAAAACTTTCTTGATCCCTGAATTTTTGTTTGTTAGTTCAATATTTTTTTTACCGTTGTGTTTTGTTACTTCATTAATGAGTTGTTTCTTTTCTTGTGTCTGGGGTAGTAGGTTAAATCCAATAAAACGGGATATTTTATATAATTCCATTAAATCTGGGGGTTTAAATATGGTACGTCCGGTGGTATTTTTTTTTACGATTTTTCTTTATGTTAATATTGTTCCTTTAGTCAAAGGCTCTGTACAATTATGGAGCAGGTGGGGTACTGCAGCTTTAGGAGGAGTATTTTTGGAATGGTCAAATAACGCTTTTCTGCATAAAAATAAATCGTTTCCTCATCTATTTAGTAGATGGGATGGAGTTATAGATGCGATAAAGAAATGGGGAGTATGGCTAAATGATGTAGTTCATCTTTCCAGGAAAGCAGTTTATGAGCAGATTATTTCTCAGTATTTTAATGTACCTGTATTTACGAATTTTACTTTGCTGGAGCAAAAACGGATTTCTGAATATATTTCAGATTCTAGGCTACCAGTTTGTTTGTGGGATACTGTCTGGCTGGGGTTACATGGTCGAATAAATGTGAAGGGTAACCATAAACATAAGGCCTTAACTGACAGGTACTATCCTCATATTTCCTGTTCTATGAAGATTGAAACAATGGATCATTTATATTTTCATTGTCCATATGTTATAGAATTTTGGGATATAGTCAAAAATAGGTGGAAAGAGATAGGGTCTATTCGACCAGCACCAGAGCTATTATTTTTTGGGATAACTCCATGTTTTCCTAGTGGTGTGCATTATGGTACTTATCGACTTATTTTTGCTCACTTTCTTTATTGGCTATGGATAGGTCGATGCAGGTTTGTTTTGCAACAACAGGTTATTTCCCCTTGGGAACTTTTTCAAATTATTAATACAGAATTATATAAATGGAAATTGGAAGACAGAGCGCAGTTTTCTTATCTTCAGTGGTCTGCCTTTGGAAACACCTTGCTTTTGTGGGCCATTAGATGAGATTTTATAATTCTTAGGAATATAATTTCTTTTGGTTATTTCTTTCTATCCCTTTCCTCTCCCTTGTTGGAGTGGACTGTATTTGTGTTTATCATATTGAATTCTGTATTGTTGCTCCTTACATTTTGTTTTATTTTTTTAGGTATGGGCTGTTATCCTTTTTTTTTATTTCTGTTACAAATTTTTTGTATGGAGTAACATCAATGTTGTATTGTTTAATTCTGTTATTTATTAACCTCTTCCTCAGGATAAGGTGACTATGCTGTTTTTTTTCTAATTTAGGATTCGTGTATGAAATTAATACTTATTTTTGGTTTGAATCTTCTTTTTTTTTTTCTTCCCTTTTTTTCCTTTTTTGTGTGTTAGTATGATGTAATACTGAATTGTATATGATATGTTATGGTTTCAATAAAAAATTCCCCTACTCTTTTCGATAAGTGCCATGGGATCTTTAAAATCCACCTGAACTACCACCAATCCAGGCAGATGGGACCTCGGTTTAACATCTCATCCAAAAGACGGCACCTCAGAAGTGCAGCACCCCTCTCATGCTGCACTACAGTGTCAGTACTGGGATATTAACCCAAGTGCCAGATGTGGGAATTGAATCCACAGCCCTCTGATCTCCCAGCCTCAGAGGCGAGTGTGCTACCTACTGAGCCACTGACACTGACAAGATCAAGGCAGCTATTCTTTTCAGGCACCCAAGTGATCTAGTACATTTATTTCTCAGTGCCCTGTAAGAGGTGAGGCCAGAAGCAGGGTGGAATAGCTTATAACTGGCCCATGTGAGGTTCTGAGACTTGCACAAGTCTAGGATATTGGTGGTAATCGATGGGTGATGGGAGGATTTTACTCTGGATTTCCTGAGTGGGGGAGGGCATCCTTGACCAGGATATAGGAAAATTTAGAGTGGAACAGTGCAAGGGTCATCTCAATATCTGAGGCAGTGAGGATGGCTGACCAGTCTGTAGCAGTGAGGTCACTCAATAGAACACTAATATTTAGCAACCAAAGAGACCTAGTCCAAATGTACTTTGGAGATGAAGGAAGACACCAGATTTTTCTGATGCAAAACATCATACAGTGGTCACTAAAAGAGTAAGCCAAGATACCTGCTGCAACAATGCATTAGGGGTGAGTGGTTAGAATCCAGTCTAGGTAGGTATGATTTGTGGAGTGTGGATTGAGCCAGGTGGGTTCAGAAATATCCTGAGACAAATTAAGGGACTTAGTCCTGTGGATAGTAGATTTGGAGGATGAGAAAAGCCAATTTACATTGAAATCCCCATGGAGGATGAGTTCACTTGTGGAGGAAAGAGAGGTGATGGAGGAAATGACATTGACAGGGGATGACTGTGAGATCTTAGGGAGGCATAGAAAACACCAATGAAAATAGGTACTGAGAAGGGGAAAGAGAGTTTGACTAATAGATTTTCATGGGAGGAGAATGAGGCCTCCCTACTGGCCACAGTAAATGAAAGCCTCTGGCAGATGTAAATGGCAACCACTCTGCCATGTTTTCTTCTGTCCTGCCTAAAGAGATGGGATTCAGGGAGTCATTTGATGTGTCCAACAAACTGAGTCACCATCTGTACAGCTCTAAAACCCAAGGAGATAACATGTTAAATTGGCAAAAACAGACTCAATTTTGTTATTGTCACGGGCCGGAAAATAAGTGGGAACTACTCCTATATTCAGACCTCTACAGTTGATTACACAAATAGAGATTGCCAGCTCATAATCAATGGAATTAAGCACAGAGGAGTAAGTTCTAGCCAGGGCATTCACTACAAAGAGACAAAAGCAGGAGACAGACCCTGCCTCACCAGCAGACAACACCGAAACAGGGAGCACCGCAGACAAAATGGACCACTTTTTCACAGAGCTGGCCACAATCAAAATGTCAATTCTGACCTGATTAGTGACTTCAAGGCATATAAAGCAGCGATAGAAGCTCAGACCACAAGAGTCGGGGATGCAGAGGCTTGAATCAGTTCAATTGAGGATAAGCAAAATAAAGAAAGCGCACCTGTTGGAATATAAATGTAAACTGGAAACTTTGAAGAGCAAGACAGAGCACCAGGATGTCTGGCAACTTAAAAATAATCCTGTGACAGTAGGAATTCCTGAAAAGGCTAAAGGCACCAATTTAAGGGGGTTCATACAACAACTCCTCCAAGAGGATGTGTGTCCACCTGAGATGGGCACAGTTTACCACATAGAATGGGCAAGTCACTCTTTCCATCCCCAGCCATCCAAGTCAGAGAAATGAAGAGCTATCACAATCTTTCTGCCTGGACTTTCAGGAGAAGCTCTATATACAAGAGTAAGTACAGTTGAAAGGAAGCCAAACATGCAAGGGGCACAACATCCACATATTTAGTGATGCCATCTCAAAGGTTAGGGAAAAACAAATGGCTTACAAACTGCTCAAGAGGGCTCTGCATAAGGCAAATATCCAATGCAGGAAGTTATACCATGCCAAACTGCTGGTTACCAGCCCACTTACTCTCAAAGAATATAACAATGCTGACTCAGCTAAAAAGAGATCTACTGTGCCCTATCCCAGGGCTATCTATTGAGAGGGATGGCAAAAAGCACACCCATAAGTCCCAAACACTCACACCTCAGTAAGACCCCCCTTAATAAATGAAATTGTGCTGACAGCTACTACCTCTCTATATAACACTCTACCTCTATCCACCCATATACACCAAGCTGACAATCATCCACATCTCATCAACATTCTGATAATTCAGAAATACCCACCAGGACATAGACTCGCTTGTTTCTCTCTAGCTATGGCCACAACAGCGGCTGGTGGTTTTTATCTTTTCGTATCTTTTCTTTGGGACAGACCTATGTAGGGAGCATCACAAACCAGATTAAAGGTTATACCTGGCACCAGTTTTGTTCTCTACTACTAACCAACTGAAGATGGCTGCTACCACAGAGTCCTTTTTTTATGGCCCTTTGTTCAGCCAGCTCCCAGGCTCCCACCTCAGACTCTCAGACAGGACATAATGAATCAAACCTGGCTCCCAGCCCTCCACACAGACAAGATGCAATCTTCTACCTTGGAGAACTGTCCACACACCCTGATGCAACACAATTATGGTACTGCAGACCACACTCACGACTTCAGCAATGCTTCCAACATGAATTGAACAAATGCGAGAAGCTCTGCATAACCAAAGCTCAAGCAACAATGGACAGTTGACTCAAGACCAGCTATTGAACAGTGCTTCTCCTGCTCAGACCCACGGAGGACCACAGATGCAGCCTGTAAAGGACATGAGCTGTTTAATTTCTTGTCAGCTCTGATCCTCATATACAATTGTTGGGACTCATCTCATCTGAGACTTCTGAGGCTTCCTGAAGACCAAGTATGCTCTTCATTTTTAGCAACCCTGTTACATAGGCCAGGGAGATTGGTGCTTGGTGGGGGGTAGAGGGGGTATGAGATAGATCAAGACACCTAGCATGATCAGCAGCTCATAATGCTGGATAGAGTCTCATGGACCTTCACAGGCTCAGAAGGTCTAACCAGATATACTGCCAAAACACAGCCAGTAATTATTATCGGGGGGGGTGGAGGCCGGAGGGACTTGGTAGACTCATCCAGACAGTGAGTCCATACCATCAGAGAGAGAGCTGCATGTAACCAGGGGGGAATAGGATGGTACACTGAAGGTCTAGCTGCCAAACCCACACCCAAGGCTTTACATAAACCCCACTCAGTGATTCCCCCATGGCTAAGAACCATCTTGGAGAGATACACCCAAGAAAAGCAAGGGGAGCGGGGGGCCTAATGGCTGCATGATTACAAATCCCACAAACAGTACATTGCTCTACAATGGCCACACAGCACCTCACACCAGAAGGTCGGGCAACCTGTTCCAAGGCATGGCACATGCTGCAGCACAGATAATTGTCTGCATAGCAAACTGATCTGCATCTAACTAGAACCCTCCTGGGCTAGCACATGGCACCCAACAGGGCTGGCCGAGCTCCCCCTGCTGATATCCGGGTTAAATGGATGCAGGTCGGAAGGGGGACACCCCTCTGACACCCCTATTACACAGAGGAGCCCTACATACCAGAGCTGAGTTTTGGCAGCAGGATTGCCTGTCTGTGATATAATTACAAATGGCACTAGTGGGCATTCTACTCCAAAAAGAAATGGCACACTCTACTCGGGTAGGCAGAGGGTGAATATCATAGCTACCAAGTTTCTTCTTGCATTCTGATTACCTACCTTCCTATGGGATGTCTATGGCATAGAGGGGAGGCAGAACAGCTCTGCAGTGCAAGCCTGCAGAAGTTGTTTTTTTCTTGTTAAAAGCACACAGCCCAATGGCATCATGTAGCTCACTCCTTACAAGGACAGGGAGAACTCGGTGAAGCTCTGACCCTTATGAAATCAGAAATGGAACACTGTGAAGTTCTGATTTGTTCTGATTACTTCTGATTACTTCTGATTTATTAACAAATATTTGAAAAAATGCAAATAAATGCATGAAAGTGGCCAAAGTCGGTCACATTTGACACAGAGGCCAAAAGGAATTAATTTAATGGATTATTTGTATAAAAATTAACGTAAAAATGCTAATTAAAAAAACAATCACTCACTACTAGTCCCAGCATGGCTGGCCTGTAATGGTGGCTTATCCTGCTTGGGTCCATGACATCAGTGTGCAAGGAGAGACAGAGAGAGAGAGACAGAGACAAACACAGACAGATGCAAATACCTATATCATTAGTATTCTAACCTGTAAAAAACAAAGATCCCTCTAACTAACGTGATGTCCTTCTGATTACTCCCACCCACACCCACAGGCCAGGGACAAATTTACTGTTGTGACTCGTGACTGTACACAGCACACCGAGAGCACAGTAGTCCACCACCACTTCCTTCCAAGATTACCTGACTGACTTCTACAGTACAGTTACTATTAAGTGACCAAATTCAGCAACAGTTAAGTGTGCCTCAGAATTTGAATTGGAGATGCAGACACATCTGGTGCATAGCTTCATGCAGCACAGTCCCACACTGGGGTTGGTTAATGCTTATACATTAAGTAACATGATATACTATAAAATTAATGATAATAAGGAGGAATAATGGGGAATGGGTGATGATGATGATAACACTTGTGTGTAGTTGTTCTTTACTTGTGTTGTAGTGAAAATAGCCTGCTACGAGTCACAAAGTCAAATCCCCTGGGCCACCCACAGCCAGCAGCTCAGGTGCATCAACTTGTATGTTGTTTGCCCAAACAGTATTTTTTTAATACATGAAATCATGAATAAACATTAACAAGTGATCGTGATTGGATGGCACAAGTCAAAGATTTATTTTGCCAGCCTGCTGCCCTTGCCTTGTACACACAGCCACACTGAAGCCAGGAAAAAAATGTATTTGGGATTTCTGGGACTGTTACATTTCTTGTGGGTTCCCCAGCAGTCCCTTTCTCTCTCCCCCCTCTGGATGGCACAAGTCAAAGATTTATTTTGCCAGCCTGCTGCCTATGCCCTGTACACACAGTCACACTGAAAAGTCAGGAAAAAAAATTATTTGGGATTTCTGGGACTGTTACATTTCTCATAGCCCCCTTCAGGCTCTCTCTATCCCCCTCGGATGGCACAAGTCAAAGATTTATTGTGCCAACCTGCTGCCCTTGCCCTGTACACACAGCTACACTAAAGCCAGGAAAATAAAATTATTTGGGATTTTCTGTAACTGTAGTCTCTCCCTTTTTCCTCTGGATCTGGATTTGGAATGGCACAAGTCAAAGATTTTGCCAGCCTGTCCTTGCTCATGTACACAGCTACACTGACACAAAGAAAAGAAAAAAGCTTTCATGCGGGATGTTCTCTAACTGTAAAATTTCTCTTGGGCCTCCAGTAGTCTCTCCTTTGCTCCCCTTGATCTTTATGCCACAAGTCAAAGATTTTGCCAACCTTCCCTTGCTCATGTACACAGTCACACTGCCTGCCTTTTGCTCCCAACCTAGCGGCAGCACCCAGGCCACCACTATCTCTCCAATCCCTCTGGATTCCTCCTTTCTCCAGTCCTGACCCATCACCCTCCCCTGATGACCAGTTTCTCCACCCCTTGTACTAGTAAATCGAGTCCTTTCTCAGTCTCCTTTTCTCTTCCCTCCCTTCCCCTCCAAAATGTATGTGTGTATATATATATATTGCTTTTTAGCAACTTCTTCTGGCAGCTGCTGCAGCAATAAGTGAGGTGTTCCTTTGTCCCATCCTCCTCTCGTTTGGGCTGTGTTGCTCACTCAGCACAGTTATATACCGTGAGTGTGTCATGTGACCCTCTGTTGCCTGATTGGATGCTGCCAGATGCCTGTACATGGAGCGAGCATGCCGATGGCAGCCCCATGGCAACAATACACACAATGGCACAAATGACACCTCCACAGACCCAGAACAAGACTTCTACAATGAAGTCCGTATTTATATGGATCCATGGATTGAGAGTTCAATCCGTGGGTACGAATCTCCCATGGAACAGTCCAGTCAGCCCTACTTCTTACCCCAGGGATAGTGTGATGCTATGCCTGCAGTCTGAATCCCATGACAATGTTTTACCAAGTTGCCTGAACCTGAACACATAGCAAGAATTTGAGACACAGCACAATTACAAAGAGTAAAAGCCTAGCAGAACCCTCACTTGTGGCTGCCCAACCAGCTATATTTAAATAAGAGAGATGACCATGATCAAAATACTGGTGGGTAAATTCCCACTATCAGATCCATTTCTTGAAAAGACAGGTATGGCAGATATAGCCATGCAATAAGCACTCCCATGGGAGTGAACAAAGAGAAGTTGCTTGCTTTTAAATTACATCAGCACAGCCTCCTGAATTAAGTCTATCTATAACCATGCTCTATCTCACAAGAAGTGCACCCCCCTAACTAGCATTATAGGCATAGCCCATCTATATGGTGCATCTCATCGTGGGACAAGAATGACTATCTGGAAAACCTTGGGTGGAATACTGACCCCACACCAACGTGGCGCTCTAAACATTACCCAGGTTAGAAAATAAAGGTCAACCATGCTGGTCTGTCACTTGCAGAACAAGTATACCACACCTGGGGGAGGAGGGTGGGGACACAATTAGTTGAATACCCTGGGTAGCCTGTCCCACCACATGGAGAAGGGGGTAACCTCCGAAATGGCAGAGAACAGCCCTACATACATATTCCCATAGTGCTCCGTCAGAGCAGGAAACATGAAAATGAGCGAATACATCCTCAGACACAACACTGTTATCTGTGCTGTTCCTTAGAGGTTTGCCCCCCCACCTGAACTCAAAACAGGTCCTAGTACCCAGCACAAGCAGAGGACAATCCAAGGCTACACCTCCAAATTATAAAAGACAGAGGTCTTTAGGTCTAAGCTATGTTTCACTAAGGGTATAATATTTTAAATATTTCTGCTTCTTTGTCTCATTACTACCAATCAACTCTTGTGTTGCCATATTGTTGGTAAGTGGAGCTGAAGGGCCTTATCCACTCTGACTTATTCATGGACCGGGAAGATGGGCCTGCATGGCTGCATTACAAGGTGCCACCTCTGTGGCAGACATCAATCGCAATCCACTACAGACCACCAACTGGACATATTTTAATCACATGATTTTTATGCACAGGTATACCAAGTAGACACTTAGTCTTAGCTTGACTGGTGTAGTCTTTGTTTGTATTTATTATTGTGTTATGTGTAGTTTTGACTTTTATACAGTTTTAATCAGCTTTGTGCACTGTAGTGGGATGTTCATGCCCCGCAGTCAGACAAACCACCCAAAACTACAAAGTTTGCTTCATGGACCCGGCGGCGGCACACAGAAACCCGGCTGCCCAGCAAAGGGTGATTGCAGGAGTGACTGTGTTGGCCAAAGGGGGGAACATAGAACAAGAACGCCATGCAAAATAGTCCATGGGTATGGCTAACAACACTCACAAAATAATTACCTGGAAAATAAAAGGGAGGCAAACTGCCCAAAAGAGGCACAAGCAGGTGTCATGTCACTTAAAATTTCTGGGTGCCAAAACAGCCTTTTTACAGGAAACACACTCAATTGCCTTGGAGGGAAATTTATGGCTGAGGGAGTGGGTGAGCAGGTAGTTGCTTCCGGAAACAATAATTAAAGATCAGGCACAGTAATCAATCACAGCATTCTCTTCTCTCCCATAAAAGTGACTAAGGATGAAGAAGGCAAATTCATAATTGTTCAAGGAACACTGGATCAAACTGAGGTCATATTAGCAACAGTATGAGCATAATGCAGAGGACCCAAAATTCTCCATGAAAGTCATAGCACATCTAGTGGCTCTTGGGAGTCTATTCACCATTATAGGAGGTGACTGGAATGTGGTAATAGACAAGATCTGCCAACAGACTGATGGGCTTTTCATCCAATCAAAGAGGGGCAAGAGAGCTCCAACACTCACTAGGCCTCACTGATTTATGGATACACTTCGTCACCAGGACAGAGGGTACACTTTCTGGTCTCCAGTACATAACTCCTCCTCAGAACTGGACTGTTTCTTAGTTTCTCAGGACTTCCTGGGACTCTTATACCACTGTGATGTACATGCTAGAGTAATCTCTGATCACACACCAGTGTTCTGTCCCTATGACACCCGGGTCAGGTTCCCAAAGACAGAATCTGGAGAGTTAATAATTCATTGCTGAAACACCCTAAAACTCTACCCATTATCAAACAGACTGCGGAATTCTTCTTCAAGGAAAACCACAATTCATTCCAAAACTTAGGGCACTTGTTGGTGGCCTTCAAATGCACCCTCATGGGGGAACTCATAAGGTTAGCAGCAACCAGAAAATGCAAAAGAATAGAGGAGGAGACTAGACTCCTGGCAGCCATAAAGAAAAGGGAGAGTTGCATTTCATTCTGCTCCCCAAAAGTGGACTGGCTACAATTAAATGCAGCCAGGGATAAGTATGCAGAACTCACCTGAGAGCAGGCAGAGTTCACAATACTCAGATCCAAGAAGAACTATGTGGATCAAGGGCAGAAGGCTGGGAAACTTCTGGCAAAAAGAATCAGACAGCAAGGGGCAAAAAAATCCAAATGCAACATTAGAAGCTCGGCCCGTAGTACCCCCCTCATGAACCCCAAAGACATTACCGCAGCCCTTAAAGACTTATTTAAAGAGGTATACACAGCACCCCCCCGCTATACTGGAATCCATTAAGAGCAGAGGTCTGCCTACCCAGTCTCACACAAAACCAGAAAGAAACAAATGTACAACCGATTACAATAGAAGAGGACAGGAGTGCATAAAGAATTTAACCCTAGATGAATCTCCAGGTCCAGATGTTTTTCAACCAACGTTTACAAACCCCTAATCAACATTGTATCCCCACAACTTGCCTTCTTCTTCAACTTAGCAAAAAGAACGCAAATCTTGACCCCTCTTTCCAAGAAGCCCTGATCACACTCCTACCTAACACCCCGAACTTATGGGCAGTTAAAGACCTATCTCCCTCCTGAATGTCGATATTAAAATACTAGCCCAAATCTTAGCAACCAGAATTGACTGCATGTGGCACTCCCTAATCGGAACAGAGCAGGTGGAGTTTGCGCAGGGATGCCTAGTATCGGACCACCTATACAAACTTCAGCACATCTTCACTGACACAAGGGACACAGGCTGCCCAGCAGTACTGATGTCACTAGATGCAGAAAAGGCCTTTTAAAGAGTGTAATGGCTTTTCCTGCATGCAGCATTGGAAGAATTTGGCTTCCCCCAAGATTTTATAGATTGAATCAAATTGCTCTACTCCAACCCATATGCAAGAGTCCTTTGTAATGGTATCCTCTTCCCACAATTTCCCTTGCAGAAAGGTGCTTGTCAAGGGTACCCTCTATCCCACTTCCTATTTAATCTATAATTAGAACCTCTGATGTGGCATTTCATCTTGCATAACTCATTTAACGATGTCCAGATAGGTTCCCACAGTTACAAAATCTCTACATATGCAGGTGATATTCTGCTGCTCCTAGAAGAACCAGAAGTCTCCATCCTGACAACATTGGAAACCCTGTCTAAATTCAGCAGGATATTGAGCTAGAAACTCAACTTATCTAAAATGAATATAATGCCCCTTAACCATAGCACCACTAGGTCCCAGGCAATGCAATGGGGTGGCATATGGACCCCAGATGGTCTTAGATACTTGGGTATAAAGACATGTAAGAGTAAACAGATCCTCCAATCAAAAACCTCAACCCCCTCCTATGTATAATAAAACAAAACCTCACCAAATGGACCTCACTCCCCTTAACTCTCTGGGCCCAGATTGTTTAATAAAAATGAACATTCTTCCCCATATGCTATACCCCATGGGCATGGTTGCGGCATACATCACCCTTAAAGGGTTTGCTCAACTCAACTCATCACTGGCACACTTCCTACTGAAACACAAAGCACACAGGAAGTCCTTCCATTATTTGAGCCTTCCCAAAAGCCGGGGGTCTGCAGCTTCCAAATTTTTGTATCTGTCACATGGCCTTGCATGCTAGCCAGTTCATCTGGTGGAGAAGTGCTCACTCCAGAGATGTGGAACCCCCAACTGCCTGCACTGGAAGCAAATAGAACTTGACCTCTGCCACTCCTCTGGGATCGACATCACAGTGCTCCTCAGTCTCCTCTTTAAAAAAGCTGCCCAGACCACTAAAACCCACTCCAATTGGTACCTCCCTCTTAGTCACAAACAACGTCACATGCTGATATGCTTAATCCCAAAACTCAATCCCACCTAACCTATCTCAGAAAACCCTATCTTCAAAATCCAAGGGTGCAACATCTCACATTCATTTCTAGGCCAAACAGAACCACTAAAGCTCAACTGTCTGACCTCAAATGGGAACTTAATGCCCATATATCTCTTCAGAGTCAACAATGCGCATATTAGAATTTCTGCCTTCTGGTACCTCCAACTCCAAAAGATGTTATCACATGCTAGGACCCAGGCCCTAGGAGACCTCCACATTCACCACATGGGACAAACTGTAATCTCTTGCCAGTCAGAGACATACAGTATCACAAATCTACAAGAGGCTATTGCTACTGTCTACCTTTGGAGAGGGCCCCCAATGCCACTACTGGGCCAAAGAATTCCCAGCACTAACTAATGCAGAAACTAGGGGAAAACGATGGGAAAACACATATAAATACCTACAATTTGACAGTCTCAGGCTGATACAGTACAAAATTATAAACAACATTTATAAGACCCCTGTCAAGTTGCACAAGATGGGCATACTGACCTCGAGTAACTGCACTAGATGTGGACTAGCGTAGGGGTTCCTAAAACACATCTTATGGGACTGCTCAAAAATGTGACCCTTATGGTTGGAGATCAAGAGATGCCTAAATCCCCAGTTAGGCTTAGAACGGACTTTCACACCACAAACCTGCCTGCTGGGCATGGATATTCAACACTTGCAGGGAATACAGAAGTACCACATCTCACTAACCTTGATCATCACCAAGCAGACTTTTCTGAAACACTGGATTGATGATTCAACCCCCTCATTCTAGGAATGGCACAAGGCCTTACTAGAAGTCCATCATATAGAGAAAATGATACACTGACTTTTCCACTAACAACAAAGCTACACCAAGTGCTGGGGACCCCTGGAGACCTTCGTACTGATCATGTGACACAATGACACTTCCTGCCTTTTCTCAGCCCCCCCGCTGACACAACTCTAAAACCCTATACTGTGGTGTGAGCACCAACCTTTGCCAACATTCTTATGGCCTCCCACATTCCGGCACCTCACCATCCACCCTCAAGCAGTTTAGAGATGTCTTACCTGCCTATGTATGTTATTCAAATTTCTTCTTTCTTGTAAAATCAGAGAAGCTGGTTATTGTTAAGTGGTTCCTTACATAGGTTAGGATGCTATGTATGTTGGTACTGTCTGTTGTAGTTTACTCTTTGTTTGTATACTATTTCTTCAATAAAATATATCATATTCAAAAAAGAGATGTTATTCAGGAAGGGACAGGATAGTGTCTGGAGTTTTGGGAGAGAAACATAACTCACTGATGCAGAGGACATCAGAAGAGTGTGAGTGAAGCCAAACAGAAAGGAGCTCTAGCTTAGGTAGAAGGCTCCTAGCATTTAGGTGGAAGATGCTAAGACCCTTGACAGTGGAAGAGGGGGAAGGGAGAAAGTAGGGGGGCCAGGATTAAGCTCCACATTGCTAAACAGGAGAAGGAGTAGGAGAAGTTGGAGAAGGAATGGAATGGAATGGGACTTCCTACCCTTTGAGTGGGTTAGGGAGTGTGGAGAAGAAGAGCAAACTAGAGAAAGGAGTGCATGGTGGAGAAACTCTGTGTGGAATGAAGGGACAGCAGGAGACCAGGGTGAATAGGAGGGGAGAAAGTGAGAAGGGTAGGGATGGGGGTGTGTGAAGATAAGGGTAGAAGAGAGGAAGGAGAGTTGGCTAGGGGTTGGGGAAAAAGGGAAAGGAAGAGCAAAGGGAAATGAAACAGGAAGAGAACAGCATGGACCTGAACTACCCAGAAGGAATGACGGTAGGGTTCAAGCTGAGAGAGCACTGTCATAGATCCTCCAGAGGGTTTTTCTAGAGCCAGAAAAAAATGAATAAACCTCTGCCTCAGCTCAGAGCTCCCCCAGTCGGGGTCTAGTCAGAAGCAATGAGGTACTAGGACTCACCCCAGAAAGTAAGAAGTAAATTGTTACCTAAATAACGACAGTAAAGTTATTTACAGATTCTTGTAGCACCAGGGGTTGAAGGGAGCACAGCAGTGGGGCAGTGTAGCTGGCTGATAGCTGACTTCAGAGCTGATACCAACAGCATGACACCTTTTGCCCTGCAGTCTTTAGCATTCTGGATCACAGCCTGACGGGCTGCTAGAGATTGGCGGTGGTAGGGGAGTTCTGACTGGTCATATGGTGATCTGCAGGGTGAGGTGACAGGTAGCAGATTGTTTCTGTCGATCTCTTGATGTGGTTTCAGTGGCAGTGGCAAACTTGAGGAGTACCAGCCATGCTCAGATTTCAGCTAGGGTGATGTGGTTGAAAGCCAGACATACTGGAGATACAGCTCTGTTTATATTGGAGCCTGCTGTGCAGATGCTTCACCTATTGAGCAGTCTGACTGGCTGCTGGAGACTGGTGGTGGCAGGGAGTTCTGGCTGGTTGTGCAGCAGTTGCCAGGGGAAATATAACATAGCAGACCATCCCTCTCAAACTCTTGATGTGACTTCAGTGGCAGTGGAAGACTGGAGTAGTGCCGACTCTGCTGTGGGATGTGGCTGTGATCTCGAGTGAGAGAGGACTGCCAGCCACACTCATACTGTATGTGAGCTAGGGTGAGGTGGTGGAGCACTGACCATGCTGTAGATACAGCTCTCTTTATATTGGTAACTGCTGTGCAGATGGTCCACCCACTGAGCAGACTAACTGACTGCTGGAGATCAGGGGCTGTGGTGGAGCTCTGCACTGGTTGTGCAGTGATTGGCGGGGGGGGGGCCACAGATAGCAGACCATCTCTCTTAACCCCTTAATGTGGTTTCAGTGGTTGTGGCAGGCTGGAGGAGCACCAACTGCGCTTTAGGATTCGGTTTGATCCAGAGTTGGAGGAGCACTGGCCATACTCAGATTTTAGCTGGGGTGAGGTGGTAGAGCACAAATTCCTATGAGGCAGAGAAAGAAAACAATGAACAGCATCACATACTGCATGTGGAACAAATACCACAGTAAACTTGCCTATAGGAACTAGGAGATGGATAAGAAAACTCACACCCACCTTGCATTTTCCAGCCATCTGATAGGCCAAGTACTTCAAAGCAGAAAGCAGCATGCAGGCAGAGAGGGCAAAACTGTGGGCAGATATTGGAGATTCTGAAGCTGTGACAAGTGGAGATGACCAATCCCCAAAAAGCCCTCCTACAGCTCAGAGCGATCACATTATGTTTACCAGTTTTTGTCAGGCAAACAAAAAATGGTCACAAGATACAGAAATGTATGAGATCTAAGCTGAAACATGTCATCTTTAGAAAGTTTCATCAGATACATCACGGATTCTTTAAGAAATCCAATGGCACATGAGTTACGTGCAGTACCAAATGCAAATCTTGCTAAAACTTTTTGTAAATCATTCTGTCCTATGTCAGGTTTCCAGATGTCATGTGTTCTCATGACACACTACATTCACAATACCTTTAGTGATAGGAACATAGGAAGTTACAGACAAGAGAAGGCAAAGTGCCTATCTTGCTTTTCTGCCATTTCATAAACTGACATAACTGTATATTTCCCCTTCCAGTAAATATTTGTCCAATCAGTTCTTAAAATGTTTGTTTCCACTACCTACTGCGTCATTAGGTAGACTGTTCCAAATACTTACTACCATTTGGGAGAACCAACTCTTTCTTTATGTTTTAAAATGGCCTCCTGTAAGCAGGTAATTATGCTTCTTTGTTGTCTTCTCAGTACATTTCAAGCCTCAGTGTAAACATAATCTCAATCATTGGTGATGGATTTATATACTGCTATTAAATTCCCCAATAGTCTCCTTATTTCTAGATTGTATAGCACTAATATGTCCTACCTCTCCTTGTACTTCAAGCATTCCATTCCCCTTACCATTTTAGTTGTCATTCTCTGCACTCTTGCTCTCTGCAGTTTATGTGCATCACTCAGGTTTGGGGGTGACCAACATTGGTCACAATACTCTAGGTGCAGTCACCCATTACCTTATAAATGGACATTATTACTTCACTATCCTTGCCTGAGATGTTTCTTCTAATACAGGCTAATGTATAGGAGCATTTCATAACCACCACATCACCCTGCTTTGAATGTTTAAGGCTACCCTCCACAATGACCCCTAAATCCTTCTCACAATCTGATTCCCTTAACAGTGTTCCTCCCATGCTGTACTTTGCCCTTTTATTATTATGGCCAAAATGAATTACAACACACTTGTTTGGGTTATATGTCATCTTACTAGTAATCAACAACCTGTGTAGCACATCTAATTCTGCCTAGAGCTTTGATATGATATCCAAAGTGTCAACAGAAAGACCTATTATTGCGTCATCTGCAGATTTTGTCATCCACCCTCCTCCAGTTGTTTGCATGCTAGCGATATAAATGTTAAAACTGTTGGTCCTAAAACTGAGCCTTGTGGAACTCTATTAGTCACTCTTATTCTCCTTGATTCATATCCATTTACATAGAAACATAGACATTGATGGCAGATAAGGACTGCAAGGGCCATCCAGTCTGCCCATTTCTTTTTCTTCCTTATAAATGTGCCATCAGCCTTTGCTCTGTCAATGGCATATCTATTCATACTCAACTGTATTGCTCCCTTATGCCTATCCCATGCCTGTTTGAAACCCTGCACTGTATTCATATCCACCACTTCCTGAGGTAGGCCATGCCATGCATCCACCACCCTTTCTGTGAAAAAGAACTTCCTCACATTACCCCTTAATCAGCCTCCCTCTAATCTCATGCTGTGTCCTCTTGTCTTGCTATTTTTCTTATATTGAAACATGTTAGACTCTTTTACCTTGTTAATGCCCTTAAGGTGTTTGAATGTTTTGATCATATTACCTCTCTCCCTCCTTTGCTCTAGGGTATACATATTGAGTTCCGTTAATCTGTCCTCATATGTTTTCTGATGCAGTCCCTGCACCATTTTAGTTGCCCTTCTATGGACTGCCTCAATTTGGTTAATGTCCTTGTGAAGGTGTGGCCTCCAGTACTGCACACAGTACTCAAGATGTCTTATAAAGAGGGATTATTACCTCCCTCTTACGACTTGTGATACCTCTACTAATACATCCCATCATCTCCCTAGCCTTACCTACTGCTTTAGTGGTCTGCTTGGATGATTTCAGGTCATTGGTGATGATGATGCCCAAGTCTCTTTCTTCCCTTGTGACTGCCAGCAACTCCCCTCCCAGACTATAGGTGGCTTCAGGGTTTCTCTTCCTTATGTGCATGATCTTGCACTTCTTTGCATTAAACCCCAGTTGCCACTCTAACACTCTTCCAACCATTTTGCTAGTTTATCCAGCTCTCTTCTCATTCTGCCCACCCCATTTGGATCATCTACTCTGTTGCAGATCTTGGTGTCATCTGCAAACAGACAAAACTTACCCTCCAGTCCATCTGCAATGTCACTGATGAAGATATTGAAGAGGACTGGCCCCAGGACTGATCCCTGAGGTACCCCACTTGTGACTTGCATTTCTTCTGACTGTATACCATTTACCACCACACTCTGTTTTCTGCCTGTCAACCAGTTTTCCACCCAGTTGACCAACTTCTGACCCACCCTGAGCCTACCCAGCTTATTAATCAATCTTCTATGTGGAACAGTATTGAAAGCTTTGCTGAAGTCAAGGTAGGTGACGTCAACTGCTCCCCCCTTGTTCCATCACTCTGGTTACCCAGTCAAAGAAATCTATGACATTAGTTTGAAGAGACCTTCTTTTTTGTAAACAGCACATCTTGGATCCTGTGCACCTATGGATTCCAGGTGTTGCACTATCCTTTCCTTAAGGAGTGCCTCCATAATCTTGCCCACTACTGAGGTAAGACTGACTGGTCTGTAATTCTCTGCCTCCTCCTTGCTACCACTCTTGTGGAGCGGGATCACATGAGTTCTTCTCCAGTCTTCTGGGACCTCTCCTGTGCTCAGAGACTCACTAAACAGTTCTGATAATGGCTCTGCTAGTTCCACCCTTAGCTCCTTTAGTACCCTGGGATGTATGCCATCAGGTCCCATTGCCTTGTCTACCCTGAGCTTATAGAGCTCTTGTAGGACCATTTCTTTTGTGAAGGGACTTGTGCACACCTCCCTCCCCCCTGTGTCCATGGTGCTGAGCTGTGGGCCCTGCCCTGCCTTCTCTTCAGTAAATACTGAGCAGAAGTATATATTTAGGATATATGCTTTTACATGGTCCTCCTCACATGACCCCTTATCTCCCTTGATCTTAGCAATACCTACTCTGGACTTTCTCCTTTCACTAATGTATCTATAGAAAGTCTTGTCACCTTCTTTTACTGTTTGTGCTAGCGTTTCCTCAGTTTGGGCTTTTGCCTGTCTTACTGCCTTCCCTGCTTCCCTTAGGGAAGTTTGGTATGCCTACTTGTCTTCATCCCGCTGTGTTCCCTTATATTTCCTGAAGGCCAGCCTTTTGGCTCTGACCTTTTCTGCTACTGTTTTTGAGAACCAAAGTGGTTTCCTTCTTCTTTTGCACTTCCTTTTCTCTCGAACACAATGGGATGTTGCTTCAAGTATTACATCCTTAATGCTTGCCCATTTTGCCTGTACCCCCTCACCTGTATTTCTTTTTGCCAGGGCTAGCTTAAATCTGTTGGCCATCTTATCAAAGTCAGCTCCTCTGAAGTTCCATATTTTTGCCTTGGAATGGGATGTTTTAGTTCTAGTGGCCAAATTGAACCATACCACGTGATGGTCACTGGCCCCCAGGTGACCATCTACCTGGAGATCTGTGATCCTTTCTCTGTTAGTCAGTACTACATCTAGGATAGCCCTGTCTCTTGTGGGTTGTTGTACCAATTGTTTGAGGCCCTCCCCCTGCAGGGACTCCACCATGTGTCTAGTTCTGGCAGACGTTCCTGCTGGTATTGACCAATCTGTATCTGGCATGTTGAAGTCTCCCATTATCAGAACCTCCCCTTTAGCTGTCATGTTTTGTATATCTTCCAACAGTAATGTGTCTATGTCTTCCCCCTGGTCTGGGGCCCGTAGACAACTCCAGTTCATATGGCTGTCCCATTTCCTATTTCCAGGGTGACCCACAGTTCTTCTGGCTCCTCATGTGTATTCTGAATTTCTGTAGTTTGGATATTTTCATTGACATACAGGGCCACTCCACCCCCCTTTTTGCACCACGGTCTCTTCTGAACAGTACATAGCCAGGTACTGAAGTCTCCCAAGTGTGGTTACTGATAAACCAAGTCTCGCTAATTGCTACTATGTCCAGTTTAGCCTCTGTCATTATTGCCTGCAGGTCTGGGATCTTGTTTCCCAGACATTGAGCATTTGTGTACATGATTTTCCATTGGCCAGATTTCAGTGTGTTAGTTGTTGGGTGAAGTCTGTCATTTCCCATGTGCGTCATATGGGGAGCTGGACCTTTTTCCTTACCTGGTGATGCAAATGAACTGCAAACATGCTGAACTCCTGGTTGACCATTAGCTGAGGGGGAAGGGGTGTTCTTCCCATTCAACGTATGGAGTGCTGCACCCCTCTCCCCATTTGCTAGTTTAAATATTCTGCAAAGACGTCAAACATCTGCCACAATGCACTGACTCCTTCCTTAGTCAGATGCAGTCCATCAAATTTAAAGAACTTTCACTCCCAAAACTGTTGCCAGTTCCCTACAAATTTGTGTCCTTTCTCCTGGCACCAGCCCTTGAGCCACATGTTTAGCTCCCCTATCTCCCCTTCTCTGACCTTCCGTCCATCTGCCCTCCTCTTCCAGACTGGCAGGATCTCAGAGAAGGAGATGCCAGATGAAATGGATGATAGTTTGTCACCCAGCCTGGTCAGGTGTTCCTTGGTCTCCACAACTGACCGGCCGGCGAGATAATTAGTCCCTATGTGTACCAGGATGTCAATGTTTTCTCCTGCTTCCTAACAATTTTAGCAATGTTGTCAGTGTTTCTCCATGCTGATGTACCTGGGAGACATCTGACCATTACACCTGGCTGGAGATAGGTATCATCTCCCTGAATCATGGAGTCTCCTATGATCAGAAGTTTTTTGGATTTCCTTTTTGCTTTTTTTGTTTTGGTTCCTGTTTTGGGTGAGTTTTGTTGTGCTAGCTCCTGTGCTGCAGTTTCCTGCTCTGCAGTGTCCTCTGCCCCTTTGTTTGATTTCAGAGATAGAGGCAGATTCTTGTTTGTAGTTTTTATATGGTTTTTGGAGGTAATATGTTGGAGAGCATTAAGTGATGGGGCACCCAATTTGCCCCTCCTAACCACCTGCCAACCTCCCGAACCAACTACCCTCTGTGGTCGAGGTGCTTCTGTTGGATGTTGGGGAAATGGTGGGTGGTTCTTATAATATATTTCCTCTTGAATATGCAATTTGAGGTGTGCAATCTCTGCCCATGCTGCCTGGAGCTAAGCCCTTAGATCTCCAATGGCCCAGCATGTAGGACAGTGTCCTAAATCCTGTAAAACTGCCCTTCTGAAAAGTGTTCCACAGTAAATGCAGTTAATGATATCCATTCCAGATAAGTTGCTGGGTTTATAACCTGCTCAGAGTATTTAGAAGGAAGAAAATGAAAGCAAAAGTTTGATTTTGTTTTTTGTTTGTTTTTGTATAACTTGTTATAACAAGTTAAATTACTAGTGCCCCTGTAAATGAGGTTACTGTGTGGATACTCCACTGATCTGCCCCTTTCTGCTTTGCCACAGGAAATGTCACGACTGTGCTACCCTATAAAAGGAGTGTAATGTGGGGTGGTTGGGGATGGGAATTGGGATGGGGATGGGGGTGGGTGGCTGGGCCCTTCCACTGCCAAAAAAAAGGAGAACCATGGACAAAAGAAACAAGGAGGTAAGAGCACAAACAATCAACCAGCAACAAATGCAGTAGCCCTGAAAGCTTATCCTAATGATAGATAAAACTGTAAAACCTGTAAAGCACCACCTGTAGGGGTCTCTGTGGACAGGACAGCCTCCTCCTTTATCCCTTCCACAACTCATCATGCAGTGACCTCCCCATGTCTGCTACATGGTTGTGCTTCTTCAGCACAGCCACCACTGCCCCCTTTGCTGTGTGGCATCAGGCAGGGCATTTCATCCTGTCATATACTGTGCACTTTCAATACTGCTTCCCATTGCACTCCCATTCCCTCTGGTACAGGTAGCTATCATGGAGCAGTAGCCGCCCGCCCCTCTGGCTCATCACATATTTGAGAGGCATGTCAGTTTGCTGAGCATCCAACTGCTGCTGGCACATACCTTTATGCCCCCACCTCCTTTGTAGTCCCCCACACCCACATTCCCTCATGGAACCAATGTCTGACAGTGTATCCTCAATTCAGCTGATGTGGATCCAGTCAGCTAACAAATCATCTTTTACAGGGAGTTGTGTTTGCACCAGTGCTGTGCTGGACCTGCTTACAGGTCCTGTCTGTGTGCTGTTATTGTTTCATTACTTCCCCTCCACTACCGCTGTGGCTCTCAATGTGTACCCATTCCTGTTCACTACTTGTTGCATTAATATCCCTTCCCCTGATGCTGTTCTGTCAGCGGCTTTCACTGTGCACCCATTCCTGTAAACTAATAGTTTAAATAATTTCCCTTCCCCTGCTGCTGTTCTGTCAGCAGCTCTCACTGTGCACCCATTCCTGTGAACTAATTGTTTAATTATTTTCCCTTCCCCTGCCACTCGTATGTCTGCAGCTCTCAATGTGCACCCATTCCTTTTTTTTTTTTTTTTTTTTTAATGAGGTTCAGTTGAAAAAAAGCCTTGGGAAAAGTGGTCATCTGATATCTTTGTTTATCAGTTAGCAAGTTCCCTTACTTCTTCATCATTATAACCTCCTACACTACTGATCCAGGATTTTATTATTCATTTTTAATTATTATAATTATTTTATGTTGTATTAAAATTTTATTAGTAAGATATTCAAATGGGGTGATTTATTTATATGTTTCCCCTAATTAATTTATTACTTTTAGGATTTGGTTATTAAAAGGTTTCCATGTTTTGTCGAAGTACATTTCTTCCCCTACTTTCATATAGTGAAGCCTTTCAATCTTCATAGAGTCAATCATATAGTTAATCCACATTTCAAAAAACAGTGGATTGGTATCTTTCCATTTAACCAGGATACACTTTTTCGCTAATGCCATAGCCATCACTAAAAATATTTGCTGACATTGATCTGTATTTGTTGGTTCTTCTTCCTGAGCAAATAAAGTAATTAATGGGGAGAATTGTACCTCTTAATTTAGGGTTTGATGTAATGTATGAATAATTGTTGACCAACAATTGGTAAGATACGGGCAGTGATGGATAAGATGGATCAGGGTTCCTGTAGTATGCGAGCATCTTGGACATTTATCAGATGTAGTATTATTCATTTTGTGTAATTTATAAGGTGTATAGTATACCTATGCAGTATGTTGAACTGGATTTGTTTCATCTTGCAGGTTTTTATTTTTGCTCACACAGTAGATAACATTAAATTCCATAGTTCCTCTGACAGCTCAATGCCCAAGTCCTTTTCACATTTATTTTTCAATAACATAATGTCTTTTGTCATTGTTGAGAAAAGACTTTCATAGAGTTTTGAGATTAAGCTCTCATTTTCTTTTTGTGTACTTAATATCTCTAGTATTGGGGTGGTTTGTAGTGATAGGTTTCCATTGGTTTTTGTAATGAAATTCTTAATTCTTAAATATTTATAATAGTGGTTGTCTGGGATATTATTTTGTGCTTTTAACTGCGTGAATGTTTTAAAGTAGTTGTTATAAAATAGTTGTCCACATTCATTAAGACTGGGTGTGCGCCATCTTTTATATGCTTTATCATTTATTGATGGGATAAAGTTGTAGTTGTTGTATATTGGTGTGTATTGTGTGATCCCTATTTTAAAATTTAGTAATTTATGTAATTCATTCCATGTATATGTTGTTAAGTTTATGTTTTTATTGTGTTTGTTTAAGTAGTACCCGGAGAATAGAAGGTTGATCAGTTTTTCATAATCATGTTCCCTTGTTTCTAGTTCTATGCTTTTGATGAGCTGCTAGGAGATATTTAACCAATTCCATATCATTGCTATTTGAGATACTAAGTTATATTTATGAAAATTTGGTAATGACAGCCAGCTTTTTTCCTTAGGGAGAGCTAACTTATCATAGGAAATCTGTGGGTTCATATTCTTCCATAAAAACATTTTAACTATTTTTTTTTAATTTTTTTTATAAAATTCGTTTGGAATAATTATTGGTAAGGTTTGGAAGATGTATATAAATTTAGGTAATACCTGCATTTTGATTACATTTACTCTACCAATACTGTAAGTGTTAGTGGGAGCGATTGCCATCTACTTAAACCTGTTTTTGTTGTTTGTAGTAGGTTTTCCAAATTGTATGCATATAATGCCTCCATTTGATTGCTTAGGGTTATGCCTAAGTATGTGATTGAGTTAACCACAGGACAGGGACAATTGTCAGGTAAATAGAAGTTGGTGATCTGTTTAGTTTGAGAGTTAACGATTTTTGTAAATTAATCTTATATCCTGAGATTTCACCATATGATGTTGCTAGTTTGAGGAATTCTTCTAAAGAGTTATGTGAATCTCCCATATAAAGTAAGGAATCGTCTGCATACAAATTTAGTTTTCATTCTATGGAATTGTGAACAATACCCATAATTTGTTGATGTTTTCTTATTTTTTTCTTCTAATGGTTCCATTATGAGAGCAAAAATTTAAGGAGAGAGGGGGCATCCCTGCCTTGTACCCTGAGATAGATTTATAGGGCCCAATAATGTATTTTTTGTTTTAATTCTTGTGGTAGGTTTATGGAAGAGTGTTTTGATCCAATTGATAAATTTGTTTCCAAAATTCCTTTTCTGTAATGTTTGTAACAGGAATTCCCACTCTACTCTATCAAAAGCCTTTTCAGCATCTACTGTAAGGAGATAAGTTCCTGTTTTATTTGTATTTGACATTATGTTTATGGTACACCTTATATTTTCTGAAATTTGCCTTTGATAAACCCATGTTGGTCTTCATCTATAAAGGTAGGCAATGCCTCCTCCAACCTATTGGCCAGTACCTTTACAAAATTGTATAATCCGCGTTTAGCAGAGAAATTGGTCTATAAGATTTTCAAAGACCTGGGTCCATTCCCTGTTAATGAAATAATAAAATATATGCTTCATTAAAGGAAGTTGGGGTTTTACTAAAAAAGTTAATTTTATTGAAAATGTTTGTAAGAATGGGAATCAGGGTTTAATTATATTTAAAAAAACCTCTGTCTGAAAACTATCTGATCCAGGCACCATTCCCACTTTTAGGTTATCTATTGCTGATTCTTCCTCCTTTTTAGTAATAGGATAATCAAAAAGGGATTTAAGTTCTTGTGGTATTTGCTTAAGGTGAGTTTCTTCTAGAAATTCTGCTGTGACTTTATTATGAGTTACATTTTGTGGTGTGCAAAGTTTCTGATAAAATTCTGTAAAGATTCTATTAATATCTCTTGGGTGTTTATGTGGGTTGCCTTCTTTATCCCTAATCATATTAATAGTGTTGTTTTCTTGATCTTGTTTTAATTGCAAGGCCATTAATTTAAGGGTTTTGTCTGAAGTTATGTAATAATTGGTCCTGGCTTGAAGAATTTGTTTTTCTGCTTTTTCTGTTATTAGTTTATTATATTCCTCTTGTTTTGTATTAATATGTTAAAGATCTTATCATCTAATGTAGAAGCATGAACTTGTTCCAATAATTCAATATCGCCTTCTAATTGCTTTTGTTGCTGTTCCCATTTTTTTCCTTATTCCTTTTAATGTTTGTAGCCTGCCCCTCAGCAATGCTTTGAAAGCATCCCAAATGATGAGCATGGTGGTATCTTGTTCTGTGTTCCTAAGGAAAAAAATCCTTAATTTCTTGTAAGATTATTTTACTTTTTCTTCTTTTTTTAAACAAGGTAATATCCATTTTCCAGCCGATAGCATCCTGCAAAGTATCTTCTAGTTCTAGGTCCAGTGTGCATGGCAAATGGTCAAATATTTCCAGTGTAGTCTATTCTTTTATTTCTATATTGTAAAGATGCAGAGATCTAACAAAATCAATACAGAAACATGAGTGGTGTAATGGGGAGTAATATGAATATTTCTAAATTGTCGGATGTGTTTCTACCAAAGGGTCTATTAATTTAAGGTCCATCATAAGGTTTTTTATTACCCTTGTAGAAGATTTGAAATTACAAGAGGTATTATAAGTTCTATCATTTTTGTTTATAGTTAAATTAAAATCTCCCCCTATGACATATGGTGAGTTAAAGGTTGAAATCTGTAAAAAGAATTCCATAAAAAAAGCAGGATTATTATGGTTTGGTCCATATATTGTGGCTAATGTTAACTGGTTTGATCCAATTTGTACTTCCAGTATTATGTACCTACCATTTTGATCATTGTTTGTTCTAGTAATTGCCGGTTTCAATTTCCGTTTATGAGAAAATATAACAACTTCTCTGGAATTAGTATTAAAAGATGAGAAAGTCCCTGGCCCCACTTCCTCTGGAACCACAGATGGTCCTTATCCATGAAATGTGTTTCTTGTAATGAAACACAGTTTAGTTGCTTTTTCTCCAAGTAATTATTGATTTTATTCATGTTAACTCTTTGCCTCTGGCCCTTGACATTCCAAGAAGCCATGTTTGGTACATTAGCCATTTATTTTTTCATATTTGCAGGATTTATTAAATTTCTTGTAACTATATCTGAATCGTGGATCATAAAAAAACTATTACATTTTTCTATTTGTGTGTTTTTTATAGCTAACGCTATTATTTTTTTATTATTATTATTATTTTGTGCTCCCCAAGTCCTGATACACAACACCCAAGTCTCAATCCCCAGTTTGGAGAAAAAAAAATTTCTCCCAGCCCTCCCCCCATAGTAGCTGAGATGACTTCTGTGTCATCTCTTGCACCGGAGAACACCCATCCAGGTGTTTATGACAAAATTATTCAATCATATAATACATAGTTGGAGAGATAGATGGCGATAGGGGTAGGAGGTTCTTTTCTTCCTTTCATTTCCTTCTTCTTTCCCTCTCCCCTTTTTTATGTCATTTTGTCATTTCAAAATGTTTTACAGTTCCCTTTCTTACTTCCAGTTCCTTACTATACCCCCTTTCTGATAGCTATCTCAACTATTCTTATTTAGTTGCCCTCCCTTTTAAGGATACACAAGTAACTCTTTACTTTACTTTTGCCTGTAAATTTTAACCCATCCTTGGTCTCCTGTCTGTTATCAATAAAAAAAAGGAAATAAAGACCAGTGAACAGTAAAGTGGACAGTAAAGAGAAGCATCTGCTGATTAAGCTGATATATTACATACAATAAGTGTATTACTATACTAGTCTAGGTGTTACTTGCCTTATTCCACACTAAGTAATCAAGAAGGGGGTGACTTGGGGTTGGGGGACTATATTCTGCCAGTACCTTTTTCCTTAGCCTTTTCCCTTAAATTTGCATGCACCATCCTTTTCTTTTCATTGTCCCTACTTTCCTTTTCTCTTTTTCTCACCCTCATCCCTCCTCTTCTTTTCCTTAATCTTTCATTTTCAGTAACCCTGTCCCCGTCTTTTTTATCTTTACTTTGATGACCTCTTTTACTATGTTGATTTATACTTTGATAGTAGTGAGAATAGCTATGTTTGTGACTCTGAGCTGACAGCTGCCTTATGTTGTTGGTGGTAGGAGTGCTGCCGATGTTGTCTTGGAGTAGTTTTAGGGTGTAGATTCAAGTGCGTGTTATGGGCCATTTTAAAAGCTTCATCTGCCTCTTCTGCATCATCAAAGGTCATTAGCTTGCCATTGACCACAAAACATAATTTTGCTGGGTAGAGCATAGTAAATCTAATTCCCATGTCATAGAGTTTCTTTTTCACTGGGTTGAATAGTTTGCATTTGCTCACTGTTTCTGCAAAGAAGTCAGGGTAAGCATTAAAGAGAATATTTTGAAATTTTAAACTCTGTTTGTTCTGTTCTTGCTTTTTGCAAATTCACATATTTATCTTGATATTTATGTGGCTTCACATAGATGGGTCTGAGGTAACCTTGCTGTGTATTTGAAAAGTGAGATCCTCCCCTGTGAGTTCTATCTAAAGAGATTTTTTGTTCTGGAAATTACCTTCCCATGGCCACTGTAAGCATGTTTTCAAAAAATGAGATTGGGTCCCCGGTGCCTTCCAGACCTTCTGGGACATTGCAGAGTTGAATGTTATCCCTTCTTGATCTAGCTTCCATTTTTGCAACTTTCTGGATCAAAGATTGGAGTTGTTTATCATGCAAAGTCTGGGTCTTGAGTATAGGCCTTTAATATCCTCTATTTGTGGGACATGATGCTCAAGGTCTCCGATTCAAATTGCTAGACTTGCTAAATTCTCTGTGAGTGCATTAACAGAGTCTGTTACTCCTTTTATTGAATGATGAATTTCTCCTAATGCATTCAATATTTCTTCCCCCAGTGAGGTAACTGCACACATTATTTCATTAGTTTCTGCTGTTTGGGGCTTACCAACATTTTGTTGTGCCTAAGTTTCAATTATCTTTTCTGCTGTCTTTTCTTTATTTTTATCTTGTTTTTCTTGAGTGTTCTGTGTATCTGAGGCCAACACATATTCATTTATATAGTCTCTTCTATCTCCATTATGCTGTTCAGTTATTTTTTCAAGCCTCCCCCCTAATACTGATTCAGTAGGAACTTCATTTACAGTGCCAGTATATTTTTTCCCTAGAGTTACAATACTTTCACCCCCTTCCTGCTGTTTTGTCTGCTGTTTTTCAATGAGGCATTACGTCTGCTTCAGCCTCTTCCTCTATTGCAAATTCAGCAGTCTGGGTAATCTCTTTCTACTTGCAGTAATAAGGGATTTTACCAGGAGCATGTATTTTATTTAACTCACTTACCGGTGACTCAGCCAGAGGGGACAATGGTGTTACATTTACCAAACACACGTCCAGGAGATTTGGAGAGAGGAAATTCTGGTCTGTAGTCTCTTGAAGTCTTTGTGGACCCTGCTTGCCATCCTCTACCTTTCCTGTTTCTGCTGTGATGCCTAGTAATTTCCTTAACCCTGTGGACCAATTTTGACATCCCACACCTAGTCCCCTTTTTTGTGGCAGGTGCCATTCAAGCTGTGGAATTGACCGCCGGAACATAAACGGAGCAATATTAGCACTTCATGTGGTTTATTTCTCTCTCACCATCACAAAGATCAAATTATTTCATAGAGGAGAGAAGAGAAGAAAAAGAAAAAAAAAGACTTAACTGGAGGTTTTTCCTTGACTACAGGTCAGCTGCCTTTAGACCAAGGTACAGTGTGCTGGCATCTTGTTCAACTTCAGAGGGAGGCAGTATAGCTCAGTGGTTTAAGGCTCTGAGCTGAAAATCTGGAGACCTGGGTTTGAATCCCACAGCCCCCACTTGCATACTGTGTAACCCTGAGCAAGTCACTTAACTTCCCTGTGCTCCCAGATAGCACCTGTAAAAAAGCTTTAGTTCTCACATGGAGCTGATGTCAGCATCCTGTGCTGGTCCAATGTGCACCCATTCCTGTTATGTTTCAGTACTGCCCCTCCCCTGCCACTGTTCTGTCAATGGTTCCCATTCACCTGCCCCAGTACCCCACCGTATGGTGACAGACGTATCTGGAAACAACAGAACAGTACCCTCTGGTGGTCTGTAGACCCTACTAATCCCCACCCCATGATCAGCATATGGACAGCTGCTCCCTGAGGGTCTAGTGTGCTCCCCAAGCAGGGACATGTCTGCCTCTCCAGATCCCCCAACCCACCCCTGACAGTGGATGACCGGTACAGTCCCCCATGGCCAGCAGCCCACTGAGCTAGCAATAAATGAGTATGCACTTGTACATGCATGTGCTCATTAAAAGATAACACAGTGGGCTACTGGCCATGGAGGAGTGCTGTGCCGGTCACTCGCTCTTCGGTGTAGGTTGGGGTTGGGGTGGGGGATGTCTCCCTGCTTGGGGAGGGCACACTAGACCACCAGGGAGCAGCCATCCATATGTCAATCATGGGGTGGCAATTGCTCATTTTCAAGTTTACTTTCACCCAATTAATCAGTTATCTGTATATGCACAGAAAAACATGGGGGTTATTTTAACTGAGTAATGCCAAAAAGGTTGGGTTTCAGTTTCATACTAATATTACTTTATTATATTGGCAACCATGTCATTACTAGGCTGCATATGTTGGCACATTGCAGACACAACCTCTTGAACTCAAACAGTGCCACAGATCAATAAGTTTCATTTTAAAGCATAATAGAATAATATAGAAAAACCATGCATACAAATGTAGATACAATGGGCGGGTCCACTAGCCACCAGTGTGTTTGTGGATGCTGGGGGGTGGGTCTGCTAGCCACCAGGGTGTTTTCCCTCTTCCTTCTGGCAGGGGTGGGGGGTCTGTGTTGATGCACTTGTGTCTGCCTGTATCCTTGTTGTTTTTCCACTCCTGCAGGTGGCTGCATGCTGTCAGCATGAGCACTTCTGCCCCCCCTTTGCGGTCCTGACCCACGTGGTATTACCACTCATGTGGAACACCTATTAGTGGTGTTCCCTGCACTGTAATTGCTGTGCAGTAATGGGTCACCCTGGCGGTCTGGAGCCACACATAACCATGCTATTGAATTTATCCTGTTTATAAATATGACTGTTATTAAACCTAATAATTAAGTCTCCAATAACGAAACTTTGTTGAGACTTTTTGAGATTATCCAACTGATCCTCGGGTTATTCATGATCAAGTAGGGCATATCTATTAGATACAGTTGTAGGTGAATGATTATGATGTAACACTCCAGACTACTCAGTTACTTCATCTACCTTGTTAAAAACATTGGCTCTCCTTCCCTTTCACAATTTTCTTGGTTTCTGTATTGACCACACTCCTTCCTGTGCACTGTCTTGTTCCTCCTCTCTGAGTTTTTTCCCATTTTTAAAATGCGCAGTGTACATGCTCTCACTATGATTTACCAGCCCGGGATTTTTTATGTGGATCATTACATGTTTCAGACATTGTCGTATTGGGATTCATGTCCCTAATCATGTTAACAACATACTATTCCAAATTTCTTAGTTCAGTGATTCTCTGTAGTTCAGTTTTTCAACTGATCAGTTCTTCCTCAGGTTACTGAATTCTTTACGTTTGTGGCATTCACTGTTTAGGCTTACTTCATGGTTTACATCACAGTTTGTGGATGTCTTCAAATATAAATGGTTCAATTTCTATAGAGGGAGCTCTCATCCCCATTTATCATTGCTAGATAAAAAAAGATTTGTTTATGTAGATGACATTTTACTTAATGCAGTTTCCCACAACTACTGTATGTGCTACTGATGTTTGTGCTAACTGGCACTATACATCAGGAGAGAAAAACTACTTGTTAAGTTCATTGAAATGGGGCCTGGGTTAAACATTGTAAACACTGATGTGGGGTATGGATGCATATACTCTGTGTGATCCTTATGCAAAGATGCTGTTTAAAATATATAAAACTGCTCCTCTAGCCTAGTACTAATACTTTTGCCAACATGTAAAGGTTAAAAATGTTAACAAAATAGAAATAAACCAAACTGCCCTCCTTTGTACACTCCTCGAGTAGCAAACGAGAGACTACACCTCACAGGACTCCTTGGTCTTGTTGCCAGGATGCACTCAGTCACTATTTGAAACTAGACAGCCACAAAATGCTAAATATTTTTTCTATTTTTATTTGCTATTTTTTTTTACTAAATTATAATAATACACAGCACACACACCACTGTTACAGGATATTTGGGGAGTGGGAGTATACTCACATACACACACACACACACACACACACACACACACACACACAGCTCTACATACAGGACCAACAAGATTTTTTAAGTATTAATCACGTCATGCCTTCCTGCCAATCCAGTAATTCAGGGAGCCCAAACAAAGTATAACTATGTGCCACAAACACCAGTTTCACTGACCCTAATGATCCAGTAAAACTAAGCAGAACTGTCTCTAATTTGCACTGGGAGACAATCATAAGCAAACCCACCTGGTGTAATTATTTGACTATGCTGTACTGTCTGCTCTGGTGGACACAGCAGAGGTGCAGACATGCTTGTCTCTGCACACATCTCTGCACATGCTGCCACTCGCATGCCCCACATGAGCTAACCTTGCTCACTCAGGGGCAAGTTATTTGAAGGTAACATCCCCAAATTGACAACCCAGGGTCGTGTTATGTCTGTGCCTTTCAAAATGGTTTTAAAATAACCAAAATAAATTAGAACAGTGTCCAGCAGCTTTGCAGAACATGGCTACATTGTCCAAATAAAAGTACACAATTATTACAAAGAACTCAGTCCTCAGTCAGTTCAGAAGTTCCTGGTGCTCTCCAGTGAACTACAGTTCCCTCCCCATCCTGGCCCCTTCCTATATGTTGCCTAGTGGCAGTTAGCACTCCCCTCCTCCACCAATGAGTTGACAAAAATTATTTGCTGAGCATTTTAAATAAATGCAGGTGTCAAACAGTTTGCATAACAACAGGCAACAAATGATAGGTCATAAATCAACAATAATGTAAAGTTTCAGGGAAAGGCTTCAGCAAAAAGAAAAGCTTTTATATTGGACTTAAAGTCCCCTACCATGCAGACAGATCTAATATGTTCTGGGAGGGCATTCCACAAAGTAGGTGCTGCAACACAAAATGTTCTGTTCCCTGATTGCTGCAGTCTAGATATGCGGACAGAGAACAAGCCCTCATTGGAAGAGCATAGGAAGCGAGTTGGGAGGTATGGAACTAGTAGGTCTTCTAAGTAGTCTGGTCCCAAACCATGTAGTGCATTACATTTTTTCAAACATATCTTGAAGGTTATGTACCACCACACAGACAGCCAGTGCAGTGCATGCAGTACTGGCATAATGTGGTCCCTATGAGAGAAGTCCATAGTCAGCCAGACTGCAGCATTCTAGATTAGTTGTAGGTGTCACAACAAACCTCCAGATAACCCTAGGTAGAAAGCATTGTAATAGTCGAGCCTAGAGGTAACAAAGACATGTACTACCATTGCCAGCTCAGCAGGTGCTGGAGGCCTTTTAATCCTGGAAATGTTACAAAGATGATAAAAGCCAGCAGGAACCACAGTCAACAACTGTCAATCAAGTGTCAGCTTGCTGTCTAGGATGACTCAAGCTTCTTGACCACATCTATAACTCTAAGTGGTAGACCACCCAGCAAAGGATGTAAAGTCAATCCACTTGTCAATGCTGAGCCCTGTCTACTTGGCTCAACAATCATGACCTCCATCTTACCTGGGTTAAGACATAGCCAGTTTGAGGCCATCCTGTCATTTATTTCAGTCAAGCACCTCTCCTGCACTGAATACACATCAGACCCACCATCAGTACCAGACAGGTAAAGCTGAGCATCCTCTGCATAACAGTGAAGCTGTACACTATACCATCTAATGATCTCACCCAACAGCAACATACAGTGTACACCGAAAACAATGCAGGACCAAGGATAGAACCTTGAGAAACTCCACAGGAGATGGCTAAAGCCTGGAAAGAAAAGTTTCCAGCACCACCTGTTGCATTCTTTTGGTTATGTCAGACACAAACCAACACAATACAGTGCTGGTGAGTCCCACATACTCCCTTAGGCAATTCAAAAGCACACCATGATCAAAAATGTCAAATGCCACCGAGATATCTAACAGGATCAGGATGGTACAAAGTGCCCAATCCCTCACCATGAGGAGATCATTTGTCACTCGATGAGGGCAGTCTCTGTGCTGTGGTATGACTGAAAACCGGACTGGGAAGGATCATAGATGTTAAACTGTTCAAGGCATTTAACAAGTTGCTCAACCACCACTTTCTCAATAATCTTCCCCAAAAAGGGGAGATTAAAGACAGGTCTGTAATTCCCAATCACATCAGAGTCCAAATAAGTTTTTTTAAGAAGGGGCCCCACCACTGCCTGTTTAAGGGCAGATGGAAGAACACCTTCCTTCAAGGAGCACCTGAAAATCTAAGAATTAACTGAATCCAAAAGCTCCTGGAACTCTTAAAGTAGCCTGGTAGGACCAAGAACCAGCAAACAGCTGGTAGGATACAAACCTGCAATCACCCTGAGTACCTCTTCCTTCACAACTGGCCAAAAGTCTCACGCATGACTGGAATATCAATAATACCACCCAAGCCCTGACCATCACTGGCCCATGACAGAACACTTGAGCAGATACCTTATCTAATGGAGGGCACCATGCCATAGAAGAATTCTCTGAACTCATTACATTTTTCAGCAGAAATAAACTCAAGCAGACCACAGATGAGATAGGCTTAATAACCTGTCCACTGTGTGAAACAGTTGAGCTGGGTGATTTCTACCTGCAGCAATCATCCATGAAAGTAGCTCTGTCTGTTTCAGGGTGACTGCTCCATTGACACTCATCATAGTGAGTTTTCAAAACCAGTCTGTCAACCAAGGACCAGGTCCTATGCCACGAATGATACAACCTCTGTTCCTTAGTCTTCAACTGGTGCAGCACACCCACCATTGTACCATTTATAGCAATTTAGAATGGTTTCCCTTAAACGAAAAAAAGGATATTACATAAAACAATTAATAAAATTGTTCAACAGAATAAACCAATACAGTTGGTGGTCAAACTTTCTAAACCTCCACAAGTATCAATTGAGAACAAAAGGTGCAAGACAGATATATGTGCCCAAAATAAAATCTGCCTATGGGGAGCAGACATTTGAATATATAGCTGCTAACACTTGGAAAACCTTAAACCTGAGTTTAGACAATCTTCAATGAATTCAAAGCAATTTGGAACTGCAATGCAATGGGAGCTAAGTTTCAGATGTATGTGTTTTAGATTGGATAAACAAACTTTTGAGTATATGCAATGTCCTTAATATATGTGTGTATGTTAAAATGAGTGTAACATATGTATGTGCAACTTGTTTACTACAGAACTTTGATGTTAAACTTAATAGTATTAACTTGAATGTGTACACTGCATATTTTAAATCTGACTGGATCACCTTGTAAATAGAGCTCCTTGTATCCCTAATAGCACTAAAAAGTTTCACCTGTATAAAATAGAGATTTTACTACTACTGTAGTAATGTATGTATGATACTGTATAACAATACCTAAAGAAATGTAGTTTTTTGTTTAAAAATAAAAATAAAATAAGCTGATTGTAATGTAAACTGATGTACAGTATGTGAAAGCAATGTAACAGAGCTTCATAGTACTTTTTCATTTTACTTTTATTGATTTATTTACTTTGTGTTGACTGGTAGGGTATACTATGTAAGTAAATGCCTATTTTCAGGTACCAAGAGAGTACATCAGTGTGAACAGAGAAACACTTGAAATGCACAGTACAGTTAATAGACAGGTAGTCTGACTAATACAAAACAACATCAAAGTGGATAAAGCATATTGCAGATACAATAAAGCACATTGCAGTTACAAAAACAATGTACAAAAGAAATTAGCTATACATTGGAATGAGGTTCTTAGTTAGGTTGTGCACAGTATTAAAAGAGTAATACAGTCAAAATTTGTAAAAACATGTTTTACAGAGTATTTTGATCTGTGTGTTTAGTCCTAGTGTCTTTCCCTTTGCTTAGTATTATAATTTTTTCTCAATTTGCCTACTAGTGTTATGGCTTTCCTGCTAGTTTCATGGCCTCTGAGGATCTCCATATTACCGTAGTTTACTGTTCTTCTTTTTCCAACAACGCCCAATGTCCCATGTGACAGTGATGCATCCAGGACCATAGATTCAGCAAGTACTGGTTTACACTCAATTTTAGAACAACACAGCTGTGATTTTAAGCCACTTTCCTTATCTAGTGGGCACTGAAGGCTGCATGTACAGCCTAGCAATCACTTGAGGTCCAAGTGAATGGGTATTTTGTAAGAAAAGAGCTTGAGTCTTTTCTAATTATAGCATTGATGACTTAAGGTATTTTGTGTACTTCTTATGGCTGGGTGTAGCTTGATAAAATTAAAAGCTTTGAAAGTAAAACATGTACTCCTGCTGGCTAGACCTAGACAAACATAGAGAAATCAAAAATTTTGAATTAGAGTTTAGTAGAGGGCCAGAACATCAGGCTCCTTCCTTCACATTACTGCTGCAGCACTTTCCCTCAATGAATCAGGGGTCCTGGATGTATCACTTTCACATGAGACAGGAGGCATCGGAGGACAAAGAGCAATAAACCATGCCAATATGGAGATACCCAAAGATCATAAAAGTAGTAGGTACATTTAGAAAAAACTCCTAATAGCAAACAAAGGAAAGGACATACCAGGATGAGACATAAAAATCAAAACACTCTACACAACATGCTCTTGCAGATTTTAACTGTAGCACTCCTTTATTGTCTTTTTGACCCTAACTCCATGTTTCCTAATGTTCTATGTTATCTGCAAATCAAACTTTATTTTTTCATAGCTTTTTACAAAGAATTCCCATACTTTTTAAAAAGGCTAGCTACCACTATGACAAACTATGAAAAATGCTAGTAATGCACTATGAAAACTTCAGCATAAAACACTGAAGTTCAAAACTCACAATCACAGCTTCTGAAAAACAGTCTCACAAGTGTTCTGCCCTCCCTTAGTGGTAATTTATTTATTTATGATTTATTGACCAGGAAAGCACACCAGACAATTACATTGCTTATTTTCAGGTGTGGCCCAGGAAAGTTACAAAGCAAGGCAATGAAGGTGAACCATATCACAACAATAACACAGAAAGATTACGGACTGCAGGAGGATAATGTAGCATAACAGAAACAAGTATAATATCATGTGTAAAATTCATTTTACAGTGGTGATCAGGAGCAGAACATAAGAGATCAATGCATTACACAATACAATCACTGTAAGGTGTACAGGCAGTTTAAATAAACCAATTAATGTATACATACAGGAGAGTGCAGGGGACTAAGCACATGGGGGGATATCTGTGAAGATTAAAATGCATGTGCAGGCAGAGCCATCCTTCAGAAAGTCCCATAGAGACCTCTTGAAGAGAAAATGGGTGGCAGCACTATCAAAAAGGTACTGAAGGGGAGTTTCAAAACCTAGAAGCCCATACAGTGAAGGCCTGGTCACCTGAGGCAGTGCAGGTCTTAGGTAAAACCAGGAGGGGCTGATCAGTGGACTTAAGTATGTAGCTCAATTTAGACACTTTTAACTGACTTGCAATGATAGAAGGGGTAGCAGTTCTGAAAGCCTTGTCAGTGAAACAGCCCAGGGCAAATTAATGACTATTGTCTGGGAATAGCAAGCTCATTTTACTTTAGAGCTCACAGTGGTGCACAAGATGGGCTGCAGCTAAGGCAAACCTGCAGATAGTATATTAAAAGTTACATTTAATTTACAGAGTGCAGACTTTGCAACATTGGCATAGGACATAAGCTCATAGTTAAGGTTGGGAAGAAGCAACCTCCTAGAAACAGCAAGCTACTAGATAAAGGATTACAGGGGTACAGTAGCACCCCTATAGTTGGGGTTGAGTAGAATGTTTAATGTTAAACCTCAGATTTTGCACTTTAATAACTTTGAAGTCAATCAATGGACTTGCTCATGATTTGGCATGTGCTGTCCCATGGGGTAGATCTTTTGATGTAGCAAGTTTTGTTCCAGTTAGATGTGCAGATTCTGAGATCCAGACAGTGAAAAAGTCATAAAGTTATCACTTTTTGCAGTTTTTTCCTCATTGCTCTGCATCCAGATGGTTTGGAACTTTAGTGTGATGTTTTTAATGGTAGAAACAGCTTGGGTAACAGAACAGGAATGCTTTGTTTTGTGTAAAATTGTTATTCTGTTGCAAAGCTATTATGTTTTTCATTTCCCATTGTTTTCAAAGGGAAGATCACTTTTCAGGATAGAGGAAGAAAAATCGACCAAGGATTTATTCTTTCAAAAAAGGTTTCACTCTCACAAGACCTGTTCCTTTTTTGTGAGTATTAAATCATTTATCATGAGAGAAAAATCTTTTTTCATGAGCTGCCATCTTGTTTCAGTTTCTTCATAATTTTTTTTTCAAAAGCCACAAAAACAACATAGTTGAGAGAGACCACCACAAAGAGCTAGCTGATAGGGACCCCCTTAGGTGCTATCTGCACTTCAATATTAGAGATTGATTTACTATTAGGAATCCTTTTTTGTGACTGTGTGATACGAAAAAAGAATCCTTTTACTTATCACAAATTATGAAAAAGCATCCTTTCTCTTGAATTTTATGCTGTCCCCCATGCTGTAATGTATCTCCCTGGTGTCTAGCAGCACCCCTCTTGCCTCCCTGTTGTTTTTAATATTATATTTATATAATCCGACACCATGATGCTCACACGTGGTGTCGGATGCCTACCCAAGCCCGTTGTTTTAATAATTTTTGCTGACATCCAGGGGCCCAGTCCCTGAGTTGGCATTATGAATCCCCCCAGCAGAATGGGATACTGGGGAGCCCACATCCAGAGTCCCAAAAGAAATTTATTTATTTACCTGCAAAAAAAAAAAAGAAAACCATCCCCAACATCTTTTTTTGTAACCTGAGATAAAGAAAACAGTCTCTCGTCATCTCCCCATCCCCTCCCCCATCCCTAACCTCTCACTGAGCACCCACCACCCCACACCCCTCCCTCTTACCCCATACTTACCACTGGAGGTCATAACCTGTCATTTTCTGTGGACCAGGACACGTCAGCTCTCTTCAAAGCCAAACCATGAACTATGGAATAAAGGTAAGTGTTGTATAAAGTATTTCAATGGCATTTTGAACTTATGTTCATAACTTTGCCATTTTTTGGAATTTTTTCATCAAATTTTCAACATGGCTTTTTTGGGGCCCCACCTCATGAATACTGTCACTATCATTTCATTAATCAGGCTCAGAAGGTGATTTTGCAGTCACTGCACAAAATCACCTTTCAGGACTGAATAATAAAATTTCACCACCAGTGTTAATGAGGAGGATTCCCAGAAAGGCCATGCTGAAAATTTGGTGAAAATATTCCTAAAAATGGCTGTCACACGCGCTTGTTGAAATTTTTCTACATACGTAAATAACTTTGGTAATTTTCAATATTTTGACTCCAAATTTTCAGCATGGCCATTTTTTTCACACCACCTCATGAACAGCACAGCTGTCATTTTTCACATCCTGTCCAAAATGTGTTTTCACACCTGTGGCACAGAATGGCACTTTGGCATGGATTTGAAAATGTTCTCCTATTGGGTTTATGAGTTGGGGTCATAAGAAGACTATGTTGAAAATTTAGGGTAAAAATATAAAAGAATTCCAAACTTATGACCATTCATTGCAATTTTACAAGGCCCACTTGTAACTTTGGAAATGTAAAATATTTTTACCACAGATTATCAAAATAGCCTTTTTATTACCCCACCTCATGTATGTCACATGTCACATTTTTCAAATCCTGCCCAAAATGTGCTTTTGCACCTGTGGCACAGAATGGTGTTGCAGTTGTGCAGAATTACATTTTGGCAGGGATTCGAAAATTTTCTGAACCAGGTGTATTAGGTGGGATAATAAGATGGCTATGCTGACAATTTGGTCACTGTTGTGCTTCCATAGCTGCATGCATATATGCATCTACAGAGAGATGGGAGCCCAGGGTTTGAAAGACCCTGTGCCCCCCACAGTAAAATAATGATACTATTATACTATCTCAAAAACTAAGGAAATAAGTTGAAAAAAACTTTGTTAATGCTCCAGTTAGGGTCAAAGTGACAAAAGTTGGGAAATGAGGCATTAGGGTTTCCAACCCTAACACCTCACCCTCCCAAACCAAACAGGAGAGCAGATGTGGGGTGTGCTTTGTGCTTCTCAAGCCTAGCGCTCACCCCATTCTCATAAAGTCTATACATCTGACCTTATTTACAGATGGACTGAGGTGAGTGTTGGGCTTGAGAAGCCCAAGGCACACCTCTCACCTGCTCTCCTGCCTGGTCTGGGAGGGTGGCGTGTTACGGTTGGAATTCCTAATGCGTCATTTTCCAACTTATGTCACTTTGACCCTAACTGAAGCATTAATTAAGTTTTTTGCAATTTATATACTCTATAGGCCAAGCACAGCTTACAGTTCACTGTCCTACAAACATTAAAGATGTGTAGAGAGAGAAGTCTAGCAGAGTGTTAAGAGTTGCACCAAGATACTTGGAGGAGAGCACAATTATAATGAGGGACCCATGTGCACTAGAGACCACAAGGGATTCTGGACAGCAGGTACTTTTACCTCAGGACCAAAGGAGCATGGTTTGGATCTTCTTAACATTAAGGATAAACCTATTCACAGTAAGTCAGGATTGGATGGGAAGATATCACTATGGAACTGAAATCAACTGGAAATGAGTAGTCCAGATATTGTCTGAGCTGGTGGGCAACACTTGGCCATATGTGTGCAGGGTACAGCTGCATAATGGCAGTTAACTGAGGGAGGTCATTTATGTATAATGAAAATAAAAGGGGCTCTGGGATGCACCAACAAAGATTGCCCCTAAAATCTTGTTGCTGTCTGTAATGGCCCTAATGGCAAAACTGACTATGGTAAGGGCAGTGGAGATGCTGTGACCTTTCCAGAAGCCATGCAGTTTCAGGGTCAGCAAGTCACAGGAATAAAGGTTATCTGTTTCTTGAGAGGACACAACATTCTTAAGGAGCTCGCTGATCATGGATAGTATTACAATTAGGTGGTAATTCCACAGAGGGTTAGGGTCACCTTGCTTAAACACTGCAACTACCCTTGCAACCTTCAATACATCTGGGACAACCCCCTGTGATCAGAGAGAGGTTAAAGTTATGCAAAATGAGTAGGGCAAGGAAGGGGCACCCAGTTAAATGAGTTTAGGCTCCATGTTATCAAAGCAAGCACCGGTATAAGGGGACAGATCATCTAGAAGCCTGACAGTCTCATTTACTGTGATGGGTTCAAGGTAGAAGGGGGGGGGGTTGCTGTGGAGTACAATGGGAGGGAGACACAGGCAGTCCCAGAGTAGAGAAACTAGAGAATAGCGTGGAGAGGAAGCACAGATTGGAGATGAGTTTGTGCACTAAGAAGATAAGCCATCAACCACATTTTTAATTTTCTGCCAGAAATGCCTGGGATCCCTAGCTGGCATGAAAATAGTAAACCTGCAGAATCCATTGTTGGCCACAGTTATGGCCTGTTTGCAGTCACCTGTACTCAAGGAAGTCAGTCATGGCATGGGTGCACTTTAAATCTTGCCCAGGATTTATCCCTGGCTTTCATCAGGGATAATTGATCACTATGAGCAACTTAGTGACCGTGCCCCATACTTTCCTTTTGATAAAGGGGGAATGCTTGTCCTACAGAAAGGAGAAAATAGAGATGAAGTTTGTTTAAAAATAAAAATAAAATAAGCTGATTAAGAAGAAACAGCATAACTAGCATAAAACCTGCTAATCTGTTGAGTCCATTATATGCCAGAAAAGGAACCTACCAGCACACATTCTTGAACACCTTACACCCAGCCTTATATTAGCATGTGGAGCAGGCATTCCCTATCACTGCTAAACACTCTGCTTTAGCATATAGCATGGAGATGAAGGAGGAGAAATGGGGACCAGAGTCAATCAGGACACTGGGCTTCCAATCTGAAGTCCAATCCAACCCTGCACTGCTTCCACTGCTCCACAGGCACAGAGAACCATTGGATATACTGTACAGTATTAGGCCATGGACCCAATTCCATATCCCCTTGTGTACACATATTCTTTTAAATATTTAAAGATCTGCTGGCCTAAGCATCCAGCCCTATACAACATGGTGAGGATCTGGGCATGGATCTGCACTGGGAGTCATGGGGTGGTATTGCTACAGTGATGCAACAAGAGATGCTATTCATGGCTGCTTTGCCCCCTAGCATATTTGGGCACCTCAGTACCTGGCAGAAGTATGTTATAATAGGCTTTGTGCATCTGCATACTGGGATGCCTTTCATGGCATGCCTCAACTCCCACATCATGACAGGCCTTGCAGCTTCTTGGGATCCATTATGGTTGGGGAGTAATATGCTTGTGCAGCTATAGACACTTTGTTGTGAATCTGTGGATGCCAAAAGGATTCACATGATGACTATATGTCAGTACTGCAGTGTGAATGGCTACATTATATTAGTGCATAGAAACTACTAATAATGTGTTTTCTTTTGTAATACTCAAAAATTAATGTATTTAGGCAACACATTATTGTATAGTAAAGCAATGTAGAAGGAATATCCATTTAAAATAAAGTCTTAAAATGTTAAAGCAAACTATCCAATAAAATAAAGTCTAGTATGCAACAAAGAAATAATACCATACCATACCAAAATCAATCTCACTTAAAGACCTCAATACCATACACTATGCAATACATATATAATGTAACCCCTTTAATGGGTATTAAACAACAACAACACTCTGACAACCTGGAAAATCTCAAAATGTGACATTTTAACACTTTTCCTCTTGCCTTGCACAACATGAACATACTTTCACAATCCCAAAATGGATGCTTAAAATGAACTCTAAAAAGTCACCTTTTAGACTGCAAAATCAAAATAATACCGGGATCAACAATGCCAGTTCAACAACTAAGTTGTTGACCGACATGACAGTGATGGAATTATGTCAACCGCAAGTTGCAGTTGACATAATTCTGGCAGGAGACCTCAGTCTTTTTTCTATCGGGGGCTTTGTCCCCCAATCTATAGGATTGTAACTCTGAGTTGGAGTTAATTTGGGGAGGGGGCATAGGATCAGGAGACAGAGTGCTGGGGTCTCAGGTGGACCATTACAGGGAACTGTCGATGTTGTCAGCATCAACATTTTCACTGCAATGGTGATTCCATATGGTGGGCATACCTCTGCAGGAGAACACTCTCCAATAGCAAAGCAAATGTCAAAATTCTACCTTTTAAAGTTTGTACTCTAGGTCTACACAAAACAAACTAATTTTTACTATCAGAACATGGATGTCTAATTGTGGTCAGCCCTCAGTGTTCAGCTAATGATTCCTCGAGTGGACAAGGGCACTGGTGCATTAGGAGGGAGTTGAACCCTGGGCCTTTGCCCACTGCTGAATTTTAAAGTGTCTTCTCTATGCTGGAGGGTTCTGCCTTTCTTCTGTCTCTCCTACTTTAACCTTCATTTCCTAGTTTCACATTTATATAAATGTTGTTTACTCTCTGGTTGGATGTCTCTAATGGAAATGGTACTGCAGATTAAAAATTGGGTTACAATGTATGGCAGTTTGTGAAAATATGCATTATATTGTACACCACAAAAAAAAAAAAGAATAAAAACTAGTTTTAAAAAAAGAAAGAAAATGTATGTCTAAAATGAGCTCTTTAAAGAAGTAAACTCTACTATTCACAAACATAAGAACACCATATCATAACAAATTCAAGCACGTTTAGATCTAAATGACACAGATTGCACGATACATGCTGTATACAGAGCCCATCTCTCAGCTGCATTTCTTGCAGTAGAAATTGTGAAAAAAGTATACCTCAATGTGCGAGCACATACAAAAGTTGTGCTGAAAGGGTAAGATTAGTGCCAGTGGTTGGAGACCCCTAGCATGGATCCAAAAATAAATATGAAAGTATCATGCTATACCTGCATGCAGTATTAGTCACTGCTTACCTACTGAAACACAAATTGCAATGAAAAAGAAATAATGTGACCTAACTGGGAACTGAACCCATGCCTGCTCCCTGATTGCCATCCCAGTGCTCTACCATGGAGTTGTCAGGCTCATGTCTGAGCCTGGGGTTCCTGTAATTTTCTTTCTCTGTACAAAAGTACTGAAAGACTGCATGTTTCTCTTAGAAACAATTTCTTCCCCGAAAGCTACAAGGCTACATCCATTAACAGTTTGGTAGTGCAAGATGTACAGTATAATAGGAAATATTTACTGTCATTTTATTTTCACTATATTCGCTGGTTCCATATTACAGTGAAAATAAAAAGACAGTGAATATTAGGTAGATCACTATATATACCAGCACCAGTGTTCAACCAGTGAAAATAAAGGGAAGTGAATATGTGGGGGTATGCCTGGAGCACTAAATATAAAGGGTGTGAATATAAACTGCTATACAGTATTCTGATGGTCTAGGGATCCTGGACATTTCAGTCCATAAAACTGAGATCCATTATATTAGATAAAGAGCTGTAAAAAAAGAAAAAAGGATATTGATACTTACTATTACACTCTTGACATAACCAGCAGTCTCTAGTTTCTGGAGAAAGAGAAATATAGAATATTAAAGGCATAGAATGAACAAGTTACTGCTGGTAAATGCAGGTTTGCTTATTGATACTCTTTTCCTAGTAACAAAATAATAGTTGCAGAATTTTTTGGCTGCTGCTGTACAGTGTATAGTTATAAAATAGCTGACAAAGCTTATTATGCAGATATGAAGATAAGCATTTAGGTATGGAGACCGAATATAAACTTAGTGCTTTTGTCATATGATTTCAATATTTAACAGGACACTGTTTTTTTTTTTGTTTGTTTGTTTTAATCTTAAAGCAGCAGACAGTCAGTTTAGGGCTTCCAGTCTCCTATGATCACCTTACCTGCTGCTTTCTGTATTATTCTGTATTATTTCTGTATTATTTTTATTATTTCATGATTTACTTTTACCACTGCTCCTGTTTTTGCTCTAAATTGGTGTAAAACTGCTCCGCTTATATGCTGTCTGTATACTAGCTCCCTGTTAAGTACGTACTTTATTACCCTTGTTTATTGCAAATTAATGCATGTTTACTGCCTTATGTATGTACCGTTCCCTCTACTCCTTTCCCCAGGACGCACCTGGAATCGAGCAATATTGCTCAGTAAGTCTTCCTGGTAAAACTTTTAAATAAATAAATAAACAAACACATCTTATACCATGGGGTATTCTTTGGGCGCCTGAAGTCCATCTGTGGCCTGACACATATGGTCCTCAGGTGGTTTTCATCTTTCCTCACTGGCAGATCCCAGAGAGTGGTGTCTGGGTTTTTTTTCCTGTGACCCATTTTTGCTGTCATGTGGGGTACCTCAGGGCTCAGTGCTTTCCCCCATGTTGTTTGCGGTGTATATGCTGCCCTTCAGAGACATTGTAAGATGGTATGGGCTGAGGTTTCACTGTGATACTGATGATACCTAGCTCTACCTGTCTTTCGCACCCAACCAGGCTAGTGCTCTCTCAGTATTTAATAACTGCCTTTCAGAAATCCAGGACTGGATGAATTTGACCTAGCTAAAGTTGAACTTGGAAAAGACTGAAGTGATGGTTGTGGAGCTAGGTCACCAGATAGAGGAGTTGAGGACTGGTCAGCCCTCTGGAATTTACCTAGGGGGCACCCAGATCATTACCTCTGAATGGGTGCTGGACCTGGCAGTGGTGCTTGACGATAGGCTGACCTTACAATCTCAAGTGTCAGCTGTCATCAAGTCTTCCTTTTACCATCCTAGGAACATTGCCAGGATTAACCACCTTGTTCCATCTGGAGACCTTCCTACATTTGTTCTCGCCTTTGTGAGCTCGCACCTTGATTACTGCAACTGCCTGTACTTAGGGCTTCCTGGGGTTGATATCTGCTGCTTGCAGCTAGTGCAGAACACAGCAGCATGATTGCTGATGGGGGTCTCTCAAACATCTTATATTACCCCTGTTCTGCACAGTCTGCACTGGCTGCCAAATCAGTGGCGGATCACCTTTAAAGTTGATGTACTGACTTATAAAGCCCTACATGGACTTGGCCTTGACTACCTGAAAGAACTTCTGGTCCCCTATCACCCAGAGTGACAGCTCCATTTGGCTGACGAGGGATTGCTAGAGATCCCGAGGGTGTCTATGAAGTCTTCTGGGGCCTGTGCTTTTATGTACGTCACCCCTACCCTCTGGAATTCTCTACCCCATTGGCTTCAGGAATGCATGACAATGGGAGGCTTTAAACAAGTGTTAAAAACTTTTTTATGGTGTCAGGCTTTTAATGGCAATTAGTGAATTGAACCCTGTTAGATTAATGTCTTGTTTTATTTTGCATTTATTGTTTCTACTATTCTTATTTTAATCTTTTGTAAAGCGCCTTGATATTTGAAAGGAGCTTTTGTGAAAAAGTTATTATTATTAAACCTCAAATTGCCCAGGTAGTATTTTGAAAAATACGTTTTATGACTGTTTATCTTCTGTAGAATTTGCTTATGTAGGTGGCTGGTTTGTGTCTGCTTCCCTTTTGTAAAACAAGTCAAAAACTGTTACCATATTGGTGTAGTACACAAATATCTTTCTTTATAGTCTGTGACCTAATCACACTGCACCTTTCTAAAACTTGGTATTAACCCCATATAGTCAACCCATGTAAAATGCAGTGAGAGGTGGCTGCTGCATCATAAGTGGTTAGAATATGTGGACAGTTCCTAAAGTTCAAGATGTGTGCTGTAAGAGGACCAAAGGATGAAAAGCAAGGCTATCTTTTGGCATGACTATTACTGCGTGTTTTACAATTTTATTTTGAAGGAACAGCTTAAAAATAACCAGCTACATAAACAACTGGCAAGCAATCCTAAATGTACTTTTAACTAGAAATGGGTTGACAGTGCCCCTTTAAACAAACAATGTGTAACTTTCTACAGCAAGAAGCAAGTCTCATGTATACAGTTTAATGACCTCAGTGTCACTCAAAAAGAGTATAGTTCTGATCATGATGTTGAAAATTGAGCAGTGAAGATGCCAGGAAATGAGCACTCCATCACTTATATATCTCGATTTAGGTGTTCTCAGAAGGGAGATGCTCAGTCTCCACACTTATATTTAGTTTGCTGTTAGCTAATTAAAACAATCCACGCTAGCAAATTTCAGCAAAACAATGTAAGGTTTAGACATATTCATATTTTCATACATAGAATAAGTGTTATTTTATTTAGCATAATTATTAAAATGGTTTTAATTAAACATGTCTTACCAATTTATTTTTCACCATTAAAGCATACACTGTACAGTTCATGGAGGCAGTAAAACAATATGCATTAAAACATAGGTGTAAAGCAGTACAGATCAACTTTTTCTTGTGCTTAGAAGGTGAACAATGACCCTTTCATCTATATTGTTTCATATCAACTGCAGATACAGAATGTAAAGGCGTGTTACAATACTTAGGCAATCTTTTATACACATCTTGCAACTCAGATCTTTCTATTTCAGTTGTATTGGTAGAAAATTAATTTTATTTCTACAGATGGCAAATATGCTCCCTTAATTTTTATCATTGTACTCTACTGTTCTTTTTTTAGCAACCCAATTGCAAATAAACTACTTTGGGAATATATATATATATATAGAATAATGCATGGGGAAGTGTTGATAACAAGGATTGTATGCACACCCAAGGTGTGTGATGCCCCATAAACCCCGAGGGGGAAGTCCAAGGGGTTTATCTAGCATCACACAAGGAGGGTGTGCATAAAATCTGAGTTTCCAGACTTCCCAATGTTTTATTTTTTTATATTTACTGGTTAAAGGAATAAATGAAGAGAAATGAGCTATGCAACAAGAATGTTTATTAAACATGAAAAGAGTGCAACAGTTGTTGAAAATAGCTTAATGTAACAAAGTGATTTAATTGAACTTTTTCTGTAGTCAGATGCTATAATTGAACTTTTTTTTATACTATTTGTAACATTTAATACCATTTGCAGCTTTTCAAGCTCAGCCTACTGATCCATTTCTCACATAAAAGTTTACTTTTTCAGTTAATGGAGCAGTAAGTAAAACAGTTTGCCTTTCCAATTCATTCAGTGGCATGAAATAGAAAGAGCTTGCCATTTTTAGATGAATTTCTTTTGTCCTATTAGTTGTGAATTGTGCCTGGTTTGTGTTTTTTGTTAGTCATCTGAGAAGACTGTCATTCACGCTGGCGGTTTTCTGTAACGAGCGCGAGTGAATAGCCAGCGCAAGGACAGTCTCTCACAGAGGTACTCAGGTGCACTGAGGGCTAGTTTTAGAACTGTGGTTTACAGAACTCCGTTATTCACACATGTGAATAACTGAGTTTGTGAGGTTGTCCCCGCAGTTGTTTATTGGCTTTAACTAGTAAATATAAGTTTGTTAACACCTATACTGTATTTCCCCCCCATTAAAGTAAACACACATAAGGTGTTGTATGTAGGGTTAAAGTTCAAATGTGTTGTCTCTAATGATGGACTTCTTAAGGTTAATACTGAATTATACAAATTTTGATTATGGAATGTATGAGTGCTAGCTGAACTAATTGCCCTGTTACTCCCTTGCTCTCCATACTCTTGACTCTAAACACCTAATCTATCAGGAACTTTTGTATTGTAATGTGTTTGTATATTTAAGTGTATACACATGTGTTTTTATTACTTGCTGTATTAAGTTTCAATTCAGTTATTTATGATTCATGGTAATGAATGAATATACTAGCATTTGTACTAGTGATGCTTTGCAAACTCAAGAATATAGAGCCAGAACCCTCCACCACATAAACATTTTAAAATCCTAGTGGTATCAGTGTTAGTCTAGCTAGTAATGAAGATACATTTATTTGGTTAACTATGTAGTTTCAAAAACAAGAAGCACTCTACAACATTGTTGTCTGAGCAACATTGCAGGAAGCAGGAGAGACCATCCTACTGTATTGCATGGTCATTGTATGATAATACTTGGCTATGGGTCATTAAAGTCCACTCTGCCTATACTCACTGGCACACACAACATTACAGATAAATGTTCCCAAATGCCCATCATCATTCCTTACACTTACAAAGTTCAATTTAAGGCAGCAGTTGATGTTCACAGTATCAAACAAAGTGACATTTTGAATTCAGTAAGGGAGTATCAAGGCTCCAGAGTTGTGTGATATAAGCTAAAAATTAGGTGAGGTGTTTTTTTTTTTTATTTATCTTCAGATTGTCAGAAGAAATGGTGGCACTGGCACTGACTGTGGAACAATTGTGACAAACATCTCCAAATGACTGAAAAAATGTTTAAATGAAACTAAAATAATGTTCTGTTACCTTGCAAAGGTTGTCTATGATTCTTTGCTGTTCAACTATTTGTAGCCTTAGACATTCTATTTCTCTTTCTACGTGACTCCGGTCAAGGTCATTTAAAGAGCTTGGTCTTCTAATTTTCCCACTTGTTTGTCTCTGTAAGTAATCCAAAGAAATAAGCTAACAATTCAAAATTCTGCCCAAGGTGCACATCTTAAAAAGGAAGGCATATGTATATTTCTAGTCATTGTCTTTATCAAAGAAGTAGAAGAAAATTAATATAGCACTTTTCATATACAATATATCCCAAAACACTATACAAGCAATGACAGACTGGTATTGAAGTGACTGAATGTGTAGTGGCAACCATTTTGCACATTAACACCCACACACAGCCATGTACAATTCCATGAACCAATTTTATGGGAAGAGGAAAGTTGGCTTGAACACTGAGAAAATCATCCACTCTTGTAAAAAGTGCCTTGGGGGCTTTTACATCCACCTGGACACCCACTTGGACAGCAGCAGAGATGGGTAGAGGAAACCTCTATTGAAAGTCTCATCCAAAGGGTGTCACACCCCAACAGTACAGAAACCCCTAGTATGGCACTTGGGTGCCAGCATTTATGGGAAGAGGCCAGTCATGGAGGGGGATGAGAACCCATAACTTCCTGGCTCAGAGGTGGATGTCCTACTGAGTCATGCTGTCATGACATTCCCCATCACATATTTTTTTAAACTTGCATTTGAAATTGGCCTGACAGCAAATCAGGATAACTTATGTTGAGCCTCCTTTGTTATCTCCCACATATTGGATAGGATAGGATAGGACAGGGTAGGACAGGACAGGACAGGACAGGGTCTTTATTTATACTGAAAAGCACTTTTCCAGAGCTCAAAGTACTTTACAAGTTCAATCATAAAATATGAAAATATACTCTCACAGTATATAAACCCCCGAATAAACAAAGGAGAGTACCTGCTCTCCATCCCATGCCCTCAACCCTTCCCCCACCTAAATAATCAAGTCCCCCACTTCTCTTTTCACACCAAAGACTCATTCAGCCCCAAACTCATCCCTAGACTTCCTCTATGCTGAATTCAGTTTTCGTATGGAAAAAAAATAATCACTCTTTTCTTTGTTTACCATGCCCCACAATTCCTCACTGGAGACAGGGAACTTTCTTAACTGATTTCTAGTGATACATTTCTTCCCTTCAGTGACCAGGATGGTAAATAAGTATTTTTATACATTAGTCAGTTTATAGTGTAGAAAGGTTTCCATCAGTAGATCCACTGGTAAATTGTTTATGTAAATTACTGAAATCCCTTTCATATCACCTACCAGCACCTGACAATATTTTCCCAGCTTTCTACATGCCCCACATATGTGTGTGGGGTCAGTTTCCTACCAAAGCAATCCCAATATTATTGCCCAAATTGGGGCCAGATATTCCAAGACTGGCACCACCATGAATGTTGCTAGTATAGGCATTAACCTGGTTTGCACTAGTGCTCTGGGTGAGACCATATTGAGAGGCCAGGGAACACTTCCCAAACCTGGCAGTGCAAAGGTGATAAAATACTGTAGTGCCTATGCAACTAAGGTGATCCCCCAAGCATACTAGTGGTGTAGTCAAAGATTTGCTGCAGTTATAAACAGCTTCACAAATGGTGCTGTTTATCACTGCTGAAAAACACCTCTTACCTGGGCAATAAGCCCATGCTCCCACCACCGCGAAGGCAGGGCAGCTGTGCTGTACTGCAGCTGACAACCTGCAATTTTCCATTTTCAGGCATGGTACACCCCCACCCACACACACACGCACACTGTTTCCTCTATCCCTGCTTTACCTTTTTGATAGAACAGTATACCCTGGTGTCCAGTGGTTCCTCATTCCCTTGATCTCCTATTTACTCTAAATACAGCAATCCTTGGTGGTCCAGTGTTTCCCCTCAGAAGAGCCTCCCACCTGACCCACCCACTCATATCCTACCAACCCGCGCCCCCACTTACCTGGGTGTCTAGAGCTCCACACAGCTAAATAAGCAACCAGCACAGTCCTCTCACCTCCATGGCTGGCTGGTATATGAGCTGTCAGTGAAAATGTGCACTGTAAATGCAGCTGTTTCTATGCACTCATTCTTGGCTCATGTGTCAACTGGCTGCAGAGATGAGAGGAGGGCTGTGCCAGTCACTGTACCAAGTTGTGCAGAATACCTGAGATAAGGAGGCATGCAGGGTGGTAGGATGGAGATGAACGGGTTGGGTGGGCGGGTTCTTTGATGGAGAACACTGGACCACCAGGGAATACTATATTTAGAGGAAACAGGAGATCGGGGAGGCATGGGACTACCAGGGCCTCATTTACAGTTTGTAAGTGGTGTTAATGAGCTGCTACACCCATGCAAATGAGCTCCCAATTAACATGCAAATGGACCTTTAACACCTTGCATGTCTAATGGAATTATTTGCATGCTCAGGCTGAATATGCAATTCTAATGCAAAAATATGGGACTTCAGAGGAGCTGATTTTGATAAGATGGCCAACAGAGTTAAGCTAGCCCTGGCAAGAAGAAATGCAGGTGAGGGGGTGCAGGCAAGGTGGGCAAGCATTAAGGATGCAATACTTGAAGCAGCATCCCATTGTGTTATGGAGAAAAGCAAGAGCAAAAGAAGGAGGAAACCACTTTGGTTCTCAAAAAACAGTAGCAGAAAAGGTCAGAGCCAAAAGGCTGGCCTTCAGGAAATATAAGGGAATGCAGTGGGTCTAAGACAGAGAGGCATACCAAACTTCCCTAAGGGAAGCAGGAAAGGTGGTAAGGCAGGCAAAGGCCTAAACCGAGGAAACACTAGCACGAACAGTAAAAGAAGGGGACAAGACTTTCGATAGATACATTAGTGAAAGAAGAAAGTCCAGAGGGGGTATTGCTGAGATCAAAGGGGATAAGGGGGAGTGTGTGGAGGAGGACCAAGGAAAAGCATCTATCTTAAATAGATACTTCTGCTAAGTATTTACTGAGGAGAAGGTAGGGCAGGGTCCACAGCTCAGCACCATGGACACAGGGAGTGAGGGAGGTGTGCACAAGTCCCTTCACAAAAGAAAGGGTACTACAAGAGCTCACTAAGCTCATGGTGGACAAGGCAATGGGACCAGATGGCATACATCCCAGGGTACTAAAGAAGCTAAGGGTTGAACTAGCCGAGCCATTATCAGAACTGTTTAGTGAGTCTCTGAGCACAGGAGAGGTCCCAGAAGACTGGAGAAGGGCTCATGTGATCCCACTCCACAACAGTGGTAGCAGGGAACTACAGACCAGTCAGTCTTACCTCAGTAGTGGGCAAGATTATGGAGGCACTCCTTAAGGAATGGAAAGTGCAACACCTGGAATCCATAGGTGCACAGGATCCAAGACAGCATGGATTTACAACAGGAAGGTACTGTCAAACTAATCTCATAGATTTCTTTGACTGGGTAACCAGAGTGGTGGACCAAGAGGGTGCAGTTGATGTCGCCTACCTCGACTTCAGCAAAGCCTTTGATACTGTTCCACATAGAAGATTGATTAATAAGATGGGTAGGCTTGGGGTGGGTCAGAAGGTGATCAACTGGGTGGCAAGCTGGTTGGTGGGCAGAAAACAGAGTGGTGGTAAACAGTATACAGTCAGAAGAGATGCAAGTCACAAGTGGGGTACCTCAGAGATCAATCATGGGGCCAGTCCTCTTCAATATCTTCATCCGTGACATTGCAGATGGACCAGAGGGTAAGGTTTGTCTGTTTGTAGGTGACACCAAGATCTGCAACACAGTAGATGATCCAGATGGGTGGGCAGGATGAGAAAAGATCTGGATAAACTGGCAAAATGGTCAGAAGAGTGGCAACTGGGGTTTAACATAAAGAAGTGCAAGATCATGCACATAGGGAAAAGAAATCCTGAAGCCACCTATAGGTTGGAAGGGGAGTTGCTGGCAATCACAATGGAAAAAAGCAACTTGGGCATCATCATCATCACAGATGACCTGAAATCATCCAAGCAGACCACTAAAGCAGTAGGTAAAGCTAGGGGATGTTGAGGTGTATCAGTAGGGGTATCACAAGTCGTAAGAGGGAGGTAATAATCCCTCTTTACAAGACACTGGTTTGGCCCCATCTGGAGTACTGCATGCAGTACTGGAGGCTGCACCTTCACAAGGACATTAACAAATTGGAGGCAGTCCAGAGAAGGGCAGCCAAAATGGAGCAGGGACTGCATCAGAAAACATGAGAGTGCAGATTAACAGAGCTCAATATGTATAGCCTAGAGTAAAGGAGGGAGAGAGTTGATATGATCGAAACATTCAAACACCTTAAGGGCATAAACAAGGTAAGAGTCTAACATGTTTCAATATAAGAAAAATAGCAGGACAAGAGGACACACCATGAGATTAGTGGGAGGCCGATTAAGGGGTAATGCGAGGAAGTTCTTTTTCACAGAAATGGTGGTGGTTGTATGGAACGAACTACCTCAGGAAGTGGTGGATATGAATACAGTGCAGGTCTTCAAACAGGCATGGGATAGGCATAAGGGAGCAATACAGATCAATATGAATAGATAGGCCATTGACAGAGTAAAGGCCTATGGCACATTCCTAAGGTAGAAAAAAAATGAGCAGACTGGATGGTCCTTGCGGTCCTTATCTGCCGCCAACTTCTATGTTTCTATATAGTCCACAGGAGACTTTGCAGTGTCCCATTTTAGACAGTGCTATTCCCTGTGGGACATATGCAGCCCTGGTCTGTGTCGGGGTTGTGCAGATTCACTTAGTGCTGTGCCGACATGGACTGATATTCAGTTGGATTGTGCTGCTCACTATCCATCTGTACAACCCAGCAGCAGGGGGAGCATGACACAAACATTTACACTGCACTTGCCTTGTTTTCTAAATATGGGACCCTTTATCTTTTCTCATGCTTTTATTACATAACTAGCATTCTAAAAAAGCCAGTACTGTACAAATTTTCCAACCAACCTTTCTTTGTATTCCCAAGATTATGTCATGACAAACATGAAACCGGATCTGTTTTCTGTGTTCAAAAGGAAGAGTTTAATTATCCTTTCCATTTCAGTTGGATATATACTCCCCCCACCACACACACACACACAGACACACTAGGTGTCTATAACTCTTGATGAGTTTGTGATTTGCCTTGCTGCATTTCTTTAGCTAATTTTCAAAATATAGTGATTTCATTTTCTGCCCATTGCTATTGTTTTAAACAGGATCTCATCTTGACATATCTACCAGTTTCAAAAAAACAAAAGCCTTATGTTTTAATACCAGTTAGAGTTGCAGCACAAAACCACAACAGAAGAGAACTGCGATGATAAAATAATAATTCTCTGAAATCTTGGTCGTTGTTAGTTGTGGTGTCCCAAGGGTTTGAATAATTGCTCATACCAGAACTGCCATTACCTGTGGCATTGCACTGTCTTTTAAAGCAAGACAATTCACTCACATACCAAAAAATCCTTTTGTTGTGCTTTGACATATGGTACCAAAGTTAGGATTATACCAATGCTTCTTCAAGCAATCATTCAACCCCTTGAAACAACATACAATCACCAAGATGCGGAGGAAGTTATACCCTAACATTGCATTTTTTTTATTCTTTGGTAACTGGGTAAAGTCCAATTGGCATAAATGCCTGTTTTCAGGGGCAACCTCGGAGCACTGGGGTGGTTATGTGACTTGTTCAGCATCACACAGTATTCAAGTGGAGTTTATGGGAAATAAACCCAGGCTTGCCGGAGGTACAAAGCTTATTCACAGCTTGTTACTCTAACTACTAGGCTATGCTGCCAGCCCAGCATTTCACTTTGTTTTACAGCTTTGTGCAACAACCCTACATGGTGCATAGATATAGTTTTCTGAAATGAACTTACATCATTTTTAAATAATATTATGTAACACATGCACACTAATTTGTATTGCAGATACTACTACTGTAGAAACACTCACTAGTGCCCAGTGTCACTCTTTCCTTCTCGAGGAGGGAGGAGGTGATTCTGCCACTGTATAGGTCATTAGATAGACCATACCTGGAGTACTGCATGCAGTACTGGCACCTGTATCTGAAGAGGGACATTAAGTTATTGGACGAGGTGCAGTGCAGGGCAACAAAGATGATCAAGGGGCTGGGAGACTTATCATACGAGAGGAGGCTGAGGGAGTTGAACATGTACTCGCTGGACAAGAGGAGGGACGGGGAAATATGACTGAAACCTTTAAGTACATGAAAGGAATAAACAAGACAGGTACAGAGGGGCTGTTCAAAGTAAGGAAGGGGAGGGACACCAGGTGCCATGATTTAAGATTGCAGGGAGGAAGGTTCAGGAGGGAGATGAGGCGACACATTTTTACAGAGAGGATGGTAGCTGGGCGGAATGCATTACCTGCAGAAGTGGTATCCAGTAGAACAGTAGACTGCTTCAAAAGGGGATGGGACAGGACAAGGGGGAGGGTCAATGGAGGGGAAGGGTGGAAGGGAGGGGCAGCTGCAGAATAAGGGTTGCTAGCTTCACATTCAAGCAGACTTGATAGACCTCTAGGCCTTTATCTGTTGGCAAATTTTGTATGTTCATATGTTCCCTATCCTGTGTGAAGCATTCCCTGCTCCAGTATTGTTACCTCCTTCCTGTCCCATCTCATGCCATGTACTCTTTCATGTACAGTGGAACCCCTTCCTCTCCCCATCTTGTGCAAAGCTCTTCCTTGTGTCTCGTGGCAGCTCTCTCTTTCTTTCCATCCTGTATCAAGAATTCCCTAGTATCTATTGGCACTCTTTCACTTCCATTCTTAAGTAAAGCACTTTCTTGTATCCAGTGGTACCACCTCTCTCTCCAATCCCATGACAAGAAGTCCACAGTGACAAACAGTACTCTCTTCTTTACTCTCTTTTATACCAAGCACTCCCTGATGCCCAGTGCCAACTCCTTCTTTCCTTAAAACACCAACCACTCCCTGCTGTCCAAAGGTACCCACTTCCTCATCTAATCAAATACCAAGCATTTCATGATAACCAGTGCCCCCTTCTTCTCCCTACCCCATGTCAAGAAGCCTTTGGTGTCTAGTAATATTACCTCCCTCTCCCTCTCCTAAGCAAAGCACTCATTGAGTCCACCTGCATCTCCCTCCCACTTCAAATCCTATCCCAGGTACTCCTCCTTCTCCCCATCCCATGCAAAGCACTCCCTGGAGGCCAGTGGCAACTTCACCCTCTCTGTCCCTTGCCAAACACTCCCAAGTGTACAGTGATGACTCCTCCTCCTCCCCCTCCCTGACTATCCTGAAGCACTCCCTGGTGTTCATTGGCACATCCTTCCTCTGTCAAGGTTATGCTAAGTTTTCCATGGTGTCAAGTGTTAATCCCCCCCAACTCATTCCTGAGTCCCAAGCGCTCCATGGAATTTACTGACATACCCTACCTCTGTCCACCTGAAGCATTCACAGGTGTGCAGTGGCATTCCCTTTCCTGACAGCAACCAGCACAGCTTACCAGTCACCTCTCTGACTGGCCAAAATCTAATTCACATTAGCACTATCACAATGAGTGATGCAAACAAAAGTCTGTAAACAGTCTTTCTTTCACATTAGTCCTTGTGACACACTAATCTGAATTGGACATGGGTCATCAGAGGAGGTGGGGTGTAGAAAAGAGTTAGCCCTTAATAGCTCACTATAGTTTCTATTGCAATACCTGAGGGACGACAGGGAGGTACAGTACATAACCAATATATTCTGGGTATCCACATTATGGCATGCAAGAAGGCCATCACCTTGAAATGGCTTACCCCAGACATTTCCACTAGAACAGAAAGAAGAGACACAATTATTATCATCTATAAGATGGAGAAGATCACTTTCACACCAAATGAGTGGGATGGCCAGTTTCAGGACAGGTGTGTTTCCTGGATCCACCATATTATGAGCAAACACCCAAATGTTATCCCATAACTAGGCTGAACACTCTATCACTGAAGTGCACTTCACTAGCAGCAATGTACTATAAGTACAGGGGGTGTCATAAGTGATCCCATAACCTGCAGTCATCTCTAGTGTCACCATCTCATAAAACCATGATGGAGAGTACAAAACCCCTTATGGGGTCTCTAAATTGCTGGGAAGGGGGACCTCAGAAATCAAATGGAACTATATACATGTGGGAGAGGGCTGGGAACCCCCTCCAGGAGAGCACTGCAGCAAGCAGTATTTATATAGATTATAAAAGATGATTTCTGCAGGATATTTGTTTGTATTTCTGTGGGTGTGATGTTAGACATTACATCTCAGCATTTTATAAGCACTGCACTAATGTGTCCTGATAACTGTTTAATTAGCATTAGGTTGAAGTAAGTAATATGCAGAAATGCTCTTCTTTTATGATTTACATATATACGTGAAAAAGAGGACAGCAGAGCAACATGGGCTCCTAAGAAGAAAAGACAGAGACTGAAAAAGGGAACATTGAAAGTTTTATTACTACCAAACAGGAAAGAGACCAGGGGGTGATTGTATCAGATGACCTAAAGGTGGCCAAGCAGTGAGACAAGGCAGTAGGGAGGGTTAGTGGGACACTGGGGTAAATATAGAGGGGTACCACCAGCAGAAAGAGGGAGGTGGTGTTGCCTCTGTATGGATCACTGATAAGATCCCACTTAGAGTGCCATGTCAAGTTTTGCAGACTATATCTCTGGAAGGACACAGACTGACTGGAGGTGGTCCAGATGAGGGCAACTAAAATGGTGTAATGTCTGCATCAAAAGTCCTATGAGGAGAGACTAAATGACTCAATATGTGCACCTTGGAACAGAGGAGAGAGAGGAGGGATATGACAGAGACCTTTAAATACCTCATGGGGGTAAATAAGGTATAAGAGAGAAATTTTTTCAGAAGAAAAGGTGCTCACAGAGAAGGAGACATGCTATGAAGCTGGGGGGTAGATTCAAGAGAGATGTGAGGAAGTACTTCTTTGTGGAAAGAGTGGTGGATTCCTGGAACTGCCTTCCAGTGGAGGTGGTCATGGCAAAAACAGTGGTGGGGTTCAAGAATGCATGGGATAATCACCAGGGAATCTTAATGGAAAGGAAGGGGTAGGAAGAAAGAGCTGTAGATCATGTACGATGTATGGTAATAGTGTAGCTAGGAAGAAATGGGCCAAGCAGTTCTTATCTGCTATCAAATTCTATGTTTCTATGTTATTAGTCCATACTGTTCTGTAAGATACCTAAATATCTATGATCACTCATTGTATTGCCTGTTTGTCAGTTAAAAGTTCAATAAAACACTATTAACCAAAAAAAAAAAAGATTAGATGGGTGGGTATATCTTGTCTCTATCAGTGTGGGGGACTCTAATTTTGGAGCAATGCATGCACTGGAAGTAAGCTTCCCTTGCTGTGCTCTAATTTGGGGTTAAAGGCTTTAAATTGAGGGGAGGAGCAGCATTGGAATGAGCTCCCTGTGCCATACTTTGTGATGCAGGGGGGTCGGGCAACATGACCTAGTAACATGATAATCTACGGTTGGAAGGGACACAGGTCATTCACATTTGTCCTCTTGCTTCATATTTATTTATTTGTTTATTTATTTGTAGTTTGTTGACTAGGAGAGAGCAACTGAGATGAGGCTCATTTCTAGCTGCATGGTGGGACGTACAATTGTGAGAAATACAGAAGCAAAAAGAATTGTAGTAGTAAGACCTTTATAATAAATTTGCATAAGAAATACATGTACATAATTAAAGTAGATGAATTTACACAAAGGAAGTGGGTGGAACTGAATCATTTTATACAAGGAAATAATTATGGAAAAAATTAAGGAAAAGAACTTCAGAAACAGTAGCTTTAAGAGAGACACACTCTATTTAAATGTAAAGGTATAATTATAGGTACAGGTATGTTAACGCAAATCACTAAGGAGGAAGATGAGAAAAGCAAGGCAGCAGATTGGAAAGCTACAAGGAGGTTATTCCAGATGACGTGGAGGCAGGAGGAGAAGACAGATTGCCTAAATGAACTGTTACAATAGGAAACAGAAAAAAGAGTAGGAGTCAGAGAAGCAAAGCAAATAAGAGAATGGGAGAGAGGAGGTACAGAGGGAGGAGGGATATCCCAGAAAGGAGCCACACCAGAAAATGGTGCATAAGGCACTGTAGCACTGTGTGGAAGGTTCATGATCCAAAGAAGGAGGAAAGATTATTGTGGAGGTAGCAATGGTGGGTATAAGTAGGACAGGTAAGATCAAAGTAACAGAAGAAGTGAATCTCCCACTCACTTCTCCTACACAAACTCCAGAGAACTGATCTGTCCTCCTCTGCTGTAAAGTGGTTTTGCTCCTACCTCTGTGGTAGGATGCAATCAGTCTCGGTAGGCAACTCTGTATCACTTCCCCTCCCCATCCTATCTGGAGTATCCCAAGGATCTAGTCTTGGTCCAATTCTTTTTTCATTATTTATCAGTGACCTTCTAACTGTCTGCCAACACTCTAGTATCCACCCCTACACAGATGACACAATCCTTTACACCTACAGTGCTACCCCTGACTCCATCCCCCCTAACCTCCAATCAGACTTCAGCCATGTCCTCCGTTAGTTTCAAGACAACTCTCTAAAAGTCAACACCAAGAAAATCATCTCCATGATTTTTGGAACCCCCCACAAGCTGGCTAATTTGCACCTCCACCCCTCCTTCAAGCTTGGAGAGATCCACCCACGACTCTGTAACTGCCTATTAATACCTGTGCCTCTGGCTCGATCAGCAACTTGACTACTCCATCCATATCAACTCCATGTGTGCAAAACCTCACCCCAAACTCAGAGTACTCTATCAGAAAAGAGGGTCTTGAAAACCCATTTATAGCATCTTGCCTATGAAGATTAATAATATTCAGTCTGTTATTTATTAACCTAACCTGATGTATGTGAATTTTATGCTTTTTATTGGATTTTATCTGTTCTTAAAGCTGCCTGGTACATAACTCTATAGCTGTATTGATTCACCCATGCTTAGATCCTCATTGTATACAGGTCAAACTTAGTATATTTGTATGGCATTATTCCTCGCTACTGCAATATGTTATAATGATGTCTCTGTTGTCTTCAACTGCTTATATGATGTGATTGTTATTTATTCTCCTGGCTCAGTGTACCTTTCCCGGTTATCAACTTTTAAATAAATAAAAAAATAAATAAATACCCACCTCAAGTTTGTAACTGGTTTATGTTTAATGATATTTATTATTTGTAATTTTCTACTTATAGCCTATTTACAGTATTTACCAATATGTCATCCTGCTGCTTGTAATATATTCACTGCACTGTTATTGTTTTGATTTTTGTAATGCCTTATATTTATCCTGGGTCGCACCTAATTAATAAGCACTGGGTTTGTCTAATGTGCTTACCTGGTCAATAAAAGCTAAATAAATAAAGAAAAACTGGTCCAGCCTGGCAAGAGAGGATTTTAATGTGGCAATGTAAACCACATTTGTATAATCAGAAACCAGGAGGATCTGTTTGAAGATTCTAGCAGAAAGCATTCCCTACACCGGTCCTGGCTATGATCAGCCACAATGACAAACTTAGAGGAACAAAAATGTAACAAAATGGCTTACTCTTGAGGAAGTGCCTGGGTTGTGACATGACACATCTTGTCTTACTGGGGAACTACCTAACCATTTTAGCACTTGCCATGCATTTTCAATCATAACATAAGCCCTTTTGATACTTTTTGACTCCTCTAAGTTTGTCGCCAGTGGCTTTGTCGCAACAGGGACCAGTGCAAAGATTCATTTCTGCTAGAGTTTTGTGTTTATTTTATTTATTTATGTGTAGTTTATACTGGAAGGGAATGTGAGCAAAATTGTCCATTTTCACAAGCATCCAGTGGCAAACAAAACACAAGATAACAAATGATAATAAGTTACACAGCAGTGGAAATATACAATGGGTTAAGAGTATTTGCATACATATCTGTTCAACAGGTAACTCTTTAAATTGTTTTTAAACAATGTCACTGTCGGACACTGAACCAAGGAAATTGGTAGTCTATTGAAGAGTTTAGCACCCTTGTATGAAAGGGAAAGTTGTTCTTGAGTTGTGTGACAGAAGGGAATTGTAAACGTACAACCTGTAGTATGTCTGAATGTACCTGCTTGTCAGACCTCTGAAACATGGAGGATATACTACTTAGCAGATGTTCCCAAAGGATTTTGTAGAAAAATGTTAGTATTTTGCTATTGAACTTATCTTCTAGTGTAAGCCATTAAACTGCTTTTTAGAGGTCACAGTGATGAGTTGTTCTAGAGACTCCAATTACAAACTGAATAACATTGTGACAGGATGCTCTTAATTTATTAAATGCTTTGGAAGAGGGAAATGAGGAGTAGACCAGTGAACCATAGTCTATTAAGGTTAACAAAAAATTATTAGCTATATGAGCCCTTGTTTCTGGAATCAGAAATTGCCTCATGCAGTGCAACACACCAAGCCTTTGGTGAATTTTTGTGATCAGCTGGTTGATGTGGTTTTCAAAAGTTAAGTGACAATTGAGGTGTATACAAAGATACTTAAACTATGTGACTCTTTCAGTCGGGTTACCATTGTTATCTCTGAGGGTGAAGTCAATGTCAGTGGCCTTTCTAGTACCTGAAAAGACCATTGTCTTTGTTTTTTGGCATTAAAGACTAATCATCATGCAAAAAACCAAAAATGCAGTCCACTGAAATCACACTGAAGATTGTCAAGCAATGCTGAGGGATTTTTATCGTTGCAAAAAAAGAGCTGCACCATCAGCATAAAGAGTAAACTCTGTGTCCTCACAAATCTCCAGGAGGGAATTGACGGACAGAGTAAATAGTAAGTGACCTAGATTAGAGCCTTGTTGGGCTCCATATTTGATATAGCAGATGTCTAAGTAGAGACCTTCAATCACTGCTGTATGGGACCTATCATTCAGGTAATTACTGATCCAGTTTAGTACATCTCCATAGAAGTTCATAAGGGATTATGTACTGAGCAGTACATTGTGGTCCACAAGATCAAAGGCCTTGGTTAGGTCCACAAACACAGAGCCAGTGCAGAGCCCTTCATCATTAGCCTTATAAAGAGCATTACTGAACCTCATCAAGGCAGTCTCTGAATTATAGCAAGCCCTGAACCCATGCTGTGATTATGTTAAAATGTTATATTTGTCCAGAAATTCCATAGTCTGATCCAGAACTATTTTTTGTAAAATGTTAGAAACTGGAGCAAGAAAAGAGATTGGTCTGAAATTGCAAACCTCATTCTTTGAACTAGATATGTGAATGGATTTTATGATGTCACTTTTCCATTTACTAGGGAAGGACCCTGTACACAGTTAGTAATTAAAGATGTTAGTTAGAGAAAGACTAATGGAATCACAAATAAGTTTCACAATATGGTAGTCAATGGTATCTAAACCCAGATATAGCTTGGGGTCATTTTTCTTTATGTATTTGATTGTCTCAGAGGGCGAGAAGAAGAGAAAATAAAATTTGGGATTGTGTTGGTAGGAATGAGGAGAGATGGGAGTGGACTGTGAGGAGCTAGGCTCTTTTGGCAGGGAGTCTCTGGGCTTATATCTGTCCAGGTCCACAAAGTATGTATTAAATAGATTGGCAGCCTCCCACGGCTTATTTACAAGCCTTTTCTCCTTGATAATGGTGATTTGTTGGTCCTTTTTGTCCCGTCCCACTAAGTCATTGAGGGTTATCCAAATAAGTTTAGAGTTTCCCTCTAACTGAATTATTTGTCTCTAAAGAAATTTATTTTGACTGCACAAACTGCTGTATTACATTTGTTATGAAGTGATTTATATAGTACTTCTGCAGAAGACTTGGGAGTTTGGATTTCTTATATTTAGCCCAGGCCCTGTCTCTCTTCTGCATTAGGTTCAAGAGCACAAGTGAAACCCATTCATTCTGTATGCCTCTGACCCTAATCTGTTTCAAAGGAATGAAAGAGCCACAGATACTGAGGAAGGCCCTACTAAAAGACTCCAGGGCATCACCAATGCTCTCAATGTTCATAGTAAAAGACCAGTCAGAAGTAGAAATAGCTCTTGAAAATTCCTCAGTGTTCGGTTTTGATAACTGTCTAGTGAATATAATCTCGGGTTCCCTTCTTAAGCCCTTAGTTGACCAATGGAAGAGTAAGGCACAATGACCACTAAGGGAACCCAGTATGACACTGGATTCAACAGCCTGGTCAGGACTGGTAATGATAATCCAGGGTAGGACAGATTTGTACCCAGTTTTGTAGTTTGTGTGGGTGCTAGATGAGATAATTTGGTACAATCCAAGCCCAGCAAGGACTTCTCTAGCCTCATCAGCTAGGCATGACTGTCAGTTTAGGTTGAAATCTCCCAGTATAATCCATTCACAGCTAGATGGAAGGGAGTTTTTTTAAGTCAAGAAAAGTTTTGAGTTCACAGCTTGGGGTACCAAGGGGAAGACGGACCACACTTAAGGTGATTGTTTCACTGTTGCCGAGAATGAGGTTTAATGACAGTGACTCTAGAGCGGGAGCTTCAGACTGGATAGCTAGTTCTGAGTAAGTGAATTGTTCAGAGATATAGAATAAACACCCACCCCTTCAACAACTCTGTCCCTTCTAATCACTGTGTATCTTTCAACATTTAGTTTGCTGGAGGGGATTTTATCCATGAGCCAGGTCTCAGTAAGAACAATGATCTCAAATTTATTGGCCATTACCCGTAATTCAAAATCAGTCTTTGTAACCATAAGACTCTGAATGTTTATGTGAACAATACTAATCAAATTGCCAGTTTTTGAGGGATGAACCTGACCATCAGAGTTCACAGGAAGGGGGGCCTGGGTTGGAGTGAACAGAACCTGATAATAGCAATATAAACAGAAATAGTTGATTGTGTCTGCTGGTAAGGTGATTCCATTTTTTTGGTACTAATTGAGAAAGTGCTGACCATTTTGTCCCTGTGATATCCTCCAAAGAGGGACTAGCAGCTACGGTGAAAACAAATAAAATTCATAACATCATCCAAAAGGAAAGAAAACCTTTCTTTTACTCTGCACATGTGTGGGATCTGATACATAACCTATGTAACATATTTATCTTTGGCATGGTACTAGCTTGCTGTACCCCCCCACCCCATGATGCATGGGAAACAGGAAAGAACATTTGTTGTGATAAAGTGCATTAAGGTCGTGGAGTAATTTATTTACGGATGGAGACTATGTATGTGAAGACATGAAAGTAACAATCCAGCAGTGCACCCAGATACTAGAAGTGGGGAACATATTCCATGGGGAACCATCTAGTCATGAAGACCAGGCTTTGTTTAATGCTTAGCAAGTCTCAGTTTGTTGTCAGTGGTCATGGAGATTTTATTTTGGATTAAGTGTGTGGAGATTTGCTTTGTTTCATTTTATTTTTATTTTATACTGAAAAGCTTGTGAGCAAGATTGCCCATTTTCACAAACATACAGCTACGTTCATATAAAACTTACAATCACAAAAAAACAGTGGGAACAACAAGACATAAACACAGCATTCAATATACAATAAGGTAAAATCAGATAAAACATTTACATACTAAACTGGTTAAAAGGATCAAAACAGTGTCTAGATTGAGACAGAGGGCTTGATTTTCAAAGAGCCCCAAAACAATGCAAATTTCATCACTGTAAGGGCTGCACAAACTCTGGGTGTGCCAAGAACCACGCACTTAATTTCTGGAGAAGCAGTGGCCCAGTTCCAAACTCCCTGGGTTTGCTGCAAGCCAGCAGCTGTGCCAAACAGTTGGTGCATCTGTGGGAATTGCCGCAGGGATCCTCCCCCGCCCAGCACAACACTAGAGGGGATGAGATGCTTGGGGGATACAATAGCTTGCCAGTAGGGGGGCAGGGGCAGATGGGGCATGGGAGATGGCATAGAGGGAGTCGGGGGGGATAGCTGGAACTTAAAGGTGGTGATGTGACTCCCAGTAGGGTACATTTACTTCTATATTAATTTTGTAAATGTCCAGCAATTGATAGTAGTGTACTACAATGTACAGTACCTATTACTCATACTGTACATACAGAAACAGCTGTAATCCAACACATTGAAGGAGGGACAGGTGATAATTCCACATAACACAGCATGATATTGAATCGTAACACAGCAGCCCTCAAAACTGTACAGTTATACAGACCGTATACATGTTTAGACCCTCTGTTTTTTTCCAGTAAATAAGTATGATCTCTTTTTGTAGGGCTCAACCTACTCCCCCATAGGAGCTGGAAAATAAAACACTCATGTAATCCTGGCTTCCAAATATAAATGATGTGGATAAACAAAGCTTAAGTGATTACAAATTGGGATAATAAATTGTTTAATAGTGTGTGATCTATTTTGATTAAAAAATCTCAAGGACTTCCACTTATAAACTTTGGCCATGCAATGATTCAATCCATCTTCCCAGTTAAAAAGTGGCATATTCCCTTGTCCAAATGTCACCCCCTGGATCTTTTCCAGGCCATCAGAGAACTTTATCCCTGCTATGTTATCAGTATCTGGTACCTGCCCCAATTTTAGGCTTATACTTTTGTTAAAAGTAATTTTGGCTCCAGACACACTAGAAAACTCCTGAAGAATATGGAAAGCCTCTTGTCCAGAAGCAATATCAGATGCATAAAGACAGACATCATCTTTGTAGGCTGTGACTTTTTTACTTGTGCCATGGATAAGGGATGAGAAATGCCCACAGTCCTATTATTTTGAATAATCCCTTTCAATGAAAGATCCAAAGTAAAAACATAAATGAGGGAACTTGAGGACAACATTGTCATACTCCTATATTAATGGGAAAGGATTTCTCCCTGAAAACCATTCATAATTAGAATAATGAGGCCTTATCATACAATAAATTAGTATATTTAATAAATGTACCCAGTACACCATAAGCTGCTAGAACCACAAACAGGTATTTATGGGTCACTTTGTCAAAGGCTTTCTCCATGACCAGGGACAGGAACAAACTCCTGGCCAGGTTTGAATTAGCACGCTCCATCGATTGGCTCTTCATCCCGGACAGTAAGGGTACTGGGAATTACAGGGCATGGGATAAGACTGGACTTCAAATAAAAAGAAAAAAATATAATGTATTGTGAAATGAGCCCAGAGAATGTTGTGTGCACTTTCATTATTCAGCAGGCGCTGAACTGTGGAGTGTTGGGGGACCAGTATCTTTCTCTAAGTGGTAGAAAAAAATGATGGTGATTTAAAATTCACTGGGGTGCTTTTCACAAATGAGAAATCAGGATTGGCACAAGGATACCTGGGGTGGATAAAGGGACACAGGGCTGGTACTTTTTATTTGGTGGGCATCTATTGAAAGTTAATGTACCCCTCTGGAAGGGGTACCAGCCAATCAGATGCCTCCAAAAAAGGCCCATTTTCTAATAGCCTACAGTACATGTTAGAGTTTATATAGACTCTGATTTTTTGTTTTCTGATCCTGCTGTACTCCATGAGTTATGTACAGTCACAGAGGACCGTACTTCGCCTCTGGAGAAAATCAGTCCCTGAAAACATGTGATAAGAGTTTATAAAAGTTCTAACATGCACTGCAGGCTTTTAAATCTCCCTCTGCTGTATACTGCCCTGATGTCAGCTGCAGGGGGATATGTAGTAAAAGAAGATGGTAGCCTAAAATTAAGCAAAATTAGTCTGACATAATTTATTATACTACAGTAAATAATAAGTAAACCACAATGTGTTTGTCCACAAAGTGAACATTGGGATCAGCCTCACACTTGAGTGTGGTGTCCATTGTGCTGACTGTGCCCCTTTGAGACCAATTGAATCCTGCTGTTATGAATTTATTATTTATTAAAAAGCAGAAGTAGCAGCAGTTACAGTAGATAATACTGTTAATAGTGACTAACTTACAAAATGTCTTGAGCAAACACAAGCTTCTGAAACTGTAAAGGCTACTTTATCAGATCTATAGGGGATAGAAAACCTATTTAAAACTCACTGAATAATAAGTTTTCCAGCAATCTCTATTTGTCTCCCACATATTAAAGTAATGCATAGTAATGACAATGTCCCAAAGTTGTAGTAAATATAACTCCAGGTGTAGGGGTTAAAATTGAATTCTGTTCTATTTTGCTTCATGCCAGTTAATGTTTCCCTTAAGTATCCTTGCTAGCCTGAACTGCAGAAAGTAACATTTCAATAAGTGCACCAGTTGGGCTTGAGGAATATCTGTGGTGTCAGCAGATTTTTCCAACCACTAGCCCAGCTCCCAAGGGACTGCAAAACTAAATTTAAATTTCAATGCCTTAAGTGCAAATTATAAAAAGGGGACAAATGAATCAAGACATTCTATTAACTGTAATAATTCAAATGGACTGAAAAACTTAAACACACAAGTTTACCTCAATAGTGACCTGAATGACCAACCCCCCACCCCCAATAGTGATCAGCATGCCCCCCTGTATAGCGTTATGGCATTTTTGTTCAGTTCACTGAACAGCCATACCTTCAGCACCCTCCTGCTGCCCATAATGTACAGATTGCTCTGATTTAAAGTGTATTTACAGGACACAGCCGCTCTCTGCAAGTTAACTAGAATGGGAAATAAGAACATGCAATTGATTGTGAAAGAGCCCTTAGATTAATGTTATGGGGTCCACTCCAGTCTCCTTTGCCGGGCAGGCTCAAACTGCTTGCTTTGTGACCATGCACCTGATTTTTTCCTCCAGTACATCACCAATGCCTCTGACTGCAATCTGCTACATCACGGTAGCTACCAGGTCACCAAACAAACTGCCATGATGGGGGACCCAGGAGAAAATCCTCATAGGAGGATATGCATTTAGAAGGCCTGCTGTATGCCTGTTCCTTCTCCCACTCCCTCCACAGACCAAAGGGAAAGCATCTGTCTCCTGGGCACACCTCTTGGCCATCACAGCACCCAGTCAGCTACCGGTACTGTGGAGCCTCTCACCAGTAGTGAGACCCCTTCCCCCCATGTAGGTATCCTGGTATTTTGTATGTTAAGCCTTTAGGACCAGAAACAACAGATTAGTAGTCAGGGAAAGCAGCATGGTTTGGACTGGAAAAGTCCTCAGGAAATTAAAATGAAATGGCACTGGCAGTGGCTCATGAAAAGTCACCCCATGCCAGAAATCTTTGTATGCAGTAGTGTACACTGCATATGCCTTCTGTCATCCATACAGGGGACAGAGAGCATGACAGCGGGCAACAAGATAGCAGCAGAAGAATGCAGGGCAGCAGCACAGACTAACTTGGCTAGCCTGATCTCTTGAGAGGTATGCCAATCATGCTCAACAGCTTCAGTTGGGTGGCGGGGGGGTGGTTACGTCAATCAGCCAGGCTGATTGGGACATGGAACAGCTGTTTGCTGGGTGGTGTCCTGCAGATGAAAGGAAAAATCCACCACATGTTTGGTGCAGCTTTTTCTTTTCAAGTGCAGAGCACTTCAGGCAAAATAGTGTCACGATCAGCCTGACTGATGTTTGGTGTGATCCTGTCCAGCCCCTTGCAGAGCACTCTGTCTTGGACAGACAGTGTCACACCCCTCAAAAGTCACTCACAGCAAGAAGTTCACTGCGCATTTGTGAACTTAAATATAGCCGAATTATGAGTGTTCCTTGAATTTTTTTCTACGCACACGCATAACTTTGGTAATTTTAAATAATTTGATTCCAAATTTTCAACATAGCCATTTTTCATATGACCTCATGAAAAGTTCAGCTGTCGTTTTTCACATCCTGTCCAAAATGTGTTTTCCCACCTGTGGCACAGAATGGCATTTTGGAATGGATTTCAACATTGACACCTATGGGGTTTATGATGTGAGGTCATAAGAAGACTATGTTGAAAATCTGTGGTCAAAATATGTAAAAATGCCAAAGTTATGACCATTTATTGCAGTATCAATACACACACTCATAATTTTTGAAATTTACAATATTTTGAGCCCAGATTTTAAATATAGCCATTTTATTACCCCATCTCATGTATGTCACAGTTGCCATTTTTTCAAATAATTGCCAAAATGCATTTTTGAACCTGTGGTGTGGAATAGCATTGCAATTGTGCAGAATTCTGTTTTGGTGGGGATTTGAAAAGTTTCAGTTCTGGGTACATGAGGTAAGGTAACAAGATAGCAGTGCTAACAATTTGGTTACTGTTGTCCTATAAATGGGAGTGCAGAACCCACAGGCAAATAATGATACAATTATACTATCTCAAAAAGTAAAGAAATAAATTGTAAAAAATTGTGTTAATGCTCTAGTTAGGGTTACAGCCACAAAATTAGGGAAATGTGGCATTAGGGCTTTTCAAACCTAATTCCCCCCCCCCATACTGCACACACCAACAGGCATTGGGGGGCTCCTTGGGGTCATCAAGCCTAATGCTCACCCCATTTTTATATACTGTACCCATCTCAGCTTGCTTACATATGGAATGGGGTGAGCATTAGGGCAGATGACTCCAAGGCACCCTCCGATGCCTGTTGGTGTGTGCAGCATGGGGGTGGGGTGTTAGGTTTGAAACCAAATGTCACATTTCCATACTTTTGTGGCTGTAACCCTAACTAGAGCACTAATACAGTTTGTTTGATATATATATATATATATATATATATATATATATATATATGTATTTGTGTATATATATATATATATATATATATATATATATAAACATACAGCTCTTAACTACATTGGTTCCACATCTTTATGGTAAATTTGTTTTTTCTGGTACTTCATAAAATTTGCAGTTAACTAAACTAACAAAATGTCCTTTCATTGATCCGTATTTACAATCAATACTTAAAAAAAATACTAAAAATATTCAAATTATAATACACAAATTCAGTTCTGTTTTTTTGGGGGGGGTTAAGTATGATTATCAAATCACATTTCATATAGTTCCCACCTTTTGGTAGAACTAGCCCACTCCTTTATCAGTTCATGCTACTCATTGTTATCTATTGTAAAAGCAAAAAAGGGGGTATTTAGATACATGGTGCTAAACTTTGTTTCCTTAATTATGTTGTAGAGTTCCCTTTTTTATATGTGTAAAAAAACATCACCGGTCAAAAATCAAATATCACTTTACTTTTTCACTAACATTTTCCATTTTTTATCACTTTTATCAACAGCAGTATACAGAGCATACAATTTTCACATCAGAATGTGCATCTACATATGATTTCTTTATTATTTGGCTATACAGAAAAGTTTTTATGTGTGTTTGCACCACTTACCAAGTGAAGCCTCCGGCTTCTTCTTGGTCCACATCTAATAATCAAAGTTAAGAATAAAGAAAACAAAACAGTATCTTAGATTTTAAATGATTATTTTATGACACTCTCTTATTTATTTGAGAAAAATATAAATGTTTCCAATTTCAGTATTTGCTATTTGTTTTGCAAAGTTCAATGTATTTGTTTATTAGTCCATTCTCATTAGGCCAAATATATTAAATACATTGAAAACACATGTTTCCATATTACCAGTGTCTTCGTTTTTTTTTCTGTCTAATTTAAATGTGCTCCATTTCATTTTGTATCCCTAGTCACTCTGCCTAGGCCAATGCATCTTATCTCTATTTGCTGCCTTTTTGCTTTACTGTGCAGATGCTGGCTGCCACTCTCTCCTCCCTGAAATATGGAGTTGGTAACTATGGAAATGATCAAAGGTGTGCAAAACTGTCACACTTGCACACTCCTTTCAATCTAACACTGATAATTTTCAAGCAAGGAATGTTCTCACTGTTACTGATTTTTAATTTTGTGTTTTCTTCATTGATATTTTTTATGTATCAGCATGGACTATCCTCTACATACAATGGATCAACTATAAGGCATCTTATACACTGTTGGCTTCATTTTATAATTTTACATTAAAGATATGTGTGTGTGTAATTCAATATGAATGGCTATTAAATGCTGAATGGACCAGAGGACTGAATCCAGATCAGGAGCTAAACCAGAGAGGTAAAGCTCTATGTCCTGACCAACCCAGTTCTACTTCATTGTGGAGCTGTTAAGGTGGCCATCATCTGACTATTAGCCCACCATGGCTAGATGGCATTGAGATAGTCAGTCCAACCTGAGGAAACTATCACAATCGCTACCAAAAGTCAACCTCTATATTTGAAGATTATCACATAAGATGCCTGCAAACAGGGGTAGATCAATAAACATAGCTACAGCAAAATAATAAACATGTATAAATCCCCCAATATTATTTTAACTCAGCTCATGTAATGGCACGTAAAAAGCTCAAGACCCCACAGTTTTTCAGATAACTCAATTATCTTGCTATAATATTTATTTTTACAGCGTGAAATCGGTCCATGCAATTTCTTCATTTAACCCATATCTTGGGTCAAATGCACCAAAGCAGTCTATTCAGTAGGCTTCCCTTAGTATAAACCTCTTTTCTATATCCCCTCCTCTAAGCCAGTTTTCAACCTTTTCAAGTTCTACGAATCAGAGGGAGGGCACGTTATGTCTACTACTAATGAAATGTCATGCCACCGCCAATGTTATGTCCCCCTTCCTGATGTCACTCCAGTGATAATTAAGTCTTGTTTTTACAGATTGTGATATTTTTCTCATATAATATAGATTGCAAGAATATTTTTAAAGATAGCCCACTTATTCTGTCTGGCATGTAATGAATTGTTTGATCTGCATATGTTCCCCTGTGTATGGATTGTATACCATCTTTTTTTTTCTTGTGCTGCTACAATTTTGGCAATTATTGTGGATCCTACATTGAAATATCTTATGTTTTCTTTTCTGCATTTTATGAACAGCATGGCACAATCTGTTCCCTAAGGATTTAACTTTTTTAGTTATAACCAAAGGCTTGTCCTTAAAAACCCTTTCTCCCACTGAGCTTGCTTGTAGAATATCCCACTGTTTAAAAATTATCAACTTATTAGTTCCAAACTGATCAGAATAATTGATAGGTATATTAATGATTTCCTGTGTTGTTCTCCGTGACATTTCTTGTAATAAATTCTCTCATGAAACTGTGTTGCTCCTACTCTGAGCTGCCTCCAAAACATCCGCTCTGTAGCCTGTTGCTGTAAAGCAGTCCTACAGTTCATCAGCAGCTAGATGATATTCTCCCTCTTTAACAGAATTATGTTTCATGTGTATCAATTTTTCCATAAGGAATAATATTGATCATACTTGGGTTATGAAAGTTGCCTGCATGTAACAAAACATTTCAGTCCATTGCCTTTCTGAACAGTTTAGCTCCTGAAAGGGTCCCCTCTTTATGAATTACTGGATCCAAAATATTAATGGAGTGTTGACTGTAAGTCATCACAGATTTAAAGGTAATCTGTGCACAAATTCAAATATTTATGAAATTCCAACAGTTCTGACTCTGTGCCATTGCAAATGCACAGGCAGTCATCAATAAACCACTTCCAAATGACTAAGTTACATTTCCATATATTGTTGTTTTCATTATACATGACTTTTCCTTCAAACTAATCCATGAAAATATTTGCACAGCTAGGGGACATTAGCTGTGCCTTTTTTTGCCAGTAAAAGGGTATCTTCAAATCTAAAATGATTTTATTATTAGCACAGTCTGCAAGTTTAAGTAAAAACTGGTTTGGTGGTTTATCCATAGGGTCTCATTCTTTAAGTGTCTCATTTAGTGCTGCTACACCTTCTTTGTGGGTGATGCTAGTGTAATGGTCTTTAATGTCCAGAGTGACAAGGATACAATGCTCTTCGATTAAATGTTGATCATTCAAAGTGTTTAAAAGTCTGATAGTATCTCTTGCATCTTTTTGAAATGCCAGTGTATTAGTGACCAAAGCTTGGAGGTGGTGGTCCATGTAAACTGAAAGGGCCTCGATGGTTGATCCTTTACTTGCTATGATTGGTCACCCTGGGGGATGATTCTGGTCTTTGTGTATTTTAGGAAGAACATGGAAAACTGGCATTATTGGATGGGGCCTACTCATAGCTTTAGCTTCCCAATCTGTAATGTAATTTTTTTCAACTCCTTCTTCTAATAAGTTTTCAACCAAAGATATTACATCATCTGCAGAGTTACTGGAACATTTGTGATAGTTATCTGATGCATTCAGTTGTCTTAGACACTCAGATATATTATCAGCTTGAACCATTATCACTAATCCCCCTACTTCAGCAACTTTTTTGATAACTATTGAGTGTTAGCCCAGTGAAAGACAATTGGATAATTTGTGTCCAAAAAGACTGACCAATTGTCTTATACAAGATAGAAATGGAATGAGATTACTGGGACAAGTTGAACAACATTTCAAATAAAATACCTACTTTATTTGACCAAGGAGGGTATCCTGTAAATTGAGATATACAATATCTTAGTTGACAAAATTTAGAAAATGTATTGGGGGGGATACTAAGTTTTTCCTGAAAGGGGCCAAAAGAAATAACATCATCATCTGAAGTTGTGGATGTCGAGCCTTTGCCACCGAGGAGCTGAAAATGGTTTATTGTCCATACGAAGGTTGAAATTACCAAATAGAGGCTGATGGATATATAAGACATAAGACAGTTTCAAGTGTCTACTTAACTGGGCATGGGCTTGTAGGGACCAAGAAATTGGAATATGATGAAGACCAAAAGGAAGCCATGCACATGAGAGATAAAATAATGACGAAAGACAAACATGATGTTGAGCATGGAGATCTCTCTCAATCTGTAGCCAGAATGGAATATAACCCTTAAGTTCCCCTTTCCCCCAAGTCAGCCCCAATGGAAGAACTTTGACCCATGCAATGCAAAATAGTATCACAAGAAATTGAGAAGATGCAGGCCTCCATATTTCTGAGTTCAAGTCAGCTTCTCATAAGCTCTCATTGGGGGTCTGTCCTACCACAGAAATTTAGAAATCAAAGAATGAAGCTTCTTAAACTAGGTAGATGGAAGGACTATAATTAACATTCCCACTGGGTACAACAATCTAGGTAAAATATTCATTTTCATAATATTAGCTCTCCACCAGAGCATCAGAGGCAATGCTTTTCACCTTTTTAAATCTTGTTTTATTTGATTTAATAAAGGGTGATGGTTAAGGGCTTTCAAGCAGGTCACATCTCTGACCAATGTTATGCCTAAATAAGTGAGGTAATGAGATTTCCATCGAAGGCCAAGATCCCAAAAAAATCTTGCTTATGTATGTGAGGAGAAACCGGGAATACAACAGTTTTAGTAAGATTCAATTTATACCCAGAAAAGGCACCAAAAAGATGAATCACCCCAAGAACCTAAAACAAAGAGGTCAACGGGTCTGAAAAATGCAAAAGAACATTGTCCACATAAGTAGAGATTTTCCACTCTTGTGTACCTAAAGTACTGTCAACACTACTTATGCCATCTGCAGCTATTGTGGGCAGATTGTATAGGCAGATCATGATTTCCATTTGCCATCCTGGTTAACACCTATGTAATAAGTGCAGCATATAGCATCTATTATATGCTGTTTATTTCCAGCAGTTTGTGACATCAAAGCTCTGAGGGGGGGAAGGTTTAAATGAATTAACAGTAGTTACATGTGTCACTTTTTAATTGCCACTAATTATAGATCAAGTGCAGAGTGCTTTTACATGTGGTTTGTATGCTTGCCCAGCTCATTCACTGCTCATTTACAGTCATTCGCAGTCTATTCTGCAAAGAGTTTAATGATTTTTGGCATTGACATCAAGCAAACTGACATCTAAAAGAAAAGCGATGTCACTGAATAAGAAGTAAAACTCTTGAACAAAATTGACAGCCTGCCTAAGATGAGCCAGAGAGACCTTGCCCAGCATTTCTCTCTGCCTAAGTCCACCATCATAGACCTCCTGTGCCAGAAAGAAAAGATTTTGCAAGACTAGCATCTGAATGTCAACCCTGAACAAAAGAGGAAAAGAGATGGCAAGGACGGGGAAGTCAAGGAAGCACTTCTCAGAAGGTTTGCAAATGCCCATGGTAGAGACACACTAATCAGCAGCCCTCTACTTATTCAAAAAGCAAAACAACTTGCTAAAGCTTTGGGGCACTTGGAATTTAATACATCCAATGGGTGGCTACAAAGATGGAAAGTACAGAACAACATAGGTTTCAGTAGGGCACATGGGGAGAAACAAAATGTTGACTCTGTTGGTGCACAACACTGGCTATCTGATGTTTTGCCAGGATTAATCTCAGCATTCTCCCTCAATGACATTTTTAACTGTGATGAGACAGGTCTTTTTGTTACTGGAACTATGGCTTTCAAATCTGAGGCACTGATGGGGCAGAAGAAAGCGAAAGAGAGAGTCTCCGTGCTAGCATTCTGCAACATGACTGGCACTGAGATATCGCAACTTTTGGTGGTGAGGAAGTCTACTATACCCAGTTCCTTTCATGGGGTAAATCATCTGCCTGTCTTCTACAGCTCAAATAAGTCAGCCTGGATGACCACAAAAATCTTTATGGATTGGATCCTATTGTGGGATTGTGCATTGTGAGGCAGAAAGATTGCAGACATCCTGGAAAATTTCTTTGGACACCTAACAGTGCCTGGCCTCTGTAACACACAGTTGGTGTTCCTCCCCCTGAGCAAAATGTGCATCATACAGCTGCTTGACCAAGGCATAATCTACAACCTTAAGCAGCACTATGTGAGGTCAATGCGGCAACTTGGGCTCGAGGAAATTGACAATGACACTGACACTGTCCCTGGTTCACGACTGACTGCTGCCCAATGTATGAAAATAAATAAACTTATTGGATGCTGTCAGGTTATTAAAAGATGCCTGGGATGCTGTCACACCACTGACTATTCAACAATGTTTTAGAAAAGCTGGGTTTGTGCAGTCAGAAAACCGCAGTGACCACAGGAGGGAACATTGGGAGACGTTCCTCCATCCAGTGATACAGACAATGAAAACATTCCTGCTCCAGAAGGTATGACAAAGGAAGATTTTGACGCAGTGTATCACCTTGGTGATGGAGAGGAGGAGCCATCAGTCGATGACATCATGCAGGTTATGGAGACTACGCATTCCAATGATACTCAGGAGCTGGAAGATGATGACGATGATGAATAGCTGCAAGATGCTAAAGTCACTCACTATAATGGGCAAGTCTGTGTAACATGGATGTGCCCCTTATAAACAGCATAGACTGTAATCCCTCTGATGCGGGGGTTTTAATTAATTTTATGGGTCAGAGGCTTGATGTATGGATTAAAAAGCAAGGAGGAGAGGGGACAACCTTGTTTCATAAATTGGGAAAGAGGTAAAGGGGGCAGAAAGGACTCCATTATGGGCAGTAGGAGAATAATGTAAGATATGTAACCACTTAACAAAGAGTCCAGTGTCCAGTATACTGTATTGACCCAGAATACAAAACAAATATGACCACAAAATCCTACTGAAAGCTTTTTCTGCATCCAAGGAAACCAGAACTGCATTAGTACCAGCCTCCCAGGATGCAGAATCAAATGGAGAATTTTTATAAAATGATCACTTGATGATCTTCTCACCATGATGCCCACTTGCTCTGGCCCTATTAATCCAGATCATATCTTACTCAACCAGGCAGCTAAGACCTCTGCTAAAATCTTCGTATCAGCATTTATAAAAGAGATTGGTCTATAGATGTCTGGTAAGGTGTCATCTTTTCCAGGTTTGGGCAGCAAAACTATGCAAGCCTCAAGAAGGGGAGATTCTTGAAGCTTATGAGTATGTAAAAAATTAAAAAGTTGTGTCAGTAATGGCACAATCTCATCTATAAAGAGTTTCTAAAAACTGGTTGTAAAGCCATCTAGGCCTGGGGCTTTTCAGATGGAATAGAAGAGATAGCCTCTCTGACCTCTTCCTCCTGAATATGGCCTTCCAATCCTCGCTGTTGTGTCATTGTTAAATGGGACAGAAGAACATAGAAACATAGAATTTGATGACAGATAAGGACCGCTTGGCCCACCCAGTCTGCCCATTTCCCTACCTGACAGATAAGCTGCAGATTCTAGTTAATCAACAGCTTACTTCCTCCTGCACCCCACTAGAATTGCCTTATGCCTGTCCCATGCATTCTTGAATTCTCCCACTGTTCCTGACTCCACAACCTCCTCAGGAAGGCTGTTCCATGCATCCACAACTCTCTCTGTGAAAAAATACTTTCTAACATTACCTCTGAGCCGTCCCCCCTCTATCTTCAAATTGTGCTCCCTTGTTCTTGCACATCTCTTCTTCTGAAAGATACTACCCTCTTGTACCTTGTTAATTCCCTTGAGATATTTGAAAGTTTCTATCATGTCTCCCTCCTTTCCTCAAGGATATACATATTAAGCTGCTTTAGTCTCTCCTCATATGTCTTCTGGTGCAGACCTTGCACCATTTTGGTTGCCCTCCTCTGAACAGCCTCCACTCTGTCTATGTCTGTGCGGAGATGGAGTCTCCAGAATTGCACACAGTACTCCAGATGGGGTCTCACTAACTGTCTGTAGAGAGGGATAAAAACTTCCTGTTTTCTACTGGTGATGCCTCTCCCTATGCATCCCAGTATCCCCCCAGCCCTCCTTACTGCCTTCTCACATTACTTGCCCACCTTTAGCTCATCTGATATACTTACTCCTAGGTCTCTTTTGATTTTTGTTGTTGTTATTAACTCACCCTCCCATTGTGTACTCTTCCCCTGGGTTTTTGTTTCCCAGATGCATTACCTTGCACTTCTTTGCATTGAATCTGAGCTTCCACATATTTGACCATTCCTCCAGCCTTGCCAAGTCCCTTTTCATTCTTTCCACCCTACCTTGTGTATCAACCCTGTTGCAGATCTTTGTGTCATCTGCAAAGAGGCATACCTTTCCTTCCAGGTGCTCTCCAATGTCACTTATAAAGATATTAAAGAGGACCGGTCCCAGTACCGAACCCTGCAGTACCCAGCTAGTTACCCTCCTTTCTTCACTGTGGACTCCGTTTACTATTACATTTGCGTCCTGTTGTCCAGCCAGTTTTTTATCCAGGCTACCACCTTGGGACCCACTCCAAGGCTGGCTAACTTGTATATTAATCTTTTGTGTGAGACTGTGTCGAATGCCTTGCTAAAATCTAGGTAGGCCATATCCACAGCCCTTCCCTTGTCTACTACTTTGGTCACCCAGTCAACAAAATCTATTAGGTTCATCTGACATGACCTTCCTGCTGTGAAACCATGCTGCCTTGGGTCCTGTGCCCCACTGGCCTTTAGGTACTCAACAATTCTTTCCTTCAGAAGTGATTCCATCATTTTCCCTACCACTGAAGTCAAACTAACTGGTCTGTAGTTTCCTGCCTCTGCCCTGCTCCCACTTTTGTGAAGTGGAATTACATTTGCCCTCCTCAAGTCCTCAGGTACCACTCCATCCTCCCATGATTTGTTAAAGAGAGTAGTCAGTGGTGTTACTAGTTCTACCCTTAGTTCTTTTAGTATTCTTGGGTGAATCCTATCAGGCCCCATTGCTTTGTCCACCCTCAGTTTCAAGAGTTCTTTCAAAACCCTTTATTCTGTGAATGGACTGGTATCGACCCCTCCTATTCAGAGTTTCCCCCTTGTTTGGTTTAGGCACCTCCCCCTCCTCATCTGTTGTGAATACTGAGCAGAAATATTCATTCAGCATCCCTGCTTTTTCACTGTTACTCTCTGCCCACATTCCCTATCCTTTGTTAAGTCTCTGTATTCCTCCCTTGGTCTTTCTTTGCTTGCTAATGTACCTGTAAAAAGTTTTATCCCCCTTCTTAACAGAGTTGGATATCTTTTCCTCAGTTTGTGCCTTTGCTATTCTGACTGCCTTCCCCTGCCTCCTTCTGCTTTATCTGATAAAGTTCTCTGTCCTGCTCTTTCTGTGTTTCCTTATATTTCCTGAATGCTAACCTTTTTTCCTTAACCGTCCCTGCCAACTCTTTTGAGAACCATAGTGGTTTTTTCCTTTGTTTTGTTTTATTGATTTGCTTTACACAAAGGCTTATTGCCTCTGTGATGGCTGTTCTGATTATTCCCCATTGTTCTTCCACCCCTTCCTCTTGCCCATTTGCTAGTGTATTTCTAAGGCACTCTCTCATTTTCCCAAAGTCAGCTTTCCTAAAGTCCAATACTCTTGTTTTTGTATGGCTTGACTCTATGGCTGTGTTTATTGTGAACCACACTGTTTGGTGGTCACTTGTTCAAAGATGGCTACCCACTTCTAAATCTGAGATCCTTTCTCCTTCCCCATTTGAGAGTACCAGGTCTAAGATAGCTCCCTCCTGAGTGGGTTCCAACACTAGCTGTCTGAGGCATGCCCCTTGTAGGGCATCAGTAATGACCCTGCTCTTGGATGTGCCTGCAGCAAAGGTGCTCCAGTTAACATCTGGCATATTCAGGTCCCCCATCAACAATATCTCCCCTTTTTCTGGCATCCAAACACATCATCCAAAAAATCAGACAATTCCCTAGTCATCTCAACTATGTTAGAATCCTTGGTATACAAGTAAGTGTAATCATCACAAAGTATCATGGTCATATGCTTGAGATTAATAAAAAGATTAGCAGATTATGAATCTTGTAAGGCTTTGGTCCAATGGGCAGGTCATATGTTGCCTAAGGCATAAGGCCAACAGCCAACAGCCAACTAGCTTTCTCCCCTTGCCCACATAAGTGTCTTTAGCACTGACAATAGAGCATTCAGCTAGTTCCAAAAGGTAATTGGAATACTGGGCCCTAACTTGGGAAAGTTGTAGTCGTGTCTTTTATGGTAAAGTAGGAGATAACTGTCTTTCTAACTCCCAAATGTCATGAAGCAAATTAGAGACCTGCATCTCCTGGACCTTCTTATGATTCATGGCCAGTCTAATAAATTCACCTTACCAAGACATTTCAAGGAGACCCACAGACAATCAAAGGCCGTTATCAACTCCAGGTTGTCCTGTACCAATTGTTGGATAAAGGTTCTTATACAGTCAACCAATTTAGAATCTTGAATTAATTGGTTATTTAAGGACCATGAGTAGTCCCCTTTCTACAACTGTTAGAATGTCCAGAACCATCGAGAAGGAAGCGTGTACTGAAAGAACCATAGATTCAGTTTGACAAAAATACAATGTGGGGACTAATTGCTAACTAATTAAAAAGTAATCAATCCTAGAAAATGAACGATGAGGGATAGAATGGAAGGTATATTCATGGTCAGAAAGATGTAAAAGTCTCCAGGGATCTACAAGACCCAGCTGATCAGTCAACTCCAGGAGAGCCTGCTGAGCCTGCAAGAGCCCCACCACAGGTTTGTGCATCCGATCTACCTCATTATTAAATATTAAGTTCCAGTCACCACAAGAATCATAGGCAGGTGAGCATATGGGGCCAGAGCTGTGGCCAACTCAGGGGAAAAAAGCCAGACAATCCACAGTTGGTCCATAAATCAAGCCCAGAGTACCTCTGCATGTCCCAAGTGACCATGCAATAATATAAATCTACCCTCTGATTCACCTACCTCTGTCAAAAAACAAAAGGAAGAGATTTAGCAAATAAAATAACTACTTCCCACTGGTGAAAACTATTCCCAGTACCAAAAACCTGACCTACCCACTCTTTTCTAAATAGGGAAATATTATGTAATGGCATATGACTCTCCTGAAGAAATGCTAAGTATACTTGCAAGTTCTTCAAATGCTTCAATATACTATGATGTCTGGTTTTAGCTTGCCCTCCTTTGATATTCCAGGAAATGGGTTTCCAAGGATTACTAATAGTTAACCCCCAAAAAAGTAATCCCTTATTATATAGGACCCAAAAATAACCACTAACCAATCCAGAATTGCCATAACCCCCCCACTCTAGCTGCCCCCCAAATGACCACAAACAATGAGTAACCATTGAAAACAGTAACAATAAGAGCATGTAACAATAAAAAAGTACTCTTCATGGCCCCCAGAGCCTACTCCTATCCATTCAATCCATGATAGGCTGACAGCTTGGCAGCCCCTTCCAAGTCCACCTAGAAATAGTGATCATCATTGAACATTCAAGCCCCATACCCAAGAAAGCCAACCTTAATCCCTCACAACAAACAAAAACAAATCAACCAAGTAAGAAGGATGGAGTATAAACAACCACCACCACTATGTAGTTGTTATTCTATCTTTTAAGCTCCATATTTATATGGTCTACTGCAGCCCCCCCTCCCCCAACAACCGAGGACCTATACATTAGAAAACTCCACTACTGACTCAATGTAAAAATACAAATAAAAAAAACTAGTAAGTCAAAAAAAGGCACTAATAGTGAGGAACAGCTCTGCCAGCAGATTAAAACAAGGTAGAGCAGCGCTAGAAAATTCAAAAAATGAAGAGAAAAACATTTGGCCATCAGATACAGGCATCAGAGGGGTTAGCTATTTACAAAAAGCCAAACAATCAAACTTGAGGTCAAAGCACTAATTATTGTAATAAGATAAATACAACTTTGACAAGGAATTACTGGCCCACAGCTAGTGTCAAACCAACATATCTAAATGCCCTTTACACAAAGAAGCATTATAGCTTTGCAGCAAGCTAGACAGCTGTTCTTGTGCAAAATAAACACCTCTCATAACTATATAAAAACAAAGGTCAAGTACCCCCACATTTGGCATATTACAACACTCATTATTAATGAAAATATTAATCTTATACCCAATTGTCTGCCAAGTTCTCCCCCCTGACCCCCATTTTATGGACCGTGGAACAAAGTCAAGTAAATAAAATTTTACAAATCGAAAATAAACAATGAATAATCAGACTAGTTAAAATTTACAATAAGGCTAATATTTGCAAAATAACCTGAAGGAACCATAACTATACCACAAAGGCCAAAGAACTGAAAATGGGAAATGGGAAGGAGATGTACTAATTTCTGAAAAATTACAAAAATCCATATGGCATTTAGTCCAGAGAAAACTGTCCACCAATGCTGGGAGAAAATATGTCTAAGTATTCTTCCATATAGAAAATCTTCAAGGCCATTCTGTCAGTCAAAACAACTCCATTCTTTCAACAGATACCATTCTTTAACAGTATGTGACATCATACAGATGGTTGGTTGCCATCTTAATTCCACAGCTAAAAAATTAATAGAACCACCTCCTATTTAATAACTGAAATAATAGACCTTCCATGAACAAATAAGTTCTGCTAGACAGCAAAATCCCAACAGAGGTGGGCAACAGTTCAAATAATGTAACAATGAGCCCAAGGATGCAGGAGGGAGCATGATGACAACAACTATATGGCATACCAAACAATCACTGGAGCCAATATGACTCTTTATGCTTTACAATCCAGATATCAGTATAGCACTACAGCACTAGGTCAGCAGTTAACACTAACCAATAAACTGTCAGAACTGACCCAATATACACAGGTCACATAAAAAAACACTAAAATCCATCATCAAAAAGCACTCCCTCAGAAAGCACTCATTCTACAGAGAAATCAATGACATCGCACCCCAAAAATATAATGTGCATTAACACTGCATACTCTTTGTCAAAACAAACAAATTAGGATATATTAGCGGCAACTCCTTAGCAGCTTGAGCAGCCAGCACAAACCTATTATTGCTGTCTGTAGTGAAAACCTCCAAACAGACTGTATATAACATTAGGTGCTTAATCTGGGCAGCTCATAGCTTAGATTTAATGGCCTGCTCTTTGGTTGTCTTCTGCCTCACCTATAGAGTCAAATCCTGTTCCAGCCAGAGGCAGTGTCCTTCCCATTGCAGAGATTGTAAGGATCTCACTATTTTTAAGACATGCACCCGATCTAAATAAATGAGTAACCTAAAAATCTGAGGTCAGGGCCATTCACCCTGGGCAGGCATTGGACATAGGGCTTGGTGCGTTTATTCCACTATGTAAGTCAAACCATTCAGGGAGGATCCATGATTTTAGTGCAGAATATTTGTAAGAATTCAACAGCATTGGGACCCTCTTCCAATTCAGACAACTGGAGCAGTACTAAGTTATTGTGCCAATTCCTGCCTTTTAAATCCTCTGTTTTCTCATCCTGTCTGGCTACTATTCACCACAGGGAGTCACACACACACGCACACGCACACACACACACACACACACACACACAGTCAAAGTTGGGCTCATCTCAACCTTCCAAACTCTGAAAAATATTGTTTGTGCTAATTAAAGTCCATTTTCTAAATAAATGGGGGGTATCTGATAACTGCAATATAAAATGCAAACACAGAGTCACTGTTCAAAATGTAAACAGGATGCTGATATGAATATGTCACCATTGGCACCCTCACCCTTCTTATTGATTTTCCAAGTGATTCCCCAGTATAAACCTTCCAGGTTAGCCTCTAAGATACAATCTGACCCTGAGACAAAAAACAGCATATGTGCAAAAATGTATACAATGCTGTAACATGACACTGGTGCAAAAATGATTTAGAATACTTGCAGAAAGATACAGTATTTTGCAAACCATACAGGCAAAAGGAAAAAAAAGGAAAACACAATTCATGAAATGGAGATGCTACAATACTTTATGTACAGCAAGAGAACCAAAAAATGTTTGGAGAACTGACGTCACTGTCAGCATACAACATTTCTTAAAATGATCTCTGTAGCATGCATTATTCACTTGCTACAGCTTTTCAAGGCAGTGGTAAACTTTTTCATAGCCATGTATATAGTTCCATGAACAGTGGCTTAGTATTGGTGCCTGAAAATGACACTGGCACAAGTTACCAAAAATAACACCAAGAACTGTGCAGATCAGGACATCTTCATTAGGAATTACTGTCAGCAGTATTTGACCTCTATTTTCCCCATATGTTATGTAATTTGCTGTGCTTGTGATTTAGAAAATGGATGTCTTCAGCTGGAAAGAGAGGAGGAACCAAATGTGTTATATTTCTTACCCTACAAGAGTTACAGTTTGAATAAATATCTTATTTGTTAAACATTTTCCTTGGCAAAAATATTTACATGTTTCTTTGAACATAGGCATTTCCCTTTAAACTGTCAAGGAAGCATGTGGTTTACTCTTGGGAGTAGCAGCTCTGCAAGTTAGCTCTGTAAGGTCTGCTGATTAAAAAGGCTTAAAAAACTCATACCCCTAGTTATTGTCATCCCTTTTGGGATTCCCTTGTTTTGGAAGTTTTTTTTTTTTTAATCTGTCTAGCAATGTTGGAGATTTCTGAAGTGCAACTTGTGGAAAATTCATCGATTGAAGATTTGGGGCTGGGTCCTCTGATAGTAGCTTTGGAGTTGGAACCAGAGCGGCCCAGGCAAAGCAATTCTCTTTCACCACCTCCAGCTCCTGCACCTTTGGAACTGACCACCAAAATATTCTTCAAAGAAGCAGTCTTGGCTCTATTCATAGATTTTTGAGCCTTCAAGCCTGCACAACAGGATCTATCTCAGTGGGTGACTGACACTGAAGTATGGATTAGCTCTGTCGAAGACCGGCAATCAAGGCGAGAGCAAACCAGAACCAACAATGGATGCTGTTGAGGATGTTGTAGAGTCCATGAGAGAATCAAAGCTGGGGCCACAGGAGGAGGAGGAGGAGAAGAAGAAAGAAGTCCCCGATGCCACTGAAGAGAAGCTGGTCACCAGTGTAGATGTGAGAGCAGCCCTCGCTACTCTTTGACGTTCTATAGAACAACGTACAGACATTACTCAAGACTGGGACATCCTGAGCCAAACTGATAAAGACTGGTGCCTTACACCATGACTGCAGGCAAGCAAAGCAAAATCACTGAGTACACAGTAACCCAATAAGCACCTCACTCCCCTCCCTGACCATACAGCACATCTAGCACAAAAAAAATAACGTTTCATTAAAGTTTCAAGTTTTAACCATTCGCACTGAAGCACTTACCTTCCCTCATTACAACTCAGCCCCTATGCAGCACAGCACAGCACTACAGCAAAAAACAAACAAATAAACAAAATATGTACAGTGGTACAGTACACTACTGCGCAATGCAGTGCTGTGTAGTTGTATGTGCTGTACTCAAGGCATTGCACTTTTTTAGACCCACCGGCTACTGTGGACATCAGGAATAGTGGACATTTTCTCATGTCACCAAAGAGTCAGCTATAACCTGCTCCCACTGTATCTCATTTTCAGTTGTGTCCTGCTTTTATACAGTTTTAAATTGTATTTACCCAGGATAGGCCAGCTGAGAGGCAATATAGAAATTTCAGTAGGCTCCCACATTTTTACCCCAAATTTTCAATAGTCTTTATATGATGTTATGATCAAGACAGGTGAAATTTTTTAAAATCCCACATGAAAGGTAATTTCCCAGTGTAGTTGTGAAAAGAAGATTTAGAAGGGATTTGAAAAATGACACATCATTTTCAGAAGGTGGGGCAACACAAGGGATATGTTGAACATTAGGGGTCAAAATCTGCTAAAATAAAGTTATGAGTAAATGTTGGAACAATTCAACATCTCTTAGTAACTTAGTATTTTTTTCACATTTTGACCCCAAGTTTCAGCATAGTCTTTTTATGACACCTCGTTTTATTTCCAAAGTTATTAGCATGTGTTAAAAGATGTCAATGTGTGCTCATACATTTGTTGTTTTTTTAAATATTTTTACCTCACATTTTCAAGATAGACTTCTTATGACCCCATCTCATGAAGAAGGGTGGAAAAATATTTAAATGCTGCACAAGAGGTGATTTCATGCCACAAGTGTGAAAACACATTTTGGCCAGGATTTAAAAAATGACAGCTGTCACATTTATGAGGTGCTGTGAAAAAATGGAACTGTTGAAAATTTGGAGTCAAAATATTGAAAATAACCAAAATTACAAATGTGCCTTGAAAAATGTCAATGTGCACTCTTAACTTGTTTTTATTTATATATATATTTTTATGCCAAATTTTCAAAATAGCCTTCTTACGACCCATCTCATAAACAAGGGTAGAAGAAATGTTCAAATCCTGCCAAAAAGATGATTTCATGCAGTGACAGCAAAATCACCTTGCAGGATAGATTTGCATAATTTTACTTCCCTTGTTCATTAGGTGGAACACCAAATAGGTCATGTTGAAAATTTAGAGAAAAAATATTAAAAAGTGACCAGATTAGAAGGACAGGTTCAAAACCCATTGAAATACATTGAACCGCATGCCTGATTTGCTCAGTTACTTGTCCAGCATTGAAAAGTCAAGATGTGTCTCCAGTCCAAAGAGGATTACAGTGTTGGACCTCTGGTAGGCACGTAAGGGGTATGTGGTGGGTTGGTGGGTGCTGAGTGGGATGGTTGGGTGGGGGAGAGTAAAGGCAGCAGTGAGCTGGCAGCACAGACATTGACAGACAGTTTTATTTTTTAAAGGTGTATAAAAATAAAAAAAAGACTATGAGGGATGTTTTTTAAAATATTTCAGATATCAACACTGGGGATTGCGCCCCCCAGGTTGGTGTTATGTTTGAGGCATCGGGAGTGGGCTCCTGGTACCACGCAGTGAAGATGGATGGGTGGGGGTACTAGTTGACAGCAGGGATTGGGCACCCTGATTTTGGAAAATTAAAAGTGTGGGGGGTGGGGTTCTAAGTGTTGAGTGGTAGGGTTTGGTGGTGGGAAGGTAACAGTGTCAGTGTGCCAGTGGCGACAACAGACATCAATGGATGGTTTTCTTTTCTTACAGTGTGTATAACAATTAAAAAAAGACTAAGATGGACAATTTTCTTTATTTCAGGTAACAGCACTGATGATTGGACACCCAACTTTAGGTGTATGTTTGGTAACACCGGGGTAGGGGGCTCCTGGCGTCACCCAGTGAAAATGGGCGGGTTGAGGGTAATAGCTAGCACCAGGGATTGGGTGCCCCTGTGTCAGACAATTAGGAAGGAGGAAGCAATGGGAGGTGGGAGGGATACTTGGCAGAGGATGGGAGGGATTGCCTTTACATTGGGGAGACCACAGCAGGCTAATCATGATGTTAATCAACTCTGCTTGCTGGGTGTCCTTATGCAGATTAAAGCAAAGAGCTGCCCTATGATTCAGCTGGCGCTTTTCTTTGAACTACACAAAGTTTCCACCCAGTAACATCAGAACAGTGTCATCATCAGCCTTGCTAATGACTGGACTGACACCGTCGAGCCCCTTGCAGGCTGTCCTGCACTGGACCAACAGTGACACATCTCTCAAAACCATCTATCATACTAATACATCTGTACTGTGCAAATGCAAGGGTGGACATAAAAATGATGCCAGCACAACAAAATACACAAATCTACGTCTATACATAAATATGTAAAAATGGAACAGGGACAAAAATGTTTCAGAATGGTACTACCAGACAGTAATTTAGCAAATCACAGGCACAAAGCATTCACTAAATGGGGATGTTACAAAACACTGTACAGAGAAACAGAAGAACCACAATAGGTGGAAAACTGGTGGCAATGTCAGGATTTCTGACAATAGTGCAATATGGTTCCATTAGTAGTGGCTTAGTGCTGGTACCAGTAAACACCATAAGCAAAAGTTAGCAAAATTCAACCACCAGCCACAGAGATCAATAACTACATTATAAATTTCTGGTAGTACTTCAGCTGACCTCCATTTCTCAAGTTGTGATTTAATTTCCTGTGCTAGTGATATAGAACAAGCATTTGTCAATGCCGAATGTTGCTTGCTTCTATGTGCTGTTTAGGAATTTGGAAGTCATTGGAGTGCAAATATTGAAAATTCGTGAACTTACGAGCGTGCGTACGAAGACTGCATAATGCGCCCGATGAAACAGTCATTTTAGGAATTTTTCACCAAATTTCAACATAGCCATTTAAGACTCTGCTCATCAAACAGTGTCACTGTGATTTTCTTAATGTGTCCCATACATTGAGTTAGCACACCGACTGCGCCATTGTCGCTACATGGGCAAGAAACACATTTTGGGCAGGATGTGAAAAATGACAGCTACACTGTTCATAAGGAGGTTGGTAAAATGGCAATGTTGAAAATCTGGAGTGAAAATATTGAAAATTCGCAAACTTACGAGCGTGTGTAGAAACTGCTCAACGCACACTCGTAAAACAGTAATTTTTAGGAATTTTTTCACCAAATTTTCAACACAGCCATTTTAAGACCTCTGCTCATGAACTGTGTCACTGTTATTTTCTTAATATGTCCCATACATTGAGTTTGCACACCGACTGCGCCATTGTGCGCTACATGGGAGAAAACATGTTTTGGGCAGGATGTGAAAAATGACAGCTATACTGCTCATAAGGAGGTATGGTAAAATGGCAATGTTGAAAATCTGGAGTGAAAATATTGAAAATTCACGAACTTATGAGTGTGCATAGGAACTGTGCAATGCATGCTCGTAAAAAACAGTCATGTTTTGAATTTTTTCCACAAATTTTCAAATAGGCTTTTGAGGCCCACCTTATGAACACTGGCAGTGTCATTTTGTTAATCATTCCAGAAAGGTGATTTCTTGCAGTGGCTGCGAAATCAACCTTCGGGCCTGAGTAACACCATGACAGTGACATCATTCATGAGAAGGGGTCCCAAAAACCCCATGTTGAAAATTTGGTGCAAAAATTCCAAAAAACGCCTGAGATATGCAATAAAGTTGAAAAAACCCTATCTATTCCATTATACAGCTTACGGCATTTCCTCAGTTTGCGGTCAGCTTTGAAGAGTGCAGGCGTGTTCCCGGTCCACGAAGATCGTCGCACTGAGGTCCAGAGAATAGTATGGTGTGGGGGGTGTGGGAGGCAGGGTGCACAGTGGGTGGGTGTGGGTTGTGGGAGGGCAGGAGAAGCGCCCGAGGGACAGTTTTTTATTACCAGGTTTTTGTTTTTAATGACGATCGGGATGTTTGCCACACTGGGGTGGGCTCCCAGCGTGGCACAAGGATGGCTGGTGGGGAGCATGGAGCCGACAGGAGATTGGGCACCCCTGTTGGCTATAACACATTTTGCCATGCTGGGGTGGGCTCCCAGCATGGCCTCTGGATGCTTGGGGGAGAAACAGTGGAGCTGATGGGGGATTGGGCACCCCCATCAGTGACAGCATGGGGAGGAGACACTGGAGCTGATGGGGGATTGGGCACCCCCGTTGGCAGTAACATCATTTTGCCACGCTGGGGTGGGCTCCCAGCGTGGCACCTGAATGCTTTGGGGGCATGGAGCCGATGGGATTGGGCACCCCGCCCGGCTGTACAGTGTGGGGAGGGGATGGCATTAGCATGCAGTGTGCGTGTGTGCGTACATGTGTGTGGGGGGAAAGCTCTGCTCACTCAAGCGGAGCTCTCCCTTTCAACTGTATGCCACTGCATTTTCAGCTTGTCATAGACAGCTGCAGCAGTGATTGGGAAACTGGGGCCGCACCTGCAAACACACTGACTGAATTGGAAGACGGGCTGGCACACCTTCGAATACTCGGATGATGGCACTATGTTTCTTGCACATGCGTGCCAGCAACATAAAAATGGATGCATCTGGCTGTAAAAGGAGAGTGAACTAAATATGTTATATTTCTGGCTCTGAAAGAGTTACAAATTTGGCCAATAGTTTATTCGAAATAGATTTTTCTTGGCAATGATATTAAAACATTTCTTTATACATGGATATTCACTTTACAGTTTTAAATCGGTGCATTTTTTTCATTATCTGTGAAATCATCTTAATTTGGGGGTACATCTAATTCAATTACTTCTCAGCATTAAAACTACTATCCCAACTGTTTTGAAAATTGGTCTGCTCTTAGTCTCAAGCATAGATAAGGGCCATGACAATGTTCACAACTCTAAATCCTTAAAGGACTAAGTCTTAAGCTGTCAAAAATAGGGTTTTTGACACAAACAGTAACTCAACCATGTTATACAGGTGCTATCGCAGCAGTGTAGAAAAAAGCAAAGATGTCATAGAGGAGGCAAAAGCAAACACAGAACTAAGGTTAGTAGAGAGGGTCAAACATAATTATAAAAACATTCTTTATATACAGCACATACGACAGAAATGTCAGCCAAAAGATAGCATATAAACAATAAAGTAAGATAGACTGAAAAATCATTAAAGGGGACTTATCAGCAATAACAGCCTCACAAGCGAAATGTGAGGATGATCCTAATTAGCTCTTTGTGTGCAGAAACACATTTTTTTACTTACTGATTACTGCAGTGTAATAAATTGTATCAGGCTAATTCCATTGATTTGTGAGCTGACATTTCCTGTAACCAGATTGCCTTCCAGCTAACATCTGAAGAGGGTTGCAGCAGTGGGAGATTCAATAGCCTGCAGTGAATGTCAGAGTTTTTTATAAACTGTAATCTTCTGTTTGCTGGTCTGCTGTTCTCCTGGGGCTATATACAGTCACAGAGGACTGTACTAAACCCCATGAGCACAGCAGTACCAGCAAACATCTGATTTTAGCTTACAAAATCTTTAACATGCATACTGCAGGCTAATGAATCTCCCAGCTCTGCAGCCCTCCTCTGATGTCAGGTGCAGGGGATTCTGGATTGTCTGGTTACATGAAATGGCATCTTAGAAGTCAACAAAATTAGCCTAATGCATTTGACTACGCTGCAGTAAACAGTAAGTAAAAAAAATGCTTTTATGTGCAAAGTGAAAACTGGGATCAGACTCACACTTGGTGTGAGGCTCTTATTACTGACAGTTCCCCTTTAAGAAAGACAAAGGAAAGGCAGTTATACTAAATAAGTACAGTACTTCATTTCTGTTCCTGTAGTGGAGGAGTAAGGCCCAAGTCCTGACAGCAAGAAGAGATTCAGGGTTAATGTTAGCTATAGTTTAAATAATAATAAACAACTTTATTTTTTATTGCACTTTCAAAAACATAGGCACCTAATAATTTTACAATCAAAAATCAAACATCAATAAACATAAATAATATAAAATCAAAAATATCATCATACCATCCATCAGTTAATCAGTCACTGAATGTCTGGTGCCATAGAAAAGTTTTTAGGGCTTGCTTAAATCCCTCCACAGTTGTGCACTCCCATAACTGATGGGGTAGAGAATTCCAGAGGGTAGGGACCACATACATAAATGCTCTGGCCCCAGAGGATTTCAAATACACCTTTGGAATCTCTAGTAACCCCTCTTCGGCTGAGTGGAGCAATCGCCCAGGGCAATAAGGGACCAGGAGCTCTTTCAGGTAATCTGTGCCAAGTCCGTGCAGGGCTTTAAAAGCCAGCAAACCGACTTTAAAGGTGATCCACCACTGTACTGGCAGCCAGTGCAGTTCATGTAGCACCAGCAAAATATGACAGGACAGAGCCAATCCCATCAAAAGCTGGGCCACCGCATTCTGCACCAGCTGTAAGCTGCGGATTTACACCCCAGGAAGCCCTAGGTAAAGGGAGTTGCAATAATCTAAGCATAGAAACATAGAAACATAGAAGTTGATGGCAGATAAGGACCGCAAGGCCCATCCAGTCTGCCCATTTCTTTTTCTACCTTATAAATGTGCCATCGGCCTTTGCTCTGTCAGTGACCTATCTATTCATAGTCATTTGTATTGCTCCCTTAGCCTATCCATGCCTCTTTGAAGCCCTGCACTGTATTCATAGCCACCACTTCTTGTGGTAAGCCATTCCATGCATCTACACCCTTTCTGTGAAAAAATTTCCTCACATTCCCCCTTAATCGGCCTCCTCTAATCTCATGCTGTGTCCTCTTGTCCTGCTATTTTTCTTATATTTAAACATGTTAGACTCTTTCACCTTGTTTATGCCCATAAGGTGTTTAAATGTCTCGATCATATCACCTCTCTCCTCCTTTGCTCAAGGGTATACATATTGAGCTCCGTTAATCTGCCTCATATGTCTTCTGATGCAGTCCCTGCACCATTTTGGTTGCCCTTCTCTGGACTGCCTCAATTTAGTTAATGTCCTTGTGAAGGTGTGGCCTCCAATACTGCGCAGTACTCCAGATGGAGCCTAACCAATGTCTTGTACAGAGGGATTATTACCTCCTCTTACGACTTGTGATACCTACTAATACACCCTAACACCCCTAGCCTTACCTACTGCTTTAGAGGTCTGCTTGGATGATTTTAGGTCATCAGTGATGATGATGCCCAAGTCTCTTTCTTCCTTTGTGACTGCTAGCAACTCCCCTCCCAGCCTATAAGTGGCTTCAGGGTTTCTCTTCCCTATGTGCATGATTTTGCACTTCTTTGCATTAAATCCCAGTTGCCACTCTTCTGACCATTCTGCTAGTTTAACCAGATCTCTTCTCATTCTGCCCACCCCATCTGGATCATCTACTCTGTTGCAGATTTTGGTGTCATCTGCAAACAGACAAGCCTTACCCTCTAGTCCATCTGCGAGGTCACTAATGAAGATGTTGAATAGGACTGGCCCCAGGACTGATCCCTGAGGTACCCCACTTGTGACTTGCATCTCTTCTGACTGTATACCATTTACCACCACTCTCTGTTTTCTGCCAGTCAACCAGTTTGCCACCCAGTTGACCAACGAGGACACAAAGACATGGACCAAGGTAGGAAGGTCACTAGACAGAACCAGGTGCTTAATCCTGGAGATATTCCTTAGATGATAAAAGGAAGATTTGATGACAGCCGACAACTGCGAATGCAGGGTCAGCCCTTCATCAAAAATTATCCCCAGGTTACGTGCCCGTTCAGAGGTCGGGAGTGATAAGCCACCAAGAAAAAGTCCAGAGGGCGAACCAGCCCCCAACTCCTCTATCCGGCGACCTGGGTCCACAACCAGCACCTCAGTTTTTCTGAGTTCAACTTCAACCAGCTGGAATCCATCCACTTCTGGATTTCTTTGAGACAGCAATTAAAGACCGAGAGAGCTCCATCCTGGTCAGTAGAGGCCAGGATATTTGAAAGGGTTTAATGATCGCTGAACAGGTTAGCAACTCTCTAACACCACTTTGTGGGCCCAATGCAGGGATGGACCACAAAATGCTATATTGAATTCCATGGTTAGCAAGTCACTAACCCATTATCGAATGGCTCTAAAATATGCCAGTACAACTATGCAAAGCAGCTGATAGCACCTTGCATACAGGTGCAATGGCATATTGGCATGTTTTTCAGAGGTGGTAAGATGTTGTCAGTGTTGCACTAATTACTGCCTACCAAAATAAGTCCTTTTGAGCTATACCCCTTAACTACAGAACCCCATTGCCCAAAAACCCACACAGAGGTGATATTTTCAGTATTCCTGCAGTCTAGTGGCCCCCCACCACCAGTACACCCCTGACTATAATAGTGTCATTATCCCTGGTGTCCAGTGGTCCATCTTGCCATCTGCTTCAAATTCCCCTACCTCAATCCAGCATACCACAGGACATACTCCCTCCATGGTGACCAGCACAGATCCTCTGGTCACCTTCATGGACAACCACTAACTGACAGATCCCGGTCGTGTACCTACTGTAATCATAACTGATTACAGTGGGCATGTAATAGGGAACAGTCAGTTGGTTGCCAACCAGGGAAGTGAGCGGAGGGTCTGTGCCGGTCATTATGGAGGAATTCTGACCTGGAGGGGGTAAGTGGTTTGGATAGGGGGATTCAAAGTCGTGGGGTGGAATGGACCATTGGACACCAGGGCTTATGAAACTATTACAGTTGGGGTTGTTTGGGGGCAGGAGGAGACCACTGGACACCAGGGATTATGAAACTATTACAGTCAGAGGTGTTCAGGGAAAGAGGGGACTGCTTGACACCAGGCGTTGTGAAACTATTACACTCAGGGGTGTTTGGGGGCAGGAGAACCTCTAGATGCAAGGGATTATGAAATCATTACAGTCAGAGGTGTTTGGGGTGGGAGGACCATTAGACACCAGGAATTATGCAACTATTACAGTTGCGGGTGTTTGGGGTGTAGGAGGACCACTAGATACCAGGGAATTGGTACTACAGACCAACTGGCTGCCTTGGGGGATAAGACTGCACTAAACCACCAGTGAGACAGCCCTGACAGATGCTGGTGGGGGGGTCACAAACACCATTTGCTCCTGGCTTGTAATGAGGCCCTAATGTGATGCAAATGACCCCAAAATGCCTTGCTAGTGCTATGTAGTCATTTTTATCTTAAAGTACAAATATGGGAGTTTTATTGAGTGGAGCAAATACCATTGGTGAGCACTAACAGCCTGACTGTGATCAGAGTCCCCATAGCATACTATTGGCCACATATCTCCTGTGGTCAGTGGGTGGCATGGGGTGTGCAATCACAATCCAGTTAGTGACTGGCTGGTATATTGGAACATGTCTTTAACAATCACAAAGTGCAACAGCAGGTTCCATGATACCATTGGTTTGCTCCAAGTACGTATTAGCGCCTGGAACAAATATTCAGATCTGTGAAAATTCTGGCCAGGTTACATAACTAGGTAGAGAGTCTTAAAGCATCTGCTGGGCCTGGACATAGGCATGTCCCTAGGGCCAGATAACTACCCCTGACTGGGTAGTAAGGGAGACAAGACAGACCCTGGTAGCCCACTTGGCAGACTTATTTAATCTGCCAATGTCACCAGGCAAAATGTCAATGGGCTGGAGGTTAGTGAACCTTGTCTCTCTGTATAGGAATATATAGAGGGGGAAATCTGTGAGAAAAACAGCCAGTAAGCCTGATGTCAATAGTGAGCAAGTTGCTGGAGTTAAATATAAAGGAACAGATGGTGGATTTTCAAGAAGAAAACAATGTTATGGACAGGCATCAATATGGCTTCTTGAGAGAAAGGTCATGTCAAACAAACTTGATTGATTTTTTTTTCATCTCAGTGACACATGTGGTAGCTAGAAGAAAGGCAGCAGACATTCCTTGCCAAAACTTCAGCAGGGCCTTTGATTCACTGCCACGCAAAAGGCTTACACAAAATGTAGGGGACTTTGGTCTAGGGAGAGGGTTAATAAGGTGGTCTGTAACCTGGTTGACATACAGGATTCAGAGAGGGGTCCAGAATTGCAGATTTTCTGATACTGGGGGGAGGGCACAAGTGGAGTGCAACAGGGGTGTATCCAGTCTAAATATATATAAGTGACATTGGGGTGAGGTTACAAGGTAAACTGAGTCAGTTCACAGATGGCACAAAACTCTGTGAGACACTGGACAGTGATGAAGGGAACAGCGGCATGAAAAGGGATGTGGAAACTGGAGCAATGGTCCAGACCTTGAAATTTGAAGCTCAAACCAAAAAAATGGAAAGTGATGCACATTGGGAACAAAATTTCACAGATGAACTATTGCAAAAATGGAATCATGGCAGAGCACTCAAAGCGGGAAATGAACCTAGAGGTGACAATAAACAACAGCTTAAACGCCTCCTCCCAATTTAATATGACATATGGGAAATCTAACAGGATGCTGGGATGCATCAAGCAGGGTTTCACTTGTTGAGGCAAAGAGTTGATACTACCACTGTATACATCACTGTTTAGATCAGATCACACCTGGAAAACTGCTTGCAGCTATGGAACCCATATCTGATAAAGAACAGGGAAGGGTTGGTGACTATTTAGTGGAGGGCTACAAAAATGATCCTGGTGTAAGACTCACAAAGAAAGATCAGAAAGCCTAAACATGTACTCTCTGGAGAACAACAGCGAAAGGGGAGATATGATAGAAAGACACACATACAGTGCATTCATAGAAATAATAGGGTGAACTTCACAAAGTTTAAAGTTACTGAACAGTACAACTGCTAAGGAGCACAGTCTTAAATTGGAAGAGGCGAAATTCAGAAAGGATGTCAGAATATTATTCAAGGAGCAGGTGGTGGATTATTAGAACTGTCTTCCCAGCAATGTGGTTAGTGCTGGGACTATCTTGAAGTTCAAAATCCAGTGGGGCATTTTTAGGACTGGGTGAAATTTATCTTCCACCAGTGGAATTTTGGCAAAATGTTGATTTTGCATCCATGAAATTTCACAAAATGTCTCTAAAAATGTCATGAAATGTTGCCAAAATCATGATTTTGATTATTTCCAAATAACGTAAACAATAGTTGTCTAAATTGCACCATATTTGGTAAAGTGGATGTGTCAATGCCCCTACAGAAGTGTACCAAGTTTCAAATCTCTATCTTTAAAGATGTCTGCAATATAAGCATCCAAACTTCCAGCAATTTTAAAATTACAGTTAACTACATAATAATAATAATCTTTATTGGTAGAGTGCAATACACTCGTATCAAAGCTCTTTAACAGTAAATGAGCATCAAAAATGTATTAAGACCATAAATAATTAAAATTCAATTAATAACACACAGAATCATATTCATATCAGCTTGAGGAGAATGCAAGATTAAATAAATGAGTCTTCAATGCAGCTTTGAAGCTCTTCACAGTCAGGCACTCCTGAACCCAATGAGGTAGAGAATTCCACAGGGTAGGGGCTGCAAAAGCAAATGCTCGGGCCTCAGATGTCTTCAGCTGAACCCTGGGAATCTCTAGCAATCCCTCATTGGTGGAGTGGTCAGGAGGGGCAGTAGGGGTGAAGAAGCTCTTGCACTCTTGCAGGTAGTATGGTCCCAATCCATGTAGGGCTTTGTAGGTCAGCAGTAGATTTACAGGGTAATGTTGTCCAACTGGTTGATTGATTCGATTACTTGGGGATTACATTGGATTCACAATTTTCTATGTAGATCATGTTAATCTATTAATTAAGAAGGTTCATCAGAGGCTGGGGATGTTGTTTAGGCTGAGAGCCTTTCTTGTCCCAGAAACAAAGAAGTTAGTTGCACATTGTCTGTTATTAAGTTTACTGGATTACGGATTGTTGATTTACTTGGGCACAAATGAAAGGATGTTACAGAAATTTAGGACAATGTATCATGGTATTTTATGATTTATGACAGGTCTATCATATAAAACTCATTATTGTGTTCTTTCTAGGGAAGCAAATTGTCCCTTGTTTTCAGATCGAATAAAAATCAAATTGGGTCTTTTTGCATACAAGGTCACCCTTGGTATGTTGCCACCCCCCATTCTTGACCTCTTTACCAGTGTTAAAAATTAAAAAAACACCAGGTTTCAGAATAAGGAATTGTTCAGTATCCCATTATATAGGAAAGTAATAGGTTAAAAATCTGTTATCTACAGGGCCTTTATGTTATTTAATAGTATTCCTTCAAATGTAATTAACTCTAGGATTGTTAGGATTTTTTAAGAAAACGTTGGTACAATGGCTATCTGTTAAATCCGAGTGCAATTGTTTCCAGTAAAATAGGATAGATTGTCGTAATTGTTATAGTTATTATTTATATGTATTTTGCATTGTATTTTGTCTTGTAATGTATTTTATATGATGTATATGTTTTATGTAAACTTGTTGCTTGTGAAAACGGGCAATTTGCTCATCTTGCTTACAAGTATAAAAAATAAATGAAATGAAACTGACCTTGATGGTGATCTACCACTGAACTGGCAGCCAATGCAGCTCATGCAGCACAGGTGTAATATGACTAGATTGAGAAAGCCCAGTTAGTAACCTGGCTGCAAAAGGCAGATATCAACCCCCAAGAGCCCTAGGTACAGGGCATTACAATAATCCAGACGGGGAGTTCACAAAGGCATGGACCAGAGCTGGAAGATCATCAGGCAGAACTAGGTGTTTAATCTGGGTGATATTCCTCAAATGATAGAATGAGGTCTTGACAACAGATGACACCTGAGCTTTCAGGGTCAGCCCCTCATCAAAAATAATGCCCAGACTCTGCACACATTCAGAGGTCCTCAGCTGGCAGCCCCCAGTCACCAGTCCAGATGCCTGCCTAGCTGAAGACCCCTCTACTCAATGACTCAGGTCCACAACCAAAACCTCAGTCTTGTCATAATTCAGCTTCAACCAGTTGCCACTCACTCAGTCCTGGATCCCGGATAGGCAGTTGTTAAATACCTAGACTGCTGTATCCTGTTCAGGTACAAAGGACATGTACAGCTGAGTATCATCTTCATAGCAGTGAAAACACAGTCTGTACTGCCTTATACTGTCCCCCAGTGGCAACATGTACACCGCAGACAACATGGGTGACAGCACAGAGCCCTGGGATCTCACATGGCAGGGAGAATGCATTGGAGGAATAAATCCCCAACACTACTCTCTGAAACCTGCCAGTGAAGAAGGACTGAAACCATCTGAGGATTGTACCTGACAGTCCGCAGATCAACCACAGGTGCTCTAGCAGTATTCCATGGTCCACGGTGTCAAATGCCACGGAGATATCAAGGAGGACCAAGATGAAATGGCTCCTCAGATATCTCTCTCTCTCTATAAGGAGGTCATTGAGCACCCTAACAAGAGCAGTCTCAGTACTATGCCTCTTCCTTAATTCTGACTGGAAGGGATCATGGATGTCATGGATGGCAAGATGATCATCCAGCTGCAGCACAACCACCTTCTCAATAACCTTATCCACAAAGGGAAGATTAGAGACAGGCCTGTAGTTGGCAAGACAATCCAGGTCAAGAGAAGGTTTCTTAAGGAGGGAAGTCACCACCTCCTCCTTCATGGAGTCTGGAAACTCCCTGGTCTCTAATGAACACTAGACAATCTCAGCTAGGACAGGGCTGATGACCTCAGCACATCACACAAGGAAATGGGTTGGGCCCGGGTCCAAACCACAGCAGGTCGACTGCATACTCTGGATGACCCTCATGACTTCCAAGATTGCCACCTGATCAAAAGCCAACCAACCAGACTGAGGCATTGTGACCTCCCACCAGTCACCGCCACCCCAATTGGAGTAGGCTGAGCTGATCTCTGACCTGATGTCGGCAATCTTATCTGCAAAGAAGTGAGCAAACTCATCACATTTCTCTTGTAGCAAGGCTCTCCATTACAGCAGAGAGGCTGGATTGCATAGTCTGTCCACTGTTTAGAAGAGCTGAGCAGGTTGGTTCCATGCAGCAGTAATCTCCCTGGACAGGAACTCTGCCTTCTTATGGGAGATCACTGATTGATAGTCCGAATAATGTGCCATCAATCTAAGCTTGTCAGCATCAAGGTCAAATTTCTGTCAGTGATGCTCCAACCTTTGCCCAGCCCTCCTCATCTCCCTCAAGGCTCCATCAAACCATGGGGACCAAGGAAGAAGGGAGAGGGGGCAAACATGGACTGGAGCTATGGAACCCAGAGCTGCCACCACAGCCTTATTATAGACCTGCAGTAGATTCTCTGGGTCTAAGCTTGCACTCAGAAATCCCAATAGGTCCAGTACCACCATCAGGCCATCTGGGGTCACACCCCTTGTTGGGTGTACCGGACCATCTCCAAAGGGGCAGGCCTATAGTGGGGTGCCTGGAAATTGAACCTGATAGTGCAATCGTCAGACCTTCTGACCAGTTCCACCACCAGGTCAGTGCCCTCCATACCCAGTAGGAAGACCAGGTCCAATGAGAGACCCAGATTATGGGTTACAGAGGAAACCACCTGTGTGAAGCCCAATGAATTCATCAGCTGGAGGAGGTCTTGCCCAAAATGTGAGAGTTCATCATCGATCCAGGCATTGAAGTATCCCAGCACCATCACTCTGGGGGACTCCAACACCGTGTCTACAATGAAGTCCACAACTTCCTACAAAAATTGCCTCCCATCCCGGGGTGGACAGTAAGTGAGAAGAATTTGCACCCCCCACCTGCACCCAAGATACACTCAAAGGATTGGGTCTCCCACACCAGTACATCTACCAGGCTCAACTCCATTCTAAAACAAATAGCAACACCCCCGCCCCTACGATCCAATCTCAGGCAGTGTATCACCAAGAACCAGGCCAGTACCGCAGCCTCAAGAATTGGGCCAGCATTCGCATCCAGCCAGGTCTCAGTGATGCACACCAGGTCCAATGACCCAACAAGATTGACAATCACTGTTCTTAATGGACCTGGCATTGCACAACACCGCCTGGATTGGATGGGACTCCAAGACCGACTGTAAAGCCTGCCCACTCAAGGTGGAGCCCTTGGGTATGGGGACATAAACTTAAAGCGTTTGTCCAAACTGCACCAAATTAGGTATACTGACTGTACTAATGCTTATACATAAGTGTACCAAGTGTCAGATTTCTAGCTTTAAAGGTGACTGAGTTATAAGCCTCCACACTTTTGGAAATTTTTAAATTACATTTTGCAATTATGTAAACTGCTGCATTTTAAGCCCCTATAAGTTTAAAGCTAGAGGATAAAATATCACCAATGTTGTTATGATCATTGACCCTAAATATTAGACTTTAATGCAACCCCCAAGGCTGAGCATCAAATTATCATGCTGCCATGCTGACAACCCAGGTTCAGAAGTGAGCCCGGGAAGTCATGTCGCAAGGAATGTCATGGCTAAAACTTACAATTTACATAACTAGTACTTCTCTATTAGCAGTTTCTATTACTCTACCAAGAAAGCAAGCATTTAAGTTTCCAATGATCTATCTCCAAAGGTGGTTAAGTTGTAAGCATAGAAATAGTTTCAGAAATGTTCACATGAATAGTAAATTGCCAGGTTTTGAGCCCATAAAACTTCTCCACCCTTCATCCAGATGCTATGAAGCTTGGCATACTTTTAGGGATCAAACTGGATAATATCTAGGCCAAATTGTAGACATCCAGCTGCAAAACAGATAGAGTTATAGCCAATTAAAGAATTTCAGAAAATTCAAAAATAAGTTAAAAAATTTAATGAAATTTCATGGAATTTTGTGAAAATTCCATGAATTCAGAATTTCCTAATTTTGCCAAGCTCTAGATCTTTCCAAGGGGGTGATTAGGAGTAAAAGTAATGCAGTTGAGTATGACACAGCAGAGAAAAACAATGTAGGATAAGCAGGGAAAACAACAGATTTTAATTATTTTCTGGCCCTTAACAATCCGGGTATCTATGACATTTGAGAATGAGTGTGAGGGGAAGAATTGGGAAATGTAGTTGGGACACAATTTCAGAAAGTAGTGGGGATACAGAATTTCAGAATGTGTCAGAAACATGCAATTTTGGAATGTGTAAAGGAAGTGCTATTTGAGAACAAAGCGAGAATGCACAGTTTCAGAATACAGAAGAGACATGCAGTTTCCTAATGTAGTGGGGATACACAATACAGAATATGACAAGGATTATTTATTTTATATTATTTAATAAAAGATCAACAAGTAAGAGTCTAAAGATGAGCTGATGCTGACGTTGAGTTTAATGGAATTGTTGAAAACTAGCACTTTTAAAACTGCTTGGGGAGGTGGAAGTTTTTTGGGTTCCCCTTGGCTCTTTGGCACTTTGACAAAATGACATACCAGTTATGGCTCCATAGTTTTCTAAAACTCTTGCTGCAACAAGTGAGGGAGTTAGGTGTGGGAACAAACATTTCAGATGTACTTAAGAAGCAGGGATTTTAGAATACTGGGGGAGGTGGATGATGAGGACTGAGTGGGAGGGAGGAATGCTAAACCAGAGATGAAGGAGCCTGAACAAAAAGGCACACCACCCATCCAATGTTACAGCCCTGGAATAAGACAGACTGAATATTTGAAAGCCAATGGTGATGTGCAGTTTGAGAACATATTGAGAATAAGCTATTTTAGCATGCAGTGGAAGTATGCAATTTTAGAATGGGGCAGGGATATGTGATTTCTGGATGTAGCAAGAATACACAATTTTGAAATCTATTAGAAATACAAAACTAAAATGCAGCATGGATGGACACTGTCAGAACCTAGCAAAAATGTGTAATTCCAGAATCTGTAAAAAACTACCATTTTGGGATGGGACAGGGATGTTTAATTTTGGAATGCAGTGGGGGAGCACAATTTTGAAATGTGATCAGGATGCATGTTTTTAATGCAGCAGGGTCACTCTGTTTTAAAATATTATTTATTTAGTTATTTATAATAATAATATTAATCTTTATTTCACATAAGCGCCTTTCAAAGTACCAAGGCGCTTTACAAAAGGTTAAAACAACAGTAATAAAATCAATAAATACAATCCAAAACAGTAACAGAAATCTGATGAGGTTCATTATTCAGTGCCATCAAGGGCCTGGCACCATAAAAAAGTCTTTAATGCCTGTTTAAAGCCTCCCACCATCATGCACTCCCACAGCCGATGGGGTAGAGAATTCCAGAGAGTAGGTGTCATGTACATAAATGCACAGGCTCCAGAAGACTTCAAAGACACCCTCAGAATCTCCAGAAACCCCTCGTTGGCTGAACTGAGCTATTGCTCAGGGCAATAGGGAACAAGAAGCTCTTTGAAGTAGTCAGGGCTGACTACATGTAGGGCTTTTGTAAGTCAGTAACCCAACTTCAAAGGTGATCCACCACCGAATAGGCAACCAGTGCAGAGTGCGCAGCACGGGGTGATATGAGAACTTTGAGAAGTCCCCATCAACAATCTTGCTGTGGCATTCTGCACTAGCTGCAAGTGATGGATATCAACCCCAGGAAGCCCTAAGTAAAGAGAACTACAGTAATCAAGGCGCAAGGTCACAAAGGCATGAAGCAGTGTAGGTAGATCACTGGATGGAACAGGATGCTTGATCATGGCAATGTTCCTAAGATGGTAAAAGGATGACTTGATGACTGCCGACACCTGAGATCATAAAATCAGCCCATTGTCAAGCACCACCCCCAGGTCCCGCACCTGTTCAAAGGTAAGGATCTGGGAGCCCCCTAGATAAATTACAGAGGGTTGACCAGTCCTCAACCCGTCTATCTGGTGACCCGGGTCCACAATCATCACCTCGGTCTTTCCCGCATTCAACTTTAGCCAGCTCGAATTCATCCAGTCCTGAATTTCAGCAAGGCAGTTGTTAAATACCAAGAGTGCACTATCCTGGTCAGGTGCAAAAGACAGGTAGACCTGGGTATCAGCATAGCAGTGAAACCTCAGCTCATACTGTCTTACAATATCTCCAAGGGGCAGCATTTATGCATTGATTGATTGACTAGTTAAGCACACTAGACAATTAAAATGCTTATTTTCAGGTGCAATCCAGGAGAGTTATCTAGTAAAAGTAATGTGAAAATCAAAGTCACTGATTTATGGAGACTGAAATAATGAAGTTCTGTTTTCAAGATTTGAAATTCCAAGATTAATACTTGTGATTGCTAGTCTAATTTCTAGGTTTTATTAGGATTCTACTTTCAATCTTTGAGAGAGTGTGTATTAAAAATTACAATAAAAGGAGTATTAATATACAGCAAATTTAATAAAGCAAAATTAAAATAATACAGGTAGTAATTAAGAAAAAAATAATTCTACAGCTCTACTGATCTTATATAATATGCCAAATGAGTCTTTTTTAAATTAAAGACTAGCTTTTTAGCAGAGAGCCAGGGCTGAATAAAGTAGAAGTCCACATTCAGTTGGGAGCTGACGGACACAATATCATTAGAAATAGATAACAGCACAGATCATCAGCATAAAGGGTGGAACTATAGTGTGCTGCGTGATCGGTAGGTCATTTATAAACAGAGAAAATAGGCCCAGAATGGAACCCTGGGTGACACCCAACTAGCCAGGGGTAAGCTTAGAGAGGGTCCTGCTAAACTTATTAATTTGTTGTCTACCCTGCAGGAAGTCTGAGAATAGTGATTTGGAAAACTGGAAACATTCGCTTCATGGATTAATTTGCAAATTCACCTCATTTTGCAAAGTTAATCCACCTTGCAAAATCCAACTTCCCAGTAAACTGATAACTCCATGAAATGCTAAGTTGGCAACTTCACCGATGAAGTTTGGCACAGAGATGAAGTTTGCAATGTATTGTGGGGGTGGAGGTCACATGTTGTTAAAACAAGCTGCATGCCACAAGGAGGCTGTCTTCAGTGAATTCTTCTGAAGACAGAAGAGGAAAGAAGTCTGTGTATGCTCATCTGAGAAAAAAAACTTTCAAAATATATCTCAAAACCGAGCTTTTTGAATCCAAATTGCTCGCAAATTGATCTAGAGGGTTGTGTGCTGCTAGATTTGTGGGCTTTTTTTGTTTATTTTTTCCCTGATTATTTTCTTTAAAGCAGTGGTTTCTGTTTTGTCAGTCTAAGCAGTGGTGTAGGGCAGGGTTGGTGTATTGTAAGGCAAGGTAGCCCAGAAAGATCCAGAGCTTTTTTTTCTAAGCAGGAGATTTTTGTTATGTTTTGGTTTTCTTGCTCTTTGTTGTTAATCATTTTTGATCTGTACTGTAGTAATTTCTAATTTTTATTTCTGTGGTTTAGTTTGGTGTGTTTAAGTAAAGTATTTTGTCAGTGTCTTTCTATAGCAGTTTTAGTTTTTTTAATTATATTTTTCTTAAAGTGACAGTGTTCTGTCACGTTTTGTTATACTTAATATAAAATTACCCATTACCCCTGTTGTTTTAATCCCTGTTCTGTTTAAAAACCAAAAAAAAAGAACTTTTTCAGTTGTTCTTAGTAGTAGTTTTTCAGAAGGCATCCTTAGGATGGCAGAGAAAGGGGAGCTATTGCTGATGGGTGACCTGAATATGCCAGATGTTAACTGAAGCACCTTTGCCACAGCCACATCCAAGAGCAGGGCCATTTTCAAGGCCTTACAGGGGACATGTCTCAGACAGCTAGTTTTGGAACCCACTCTGGAGGGAGTAGTCTTAGACCTGGTACTCTCAAATGGGGATGGAGAGAGGATCTCTGATCTTGAAGTGGGTAGCCATCTGGAAACAAGTGACCACCAAACAGTGTGGTTCACAATAAATAGCTGTAGAGTCAAGCCATACAAAAGTGAAGGTACTGGACTTCAGGAGGGCTGATTGTGTGAAGCAAATAAAAAAATCAAAATGAAAGAAAAAAACACTATGGTTCTCAAAAGAAGTGTCGGGGAAGGTTAGGGAGAAAAAAATAGCTTTCAGGAAGTATACGGAAACACAGAAGGAGCAGGGCAGAGAACTGTACCAGTTAAAACAGAAGGAAGCAGGGAAGGCAGTCAGAATAGCAAAGGCCCAAACCGAGGAAAATATAGCAAACTCAGTTAAGAAGGAGGATAAAACCTTTTATAGGTACATTAGGGTGCAAAGAACAACTAAGGCAGGGATACTGAGGCTGAATAAAGAGGACAGTGGTTGGGAAGAAAGGGACAGTGAAAAAGCAGGGATACTGAATGAATACTTCTGCTCAGTATTCACAAAGGAAGAGCAGGGGGAGGTACCTAATCCAGTCAGTAGAAGCACTCTGGATAAGGTGGTTAATATCAGTCCTTTCACAAAAGAAAGGTTTCTGAAAGAACTCCTAAAACTGAAGGTGGATAAAGCAATGGGGTCTGATGGGATTCACTCCAGAATTTGTTTGATTTCTATCTGCAAAATCAAACAAAGGGGCAGAGTACACTGCAGAGCAGGACACTGCAGCACAGGAGTTAGCACAACAAAACTCGCCCAGAACAGGAACCAAAACAAAAAAAAGCAAAAAGGAAATCCAAAGAACTTCTGATCATAGGAGACTCCATAATTCAGGGAGTCAATACCTATCTCCAGCCAGGGGTAATGGTCAGATGTCTCCCAGGTACATCAGTGTGGAGAGACACTGGCCACAGTGCTAAAATTGTTCAGAAACCAGGAGAAAACATTGACGTCCTGGTACACATAGGGACTAATGATCTCACCAGCAGGTCAGTTGTGGAGACCAAGGAACACCTGACCAGGCTGTTTGACAAACTATCATCCATTTCATCCGGCATCTCTTTCTCTGAGATCCAGCCAGTCTGGGAGAGGGGGGAAGATGGTCAGAAGGTCAGAGAAGGGGAGATAGGGGAGCTAAATATGTGGCTCAAGGGCTGGTGCCAGGAAAAAGGACACAAATTTGTAGGGAACTGGCAACAGTTTTGGGGCAAAAGTTCTTTAAATTTGATGGACTGCATCTGACTAAGGAGGGAGTCAGTGCATTGGGGCAGAAGTTTGATGTCTTTGCAGAATATTTAAACTAGCAAATGGGGAGAGAGGTGCAGCACCCCATACATCGAATGGGAAGAACACCCTTCCCCCCTCAGCTAGTGGTCAAATAGGAGTTCAGCATATTTGCAGTTCATCTGTATCACCAGGTGAGGAAAAAGGTCCAGCTCCCCATACGATGCACAGGGGAAACACCAGACCTCACCCAACAACTAACACACCGAAATCTGGTCAATGAAAAATCACGTACACAAATGCTCGCAGTCTGGGAAACAAGATCCCAGACCTGCAGGCAATAATGACAGAGGCTAAACTGGACATAGTAGCAATTAGCGAGACGTGGTTTGCCAGTAACCACAATTGGGAGACTTCAGTACCTGGCTATGTACTGTTCAGAAGAGACCGAGGTGCAAAAAGGGGGGGGGGGTGGAGTGACCTTGTATGTCAATGAAAATATCAAAGCTACAGAAATTCAGAATACACATAAGGAGCCAGAAGAACTGTGGCTCACCCTGGAAACAGGAAATGGGACAGCCATAAGAACTGGGGTTGTCTACAGGCCCCCAGACCAGGGGAAAGACATAGACACATTATTGTTAGAAGATATACAAAACATGACAGCTAAAGGGGAGGTTCTGATAATGGGAGACTTCAACATGCCAGATGCAGAGTGGTCAATACCAGCAGAAACATCTGCCAGAACTAGACATATGGTGGATTCCCTGCAGGGGGAGGGCCTCAAACAACTGGTACAACAACCCACAAGAGATAGGGCTATCCTAGATGTAGTACTGACTAACAGGGAAAGGATCACAGATCTCCAGGTAGAAGGTCACCTGGGGGCCAGTGACCATTGCATGGAATGGTTCAATTTGACCACTAGAACTAAATCATCCCATTCTAAGGCAAAAATATGGGACTTCAGAGGAGCTGACTTTGATAAGATGGCCAACAGAGTTAAGCTAGCCCTGGCAAAAAGAAATACAGGTGAGGAGGTACAGGCAAAGTGGGCAAGCATTAAAGGATGCAATACTTGAAGCAACATCCCATTGTGTTAGAGAGAAAAGGAAGTGCAAAAGAAGAAGGAAACCACTTTGGTTCTCAAAATTAGTAGCAGAAAAGGTCAGAGCCAAAAGGCTGGCCTTCAGGAAATATAAGGGAATGCAGCAGGATGAAGATAGGGAGGCATACAAAACATCCCTAAGGGAAGCAGGGAAAGCAGTAAGACAGGCAAAGGCCCAAACCGAGGAAACACTAGCACAAACAATAAAAGAAGGGGACAAGACTTTCTATAGATACATTAGTGAAAGGAGAAAGTCCAGACGAGGTATTGCTAAGATCAAAGAAGATAAGGGGGCATGTAAGGAGGAAGACCATGTAAAAGCATGTATCCTAAATAGATACTTCTGCTCAGTATTTATTGAAGAGAAGGTAGGACAGGGCCCACAGCTCAGCACCATGGACACGGGAGGAGGGAGGTGAGCACTAGTCCCTTCACAAAAGATAGGGTCCTACAAGAGCTCGATAAGCTCAGAGTGGACAAGGCAATGGGACCTGATGGCATACATCCCAGGGTACTAAAGGAGCTAAGGGTGGAACTAGCAGAGCCATTAGCAGAACTGTTTAGTGAGTCTCTGAGCACAGGAGAGGTCCCAGAAGACTGGAGAAGGGCTCATGTGATCCCATTGCACAAGAGTGGTAGCAGGGAGGAGGTAAGGAACTACAGACCAGTCAGTCTTACCTCAGTAGTGGGCAATATTATGGAGGCACTCCTTAAGGAAAGGATAGTGCAACACCTGGAATCCATAGGAGCACAGGATCCAAGACAGGATGGGTTTACAAAAGGAAGGTCCTATCAAACTAATCTCATAGATTTCTTTGACTGGGTAACCAGAGTGGTGGACCAAGGGGGAGCAGTTGATATCACCTACCTTGACTTCAGCAAAGCTTTCGACACTGTTCCACATAGAAGATTGATTAATAAGCCGGGTAGGCTCGGGGTGGCTCAGAAGTTGGTCAACTGGGTGGCAAACTGGTTGACAGGCAGAAAACAGAGAGTGGTGGTAAACGGTATACAGTCAGAAGAGATGCAAGTCACAAGCGGGGTACCTCAGAGATCAGTCCTGGGGCCAGTCCTCTTCAATATCTTCATCCGTGACATTGCAGATGGACTGGAGAGTAAGGTTTGTCTGTTTGCAGATGACACCAAGATCTGCAACAGAGTAGATGATCAGGATGGGGTGGGCAGAATGAGAAGAGATCTGGATAAACTAGCAAAAAAGTCGGAATCATAGGAGCTGGGTTTGTAAAATTTTTGGTGGGGCCTAGGGGTCAGGGGTCAAGGTCATCCCCCTTGTCCAGGGGTCATAGGTCAACCACATAGGGTCTAGGGGTCAGGGTTCAAGGCCCCCATCCCATGGGCTAGGATTCAGAAGTAAACCCACCACCACCAGGGGTACATGGGAGCAGAGCACCTTGTATCATAACATGGGGTCTGGGGGTTAAGCCCCTGGCCTCAGGTATGGGAAAAGAATTGAAACAGTATTTAAAAGGCTTGTTTTTAAACTTTAACAGGAGGACTTTTTTTGAGGGGGGATGGAGGCATTTGGGGATTTGATTTCCCAAAGAAACCTGATATTTGGTTTGCTGCTGTGTGTGACTGTTAATAAATATTATACTTACCATGTGATGTCTTCTTTCTTCCTTAGGGACAGGGATCAGAGGAACATGTTCCTCTCTATAAGGGGAGAGATCAGAGGGAGGGTCGGTGGATACTGCCACACACCAACAACACATTCACTACTATACGGGAGGAGGCTTGAAGGGGAAAGCATCAACTGTACACCAGGGAAGGAGTACTGTGTAATGTGCGACTCTGTCAGGCACACTCCCTCCACCAAGTGCTACAATTGCAAAGTGAAGCATGCATGTTTACCAGCATCAAAAACATGATGCAGCAATAGCATCCTAATACATCCACAGTATGAATGCAGCATATACATTTCATAGGTAACCTCAGCGACCAGAAAGCTTTAATAATTGCCTGTGGTCAGTGGAGGTTATCTTTAATGACATAAAAAGGTCTGAGAAAACCAGAAATATACTAAGCATGATCATAGATACCATGTCAGAAATATATCATGATTTCTTTGCAAGTGCACTTATACTGCCACAGTTAGAGTATCAGTAAGGTAACCGGCCTTTTGTTCCAAAATACACCATTCTGTTCCTGAACAAACCACACATCCTCTATTTCACAACAATTCTGTTAAATGCATTTTCAGTTTACAACTTGTAAATGAATTTAAGTAGGTTGTATAAATGTGATATAAGCTCAGATGCTTGCCTTTGAAGGAACATACATTAACATTAGCCACACTGTCACAAATAAGTTGGAAGACCATAAATCTGGAGACGTACACAGTATGTAACTAAGAGAATAAGTAGGAATGTGAACATATTCAGTAAAAGTTTACAGATTTAAAACAAATATAGTTAGCTGACATGACACTACCCAGTGACCTCCCAACCCCCTGAAGCCTAACCGCCCAAGCAAATTCCCGAAAAAATAAAACATTAAGTGCCCATGCCCACACAGACACTTACTATGATGGTCATCCTAAAACTTCACCAGCTCGCCTGGCAGCATACCAAGCCCTGCTGCATGGTACAATCTTGTGTTGGTGTGCATTAACTTGACACACTACTCTCTCACATGCTTCATGAGCAAGCAGTGGGTTGTCGCACACTAAGATGAGAGGGCACCGCACTGCGGCCACCAAGTTGCCTAGTTACAGCAGCAGAGTTTATGAGGGGGACTGTGACTGTCAGTAAGTGCAGGCACTTTACTTACAAACAAGTATTTTCATACAAAAAGCCTAATCGGGTAGTCAGGCTTCAGGAGGTGGGGAATGGGAAGCATCACTTATGTCATTAACATCGATCCTTCCCCAGTCCCCACTCAGCCACCAGCCAGCAGAATTGCCAGAGCCAGGAGGCCCCCCCAGGGTTTGGACTGGTACTACATGTCTGTGCACATCAGTGATGTGCCACTGGGGTGGTAGTCTGTCACCCTGGAACCTCCCCTCCTGATTTTCCAGAACTCCAGAGTGGGTGCTTGGGACCATGAGCCAGACTGTGTCAACTTTCCAGTCCCACCACGACCACCACCTCAGTGCAACTTTGGAGACTATTGCTCATCACCACAGGGGTTAAATACAGAGGAGCACCCTGGAACTCAGTTCCTGACTTCAACCACCACACCTCTTGACTTACATATTTTATGACACAGTTGACACTTAAAGGAAAACTGCGCTTAACCTGTAAGTCTTTTTTCCCCCAATAGAAGCTGCTGTTTGTGTACTGGATAAAATTATGCTACTATTTCATCTTTGCATGCCATTCCGTAACCTCAGTGGGTGTTTCTGATTTACATGGTGTTAAGTGCCCCCGCCATTTTATAACTGTATGATGTAGCTGATGTCCCACTCAGCCACTGAGTTGGTTCTATAAAACAGGAAAGCATTGTGCCAAGAACAGAAGAGTGAAACAGGGACAGAAAGTACATTATACAGTTTAAAAATGTTTCTTAACAGCAACATGTAAATCGTAAACACCCAAAAGGATAACTAAAAATCCTGGATAGCTGAAGAAATAACAGAATTTGAAGAAATATTTGGAAACAACCTCTAGGAAAAATGACTTACATATTCAGTGTTGCAGCGCAGTTATCCTTCACAACAAGGCAGCACTCAAGCAGCATGACTGGATGAATGTACACCAAAGTCTCCATCTCCAGCCCCCGTGCTGAACCATCCAGCAGCAAATGCCATGGGAGGGTAATGTGAAACACAGCATCCCCCCAAAGAAAAATACCCACATCTTCTGTTGCCACCATGACATTGACTTGTACAATTAAATAGTATGGAGTAAGTGTCAGGTACACACACACACCACATGCAGAGCCAGGATGAGAGAGAAGGTGATGATCAGCCAGGTTCTCTCTTCCCTTGCCCCTAAACCCCCACATCAATCATCAGGAAAATCCCAATTAAGAGCTGTAAAAGCATGTGCATGTGTGACGACAAGAAGGTAGTCTAGAAATGTAATGCTCCCCTGTTATAACACAACTGGCTGTGATATACTGTGTATCCTTCAGGATCATGAAAAACTGTGTGGCCCAGCAGTGTCCCAACTTGGCCCCCAAACTTACACTGTGGCCTATCACCAGACATGCTCCCATAATAACACAATATACAAGGCCTGCTGAAACACCTACACAGCAGATAAGGATAACACTGCAAGTCAGGGACATACCTTGTTTGGTCACAAGGATCACAATCATTGATTAATTTCTATTTCCTCCCCTCTAGGTTCTGCCCCACACCCCCAGATGTCAAAATACACAATAGTTCAGTTGCTTTGCTTTGGCTGGAGCTGGAGACTGTCTGGGAGACTGGGCACCCCATTAACCAGTTACCACTGAAGAAAGTCCAAAACAGAGCAGGAAACACCAGATTTTGTTGTTATCTGTAGGCTAGTAGAAGAGACAGTAGACATGAGAGAATCCCCCCCACCCCAAACACTCCAAGTCCCTCACATCAAGTCACTCACACATCATTTCTGAGCACAGTGCACCCCCTTCCAGGCTACTCTATGTTTAGCAGAGGTGGGGAGAGACAGAGTGCGACATAAATGGAGTCAGTACTGCATTTCACTGCATACCCATATACGCCATTATCACCAGGTAGGTAGGTTACAGACAGAGAGTTGGAGAGTCGATCTATGTGCCATGGCCATGTCTAAAGAAAGTATAAAGTACTGCATCTTGCCGCGAGAGATACTTCATATATAATTTTTTAGACATGCCCATGGCCACATAGAAGACCAGGGGTCAAAATTTCTGCAGTCACTAGCCAGCAGGGCTAGTGACTGTGAAAACACACCGGCCCAACAGACACACATTTCCAGTGCCACAGTTGAGTCCAAGCAATCCAAGAGCCATTATACACAATAAACCTGCTTTTCAGTAGCCACAGATCCACATAACAAAAGTGAAGTAGTAAGACCCCTAGAAATAACTCTGCTGGCAGCTGTTGCTTTTTCATGCTTCCCTGTGCACTTTAATGAGAAATGTGGCTACCTATTTTTTGTTTTACTTTCTCATTATGCTATAATGGTCATACTCTCCACCTGGCCTTTTTAACCCCTCTCAGGTCACATTTTTGGTAAAATGTATGTCAACGTTGAGCAATAGAGATTTTGTAGGGGGGGGTGTTAAGCAGAAGAATATGACATGGGGATGAGGTGGGGGCACAAATGTTGTGCCCCCGACCCCACCTCATCACCACACCATCTTCTCCCGACTCCCAGGTAGCTTACCCCCCCCATCCCTTTCGAAATCTCTGTTGTTCAACACTGACAAGCATTTTACAAAAAAAATGTAAGGTTGTACAGTTTTCAGCCCAACACAAATATCACTGAACTATTTTTTTTCCTTCTGAATAGCATGCATCCCACTGGGAACAAGTCTGTAATGTTGAATTATAGCTTTAAGTGGATTCCCAAAATTTTGGTCACAATCTGAAACATGTGAAAGACTCAATTTCGATTCATTTTGGGCAAAAAACCCTGAATCCCAATTCATAAATTGGGTATTCACTTGGCAGGAGATACATATTTCACATCACATATAAAACACATAAGCCCACGACCTTTAGTTAAATTTTGCAGTTTGTTTTATGCCCCACGAGGCTGACAGCTGGAAAAAAATATTCTTCATTCCTTATTGCTAATAAGCATTTTTTCTTTTCCCCTCTGGTATTTTCAAGGAAGTGATACACAATACATTTAATTATGGCAGTGGCAATAATTTGTTAGCTGAATAGGAGATCAGGCAGATGCAAAACAATGATCTGATTAGGGCTATGATCACACTGGCAGGAAAGGTACAGGTCCCTCATATTTCAGAAACTAAGTACTTGTAGTACATGTGTTGCTGCTTACTCCCATGACAGGGCATTTACGATGGGAACAGAGAGCTAGCCTACCGGCTAGCTTGCTAACTGACTTTCTGAAGGCATCAGCAAGACAGTTAGCAAGCTAGCCAGTAGGCTAGCTCTCGGTTCCTGCCTGAAGCTTCCCAGGGCCCAACCAGGCTGTTCCCCCATGCATCAGACACTGCAGAGCTACCAGAGCCAGAGACACAGTTCACTCCCCCCCATGGCCCCATCACAGAGCAGTCAGTACTACTAGTCATAGATTGCTGGCGGTGCCAGAGACATTTTTGTCAATCACCTGCTGGACTCAACATCTGACCCTCCCACCCCCTCCACATCTTACCTGGTTTGCTGTGCTGTCCAGGCCTTAACTGGGGGGGCGGTGAGGTATTTTACCACTTGGTGCTGCCTGCTGCTGCGTTGGTGGCCTGCTGGCTAATACTCCTGACTCGCGTTCATCTCTCTGATGTGCTGCTGCTGCTGGGCTCACTCTCTGGCCTGCTGCTGTCTAGCCTTTGCTGGCTGGCTTGGTTGTTGCTTTTGCTGCTCTGCTCTCTGTCACCTGTGCACAGATGCTACACCTGCTGCCTGGACCGAAGGACCCCACCCAATGACCCGGTCCTCTCTCATTTGTTACTGCTGGCCTGGCTGCTCGACGATGACTGCGCACTGGCACTGCGTCAACCGGTCCCAACTCCCACTCCCTGCCCAGCTCCAGGCCCTCCCTCTCCCTCCTCACTCAACAATTAAGAGTCGACTCCTGTCCTCTCCGGCACTAGCGCTGAGCCTGTTGGTGTTCCAGAGTTACTCCCGGCTGACTCCTGACCCCCACTGCATGCATTGGACTGGTCTTTGGCTGGGTGGCTCACTGGCGCTGGCTGCTGGTGTGTTGGGCCTGCTGCCTGCTTCATTGTTCTTCCCCTGCCTTGGCTCAGCTAGCTCCTCTCTCCAGACTGGCTTCTCTCTCCTGGCTGGACCTGGACCATGATGACCACCTCCCTCTCTGGCTCTTCATCTCTCATTTGTGTAGTCTACTCTCCCCGCCGCATGAAACCATCGCTAGCTCGCTCGCTCACCTCGTCGCACAACAAAATCACCTCAACTCTCAATGCACGCATGAGTGTTGGATACTATCACACCCAAAAAATAAGCCTTCCCCCAGTCAATCACAATGCGGCAACCTGAAAAATGCCATTGGACCACCAATGATTTTCCAGGGGGTGACAAACCAAGCCGAGAAAGTGCCAATTTTAAATAATGATGCCAGCTTGAAAAAAAATGCTTTGCCAGCCCAATTAAAAACTGGGGGGGGGGGGAGACGCAGTTGCAGTCACAGTCACCAGCACAGCGGGAAACCATAACCATGTGGAAAAAAAAAAAAAATGTATGATGCACAAAAATATTGCTGGGGCTCAGCCCAGATCACAAAATATTGCTGGGGCCCATGCCTCACGGGCCCATACAACCCGGCGCCTACAGTCGGAATAGTGGCAACTGGGGTTTATTGCAAAGAAGTGCAAGATCATGCACATAGGGAAGAGAAACCCTGAAGCCACCTATAGGCTGGGAGGGGAGTTGCTGGCAGTCACCAGGGAAGAAGAGAAATGGGCATCATCATCACTGGTGACCTGAAATCATCCAAGCAGACCACTAAATCAGTAGGTAAGGCTAGGGGGATTTTAGGGTGTATTAGTAGGGGTATCACAAGTCATAAGAGGTTGGTAATAATCCCTTTTTACAAGACACTGGTTAGGCCCCATCTGAAGTACTGTGTGCAGTACTGGAGGCCACACCTTCACAAGGACATTAACCAAATTGAGGCAGTCCAGAGAAGGGCAACCAAAATGGTGCAGGGACTGCATCAGAAAACATATGAGGACAGATTAACGGAGCTCAACATGTAAACCCTAGAGCAAAGGAGGGAGAGAGGTGATATGATTGAAACATTCAAACACTTTAAGGGCATTAACAAGATGAAAGAGTCTAACATGTTTCAGTATAAGAAAAATAGCAGGACAAGAGGACACAGCAAAAGATTAGTGGGAGGCTGATTAAGGGGTAATGTGAGTAAGTTCTTTTTCACAGAAAAAGTGGTGGATGCATGGAATGGCCTACCTCAGGAAGTGGTGGATATGAATACAGTGCAGGGCTTAAAACAGACATGGGATAGGCATAAGGGAGCAATACAGATGAGCATGAATAGATAGGCCATTGACAGAGCAAAGGCTGATAGCACATTTATAAGGTAGAAAAAGAAATGGGCAGACTGGATGGGCCTTGCAGTCCTTATCTGCCATCAACTTCTATGTTTCTATGTTAAAAGAACTAAGGGGAGAACTAGTAACACCACTGACTACCCTTCTTAATAAATTATGGGAGGATGGTGTGGTACCTAAGGACTGGAGGAGGGTGGATGTGACTCCCCTTCACAAAAGTGGGAGCAAGATAAAGGCAGCAAACTAATGACCTGTCAGTTTGACCTCGGTGGTAGGGAAAATGATGGAAGCACTTCTGAAGGAAAGAATTGTTGAGTACCTAGAGGCCAGCGGGGCACAGGACCCAAGGCAGCATGGATTCATAGCAGGAAGGTCATGTCAGATGAATCTAATTGATTTCTTTGACTGGGTGACCAAAGTAGTAGACCAAGGAGGGGCTGTGGACATGGCCTACCTAGACCTTAGCAAGGCATTTGACACAGTCCCACACAAAAGATTAATAAACAAATTAGCCAGCCTAGGAGTGGGTCCCAGGATGGTAGCCTGGGTAAAACATTGGCTGGACAACAGAACACAGAGGATAATAGTAGATGGAGCCCACAGTGAAGAAAAGGGGGTTACTAGTGGGAGTGGGTCCTAGGGTGGTAGCCTGGGTGACAAATTAGTTGGTCAACAGGATGAAGAGGGTAATAGTAAACAGAGCACACTCTGCAGAAAGGCAAGTTACTAGTGGGGTACCACAGGGTTCAGTACTGGGGCTGGTTCTTTTTAATGTCTTTATAAATGACATTGCAGAGGGACTGGAAGAAAAAGTATATCTCTCTGCAGATGACACAGAGATCTGCAACAGGGTTGATACACAAGGTGGGGTGGAAAGGATGAGAAGGGACTTAGCAAGGTTGGAGGAATGGTCAAATGTATGGCAGCTTAGATTCAATGCAAAGAAGTGCAAAGTAATGCACCTGGGAAACAAAAACCCAGGGGAAGAGTACACAATGGGGGTGAGATACTGACAACAACAAAAATGGAAAGGGACCTGGGGATAGTTATATCAGATGACCTAAAGGTGGGCAAGCAATGTGAAAAGGCAGTAAGGAGGGCTGGGGGGATACTGGGATGCATAAGGAGAGGCATCACCAGTAGAAAACAGGAAGTTGTTCAGACAGTTGGTAAGACCACATCTGGAGTAGTGCATGCAGTTTTGGAGACCCCATCTCCACAAAGACATAGACAGGGTGGAGGCTGTCCAGAGGAGGGCAACCAAAATGGCTCAAGGTCTGCACCAGAAGACGTATGAAGAAAGACTAAAGGAGCTTAATATGTATAGCCTCGAGGAAAGGAGGGAGAGGAGGGTCATGATAGAAACTTTCAAGTACCTGAAGGGAATCAACAAAGTCCAAGAGGGTAGCATCTTTCAGAAAAAGAGATGAGTAAGAACAAGGGAACACAATTTGAAGATAGATGGGTGACGGCTCAGAGGAAACGTGAGGAAGTATTTCTTCACAGAGAAGGTTGTAGATGCATGGAACAGCCTTCCTGAGGAGGTCATTGAGTCAAAAATAGTGGGGGAATTCAAGAATGCATGGTACAGACATAAATCAGTTCTAGTGGGGGGTAGGAAGAAGTAGGCTGTTGGTTAACTAGGATCTGCAGCTTATCCATTAGGTAGGGAAATGGGCAGACTAGGTGGGCCAAGCGGTCCTTATCTGCCATCAAATTCTATGTTTCTGTGCTTATCCCTCGCATCTATGCTTATCCCTGATTCCCTGGGGGAGGGGGGTGCTGTCTGCTCCTGGTGCTTATTTGTACTGCAGGCTTTCTTTACATTTTGTAATTTTTGATCCCTAATCAAGTTACAATTAGTATACAAGAATGACCGGGAAGAGATGCTCTACTAAAGGGAGAGGTGCCGGGGAGGCAGCAAAGAAGTGTTCAAAATCTGTGGGTCAAAATAATGCTGCAGTTATACAAAACTACAGTGGCGTGAAAAAGTATTTGCCCCCTTCCTGATTTTCTCTATTATTGCATATTTGTCACACTGGATGTTTTCAGGTCTTTAGACAAAATATAATATTAGATAAAGGGAACCTGAGTGAACAACTAACACTTTTTTTTTTACTTATTTCATTTATTTAATAAAAAAAGTTAACCAACACCACGGGCACTGTGTGAAAAGTAATTGCCCCTAGTTAAATCAACCCAATTAAAGGGATAATTAGAGTCAGCTGATTGAACACAGCCAGCTTGATTACAGCCAGCCCTGCTCAATATAAATCTCACTTATTTTGACCCTTACCATCAGAGTCACGTTGCCAGCACAAAGATTCAACAAGCACATTATGCCATGATCAAAGGAAGTTCCTGAAAAGATCAGAAAAATTTGTTGCCCTCTATCAGTCTGGAAAGGGTTACAAAGCTATTTCTAAGGCTCTGGGACTCCATCGAACCACAGTGAGAGCCATAATCTCCAAATGGAGAACACTTGAACAGTAGTGAATCTTCCCAGGAGTGGCGGCTGCCAAAATTACTCCAAGGGCGCAGCGAAATCATTCAGGAAGTCTCAAAGGATCCTAAAACAACATCCAAAGAACTGCAGGCTTCTCTTGCCTCAGCTAAGGTCAGTGTTCACGACTCCACAATCAGAAAGAGACTGGGCAAAATGGCTTCATGTGAGAGTAGCAAGGTGGAAACCATCATAACCAAGAAGAACATAAATGCTCGTCTCTCATTTGCCAAGAAGCACCTGGATGATCCCAAGCCTTTTGGGAAAATGTTCTATGGACAGATGAGTCCAAAGTGGAACTTTTGGATGACATGGATCCCATAACATCTCGCAAAAGCAAACACAGCATTCCACAGTAAGAACACCATACCAACAGTCAAACATGGTGGTGGTAGTGTGATGGTGTGGGGATGCTTGCTGCCTAAGGACCTGGATGACTTGCCATAATTAAAGGAACCATGAATTCTGCTCTGTAGCAGAAAATTCTTAAGGAGAATGTCCGGTCATCCTTCCGTCAGCTGAAGCTGAAGGTAGTTGGACCATGCAGCAAGACAATGATCCAAAACACAAAAAGCAAGTCCACATCAGAATGGCTAAAAAGAAGTAAAATTAAAGTTTTGGAGTGGCCTAGTCAAAGTCCAGACTTAAACCCAATAGAGATGCTGTGGCAGGATCCGAAACGAGCAGGTCATGCTCGAAAACCTACCAAATATTACTGAATTAAAGCAGTTCTATGCGAGGAAGAGTGGGTTAAAATTCCTCCACAGCGATGTGAAAGACTGATATTGAATTATAGGAAGTGTTTGGTTGCAGTCATTGCAGCTAAATGTGGCATAACCAGTTATTAAGTGTAAGGGGGCAATTACTTTTTCACACAGTGCCAGTTGGTGTTGGTTAACTTTTTTTCATTAAATAAGTGAAATTAAAAAAAAAAACAAGTGTTATTTGTTCACTCAGGTTCCCTTTATCTAATATTACATTTTCTCTAAAGACCTGAAAACATCCAGTGTGACAAATATGCAATAATAGAGAAAATCAGGAAGGGGGCAAATACTTTTTCACGCCACTGTATGTCTGTGGCAATGTGTTTTATGGGCTCTGGGGTTGGTAGTAGTGACGGAGTAGTGCACAGTGGTGGCATTAGTCTAACCAAATTTTTCTCTGCCACATCTGTGGCAGCCATGCTTGTGGGGAATATGGTAGGTAACAAGAGAAGTAGCAGTAAACAAAAAGAGAACATGTTTATTGTGTCGGTTGCAAGTGACCACACTAACACTAACCCTAATATCTCATAGCATTTTACTGCAACTTTAACAATCCAGAACTCCACCAGTCTTTGGATTTAAGGGGCATGCTATACATCCAAACAAGGGTCTCAATGTGTACTACAATAGTAACATACAATACCCCTGGAAAATTTCATGGGGTATGTAGAACACCCCAAAGTCGCCTCCCAACTTGACCATGGTGCCGAATCCACAATTTTAGTCAGATGATCATAAAAAATGAACCAAATATGCAACTCCTCTTGGACTACAATCATATCAAGTTTCAAACAAATTTGTTATGCCTAAAAATCCCAAAAGGAGTAGTTGGTGGAAGTCATTTTGACCCAACTTCACCTTTGTGTACCCCTAGGAGACATTACAGGTGAAGTTACAAGGTGAAGTTACCAGTAGTGAATTTCCTATTAAATAGAAAAACTTTGCAAAATGATTCACAGAGGCAAATTTGGCAACTTCACCTTAACTTTGCCTGCAAATTAAAACTTCACAGCATCTCTGTTTGAGAACCAGGCTACAGCATGGGCAGACAAACCCAGGGAGTGGAGCTTGGCACGAAGTAAATTAAGGTCAACCATATCAAAGGATTTAAAGAGGGCAACAAAGATTGCAACGGTAGGCTTGCGATGATCAATGACAGCCATGATGTTCAGAGATGTCTTTAGCAAGAGCAAGGACGGTACTATGACCTTTTCAGAAGCCATGTTGCTCTGGGGCAAGATGATCATAGCTACACAGATAGTCTGTTATTTGTGAGGCCACTACCTTCTCTGGAAATTTACTAATAACAGATAGGATTGCAGCAAAGTGTAATTTTCCATAAGCTTCAGGTCACCTTGTTTGAATACAGGGACAACTCTGAACACAGTCTATATGTCAGGAATAACCCCTAAAAGCAGGAATAAGTTGAAAATATAGGAGATGGGTAGCACATTGAAGGAGGCATCTAGACGTGCAAGTTTGGGCTCCATGTTGTCAGAGCCAGCACTAGTATGGGGGGAAGCTACCCAGAAGTCTCCTAGTGTAACTTACTGTAACAGTTCTGAATAAGAAGGGGAGGATGGACAGGGGAGGGTCTGGTGAATCCAGTACAGCAGGATATGAAAACTAAGAGGTAAGGGAAGTCAGGTTGGAAAACTGCCTGTAGAATGCATTCACAATCAGTGGAGTATTATTACAATTGACCCCACCCAAGAGGAGGTTGTTAGTGTTCTAAGAATGTGAGCCCCCAACCACACTTTTGATATTGCAATAGAAACTCTGGGGGTCCCTAGCAGACGTAAGGAGAATGGAGTTGCAAAGGGGAATGGGAGCTCAAAAGGCACTTTGTGCTGGGGAGCGGCTGCTGATAAAAAAAGAAAAGTGGTCTGCAACAGGTTCTGAACCAAATGGTAGTGTGCTGAGACACTATTCTGAAATGCAAGGACACTCCGCTAGAATGTCAGCACATAGGCAATGTGAGATGTGGATGGAGCCATGTAGTAGCAGCAAGTCACACAATTGTACATGGCAGTCTGATTTAAACTTCAGGGTATAGTTCCACTTTTCTTATTTTAAAACCTGTTTTTTTGTAGCTGCATGTGAGTAGCTTCTTGTTACCTTAGCCTTTGCATTCAATAGGAACCAGTGTGTGAAAGGAGTGATGCAGAACTCCAGCAAGAGCATAGCCAGTGAGTAAACTGAAGCATATCATCTGCATTTCAGGACAGCATCTCAACACACTATCATTTGGTTCAGAACCTGTTGAAACCTGCCTGTTTATATCACCGGCCACTCCCCAGCACTAAGTGCCTAAAGAACTCCCTTTCCCCCTTTGTGTCTGAGACTACAAAATATGTGAGCATTTTCAGTAGCACTTTATAAGAGTGACCCAAAATGAGTGACTAGAAATATAGCAACTAATTTTGGATGCTTTTATGGTGGTCTACCCTGCAGAATAGTGAGCATATGGGAAAGCGAATATGGGGCAGGGCGAACGGAAGGGAGAATAGCAAGGGGAATGGAAGGGACAGGGAAGGGGTTTTCAGGGACTTGAGTACCTGCTGCTGTTGAGTTAGCCATGTGGCGTAGTGGTGTGGGAGGCTACCTCTGGCAGAGCAGGTACTGGGTTTGGGACCGGTGCGAGTTGCATTTTGCCACAGCTGCAAGCACTTAAATTTTTTTAAATCCAGATTTTTCCCTCCTGACATGCACCCTACTGGAGTTGAGAATCAATTAGGTGGGAAAGAGGGGTGCTGCCCCTCGAGAAAAACATTTTATTTAGTGTATATTGCTGATTTGCTTTTCGGTGATATACACTAACCATAATAGTGATTGCTGTTTTGCATTCACTATTATGACATGGAACCACATTTTCCCATATATGATATGTGATTTGATAGAAGATTTTTCTTTGCAAATTGAGTTTACTGTGGACTGATTTTTATGACATTGAGGATCAAGACATTGCTGCATTTATTTTATTCTGCTATAAGAATTCATGGGTTCATAGTTCATAGGATATTACAGGTCAGAAGCCAAATGGCCATAGTATCTCATCCCATTCTATCCAAGTACTGTAGGAGAATTTATTTGTTTCCATATGTTTATCTAATGAGACCTTGAGTGACCCCAAGTTCTCACTTAGTACAACACCCTTTGGTAGTTTGTTCCAAACACTAACAACTCTCTGATTTAAGCAGTTTGATCTTTGATTGGTCCTAAAGTTTTCACCCTTAAGTTAAAGTGGATGGAATCTACCTACTCTCTTTGTTTCTGTGTTTGATAATCCTATACATTCCCATAGGTCCCCACTTTGAAAAGCTTTGTATGTTAGGCACAGGTCCCCTGCTAAGTCTCCTATACTTTAAAGAGTATAGGTTTAAGTCTTTTAGTCTGTCCCCATAATTCATTCTGCTTGTTTGTGTAATCCTTTTTGTTGCTTTTCTTTGTATCTTCTCCAGGATTTTAACATCCTTCTTTTTTGCTGGTGCCCAAAACTGCACACAGTACTCAAGACATGGCCTTACCGATGATGTATACAGGCATACCTCTCAAACTCTTACTTCATGAATCAGGGACAAAGCTTAAAAAAAATCAAGGACATTGACCCCAAATCAGGGACACATCTTAAAAATTGATACTATCCTCTCAGAAAGCTGATAGAATGAGAGAATTTATGTTAAGATGCATTTTCTGAAGAAGAACAAGTCTATAACGTTAATGTATGACATTATTTTGTGATTTTACCCCCCACTGTTCTGTGACAAAAAATGCAACTTTTACAAGGGACAACGGAAAATTTTGAGGCAAAATCAGGGACAGTTGAGAGGTATGTAGGGGCAGTATCACTTGTTTATCTCTACTTTTTATATTTCACAAGGTACAGCCAAATATTTTATTTCCTATACCTGCAGCTTTTTGGCAATGCTCTGATGAGGACAGATTTTGTGAAATTGTTATACCTAGATCTCGTTCATGGTTAGTAACTGGTATGTCCTTGCTATATAGTGTATAGTTTGTGTATCTGTTCCTTTTCCCTATGTGCATTATTTTGCACTTGTCCAGGTTAAGTTGTAATTTATTGCATTTTATCCATGCTCCCACCTGGCTGATTTCATTTTGTAAGTTATTTATAGATGTTTCATTATTTACTAAGGCTCCTATTTTAATGTCGTCTGCAAACTTGCTGTGCCAACTATTAGATGTTGTCTGTATTGGTGAAATATAAAGACTAAAAAGAATCTGGCCCAGTTCCAATCTCTTCAGCACTCTGCTTGTGATTTTGCGCCATGATGATACATGACCTGCCACATTCACCCTTTGTCTCCCAACATCTAACCAGGAGTTTATCCATCTGATAAGATAGGAATTAAACTGAAATTGTTGTAACTAGCCGGCCTGGTGGCACTGAGGGCTGAGGTGCTGGATGCCTTACCTCATGCTACACCGTGATATGGGTTCGAATGACCTTGGGTCACTGGGGTGCCAGCATGGGGAGGGTGGGAGCAGGATTGAGCGATGGATCTCCTTTCCTGGGAAGGGTGGGTCACCTGCCGTAGTTACGCTGTCACTGGATGGAGGTCCTCTGATAGGTGCAGGTGGCAATGGTGTGACCGGTAGGGTGGGGGGCATGCCACAAGGTGTGCGTACAGGTGCCTCCACATGTAAGCATCACATCGGGGATGTGCGGGAGTGGGACTAAAAGGGAAAAAGCCAAAAAGTATGTACGGGAAAAAAAATATTCTTGTAACCTAGATATTAGAGGCCTATGGGGCAAGGGGTCAAATGCCTTTGAAAGGACCATGTAAAATGCATCAACCAGTAGTCCCTCATCTACTGCACTACTATAGGGTTGAAGAAATGTAATAGGCTTGTTAAATATGACCTTCCCTCTCTAAAGTCATGCTGGTTAACATCTGCTTTCCCTATTTTGCTTAGATGATCATTTATTGCTTCCTTTACTATACTTTCCAGCATCTTACTAACTACTGATGTGATACTTATGGGTCTGTAATATTTGCATTCTCCTCTATTTCCCTGTTTGTGAAGTGGTGTGACATTAGTAACTTTCCTTGCTTTTGGGACTACTCCCTCTTTTAATGATGAATTAAATATTGATGTTAAAGGACCAGTTAATTGTTCTCCCAGTTCTTTTAAAAGGGCAGGGTGGAAAACGTCTGGGCCTTGTGATCTGTTTGGGTTTAGATTCAAAAGTAATGCATTTATCTGTGTTTCAGTTACATATATTGACACTTTAGTTTCATTTATTTCTATATTAGAAAATGGGCTTCATGAAACCCAAGCTTTGATTGGCTGAGCCCCTCGGCAAGGTGGACATCTATCAGTCAATAGAGCCCACATCAAAAATAGAGCCTGTTTGCGGTGCCCCATTTCTCAATGGATCCTTGGGCACCCCGAATGTTCAGATGCGACAACCACCATTTCTTCCCCACTCACCAAGCTAGCTGAAAAATAGCAGCTGGGCCCTTCTCCTCTTCCAATCCAAAGATGAGCAAAAAAGTACTTGTTTGCACAGCAAATAGCAGTGGGCACCCTAAGCTGCTTTCCAGATGCAAAAGTGTAACCTGAATTAAGTAGCAGAGAGCATTATCTCTGGCACCACTTACTGAGCATGAGAACAGCAGTTGTTTTATTTTCCGCATCGCAGATGGACGCCCATCTGCGTACGGAAAACAAAGAAAATACCGCTCTTCTCCTGCTCCATAGTGATATCGTAGATACTGCTGTCTTGTTACTTAATACAGTGACCACTTTTGCAACCGAAAAGCATGTCAGTTGAAAGGGAATTTTCTTGTTCTCGATCGCCCTGTCACTGCTCAATGAATGTAATTTCAAAAGGAACAACAAATCCCAAATGAATCTCGTTAACATAAAAGAAACATCAGAAACCCCGAGTGATTAACTCATGTCTGGGGTAATTAGTATACAAATGCCAGCTTCCCCACTAAATAATGAAAATATAAAGTAGAGCCTTTTGAAATAGTATTAAATAAAATACAGATGAGACACATTTAAAAAAAATGAATTAAGAAAAGAAAGAAGCTGTCAGTTCACCTAACTTGCGGTCAACAGCGCGGCTTTCTGAACATCAGCGCACCTCTCATCAGCAGCTAAACAAGTGTTTGCTGTCACTGTATGTTATTTGTAGCACAATAAAAAAAAATTAGGAAGAAAAAAGGCATGTGTCACAAGTGCCCCGCTGTACCAGACTGCCTGCATGAAAAGTTTCAGTTCAGCGTGGTGAAGAAGTTTGATGATCAGACACTCCAGTAATTAAAACAGCAGTCGAGGTAACTTTTTCTTTCTCCTGCACTCCGGTCTTGCATTCTCAGAGGGTTGTTAAAAAAAACTTTTAACTAAGGTGGTGGAAGTACTGCTAGAAGAAAAATAAAAAAAAAACAGATGGGTGGGGGGCTGAAACGGCACAACAAAGAAACATAATAACTCCCTCTTTTGACGATGCCAGTGCTCTCCAATGCCAGTAGTAGAGGGACTACTTTACTGAAAAGGGAACAAAAACTGAATTGTAATTTTTTATAGCATTACTTTAGGGTTTTTTTTTGGAATCCTATCAAAGAATGACACATGTAGCCCGTTTTCTAAGCGCAATAATACCCTCCAGAGTGGGCGGTATTGTGCTATACTGGACTATAAGGCCCGACGCCACATTACACCCTTGGATGGTTCAGTATAGCACAATACCGCCCACCCTGTCAGGTATTATTGCTTACTTCGGACATGGTTCCTTTGGTTGGTAGATACTTGAGAAATATCTGTTCGGCTCTGTTGCTATTTTGTTTCCTTCAGTTAGAATTGAGTCTTGTGATACAATTGGTCCAACACCTGCTTTACCTTGTTAAGTATTGTTTATATTGCTATAAAACAATTTCTTATTATATTTTTGCATCTAGTGCAAGTTTGTATTCAGGATTACTTTCTGCCTTTTTATGTTTACATTTTTGCTTAAATTAACGTATCTCTTAGAATTTACTTCGGAAGGATTGGATTTGTACTTTTTCCAAGCCTCCTTTTTCTGTTTTATTGTTTTTCATTGTATTATTGAACCATATCAGTATCCTACCTTTTTTATTATACTTTGCTTTCTCCGATATAAGTGTACCGATGCAATATGCTATTTTTTGGGCCAATAGTTGCCATTTTTGTGCTATTTCTTGGTTTGTAAATTCATCTTTCCAGTTCCATTTGCTTAGATATGTCCTTATTTTGCTATAGTCTGCCTTAGCATAACATCTTATTTTAGTCAGACCTTTTACTGGAATTCAAGGCATCAGAATCTCCAAATTAACCATATTGTGGTCACTTTGACCTAATGGTTCCCTCATTGTACAGGTGAACCTGTCAATCCACATATTTGTACACATTCGATCAAGTATACTATTTCCTCTAGTGTGGTCTGTCACTAATTGCTACATATTGTTCAGAGTAAGAAATTGTAACAGTCTATTTTCATATAATGTATTGTATGTGCTTATTAATCACCATAATCAGCAGTCACACAGCTTTGTTATGCACTGTTTAGAATTTTAAAAGTTGTTAACCACACTTTGGAACTTCCAAACAGTGGCATAAAAAAAAGAATGCACCAGAGTTCCATAATTCTCACACATAGAATGCAAACAGTGTTTTTTTTGACCCTACACTATAAAAGATGATGGCTGGGGATCGGGTGGCAACCACGCTGAAATCACCTCGCGTGGTTGCTAGGGCAACAGTAAACCTCTTGAGCTACACTCTCGAGGTTTACCATGTTGCCCTAGCAGCCACTTGAGGTGATTACAGCGTGGTTATCATTCAATCCCCGGTCATTATCCTGCATATAATATATGGTAAGTGCCTATTAACCACCATAATCAGCAGTTACACAGCTTTGTTATGCACTGTTTAGAATTTTAAAAGTTGTTAACCACACTTCGGAACTTCCAAACAGCGGCAAAACAAAAAAGAATGCACCAGAGTTCCATAATTCTCACACATAGAATGCAAACTGTTTTTTTGACCATACACTATAAAAGATGATGGTTGCGATCGTGGGTGACAAATTCACGTTGAACACTCTCTCGTGGCTGTTAGGGCTACAGTAGACCTCTCGAGCTGCGCTCTCGAGGTTTACCATGTTGCCATAGCAACCACTCAAGGTGATTATAGCATGGTTATCACCTGATCCCCAGCCATTATCCTCTATATAATGTATGGGTGGCCCTTATTACCCACTGAAATCAAGCAGATTACAACCTTGTAATCCCACTGTTGTGATGTCAGAACCTTATAAACCTCTCTCATCTATGTCATAATAGTGGGTTCACAAAATGGAATGCCAGTGTAATTCAGTATTCTACACACCCAGAATGTGATTGTTAGCCTCAGTACAGTATTCAAATAACATTCCAGTTGTCTCAGTTTACTGTTGCTGAGTCTAGCAATCTCTATGACTGATAGAGATTTTAACTCTGGTGCTATTTTGGCCCACTGTCATTCATTCCATGTATCCTAATAAATTGTTTTCCTACACAATCATGTGGCTGTGGTGCAGATTCATTAATAAGGTAAGGCTAAACTACTTGTGTTCGGGGGGGGGGTAACTTCTCATGTTAGTCACCACACACTATAAATGACAATGCCTGATGTACAGGGTGATCTGGTGGAATTATCTCTCGTGGTTGCTAGGGCAATTATAAACCTCTTGAGCTGCGCTCTCGAGATTTACTGATGCCCTAGCAACCACTCGAGGCGATTCCACCATGGTTATCACCTGTACATCAGGCATTATCCTCTATGTATTTTTAGAATTTCCAAGCTTCTAGTCAATGTCTGAGAGGTTAAAATTTCCCATTATTATGGTGTCCACTCCTGTATTTATTTTCTCCAAATTCGTGAAAAAGTTATCATTTTCATTTTTTTTTAAATTTGGTGCTCGTTGGGCAACTCACAGTGTATCTTTTTGTCATTGTTTGGTTGTATATTTACCCATTTTTGTTCTACACAGTCTGTCCTAGTATCATTAAAATCCATTTCCCTTGACTTAATAGTTTTTTTATGACTATTGCAACTGCTCCCCCATGTTTTGTAATCCTATTTTTATAATACACCTTACATCTGGGGATGTTTTTATCCCAAGTGTCATCTTTTCACCATGTTTCAGTAATGGCACAGAAATGTACCTCTTCAGTTGTTAGTATATGTTCTAGTTCATCCATTTTATCAGTTAAACTCCTAGCATTTGCAAGAACTATTTTAATATTTTTTGAACCTAATCTATACCCTCCCCCATACTAATTAGTTTAAATTTTTATTGTTTTGTTTTTGACAGGAGGTAACATCTCTTAGTAGCCTTGCCAATATGTTTTTTCCTCCTTGGTTAAGGTGGAGACCATCTCGTGAGTACAGGTGCATCTTTCCATTAAACAAATCCCAAGTATTTAAGTATTTTATTCCCAACTGGTTACACTGATATGACAACCTTGCATTTAATTTCTGGATTGTAAAGTTTTTCTCTGGATGGCATTTTGCTCTTGTGAGTATACTTGAAATTGTAGCTGTTGTCCCTGAGATTTTAATCTGTTTCCCTAGTTCCAGGAGTTCACCGACAATGTCCTTTTCATGATGCTGTTTACAGACTGTTTAAGTACTACAGATTAGTAAGAACTGTAGGAGCCCTTTACACTGCCTGTTGCTTATATACAATTTACTGAATGCACTTTTATGAAAATCATCTTGCTGCTATTAAGTACTGCTTTAATTTGCACGCTGAACCTTGTTGTGTTTGCAGCACAAGTCTGTGATTTACATAAAACATTTTTTTTTGTTTTGAATTAAATATTTGAGCAAACAGTGTGGGATTCTGAGAGTGACATTAAATAACTTTTGCCTGCGGGTGGCAATTTTGTATCAAGGTTTAGCAATGGAAAGCTCAGACTTCAAAAAGTTCTTCAGGTAGTAAGGAGTTAAGTGAGACTGTTCAAACTTTGGCTCAGTGTGCACATTTCCAACCTCTCTATATACATATGAATATTGTGAGTCTGCATGGAATAGCTTGTGGCACCAGCCTAAGAGACTACAGGGCTCCTTGGACCATTTCTCTGCATGCAGGAGCTGAAGCTGCACCCCTCCATAATTCGTTGCCTAGTTCAATGGCAGATGATGCATAAAATGTTGTAGTTGAAGCAGTTTCTTGGTAGACTTGTAAATATTGTTTTAATGTGTGGTATTACAATTCAATGAACTCATCTTTATAAAAAAGTGTTTGCTTGTGAATACTCCATTGTCCATTCTTTATGCTGCTTGGCACTTGGTAACGAGATAAACTGTGATATAACTCCCACAGTTCATTAAGCAATACAAACAGCATTTAAAAATAAATACCTGAAAATAGGAGTTAAAAATAATCCAACCCCTGTATCACTAATTCTATTCTATTCTATTCTATTCTATTCTGTTCTGATCGGTTCTATTCTGTTCTGTTCATTGAAAACGAATAAGTTTAGGCATGCGTTAGGGTCAAAACACAAAGCCACAAAAATAGGGAAAAGTGATGCTAAGATAAAAAGGTACCCTGGGTCTTGGTGAATGTGTGGTATGGTGTCCCTCATGGTTTTAATGATTGCTCTGTGCAATGCTGGTGTTGCCCTTACTGCAGCATTGTCTTTCAAGGCATATAAATTTACATGCACACTAACGTTATAAGACAGGAGTTCCAAATGCATCAATGCTGCATCTAACTATTGTCCAACCCCCCAGAAGCACAACACATTACTTTCATCAAGATGCAGGGTACTTTTTACCCTAAAGTTGCATTTCCTTACAGTTGTGACTTTGTGGTTCAGCCCTAACTCATGCCTGAACATAGTTTTTTTGCATTGAATTTCCTTTTCTGAAAGGAAATCTAATAACATGTATGCACAATATTATACTGACAATATGGCCTGTGGATAACATTGTCATTACTTTAAAAGGAAAGCAGTACCAATGCCCAGTGTTACTCCTCAGCCTCACGAATGAGTATGCGCCATGTATGTACAGTACATAGGTATATCCATGACCAAATGCCAAACAGCAGGGTCCAGCAGCCTCCTGTGGCATTTATGTCAGGTACTCTAGAACCTTGCACACTAGCTGCCCTAGCCACTCATGCAGCTACATGCCAAAGGTGGTCCAGGGGCATACCAGACAACATGCCTGTACTCCACACCATTCATGAAGACACATAGGTGGCACAGGATGCAAGGCCGGAGGGTGCAAGTTACTTGACAGGGGATCAGTTGTAACTATTTCGCGCCCCCCTCATGGACACCTGCCAGCAGTGTCAGCACTGGGACCAAGCCACAATGCTGCCCTAGCCCACCAGGATGCCAAGGATGGCCTGGGGCAGTCATTTGGGCAGTCACCTATTAGACCCAGATTCTCAGGGTCCATGTCTTCCCAGGATCCCCTGCATGCATGCAGCATGGGACCCACTACGGGACCCAGGCCATGCATCCCTTTGGATGCCCACCCATGCCTCATGATCTCCACCACTGCACAGCTGCATTTCACCCCTGTGCAGTTGCCTACTGGGGGTGGGGCATGGACAGGTGCCCTGCATGTGCTCATGGTCGTGAATACCATGCACTCTGTACCAGTCTGGGACCATGTAGCATGTCCCTTTCCATTTTTGTTGTTGCTAGTATCCCCCCCATTGTGCACTCTTCCCCTGGGTTTTTGTTTCCCAGGTACATTACTATGCAGTTCCCTGTGATGATAGTGATCCAAAAACAGCGATTACTATCATCGCAAATGTATATCCCCGAGAAGCATTTCGGCGATATACATTTGTCAGTGAGCCAACATCCGGTAAATCAAAGTGTTTTTGTGGAGGGCTGTGCCCCCCCCCGCACCTTCCTAAGTAAACATTCCTAACTCCAAGTGGGGTGCATGTCAAGGAGGGGCCAAAAAACACTGCATAATAAAACAAAAAACAACAGCCACAAGCAGTGGCAAAACATTCCTGCAGCAAGTCCCATACCCAGTACCTACTGCACCGCAGCCAGCCACCCTCACCAACACACCACAGAGCTGGTTCAGTTGCAGTAGGCTTCTCCCACCTACCTACACCCTACCTCCTATCCATACCCTGCAGCTCCCTATCCCCTCACCTTCCGGTCGCTGTGGTAGCTGATCCATCGCTACCCTTGCAGGGTAGCTGATGATGATAGTGCTATAAATGAGTCACTGTTTCTTTAATCGCTCATTTATAATCGCTATCATCATGGGCTACCTTACTTTACACTTCTTTGCATTGAAACTACACTGCCATACTCTTGACCATTGCTCCAACCTTGCCAAGTCCCTTCTCATCCTTTCCACCACTCCTTGTGTATCAGCCCTGTTGCAGATCTTTGTGTCATCTGCAAAGAGGCTTACTTTTCCTTCTAGCCCCTCTGCAATGTCACCTATAAAGACATTAAAGAGTATCGGTCCCAGTACTGAACCCTGTGGTACCCCACTAGTAACTTCCCTTTCTGCAGAGTGTGATCTGTTTACTATTACCCTCTGCATCCTGTTGTCCAACTAATTTGTCACCCAGACTACCACCCTGGGACCCACTCCCAGGATGGCTAACATGTTTATTAATCTTTTATGTGGTACTGTGTCAAATGCCTTACTAAAGTCTAAGTAGGCCATGTCTATAGCCCCTCCCTGGTCTACTACTTTGGTCACCCTGTCAAAGAAATCTATTAGAATCGTCTGACATGACCTTCCCACTGTGAATCCATGCTGCCTTGGGTCCTGTGCCCCGCTGGCCTTTCAGGAGTGATTCCATCATTTCCCTACCACTGAGGTCAAACTAACAGGTCTGTAGTTTCCTGTATCTGCCTTGCTCCCACTCTTGTGAAGGGGGATCACATATGCCTTCCTCCATTCCTCAGGTACCACACCATCCTCCCATGATTTGTTAACAAGGGTAGTCAGAGATGTCACTAGGTCTCCCCTTAGTTCTTTTAGAATTCTGGGGTAAGTCCCATCAGGTCCCATTTCTTTGTCCACCCTGAGTTTTAAGAGTTCTTTCAGGACCTTTTCTTCTGTGAATGAACTGGTATAGATACCCCCCCCTGCCCAGAGTGCTTGGTTTATGTATCTCCCCCTCTTCTTCTTTTGTGAATACTGAGCAAAAGTTTTCTGTCAGTATCTCTGCCTTTTCACTGTCATTCTCTGCCCACCTCTCCTCCCCTTTATTAAGCATCACTATTCCTCCCTTGGTCTTGCTTTACTCCCTAATCTATCTATAAAAGGTTTTATCCCCCTTCTTAACTGAGCTGGCTATCTTTTCCTCAGTTTAGGCCTTTGCTATCCTGACTGCCTTAATCCACTTCCCTCTGCTTTAACTGATGCAGTTCTCTGTCCTGCTCCTTCTGTGATTCCTTATACTTCCGGAATGCTGTCTTTTTCTCCCTAACCTTCCTTGCCACCTCTTTTGAGAACCATAGTGTTTTTTTTTACTTTTTTTTTTGTTTTCTTTATTCACTTCACACAAAGGCTTGTTGCCTCTGTGATGGCAGTTTTGATTTTTCCCCATTGTTCTTCCACCTCTCCTTCTTGCCCATTTGCTAGTGCATTTCTTAGGCACTCCAGCATTTTGCCAAGGTCAGCCCTTCTAAAGTCCAGTACCCTTGCTTTTGTATGGCTTGACTCCACGGCTGTGTTTATCGTGAACCACACTGTGTGGTGGTCATTTGTTCCCAGATGGCTACCCACTTCTAAATCTGTGATCCTCTCTCCATCCCCATTTGAGAGTACCAGGTCCAATATTGCTCCCTCCTGAGTGGGTTCCAACACTTGCTGTCAGAGGCATGCCCCCTGTAGGGCATCAAGAATGACCCTACTCTTGGATGTGGCTGCAGTAATTCTGCTCCAGTTAACATCTGGCATCTTCAGGTCCCCCATCAACAATATCTCCCCTTTTTCTGCCATTCTGAGGATGCTTTCTATCATGTCCTTGTCCATTTCCTCCCCATGAGACAGGGGTCTATATATAACCCCTTTGTGGATTGTGGTGCTACCTGTCACCAAGGTGACCCACAGTGCCTCCTCTCTTCCCCGTTTACCCTTTAGTTGCATTGCTTTGATCCCTTCCCTTACGTAGAGAGCTACTCCTCCTCCTCTTTTACCCTCTTTGTCCCGCCAGTAGATTGCGTACCCTGGTATGTTGACATCCCAGTCATGGTACTCTGTGTACCATGTTTCTGTGACTGCCACAATATCCAGGTGTCCCTCTTCCATCAAGGCTACTAGCTCAGGAAGCTTGTTGCCTAGACTACAGGCATTGGTACTCATTGCTCTCCATTTGATGATGGCCTTACCCTTTTTTTCCCCATCCCTGCCCTTACTGCCTTTGCCTTATTCTCCATTTACCCTTGCCATGTTCCCCATCGACCTCTGTACCTTGACGTTTACCTCGCTAACTACCCAGTTTTGTGGGGGGAGGCTTGGTATTTCCTGTTTCATATCAGTGTCTCCCCCTTGGCTAGTTTAAAATCTTGCCAATTAAACATTTAAACCTATCTCCTAGCTGCAAGTATAGAAACAGCAGCAGACATGAGATCCCTACAGAGAGAGAGAAAGCATGGATTCTTAAATGTATTGTGAAGACAGGAACTTGTTATCATAGGAGAAGATTTAACATAACAGCGCAGATCATCTTTTTCCTGATGAAGCCCAATATGGGGTGAAACATTGGGTTAACGAAAGAGGTACCTGTAATTAAAGTGTAAATAAATCAACCTATGAAGAAGTTTGAGCTGTGGTTGTGTGACTGATTTGCCAAGTACTGGGTTAACAGTTACATTTACCATTAAAGTCTAACTACAACTATAAAGTACTACTGCTGTTGCCAGTCAAGTACGTGTTTGTAAGATGGTATTACATAACAATATTTTTGATTCACAACAGTTCTAGTAGTATTTTTCAATACCATGAAAAATAAATTGCTGTGGGAAAAACCTATCAAGGTACACTCTGCATTAGGTGTGTTGCAAACTAAACTTCACTGACAAAGTTATTGCTAGGAGGATCACTTTGCATAATTTGCTGACTCATGTCTCACTTTGCATGCAAAGTTTAATTTTTAAATAAAAGAAATAAAAAAATGAAAACTCATCTCCCATCCTCATAGCACCTTTACCCATCCTCCTCACCATCCCAACTATTACAAATGTAGCCCCCCAACCCATGGGACAATATCCTGCCCTTTGACTTAACTATATTGGTACTACTGTGCCACTTTAGTGACAAAATGTTTTGTTGGAAACACATAGGGCCTGATATTGGAATGTTAGCACTGGCACTAACATGGTTTGCCCCAGTGCTGCCCAGGTTTGCGACTTGCACTGGGGGAGACATATTCAGAGGCCTAAATAACATGCCCTGAACCCACTTGTGCCCTGCTGCTAAGAAACCCAATGTGCCCATGAAAATTAGGGGGTCTTCATGGCATATGAGTGTGGCTGCATGTTCAAAGGTTTGTGATGGTGGTAAATGGTCCCAAAGTGGTGCTATTTACCTCCTCAAATAAACATGATTTAACAGGGTGCTAAGCCCATGTCCCCACCCCACCAATGGCAGGGCAGCTGTACTGCAGCCCCGATCACCTGTCAAATCTGTGAAGATGCAGTCCCTGGTGTCTAGTGGCATTCCCCACCACCCAAGCACCCGTGCCATGTCAGTGTCAATATCCCAGGGGTGCAGCAGCACCTCTCATCCCACGAACATCCCGTGCCACATACAGTATCATATTCCCAGGGCCAAGTGGCACCCACACCCCTGAACACCCATCCCATGTTAGCATTCATATCCTGGGTGTCCTGCAGCAACCTTCACCCCCAAAGACCCATCCTGTGTAGGGTATACATAGCCCTGGTGTCTAGAAGCACCCCCACCCTTGAACACCTGTCCCATGTGTGGCTTACATTTCACTGGTGTCTAGCAGCAAACCCACCCTCCCCGGAACACAAATGCCCTGTACAATGTCATATACCTGGTGTCTAGTGGCACTCCCACCCTGGACACCTGTGCTCTGTACAGTGTCATATCCCAATGTCTAGTGGCATCCCCTACCCCAAACACTCATCCCATGAAGGGTTTACATATCCTTGATATCTAGTGGCAACTTCCAACCCCTGAACACCCATGCCTTGTACAGTGTCACACCCCTGATGTCTAATGGCACCCTTCCCCCCAAACACCAATGTACAATGATACAAAATGCCCTGGTGTTCAGTGTTGCCCACCACCCCCACCCCTTGAATGCCAGGCAATATGTGTAACAGAAAGTATTGGCAGTCCAGCCTCCCCTCACCTGTCCCACCCACTCTCAGAATAACACCCATCAAACCACCACCTCACTCGGGTGTCCGGGGTTGTTCTGGGAATCCCTATATGGTGACTGGCACAGCCCAACTCGCACCTCCCCAGCCAGCCGATGTATGAGCTGACAGTGAGCATGCATGCAGTATTGTATGTGTGATCACTGTCAGCTCATACTTTTACCATCCGAGGACGTGAGAGGAGGGCTGGATCAGGGCATTCCATATTGCTGTATATGGGACTTTGGGTGTGAGGGGTGCTACTAAACACCAGGGATATGACACTGTACAGGGCACAGGTGTTAGGGGGTGGGGTTGACACTGGACACCAGAGATATGTAAACCCTTCATGGGATGGCTGTTTGGGGGGGGGGGTGCCACTAGACATGAGGAATATGACACCTTACAGGTCATGGTATTTGGGGGGGCTGGGGGGTGCTGCTAGATACCAGATATGTAAACCTTACACAGGATGGATGTTTGGCATGTGGGAGGTGCTGATAGATACCAGGGAAATGACCACTTCATGGGATGAGTTTTTGGGATGTGGGGTTGCCATTAGACACCAGGGATATGACAATGTACAAGGAAGAGGTGTTCAGGAGGGAGAAGGTTGACACTAGACTCCTGGGAAGTCACCAATCACATACAGGATGGCTGCTAATGGGCTGCAGCACACCATGCAAATGAGTCCATAATGGTCATGCAAATTGCCCCTTAGTGCGACACATATGTGCGACCTCTATGCACAAACTGGAAGGCTGCAACTCACCAATCGGATAAAGTACCTAACCTGCACCATGGCAAAGAAAATAACTATGGGCCTTGCACCCCATGGAGTGTGTGCACTCCTGCACCCTAGCAATAACCCCCGCTCAGCCAGGGGGCCTGAATCACAGCTCCTGCAGTTCCACGTTGTCATACCTCACAAGGTCAAAGATCTTTTGCCTACAAGGCACCCAGCTGGCTAAATGGTCTAAACAGTTACATCCCCTCCACTCATACCCTTGGTGCATTTTAATCAAGGCTACGCCTCTCTCTCACTGCCTCTAGCTCCTGTGACTGCCTTCACTAGCTGACCCCATGAATATTTCCCTAACCTTATGCAGTTCTCTCTCCTATTAGCACTTGGTTAACCATTAGCATGCACTTCCCCCTGTTATGTCTACGACAATGCCTCTGGCTGCGCTCCTCCTCTATAGTTCTCCACCCCCTTCTACTCTTCCTCTTTCTTGCCTTCTATCCTCTCTGCACCTCATCTGCTATCTCCTTGTAACCTAGCATCCAAACTTTGTTTTGTTTCTCAGATGCTTTGTAACTCTGTTTAGCTTACACTTTTGTAACCTTGTCCTATGTATTGAATTTGTAATCTGACTTACATGTCTTATGTTTTGAATTGTAACCTGACATCGAACCTTTGTAAAAGAGCCCTGACTCAAAGGTATTGTAATCCTAGACCTAATAAATAAAAATAAATAAAATAAATAGTGCATTGCATGTCCAATGGTTTCATTTGCATGTTGTGGCTAAATATAGCCCACAGGGGTCCCGGTGCTATCTGTTCCAGGAAGCACTAAGCCCTCTGGGCTGGACACAGCTCTGGTCCATGTCATGGCAGTGCAGTTTCACTTAGCACTGCACCAACATGGACCAATATTCAGTCAGATAGTGCCAGTCCACTGTCAGACTGAATATAGCTGCTGCAGGGTCAGTCTCAAGCATGACACAAGCCTTTGTGCCACGCTTGCACCTCTTGTTAAATATCCAACCAATAGTGTACTGAATAGTTAATAGCCAAATGTTTGTGAGTTGAAAGAAAGTAAACTGATTGTCTTTATTGACTGCCCCTACATTTCACACATGCATGGAGAGATGCAGGGTGTCATGTTACATACTAACATACTATTTGCCAGCAGATTAGGCCTTACGGTCTATCGAGTCTGCTCGAACTTTTGATCCTTAGTTGGGTGCCGAGACCCTCCCATCCCTTGTGCTCCAGAAACCCGTATCATCCATCCCCACCCCCCTGGGACAGGACATCATCTGATACATCCACTTTCTGTGTCTATCCCATCCTCTCTTGAAGCCCTCCACTGTGGATCTCTGAACTAGCTCACCAGGCAGTGCATTCCAAGGGTCCACCACCCTCTCAGTGAAAAACCTCCTCCTCTTTTCCCCCCTTACCCTTCCACCTTCCAACTTCAAACCATGCCCTCTGGTGATACCTCCCTGCTTTAGTCTAAAGATCCCCTCCATGTTAACCCTATTTATTCCCTTGAGGTACTTGAAGACCTCAATCATGCCCCCTGTCTCTCCTCTCCTCCAGTGAAAACAGGCAGAGCTCCTTAAGTCTGTCCTCATATGTCAAATCCCCTAGCCCTCGTATCATCTTTGTTGCCCTCCTCTGTACCCTCTCTAGGAGCTGTATGTCCCTCTTTAAGTGTGGTCTCCAGTACTGTACACAGTACTCAAGGTGTGGTCTAACCAGTCCATTGTACAGCGGCAGAATCACTTCCTTGCTCGAGGTGATCCCCTTACGATGCATCCCAACATCCTGTTTGCCTGCTAGCTGCCTCCTGCACTGCTCAGAATTATTCATACATGCATCCACCATGACCCCTAGGTCTTTTTTCCCTATTGAGGCCTCCAGCCCCCTCCCAGGGTGTACCTGTGTTTAGGAGTTTCCACCAAGATGCAACACCTTGCACTTGGTGATATTGAAATTTAATTTCCATGTGTGAGCCCAGCTTTCCAGGGTGTCCAGGTCCCCTTGCAGGGCCAACCTCCCCTCTTCTCCAACAACTACTGCTCCCATCTTGGAGTCATCCGCGAAGAGACTCATTTCACACCCTATACCCTCCCTGATGTCCGATATGTATGTATGCATTAAACAGGATCGGACCCAGGACCGAGCCCTGCGGTACCCCACTACCAACCTCTCTAGGGTTCGAGAGCTCCCCACAGACCACTACTCTCTTTGTGCATCCAGCTAGCCAGTTTTCAATCCATCTGACCATCAAAGGGCCTACTCCTAACCCCATCAGTTTCTCCACCAGACCATTGTGGGGGACAGAGTCAAACGTCTTGCTGAAGTCCAAGAATAATACATCCACAGGCTTACCCCTGTCCAGTTCTGATGTTACCCATTCATAGAACTCCACAAGGTTGGTTTGACATGATCTACCTGGCACAAACCCATGTTGCCGACTATCCAGACCTCCTACCTCCTCCAAGTACACCCCCAATCGTTCCTTTAGTATACTCTCCATTAATTTTCCCACCACCGAGGTCAAACTGATGGGTCTATAGTTACCTTGTACTTCCCTTGACCCCCCTTTATGGATTGGTACCACATGTGCCTCTCGCCAATCCCTAGGTACCCTCCCTGTCTCAAGTGACCTGCTGAAAAGCTCCGCCGGGTGCAGCCAGTATGTCCGCCAATTCCCATAGTACTCTCGGATGAATGCCATCTGGCCCAGGAGATTTGTCTTTCTTTAGGGCCTTGAGGGCTAACCACACCTTTTTGGCAGAGATAGCATCATCCGTCCCCTCCACCTTACTGGCCTTTTCATCTTTACCCAGATGCGACACCCCTGGGGTACTCTCTCTCCCTCTTGCTCCATTTTTGTTGCTCCCCTGATCCCACTTACTGATGTTTCTATCCCCTTCATGCCTTGCTTTGTAGATATCCCATCCCCCTCCCTAGTGAACACAGAGGCGAAGTACTTGTTAAATACCTCTGCCTGGTCCCTCGCCTCTTCCACCCACCCTCCTTCTGATCTCAATCTGCTGAGATGGCCCTTAGTTTTTCTCCGCTCCCCAATGTACTGGAAGAACCCCTTTTCCCCTCCATGTATCCTCTGTGCCAGCCGCTGCTCTTTACTGGACTTTGCTCCCTTCATAATAGTGACTTTTCTAGATGCAAGCTGGTACATTTCCTTATCCCTATCCCCTCTTGTTGTTTTATATTTTTTGTAGGCCGCCTTCTTTTCTCTGACTGCTACCCGTACCTCACTGGACCACCAGCATGGTTTATGTGACCTTGCTCTCTTACGCTTCAACTTAGTGCAGATCCTGACTGCCTCATGAAGTCCCCGCTTTATGACCTCCCATCTCCTTTCCACACTTGTCATTGAGGTAATCCCATCAAGTGATCCTTGAGAATATTTCCCATGCCCATGAAGTCTGCCCCCTGAAGTCCACTGCCAGTGTCCTAGATCTCACCCCTCCCCCATGCTTATTTGAAACCAGACAGTATTGTGGTCACTCCCAGTCAGGGGTCTTGTACAACCATGTCCTTACCAGATCCCCATCTGCCAGAACCACATCCAGGACATGCCCTCCCTTGTGGGCTCCATCACATGCTGTGTTAAGAAAACATCCTGGAAGCCATCCAGCAGCCTCTGCTCCTTGGCCACCTTAGAGGACATGGTTCCCCAGTTTGTACCTGGCATATTAAGGTCCCCCATCAACACCAGTCCTTCCCCTTTTGGTCCACACTGGGCAATGATGTTGTCCAGAAAACCATCCTCTAGAACCTCATTCATCCCAGGGGGCCTATATGCTACACCCAGCTTAACCTTATTTCCTGCTGAGGATCGTAAAGTGACCCATAAGGCCTCCACGTTTCCCTCTGCCTCTTCTACCCTAGCAATTTCTATGTCATCTCTAATGAACATAGCCACTCCACCCCCTCTGCCCTCCTTTCTATCCTTCCTGAGCATAGTGTACCCCCGTACGTTTAGGTCCCAGTCATGGTTTTTTGTTGGCCCACGTTTCCGTGACCGCCGCCACATCCACCCCAACAGCATGGCCTGGAACTCTGGCAACTTGTTTCCCAAGCTCCTGGCATTTACTAACACCAACCCCACCCCTTATCCCTGATTCTCTTTGTCAAACCCCACCCAGATTCCTTATACTTCCATCCTCCCTCTGCTCCTCCTGAAACCTCCATCCCCAATCTGTTTCCCCCTTCCCCCCTTGGGCGTGAAGGCTACTCCCCTCATCTGGAGGAGAGGGCTTCTGGTCAGCCCCTCCCTTATCCCTTCCCCCCCTCACAAGTTTAAACCCCACCTTTCTTGTATGTAGTCAACCATCCCCTGTTTAAGGACTTCCTTCCCTAATGGGGCAAGATGAAACCTGTCCTTGGCATATAGTTCCTTATCCTCCCAAACTCCATTCCAGTTCCCTAACACCCCCAACCCATTCTCTTCACCCCACTTCCTGAGCCAGTCATTAACCTCTGTGAGCTTCATTTTTTTCTCCACTGAGGCCTTTGGTACTGGCAATATCTCTGAAAAGGAAATGTTGCATCCATTATCCCAACAGACTCTGGCAAGTTCTTGGACCTTGCTTGGATTTCCTAAATGCTATTTCCCTCTAGATCATTAGTTCCCAAATGCACCAGGAAATCCGGTTTCCCTCCACAATCCCTAACCATTTCATACACCATGAACTTTGCTCTGTGCAGTGTCAGCCCAGAGATACACACTACCTTCACCTGGCTATGGCATCCACCCCCCTGTCCCTCCCACTGGATACCCCTAATCATCGAGTCTCCCAATAACAGAACCTTAACACCGCCATCATCCTTATGGTTACCTCCACTATGCCCTCTCAGCCCCCCTCCCCTTTATTCATGATCTCAATTTCGTGGGAGTCTTCCTGCCTTACTAGAGACCCCCTTGTCACCCTCCCCTTTCTGCCTCCCTTGCTATTTTGCCCACTTAACTCAAACTCCCTCTGAATAGGTGTCCCCTTTAACCCTCTCTTATCCGAACCATTTATCCTGGCCCTGATGGTTTCCTCCTTCCCCACACCGCCATCCTCCCCCCTTGTAATAGTACCCCTGCCTCCAGAGGCTCTCTGTGGGTCCCCTTTAGCTAGGGCCCCATCCTTTGTACTGACCCCCCTGCTGAAAGGGGGCGCCTCTCCCACCTTCTTGTCTCCCAGTTTCTCTCCAATCATGCTCTCCTCTCTCATGCCTGGAATATGTTGCATCTCCCCCATTTGCTTAACATATATGTTTCCCCTTCTCCCTCTGGGACTATTTCTATCCTTTCCATTGCCGGTCTGTGATGCCCTATGGGTATCAGACTCCCTCCCCCTGGCCTCTGTATAAGTTTTCTCATTTCCACCAACCCCTTCCTCCCCCTCTAGGTTGCTTAGTAGCTCAAATTTTGTGTGACACTCTATGTCAGCCTCCATCAAGTAACAGAGATTCCCCTGACTGCACCTCTAAACTGCCCTCTTCTTCCCTCTTGCTCTGTTCACCTTAGGAGCTCCCTTCCCACAGTCTGCTGTTTTAGGCTTCCACTGACAGCCCCTCCTGACTCTTCCCTCCACTATCTTTGTATTCAGAATGTTCACCCCATACGCTTTCCCCTTAGCATCAACTTCCCTATCTAAGGGTCCTCTGTCCCTAATATCCCCCCTCCTGCTTGCTGTAACATAACGTCCTGTAATTTCAGAGCATTGCCCCAGCCTCCCCTCAGCCCCACCCTTCTGCTGCCCATATCCACACCCCTTATCCTTGGACACCCCCCAGCTCCCCCAGCTTACTCCTTAACCAATATACCTCACTCCTGATACAAGATAACTGTCTACAGAGTGGGCAGCCTCCCTCTCTCCAGGCCCAATTTAGAATTATTGCCATCCCACAGCCTGTACAGCCTACAACCCTTCCAAAGATGCCTGCCATGGTGGAATATGGCCACCCTGTTTATCCCCCTCTGTTTATAATGGCACACCCCCTTTTCTCAGTCCCTTTCCCCTGGAATACAGTTTCTCTCTATACTGACTGTGGTTATTTACAAACCCAATTTCAACCCCCAATAAAGTTCCAAGTCTCACAAACACATACAGTCCAGTGTGTGTTCGGTCCCACTAACAGTGTGTGTAAGCAGATATCAGGTACCGTATGATGTCACAGGCCCACCAGCTGCTGTTGCTTTAAATTTCAGTCCTAAAACAGAAATACTCAGCCTTTCAATCCCAACCCCCAGTGGTTTTTCAGTATTTAAGAAAGCCTACAAAACAGGATGGGTGGAGGCTCTTACCAAACACCAGGCAAACAACACATTTAAATTTCCCTCTAATTAACCCTGACAAACAACTGTCCCCAAACCTCAAAAAGTTACAATATCACAGCCCAAGTAACAGTTCTAATTCAGGGTAATAATTTTTACCACATAAAGCTAATTTCAGTTACAAACTATTCCAATATTTCAGTTAAAACAGAATATAAACCCAGACCTCTGTCCAACCAACCTGCTGCTCTGAATTCCAAAGTGAACAATGGAGGCCAGGGTAATTCCTGTTTAAAGACAAGGTAATTGCAGCTGATGTCCCTTCCCCCTAACGCCAGGCAAACAACACATTTAAATTTCCCTCTAATTAACCCTGACAAACAACTGTCACCAAACCTCAAAAAGTTACAATATCACTGCCCAAGTAACAGTTCTAATTCAGGGTAATAATTTTTACCACATAAAGCTAATTTCAGTTACAAACTATTCCAATATTTCAGTTAAAAACAGAATATAAACCCAGACCTCTGTCCAACCAACCTGCTGCTCTGAATTCCCAAGTGAAGTCCTTATAAATTCTGATTGCTGCTTGTGGTTCTTAGATATTTTCCAAAAGCAAACAGACACTTTTTCCATGTGTAAAAATTAAATGACTCACCATTTCTATGTTTTCTTGGGTTACAAATTTAAGTTTATTTTCCATTCGGCGCAAGGTGTAACACAGTTCTTCGTTCTTTCTGCTGAGACGCTTATTTTTATCCAACAGTGGTTTATACTGACTTTCTGCTTCTCTTAAGCGCTTGAGCTGCAATTTTAAAGTGGCATCATCAGGATTAGCAGTACACAGAGCTTTGATGAAAAACTTTTGAGCAATAATTTCTTGATAGCAGAAGATATATGACTTACAAATTATAATAGAAGTAAATGTTTAACGAATTCTAACTGTAAAATCTATCACACTAATTTCTGCTTATTTAACAGAAATTGCCACACAATCCAGTATATGGTAACTGAGTACACTTAAAATTTTGTCTATCAAAGTTGCAACTAACTGCATTGAAAAGTCTCAGAAGTTAATGAATTGCATATATTTTTGAATACCTTTTTCATTGAAAGAATGGTGGACAAGTGTGACATGCTGCTTGAGGAAGTGGTACTGGCCAAATTCATGAGCAGCATCAAAAAAGGATGGGTCAGGCATATGTAATTAGCTATAAAATGGATGGCAGAAGCAAAGAGGGGATGGCCACTAAGGTTACTGCAAAGTTGTTATGTAGGGTGGGTAGACTGAATGGGTGTATTGGCCTTTTTTCTGTCATTGCTATCTATGTATCAGTTTAAATAATGGCTTATTCAGTTCCCTCTTATAAAATGAAGAGGCTACCCAACACATTGCAGCAGTTGTCCCTTTGTCTTTGGGCCCCCTTCGCCCCCACGGCCAATTGGCCAGAGGCTGCTGGAAATCAGCCCAGGTGAGTGGTCAGTGGCCTCTGGACATGGGCCAGGATAGGTCAGCTAGCCTCTCTGAGGGGGGGTTCTGATGGGGGGAGAATATACCCAGCTGGCTGCCCAGGCTTCAGCCTTCTTGGTTCTTCCTCCCCTCGGATCAACATCTCCAGCTCCCAGAGCCAGCAACTAAGGTAAGGTAGCTGAGGCCTAGGGGAGGGTGGCCTCCAGAAAGCCTCAGTCTAAGGAGTTTGGTACCAATGATTGTGCTTATGCAAAACAGAAAGTGGGTTGCAAGATCTGGATAGTTAGAAAGAATGTGTCAGTATTCATTAGTTCTGGCATTTAATGCAAAAAAAATATATTTTTTTCTTCGACCAGCTTATATTATCAGGTGTAGAACTGCTAGAACTGAACTAACTGGGTCCCACATCCTGCATTCAACCCTTCTGCTCATGCTGTAGAGCAACAGAAAAATTGCAGCATCCATAGGAGCAGGCCTGCTGCAGCCGCTAGATGCTGCATGTCTTTCCCCCGGTTGTTGCCCCTTCTAGCAATGCTAGGAGCCTTATGATTTTATAATTTTAAGATTCCCAGCTCTGAGCAGGGCTTACCTGGCCAGGAGGTTTTCTGCTGTGCCATTCGGTGGCCAGTCTGGCCGGGCGGCCGAGAGCAGTTGTCAGGATGTCAGAGTCCCAATCTGGGGTGACTGGCTCAGGCAGTCACGCACCACGTGGTCCACGGGGGCTCCCGCTTTAGGCAGCGAGTCCAGGTGTGGGCCACGGGATGGCCCACATTCATATCACAGCAGTGAGCTGCATGGTTGTGTCAACTCACTCAGTGGCCGTGGGCCTTCTCCTCTCATGTTGCTCAGCATGAGACTACATGTCCCATGATTCCTCGCACCCTCCTGATGGACTGCGAGTGACTCCTCACTCTCTTTGTCTGGGGGTCTTCCCTTCTGTTGGTGTTTGGCCCGGACTTCATGTCCCATTATCCTCAGGGCCCTCCTGTCTGCCCACTAGCGGCACTCTGCCCAAATGATTCAACCGCTCCGCTGCTCGGACAGCAGTCAGCACATGCCATGGCAGAGTAGCCATGCCACAGCATGGGGGAATGGGGAGACTGCTAGCCTTTAAGACCCACGTTAGATGCCTGCAGGTTGCGCAGCCCTGCAAGTCTCATGAGATCGGCCTATCAGGGCATGGGCCCATTGCAGATCTCACAAGACCACTCATGGGATGATGGCGGCCATCTTGGGTGGGCCCATTCAAAAAGGAAAAATGAGACGTGCAGTGCAGCTGCCATGGCACCCTGCTCTCGTGGGTCAGAGGTCAGAGCCACAGGTGCAGTGAGGCTGGGCAGAAAAAGGCAAAAGGAGATAGTCTGGGCCCACCAGCTGAGGGTAGGAAACGTTTACCGCTACAGGGTTATGTTAGAAATGCTAGGCTCCAGGCTAGGTGCTCCAATGAATATGCAGCTCTGCAGAGGGTATATATATATATATATACATACATACACACACACATATATATATATATATATATATGTGTAACAAAAATAAAAAATAACTAAATAAATAAAGAAATAAATAATAAAAATAAAATACGGGTTATAACCCCCAGTCTCGGGGCCCTGCTTTGGGGCCAAGTGGGTGGGCGGGCAGGCAATGGATTATGGGGACTAAAGCTCTGGCAGGGTGCCTCTCCCCCCCAACCCACTACGACATTGGGAAGGGTAAGGTTGTAACACCCATTAATCATGTTTTGTGTGTGGGGGGGGCTTAGTTGTCTTTTCAGATCATGTCTGGCAGGAAGCGAGTGCCCACATCTAAAGCCATGGCAGCCGCCGAAAATAAGTTACAGTCTCTCTGCAGGAAGAATTGCATGGCCTGGGTGTGGACATTCTGGAAGGCCTTGAGGGTGTCGCTATGCTAGATGGGAAGAAGAGAAGAGGGTCTGCAAGCCAATGCCACCAGCAAAGCTCTCTCGTACAAGAGGGAAGATGGGATTGGAGGGCCCCCAGGTGGGGGCCAGCCAGGTAAGGCAGGTCTTGGGGGCAGTAAGGGGACAGCCCTCAGCTGAGGAGACCTCTGATAGTGAGGTCAAGGTTACAATCACAGAGGATTCTCCAGATTCAGTCAGTGGCACATCCGGGGGGGTCCGATGACGGGTCAGAAGAGGAGGAGTCAGAAGGTCCTCAGCCCGTATCAGATGACAGTCGGTGGGTGACTAAGGATGAGCAGTTAAAACAGTTGGTGGGGGTGGTAGTGGACCTAGTTTCAGAGATTAGGAAGCAGCCTTTGCCAGCGCCCACTGGGGGGGACTGGTGCAGGCGTGGATGGTCAGGCTCTAGATAAACCGGCACCCTCTTCCCCAGTGAATCCGTATGCAGGGCTTGATTCCCCAGTGGGAACCCACCTGACTGACAAGGTGAAACAACAGATCAGTGGTTGGGAGTACGTCGACATATTTTCCCTGCTTAACCACCCTGCTGATGATGCAGAGAAGAAAAAGGAGAAGGAAAAAAGGGAAGATTGAGAAAAACCAAAGGTTAAGGTTCCCCGAACTTATGACAGTTGGGTCATAGCCTTCCTAAGTCACGCTACGGTAGTGCTTGAGGGCCACAGCAAACAAGGGGTTGAAATTCTTAATTACATGCATCACATCTCCTTGATGCACTGCAAGAAGAGCGGGATGGTGTGGCTGGATTATGATGAGGAATTTCACCGGAGACAGCAGGTGAACCATGCTATCAGCTGGGGCAGGCTGGACATGCTTCTGCTGGTGGACATGATGCAGGGTGGGGGGGTGCAACACATGGACAGCAACATAGGTGCCAGAACTGGGGCGGAAGGCGGTAGCCCCTCCACTTTTTATTTCTGTGTGGCAAAAACTAATATAGAAAAAGTGCCCTTTGTTCCCTTATAAGTGCCCTTTTGATTCTCAGTCCCCTCAGCTTTTACCATCTTCCGGCACCCTTGGACAGCAAGCTTCTGATCTGCTCCCCAGCACCACAAGTGGGGGACGGCAGCTTCCCCCAGCTGTGCTATGCATACAACCAGTCGACCTGCTCCTGCCCCAACTGCCGGTTCAAGCACGTGTGTTTGGCATGCAGCTGGCAGCACCCTTTTCTCCAGTGCTCCTCCTCCAGGGGAGGGAGGGGCTCAGGCGGGGGGGTAGGGGCAAGTATGGGAAGCCCCCAAGTGGCAGGCCTTCCCATTCTGGTACTAATAAAACAGAATAAGCTGTGGCTGGACCAGTACGTGGACAGAGCAGCAGCACAATTGCTGGAGGCAGGGTTTTTGGAAGGTTTCAGGATCCCGTACTCTGGTCCTCGTCGGCAGTACGAGGTGGAGAACTTGAAGTCAGCTAGAGACCTGCCTCACATGGTCCAGGAAAAACTGGGAAAAGACCTGTGACTGGGGCGAGTGAGTGGCCCCTTTTCCAGACCACTGCTACCTAACTTATGAGCTTCTATGATTGGGCTGTTGCCCAAGAAGGTCCTGGGGGAATACAGTCTCATCAATCACCTGTCATTCCCAGCAGGAATTCGGTGAATGATTACATCAACCAGCAGTGCATGTCTGTTCACTACCAGTCGTTTGACAAGGCAGTGGCTGTGGTGCAAGTAACAGGACCCAGCGTGCTTATGGCGAAGATGATCACTGAGTCTGCTTCCAGGCTACAGCTGGTGCATCAGAAGGACAGGATACTGCTGGGCATGAGGTTCGAGGGTGAGTACTATGTGGACAACTGCATGCCCATGGGCTGCTCGGTGGCCTGTGCAGTGTTTGAAGGCTTTAGCTCTTTCTTATATTGGGTTACAGCTCGGATGGTGGGCACCAATAGCATAGTACACTACCTTGATGATTTCTTGTTTGCGGGCCTGGCAGGGTCCCTGGCACATGGGGGCCTAGTCAGGGCCTTCGAGCAGGTGTGCAGGGATTTTGGAGTTCCTTTGGGGAAGGAAAAATCAGAGGCCCCAGCAACCCCCCTCACCTTTTTGGGCATAGAAATTGATTCTGTTGACAGGCTGTGCCGCCTGCCACAGGACAAACTGAGCACCCTTCGGACCCTGCTGGGCAGGATGACAGGGTGCAAGAAAGTTTCTCTGAAGGAGTTGCAGCAGCTAGTCGGGTACCTTAACCTACTAGCAAATCTCCCCCACCATCATGTACTGTATATGAATTTTTTGAAGTAATCTCTTAATGTCTTGCTTTTAGCCATTTCAGTGAAAAGTTCCAGCACTTTACACCAGAGCCACCAACTCCAGCGAAAATTTCTTTCAGTTTAAGGCTCTGTGAGGAAACTACATGTATGCATGAGCATTACCACAGTAACTTGTCGTGAACTTGTCTTTGTTACCTTGCTGATACACCAACTAACAGAAACATTTAAATGAATCAGTGACTATTGTGCAGTGCTACAAAAATTTGTTAGAAGAAATAAAGGCAAGACATTAACAGATTACCATAGAAAACTCATATACAGCACACAGGATTGGCTGTGGCAGCCAGCTGCTGCATCTAAGGTAATTGCCAACTGACATATGTATATGTATATGTATATGTATATGTATATGTATATGTATATGTATATGTATATGTATATGTATATGTGTGTACATATATAAGAGAGTATGAGAACTCCATCGCATGTTGTTAAATTACGCATTGTGCAGGAAATCACAGTCATGGTTGAAAACCCTTTGCTGCTTAACTGGCATTAGTGCATTAGATTGCCAGCCCCAACTCTCACCCCCATGACATGTAAATCAGCAGAAGTAGCAGGAGAATGGGTGAGAGTTAGGACCCATTTATCCCAATGTGCACCCCAATGCCGGTTGGGGTGGGGCGGGTCTAAGGGGGTTTTCAACCCTAACAACGAATTTCCTCACTTTTGTCGCTGTGGAACAACCCTAACTAATGCATTAAACGGAGTTTTTTGCCTCTAATTTCCCTTCTTTTTGAGAATGATAACGAGAAATAGTGAATGTAATGCAGCGGTGGGAGCGTGAGGCCCTTGTGGCATAGTAACAGGGACAGCAACGCAAACAGAAATGCTAACAGTGGAGCACATGGTAACACAAGCATGAATGAGAACAGAAAGGGTAACGCACATGGTGTCGTAGACGGGAATGGTCTGCCACGTGATGTGTTGTCACATAGTAACATGGTGCCTGCAAACAGCAATGTCAGTGGGCATGGTGATGTAAAGTGAAACAGTAAGATAAACAGTACTGTAGACAGAAATGGCAAAAAATAACAGAAATGCAAGCGCAAATGAAAACGCAAAGGATAACGCACATGGTGGCTTAGACGCAATGGTAAGTGAAACGGGTACGGATCCGCAAGTGGAAAGGGCAACAGTAACAGTAATGTAAGCGCACGGGCTGGTTTTCCCCAAAACCTGCATTGAGAAAGACAGTGAGTACAAATAATGTATGCAAAATAATGAGTATCGGCGCAGAAAATGAGATCTTGGAATACTAAATACATTATATCTCAGGAACCGTACGACGTAGAAAAAAATTTAAAAGTCATATTATTTACAACTGTCCTGGCTAATTTGAATGTTAGTCCCATGAGGGGCTAAGAACTTTTCCGACGAATCCAGAGTCTCGCATCAAGCCCGCTCGGGATACGGGCCCTTGCGTTGCGCGTGCTAACGCCGTAATGTTATCCTAGAAGGGAAAAAAGAAAAGTTTGAGAGCCATAACTTGCCTCCCTGTAATGTTTTTTTCACCAAACTACTGAAAGACACATCTGTGGGCTGTTGGCTGTCTTCCCTCCAAATTTCAGGAAAAAGACTAAACCGTTATTTTGCAGCAGGGCTCCAAATGATTTTCTGTTAAGTGTTACGCCTGTAATGTTATCCTATGGGAAAACTGGCTACTTTGGAGTGCCGTAACTTTGCTGCCATGTGATATTTTTTCACCAAGCTACTGAAAGGCACATCTGTGTACTGTTGACTGTCTTCCCTCCAAATTTCAGGAAAAAAGACCAAACCGTTATTTTGCAGCAGGGTGCCAAAGGATTCCTGTAATGCTTTGGGCGCCGTAATGTTATCCTATGGGAAAAACTGTCAACTTTGGAGTGCCATAACTTTGCTGCCGTGCAATATTTTTTCAATACAACACTGAAAGGCACATCTGTGAGATGTCGGCTGCGTTCCCTCCAAATTTCAGCCCAAAACTCCCAACAGTTATTTTGCAGTGCAGTGCCAAAGAATTGCTGTCATTTTCCCACAGACTAGAAAATTGCTGTCGCAATTTGCGAAAGCTTTCGCAAAAATTTGCGACACTTTCATGAGCACGAAAGTAATTTGCGAAAGTACTTTGTTTTACCACAAAATAAAGACATGGCAAGCATCCTCAGGGCCCGACTAGGTGAATACAAAAAAAATTAGATTGCTAGAGGGTCCCAAATTTAAATGCCAACCATTTTTCTGATCACCAACTGAAAACAAAATGGCCGATTTGCAAAAGTAACAGGCCCATTTGCGAAAGTAAAAATGCATTTGTGAAAGTGTTGAACTTTTTGTTAACTTTTCCCATTGACTTATAATGGGAAACTGTTTTTTGAATAACTTTTGAACCGTTTAATATTTTTTCATGAAATCTTCGAAAGGCACATCGGGAACCCTGGCTGCACATTCCCTGAAGATTTCGGGCTGGTCACACAAACCGTACGACCTGTAGGCGCGACCACAGAATTCCAGAAAAGCGTAAACGCGCGCACAGATCACGCTTAATAACTCCGCAACTGTATATCCGATCAGTACAAAACTTGGCAGATCCCAAGGCCTATGGGTCTTGATCATACATTCCAAATTTCAGGCAAATCCATCAAACAGTTGCAAAGTTATTAAGGTGCAAAATTTTGGGTTTAACATGGAAATGGCTCCTCAACCCTAACTATGGTAGCACTACCGTGCTACCATTATATATATATATATATATATATATATGCACTACATTTTGTCTCTGCTAAGTGGAAGATGAAAATGAAAACAACACTGTCTTCTGTATTTTTATCTGTTTTTCTTATTTTTCTACAACATACCCAAGTCCCATTTTATAAATAGAATAATACACTTAAAGGGTTTTTGGTTGTGCTGGAATGAACCATGGTTAAAATTTCTTGAACCACTTGACTTTGCCTTTTTGCTCCAACACCTTTAACTGTGGTTTACTGTAGCAAAACCCATTCACTGTCATATATTATTGTTTACAAAGATACATAGAAAATTGAGGACAGGTACATTCAAGAGTCCATGCAGTCTGCCCTGTTTTGACCAAGTAAAGCTTACTTGATCAGTTCACATCTCTTAGTTTTTGGCTTTCAACTTGTTTTAATTACCCCCGTGTACAGTACAGTAGCTAGCCTTTGTGTTTTAAAGCTTCAGCTTGTATGGGCATTGACTACAGTATGTCTTTGGGCAGCTTGTTCCATTTATCTACAATCCTTATTGTACAGAAATACTTCCTTATGCCTTTTTTGAAACTGCGCCCTTGGCCTAAGTTTAAGATAGTGATCCCTGGCGGTGCTTTTATCTTAAATAAATCTGTGATGTTAACCTAGTTTTGCCTATGTATGTATTTTTAAGTGTTTATCACATCCCGCCTCTCCGTACTATCCTCTATTGAGAGTGTTTAAGAGTGTAGGAAGATTAAGCCCCTGAGGACTGGTCTGAGATCAGTTTCCAAGCAACCTGGTCTGGGACCAGCCTGATGCGAGACCAGTTTCAGAGCTGCCTGGTCATAGACCAGTTTTCATGCCAACTGGTCTGACGCCAGTTTTTACTTTCAGCTGAACTGGTCTGGGATCAGTTATGGCCACTTAGGTGTCTAACCACAGGCGTGCTAGGCAACAGCCAAAAAAGTGTAGTGGTTAGTGCACTAGGCTGTGATTCTGAAAGACTGCATTTGAATCTCATTTTCCCCTAAAATTCTTTTGAACACAAAGTTCACTAGTGTGGTGATCCATTTGGTAACAGTAAATCTACGCTAAAGGGAGATGGAGCAGGAAAAAAAACTAAGTGCAGCAACAAAAGCTCCTGTACAGCGGAGAAACTGGCCCCCAGATTAGGTGGGTTGGAAACTTGTCTCAGACCAGTCTGGTCTGAGACCAGGTTGCACGGAAACTGCTCTCTGACCAGTCACCAGGGGAACAAACTTCCTTCAGTGTGTTTAAGCTCTCCAGACTTTCTGGTTATTTATTCCCCTGTTGACGATGAAGCACTTTTGTTGCTCTCCACTAGTTATTTTCCAGACTATCCATATCCTTTTTCAGATGAGGTTTCAAAACTATGCACAGTACTGTAGGTGCATCCCTCCTAACCATTGACATGTATGATGGCATGATCACTTTCATGTTTCAGCTAGTGATACCCCATCTAATACACCCCACTACTCTATTTGCCTTTCCATATGCTTTCACATGCTGAGATGGAGATTTCACGCTGTTGTTTGTAGCTACACCCAGATCATTTACTTCTATCAGGATTTGCATCATGTCCCTATTTGTCTGTATTTTATTCATGGATTTCTGTTGCCAGTTTGCATCATCTTGTATTTTTTGGCATTGATCTTTAACTGCCTTGCTCCTTAACACTGTTCAAGTCTTTTTACATCTTATTTCATGTTGACTGGTCACTCATCATTGTCAGCTCTTCCACATACTGGAGCTTTCTGTCATCTGCAAATAGACTCACCCTGCCATGCAGTACTACTCCTATGCCACTTAAAAACATATTGAACAGTACCAGTCCCTGCAGTGACCTTTGGAGCACTCCACTTATAACCTTCCAGATCTGAAGATTTGTGATTTAGGATAACTGCCAGGGTCCTTTCAGACAATTATTTTCTAATTTACCAAATTAGTTAATTTCCCAATCCTAAATCTGTTGCAGACAGCAAAAGTCTTTACACCTCTAAAAAACAGTCTTGACAGGCATATGAGGCAACCAGGAACTCATGAATATCAGCGATGATGAGCAACTGATGGACTCGCACACTTTTTTGCTTCCTTTCATCAGTATGTCTTATGTTCTTATATCTCTAAATTTTGTTATACTCCTCTGTGAGACACTGAATCAAAGGTATTAATAAAGGTAAGGTACAGTATAAATGTCTACTTCCAGATTCATATCTACTATCTGTATCACTGTGTCAAACAATTTAATTGGTTGGCTTTCACATTACCTACAGTATATAAGTCCATACTGATTTCTGTGCACAAGTCCATTTTCTTCCAGAAGTCCACTGCTTGCTCCTTGATTGCTGATGCCAGCATATTTCAAGCTATTGATGTCAAATTCTCAGGCCTGGTTACCATGGTTGTCAATATCCTCACTTTTATGTACAGGGACCCAATTTGCCACCCTACAGTCCCCAGTCACCTCCCCATGTGCTAGTCATTCTGTAAATGGGTCTATCAGGAGGCTGCATATAACTGGCAGATCTATTTCACTAATAGTGGATGCAATCCATCTGGTGTGAGAGACTAGGTCACATTTAATATGTGCAGACCCTTCAGAGCCCTTTGTTTAGTAACTATCTCAATCCCTAACGTTTATTTCTGCTATCCCGGACCTTGATTTTGATTTTAGGTATGGAACCTATTCTTCCTTTGTGAATACTAAGCAAAACAAGCAGTTTTATGGTGCCATGTTAGCCATGGGAAAATCTAGTACACATTTATTGGGTAATACCTTTTATAAAACTAACTGAGGAATGTTTACACAAATTTTTGAGCCATGTAAGGTCTTACTATCAGGTGTAGAGGAAATTAACCATCACTGCAGAGTATATAAAATAATTTGTCTATCATAGTGTAACAAAAAGAAAGAGGTATAGGAAGAAAATACATTTAATTTAATTAAGGTAAGCACTAGGAGATAAGAGAAGTATAGGAAGAAATGACATTAAATTCAATTAAAGAAAGCACTTGGAGATAGTCCTAATGTATTTCAAGAGGTGAGAACTCAGACCTGCAGATGGTGGGTTACGTCACAGGTGTACTGGTAGATTAGGAGCACTTGCTGAAAAAGTACTATCTATTAGGTATGCAGGATGGGCGTTATGCATGAAGGGTCCCAGAATACACACTGATCTAACTATTCCAGTTAATCTCTAATGTTGGTGTCTAGAAGGAGGTTTTCATTCCATCTGTATGCAATGATTTTATAATCTGCTTTGCTCCATATGTTTTCAACAGATTATTCAACAATAATACAAATCTATGGGCATGAACCTATTTTTTGTTGTACCAGCAATGGGTTACCACATACTGTAAACGTGCAGTCAAAAACCTCGCAGTCAAAAAGTGCACTGCACAGACACCCCAAAAGCATGTGGTCAAACACTGCACTAATATAAATAAACAAACTCCAAACTGTACATGCTGTTTTTACCGCATGACTTTTGACAACGCATTTATTTTTTCAAGGTCTTGACAGTATCTGACCAGCAGTGACAGTGAAAAATAAAGCAAGAAAGACCCAAAGTATGCTAAACTCATAAGAAACCAATTTTTTTTTATTATGATGACAAAAAGTACCTGGATGAAAGCATATAAAAACAAGCAGACCTTATTTCTTACTAACCAGTTCATTTCTTTCCTCTGATAGCAGTGCATTGCGATCTTCCAGTTTCCTGATAATTGCACTTAGTTCAGCAGTCTTTAGTTGGAAACGCCGAGTATCCTTCTCATCCAGCTGCTGTTCCTGAAACAAAGATCAACTGCAAATAACTGAACATCACTGCAGCAGTAAAATGATCTGAAAAGAAAATGAGCACTACCAAAGAGAAAGATTTTTAAAAACTTCTAATAAACTCTAAGGGCCTTCTTTTCAAAATGGTAAACCTTGGTACCCTTCCACTTCACAGTAACGTAGTAATGTGATGTCAGAAGGAACTTAGGATACATTATGCCTGTCCTTTCTGCTACATGGCAGGGACAATACCCAGTCAGATTATGGACACACATCCAAGTACAGAGAGAGTTTCCTTATTACAGCAAATAATTCACAGTTGTCATTAACAGAACTCAGCTATAAACAGTTCCTTCTCCAATGACTGAAGATTTTTCATTGACACAACAGGACCTTTTTCCCCTTCAACTTTGCTATTTCCAGTTATTTACTGCTGCCATGAAATCATAGCCTTCTGCTTGTGACAGCACAAGATGTTGCCATGGAATGTACAGAATTCTGATTTCATAAGCACAGGATGATTTTAAAAGCAATAAAATCAACAGGGCAGATGAAGTTTAAGGATAAAAAAAATGTTTTCAAGCAGATTACTTCAGCAGTAAATAATGGAATGTTTAGAAATTAAAATTTGCTCAGACTCTTATGAGAGTTGAGTCAAGCCGATGCCAGCAGTAATGTTTTTGCAGACACCTGGACAATCATTTTAACAGTTGGAATGCTACACCTGCTCATATCGTACAATCATTCCATTCTCCCTCAGGAATCTGTCTAGCCCTGCTCTGAAAGCCTTTATGGTGCTAGCTTCACAATTTCTCACTCAGTAGACTATTATATATGGTAGCCACACTATGTGTGAAATAATGATTTCTAATGTTTCCCCTTTCCCTGCCCATCACCCTCAGTTTAAGAACACTTACATAAAAACTTCACTCCTTAAATGTAGCTGCCCTTTCATCTTTCAGTATGTAGCCACCTATGTATGTTAATGATTTCCACTGCCTCATGCCACAGTGATGAAGAAAATCTGTGCTTCACATGAAAATGGGATAATCTGAAAATTAATCAGTAGACTTTGGGCTGGTAACAATGACAACTGAACACTTATGAGCCTATCAAGTATCACATTTTGGCTGTTTTCCCAACTTGTTCCCTAATTATTTTCTAAAAGAAATTTGAAACATAACTGTCATGTAAAGTGATGGTTAAGAAGGCATTTACTGTTTCTGGAGTGAACAGCTCCGTGATCTCAATGTTTCCATTTGTCCGAAGCAGTTATTTAATATTTTGTCTCTAATTATGGCATTGTTTTTAAAATATTTCTTAAATGTTCTACAATATGTTAACCCAGTACATATCCAAGCTGAGATACAATATTACAGTATCTACTCAATACAGTTGTGCTTCAACACAACTCCATAGCTGGTTGGGGATGAGGGGAGCTGAACCATGAGCAGGATAAATGACTTTCTGAAGGCTACACACTGAGCCAGTTCAAAACTGGATCTATGACAGCCTGGACTAGGCTTCCTTTTGTACCACGCACACACATATGTACGTGCACACGTGTACGTACACACACACGCACACACACACAAAAACACAATCTCCTGTCTGTTTTAATAACTGCATTAGCCTCCCTTCACTCAGGTCAGCCAGCATACATTCTCTTTCAGCAGTCCTTTCAGATTTGGGGAGATGATGGACTTCATCTGCTTGCATGGAGTAGAACCAGTTTTCCATCTCTGTTTATCCCCTTTCACAGAGCCAGCAGGTGGATGAGCCTTCACATTGCTCCTGGTGCAGGTAATCACCCTAGCACCAACTATCCTAGGCCCCTTGGCCCATCTGGAGGCAGAAAAGTGGCTGTATCTGCATTCCTTTCTCCACAGAGGTGAGCATTCATTTGGACACTCAACATTCCAAAGCTCGTCTGCTGCTGAAGTCCTAGGCTCAGGCCACAAACCCAAGTTAGCAGCATGCTAGGTAACTTTTTGCTGCACGGTGATATGGATTTGGTCTCCTGGCCCATAGTTTTGTGCTCAGACCATAGACCACAGGATGATTACATAAGCATTATCTTGGAAATTGGTTTTGTGAGATAAAGCACATTTTACAGAAATTATATTTTCAATGCATATAATTCTAATTGTTAAAAAAATGCTCAACATCTCAGAGTTTGGAATTGCCCAGTTTGGTTTACATTGCCAAATCCATTTTTCATGCTGTCTAAAAGTAGCTACTGTTACCACATGAATAGTAAATGAACATCCTCCCATCTAATTAATTTAATTGCCTTTACATGTATCAGTTAACCTAATAGACATTGTTCTACTGTATATGCTCACTGGAGGACCAGAAATAACCCTTCCTGAATAATTTTATATACATAGCAATTTCCTATCACGTTTTTCAAACTCATTATCTTCTTATTGTGTCAAGACTGAAGACTTAACAATAGCGTTTTTAAAGAAAATCTTCACAAAAATGTTTTCCTCACAAATGGGCTAGAATGATGATTATCAGTAGTCTTCCAAGATACTGTGCAGACATTTTTTTTAGCAGTTTCTTTTAAACCAGGAACCATAGCTGGCCACTAATCATTATACTGCACTTACTAAGACTATTCTTTCTGCTTAGAGATTTTGAAGATCTTGCTTTAGTTATCCACTTTTTTGTGTGCTTGCTTTCTGTATTCATGAAGTTATAACTTACTAACAGTACCCTGCATACTATTGGCTTTTTTCTTCTGGTAGTATCACATAATAGAAAATCCTAAAAGATCAAAAAGCTATGAGTGCAGATTCCTTAGGCCATGTTTTCTTAAGGTTATCCATTGTTTTTAAGTTTGTTCATAATATCATGAAATCAAATCCATCAAAACTAATTTTCTGATTGGTATTAACTAATGATTATGTTATGCCACAGTTAATTCCAGTTTTTTTAACAGAAGTAAGAGACCTTACAAATTGCAGCACAAAATGTTTCCAATGTGTTATGAACATGATGACAATTAGAAGAATAAGGTTCTGCATAAATTATGTGTATGTATGTATGTCTGTATGTATGAATAAAAAACAAAATGTCATGCAAGCACTGGTGTAAAAGCACAATTCGCGCCAGTCTGTAAAAACAGTTCACCCTGCAAATGATACAGCCCCACAGCTTAATAAAACAGCTTTATCTATTTGGATACACAGCATAGAACTATAAAATCCCCAGTCCAGTGTACAGAAAAAAAAACTATACTGGCCTGTAGCTAATGTCCAAACTGAACTGACATAAAGCAGTTTAATGATTCCAAGCTCCACTGGTAATCTGCAGGGAGAGTCACAGGACACAGTGGTATGATGCATATAAACACTAGCTGACATTTTGCACAAAGTCTTCCTCAAAGCTACACTATATTGGGGATGGAATAGTTCCATGTTGTGCATGAAAATAAATAAAGCTGCTTTATTAATCAGTGGGTCTATATGACTTGCAGGTAAATACTGTGTTCAAAGACTGGTGTGGGTTGTGTTACTACACTGATGCTTGCACTACATTTTGTTTTTATACTGAACTCTCGTGTGGTAAGTACCTTATGTGGATTAAGTATGCTTAAAAAACAGACTTTGTATGTATATTCATTGCAACAAATGTTGCTAATGCATCAGTTAGGGTTGTTACTAAAGTAACAAAAGCAGGAAAATGTGGTGTTATGGTTTCTAACCCTAACTCCCTACCCCACCCCCACCCTGCAGACATTGACAGGTGTTGGGAGGTATGCCATGGGATCATCAACCATAATGCTCACCCCATTCCATAAGCAAATAAGATGAGATGGGTACAGCATAGGAAAATGGGGTTAGCATTAGGGCTGAAGACCACAAGGCACACCCCGACAGCTGTCACTGTCTGCAGTGTGGAGTGTTAGGGTCGGAAACCCTAACACAACATTTCCCTGCTTTTGTTGCTTTAGTAACAACCCTACCTGATGTATTAATGAAGCTTTTTGCAATGAATGTCTTTACTTTTCAGATAGTATAATCATATCCTTATTTGTCTGTTGGAGCACAGGGTCCTTTGGGCCCTGCATTTCCATCCCTCTATACACATGTATATGTGTGTAGCCATGGAAGCACAAGGCCCTTTAGGCTCTGTGCTTCCATTCATAGGGCAACAGTGACCAAATTGTCAGCATAGCCATCTTATTACCCCACCTCATGTACCCCGCTACAGAACACTTTTTAATCCATGCCAAAGTGTAATTCTGCACAACTACAATGCCATTCCATGCCACAGCTACAAAAAACACATTTTGGACAGGATCTAAAAAATGTCAGCTGTGACATGTAAGAGGTCAGGTAAAAAGAAGGTTATGTTGAAAATCTGGTGTCAAAATATTTAACATTTCCAAAGTTATGAGCGGGTGTACTGAAATTGCAACAAATGATCATAACTTAGGCATTTTTTCATATTTTAATCATAGTCTTCTTATGACCCCATCTCATAAACCCCATATCTAAAAAAAAGTTTAAATCCATGCCAAAACATCATTCTACACCACAGATGCAAAATACATTTTGGGCAGTATGTGAAAAATGACAACTGTACTGTTTATGAGGCGGTATTAAAAAATGGCTATACTGAAAATCTGGAGTCAAAATATTAAAAATTACCAAAGTTATACATGTGTGTAGAAATAGTTCAATGAAAGCTCATAACTCAATCATTTTTAGGAATCTTTTCACCAAATTTATAACATGGGCTTTTTGGGACCCTACCTCATGAACACTGTCACTGTCATTTTGTTAATCCATCCCAAAAGGTGATTTCACACAGCAACCACAAAATTATATTCTAGGTATGAGTGGTGGGGGTGTGGGGTGGTTGGTGATGGGTGGGGTCAGGTGGGTGGGTGGAGCCAGTGGGATTAGATTGGTGAGGGACTGTTTTCTTTTTTACAGGTTAATTTCACAAAAAAAAGACACTGAGGGAATGTTTCCCTTTTTGCAGGTTTAAATCAGTTAGAACATTTTGGCAATGTTGAATCTGATTCAGGGGATTGAGCAGCACAGTGTCAGCTTAACTCTACAGTGGCAATGGAGGTAGTTACCCTGCTGTTACCATCTAAGGATTTGGGGACCTGGGTGACCTGGAGGGATGAAGGTTGGGCAATGGTACCGGCGGTGGGTACGACGATCTGCTTTTCAATTGAAGTTCAATAATTTGGGGAAACACGAGGGAGCACTGGCTGACCTTGGAAGGGGAGGAAATTAAGAAAATAGATAGATAGATAGATAGATAGATAGATAGATAGATAGATAGATAGAAAGAAAGAAAGAAATAGAGAGAGATCATCAGCTCAGTACTGGCACACAATGCCAGCAGCACCTCTCTGTCTATGGCTGTAGATGTCAACAGAGTCCTGCTGTTCTCATACAAAGAACATTGGAGAAAGATAGATAGATAGATAGATCGATAGATAGATAGATAGATGAGACCACCAGCTCAATATGGACACAATGTTGGCAGCAGGTCTCTATCTGCAGCTGCCAATGTCAACAAAGTCCTGCTGTTCTCATTCAGAGAACGTGCTAGAATGGCTCCTCTCAATAAGCAGAGCAATCAGGGTTTTGGGGTGCTGTTAAAAGAAAAACAAACACCAGACACTAGCTAAACACATCCCCTTAAGCTGTGTTTAGATGTTTGTTTTTCTAAATAAACAAGAAAGACCCCACCACTAGTTCGCAAAATATGTACAAATAGGTGGGTGCTGTGTGTTTGAAATAAAGCCACCCATACCATTGGATGCTTCTTATACTTCTCCACAGAGTGCCATGCAATTTACAGGTGATGCTGAAATGATTTTAAAAAAATCCCAAAATTACTCCTCTCTTTTAATTATAATTTTTTTCAGAACTAAGTTCAAAAAAATAACTTATGGCAAAAATGTCTGAAGTTCCTCTTTCAACCAATGGCTGTGCCTCATACAAGTTATTCAGCCTAAGACTACCTTTTTCATCTGCAAGCATAAATAAAAATGCTGGTATAACTAATTAAATCTCTGTTGTTTAAAAAGTCCCCATGCTTGGGAGTAGTTGTTAGCCGAGGGCTGCTTCTTTCTCTGCAAAATGCTGCTTGATGATATCTGATGTGACAGAGAACGCCACCAAGAATCTGGTCCCTCTTCAGCTAGCATCAGGCCAACATCATCTTGGAGTGCTGGCTCTCCTCTGACATGCATAAGCTCACTTATGCTCAGTTGCCATAGCAACTGACAACAAAATGCCTTATCAAAGAAACAAGTGTTTTGGTGGCTGATGCAAGCTGCTACTGACAAGGAGGAACTCAGGATAATGTAGCAAACATTCTATAAATGTCTACAAGATCTTTGATTTGTCTCTGTTCTTAGTAAACATTACTATTATTATACGTTAACGAATGATCCAATGACATCATATATATGTCAATACCAGTCATATAACAAAATATAATTTGTGACCTATGATGTTTCATGAAATGTTAATGTCAATGACGACATTGCCCTAAACCCATACTGCCTTTTTAAGTTAGTAAATAAGAGTTTACTTAATTGAGCACCCCATCCCAGAGGCTCTGAGTGCTGTAGGGGGATGGGGTGGAGCAGCAAGATGGTTGTGCTGCTGCTCTGCCTAATGCCACGCTATTCGAGCACTCCAACTAAGCTAGTAGATTTCCACATTTTATTTTAGTTTTTCAGCTTTGTCTCTATAACTCATGAATGAAACTTGTGTTATTTATTAACTAGAGACAAAGTGGAGATTTTTGGAGACCGTCTTTGCAGTTAAGTAACGCCATTTGGTCGGCTTTTTGATGGACTGTCTGCTTCTCTTGCTGATTTACCGGCTGATATTAGGAACGGAGAACATTAAATACATAGCTCTCTTCTCCCTTGGTAAATGACATTAGTATTACTCTCATGGAGAGCATGTTAAATAATTTAAGTTGCCTGAGTCTATAAGCCAACAGATTTAGTGTTTGGCGTCTAGGAAATCAGAAACTCCAGTGGAAATTATGGAGCAAGAGGGTTTTTGTCTTACTGTAGTTGATAGAGCTGGGGCTGAAATTTTATGGCTTTTTGATGAAAACGGTGTGATTTTAATGGCAGTAACTCACAGCTACTGACTACATGAATGAATTGAAAGAAATTTTCAGAGTCTGTCTATGGTGATGTGACCAGAGGGGCACTGAGAGGAGGAGAAAATGGAACAGCATTTTAAGTCGATATGCCTACTTTTGGCTTGTTAAAGGTATGATAATATTACCTAGGGGGTGGATTATTGTTTTTACTTTGTCTTCCCAGAGGTTACTACGCTCAGTGGAGTGCTTCTATTCTGTTTAATTTGCAGGTGTGGCCATGTAATGGTTAAGATGAGAGAAAGGAGACAGAGGGAGACAACGCTTCAAGTGCATGTTCGAGTGGAACCACTTACAGTAAATCCATAGATGCCATAAGGAGCCAGTGTGCTATAGGAGGTCAAGGAGTATTTCATTTTACTAAATAAATTTCAAGGGAAAGTTCTACTGGAAGCCCTTACATCAACATGAATGGTAAGAGTGGAAATGTATTTGTGCCTAAGGGTGAAGAACAAGGGCAACTTGCTTGGTTGGGCAGTTAACAGGTGGATTGCTTCCAACGCTTATAAATGTTTGAAGTAATGGGCTGAAAACATTGAAAAATAAATTGCCTTTGATGTTCCACATGGTCTTCTTTGAGCTGATAGCAATTTAAGATAATCACTGCCTTGACCGACCGGACTCCTAGTTTAAGGAGCCGTATGGAAAAATTGGTTAAATGGCCTGCTTTCTGAATGTTTGGAAATGGCAATAGACATGTCTTTGCTCTTGAAGTGTGCTTAAATAGTAACACTGATGTTTTTGTAAGGCAAATGCTTTATAATGGGACACTCGATGAGTTTCTAGATTTAAAATCTGGTAGCCCACATGAGCGGTTTTGCTAGGAGTATGAACTCCAGTATTTTAAAGGAGACATATTTCTATTTTTCAAAATTTGTCACAATTCATATAGAAAGAAAACTGTGGTGCCATGCTACATCTATTAGTATTTAATATGTGGTAGCTGGGCCTTATTGTTTGAAATGCACGTTGCCAACATTTATAAAGGTAGAGTGAACCTTGGGATATTTGTGTGGACCTTTTATGGACCCTTTACCTGATATGGAAACTCATACCATATAAGATGGACTCTGGTGTAAAATAGGAGCCTCTTTTTGTCCACTGCTTATTGTTGCTTGCTGTGAATTTATGAGTTGCATACTGTTTAAGGTTGGGCTTGGTAAACTAGGGTTTTAAATTTCAGATACCGCACATGGGTAAGTAAATATGTGAACCTTTTAAGGGACAAAATGTGAACAATGTGATTCATTTTGAACTCTTTAGGAGTCTCTATCTCAAACCATTTTTAAGAATTGCAACTTAAAATAATGAACGTTTTAAGGGCCCTATTGCACTAAGAAGCAACAGCTTGTGCAAGGCCCAGTGAAGTCATTGACTAGAGGAAGTTGTAAGCAAAATGTGAATGTTCGTCTTTCGGGCCAGGCATTGACTTCACCCAGAATCAGTCATCTGGGTAACTCCCACACTTTCTCTGTGATGAAGTCTGCAATTTCCTGCAGAAAATCCCACTCATGCCCCAGGGTCCAGTATACAAGGAGGATTCTGCACCCTGCACCTGGACACCCGTGCACAGGCATGCATTCAAACTACGAGGTGGAATTGACTGGGTTCAAGGAAATGTTTAGGTCAGGTCTAAAGCAGATGGCCACACCCCCATTCCT